>CM067087.1:22426254-23676254 GCA_034008185.1 Gorsachius magnificus | reverse complement strand
GCCAGTGCCTGCGTTGTACTTTATTGTTAGTTTTAAAACTGCTGCTGTTCCAGTGCTAATATTAAGCATTCTTCCACAAGACTGAACAGAGATTCTAATAATAAAGATGATTAAAAAGGAGTCTCTACTTCTGCAAGAAAGCACAGACAGCAGGAACTGTCAACCCTTTAAATTCTAAAAATCAGGATAGAATTACTATACAAACCAATACACAGCACAAGCTCCTAAGTGCAACACAGAAAACAAAACTACTTCATTACCTGCTTGTCAAAACTAGAAGCCAGAACAAAGCGACTGGAGATTTGAAGACACAAGCACAGGGACACTGACCTCAGCAGGAGCTTGAATGGCAGGAAAGCAGCAAGACTGCAGAGAACTAAAGCTGGACATGCAAACTGCTTCACTTTTCTTATCAGCCAAGGAGGAAAAGCAGAATGAAAGCACCTAAAAACCTGCAGTGTGCGCCAGCAGGGTAGTGAAGGTCAAACTCAGCAAGAGACAATGCATTCTAATGAATATTTCCTCAGCTCCTGGAAGATTAGATGCAGCAAACCTTTAAATCCCACCAATATATTACACTGCTCCAAAAAAAGAATCTATCAGACATGCAAACTGTAGAAATATCTTATTTTCTCATGGCAGAGCTTCTCAAGTGCAAGCCTCCAAAAAAACCTTAGGACGGGTATCTGTCTATACTCCGAAAAAACCCAGTTATCCTATGTAACAGGAACCACCACTGCAAGGAAAAGAAGTTAACAGTCAATACTATTCCTATAAGAAATAAAAAAAAGTCTTCAAGCCTGTGTTGGCATACAAGTAGAAAGTCTTCTGCTAGTGATCATACCTGCTCATTTAAAAGCTAACATAGCTAGTAGGATGGAATAGAATCATAGAATCATTTAGCTTGGAAAAGACCTTTAAGATCATAGAGTCCAACCATTACCCCGGCACTGCCAAGTCCACCACTAAACCATGTCCCCAAGCACCACAGCTATACGGCTTTTAAATCCCTCCAGGGACGGGGACTCAACCACTTCCCTGGGCAGCCCGTTCCAATGCCCAACAAATGCCCAAAATGTCAGTGAAGACATTTTTCCTAATGTCCAATCCAAACCTCCCCTGGTGCAACTTGAGGCTATTTCTTCTCATCCTATCACTTGTTACTTGGGAGAAGAGACCAACACCCACCAGGCTACACCCTCCTTTCAGGTGGGTGTAGAGGGGGATAAGGCCTCCCCTCAGCCTTCTCTTCTCCAGGCCAAACAACCCCAGTTCCCTCAGCCACTCCACATCAGCCTTGTGCTCCAGACCCCTCACCAGCTTCGTTGCCCTTCTCTGTCATGCTCCAGCCCCTCAATGTCCTTCTTGTAGTGAGGGGCCCAAAACTGAACACAGGATTCGAGGTGCAGCCTCACCAGTGCAGAGTACAGGGGAAGGATGACATCCCTGGTCCTGCTGGTTACACTAAATGAACAGTTAAGAGTTAAAAAGCGTCAAAAAAGCATGCAATACAAAAAAGCCAAACCAACCAACCAAAAAAACCCCAAACCCATAACCCCAGAGGCTGAAAATAAATCCCAATGTGCTAATGTTTGTACTGCTGTTGCCTTTGTCTATGTCACATGGGGCAGGATGATGTGGTGAGGAGTGGGGTGGAGAGTGAGCAATGGCATAGATGAGGTTAAACCAGCAGCAACCAAACTTCACTTTCAACAAGACAGAGCACCCCAGAAAGTGGTTTCTTCCCATTCCAGCTATGCTTCCTGCAACTTGCATTGTAATGTAAACCTTAACAGTGACCTCAGTGTTAAAGAATGGCAGTTTCCCAGGTGCATGGCATGTATGACCAGTATGCTAGGTTTATAGTAGCCTAGAGTCACAGGCTCTACACAGGGACGGGTATCCACTATACTGCAAAATTACTGCCACTGGACCCAAGACATTTCTGAATGCACTGAAGCTCAATTCACTAGTACATTGTCCCATTTTCAAGCGTTTCTAAGTAAGATGTACAGACAGAACCTTTTCCAGGCCTTTCTGCTATATAGCCCTACTTGTCTGCTTAGGATGTGGCAGAAAATAAGAGACTGAAACTCACGTTTGTCAAGTTACATTACTAAGCCAACTAACATTCAAATAGTTCCTTTTTATGATGCTAGAACAGACAGCAGTCTTGTGCAGGAAAAGTCCCCTGTTTTTTCAGGAGTTTTTCCCCATTTAAAGCACTCGGGCATATTTTACCTTCAGTTACCACAGTTACAATATAGTGTTACTGAAGAAGAAAGCTTAAAGAGCTTTTGAAATTAACATTTCTACCTCTTAAATGAAACAGGAAAATTTTCCAGATTACATTCCAGTAAAGTTGATGCCTGCAGAAGAGGACATAAGAATGATTCATGGATGAGAACACACGGTGGGCACAACAGCTGGTAATGGCTCTTCACTAGGAAAAAAACAACGCATGTAAGTTGTGTGCACTACCCACAGTATTCCCAGCTGTTAATCTAGCTATAAAATATGCTTTAGGTCTCCCAAGTCACAGACTGTGAAGATGGACAGACACAAAGAAAGAAAATGTGAAGTAACAGTGTAGAAGACCACACTATATCATTTGTTTGGGTGGGGTCAGAGAGAAATAAAATAACTTTGACGTAGAGTGATTTGCATAGAGGAAAATTCACTCAAAAATTCATAGGCAGAAAGCTATCTACTACTACCCATATGCTAAACATATTCTGCCATTTCAGCAAACTAGATATATTTGGTTATTTTAATCTTCTCTTAAGTTAACATTTTCAGCCTTTACCACAATCTGCCTTCAGGGTGGGATCACATTCGGAACAGCTATGAAACAAACAGGTCTTTTCATATTGAACTGTTTTAAGCTCTTTTCTCTTCATTTTTCCTTCTTTACTACAACATGGGTCTTCAACTGTTCATTCTTGGTTTAAAAGCAGGCAGCCATGTCAGATAATTAACAAAAGGTCTACCTGAGGGCTTTCCTGGGTAATTTGCAGCTTGACTGACCTATAAAAAACTTGTAGGGAACTAAGTCTGTGGTACCTAAAAGTAATGGGTGTTTGTTCAGTTCAGCACTACTTAATTACTTTTCCTTTGGTTCAAAGTAAAAAAGAAATAATCTATTCTTCAAAACATTTCATGAGCTAATTTAAAATAATTTACTTCAAAAGAAAATATGAAGAAGAAAAATGTTAAATTCTTAGTATGTTAAAATGCAATAGCAGCAAAAAATCCCACCCCTCTTCTGTTTTATAGACATCAGATAGTTTCCCCTTTAAGTAGGGTACAGGAGTATAGTAAGTACCCAGTGAGTATACTCACCACAGTTCGGGAAGCATACTACAAGGAAATAAACGGCATTACAGCTTAAAAGATTGATAGGTCTGTATGTAACTTGTAGCTGTTTGGGACAGCCATCCTCATTGGATTCCATTATATAGTTACTATCAGTCATAAAGGAGGCCTGAAACTGATTCAGGAAATCCCATCCTTCTACAAATATGTATTAATACAAATATGTATATGTGTGAATACAAATATTAATACAAATATGTATTTGTAGAAGAGTTTCTTAGTGTCCAGGGAGCATAAGCAAAAATCCAATGATAACTAATAGTCAAAATGTTTCTGCACACAGCTATCTGTATCCTCATTTTATTCTTCATGGTTCTGAAATGATCAAGTATAAGAATTTTATTGTTCACATATAATTTATTTTAAATGTACAAATTTCAGATCTTGAAGAGAGATGAAACAGGACAAGAAACAAGTACAGATATTTAAGTAGGCTATTTAATTTAGACACATCTGTAAGTTACTTCTGAAACCAGCGCTCAAGTCTCTCTCATATAGTTAATAACATCTTAAGTTAACTTAATAATTGCTCCAATTTTGAAATATAATCTATGTCCCCAGAAGCAAAGCTTTTGTGCTGCATACCAGGGGGAAAAAATACTATTTGTTATTCAAGCTGAACAATTGAGCTGAGATACCATCTGGACAGAGAGATGCCTCTGTCCAGACTCGATATCCTAAAAAATTCATTTTGCCCATTTGGTCAACATATTTCTCATGTTTTCTACAATTTGAATGACCTAGTTTACAACAGAAACATTTTCTCAATGTGAATTTCCAGTTGAAACTAATCTGTGCAGAGAATATTTGCGTGCTTTTCCAGCACAGGAACTAAAAACCACCGTATCACAACTTCTGGATTCCCCACCACAGCACTGAATTCAGAGTTTGCCAGCAGCATACAGGAAGACATTTACTGAGTACATTTGAAGAGAAGGTGAAGGCAACTAAATAGCTCAGTGATATTCCTCGGGCAGAAAGAGGATTAGTCTGTTCAATAAATTGCTGAGCTACCAACACATACCTGATGCATAAGTACTCCCTCTTTTCTTCACCAACTACTGTTCAGCCAAAAAGTACCTATTTGCACCCCTTACTCTAGCTGTAATTACTGGTTTTGATTAGTTTGTGGTGTGGTTTGGGGTTTTTTTAAGTTGGTTTTACTGATGGAAGTTAGCTGAGATAAACATCTCACACATTTCATGCTACAATGAAATGGAATCTAAAACAAATTTTAGTAAGAATGATGTCCTCAAACATATTTGCATCTGTTAAACCTACATCTCTTCTGTAGAAGTATTTTTTGCCTTGTCAATGCAAATTCTGCGGTTACGGAGAATTGACAGGCTGGCATTTGGAAGGAGAACAATAGCTAACATCAGACCATGGATAATATCTTTATAGCTGTTATTTAGCTTTGGTTTTCTGTTTAAAGAAACTTATGTTGTGCCCCCTCTCCCTCTTGAGCCTAGCCACAGTTTTTCAAGACTTACTTGAATTGCGTCCTAGGAATCTCAAAGATTCCTGTGAGTTTTATCAAGACTGATAGTCAGGTAGAGAAAGAAAGCACACAGCTGTTCAGACTGGAAAAACCTTTCCCAATGCAGACTTTCATGAAATACCTGGAAAGAAAATGTTAACGTTGGAGGAAGCATCATAAAAGGCATCAGAACCAGTAGGTGTCAACCCCAAGACAGGTCTTTAAGAAAAATGGTCTTCAGGTGTTTCTGCAAGCACAAGAACATATTTTTTCCTCCTTTACAGTACCTCCCAACTGCACATCCCTTCAAAAGGATCTGTAACACATGTCTGCACATCTTAGCTATTTCCATTGAAATGGCATCTAAAAGATGCTGAATTGATGATTTCACAAACAGAAATCTTGAACACAGAAACAGTATGCAAGCACAGCACTGTCACAAGCATGCTGCACATATGCCTTAACCTGCTGCTCCAACCAACCATAATTAGTAGAGACCTGTGAAAACCGAGTACAGAACTTGAAAAGGTTGAAGCCAGCAGCCCTCAAAGGGTGAGGCCATCAGCGTATGTGAAAAATATAACTGTTCAAATATCTGGTAGCAAGGCCAATATTAAAAAACAAAAAAAATACTGGATCAAATCTATACGCTTAATTCAGGTTTCATCACAAGACAAGCCTGAGGAAGAGCAGCAGATGACCGTGATGGTAGGCCATATCTATTTTGGAACACGTACAGCAACCTTCCTCCTCCTGCCTCTCGCACTACGGAAAACAAGGCTGTCAGTTAAATGGTTAATACCAGGAAGCTCAGTCTGCCCCTAGCCCTGATCTCCAATGACTCCATAAGCCATCAAGGCAACCACAACCTTTGGGAAATTAAACTGCTACTAAGCAAGACTTGACACACTGAAAATCTGAGAAGTAAGGAGCTCATGGAAGCAAATCGACCTTACTCTCCTATTTGGCAGACATGTTACTGGTGATCAGAAAGGCAGTCCATAAGTAGTTACATATAGCGTTAGTTGCTTAAATGCTTTGAGGCTTTTTTAAGTATTATCAAGTTCCTGGTGTAAAACTATGGGTACATTTAGTCTGGCGTTTGAGCAAATCAAGAATGCCATTCGTTACTGCTCTGATTCAATGACCTTACACACATAATCAATGGCTAAACTGATAAATGGGAAGACTTCTTAAAAATCTATTTCTTGAGTGCTGGAACTAAATGTTTTATTCTCGACAGCTGTAATTTATAATTTAGTGACAAGAACATTTGTTCCAGCTGTTCAGGCCTATTTCACACAGCAGAGAGGGAGCACGCTGTATTTCCAAAGCCAGACGCTACATTTGGATTGGGAACTGCTTGATTTATTTAGCATATCAAGTTATTAGCTAACTCAAAACAATCAGAAGACATTCTTAATGCTCATAATTAGAACACTCATCGTGGGAGCTACGAGGCTGGAGTTCTTTAAAGCTTCAGGAATAATAAAGTGCCAGGAAAAAGTAAAACAAACGAGTAGCTTTTAATGTCAGGGCCTAATTTTTTCATGTGGCTAAGTAATTTCCTCCATTTAATTGGGATGATTCATGCCACGTATGCTCTATGCCAGTGTTTTAACATTCAGTTCACATGTTACAGAATCTGATCTTTCTAGGTCTAATAACCAACATTTCTAGTGTTTCTTATTTTCATTTCCACTTACAACTAGCAAAAACTGGCTAAATCGTTTCCTCAGAAAGCTTGGTCCAAAAAGCTGACAACTTTTTCTGAAGCACTGGGGGGAGAAGGGAAATTTCTTGTTTCCACTAAAGGCAGTTTTTGAGCACTCAAAAAACAATGGTAGGCTTAATTTATCCAGATTTTTTTGCAATTCTTTTAGTTTGCCCAACAGAAAATGGCACTTTGGTCCAAAGTACCAAAAATTTACCTTGTAATATCAAGTACCTGGTCCATTTAATTGTTTATGTAAAAATGTACATTAACATTCTACTAATATAATCTAGTTCATGATTAACTAAAATGTTCTTTCAAATATTTCAAGGTGTACAAGTACTGTACTCGCTCACCCTTGTTCCTATAACTCCCAGATAGCCTCTACATTATCTAGGGAAACTAACATTAAACTTCGTAACAAGAAAAATAATTAGAAAAGAATAATTTACACCGATTTAGCTTTTAATATCTGTATTTCCGTATTTGATTCCTGCTTGCAAATTCAGCTAGCTAATGAAATTGCTATGTGCCAAAATTGAACCCACTTTTGTCCACTGCCTTTGGAAATTACTGTCAAGAGATTACTATGCATATTTAATAAATATACTGTGCAGTGATATGAATAAGCATTTTCAAGGCTATTGAAGATTTTTTTAAAGTTCTATGATGTGGGAAAGAAATTAAAAGAAAAAAAAATCACTCTGCATTGGAAAGAAGCCCATTTTTAATCAACAGGAACTCAGAAAAAGCATGCAACTATTCCTGGTAGACAATTTATTATATTTTTAACATTTCTTCATCTGAAATAGATGGCATAGTATCAGGGGAGTTGGAGTAAATAGACCTCAGCTCAGCTCTCATTTCAAATGCAGCAAGAGAAGTCATGACCTTTGGTAGGGATCCGCACTCTTCATCTGCACTTCTAGGTTATTTGCAGAAAAGTACATCAAAACCATCATTATGATAAAATAACAATTTTCTTTTTACATAAGGAAGAATTCTTGTGGGGTTTTTTTAATATTAATCTTAAAGCTCAAAGTTTAACAATTCTCAGTTTCTGTTCATGAAAGTTCAGCCAGGACTAATCAACCCTCCGCATCTTAGGCCTTAAAGCCTAAACCACTGATATAGGAACAACATGTTCTTGAATGAGCATCAGTGATGGCTGAAGAGGGTCTTTTGATGCTAAATCCCACATCTGCTCATGTTGAATCTCAACATAAAGACAGCATCTTCAGTTGAAAATACCTGCAGAATTCCTCCTACACTGGCTGAATTTCAACACAGAGTCCCAGGAGGCTGTTACTCCGAAGGAAAGGAGTTTAAAAATAAGTTGAGAGTATGGCAAGGTGCTAGAGGATGACTAGATGCCTCCTGCCAAGAACAATAAAAGGAGTTTTTAGTGTCAGCAGTAGAGCCACATCTTCTTGCAAAAACTCCACAGGTTTCCTTACCTCTCTCAGATTAGGGACTGTCACCTACTTGAATTAACATAAAATGAGAACTCCAGGAGATGCAGGAATACCTTTCCAGATGTCCCAACAGATAAACACACCATTTCTAGCAACTTTCACGTGCAGACACATACTCTCAACTACTCCTTTAACCTGTCTGGTCTGTACCTGTACTATGTTCTTACCTTTCGTGTCTGAAAGTAACATGAAAAGACTCTTCAAAGGAAAATTTCAATACTTTCTGAGATTTTTCTTCCCCTCTACAGTTGTATGTAAAGGGTTAGTATGTTCTTTGTCATTTAGTCCTTTGTTGCTTGGAATGCAAAAGTGTAGCCTTTTGATGAAGGCTGGCAGTGACCCAGCTTTAGTTGCAGTTGTTTTAATATGGTAAAAACATATGGGACTCTCTCGCTTTTATCTTTTGGCTTCTGTAGTCTTTTAGAATTACGCATAACATTTTGATTTTCAAAATACTGCTGAAACCAAAACACAACTCACTGCAAACCCAAAGACAACATTCCCGTTTCATTGCCTAGGGCTACAATTTCCTGCCTCTGTATTGTGTGCCCCAGCGAGACCGCAGAAGCAGTCTGCATCTCTGCCTTGGGGGGCTGGGGTCCAGCGATTCACCGGTGGCTGTGGCGATGCTGTTCAGACCTTCCCCACTGTTCCACATGCACGGAGCATCTCTGAATTCATGACAAAACAAATTTACTGCAGGAATCTTAGCATAAGCTGCTTGGTCAGCATAAGCAGCTGTCAGCTCTCAACTGCTTGATTTCTGACCCTGAATTAGCACTAAAGACGACGAGCTGACATACCGATGGGAGGCCTGTTCTGCTGTTAACAGTTGCAGCAGTGGTTTCCCAAATTACCACAAGCCAAACATAAGACAACTACAGCAGCAGATACAAAGGCCCACACAGCCCACTACGCTGCCTCTATCAGTGGCCAAAACCAGGTAGCTAGGAAGGAACATAAGAAGGTTGTGCAAATAGCAACACTTACCCTGAACCAGTCTCCTGCCAGCTTAATTTAATGTCCCCCTCTCTACTGAGCTGGAGAGATCAATCTCTACATGCTCTCACCATGCCACATGACTTTATAGCCCTCTATCACTATTTCCCTCCATAGCCTTCTTTCCCTGCTAACCTCATCACTGATTTCTTTTGTAGGGCCCATTTGAAGCTTTTGATCAGCATTGCTGCCTTCTCACCACTTCATTCAGATTTAGCATATTTGGGGCAGGGTGGGGAGTAAAAGAACCATAACTGCATACAGTATTCAAGAAGATCTGTGCATTAATATTAGCATAAAAGCATTTAAATGCCACTTCAATTTTGCTCTCTATTATTGTCCAAACTCCCCTACTATTTGACCTGTTGGACCACTCCTGAACACTGAGATGACATTTTTATCATAACCCAAGATCTTGCTTGAGAACCAGCTCAGAGCCCACCAATCTCTCGTTCAGGTTCCCTCCTTCCCCATATGCATCACTTTGTTTATCTACACCACATTTCTTTTGTATTTCACTGCCCACTCAGTTTCACCAGGATCTTATAAAATGCTTCAGGCATCATTAACAATTCAAAGTCATTCAGGAAGGTAACGAATGACATCAAGTATCCAGCTCTTACTGCATCATTTGTGCATATGCTGACCAGCACTGGTCCCAGAACAGATATGTTTGCTAACTCATTAGAAAAGCTGCAACATTTTGCACAGCCTGACTTCTCCTTACAGAAGTCAGGCTGACTCTGGACTTTGCAAGAAGTTTACCCCTGTGTCCAGTAATTCCGTTCTCAATATCCCACTGACGAGCAAATTTTCTTGTACATACCTCAAGCTCATCAGCCTGTAGTTTCCTGTATCACCTTTTCAGAAAGTTGTATCATATTTGTCATTCTTCAGTTCTCAGGTACCAGAGTTCTTTTATGCAACACCAGTTAGTCTTTCTATCTCATTCTTTAATTCCTACAGAAAGCTTGGGTTAATAACAAATTACTTGGCAAATTCTTTATTTGATTCATAAATTCCCCTAGCAACTCTTCAGTTTGAAGGAGATTTTCTGATGAATTCTTCTTTAAGAAGTGTTCCAGCACAGAAAACCACAGTTTCTTCACAATAAGCAACAGATGCAAAGAATTCATTTGTCATTTCTGAGCACCTACTAGCCCTGGAGATTTTTCTGGCAGGCTCCCTGATGCTCATGTTTTTGAAGATGTATTTCTTACTACCTTTGACTCCTTTTTTGCAAGAGGTCCTCTTAACTCTTTTTTCAGTCTGCCTTATTGCATTTCTACATTTAACCTGTCAGTTTTTATAATCCTTTATATTTTCCTCATTTAGATAAAGCTTTAAGCTTTTAGAGGACTCTCTCTGGCTTTCAACAGCAACTATCATGCTGCTATTAAACGATGATGCTTCCTTTCTGCCCTTTCTGAAGTGTTTCTCAATAGGTGGGAAACATTTATTCTCTGCCTCCAGTATCACATCCACGCCATCTGTAACTTTCAGCTTCCTTTTTAACAAGCTGGCACAAGCTATTTCCCACATACTTCTTGAAGTTGAGCGTGGCTGCAGTAGATTATTTGGCTTCTGTTTCTCCTGCATGGATCCTGGAACTAATTATGCTATTTCTGCTCTTGAACTGACATTCTGAACCAGGTTTGTGCACAATTTGGCACTGAGTCAAAGGTAGCTTTCTTGCTTAGAGAAGTAGAACTTATGCCACTATGATAGGCCCAAAAGCAAGAAGAGCTTTCCCATGGAAATAGGGCAGCTCTGAATGCTGATGCCACAGACAGCAGCTCCCCTGAGCCTCACAGGACAAACATAGCTCCTGATTCCTACAGCCAAAGTAAGGCTCAGCTCCGCACTGTGTCCTACCCACCACCAGGCAGTGAGGATGGTTATAAGGAGGGTGCCTGGGGTAAGCGTTGCCAGTTTCTTCATCAAAACAAAGAATGGGACCGGTGCTGTTTAACGTTTTCATCAATGACTTAGACAGCATCCTCAGCAAGTTTGCGGATGACACCAAACTGAGTGGTGCGGTTGACACACCAGAAGGACAGGATGTCATCCAGAGAGACCTGGACAGGCTGGAGAGGTGGGCCTGTGTGAACCTCATGAGGTTCAACAAGGCCAAGTGCAAGGTCCTGCACCTGGGTCGGGGTAACCCCCAGTATCAGTACAGGCTGGGGGAAGAAAGGATCGAGAGCAGCCCTGCCGAGAGGGACTTGGGCGTGCTGGTGGATGAAAAGCTGGACATGAGCCGGCAATGTGTGCTGGCGGCTCAGAAGGCCAACCCTACCCTGGGCTGCATCAAGAGAAGCGTGGCCAGCAGGTCGAGGGAGGTGATTCTGTCCCTCTACTCTGCTCTGGTGAGACCTCACCTGGAGTACTGCATCCAGCTCTGGAGCCCCTCAGCACAAGGAGGACATGGAACTGTTGGAGCGGGTCCAGAGGAGGGCTACAAAAATGATCCGAGGGCTGGAGCACCTCTCCTATGAGGACAGGCTGAGAGAGTTGGGCTTGTTCAGCCTGGAGAAGAGAAGGCTGCGGGGAGATCTGATTACGGCCTTTCAGTACCTAAAGGGGGCCTATAGGAAAGATGGGGAAAATCTTTTTAGTAGGGCCAGCTGTGACAGGACAAGGGGTAATGGTTTTAAACTAAACCAGGGTAGGTTTAGACTGGATATAAGGAAGAAATTCTTTACAATGAGGGTGGTGAAACACTGGAACAGGTTGCCCAGAGAGGTGGTGGAGGCCCCATCCCTGGAAACATCCAAGGCCAGGTTGGACAGGGCTCTGAGCAACCTGATCTAGTTAGCAGTGTCCCTGCTCACTGCAGGGGGGTTGGACTAAATGACCTCTAGGGGTCCCTTCCAACCCAAAACATTCTATGATTCTATGAATCAAAGAACCTTTTAATCACTGCTCCTGTAAATTTTGTATAACCTTAATTTCACTGAGGTTAACAGAGTTATGCCAAATTTGAAGATGCAAAAGCAAACTGTTAAACCCAGCATGCACTGTGAAGCTTACTTCTGGGTGTGCCTCCCTCTTTCCCCATAGCCTGTGGCCTTGCTGTCATACAGCACAACAGTGTTTGCAACAACCAGTGCCTGTATGAACAGAAGCCCGTGAATATGATACTGTACTGACTGTTAAGATACAATTTCTATTTCTGTCTCTGCCCCAAACTTGCTATGTGACCTTCAGCAAGTCATCAGATCTCACTGACTCATATGAATATCTCTGGAAAAGGGTACTGCAAAGCTTTAATATCTGCAGATGATTATTATACACATAAATCCTCATCATCATTTTCATCACTATTTTCATCACTTGCTATTTCACTGTCATTCCAGATAGGAAGCAGAAAGCTCAGTGGAAATATACAAAACAGATACTGTTTCTGTGGAAAAAAATAGGGACTGCATTTGCTACGCCTCCAGGTTCTGCCGGACAAGGGTACCTTCCAAGCTGCTGTAAACAGGCGACACTCCATTGCAATGATCGGGGAGGGGGCATGCATCTGCCAAGGACGTGGTTCATTATGCTCACTACAATATTAGGTCACACAAAATAAGGAAGCGACTGAAAAAACCCATCTATTATCAGGACTCAGACAATATGGGGAGGGCAGGAATAGACACAGAGGAAGTAATAGGGACTGGGACAGTCGTGCCTATCAGCCCCAGTTAGCTACAGAGCACACATCTTTTGAGACAGCCAGGCCAGCACCTTGCTACCCACTACACCAAACTGCTTCCTCCAATCTTTTAATTTGGTCTTTCCCAATATGAATTCCAAATGGATTTTTTTTAAAATAATCTACACTTCTTAGAAATAATAACCAGCAGTTGCAAACACTTGAGCTTTGTGTTTTCCAGGTCATCTTTATTTCATGTTACCAACCAGAGGACAAAGCAAATGGAAGGAAGGAGCATAGAAACTCTTCTGGAAAGGGTTCTGTCCTGGAAGCTGTGAGCAAACTGCTTTACAAATGGTCAAGCAAAAGTTCCGCTTCTAATCAGTGAAGCCAGTGCTAAGCTGTTGATGCCAAGGCTTGTTGTACACAACCGTAATTGCTGACAACATACTTAGCCAGAGTGATCACCTAGCACTGAGGGAACTGGATTTTCCAGATAGCGCAGAGACCAAAACATAAGCAAGTGCCCCATGCTGAATCATCAGCTGTTACTACAATGAGAACAAAGCTCTAAATCTGTGTGGCCTTACATTTAATAACACTCACACATCAATAATGTAAAATAGCACACTGAACGCTGATATGCTGAATACCAGCCGGGGGAGGGAAGGACAAGGAGGATACTTTGCCCACTCGGAAATTCCTGTGCAGGAATTCTAGTAGCATTTCTATGGCCATCACCCATCAGCTCCAGAAACTGTTCAGCTGCACTGCCTTCTACACAAAGGCTTGTAACAGAAAGAGATTCTCTTTGGTTGTGTTTTGAAGCTTCCCTGGCTGAACATGGATTGTCTTTCTACCCACTCATTCCCTGCTGTGATATCAACCTTCTCTGTTTGCTGAGACTGAATAAATCAAAATGAAAGTTCACACTCCTAAGCCCTCAATATATTTTAAATTCCCCATGCAGTTCAGAAGGCTGTTCTTCCAATCAGTGACTTCACTGATCTCTCCTGACTCTACATACATGTAAGGAGATTAGAAGCAAGCATAAAATAATCTTTAATAGAAGATTTTGTATGGTAAGTAGGAGTCTTTAAACATATTACAGCAATGAGAAAATATCCCTGTTCTAGCACTCAAATATTTATGCAGGTTAAATATTTATGCACATACCACCCTGGAGTTCTGCACTGGTTTACCCCCCATACTCAGAATGTGTGGGAGTTCAGCAACATGCTTTTGTCAAGGTTTGTGTTTTTATGCCATATTTACCCATACAGAATCCACACGCCTCCTCTGCTATTTGTAATAAAACCACCCAAACATTTCATATCCTGTAATATTGTAAGAAACAGCTCTAGCCATGATCAGTGTTAACATTATCTGAGAGCCACCAGATGGTGCTGTTAAAGATGGTATGTAAAGTTATTCCAAACTGATCACTTAATGAAATAAGATTTAAAAACTGGTCTTAAAATGCTGTTGTTTTAATTCTATGTTTATTAGACCAGCAAGGCTGCCCTGTGGCTTTCTTTTTAAAAAGGAGAAAAACTAGTGCTGAGGGCAATATAGCTCATTAAAGCAGAAAAAAGTTCAGTTAAAGCCTCTAGGAGTTCGAGGGTGCATCGGCTAGCTTTTAGGCATCTGACTACAGAAAAGAAAGCATCATTATCCTGAGACACATACCCACACTTCCGATGTGCTGCCTGGGCAGAGGTGGCGTGCAGGCTGCTTCCAGCCCAGCTCAAGACAGTCAAGTAAAGTGCTACTTGGCATCAGCGTATTTGCTATTCAATGTCTTCAGCTCCCTGCAAAGGAAACTGCTAAGAGCCAGTTTGAAACTCAGAGTTTATTCTTCAAACGCCCATATTCAAGGAAGAAACAAAACCTCTTTGCACTGGGAACCCACAGCCCAACTCGCTCTGGGAGATGGGAAAGGAGGCCCTTTCCTCACTCCTTTCAAAACAGCAGCTCTCAAGGACATTCCCTCCTTGTGTGCAACACCGTGCTCCTCTGGGATGGGGGGGGTCAAGGTTCAGAACTCCCTGGGTCTGTGGGGATGGGGAGGGGGGCAAGAATTTTAACCAAAGTAATTTCAGAGAGTATGTAAGTTACTCTCAAGTGATGACTGGAATCCATGTTTCTAACCTTTCAGGCCTTTGCCCTCATTCCTCTTGTACATTTTGACCACTAATCCCCAAATTCTTCAATAAGGGCAGGTAGGGCATGCCTCCAGGCCAAAGTGGCAGCAGTCCAGCAGCTTCACCACCGTGCAGGACAACAGGGGATATGAGCTCACACTCTCAGGTAAGAGAGGCAGTTGAATTTAGGTCCCTCTGCTTCCCTCAGCCAAATGTACAAAAAATTAAAAATACACATCAGTAAACTGCAGAAGCAGGAGCCGTATCAAGGCTGAGCAGCCTCCCTCCGCCAGCAGAGCTGCCCACCCCACTGAGCTCTGCAGGGCACTAACAGGGACAAGCACCCAGCTGCCACACCCCAGGCAGACTTGGGTGCAGCCCTTCAGGCCCACCAACTGCCCCAGGGCAGCAGCACAGTTCCAAGTAGCAGATTTTTATTTTTAAAATCCCTTCCAGAGGTCTGACAGCAGCTATGCAGACTCCTTCAGGACAGCAGTTTTAGGCACCTAAATTCTAGCCAGATCTCACATCAGCACTTATTTTGGGTTGCTTCAGAATAGAAAGGTCTGTATTAAAAGATAGCATTTTCCAAAGCCTGGAATTCATTTGCTCTCATCCAGTTATTTCAAACTGACTTCATTTCTACCTTTCTGCCCCCTTGACTAACAAAGTAACAGATGTGAATATTTCATGAAAAACAACTAGGTCATCCCCTCTTTGCTCCAGCGTTATCAGATGACTACAAGCTGTGTATGCGAACAGAAACAACCCCACTGTTAGCAACCCCTATATCAAGGAAACCTAAAGTGCATGGATACAAAATAAACACGAGATTGGGAAACTGCCTTTGTTAGTATGGTAAGTTTTAAAATTATGTAGGAGATGTAACCATGTCTGCTTCCAAACAGATTACATGAGATACAAAGTTATGCAGTAATTTAGCCACAGAACCATGCATTTATTGCAGTTATGAGAACCAGAGGGGCCAGGTTAGCTAATGCTCCGAGAAATCTTTGACAGCTTACTCTAAGACTTCTCTAAATGGTGATGGGAGCAAACAGCTCATGACTATGTGTTCAAAAGCATGCATGTGGACTATAACGCACGTTGCTCACCAACTGAAATGCTCTACTGACTGCGTGAGATGTTATGTACTTGAATGAATTGCAGCCCTGGCTATTAACAGTTTCATAATGGTTCTGTGAATTAGCATTAAATTACAGTGAATGTTACAGAAGAGGTTCTAATATTTACATTAGTGCCTAATGAGTTCCCCATAATTAATATAATTGCACTGAGCCACAGAAATTAATATTCAACCAATTATTTTAAAGAGCTATCCAATCTACGTAGAGATTTTTGGAAGACACCTTCCCAATAACGATGAAGAGGATTTTATAAAAGCACAGGACCTGATGCTGTCACGACTTCTGCAGATCAAGGCCTGGGTCCCCAATTTTAGAATAAATTCATTTACCCAGTTTTCTAAGCATTCACATTATGTTTACTCTAGAAATATTGTAACATAAAGCAAAAAACATATGAATATGCTCCACTTTAAGCATGACTTCTAGGGCTGTAACAAACATGACTGAGATAAAACAGGGACAGGTAGCACAGGTACATAAACAGCTTCAGTGACAACTACAAAGATCCCACCAGAAGCAGGAAAATACACTGCTTGTAGCTCCAGATTGAGTGTTTTATAAGGCATGAGGATTAAAAAAATCCCAAATCTTTTCACCTGCAAGGAATCTGCAACACTTCTTTGTCCTGATTTTTGAAAGGCAGACTTTAGGGAGACACACAGATGTGGAGCCCCTTTGAAAGTCAGGTGTCTTTGGAACCCCTCCGGTGACACCCCAGGGATCATTACCTTGCATATTCAAACAGGAGCCCAATGGCTTTCTTCCCATTTTTCCAAATATTTTGTATTTGGAGATAGCTGACCCAGTTTTCAATTTGTTTGTTTAGCAGTTGTTTCATCTTCAAACAAAAGACAGATAACTAACTTTCCTCTCTTGCTATGTCTGTCATGTTTAAATATACACTGCACTGCTATTTCACTAAGCCTACGAGAACTTCAGAGGTCCTATTCTTCAGGGTAACTGATAGCACTAAGGGCAAAAGGTTAAGTATGTAAGTCTTGCGTATTAAAGGATAATTAATCTTCTTGTATCCTCAGCCACCTCTGCTATGTCACCAGACATCAGATCCAGTTCTGCTTACACCAGAGAGCAATTTAATGTTTTAAATAGTGCTGGAGAAGACCAGCAGAGAACCATCTCTCTTCCTCTGTATCCCCTTCCACCAAAATCTACTGAGAGTTATTTTAAGAGTAAACAAAAAGCAAATAAAATTTGTCAGCTAGCCCACCCAGAATCACATTATAGTTTGAGAAAGCCTGCCTTATGGTGAAAGAGCACACATGAAGACTTGAAGCTAACACACCAAGCAAAGAAGGTCTCAACTTGAAAGATATTTATACCGTACTGGTAAAATACTGTTCCTGTTGCACCAAAGCTAAATATTACTGTTCTAAATATTATCTTTGTGAAAGGTACCCACCTACTAAAGCATTGCTGGAATAGACTGTTCTCCCCTTTCCACATGGCTGCAGCACAGGTTTGCAGCATTGCTTCAAAGCACAAACACAAAAATTGGGAACGGAGAACAGCAATTAATGATTTTCAAAGCCAAAGGGCCTTTGCTACCCATCTCCTTTAAACTCACTATCAAGTATTTCTCTACTTGAGATGGACTGTCCATCACGAGATTGGGAAGTGTTTGTCAGAGAAAGAGGTGGCAAAACCACCAACCACCAGTTGATCATTGATCGTACTTTCCATTACCCCTCCTCCTGCCCCCCCACCAGGTGTCTCTATTCCTTCCAGTTCTTGTCCATCAAACTCCTAGGACGGCAGAGTCTAGTACAGCAAGTACCTGGATCTGGAAATGGGAAACGGAGGGGAAAAAGTAGCTGGAACAAGTGGGGAACATGGGTATTTTCAGCTTCTCATGGCAAATGATTTTTACCTTTTATCAGTTGCAAGTGCAAAACCTAAATTAACCACCCTGGACTACTCAAGGATGCCCTTCAAAACAGTTTTGCCAGTTCTGCTATTGGTATTCTTTGCGCAGTAACATTTGGTTTGCCTGCTGCAGCTACAAACGTTACATTATTCTGCTGCTACCAGCATCTCAGACACTGAGTCCTGCCACACCGTTTGCCTTAATGATATCCCATGACAGCAAATGCTCCACACCGTTTATCTGTCATAAGTGTTTCCCAAACTCTTTCCAAGCATAGAATCATAGAATCATAGAATCACCTCGGTTGGAAAAGACCTTTAAGATCATCGAGTCCAACCGTTAACCTAGCACTGCCATCCCACCGCTAAACCCTGTCCCTAAGCACCTCATCTATCCTTCTTTTAAATACCTCCAGGGATGAGGACTCCACCACCTCCCTGGGCAGCCCATTCCAGAGCCTGACAACCCTCTCAGTGAGGAAGTTTTTCCTAATGTCTAGCCTAAACCTGCCCTGGCGCAGCTTCAAGCCATTCCCCCTTGTCCTATCATCTGTTACCAGGGAGAAGAGGCCGACCCCCACCTCGCTACAGCCTCCTTTCAGGTAGTTGTGGAGGGCGATCAGGGCTCCCCTCAGCCTCCTCTTCTCCAGACTAAACAACCCCAGCTCCCTCAGCCGCTCCTCGTATGACTTGTGTTCCAGACCCCTCACCAGCTTGGTTGCTCTCCTCTGGACCTGTTCCAGCAAGGCAACATCTTTCTTGTAGTGAGGGGCCCAAAACTGAACACGGTATTCAAGGTGCGGCCTCACCAGCACCGAGTACAGGGGCACGATCACTTCCCTACTCCTGCTGGCCACGCTATTCCTGATACAGGCCAGGATGCCATTGGCCTTCTTGGCCTCCTGGGCACACTGCTGGCTCATATTCAGCCGGCTGTCAACCAGTACCCCCAGGT
Organism: Gorsachius magnificus; assembly: GCA_034008185.1. Classification (NCBI taxonomy): domain Eukaryota; kingdom Metazoa; phylum Chordata; class Aves; order Pelecaniformes; family Ardeidae; genus Gorsachius; species Gorsachius magnificus. Next base: position 23,657,437 of record CM067087.1, on the reverse strand, counting down.
CTTTTTCCACCAGGCAGCTTTCCAGCCATTCTTCCCCAAGCCTGTAGCGCTGCATGGGGTTGTTGTCACCCAAGTGCAGGACCCGGCACTTGGCCTTATTGAACCTCATACAATTGGCCTCGGCCCATCGATCCAGCCTGTCCAGGTCCCTCTGCAGAGCCCTCCTCCCCTCCAGCAGATCAACACTACCACCCAGTTTGGTGTCATCTGCAAATTTACTGAGGGCACACTCAATCCCCTCATCCAGGTCATTGATAAAGATATTAAACAAGACCGGCCCTAAAACTGAGCCCTGTGGGACACTGTTTGTGACCGGCCGCCAACTGGATTTAGCTCCATTCACCACGACTCTCTGGGCTCGGCCACCCAGCCAGTTTTTAACCCAGCGAAGAGTACATCCACCTAGGCCATGAACTGCCAGCTTCTCCAGCAGAATGCTATGGGAGACTGTGTCGAAGGCTTTGCTGAAGTCCAGGTAGACAACATCCACAGCCTTTCCCTCATCTACCAGGCGGGTCACCTGGTCATAGAAGGAAATCAGGTTGGTTAGGCAAGACTTGCCTTTCGTGAACCCATGCTGACTGGGCCTGATCCCCTGATTGTCCTCCATGTGCCTGGTGAGCACACTCAAGATGAACCTCTCCATAATCTTCCCCGGTACTGAGGTCAGGCTGACTGGTCTGTAGTTCCCCGGATCCTCCTTCCGGCCCTTCTTGAAGAGAGGCACATTTGCCAACCTCCAGTCATCTGGGACCTCCCCTGTTCTCCAGGACTGCTGATAAATGATAGAGAGTGTCTTGGCAAGCTCCTCTGCCAACTCCTTCAGCACTCTTGGGTGGATCCCATCCGGCCCCATAGACTTGTGGAGGTCCAGTTGGCATAGCAGGTCAAAGACTGCTTCCTCCTGGATTATGGGGGGTTCATTCCACTCTCTGTCCCCATCTTCCAGCTCAGGAGGCTGGGTACCCTGGGGATAACTCGTCGGGCCATTAAAGACCGAGGCAAAGAAGGCGTTGAGTATCTCAGCCTTTTCCTCATCTTTAGTGGCAATGTTCCCCTTTGCATCCACTAGTGGATGGAGGTTCTCCCTGGCTCTCTTTTTGCTGTTAACATATTTATAAAAACTCTTCTTATTATCCCTTACAACAGTGGCCAGGTTAAATTCCAGCTGGGCTTTTGCCTTTCTGATCTCCTCTCTGCATAACCTGGCAAGATCCCTGTACTCTTCTTGGGTTGCCTGCCCCTTCTTCCAGAGCTGGTAAGCTCTCCTTTTTTCCCTTAGTCGCAGTAGTAGTCCTCTGTCCAGCCAGGCCGGTCGTCTTCCCCACCGATTCGTCTTACGGCACATGGGGACAGCCTGGTCCTGTGCCTTTAAGACTTCTTCCTTGAAAAACACCCAGCCTTCTTGGACCCCTTTGCCCTTCAGGACTATCTCCCAAGGGACTCTCCCAACCAGCATTCTGAGCAGGTCAAAGTCTGCCCTCCGGAAATCCATGGTGGCGGTGTTGCTGACCCCCTTCCTTACCTCACCAAAGATCGAAAACTCTACCATTTCATGATCACTAAGGCCTAGATGATTTCCAACCACCACCTCTCCCACCAGTCCTTCTCTTGTTAGTGAACAGGAGGTCAAGCAGGGCACCTCCCCTGGTAGGCTCACTTACCAGCTGTGTCAGGAAGTTATCTTCCACACACTGCAGGAACCTTCTGGACTGCTTCCTTTCTGCTGTATTGTATTTCCAGCAGATGTCTGGGAAGTTGAAGTCCCCCACAAGAACAAGAGCTCGTGACTGAGAGACTTCTGCCAGCCGCTTGTAGAATTCTTTGTCAACGTCCTCATCCTGATCGGGTGGTCTGTAACAGACTCCCAACAGGATATCTTTCTTGTTGGCCTTCCCCCTCATTCTCACCCATAAGCATTCTGCCTCACCACAAGTGTCAAGCTCTGTACAATCTAAACACTCCCTAACATACAGAGCCAATATTTCTTCTCATCAGTGAGCATTCCTTTATTCTTGTGCTATAAGGTGAATAGGAGCACGGGACTGTTTCATGTACCTCCTGTTACGTGTTCTCTTACTCAGGTGCATACAGAAGATAAGCAAACCATTATGAGAAAACATGAATGCTTGCAAAAATAGCCCATTTAAGACTGTCTTTTTGCAATCCTGAGGCTGCACGACATTTTAAAAACAGGATTAACAGCATTACAAACAGCAGTTAGGCTAATAAATAGTTAATAGCTAATCAAAATTACAACGTTAGACATTATTAAAGTCACCCCACAGTTTACACTTGGATGTAGGCACAGTCTGGAGGAGAAACTGAGCAGGAAATCCATTCTCTTGGGCCACTGAATAACATCAGAAGGGGGGGGGAGGGGGGCAGGGGACAGACAACACACGGATGTGAGACACCTTGATTGTAAAAAGCATCAGTTTAGCAGTTCATTCCACTTCAGACAAGGCATGAAACAAAGCAGGGGGCATTAGGTGCATTGGGGAACAAATGGATACCAGTATAGGTGTGCACCACAGAATCCAATGTTGCAAAGGTACTGAAGTTTTCACCCCTAAACAGAGCAACAAAAGAAACAAAATTGTCCTAACTGTCCCACCTCACTCCACGCAGACCAGCCAGCAGACCCAACCAGCTGGCTGGGCTGTCATACTGAGATCACGTTCTATACAGCACAAGTAGCTGAGGTACGACTGCTTCGATCAGAAATGATCACTTAAACCCCAAACTCAATCAAAGCCTACTACCACCTGCAAAGAGCAAAGTCACAGTTCTCTTTCTGCCCAGGTCCAAGTTTCTTTGGCATAACCATACAGCTCAGCAAGTGTCAGAAATTATGGAAACAGGTTCAACTTGTTCCAGCTGCAGTTCTACCCACATTTAGAGTACAAAAGGTAAATTTACCTCATTGTAAATTCATTATACCTAATAAAGGTTAAACATACGCTGCAGACTAAGTTTATAAAGGCATAAAGTAGAATCTCCTCCCTCTATCCAGACAGTAACTTTCACAAAAACTTGCAGGAAGCTAATTATCTTTTAAGACCTTTACCTCTGTCACATTTGATTGGTATCATTCAACAGTTCAAAATTACTAGGGAGATGGACAGACACACACAGCAGAGAAACATTAATCTGTTTCCATAGTGAAGTGCATTAAAAATAGAAAAGAAACATCAGTGTCATGTTCTTTCAGATATTGCCACAGGGATTCTTCAGGACACTGTATCCTGAAGCTCTAATCTCTCGTGCAGTCTCACTATTTAAAAAGCAGTACTATGATCCTTCATAATTCTTGTGCTGGAGAACTTAATTGGACCAAACTCCCCTGCATATTCAGGATAGATGAGAAGAATAAAAAGACAGATTTAAAAGCCTAAAACCAGCCTCGTGACTCAGGAACCCCTGCGTATTTAGAACAAACACTGACTTTCTGATGATAATATCAAACATCCATAGTGATGGCAGAGACAGCCAAGCTCCACAGAAGAGCCACTGTCTGTCAAGAAAGCAGCTCTGTTGGATTGCAAGGAGCAGTAAGGAGCACCCAGAAAAGTGCAAAGACCTAATCCCTGCCCACAGTCTTGAGAGTCTACACAGGTATTTTCCAAATACTTTGGTCCAGAGAATGAAGCAATGAAGGTTACCCTTTCTAACACACTTTACAGAAATAGTAGCGAGGGCTTCTCAATGCTGTAGTCCGCGGGTCAGACTGGAAAACCTTAAAGATTTAAAATGTTTTCCTTTCCCTGATAAAGGCAGTCATTTTTGTCTGCAAAAGTAAGCCTGTTGTTTTGCCCCATGCCTGTTACTTAAAAGTATGAATTCTACTCCTCCTTTATTTCTGTGTAGGAGTCCAGAAAAAAAGATGAAATACCTTAAATTGAAGGGTCCAAGCAGAACAGCAAAGCAGCAGAGCCTCAGAAGACACATTTCAGAGTGGCTATAGCAATCAACTAAAAAGCTGTAGGACTGACAAGCTCAGTGGGAGCAATACACAGAAACACTTCTGTAAAAGGTCACCCTCTGCTTAAGTTTTAATCTTGTAATGTGAAGCATTTTGGTAAAGTGTGGGAAACATGCTAGCCAAAGCTAAGGCAGAAGCAATCTTTCTAAGTTGCATTTTACCTGAAGTGGGATTTTGCCTACTTTCAATAAAGTAGTAATTTGTCTGGCCACTAGTTGACGAAGCATTGAATATATGGAATATTAGAAAGCAACACCACAATCTTTTAGCTTAGTGAACGTAGGTAATGGGAGAAAGATGGCAGTCTTCCTGCATCACCTCAGTGGTGATGATTTTTTCTTTCAATCTCATCTTCTTGCAGCAAATAGCCTGCACACATCCTCCGACAAACAGTCACAGACAAGCTGTTGACTTCGTTCAAATCCTGGAACACCACCTGAATCAGCCAGATATCATTAGCTGAAATTTTTTTATAAATACAGGCAAGATTTCTGTGAAGGGCTTTTTCTAAGGAACAGCAGTGCAGAGAACCTATATTCAGAGTCTTCTTTAAGCTGTAATTAGACTTTGTAGTTAACAATGACCTAGTTACCTAGGTAGTTTTGGGGCTTGGGTCTTTTTTAGATGTACAGGCAGATGTAGCCACAGCAGCACTTGCATCTGCATCAGGATTCTCCCTCTTGAAGCCTCCTGTCCCCGTGACTAGTGCCCATATTACTACTGCCTTGAAAATCATGACTGCCAGAAAGCTGTACCATCCAACATGGACTTTGGCTTTGGAAAACTCAATGCTTATCACTTTTCACAATTGCTGACATCTTTCACTAACATTACAAGATTTTTTTCCAGCTCATTGAAGAGCAGTCAATAAAGGGTATATACTAGCAGCAACCCAATGGCAGCATCCCACTTGTGCTGAATGGATGCTGTTGCATAGACACAGAAAAGAGTGCTTGCTAAAAAGACCTAATTTATTGGTATTGTTTGCTTTGGGTAATGCTTATTTATCTTAACCACAAACAAAGACTGCTCTACAAGACCAGTCCTACTGAGCAGTTCTGTCTGAATATTTAAAGTTATCTCCATACAGTTTGGTCAACACCTTTGTCAACAGCAGATGCCAAAAGGAAGAACCTTCAGGAGCTCCTGGTTTCTCTGCCCAGGAAGTTAACCAGCATGTCCCAGCATACAAGCAGTGTCTACCAGTTAGTCTGTGCACAGCAGGAGTCACCTGGGGAAGTCTCTGGGACTGTCCGAAAATCCTGTCTGCAGAGCTCCCATCTGTTGCTCTGCTGCGGGGCTTCTGTTGCTCTGCTGTGGGGCTGGCTAGGGATTAGTCAACCACCCTGTCTTCAGGCAGTCTGATGTGTCTTCTCTGCAGAGATTAGCTCCAGAGATCATGGACCACCCAGGGAACTGCTCATTAAGTGTGCTGGGTATCTATACAGGCACAACCCCAATATTCAGCTGCTTCAAAACTGCAGCAGGATGAAGCTGAGTTTCATTCTTATACCACAATTATAAGCTCCATAGATTTTTACCACAGTATCCACTGAGTTATTTTAACAGCAGCCACCCTGTAATACTTTTGATACAGGCTGTATACCATCCCTAAGGCAGCCGTGCTGACCTTGCAAGGCATCCTCCTGATCCCTGCTGTATGTGCAATCTGGAAATGGGAGCACAAGGGAAAAGAGCAGATATAAATGGTTTTGAATTTTGTAGCCATTAGGCTGAGCGGCTGAGGCACCCAACTCCCCCTGCTCACTCTGACTTGAGCTGCCCAAGAATCTTTACAAATCCCTTTGTCACTTCCCAAACCATCTAAGTGTTGAACCAGAAAGCTAACAGTTTTTCTGACAAAAATGGTTTTTCTGAACCTCCTATGGGAGTAATGAGCCTCTCCTATTATGAAGGGACAAGTCAGCTGAAAGAAGCAATAAAAGAACTAATGCCATTTGCTAAGATGGATTGCTATTATTTGAGCTGTCCATCCACACATATTTGTCCAGAGCGCATTTTTAGTACTAGAAGCAATGTAGTTACAGTTCACAGAACAGCCAAACTGCCAGAAAACATGGACTGACTTACCTTCATCAAAATAAATCACAACAGGTTTTGGGACTCCCATAACTCAGAAGCCAAGGGTGACCTTGAGGGAGAAGTTGATTAAAACTGTCACACAAAGCCCAGTGTTATACTTTATAGCTAACGATGCCAAGTTGCCAACTGAACCATGCCTTCTCATGTCTGCACTGTAGAATTCAGAGCTGAGATGTTGCTCCTAAATAATAACTGATGGAAGGAAATTCAGCAGTCTGACCTGCTCCCTAAATTACAACCCCTTCACATGAAGCTGTTAAACTAGTACTGTTTCAAACAGGAATAGGAATGAAGGGAGGCTAAAGGGTTAACAAAAGGACCTTTGTGAAGCCAACTGTAGATCCATCTTAAATTGCTAGCATTGTGTTTTAGATTAACTTACTAATCATATGAAGTAAACTATAAGTAAGAAACTAACACTGTAGGGAATGTGGAAGAGGAGAGATTAGTAGGAGATGGCCCGTCTTTGTTACAGGCCTTGGAAGGCACCTAGGAGAACAAAGCGTCTGGCACTTTGTCGATATGAGGATAGCCAAGGATGGGGAGCCGGTTGGTACCGGCTGTGTTGTTCTGACAGTGGAATAAGGGGAGTAGAAGCTGGAGTTCACCAAAAGGACAAGGTGAAGAAGAGGAGTGGATGAAGTAAACGACCCCTGAAGACCACCGACCCAAATCACTGAGCATGCGCAGTTGGGAGGGACTTATGGAAATGACCTCTTGAAACTAATTTTAATATGAAGCGGGACAGGTTATGCCTATGTATAGGCGTATTGGGAAACTTCATGTATATGTAACACTTTGCTACATATAAACAGGACAAGCTGCCGTGTTGCGGCACGCACGACTTTGGTGGGACTACCCCCCGTGCTGCCCAGCCCTGAATAAACATACCTACTTTACAATCTTACAGATTGTGGAGTCTGTTTTCTGCACGTCAGGAAGGAACCCAAAAGCAATGGGCAAGATTAAAAAAAACAAACCAAAAAATCCCACGAAAACAACCACACCTCAATCCAGTTTGCTCCCACCAGTTTGTTTGACTACGTACTCCAGAAAACGTACGCAACTATTAGGTACAAAAGACTAAATCCTCACCTGAGCCAGACATCAATGTCACAACTTCGACTTCAGCAGAACACTACTACATAAGCAGCTCGCAGGGTCCAAAGCCAAGGGTTTAGACCCCAACAGCATAGGCCTGCTCACAGTCAAGAGGAACAGCGACAACCAGAGGGAAGTAGGCTGGCTTGAAAGTCTTTACTATAGGCAATGCCAGTAACTTATTCGCACAAAAGAAAAGGACTTGGAAGAGTTTCTGTTGGTGTGTTCTGATGATTTTGCAAAAAGTAAGTACTGGTACGCCAGGTATGGGGATCCTGGTAAGACCCTGAAAACTCAGTAGATGGAAAAGCATGAGAAGACCCAGCATTTCAGTACTGGGGGCCCTCGGTCCAACAGCACAGAGCGTGTCAGCCCTGAGGGCTGCAGCAGGGCAGGACTGGCAGCATGATGAGCGGAGCTGGTGAGGGCTCCCCAAGCTGCAACTACAGAGGAGGTTCCCCAAGGTCCTTCGCTTCGATACCACCCTAGGACAAGGCAGAGCTTTTCAGGAGAAATATGTCCACATTTCTCCAGAAGCCATGTACATTTAAGTAAAGGACTTAAACTTCAACAGTTTCACATTTTTTCAAACAAAAACCTGTTAAAGCAGCATATCCCCATGTAGGCCAAGTTACTCTTTCATGAGTGTTTTCGCTGTGAACACCAAGTTCCATTAATGCATATTCCCAGACTTTATACTGTACAGAAAATTTCTGAGGTTGGCCTTCCCAAAGGCAAGTATTTTTACTGAAAGTTTTGATCTAAACCAGCTCAGTGATGTTTATGAAAGCCCAGCCTTGATAGAAGACAGAACTTGATTTTCATCACAGAGGAGGCATTTTTTGAACAACCTAAGATAAAGAATTTAGAAAAATATGTATCAGAAAATTCTCACTGAGGAGACATGCTGAAAAAATGCACAAGTACAAACTGGGTATGATCCAGAAATAGGACATTGAAAAAGTATATTCAACATTTTGTTTTGTTCCAGATTATTTAGTGCCCATAAGAACATCTTCTTTCTTATTTTCAGTGAGACTGTACAAAGATCAGGATCTTTTGAGGCAAATGACAAATGGGTCCTCTGCCCTCAAAAAGGCAAGGAGGACTAGATTCATCCCACCCCAGTAAGTCATCCAATTTCAACCATAATTGCCTGAACTTCCTAAGCAGCCAAAACAAAGACAGGCTTCTCCATGCAGCAATTCAAAATTTTCGTGATCGTCCTTCTTCCTCAAACCTCCCCCTGCCCCAAAGGCAACTATGCTTTTTATTTAGGCGTTTCAGCTTGTGATGGGGGAGAATGAATTCAGATCACAGCCTCTAGATACCCTGCTGTAGCATTACCCCGCTTCCGAAATGTCCAAAACATTTGAAGAAAAGAAAAAAAAAAAAAAAAAGATAAAGAGAAAACAAAGACACACTGGATAGAGGCCACAAGTGAGAGACAAGACCCCAGGACCGTTCTTTCATTCAATGCAAACACCAGCCCTGAAATCAAAACACTAATTAATACTTCCTTGCATTTTGCTTAAAAATATCTAAGAAATATTCTTATGTCCCTGCATTAAGAAAGCATATAGGCCAACTTCTAACAACAGAGCACAGAAGTTGCCAATTTCTCCATTTATTTTAACTTTCCATTTCATAATTCATACATGCAGAGCCCCAAGAGCAGAGATTACCTACAGATAATTCGGTCGCTGCAGCCAATTTTGACTTTCCATTAGGCTAAAGCCTGACATTTGCACAGCATTTGAGTAGGATGCCTGTGACTGCCACCAGTGAACAATATTCTCTCACATTATTGGTGGCAGTTATTTACCTGACCTTGGCTCAGTAGAAATGCAGAAGGAAAAAAAACAAACCACAAACCACAACAAAAACCCAGGCTTCTTTACTTCCCTCCTTGTTCTTGGGTAACAGCCTGACCTGTTGAAAAGGTAAGCTGCAGGAGGTACTTGAAGTGTATTTAACCCCAGGGATATTTCCTAAATTGCTCACAGCAAACAGTCCAGCTAGCTCTGCTCAGTGAACTTTGGCAGGGCCCTCGGCATAGCACCATTACAGAAATACAGAAGGTATTCAAAACTACTTTGCTGTTGTCTTGTTTCTGGAGTCAAGCAAGGACCAAGTACAGACTTATTCAAATATATACTCATCATGTAATTTATCTATATTATGCCTAGTGAAAATGGTCATATCTTCTGCTTATTACTGGCCCTCTCGACATCCCTAGTGCTAATGGTGTCAGCCAGTTACTCCCCTATGGTAGGTAGAGTTCATTACCACACTGTTCAGGCTGTTTATACATTCAAACACTACAAAACAGCCAGACAAGATAATGGAGTATTAGCACCTTCCTCCTAATTGGAGAAAAGTCCTTTCCTTAACAAGCTTTTCTCTGTTCTCAGCAAGCTTTTCCTCAGGAAATAACATTGGAATATTATAGCAAAGCTCAACGCATGAGCTTATTTTATTTTAAAATAATTGAGTTCTAATATAAACTTTATTTATTTATTTAAAACAAATCCTAGTTCAGTTACTTTCCCACAAGCGCTAAGATTCATGTGTCCAAGTGGGGCAGCCAACACCCAGATGTGTTTACCCACGTGGTCTAGAGACAACGCAGAGGACCAGGCCATGGAGCCCTTGTCGTGCCTCCTGTGTCCACCAAAGCCTGCTGAGTATGTGCTGAGTTTGGATGCACCTTTCACACCCTTCAGGAACTGAAAGCAATTGTGATCTTTTTTCTCTCCATCCTGTCTCACCTTTCTGCACCATTATGTGGGTGTCTTAAAGAAAGTCTGTTGTCTGCTCTTGCCCGGGTGTGGGCTACTCCTTGTTTAGGCTGCCCCTTATTTTTCTGATCAGGGTGTCCTGAAAAGTTGTAGGTGGATGTGCCAGGATCTTGATAACCTGCTAATGTAGAGGTCATCAACACCTTCCGTTCTGATACCCCTTCCTTCTGGCACTTCCACATCTCAACCCACCCATTTGTAACTTTTTTTTTTTATTTTTAAAATTAGCTTTCTGTATTGCGGCTGCAGGAAACATAAGGAATTCAGTTACATCATTATGACTGTATCCCAGTTGAATAATAAAAATTCATATATTAAATAAACAGGCTACCAGATTTTCTGTCTTTCTACCAGCATGGAAGTTTCACTCAGTGCTGTACTTCTGTGCAAATCTTTTCTGAGTTTAACTCAGATGGCAGAGTGGGGGTAAATGCTTTACCAATTGTACTCGGCACTGACATCTGTTCTAGTATCAAAGCATAACGGCAGCAGCCACCTTGCAGTTGCACAATGCAGCACATTACTGCCTTGCTGTTGGAAAAGCCTGACAAAGCACAATCAAAGTTTGATTTAAAGATTTAAGTTACATTTTCTTTACTAAAGCCATCAGTTCTCATTCTGCATTTGTTGGCCAGCATGAATAATAAGGTTCTGCCTTCCTCACAGAATCTCTAACCATACCTGAACTACTGTGCACATAAGATTTAAGTTACATTTATTTTCCTTCCCCGACTGAAGGTCTCTCATAGCTTCATCTAGTTTTTTTGCAGGCCCCTCTGGATTTTGGAAAGCAAACTCAAACATGCTCTATTTGGCATAGCTCTAAACAAGAAGGGACCAGTACCTGCATCCCTGCCTGCATGCCTGGAGAAAAGGCATGCAGCCTTTGCCAACTACACAGCGAGACTGCCAAGACAATTTTTCTTTCAGTTAGCACGTATAGAAACTGCCGCATCCCCTCTCCTCCTCCCTAGCCCTATGGGAGCACACTCACATCCAATACAGGTTTGTAAAAAAAGCATTCTTGCATGAAATGTCAGGTGACTGTAACCCAAGAGACGAATCTGCCAGTTTCCTTCTCTGCCACTCAGGAATATTGCCAAGAAATATCTTTGACTCCCTCCATCTCAATACCTAGCCCAAGACATTGAGACTGTATCCAGATCCTACTGAGCTCCTAATAGGCTTCTCCATCCAGGCCTTACACCACTTCACAATTTCATTGTTTTGAATTAGCTATCATCAGCTTAAAAAAACCCCTCCCACCTCACATGTCTGATACAGTCAGAAGAGAAGATGATCTCAAACTTTGGAAAATGTGCCCAAATCCAGATGATTCTTGGGCCCAATTTACACAGCTCTTCAACACTCACACCTGGAAGCTGAACTAGAAAGGGAAACCGAGTAACTCAGTAAAGTCAAGGGGGGGGAAAAAAAAATCAAACTGGGAATCCAAAATTGAACATTTTTGCTCTAACTCAGCATCCATGTAATTGAAATGATGAAACAGCAACCCAAACGGTATTAGAAAAACGGTATTAGAAAAAAGTTCACATTATAAAGCAGTCAGATGTTGCGGTTTTGAGTATTACAGAGCCAATAAGAAAAGCTGCAGTCTTATCTTCAAAGCAGGAGCTGACAGTAGGCTTGGGGAAGAGAAGATCATAAAAAGTGTAACAAAATTATGAATAGCTGCTCCTTAATTAGTCACTGTGTATGTACCTGATATAACATAAGATTACATAAATTTTTACTAGCACCACATTTCCTCCTCAATCTCAGTCTCTGCTTGATTGGGCTTTCTGCTGCGTTTCATTCAAAGTAAGGCAGTATCTTGGGAAGATGCATTTTTATTCTATGAGAGGTAGTAAAAGTCCTGGGACTGTTCCCCTGATTCTACAGGCACATAAGGTATCACAAAGCAAGTAAGAAAGCGAGCTTGCAGCACACAAACTCCCAATAGCTCTGGTTATATGTTTCAGAGTGTGACACAAAGCAAACCTGGGCCTTTGTGCTGACTACAGAGGCTTCAGCCCCCATCTCAGCCATGGCAACCATAGCTCGCTCAGGACTGCTACTTATGGAGGCTCTCTCTCCAATAAAAGCTTCATAATGTGATATGAAAACAAAGACTGTATGGTGTGCGTCTTGGTAGAGCAGAGGCTCCCGGCGCACCCAGCGCTGTTTGCTTGCCTTTATTCGTTTAATAAATTGTTAATTTTGATTGAAATCCTATTTGGGACTCAGTCATTTATCACAACTGGGGGCTCGTCCGGGAGGGCTTTGGATCCTGAATTCTGACCTTATCTAGGGGGGGCGCCCCACCATCATTTTTGGTGGCCCCTATTCGAGTCGGGTCGGGACTAACGCCATCTTGAACCTGAATAGAGGCAAGCAAAGAATTTGATTTTTTTTTATGAGCTCCCTTGCCGGCTGCAGCATTGTGTTTTGCCCGTAATTCTGCGCGCGAAGATCCGAACGAAGACAACGGAGTCGTAAGCGTAAGGCGTATACCGTTCGGTTGGAATCCGAATGAAGACGACAGTTGTAAGTTTAAGGTGTATACCGTTCGGTTAGGATCCGAACGAAGACAACAGTCGTAAGCGTAAGGCGTATACCGTTCGGTTGGAATCCGAAGAAGACCAGTCGTAAGCGTAAGGCGTATACCGTTCGGTTGGGTGGGATTCGGTTGCCTCTGTGTGTAAGAGTGTGACTGAGACGGAACTTGGTTCTGAAGCGATTGTGGAGGTCTTCTAACCGCAGTTCCAAGCTACCACGAGGGACTTGGCCGGTGAAGGACCGAAGCGATTCCTGTGGGATTCGTGGGTGGGTGATAGGTCCTGCAAGACTCTTACTAAGGTGACCAAGGGCTGTAGGAATTGCCACAGTAAAATTCCTAGATGGGTCAGTGGAGACCCGGGACCAGAAGAAAGGGAGCAAATTACTGGCCGTTAGGAATAATGATTAGAAATTGGAATGATAGGGGCCCCAGAAAAGGAAAAAGTAAATTAAAACTGGTCCAGTATTGTATGATAGAATGGCCGAAGAAGCTTTTAAGACCACATGGTTTTTGGCCTGTTTTTGGATCCTTTGAGGACTGGATGTGCCAGGCCTTAAATATACGTGTTAATTCAAAGGAGCCTTTTAGTCAGGAGGAAAGTGATTATGCAGGATTATGGATCAGGACTTCACATCCTTTTCCAGCCTCAATATTTGCACTAAAAGCAGGTGAGAGGTTTGAAGAAGAAAAACAGGAAAAAGAGAAAGATGATAAATGGGAGCCACTGGATAACCTACCACCCCCATATTTTAACAATCCACCCCCGGCAGCTCAGCACGTGGCGGGGGCCGCCATCTTGGCGGCGGCTCAGCACGTGGCGGGGGCCGCCATGTTGGCGGCGGCTCAGCATGTGGCAGGGGCCACCATCTTGGCAGCGGCTCCCCCTCCGGTAGCCGTGGTACCTCCACCAGTACCACCGTTGCCCCCGCCTCCACCACTAACAGCACCGAAATTAGACCAACCTCCAGCTGCATGTAGGAGAAGTACGTCTGCTGTATCTGAGGGAGCTTCTCTATATCCCTTATGAGAGGTACCCCTCGGAGGCAATGAAGGAGGCATCGGGTTTGTGGCAGTCCAAATAAACACCACAGATGTAAGACATTTCAAGAAAGAAATGGGAACCCTATTAGATGATCCCCTTGGAGTAGCCAAAAAACCACTATTCAAGGACTTCCAGGGGGAGTGGAAAAAGGGAAGAGTTGTGTATCAGTGATAGGGGCAAAAGGAGAGCCCTTTAAAGTACCTGTCTTGAAAGATGTAGAAGTAGAAACAGAGAATGAAATTTGCCTTAATGATTTGCTTTTGCTCCCCAAAGCAGAGTACAATTTATTAGGAAGGGATCTGATTTTGAAATTAAACTTGAGCATTCAGAGTCAAGGGGACAAATTGCAGATTAAATTATACACTTTAACACAAGAGGATAAAGAAGTCATTAACCCTTCTGTATGGTATAAGGAGGGGGAAACTGGAAAGATAGAAATGGACCCCATAAATGTTCAAATAATAGATCCGCATCGTCCAATTAGAGTCAAAGAATACCCTATACTAATGGAGGGTCGAAAAGGATTGAAACCAATAGTCGACAGACTTCTGGAAGAAGGGACTCTAGAATCATGTATGTCACCTCATAATACACCCATCCTCCCCATAAGGAAATCGGATGGGTCATACAGGGTGGTACAGGACCTGAGAGCTGTAAATTAGCGAACAATCACTAAATTTCCCGTGGTGGCAAATCCTTATACTTTACTGAGTCATATATCTCCCAAACATACTTGGTATAGTGTAATAGATTTGAAAGATGCTTTTTGGGCCTGCCCTCTGGATGAGGGATCCAGAGATTATTTTGCCTTTGAGTGGGAGGACCCTGAAACGGGACAAAAACAGCAATTAAGATGGACTGTGCTACCACAGGGGTTTACAGAGTCACCAAATCTATTTGGGCAAACTTTAGAGAAAATCTTACAAGATTTCACATTACCTGGGGAGGTAGAACTATTGCAATATGTGGACGATTTATTAGTCGCGGGAGAAACTAAAGAGGAAACCCGAGAAGCTACTATTAAATTGTTAAATTTTCTAGGAGAAAAGGGATTAAAGGTGTCCCGATCAAAATTACAGTTTGTAGAACAGGAAGTAAAATACTTAGGGCATTGGCTGAGTAAGGGAAAAAAGAAGTTAGATCCTGACAGGGTATCTGGGATCCCATCCTTAAGACCCCCAAAAACTAAAAAGGAAATTCAGCAAATATTGGGATTATTAGGATATTGTAGGCCATGGCTTGAAAGCTACAGTGAAAAAGTAAAATTCTTATATGAGAAATTAACCAATAACCAACTTAAATGGTTGATAGAAGATGATCAGAAATTTGAGGAGATAAAAAGGGGATTAATCCAAGCACCTGTATTGAGCCTTCCAGATCTGGAAAAACCTTTCTATCTCTTTGTGAATACATCAAGCCAGACAGCATATGGAGTCCTTACTCAAGACTGGGCAGGAATTAAAAAAAACCCGTGGGGTATTGCTCTAAGTTACTTGATCCAGTAAGTAGAGGATGGCCTGCTTGTCTCCAAGCTTTGGTCACTACGGCATTATTAATAGAGGAAGTTAGGAAGATTACCTTCAGTGCTCCTCCAAAGGTGTATACTCCACACAATGTCAGAAGTGTTTTACAACAGAAAGCAGAAAAATGGTTAACGGATAGCCGGATCCTAAAGTATGAAGCAATACTAATTGACTTCCCTCACTTAGAATTGAGGGTGACCTCTGCTCAGAGTCCAGCACAATTTTTGTTTGGAGAACCATCAGACAAACTACAACATAACTGCTTAGAGGTAATTGAGACCCAGACTAAGGTGAGGCCAGATTTAAGGGATACTGAGTTGGAGAAAGGAGAAGCACTGTTTGTAGATGGCTCCTCCCGAGTGGTAGAAGGAAAAAGAAAATCAGGATATGCAATAATTAATAAGGATCTAAAACCTGTGGAATCGGGACCTTTCAGTCCATCATGGTCGGCTCAGGCTTGTGAGCTGTATGCCCTATGTAGAGCCCTGGAACTATTAAAGGGAAAAAGTGGAACTATATTTACAGATTCTAAATATGCATATGGGGTGGTCCACACTTTTGGAAAAGTTTGGGAAGAAAGAGGTTTAATTAATGCTCAAGGGAGGAATCTTATACATCAAGAGTTAATAGTAAGGATTTTAAGGGCATTAAGAGAACCGAGGGAGATAGCAGTGGTACATGTGTGAAAGGACACCAAAAGGGATTAGATTACCGAACCAGAGGAAATAATTTAGCAGCTAAAGAAGCCCAGGAAGCAGCCTTGAGGACTCAGGTCGCTAAAATTAATGTAGTACAGGAGGAAGAGAGAAGAAAGGAAGAAGAAAAGAAGTTTACCCCTGAGGAACAAACAAAATTGGAAAAAATAGGGGCTAAGTTAGAACAAGGGAAACGGATGCTGCCTGACGGGCGAGAGATGTTGCCAAAAGCCTATGCTAGGCAAGTATTGGAACGTTTGCATGCACAAACACATTGGGGTACAAAGGCGTTATGTGATCATTTCCTTAAAGAACTTGGCTGCATTGGGATTTTTGAAATAGCAAAGCAAATTACACAAGGTTGCTTAACTTGTCAGAAGATAAATACGAAAGTGTTTCGACAAGCAGCCATGGGAGGGAGGAGGACAGCTTACAGGCCTTTCGAGAAAGTACAAGTTGATTTCACTGAATTGCCCAAGGTGGGGAGGATAAAATATCTATTGGTAATAGTAGATCATTTAACACAATGGGTAGAAGCTTATCCTGTAGCACGAGCTACGGCACAAATGGTGGTAAAAATTTTATTAGAACACTTGATACCTAGATATGGGATAGTCCAGTACATTGATTATGATCAGGGCACACACTTTACTTCTAAAATAATAAAATTATTATGTCAATCATTAGGTATTCAGTGGGAATACCATACTCCATGGCACCCACAAAGCTCAGGGAAAGTAGAAGGAATGAATCAAACAATAAAACAACAATTGGCTAAGTTAATGACTGAGACACAAATGCCCTGGACAAAATGCTTACCATTGGCACTTTTGAATATAAGAACTAAGTCACATAGTGAGACTGGACTATCACCATATGAAATGTTATATGGCATGCCTTATTCTCAGGGGATGCCACTAGGGAACAATGTAGTTGAGGGTCGTAATATCCAAAAATATATAATTACCATCGGGAAAAGATTGAAAGAGCTAAGAGAAATTGGGATGATGGCTCAAACACTACCTTTAGGATTTGCAATTCATCAATTAAAACCAGGAGATAGGGTTCTAATAAAAACATGGAAAGAAGAAAACTTATCTCCCCTCTGGGAAGGACCTTTTCTTGTTTTATTAACTACAGAAACAGCTGTGAGAACTGCTGAGAAAGGATGGACACATGTGTCACGAGTAAAAGGTCCAGTGAAGGAGTGGAAAGTAACCTCTGAACCAGGAGAAACTAAACTAACCATCAGACGAACCTGAAGAGGCCTTCATCAAAGAGTATAAGCTAAGTTGCTGTGGGAATTTTATTGTGATTACTCCTGTAAAATTAGTAAACAGAGAGACTCCTAAATGGATACCTATTAGGGGAAACGATTTATTCAATTAAGTAATATCCCCTAGGGATAACAATAAGTTGTCCGCAGTATACACAGGTTTTTGGGACATAGCATACTGATTAGAAAAGGGGAAACTCATTTGGGTGCTCAGAAAAGGACAACCCCTAAGGAAGAGGGCAAGACCGGACAGGGAACCGGTGCTGCGGCTTGGAAGGTCTGCCGAGGGTTGCAACCCCTTCGGGCTATGATCGCCGATCACTATGGCCCTTACTGGACCTCTTCTAGTCCTACTTGGGGTGAGTTCCTTAACCCATTCTATGGCTGTAAAGACCAGAAGACAGGAAGCTGCATTTATAACCAAACCCAGTATGTTCTATGCAGAAAAGGTAACAGGACCGTAATGAATCCCAATTATCCACTTGTGGAAAAGGGGGATGGTCCTGTGTATGCTGGGATACTGAAGGCTGGGGATATGATTATCAATGTGAGGACTTGAAAGCTTCAATCGCAAGGGTGCAACCGTATGCTATGATCCAAAAGAACTCTCTTATCAATATTGGGTAGAAATGAGGACAAATTCGGATGTAGGTAGATTAATTGGAACAAGTGAGGTCATAGACTGTTCATTTTATCATGAAATAGAAACAGGAGTGAAACATGAAATTTCCACAGTTGCTAAAAATCTATTTATAAATAAATATAGCTAATTGTTATGAGAACTGCTTTGTATCTGTGGAAAATTTAATCTTAGTAATTGTTGTTTAGAAATAGATGACAAAGGAAAAGTTGTAAATGAGTTTGTAAAAGAAATGAAGAAAATTGCACATGTCAAGGTAGTTGTATTGGGGATGTGCGAGGGATTGTTAATAATTCCATGTTTAATACCTTGTTTTACTAGACTAATACACTCCGTTATACAAGGAATGCAAATATCTGCAGTACCTGTTGACCCAGAACCAGGGAAAGAGAAAACCCATTCCCTAATTATAATAGAAACAAAAGAAGATCCAAAATTGATACCAATCCGGGGAGTGTTAATTTGATTGGAAATGAAAAACACGAATCAATACCATGAAAAAGAAAATGGGGGATTGTGATATATGTCCATCTGATTCGTGTTAATATGGAACAATGCTAGGGCCGCATGATGACATACCCTTCTATAACCACAAGCCTAAGAAAAGCAGAGAGGTTAATGTATATAGTTCTTACCTTGCACCCCCCCTCAGCCGCCTCCTCACGGGGGAGGGGGGCCGGGCGAGGTCGCCTGCCGGGCGCTTCAGCCTAACAGGTTAAACCGGTTTTTGTTACTAACCAAAACAAGAGAAGTTTAAGACACGCCTGTTCCTGGAGGATATAAAAACTAGAAACAAAGACTGTATGGTGTGCGTCTTGGTAGAGCAGAGGCTCCCGGCGCACCCAGCGCTGTTTGCTTGCCTTATTCGTTTAATAAATTGTTAATTTTGATTGAAATCCTATTTGGGACTCAGTCATTTATCACAATAAGAAAGAACATACAATCCCATAACAGCCAGCTTTCTGAGGCTCTTCTCTTCGTAATAGGAATGATTTGGAAATAGAAGCATTTCAGCCTCCTCCATCCAATGCCTTTGAATTACATGATAAATCAACCTATTCTTCTGATCAGCATTAAAAAAAATAGACCGGTATCTCACAGGGGAAAAATAACTATGGTCACAAAGACCTGAACTCCAGTCTGAGCCACTCCAGCCAACACTTCGCAGCACGCTGACCATTTTGGTAGCATCTTCAAACGGGTACTGTTGTATTTCACAAAAATTTAACTCCCTGCTGGGGTTTGTTCTTGTGCCCCTGATTTCCCCAGCACAATCTGGGGCTGCAGCTCCTCCGCAGCTGGAGTTAATGCTGGCCAGAATTAGCCATCCCAGGAAGCAGATGGTTTGGAGCACATCAGACCGACAGTCAGTTTGTCAAAGCTATTGGATGCCAGCAGTCTCCAGCCTTATTGTTCTAAGAGCCAGCAAAAAAAAAAACCCACAAGAAAACAATCTAAAAATAAGAGAATTGCAAAGGATGACAGTTAAAGGTAAATTATTTCCTGTACAGGGTAATTTCCATACAGAGTAAGTTCCTGAAGAGGGACATTAAGTAAAGAATGCAACTATGTTTGGGAGATAAGTAGGCCAGTTTCTAAAGAGGAAGATAGTAGGCCCATGGAGAAAAGAAAATAAAGCAAAGGCAGTAGGACACACTCATCACTCAGTAGGCTCTTTTCTTTTTATGGGTGTTTCATGCTTCTGTGAAACACAGATAATAACAATAAATGCAGCAGGGTTTCTCCAAGAAGAAACAGCCTCTACTAACGACACGGGGCAAACCTGCTAGAGATTATCGACTACAGAGCTTCTGAAGGAAACCAAACACACTGTATTGAAAGAACGGAGGAGGCATAAAAGACAAGAACACAAGCCCCAGCACACCGTGCTCGGGCTCTGTGTGTCCCATCCTGTGCTGAAGTGGGTCTGCCAGCCCTCTTGGTCGGGCATTTTGCAGACAGGCCATGTCTGCAAAACCAAACCCGGGGCAGACCCTGCCTGACAAGACCTGCACCACAGCACCCCTCGGCCCTGCTGCCTTCAGACAACTCAGTCCTGGGAGGGAAGAGCTACACTTTTATTATCAATAAAGCAGTCTACTTACCAGCTACCCAGGCCTTGCTCCCAGTTGAGGAAAATGAGGCCTCCTCCTCTCTTGGTTTAGCAGACCAAGCAGTTGACACTTCGAAACACTGCATTACTGTCTAAGAGCAGGGAGGGCTGGCTACTCCCTCTGGGAAGGTGATTTGGGAGCCAGGGGTGACCCCAGAGCAGGCAGAGCCCTCCCCAGTGGGGCGGTGTCCCTCAGAATCTGAGCCCAGTGTCCAGGCATCCATCCAGAGTCCAGTCAAGAGCAAAAAGAGGGCTACAGCACGGGCCCAGCAGCCCCCCAGGAGCCAGGGGCAGAGGGGACTGGAAATCAGCACACACCCCAGAGCTGGGGCAGGAGGGACGCCCACACCTGAGGTACTGTGGTGGGAGGAGGCACTAGGTGAGGCCGCCTGGGGCAATCACGGCCTGTTAGTGCCTGCAGAGCCAGGAGAGCTGCCTCTCCTCACAGCGAGGTGTCCCCTCACCCCCTGCACACCCCCGGCCACACTGAATCCTCCTTGTAGAGGCCCCTGGTGAGGCTGGTCAGGGCAGTCAAGGCCTGGCAGCACAGCCATAGACACAGTTAGTGTCTGTACCCAGTCCATGACAAAAAGGCAAAAAAAAAAAAGCCAGCAAGGAAACTGATGGAGGGAGGAGAGGCTTGTGGATCAGAGCATTCCTGAGATCCACCAGTCTAACATGCTGAATGGAATGACAGTGCCAGAGGAGGAGATGCCACGCAGGGTTTCCAGTCTGGGTTGTGCTCCAGTGATAAACAGTCAAAAAGAGCTTAATCCTTGCAGCTGCGCACCCACCAGTGTGAGATCCAGACACAACAGCATTCACTTATGGAGAAAACTCTGGCAAAATGCAGAATCTGGATTCTGCAAGTCAGTATTCTTGCAAGAATGAGCTCTCTCCGCTCCAACGAGTTTAAGTATCCTTCCCATCTCTGCTTGAGAAAACAAGGACTTGTCTGCAGCAGGATGTCACACACCATGGCACAGCGATGGGGAAGCACGGTTGTAAACAACAGGTAGGATCTTCGGGTCACCAGTCCCATCTCCCCAGTGGGACAGTAGCCTGCAAAAGCTGCAGCATCCTCTCCATCTGTGAAGCAAGAATGAAGGTACATACTACTTTTCTGCAGTTTGAAAATCCCTTTTGTCTATTTGAAAGATTTCTTAAAACCTAACTAGTTGGCTGGCCATAACTCCAGCACCTTAAGCTTAAGTCCTATTGGGACTGAAAATAAAATTTGGATTTCATACTGCTCTGCTAAACTCATGAGAATCATCTGTCATTAGCTACAGTGAATTTAACACTCAAAGACGTTTCTGTAGCCAGAACATTTAAAGCTGAAGGAGCACCAACAGTTAATAGGAGCCTTACCCTTGCAGCAGGTGAACAATGTTCAGGATCTGCCAGGCTTCTCTCTCTTCCACAGGCAGATAAAGGTCACATTTGTCTATAGGGTGAGAGTCTCACAGCGTACTCATGGTGCTCAGCCTCATACAATATATTTTGCGGTGGGATTGCTAGCTAGGCAAGAAGTTTACTAGCTCATAGGTTAACGGCTCTTCCTGAAGTTACCCAGTTAATAAAAAAAGTCTTGTTAATGTACTAACCAGGGATAAAAGAAAGCCAGAGGTATTTGGTAAGGAGGAATTTAACTACAGAGATTTGCATCAGTTAAATACACAATCGATCCTGTTTACAGACCACTATGTATGTGGCATTGTCAATAAATCATATTCTGTTTCTTCCCCTTAATTGCGCTGACTGTGTTAACAAAATTAGGGAAAGAGCCTAACAAAACAGAAATAGCAGATTATTTTGAAAACAAAATTACCAGCCTGAGGTAGTGTGGCATATTGCTGAGAGAAAGCAGGTG
The DNA here is from genome assembly GCA_034008185.1 of Gorsachius magnificus. NCBI lineage: Eukaryota > Metazoa > Chordata > Aves > Pelecaniformes > Ardeidae > Gorsachius > Gorsachius magnificus. Next base: position 23,635,725 of record CM067087.1, on the reverse strand, counting down.
GTCACAGGTGGCTCTGAGCCGCAGAGGTAATGACTATCTATACACTGTGCTATAGGGCTTGGTTGCACTTTGATGAAATACTCTGTCTACAAGCTGGCACAACACATTTGTTTTCAGAGCAATTAAAATCTACGGGAGATCAGAAAACACCATTTTTATGAAAACCCACAGCAAGACAGTAATTTACAGACCTACTGTATGAGCGCAGGGCTTTTGTCCTTTGGGCTAAAACGTCATTATTTTTCATCTCGTCCCATTTGGACTTCTTTTTTTCCTTAACAGAGGTGCAAAAAATCTAAGTGCCACTATTCAGTTACATCTAACAAACTGCGTATTCCATGGACAGGTGCTGTGAAGGTGTTATCATCTATTATCGAAGGTGTTATTATCTGACTTTCAAGGTAACAGATTGTCCTGTGAGCTGTGCTTGTGCAGCTACCAATTTTTAGGAAGCCACTGCAGTACAGTGAACGATTTCATTAATTAGTATCAAGGATAAGATGAAGTTAAGCCTCATCTGAGGGCACAAAGACGTACTGAGATAACCACATTCCACAGAGAGATTTTCTGAAAATTAAAATATCATGTCTATAAAGCTTACTGATCAACAATGAAATTCTTCACCTAGGAAAGAATTCCACTTTAAAATTTATCTGCATGATTTGTCAAATAATCTGCAACTCATTTTCTAAGATATTTAGACATTTTTCTAGAATCCAGGGAAATGGGGCTTCAGTCTCCCCACAGATCTTGTCATTTTTGTGCAGCAGAACAATTTTTTTAGCACTGTGGTACCTTATCCATACTTACCATTACAGTGTTAAAAAAAACCCCAAACCCTTCATACTTGTAGGTTTATAGTTCACATCTTTTCAACAGACCATTCCCTCCAGGATCTGCTTGTTGCAGGAAATGAAAGGGCCTTCCTTGTGCCCTTTGAAATCTTCAGTTGTAATGCCACAAAAAAAGAACCAAGTGCTCAGCACATACAAGACAGACAACCCTGGGGCACTCTATTTTAGGAGATCCCCAAAAGATACTTCTTCCAATGCCTCCTGGGTGCTATATACTGGTGTTAAACCACTAATCTCATTCTTTTTCCAAATAAATATGCTGTGTAAGTTTAAGGTTGTGCCACAAATCTTAAGAGCCTTGACAGCTTCTTGCCTTCCTCCCCACATGGCTACTCCTCTTCTCTTTCTTTTTTTTGCTGCATCTGCCACCCCTGTATTTTTGTCATGCTCACTCATACTCTAAGGAAAAATACCATTTTAGCTACCTGTTCTAAACTGCTCTGACAAGAAGCAGGTGTAAACAACAGCATGTTCCTTACTGTAACAGGAAGAAATAGTCAAGCTCTTCCTAGACCAACAGAAACAGCTAACAGGGCAAAAATTCACTGTTTGTTTCTTTAAGCTCAGACTCTACCTCCCCTAAACCAGAAATATTTAAACATAACTGTTTAGAGAAAGAGCATGCAAGTATTACGCAAAATCAAAAATGTAATTTGTCCATAATTTGGAAAAGCAACTGGGGTGTACTTGGAGGAGCCTAAAGAGGAGCAACTGAGGCAGGTCATTCTGCTGTATCTTTATCCAGTCCCTCTGGCAAACAGGTAAAAAAAAAAAAAAAATCATCTCTAACTATAGTCACCAACAGAGTATGCAGCAATTTCATATCGTGCATCTCTAACAAAAAAATGCTCTGCTGTGCTAATTAATTTTTTCAGAATTCTTTTGCATTTTAGGGATATTTGGTGTTACAACACACCAGGCCTCTGGAGCTGTGGCGGTCTCCTTTCACACTGCTTGTCTTTTTCCATTTCCTCATAGCACATGCAGCAGAGCTGGGTTGCAGCTTGCCAGCAAGGTCTCCCCCTCCTCCCTGCCCTCCACCCCTTTTTCACCGCTGAGCCCTGAACTATGCTTCCCTCTGCATATAAATTCCTGCCCTTACCTTCAGCCCTGGTCTGTCTCCCACTGTGCAAAAGGTTGCTGCTTTTAATCTTAATTTCTCAGCAACTCTTGCAGTTAAAGCTCACACACCACGCAATTTCACTGGCAGTAAAAACGTACCTCTCCCTCTAGTCTACATTTCCAGTCTACCTCTGCTCCCCCCATCCTGTCCTGAGCAGCACATGCTGTTTATTTTGTATTTCTGAACAGCCTCGTTTTATTGCAGCCACCTAATGACCGACTTCAGAGAGCATCACTGAGCGTTACTTGCACGCTGCACAGCTTTGAAGCTGTACCCGCAGAAGTTGGAAGCCTGGAAGATTCTCCTTGCTCAATAAAATACTGGTATTAATGCCATGGTCCCTGCGGAGCACACAATGGAGTATTTCATCACCTCACATGGAGGCAGGTAGGCATTGCCTCTCCTAAGCTTTTTAGTGTACAGGACACATCAAAGACTGCTAAGCATTTTCGGCTAAAAGCTATCCTGTCCCACTGTCTGAAAACAGTTTGGGCTGTGGGCAGAAATCAGCAGGCAAATGTATTTTCATTATTATGTTACTAGGAATCTTTGAGGAATACTAGGGAGTGTGCACAGAAGAAGCAGAGAAAATCAGAGTGTCAGAGTCCTGCACTTGACAGTTGCTCTTGTGCAAAGTCCTCGCATACCGTGTGCAGGCAGAAAGAGGGCAAAGCTTTTCTCCATGGATTGCTTGCCTTTCAGAAGGACGCAAAACTTATGAACAGAGTGTTTGGCCCCAGTCTGAAGCTTCTTCTATATTCCATATTCTAGTTGAAGAGTATTCATTCATACTGGAGCTTCAGTAGGATCACTTAGGGGAGACAGTGCTCATCAATTCTGTGCACAGAGGAATAGCAAGACTGGATTTTCCCCCTTGGGTAAAGAGGGCAGAAATCATAGCACCTGAAGAGAATGTCCAGTGCTCAAAGAATACTGTTGGCAAAGTCAAGAATCAGCAATATTACTAGCATTTTCTTTTACTCTGTATGTATTCCAATTCTATGGATACAGATCAAATAGGCATTTATTATTATTTCACCTGCTCTGAAGATGAAAATGCAACTGGCTTTAGAAATTGCATGAAAAGCCACCTAAATTCTACTAAAACGCCCATTAAATATCTTCTTAAATTTCATCTGTAGCTTCTTACAGAAGTTGCTTCCAGAAAGTTCCAAAAAGGTAACACTCTAACTGTACACTAATTCTTTTAACACTGGTTACTAAATTTGCTTCTTTCTTCAATGCTGACCTGAACAAATGGTCAGATTTCAAGAAGCACTGGAAACTTTATGTACCCACTGTACTCAAAAAAAGATTCATTGCTTCGCCAATGCACGTTGTTCAATGCCATCAACCCCTCTGTAAAGAAGCCTGTATCATTTAAGAAGCAGTATCATTTATTTTGCAGAACTGCCAAAAATGCACTTGTTTCAATGAAGAAAATTCAATAAGACATGTCCATCCTCTCCATTGCTCTAGTTTCTTTAGCACCTTACCTTTTGTAAAACTGAGACTGGAGACCCTAATTCAGCAAAGCGTTTTATCATACTTTGAAGTTCCACTAGAATCAAAGCGCTTCACTAAATCAGGGCCCCTCTTGTTAGTAATTTCTGCACCTCTGAGGAGAAAGCTAGAAGACAAAAGTTATTTTTCAGATTCAGGCAAATATTTGAACACAGTTCAAAAAAAAAGCAGCCCTGCAGAGCAAAAGCTTACATTAAAAGCATTATCAGTTGCCTAAAATCAAACTGACAACCTTTAAATCAGACTTCAGCTGATCTTCAGACCATAAAGAAATAGTTCTTCCTTCATTCAATTCATGTACAGCAATGAAAGACCAGTGGCCCACAGATTTTACTCAGCCTAGTAGACAACGCAACTGAGGTCAAGCAGTGACACAAGTGTGTCTTCATTGCATTTGACTGAAGTCTGATAAACTTGTGTAGATACAACTGCCAGAGACAGGGATGCTGTTAACAATTTCACGAAGGCAGAGCACTCCACGAGATGAAAGGCAGCTGCCAGCTTGCAGCCACAGGCCTATACCATTGCACACAATGAACGGAGACAAGATTTATTGATTAGTGCGTGTTATCCAACTGGTTTGTTTGAACTTAGTAGATCTTAAGAATGTCTGAACTTAGTAGATCTTAAGAATTACCTTAACAGAAAGAGGTAACCTCCTCTTCTCCCCCTGCTCCCAGCCAGATTATAATATATGAAATTCACTGAATACTCAGAGGAAGCTTACAAATTTGGGGGGGTAAGAAGCAATCTTCACTTCAACTGTATGAAATGCATGTGAATTGATCCAGCCCATTTAAATGAGCTCAACATGAGAGTCAGCTGGTATAAAATAATTTGCTTGGGAATGAAATCTGCCCCTATCCTTCAGCAGTCCTGTCCCTCTCCGTACCCATGTATGCTTTCTTAGCTGTGTATGGAGTTGCTTTAAATAATAGAATGTGATCTATCAGAAAATCCATTAAAGTCGCAATATATTCAAACGAATTTGCATAGACCACACCCTCTGCAATATCTCATTTCCAGGCATTCACTAGTTTCCATGCGAAGGCAGGTAAAACTGAAATTCAAAACAACTAATTCTTGTTGGTTTGAATATTCAAAAGCTGTTCTTGAGCACTTGTGCAGATGCTGTAAATGAGAAGTGATTACACTTTGGTTTATGAGGAAATCACTCCTGTTACGATCCTAAGGCAAGGGGACAGTTGACATCTATGTAAATAAGTAGCCTATTTGGGCTTCTAGTATTTAGTCCATCTATTAACTTAGTACTGTAGCACACAGTAAATACTCACCAAACTCACTCAAGATTTCAAGTAGCCATATCAAAGATATTTCAGAACAGTTTGCTTCCTATTATTCCTCAGAGCCTCAGTCTTGCCCCCCCAGACATCAAGAAGAAAGAGGACTAACAGGAAGGTACAAAAGCTATTGTGCAAGAAAACCCCAAAGCTGCAGAGCATCCAGCATTCCTTCCCATTGTATCAAGGCCAGCCATCAGCTGTGTCAGCAGCAGCCAACTCCCTATCTCCTGTATGAAAGACAGAGCACTGTGAGCAATTACACACCAGTGTAAGTGGATTTATCCCAGGAAGGAGGAAGAATGACAATTCAATGTAATAATACAAGCATGTCCAGACATTTAATAATAATCAGTTAGTGGGGCAAAAATAACTGTAAGCCATGAAGAATTTTGTGTCTGGGATTCATTTTTATTCTGCTAAAAGTAATGCTGGGGCAATAATTTTTGTTTTGTATGCAGCAGTAAATACCACTATGATTTACTGCAATTTCCAACAAAAGTAAGCAACTGACACACAGTAACATGTACCATCATCAGAGCATAAATTCATAGTAACATTTAATCAGCCATTTGCTATAGAAGGATTTTGCCTGTTGGATTGCCTTTAATCAGTACTAATAGAATTAAAAAGAAACATATTTTGAAATGGAGAGAAAATTAGATGTCCTATTAAACTGGTTCTCTGTCATGCCTGAGATTTTGCAACTGCAGTCACATCTGATGTGCCTAAGGGTCCATCACAATTTTCTTTCCTGTCAGTGGGAGACTTTGCTTCAAGGATGCTGGATCAGACTGGAACTGGAGTATGCTTTGATTTTTTTATTTTTTTTTTTTTAACTTTGAAAGCTCAGCCCACAGTCACACTGGGCCCCATTGCAGATGGCACTGCATGCTTTCTCATCATTAACTCTGTGTGTTCCTTTTATTCTTCACTTTTGGGGCTTTGCAATTCAAGAGCAATGCAAAAAGTGTAAGGGGATGTTTTCTCTCACGAGCATAAGATTTATTTACTTTTGATTAAAAAAACAGATTGAAATTAGACAAAAGGTAAAATACCTGGAAAGATTTTCAAGTGTTCTCTTAGAATATGTTCACACTTGTTAAAAAAATTGTGGAAAAGCTGATAGATTTCTCTATGTCCATCAAAGCACACAAGATATGAAGGAATACTATTCCTAACCATTGAGAGAACTGAACAAAAAAACCAACACGTTCGGACATGCGTAGATCATCCCCCTTTATTTGTTCTGATAGTTTGTACTCTGGCTCTCCTGACAACCCAAACGTATGCATTGATAACATTAAAACTTTAGATTATATATAGACACACAAGCAGTATAATGCCAGTAAAAAAAAGTATAAAATCTTCCGTTCTTTTCTGCCCCCACAAACACATCTCAGTGATAAAAACTGAACCAAAATAGTAAGCAATTACTAGCCGCTCAACTCCTCCAATGCTGGGTTTTTATATGCAGTGGTGACCTACTAAATTATTCATAAAATCTTTGTTGGTGGATAAAGGGTTTATTGTTAAAAAACAAACACAACCAAGCAACTTTAAACCCACCAGAATCCATGTGAACTAGACAGTACATGGGCTCTGGAGAACCCGGCCGCAATCCTGCTCTGCAGCTGGTCTCCCACACTGGCTTGGGTGAGCTCCTTTGCCTCCCTCCCTCTGCATTGCTCCCTGTGTAAAATGGAGCATTCCCTTCCTTTGAAAAGTGCTATCTAGCTATGTGCACTGAACAAAGATAAATCACCTACTAGTGCTTGGTACGACAAAATTATGTCAGTCCCAAAACCACAATGAAAACTGGACTTCCTTGCCTATATGATTCACCCTGTTATACGTCATGTTCCCAAAATTACATGTTTTACCTGTAAAACAAATCACATGGGTCTCACAGAGAATTCTTGCAAAAGGATTTCTCAAAGCAATACAGCATTACAGCTTCAGGTCCTTTATGTGAGGTCCTCCACGTATATCTATAAATATTGAATCCAACTGAAAAGCTGTCGAATGTTACTTGTGCTTCTAAGAGTCTGCAGTGCATTTTTGTTTCACAAACTACATTTAACTAAAAAAACAAGAATTACTGAGAAAAGCACACCTGAGACAACATTCACATATTTCAAACTATAGAAGGGGAAACAGAATTTCTTCCATTTATTGCCATGAGAAATTTCCTATATAGTAATTTTATATTTTGTGTTTGCATTTATGTATTTGACATATGCAATGCTACGTCTTCATTACACTTACCCTTATGTTACTCCCACTTGTATATAAGGAAGGATCCAAGTAATACCAGAGTCCAAAGCATAAAGTCATTTCTTAATCTACAGTACCTTATAGCTTAACTGACTGTATAGCCTTTTGGCAGCAGTACATCTACTGTATTTGTATTTTAGCTCACATGCCACATTCGAGGCTCCAATATTTCGGTACAATTACAAATTCATGAGATAGGAAGTCTCTGTTACAGAGATAGCAGCAATCTGTAAAAGGCTGTTAAGAAAAGGAGTAATTTATTGGCTCGTGAAGGTTCCAAGTGAGCAGTTGCATTAGCATGACAGCAGGAGGTCAAGAGACTCATTAGCCAGCAGTTAAAAGATATGCAACTCAGTATTTTTATAGTAGCAGGATGTACATGCAACATACACTTTAGGAAATGCAATTATGGGGCGCTCACTTTGGCGTTAACTGTGACTATTTCTCAACCCACCTGAATGAAGCCAGGTACCCATTGTGGGGGTGGCTCCTTGCTGTGTGCCTACGACTGGAAATCTGTTCCGAATATTCAGCTTTGTTTCATACACTGCCATATTACCAAAAAAAAAAAAAAATTTTGTCCAGTTACACTGTGGGACAGAAACAGTGAAAACAGCAGAGAGATGAACATCTGCTCTCCTCCTTACCCGGATAAATGACCCTAGCAACAGCAGCAGCAACTACATCCCTTGCACCAGCAGAATACTAACCTTAACCTGGCTGATACCAGTGTCAGAGGTGTATCTTGTTAATACCTGAGCTCATGTTTTCAGTTTGAACAAAGGAAGCATGGCCTGGGTTTGAAATTTGGGAGTGGGGACAAGGAGAAGGGAAGGCAGATGATGGATAAAAAGAGGGGAAAAAAAAAAAAAAGTATGTGCATGGGGCTGGAGGAGAGATGGCAGAAAGGCAGCATTTACCAAATGCTCATTCTCAGACTGAGGAGAAACAGTGCTGAAAGTCTTCAACTTGGATAAAAATCTAAATGTATGACATGGTGCAAAACAGAATAAATTAACAAAATGCAGGTGTTAGATCCTGACGAAATAAAGTAGTATGGCTCCACCGATTCCAGTGGTACTCTGCTATTTTACACCCACTGAGGATGGCTCTGGGTCATTTTAAAAGACCTTCACTTTCAAAGGAATGAAATCTACAGACAGTCTAAAGCTTCTTACTGTGATTCATTCACACAGGGTAGGAAAAAAAGACTCAACCTTGCAGAAATACACGATTTTTGTATGAACAGCAATGCCAAAAAGGTGACCAGGTGCCTTGTTTAAACTGGCTTAAGGTTTGGGTGGCATTTCTCATCTCTCCTACCCCTCCCTACCTGGTCAGACACCCCGCACATTCTTTGTCGATGGAACAAGGGATTAAAGCAGAGACATGCAAGTGTTTTTGTCTAAATCAGATATGTAGAATGCAATAATTGCCTCTGAATGTGCTTCACGACTGATATCAGCAAACACCTTAATTATTAATTGAATTTCTTCAGACTAACTGTATCAAAGCCTAATACATCAACTCTTATCACAACTGCAACACTCCAAGACTTCAACATTATTTCTGATTAAACACACGGGTACCTGTATGAAAGGGAAAGAACACAAGCTTGGTTATTTTCATAATTTCAGATTTTCCTTACATTTTGCAAAACATCATCTCTCAAGCATTGGGTTATTTCTCATTAAAAGCTGATTTATTTTTTTAATCAGATATTACCTTCCCTTAGAAGTATTTTGGTCTAATTTTGATCTCACCTAAAAGTGGCAATGCCAGAAGAGCATAAAAATCAGAGGAAGTGCAGAATCATGGTCAAATCCGGAGTCCAATATCAAGCAGACCTACAAAGGTTTCATTCAGCTGATACCTGTAGTATTCAGGCTTTTTATCAATCTCAACTTTTGACACTCCTTCCCCTCAGTCATGTTTTTTCACATAAAACATAATTACACTGTGGACTTAATTGCCACAGGATGTTTGGAGGCCAAGAGCATATATGGGTCAATACAGAGATTACCAAATAGATTAATGGGAAACAGATTCATCGGGGAATAGTGTCAAGAGTTCAATGTCATCTCTAAGTCAAGGTCCCTAAGCTGAAGGTCATCGCAAAGACCTCATAAGCATTTCCTCATAAGCCTGGCTCCTCATGCAGACAAACCCTAGCGCCTTCCTCCTGTAGGAAGCCACTGCTAGACAAAGCGCTGTGCTACACAGCCCCGTGGCATGACCCCATGCAGCTGTCCCATGTTCTTCCATCTCTATGAAGAATCGTACTGCTGCTTCCGTTCATAAATAGGGCAGCAGACTTGGAAAACTGAACACACAGATGTTCAGCAACTGAAATTTATAGGGATGATATATAAACAAGCCAGTAGGAAAACATTAACTAGAGGAAATTACACTAAAAAAAAAAAAAAAAAAAGAGCTGTACAGTAACAGTAAAAATTAGTTTAGCTCTTTAGTGAAATCCTAGTGAAAAACAGATAAATAAGATAGAATATTGGTCAATCTAAAATAGCTGTTCACACCTCAGTGGAAAGCACCACCCTGATCCAGGGCTACTATCTCCTCTGAGCAAAACCCCGGGGTGCACAGAGTTTGCAATTTGAATGCAGACTTTCCATGAGAAGAGGCGCTTCACCACAGCAGCAATTTTTTAAAATCTTACTCCACTGCTTCCAAAAGACTATGTTTCGGGAGGAGAATGAGTCCGTTGTTCATTTATCTGAAAGGCAGAGGAAGCTGAGAGCAGCCCCAGTGGGTTCTGCTGCACATATCCCAGCACCACAGTACAGAGGACACTGCCATGGGAATAGAAAGGTTTTGGGAATAGAAAGTTTTGACAACAAGCAAAAATGCCATAAACCTGGCTTCTCACCCATAGTGTCTGGTGGGTCTGAAATAGGTGCTTCATCTGCTCCTGAAAATCTCATTCGTATTGGCAGCACTGCATGGTCAGGTATGCCAACACACATACAGAATAAGCAAGTTTTAAGGCTGAAACTTAACAATAATCCAAATTAAGACAGTGATATGATAATGGAGTCAGACCAAGTTTAACTACAATCCCTTCAGTTATAAACTAGCGATGGGTAGACTTCAAATGCTCAGACATTTAATAATGTAATTTCTGGCCAATGCAGGCATTCTGTCAGGAATCTCTTCCCCACCCATAGTCCTCATGCTTTTTTTCCTTTTTTAACTCCTCCCATACCATGTACCCACCCCTCTCTCTGACTTTTGTCATCACATTACCTGACTTTAACCTTCCTTTGTACCATGTTCCCCTTCCTCTGCATCTTAATAGAGGGATATCTTTCCAGTATCTGGAAGGGACAGCAATAAAACCCCCTTTCTTAAGGGGTGGTTATGCTGTTTGACTATCCCAAATTGCACAACAAGCCTGTGCCTTTTACAAAGTTCAAAAAAGCAGAGCCAGAGCCCAGCATGGGAATTGAATACCCATTTCCTGAAGATAAGATCCTCCTGGAGCAGTCTAGTAGGTCCCTCTGCTCTTCCTGAAATCAGGGTAGACACATTGATCCTGACCTGGGCTTCCCACCAAAATAAAACCAAGGGTGACCTGCAGAAGACTTCAGGCTTTGCATCCATACAGTTGGCTCACATGTTTCTTTTAAAAGCCAAAGAAGTAAGCATGTGTGAAATTTGAGAGAACTTCTGGCAAGCCTTGCTCGCACAGGCTGGCCAAATGACCCCGAGGTACAAATCACTTTCTCACTCCACTGTTGTCATCTGGAAGGATGATAAAAGACAGCATACTGAAGGAATCCCATATGCTAAGCCCCCTTTCTCCCTTATTTTTTATTCATCATTGCATCTGAAAGGAGTAAGTCGAATCCCAAATTGAAGCTGCACATACATAAACATTTTAGCAGACCAAAAAGAGCCCTCCATATGTATTAATATTTTGTGCTAATAGTTGTATTCAGAGATGCCAGGTAAATCAGAATTCACTGTCTTGCAAGCCATACAAACACACATATGTGCTGTCCCTGTCCTAGGCGGCAACTGTATCCTGGCTGCTTTCGTGCTCAACACAAAGCATACATATGCTGCAGACATCTCTGCTTATATACATTGTATAGATTTGGGTTTTATCACATTTTCATGGAAATACAGTTCAGTGCTCAATTTGCACTTATTTAAATGCTAATTTCAGTGAACTGGTTTAACAAAGCAATTATGAAAAAAAGGCTCTAATATTCCACTGACTGAGTGGGGAAAAACTCAGAATGTGGTAGACAGATTAACCATGTAAATGCAATATAAGCGATCTGTTTCATACTTAATGCATTTGGTTGATAAGTGATTAGGTTACAAAGGTGACAGTTCAGCCTCCTTTTCTAAATATATAACACCAAAGAAGGAACAAAACACTAACACCTCATGCAAGCTTTAATAATTATACTTAGCAACCTCTTGTTTTCTGCACTTAACACTTGCTCTTGTTTTCCTTCTTAATGTATGTTTATCCATTTTATTTAGAACTTCTGACTGTAAGATATAATCAGATACTTTAGAAAGCATTTTGCTATACTGGTAGTTAGTCAAATTAAGTGCCACAATTTAAAATGGTTTAATGTTAATTCCACCTCCCCCTTCCACCAGAGCTGCAATTGAAGCTGGCAGTGCCAAGCAGTTCAATATGCCTCTACCTACTGGAATCAAAACACAGGAGTTCTACCAGCTTTCCAAAGCCTCTTCAAGGTAGAAATTAAACATGAACATCCAACCTACAACAATAGATTTCTCAGGGCCAGGGTAGACAGAAGAGAGAACTGATGCAAGGGAGTTTTAGGCTCGACACTCATTTCTTGGATAATCGACAATGCCATTAGAATTTGCAACATCTTTCTACTCTTGAGAACTGGTAACATGACTAACAGAAATCTGTGAGATACTGTCAAATACTCAATCTTCTGCCTCTGAATCTGTGGAATTTTCTAAGTTGAACACTCAAAGGACTTAATGTCACTGTTGATTTATGAGTTTGAAATACCAACTTTTTATTTTCTAAAGTTTAATCATCTCAGTTCTCTTCTTCCAGGGACCAGTTACCTCTCTGAGAACTTCCTCACTGACTTTGTATCATCTTTTCAACTCTCTCCCCAACACTTTCCTTGTTTCTCCCATCCCCTTCCAAGTGTGTTGCCCCAGGGTTGTACAATCCATAGGGACAGGGCGATGAGGGAGAAGAACAAAACAAAGGCAGCTGCTCACCACAGACAGTATGAAAGGGCTGAATCAGCAGGGAAGAGTCTACGACAAATGATCAGGAAAGATTTTTGGCCGTGAAGTTAAGGCATTCACCTTTTGGACTTATTTTTCATTTGAAGAGTCTCCATTAGTAACAAAAAAGCAAATTATAACAGATGTTACATAATTTTCATGAAATAATTATCACAAGAGTAAATTAACTGATGGTAATTTCCAAAGTTCAACTTAGTCTTTCTGCTGTTTGTCACTCCCCAGTGCATCACGAGACATCTGCATTGTGTGATGTTCACAACAGGGTTGTGCTACACAGTTGAGTTTTGCTGTAGCATAGAGAAATGTAATTCTTGTGAAGCCAGTGGAATGACTCCTGTTTAAGCTAAGGCAAATTCCATGTGCAAGTACAACCCCGCAGCAAGAGAGTGGTATACAGTGAAAATAGTGGGACACAAGGACATGGATACCTTTTTCATAGGTCATCAGAAGAAAAAACCTACACTGGAAATCTTGAGCCACGTAACCACATGTGCTGGTTTTGACTGGCATAGAGTTAATTTTCTTCACAGCAGCTAGTGTGTAGATATGTTTGGAATTTGTGCTGAAAACAGTGGATAGCACAGGGAAGGTTTCGTTCCTGCTGAGCAGGGCTGACAGAGCCAAGACCTTTTCTGCTCCTCACCCCACCCCACCAGTGAGCAGGCTGGGGGAGCACAAGAAGCTGGGAGGGGGCATGGCCAGGACAAATGACCCCAACTGACCCAAGGGGTATCCCGTACCATATGACATCATGCTCAGCATATAAAACTGGGGGAAGAAGGATGGGGTGGGGGGGACAACAGGACGGACACGACGACATTTGGAGTGATGGCAATAATATAGTATTCAACTAGGAAGCATATTTCTAACTTCTCTAAATCAGTGGGCAGCTATGTTGGGCCTCCCTGTTGCTAGAACACATGAGTCAGTGCAGCACTGTGCCCGCTCACGGGCCTAGGAGGGCAATGTCTACATAGGATAGCAATGCACTGCAATTCCCAGAATACAGAGGAAAACTGCAGCTCCCAGATCCATAACAGTCCTTGTGCTACCCAGGGTTGTACCTTAAGAAAACGGATCCGTGACCTTCAGAGTCTATGAAATGTACTCAGTAATTCTGGTCACTGGACATCTCTTGTCACTCCCTTTTCCTGAACCCCCCTAAGGTTTTAAACAGGAAAACGTTGTTCTTCCTGTAACAATATGATGATACAATGTGGGAAAGGAAGAGCATTTGAGAGAGATGACAACAATTCAATGTGAACACAGTCACACATCATCCACCAACCCTTTGACCTATATAGCCTCATTTTATTTTTTTGTCTGTCAACTCTTTTTATCTGTCTGGACTAGCGTTCTAAGCACACTGGAGTGAAAAATACATAGCATGTCTGCAAATTTGCAAGACGTTGTATCTCTAAAGCCAGAAAGGAATTTCCTTTGGTGTAAGATAAGCATTGATTGTTTCCATTCTCTTTACAGTCTACTGTAGTCTCCCAGAAGTCTTGGTGACTGTACTTGCCTATTTCTTCATAAACATGTGTAAAGAATGAAGGAGAAGAGCTGCAGAAGACAATGGGGATGAGTTATGGTCAAAAGACAGTTTTTTCAAAACTTAAAATCTTGTATTTGAGACAGAGAAGGGTCAAGGGAACATGCTCACTTTCGTTATCCAAACAGCGAACAGTTTAGCTCTGCTTCATAAGCAAAGCAGCACCCTGCTCAGCAGTCAGCCCACTGTGGGGTGGAGATATGAGTATTCCCAATATCAGCGCTAGGCAAAAGGCTCATTGATACTTACTCACGTGGAAACATTCCTTTTGTCAGTCAACAGTGTTCTGCAGAGATTACTTCCATGCTTCTTCCACTTCCACTTCTTCTGCTGCCTGAAGGCACGAAAAAACCCCAAACCTAAGCAACTCCAGAAAGCCACAAAAATATCTGCACAAAATCTGCATATGTTGGGGTACTGCCTGCAGTTGTGGAGTACTGCACCAACGATGAACCACACCAAGAAAATTCACGCTCAGCAGAGCTCGCTAACAAAGAAAGCTCTTCATGCTCTCAGCCTAGCGCAATCGCAGTCTAGCTGGAGAAAACACTCTGCGTTCCCACAAACACAATTACGATTTTGAATGTTCAGAACCGATCTTTTGTCTCCACCGTGCCATGAATGGTCTATATCCTTACCAGGAACACCAAGGACTTTGTTATGCATGTCCTGTTTGAGAGCCGGCAGCCACTGTTAGTCACAGCCAAGACAAGATTTCCTTGTGGCATGTAATGCAAGCCATTAACAGGTGAACATGCCTAGGAATTAATGAAGATCATTTGCTGCATACTGCAAAATATGACAATGAAGCCAGTGGTCAATGCTAGCAAGGTCTCGACTAAGTCTAATACTGAACAACAAAGTACCTTTTCGATAAAACGTCATTAATGAAAAGTGACCAAGAGAGAAGAGCAATGACAGCACCCTAACCTTCCAATGGCAATGCAGTACCTGCACCAAGGATGAGTAAATACAAGTAAATAAACACAAAGCTTTTGGACATGACTCACTTAAGGTAGGTAAGGAAGTGGACCAAAATGCCAGAGTTTTAAATTCCTGATCTCAGCCCAGATCCATGCTTTATAAGTTGTTCTACTCTATAAAGCAGTTACAATTATGGAGCTGGGAACATTTAGTTCTGATTTAACTCAAGAATCCATTTTTCTGGTGTTGACTTCCACAAATTTTAGAGCAATACAGTCTTAGCATTAAATTAACTTATTCAGCAAGGTCTTTATCTTACACAGTTTTCATTAAAATAAGGCTGCTATTTTTGTTTAAAGAAAACATGACAGCTACAAATACAGCTGTCCCTCTCTGGATTTTCATAAATCAAAAGTTTCATTCAATATATTATAATCCTGCCTTTTATTTCAAGAGTAATGTCTAAACTTAACCTGTAGGGAGAAAAGAGCTGAGTTAATACACAAACCCACAAATGCTAGAATACAAGTCTGACTGAAATCCACAAAGTTGTCAATGAATTGGAACAAAACTTCCAGTTTGGTCTGAAATGTTAGAAAAACACATGCTTCATACTAAATTTTGCTTGAGGGAAATAGTATCTAATTCTGATTTCATAGGATTTTATATCTACTACAGGAAAAAAAAAATCACTTTTTAATATAGTCAGTTTGCATTTGAGTTCTCATATTCACTGGAATTCAGAGTCCAAAAAGAAGAGAGACTGCATGAGTAAGACAAAAAGTACTGTGCAAAAGTAAAGCTTGTGAGCAGTTTTACTGGGCCTGAAGTGCGTAATTGTGCCAGATGCACAGCCAGAGTCCTGCAGTTCCATAACTACACTGACAAACCCAGAATGAGTAGGTACACTCTAACAAAACAATGTTTAATGCTTTAGAACTTAAATGAAAATTAAAGATTGTTGAGGTGAGTACTGGTGGCAGGGATCTGTGTAAGAAGAGGGGTGTCAGATGAGAAAACCCAAATTCCCAGCACTGCAATATTCAGTGCTATTTGAATCAATGGTTATCCACAAAGAGATTCCACACAATACATGCAACAAATTTAAGTTACAAATCCATACCCATTTGATTTAAAATAAGTACCTTGGGACACTAAAGCAGCCTCCCTTGACAGAAGTTGTTTCATTAAGGTTTTCCTAAACTTTACACAGCACGGTAGGCACGGTAATTTTATTTCCAAATGAGTTAAAACAGCTTTTGATCTGGTAGAGGCACTTAATTACGATCAGAAGGGCAAGAAACTAAAATATATGTATGTGTGCCGGGCAATTCATGTCATTTCAGCATAATTATTCTACCTCAGGGTCAGCTCAAGTTGCTCCCACAAAAGCTAACTTCCTCTGAAGGGCTATTTGTCATGGATGCTTGATTCTTAATCACCTCATCAGATCAACTGCTGCTCTGCCTATCCCTGTGATCATTTCAAAGGTTTCAGGCCCCTTTGACTGCAGTTAGTTATTAGTCGGCTCCATTCCAGCTGCTATGCTGAAAATTTCCTAAAGAGCAAGAGCATTTAACAGTGTTTCAGAACAGCAGTTGAGTTCATGCAGAAAAGTTCTGTTGAGCTAAAGTACTTGCAAAAAACCCGCCCCCAAACCCCAAAATAATGTTAAACGGCAAACGCTCATTTGATGTTACATTACTAAATTCTACGACACTCCAGATAAGATTTTGGACCTAAACTCTGCATCTGAAAACTGAAGACAGCAGCGCTGCTGTACTTTCATATACTGCAGATCATATATTCCCAGTAAGTTCCCGCTCCCTTTCTACACCTGGTCAAGGTAAATTCCCTCCCTCCAATTTCCATAAGATTAATTCCCATCCTATCACACCTCTGGAATGACCACAGCTACTGCACACACGAAACATAAATTGAAAAGCGTTTGGACACGATTTTTGAAAGTGATTTTGGACATACCCAGTGAAGAAACTTACAGCAGGGATTGACTTGTTGGGGGCTGAACACTTAACACTCTTGGGGTAGTGCCTGGAAAGTTTCTAAAAGCGGGCTCATAAACTGACAGACCCAACGTGATCGTGTGCTACAAGTGAGAGTGCATTTTTTAGAGGAAAGAGCGAGAACTTTCTGCTAACATCTCTGTACTTTTAAAAGATCGTATTACTAACAGATTTTATAATAGCTGGGGAGACAGCAATACAAACCACATGGTTCTCTCCAACCAGCCCATCAGTACATCAAGAAGCCCAAGGTTTAGTTTGTTAGCAATCTTTAGAAGGCAGGAGCAAGACTCAGGAGAATTTCCCTGGTCAGTCTGGAGTCTCTCTACTGAAACAGCAGTGCAGGGAAAGAACTGCACTGAGGTGCCATACCTCAGTGATAATATGTGGCTCAGTTTCAGTTTTCCAGCTTTACAGGTAGGCCATAATTTTTAATTACAGTATTTTTATTTAAGCTCCACACACAGCAACTAAATTTCAGCTCTACAGTATGTGCCAGACTACCTCTCAGCAGCAATGAAAAAAGGGGAAAAAAAACCCATCAACCAGCTGCCTACTTGTTCCCAGAAACAAGAAAACATCTATCAAGTCTTGGCACAAACAATTCTTATTTCTGTTTTATCTATTTATCCTCCTAAAATCATCACTGAAACAATTCACAAGATTCATAATCCACAAGAAAAACAATTTAAACCCACATCTGTAGAAAAATATTAATTTACAGAAAACAGTAATTTACCTGAAACCTACTTAGGAAAACACTTCTGCCCCAAAAGAGCTGAAAAACACATTATTCAGTTGTTTGTGCTTTCTAGGTATAGAACCGCATGTGTGTAAAAAGAACATGGGCACAAAGCCATCAGGAGATGTTCTCAGAGGAACTGTCCCACAGAGGTAAATCCCAAATGAAAAATCATCCACGGGTTAGCTGCAAACAACATGGCCCCGACCCCCCAGGTACAGCCCATGCTTTCCAATTGCCCTGATCTCACAAGCAAAGCAGCATGGCAGAGGAGGCTGACACCACGTTTGTTCAGCAAATCCAAGTCTTTAGAGGATCTTCAGAAATTCTGTTTGCTTTAGGGGAAAAAGCTCTGTTTGCTTTAATTCCTTTACCCTGAGCCCCTGGGGACAGACTGCCCAAGGATGAGCAACATCGGCAAAACCCCATGATGACCACACAGAAACAGAGCGATCCCAGCAATTCATACAGCCTTCCATCCTTGTAGGGCTCTTCGGCACAAAGAGCAAACAGAATCTGACCTTCAGGTCAACCCTTCAGAAACTTTTAAATCCCAGTGTACTACCTGGATGTCTGCTTTTCTGTTTCTATTATCCAAACACTATGCTGCTGAGCTGAATGGGGGTTTGCTTAGGCAGCTTAGCCCACCTTAGTGCTCTGTGAGCTGCATACAGATGCATCTCCCTCAAGTTAAGTACTGGCTTGCTCTTCAATTTGCTTCTGTTCAGACCTCTTATGCAAGTACTCCAACCCCCTTCATGCATGCACCGAGGTTTTTGCATGGCTCACTTGCTTCTGAGAAACCCCCAAAGCCTCCTTTGTTCTTCCACTCTGTTCAGGTAAAAATATACCTTAAACTTGACCACAGATGTTACACTCCTGGAACCACTTAGTCCCCCTTGCTATGAGGATTATTCAGAGACTCCTCCAGAGGAACCCAGTCTCCAGAAGAACAGACAATAAAAGAACTCACCGGTGGTCAAAGGCATCCCAAGTGTTCCCTCATTCACAGACTGTTACAAACACCCGCTTCCTTTGTGTGCCTTTGAATGTGACAAGAATGCAGTTGAATACTCCTGACTTTGAAGATGACTATACTTCCAAAAGTTATCTGAGATGTAGACTATTGCACATCAAATGATTTAACTTAGCTCGTCCGCAGACCATTCCCACATCCTTTTTCATTTCAGATGTTAGAAAGTCTTTAGCCTGACTCAGTGGTGGTGGTGGGAGATGAAACCTGCATATGTGAAGGCGGTGGAGAGAGGGGATAGACTCTTCAGGAAGATCTGTATTCACTGCTCTCATTCCAGATTCACACATGGGGCTTACTTGCTTTGGCAAGGCTCCAGGATTCTTGACATTTCTCAGGAGACAAGCAATCACAGGGGAATATTTTAGTTGAATGGCTCTTGCAGGTATGTATGGTCTGGAATAGTGAGTAAAATGCTATGGACCAAAACAGGGATAGGACAAGAACGTACTCCTTGGGTATACTTGCAGTTCCGTGGGCAACAGATCTAAAATTTTATATTTTCATGAATAAGATGAAGGAATAGCACTTTGTATGTCTATGTTCTCTTGCCTGTTGCTTTTTTCCTCTCTACACTTGCCAGTATAACATTAGCAGTAATGCCAAGGTGCACATGCCAGTGAAATATCAATACAAATACATGCAAATAGTTCAGGGAAATATTCATAGGCAACTTAACCTATTGCCATTTCACAGGCTGACATGTGGAACAACTGATGTAGAAATAAACTATTTCAAGGCCAAAGACTTGATGCAATGGTCATTGGCATCAGAAGTTCTTGTCCTGGGGGAAATGCAGAGCCTAATGTTACACAGAAGCACCATAAAAAGGTAGAGTGCATGGAGGTGCCAGGGAAGAGCACAGACACCATCCAGCATAGAAAGTGTTAACCAATTTCATGATTTCTTTCTCTTTTCTAATTAATAGGTTGTAACTTATCTTACATGCTTCAGCTGGAACCTGCAGATAGTTTTTTAAAAGTTTTTAGCTCTGAAATTATTTTAAAGCACTGATATAAGTGAACATAAAAATAATGTTTAAGTAATCTGTTAATGCTAAATTAAAATTTCTTTATAGTAAGAGGACATTAAATTACATAAATCAAAATAGAGCAATTAGGCAATTTAAACAATGAACGAGTGGAAGCTGACACAATACCAAGTAGCATCCAGACTTAAATATGAAAGACTCCTTTCCCCTACACATCATGAAGGCTATGCAGGGCATTTAAACAACAATTTCAATCTCTTCATAATACAAAATTATGCACTAACAGAAGCCACTTGAGGTGGCTTTCTTCCTTTGCAGGCTGCCACCTGTATTTTTCTTACCGAGGATGCTCATGGATCATTTTCAGACCTTTGTCTCTAGAAATCCCTCTACCTACCAATGCTTTCCTTTACTACGTGTTTCCATTCTAGAAGAAACCAAGTTTCCTCTTAAAATGTTCCTAGACAACATGTTCAGTAACCCAGGCCAGTGCGGCAGATACCTTTTGGTCATTACAGGAGTGATAGTTCAGTGTTCCCTAGCTATGCCTTTGGTCATTTCCTGAATTCAGCGATAAAGTCAGTCTGCCCACATCCACATTCTCTACCAAAAGGCTCTGGTTAAAGCATGTTTTCCTCAGTTTCCTGAATAGGATTCTCTAACTTTTCGTTGCTATAATTACCCGTTCACCATGCAGTAATACTGCTTCCATTATTTCCTTTTCTCTGTCCAAAACATACATTGCAGCCACCTTTCTTAATTAGATGCACATGCACTGAGCCATATGTCTTCCTTATTAACTTCTCTTTCCCAATTATGGGTAGCAAGACTTTGCCCATCTCTGTCATTCATCAAGCAGCAACACATTAAACATGGGAATAAGCATGAACTATGGGAAACGCCTCACTTTTCAGCCATCTTTTATAATACTCTCCTCTTAATATTTATGTGATCATCTTTTCCTTAATTATGTTCATTATAATTATACTCATCCTCCTACTGTCAATCCTTTAAATTGCAGCCTACAATATCTGTAAAAAAAATGGCAAGTCTTGTAGGAAAAAGAAAGAAGACTGAAACAGATTTCCCAAACTGCAGTTAGGCACTGTTCAGAAAATCTGGAATAAGACACCACGTGCAACCAGGACCAATGCACCAACGTCCCGCTTGGGGTTAGCAAGCCCCTTTGAAAGATGAGCCTTCTTCTCCACTCCTCTCAAATCTATTTCATACCTTTAATTTCAGGGGCTTTTGATTTCTCCTGCTTCCTCCCACTTCCTGGTGCATTTAGACGTCACAGTCTCTGCTGTTCTCCCATCACCAGCAATATTTTCAGGGAAGGAGTTTCTCCAACCAAAACACATTAGCAACCTTTCTAAAACTCAAATTAATCTCCAGG
Organism: Gorsachius magnificus; assembly: GCA_034008185.1. Classification (NCBI taxonomy): domain Eukaryota; kingdom Metazoa; phylum Chordata; class Aves; order Pelecaniformes; family Ardeidae; genus Gorsachius; species Gorsachius magnificus. Next base: position 23,614,701 of record CM067087.1, on the reverse strand, counting down.
GGCCGTAACTCAGCAAATTAATTGAAACAGGTTCCTGCTCCAGCCCCATTCAAACCTAAGTCTGCACTCAATGAGACTATACTCAAATCAGGCTTTATTTATAGGGATTTGGCTATAGGATGCTATTTACACTCTTCAGTGTCTCAAACCCCAGTTAAATCAGAGGTAGCTGATACAGCCCCTTCCTCACTGCTTCCACCAGGGAAGGGAAGAAATCTCCCACAGAGCCACTGGGTTCCCACCTCCCATATCCTGCCCTTTTCAAAGGCCCTGCCCAGCAAAGCAGCCTTTGCACTCCGCCCGCCCGCCCCCCCCCCCCCGCCCCGTGACCTCCAAACACTCTTCCAATGCCTCCCTTAGACTATGGCCCTATGACCTCAGGACTTTGTGTAAATGACACCCAGAACATCTTTGCTGCAATCTTGCTTTGGAAAGTTTTGTGCTGTAGTCAAGTTTCCTTACTAGACTTTTCTCCTCTACAAATCTGCAGCCCGTGTCTTTGCTTGCTTTACTCACTCAAGTACCGTAAGATAATCATCACCCACCACAGACTGCTCAAACTAGTCGTAAGAGAGAAGACAGGGGGCAGCACACCAGTGTTTGAGGGACAGGGTGCTAGCAAGGTCCTTCACAGTCTGCCATCTCAGTGGAGGTAGGGGATGGAGATCCATGTAGCAGCAAAGACATAAGGGTTGTGGATGTGATAGAAACCATGGAAGCATGTGAGAATGGTTACATATGAATTAGGGCTTCTCCCCCATAGAATTGCTACATGTGAATTAGGGCTTCTCCCCCCATAAAGGTGGCAGGATCAATAGACCAACTGAAGTGCGTCTACATCAATGCATGCAGCATGGGCAGCAAACAGGAGGAGCTAGAAGCTACTGTACATCAGGAAAACCATGATATAGTTGCTGTCACAGAAACATGGTGGGGTGATTTGCACAACTGGAGTGCTGCAGTGGATGGCTATAAGCTCTTCAGAAGGGACAGGCAAGGAAGAAGAGGCAGTGGGGAAGCCCTGTATGTTAGGGAGTGTTTTGTCTTGAGCTTAATGATGGGGATCATAGGGTTGAGTGTTTATGGGTAAGAATCAGGGGGAAGGCCAACAAGGCAGATGTGGTTGGAGCCTGTTATAGACCACCCAACCAGGATGAAGAGGCAGACAAAATATTCTATAAGCAGCTGGGAGAAGTCTCACAATTGCTAGTCCTTGTTCTTGTGGGGGACTTCAACTTACCAGATGTCTGCTGGAAATAGAGTGCAGCAGAGAGGAAAAAGTCTAGGAGGTTCCTGGAGCATGTGGCAGATAACTTAATGACACAGCTGGTGATGGAGCCAACTAGGGAAGGCACCTGCTGGACCTGTTGTTTGTGAACAGAGAAGGACTTGCAGGTGATGTGACAGAGGCTGTCTTGGATATAGCAATCATGAAATGATAGTTTTCTCTATTCTTGGAGAAGTAAAGAGGGGGGCCAGTAGAACTGCTACCTTGGACTTCCAGAAGGCAGAATTTGGCTTGTTTAGTAGCCTGGTTGACAGAGTCCCTTTGGAGGCAGTCCTGAAGGGCAAAGGAGTCCAGGAAGACTGGACATTCCTCAAGAAGGAAATCTTAAAGGCACAGGAGCAGGCCATCCCCATGTGCCAAAAGACAAGCCAGCGGGAAAGACCACTGGCCTGGCCGAACAGAGAGCTTTGGCTGGAGCTCAGGAAAAAAAGGAGAGTTTATGACCTTTGGATGAAGGGGCAGATAACTCAGGACAACTACAAAGGTGTCATGAGGTTATGCAATGAGAAAATCAGAAGGGCCAAAGCCCAACTAGAACCTAATCTGGCTACCACTGTAAAAGAAAATTAAAAAATGTTTCTATAAATACATTAGCAACAGAAGGAGTGCTAAGGATAATCTCCATCCTTTAATGGATGCAGAGGGAAACATAGTGACGAAGGATGAGGAAAAGGCTGAGGTACTTAATGCCTTCCTTGCCTCAGTCTTCAATAGTAAGACCAGGTGTTCTCTGGGTACACAGCCCCTGAGCTAGAAGACAGGGAGCAGAATTAAGCCCCCATAATCTGAGGGGAAATGGTTAGCGACCTGCTACACCACTTAGACACACACAAGTCTATAGGGCCAGGTGGAATCCACCCAAGTGTACTAAGGGAGGTGGCAGAAGTGAAAGCAGATCCTGCTTGACTAACCTGGTATCCTTATATAACAAGGTGATCTGCTCAGTGGATGAGGGAAAGGCTGTGGATGTTGTCTACCTAGACTTTAGTAAAGCCTTTGACACAGTTTCCCACAGCTTTCTCCTGGAGAGACTGGCTGCTCATGGTTTGGCCAGGTGTACTCTTCTTCACTGGGTAAAATAACTGGCTGGATGGCCAAGCCCAAAGAATGGTGGTGAATGGAGTTAAATCCAGTTTACAGCAGGTCACAAGTGGTGTTCCCCAGGGCTCAGTGTTGGGGCCAGCTCTGTTTAATATCTTTGTCAGTGATCTGGACAAGGGGATCGAGTGTGCCCTCAGTTTGCAGGCAACACCAAGCTGGGTGGGAGTGTTGATCTGCTGGAGAGTAGGAAGGCTCTGCAGAGGGATCTGGACAGGCTGGATCCATGGGCCGAGGCCAACTGTATGAGGTTCAACAGGGCCAAGTGCCGGGTCCTGCACTTGGGTCACAGCAACCCCATGCAATGCTACAGGCTTGGTGATGAGTGGCTGGAAAGCTGGTTGGAGAGAAGGACCTGGGGGTACTGATTGACAGCCGGCTGAATATGAGCCAGCAGTGTGCCCAGGTGGCCAAGAAGGCCATACATACATACAGCCACACTGGCTTGTATCAGAAATAGAGTGGCCAGCAGGACCAGGGACATGATCGTCCCCCTGTACTCCGCACTGCTGAGGCCACACCTCAAATACTGTGTTCAGTTTTGGGACCCTCACTATAAGGAAGACCTTGAGGGGCTGGAGCATGTCCAGAGAAGGGCAACAAAGCTGGTGAAGGGTCTGGAGCACAAGTCCTTTGAGGAGCAGCTGAGGGAACTGGGGTTGATTGGCCTGGAGAAGAGGAGGCTGAGGGGAGACCTTATCCCCCTCTACACCTACCTGAAAGGAGGTTGTAGCGGGGTGGGTGTTGGCCTCTTCTCCCAAGTAACAAGCAATAGGACAAGAGGAAATGGCCTCAAGTTGTGTCAGGGAAGGTTTAGATTGGACATTAGGAAAAATGTCTTCACTGAAAGGGTTGTCAAGCATTGGAATGGGCTGCCCAGGGAAGTGGTTGAGTCCCTGTCCCTGGAGGGATTTAAAAGCCTTGTAGCTGTAGTGCCTGGGGACATGGTTTAGTGGTGGGATGGCAGTGTTAGGGTAACAGTTAGACTTGATGATCTTAAAGGTCTTTTCCAACCTAAACAATTCTCTGATTCTATGATAAGGCAGTTACATCATAATGGCTAACTGGCCCAATTAGCTATTCTCAGTTGAGACCATTATCTGAATAATCTTTGCTTGTTCTTGTCTATGATTTTGCACTGAACCAGCATAGCTATTCCCCAAAATACTTTTTTGTTCTTGCTGATTCTGTATTCCAAAAGCATCTAGAGCAGCTCACATTAATAGAATCTGCAGATTTTCTGATTTCCTTAACTTTTCAGGAGCTGACTCACAGTGTAATTTAGCTGAACTGACCTTGTTTAGCTTCAAACAGGAAACAGGCACCAGTTCCTAGCTTGTACTTTACACTAAAATAACTTATTCCATTAGCAAAGGAAAACTGTTCTTTTTTATCTCAGATCTGGGATGTATCCTGTGCTCAGCAACACGCCTGAAACTAAACAGAAATGACAGAAGTATAGGCTTTTTCAGTGCAACATGGAGAATTTTCTTTTTATCTCCAGTCACAGAGATATTTAAGTAGAGTCAATATATGCAAATACCAAGGAGTGTCCGGAGCCATCCTTCATGCTCAGAGCTGTGAATTATCAGAATAAAAAGCTTGAATGCTTAACTCCACCGACTGAACAGGCAATAACCTCAAACCAGATCTGGATTGTGTGGTCTGTGGTGATGCAGTGCCCTGGTACTCCCCTGTCGCATGTCACATCCCAGGCACTGCCATGTGGCTGGAGGAGATACTAGCAGGCTTGGTTCCTCCATCAGTAAATTCATCTCTGTTCCAACACACTGGTGTTTTTCATGAGCAAGGCAGTAGGATATGACACCACTGTCTGTGGCAAAGTCAAGTGCAATACAGGAGACCCTTTTGTCATGGTGGGTACTTTATGAGAAGTTTCAAAGGATGCTCTTAATTTCTCACCCAAGTTTTGTGAAAGACAGTGAGAGACAGAGCTTTCCTGAAGAATTAATGGCATGCCAGATCTTACAGAAGTGCACTTCTGTGCTAGGAATCCAAAGTGACAATGAGGAGATATATTCTTCACATGCAGGGTAAAGATACAGACACTACAGTGTGGGTTTGAGTCCAGCCCTGATGTAAAGATCAGGCCCACAGCAACATTCTTGTATCTGTTAGCTACTAGGTGTCATGAACTTCATTTGCTGAAGTGTCTTGTAGGTGCACAGATCCATTCAAGCATAAATACTGATATTTAGGGCATGACCTTCAGAAGTGTTCTGTATCCAGAACTACTATTAGTATTAAAAGATGTTCAGTGCTTTAGAAGAAAAGTTGGGGGACTCAGACTTATAAACATAAGTGAACAAACACTTGTCACTAACTGGTCTCCTTCCAAAGACAATCTTGTTTACATTTCTTCCTGAAGTGGCCAATGGCCAGTTCAAGCCCAGCAGCCACACAGCCAGAAACTTCTCCCACCAGACAGAAATCCTTCCCCACCAACCAGGCTCACAATATGGATGCTGCAATTCCTTGACTTGGGAGATGTCTGCCAGTCTAGGAGGAAAAGCCTTAACCCAGAACTGCCAGCTCCACATCTTTCACCTTTTCAGATAAAACATTTCTAGCTTTCTGCAGATTGCCACTTGCACAGGGAAGCAGCTTCCCCAAAAAGCTAGACAATCTCTCTTATATCCTCAATGATCTCCTTGCCCTCCATGTCTACACAACATTTCAGGGTGAGGTCCCCATTGACCCCCATGTTAAATGCCTCACAGCAAAGTCCTGGGGCACCTCTGGGGTTCAGGCACTAATGAAGGGCAAAGCCACTTCTCTTCTGGGTTGGCATAAACCCTACTGATGCACGTAATAGCCTAGAGGGAAGAGAGGCAATATAAAGCAAGGAAACACATACAGGACTAATTATTTCATAAAGAGGTTCCAAGGATGTCAAGCTGTACAGCGGAAATGATCAAAAAAGAAGAAAAGCAAAATTGTGCACTGAAACACCAGAAGAGAGAAAGCCATGGACACCGAGCAAGCATTAACAACATGGCCCCAGGAAAAGCCAAAGACAACTACTTTTAAGCAAGCTTTCTCGAGTCCTGTTGTGTTCAGGCACACAGGCCTTTGTAAATTCTTTATAAATATATAGGGCTGCATTGAAGCCACCCTTAACTTTCCAATTTCTCATGTTAAGTGGAATAACTGACAGAAAACCTCCCTCCCCAGACTTTTTTATTAGCTTCTTGGGTCAAGAGAAACCATAATAATAATTATAGCAAGGAGAGGGTGCCTTGTGCTAGGAAGCATTATTTGAATCAGGATTGAAGGGACAATGCAGCGGCAAGGTATAAGAGGACCTGATTTTTTTCTTATCAAGTATAGCAGGTTTCATCCTCTTTTGGTATTCATGGACTGATATATGTTCTGGTCCTGCATTTATAACATACTTATGTATAGTCTGGCTGGCTTATTTACTCGGGTTTTAAATCGTTAGGACAACCACTTCTTTTAGTCTTATTTATATTACCTAACAAAGTACCACGATACTAACAGAGAGATGATTGCAGGATTTTGCTATAGTAAGGCTTGCCTTCTTTTGTCAGCAAGCATTGACTGAAGACACGTTGCTCCAGTTGTCTCCAGAGAAGGAGGGAAAAAAAGGGGGGAAAGGGGAACCGGGGACTAAAAGAAGTGTTTTGCACAGCATCACAGAGTAGTTCAGTGGCAAAAAAAAAATCTTGCCAAATGTTAATCTTAATTCTTTGTAGTTTAGCCCTGCTTTTTGTCTCTGAGCTCAGGACTGGGGGCAGTTCATTGCCTCTGACCCTGTGTGGTGGAAGGATCCGCTACTTGCATTTGAGGTGACCCCATGCAGCAGGGACAATCCTGTCATCCCCAGTCCTGCCTGTGGAGTCAGCCAGTGGTCAAAGGCCAGCTGCCCTGGAGCAGGAAGCACGCTTCCCGCCGCCTCCCTCGCTGCCCAATAGCTATTCCAGCTACCTTGGGAGCACCTAAAATACAAGATCCCTGCTTCAGTTAACTGCGTAATACAATTCATTATCTTCATTAGAAGCACAAAGTCCCACTGAGCTGGGAGACCTCATATCCTGAAGTAGCATATTAATGGTGAAGACAGTCAGTTAGCAAAGAGCCATAAAACACGCATGCTCTTCTCTGGCTGAGGTATACTCCCAACTTCATATTCCCTTCAGGTGGAGAGTCATGGGTGGAACTGAGCCCTCTGAACTCAATTTGACTGGCATGTCTGTGGAGAAGGACACCAAGCTGGGAGCAGAACCTGCCTCCCACTTTTTGTTAAAAGAAATTAAAATATTTGAACATCCATAGCCAAAAGCCTTTCTTTAGAAATTATGCAGTTTAGATAGCAACAAAATAAAGAAGTGGGAATATAACTGTGAAAAGTTTTCTTTTTTCCAAAGCCTTCCCCAATTAAAAGAAAAAAGCTTCTCTTGGGGTTCTCCTAAACTTTGAAAGGGAGAAGCTACACTATACAAAACCGATATACACTACACTGATGGATGGGGACACACACACACTGCAGATACAGGACTGAATGAAAGCAATCACAGGGAAAACCACAGCATTATTAATACTGCTTTGGCTCAAAGCTTACCAACTGTGCCACTATGGCAAAAGTTTCTGATGGTGGTGGTCTATTTAGAGCAAGATTCTTGGTACTACCAGTGTTTTTTACTTTCCTCATCTAGTTGCCCTAGGTAACCCTAGGGTATATTTTGTGATTCTTACTCAAGACAAACGTTAATGAATTGCTCAAAGATAGAAGTATTAGGCCCCTTCACTCATCCTCACCCAAGAGAAGTGTTTCATTCTGCAAAAATCATGCACAACAAAAAAAGAAAAGGCTGATTCATCTGCAATGCAGCTAACCCTTAATTGCTTACCTGCACTGTCAAGCTTTATGTTCACAGTGCCAACTTGTCGTTTGCTATTCTGGCTAATTATATGACCTTCAAAGGAAAGCGTGTTCTTACAAAGCACTGAAAGAAGGGTAGGAGGCATTATATCAGTCTCCCGCATATTTCATATTACATATAATTAGCCTCTGAATTCAGAGATGTCTCAGGAAATTACATCCGCTTACAGCAAGGCTGAATCTGGCCCCAGAACACAACCAGATTTGCAGAGAAGGCAAATCTTGACATCTTTGCTTTCTTCCCTCTGTTGCTCATGTCCAAATGAAAATTAGCAAAGGAACAAGATCTGCTGGCAGGACTGAAAAGTACATGCATTCAAATTGTCCAACATGATTAAACATATGAATAAAACCATTCAAGATAGAATCAATTTCCCTGGTGGGCGGAAAGGCTATTCATAGGCATCCAGGGAGAATTTGCACTGTAACTCCAGAATCACACAGCTTCAAATTGTCTCATTTGAGATGTTTAGATAACAGAGTCCCCTGAGTTTTTCTGTTCTGCTCAGTGTGCATCAGTACAACAGCCAAAGAAAAACTCAACACACAAAGGATAAAGATATGCTGTTTCTTCACAAATACAAGGGAACATGGAAAACGCCTGAAGGTGAGAATGCCTTGCCTTTGTCTTTACAGCTTGTGAGCAATCAGCATGGCTGTTGATATTCAATACTGAGTTTCATATAAAGCACAAAGTACAATTAAGTCACCAAAAAAAGCTGGAGAGTATCCAGGGTTTAATTACCATCATATCAGATTTTTAAATGCTGATGAGAGCAAGTGTCAAACAAAAAGAACTGCATGCAATACAGCACACTTCAGGGACTGCCTATTCACGAGGTTGATGAGTGCCCAGCAAACTGATTACATGAAGGAATTAGATTTAATATACTGAAGAAAAACAGAGCCATTAATTTATATGGATCCCAAACAACTTGAACATAAACAAGAAAGTCAGTGGAGTGCTGTGAAAACATGATACAAGAGCAGATAGAATGAGAATCGGAGAACAAAGATCACTTGGATTAAGCATAATGCAAATCCCTTCTTTCATTTGAAGGACACGATCTGCCAGATACTCTTTAACAAATGCTCCCCCAATTACATTAGCATTTGGATTTGACTATACTTAGAAGATCTAACCAAATTCCAGTCCACGCTGTTTTCATGTTCACACATACAGAAAAACAAGTCTTTGACCTGAAAGGAACTGAGAAGGACAAGACAAACAGTACAGGAAAAGTAAGCGTCCATATCTCTTTGCATTTGGGTGACAAAAGTTTGGAGATATGGTGCATGTCTGTGCCAAATGAAGACAGCTGTGTAGCTGGACCTTGTTGTGCGCTGTTTCAAAAATGTGCCTGTGTCACAGCCACAAACCCCAACCCTACACCTTGTAGGAAGGTCGTATACAGGAGATCAAACCCAAATACAACAAGTATACATAGGTCTTCCCAAGGGCAGTCCCAGTACCTTTAACTAAAGAAATTTTCATAGCCAATTCAGAAGTTTGACATTACGTTACCCTATATTTTTTCAGCAATTCTGCTTAAAATGTAATCAGCAAGCTTTCACTGTCCATACACTGGGACATCCCTCAATACGGCATTCAGAAAGATGGGTTTTGCAAGATAATTTGGGCTAAATTTTGCAAGAATATCATTACTCCCAACCTTCAGTCTGATATTCTTTGTTTCCCTCTGCACTGCCACAAAAACCTAAGAATACTGCGCACAACAGCCCAAAGAAAACAGACTTAATGAGGTAAAGAAATAAATGTCTTTAAGGTGTGCAGAATGCAGGATTGACAAGTCCGCATAAAGGGCCTGTAAATGTCTAGAACTGGAGGAGATTACTTCTGGATCTCAGTAGCTGTGCAGAAGCTGCAAAACAGCAGTTTGCTCCTGTGTGCATGCAATCAGCCAAAACTCTGTAACACAGAATTCTTACAGGAACAGCTGCACCAGAGTGATTTTGGTCAGGCACTGCTTCAAAATCCATTTTCTTTTTGCTAGCTTGATTGATGCCTGGAGGAAACACTGCAATACCTCACCGTATCCTCCATCTCTAGAGCTACTGAATGCCTGTCCAAAAGTGGCACTTGAGGATTCAGTAGACAAGTGGCTGCAGTATTGCTTCAGTATTTGTGTTAATAGTAAACAGCCTGATCTCTCACTAGAGGAGAAAATACTAACCCAACATCTCTTCCCTGAAACAACACAATGCAGACACAAAACGTCCTGTGGGTTAGCATGCCTTCACTGCACTCTAACTTGTACTTTTTTGTTTTCAGACAAGATAAGGCCTAAACGTATACAAGCACTCTTAGAACTACTTACAGCTTACAGGAAGGGAACAGAAGTATTCAAAGGTCGCAAGGCCTGCCCTTTGGCCTTTCAAAGCCTGTAACTAAGGCGAAAGCAAATCAATAAATTCAACAATTCATTTAATCAACACTTGATCTAAATTTTGCTTCCTCTAGATTGTTCTGAACAACTGAGGAACTCTTGACCTGAAATAGGTCAGCAAAGCCAACAAAGCTCCTGGCTATCCCATGAGCAGGGGTTTTAGTACAGGGCTACTTACCTCTTGTCAAGGTGATTTATTTTCCCCCTGTGAAGTGCTGATATGAGTACTCATGGATGAAATATGGGAAGGTGTCCCCATACTCCTGTTTAGCACCTTTGTGGAGTTTTGGTTTTTTAATCTACTCTCTACACAGAGGGGTGTAAGAGCATTTTTTCTCCAAACACCAACTCTGCAGACACAGCACTCTTCACCTCCTGCACTGCAAAGCTGTTCTTTGTACCCCTGTCGGCTAAATCACTTCCTAACACAGCAAACCATAGCACACACACACACACACCCCCCCAGTCTCCTATTAAGGAGTTTTGATGGCACAAATTTCGGTCATATCTCTTCATACTCTAACCATACAACTCCCTGGTGTCATCCCAATATAGTAGAGAGTTGGGGAATGAGGGGAAACCATCTCAGTAGGTGGAGTGACTTGTCCCATGCTATAAAGTCATGAAGAGCTCCATGCTCAAAGAAGAATGCCTACCAACAGCCTTCTAATAAACGCTCATTTTACTGGCTTAAATTCAACACCTCTACTTCATGTGTTGATTTAATACCTTTTTTTTTTTTCCCCTTTCGTTAGACTAGTGGTAAATCTCCACCATATTTGCTTCTTCCTTTGGTATTGATAAAAGGCTGTCCAGGATTCAGTTTCTCCTGTGCAAATTTCTATCAACAAGAAATAATTGTGCCTCCACATCTGCCTTTTTGTATAATTATAAAGCAGGAATATGACATCCTTCTCTTTTGTGCACTGGTGATCCCTATCCAGGAAGGTCCTCCTTCCCCATATGGCCAGGATCCAGTAATTTGTCATATCACTATGTTCAGGGAATTCTTCCTCTCCTGCTAGGAAATGATCACTCTGTTTTCATTTCCCTTGAGCCTTTAGAAAGAGATGATGACTTAAACTTCAAACTTCTGATTAATGTCACTTCCTTCAATGTAAGGTACAAAAACATGGAAAAAAAATAAGACAACAATAAAGGACAGACTTTATCAATTATTTAAACACTATTCACACATGAAAGATTCAAAGAGACTCAATATCTTTTTTGCCCCAATGGAATATCCTCTTATGAAAGTAACAGAGTGTAAATCAAGTCTCTACTTGCTCCATGAGGTGATTTAATTTTGGGGTTTTTGAGTCACTTAAAATTATGGCCAATTTTTACTAAAATGCAGTCTCAGTTGCTGTAGGCTAATAGTAATAGGAAGTTATCAAAGGCTGAATTGTATATTCTGAGCATTGTTTACATGAGGTTTATGTGCTTGCCCCTCTTATACATGCAGAGAGATGCGTGCATGCTTCGTTTATATAATGCAGCATATATATAGGACTTAGACCAAATATGGGTCAGAAAAGAGCGGCTTACTCAGATGTCTGTCAGTTCCATTACATCACATACCGCTCCCCAGGGAACTGCAGAAGCATCCCATATTAAACCTGCAAGTATTGACCAGGGTTGCTATTGCTTACCTGTCTATGGTAGACATTAAAACAGAACAGCTGCAAACACCAGAAGTTCCTAGGCCAGAACCATTTTTTAGGGCATCTCAGGATCTTTCCAAGACTGAATTGTGAATAAAAGATGTTATAAAGGCAGACAAAGAGAAAACCAGAAAATCATCAGACAAGAGGATATTAGGCAGGAGTTCTGAAAGAACTGAAGGATGAAATAGCTCAGACTCTCAGCTGTGATACGCAGCCTCTTCATCAACATCACCTGGAGCTGGAGATGACAATACAATATCTGGAGAAACCAGGGGAACTATGGACTAGTAAGTCTAATGGCTCTCCAAGGCAAATAAATAGAAGCTACTTTAAAGAAATCAATTTGTGATATATGAACAAACGTAACATTTTGGGAAAAAACAAACAGAGCTTCATGAAGGGAAGTCAAGCTTCACAGACCTACTGAAATTCCCTGAACAAGTCAGGAAGACAAGGGAAATCATGTTCCTATGGTACACTTGGACTTCTGAAAGCATTCAGCAAGGTCCCCCAGCAGTAGCTTTTAAGGAAACTAAGCAGCCATAGTCAGAAACAAGGGTCTTGCATGGATAGATAACTGATCAAAAGACAGAAAACTGAGTAGGAAACTGGTCACTTCTTGTAGCAGGGAGGCCACTAGGATTCCCCTAAAGGATTCATACTGCTATCTGGATCCTTCAAACTTTTCATAAATGTTCTGGAAAAGAGTGTGAACAACATATTGCTGATATTAGGTTGCTCCAGGTGGTAAATAAAGGGATCACTGTGAACAACTGTGGAATAGCACTATGGAACAGACTTGGCTGGGCTATAAAATGGCAAATGACATTCAGTGTAATAAATGTAAAATTCACTGAGTGCAGGTTACAACCTCCATGCTGGTTGAAAGCCAGATAAGATGACTTTAACCTTTTCTCTATATTTACCCTTTTCATTCTTTGAGCTAACATTCCCAATCCGTTCTTTTTACACTGGCTTTATATCTTTGTTACAGGGTGATGATGGATCAAATGAGCTTCCTGCCTCTAAGCTGCCAAGCAATGGATGTTACATCTCAGTCTCCCCATTGTGCTGCCACATGTGCGCGTTTGAGAATCATGCCAGAGAGAGGAAATAAAGCCCAGGGGCATTTCAACAGAAACATATTTCAGCATCCTTAGAGAAGACAAAGAGGTAACAAGATTATTATATTACCTTTATAGACACAGTAGTAATACCAGACCTATTGGTAGAGTTATTAGCAGAGTTGCTAACTGCCAAATGAGCATGTGCTATATGAAAAAAATCTAACATAAAAAGCCCCACCCAAACCACTATAGTTTACGTAAACATATAACGGGCCTGAAAATATTGGAAAAGGGGGACACTTTACAGAGTATCAGGAAATAGTTCCCAGGACCTTTGTCAAATATTTAGCCTTTGTTTTCAAAACCTCATTTTCTCTCTTCCCTAGGAAATTACTCGAAGTTAATACATCAAATAAATTGGTAAATAAATAGAGCTCAACAGCAGACCTTAAGTTCAGGTATCTACAATGTACAAAAAGGTTTCAACTCCATTAGTCTCTGCTCCTGCATATTTACATACACTGCTCCTCTGTATTTTAAGCCCCGATGACATGTGCACCCCCAGCCAACATCCAAACTCAGCTCTGCCCTTTTGTTTCCCAGCTCACTGTGGTCTCTGACTCACAGCTCACTCATTTTATAATCAAGACTCCCACAAGTTCTGTGGTATATTAGATCTAAGTCACGCAATGGAATAGGACAGAGAAGGGAATGGATCTGGTATACCTGGAGAGAATATTTAAACTAAAAATAATTATATTTAAGCCACATTGGCAGCCAGAGCTGTTGTAATTAAAACAAGGTTGATTTTGCACATTAAAACCCCTGCTCTTTATTTTCATTGCAGGAAGCAGTCTACCCTGAACATTAATAATGCCTTTCAGCTACCGACCTGGCTGGAAACCAACATACAGCCAACCTCCACAAGCCCTGAGCGCTTGGCTCAAGGTTTTTCACCACGGTTAATTGTAGTACTTCTGCTACCCAGCAGACAGTGAACCTGAAGACAGACAGGGGATCATCACAAGGAGCAGGACCTCCAAACCAAGCAAGCGTTGAATTCTCAGAATTTATTAGAAGTTGCAGCAGTGCAATAGGTCATTACCTAGCTGAATGCATTACTTGAACAGTGCTGCTGCTGCATACAGAAAATACCTAAGGAAAACAGTGAATAGTGCTAAAAGTCCTTTAAGAATAAAAGTAGTCACAGAAGACAACAAATATTCATTTTAAATGCTTTTAAGATATCCAGATTCTATGTTGCTCAAACACACCTGCCTAAGCAGAGAGAAAGAACAGGTCTGGTTATATAATTTATTGTTCAGGTACCCAGGACAAATGGTAAATTAAAAAAACATACACCACACCACAAAAAACCACAGAAGTATTATATCAGGTTGATTTTGAAGCATTCAAAAATAAGCACCCCAAAGATGCTATGCCCTAATTTAAGAAGTGTTGGGCATATTTACAGCATCACTAAACAGCTACATCTCCTCTAGAAAGAGCCAGAGGTTTGTTTCCCAAACCTGTCTTTAGGATGTCATTTCAACAGCTAAACCGCTGTTCTGTCTTCTCTCAATTTTCCAGACAAGGTCCAAGCAAGCCTATTCACCTTTTCTGAAGGGCTTTAAGAAACATGTCACAGAATCAAATTTGAGTGCTGTAGCTAACTTTCAAGTGTGCCACACAGCCAGCATCCTCCCTCCAGGATTTAACTGCTGCTGCATACAGTGCCTTCTAAAGCTCCTGTGTGTCACCTGAGACACCATCGGCACCTCCTTGCACCTACACCCCAGGCAACTGCCTGCCTTTAAAAGCGTGTGACCGCAGCCCTTCTCCCATCTTCATCACATCCCCCCTTGACTATCCCTTGGAAAAGGCAGTCTAGCTCTGCAAAAGAGGGTGAGGTACCCACAGCTCCTATGGACACCATGCAGCCGCAGTTACCTACCTCCAACCCCCTACGAAGGAAAGTTGCTAAAGTGCCTTAAGACACTGGGCACGCAGCTTGGAGAGGACGGCTTCTCACCAGCCTTTCCCCTAGGACATGCTCTGCCTTCTGGGTACGTGGGTAGGAATCACGCGCAAACGTCCTCAGCAGTGCCAGACCCAAAACTCTCTTCTTGCCTTAACCTGTGGCTAGCAAATACAAAGCAACAGTACAAAACCAGCAAGAGCAACAAGGCCCCAGCAGAAGTGGCGTGTACTCTTGGTGGGAGAGTGGCATGACCAAGCGTTCACCACCACCTTGCTGCCTTCCTTGTAACTGGCATTTGCCTCTCCTGGGCTGCCTTGCAGATCTTGGCAGATACTGTGCAGTACTAAACCCAGAAAGTCTGAATGGGATCAAAATAGCTTCGACATATCTGCCTGAGCCTGATGAATGCTATTTCAACTCATTTCCATAAGATTAGTATCTTGTTCTATAAACGACTTTTCAACATAGGAAAAACAGTTTCTACCAACAGTGTGTAGTGCTACAGATAACTAAAATGAAAAATGTCATGCAACACAGGCACTGAATAACAAAATAATCAGTTTTTCCACTCAGATGCTTTCTAATATTGCTTATGCTTTTTTGTGAGATGTGGTGTTCATAATAAATAATTTAAAGACTTAATGTTCACTGGCTCCTTTGTCACTGGCAACTCTTGAATTGCCAAATGAAAATATTCCATTTTTTGGTATTTTCTAACAAGACCATATATTTGTCAACAATTTTATAACTCTTAGCAGTGCTCCATGAATATCATCAGCATCAGATCCTCTCTCAAAGGCCTACTATATTACAAAAAAGGAATTAAAAAAGCAAGTCTGATGATTCCCTTTTTCTTTTTATTACAGCAGCACTACTCGTGCTGCAATCATTAAGGGTCTGTCAGCGGTTTTATTAGAAACCACTACTCCAAGGGTTTATAACTCAGCAGTAAAAATTCACTCCAGAATGAAGCTTGTCATGCAAGGGAGCTCTTACTTAAGCCCAAATGTCAGAAAATTATATTTGTACATTTTTAAAGTTATTTTAAAGCACTTTCAACTGTTCAGACAATTGGACTACATCACTGACTGGTAATTTGAGGCCCAGCATTGCAAAAAACTTGCTGAATGTGACATTCAGAAATAATGTCCTGAAGCTTGTGGCCACCATGTGACTACAGGGCCAAAATCTATGTATGTCCATTTTTAAGGAGTGCCTCAAAACAGACGGTATATTATCAACAGTACTTAAATCTCTCACCAACTTCAGTTGCTGTCTACTCAGAGCTAAAGCCAATCTTTCTTATTATTCTGGTTATGTCAAAGATGACCATTCAACACAGCTTCACTTTGCTCAGAGTTTCAGAGCCTCTTAGGGAATTCAGCACTTGGGTCCTATTGCATTTCAGTGTATGCTTTAGCAGATGCCCAACTTTTTAGCTCATTCATAATCTCTAGCCTAAGCTATCCAAATATTTTCAGTGCACTATAGAAAGCAGGGCTATATCTTCCATGACCTTGAATCATTCCATGTTTTCTTTATTCTTTGCAAAACAGGGAAAATAAAGAAAGCAACTAATTGCAACGCGTACAATGAGCTATACTGTTTCAAGTGCTCCAAGTGGTCAGATCAAAATGACCTAAGTGTCTAAGTTTTGAACAGCAATAAAATTCCACTGCCAATAGCATCTGTCACTTGGGGAGGCTTATAGAATGAAAATTTCTACAACTTGTTGGCCAACCTCTGATCCATAATATACATGCACCTTTCAAGCTCTGTTAAGTATAGTTCAGACAACGCTACACTCCCCAACTCTGTCTTATTCCTTGATATGGCTCTGGCAGACCATGTTACATGATGAGGAGGGGACACGGTGCTGGGCTGAGGTCCAGCACGTAATCCGGTCAAGTACCTACAACACTCCCAGCATCAGCTAAACCCTCAAGCCACTTGCACCCACTTCCACAGCCCCCACTGCCTGGCATAGTCTGCAAAGGATGATGGAGCAAGGAATCACTGCAGGCAGAAGACACTAAAACATTGCAAATGTGCAAGTTGTGCCCGAAAGCACAGAGAACAGATCTGGCTCCCAGGCCAAGTCTGGAAACCGCAATACCCAGCTAAAGCTATGGTAACACTGACGCTGGTTTACTTGGAGCTGAATGAATTCAGGGTAAGAACGAATGAGTCGGGGTGAGAGCAGGAAATACAGCAGGAGATGAGATGGGGGACCTGGGGCTCAGCGATTTGTGAGCGTGCCATACAAAGATGCAGGGGAATCCTGGAGATACTGGAACAAAGCAGGTTTTCAGAAAATAAAGAGTAAAGATCTGAAAATAAAAAAGCTGGAAAATGGGGATGGGTCCCTTGCTTGGGAAAAATCTAGGGGTGGAGTAACAGGGAGACTCCTTGCCATATTGAAACATGGCTCGTCTATTACAGAAGTGTGGTCACTCTGTATCATATAGGATAGACTGGGCAGACAGATATTTTTGCTGGACAGAACCAGTCGAACAAGAGAAACAGAACGACAGTGCAACACTGAAATACTCCTGCTAGTCAAAGAGGCACAGAACTTCAAGAGGACTAGCTTGATAGCTCTGTAGCTCTACTGAGAAATTCCAATATTCAGACTGCAGCCTACATCCCGTATCCTTCACTCTGAAGGCAGCATGACACACTTGACAAAGACTTCAGATGGCTCCCATTTTGTGCAATAACATCTACTTGATGAGCTCATATTGCATGCTAAGCTCTGTATTATCCCCAATGTGCTTTATGCAAGTGAATAATTCCAGCTGGACTGCTAGAAGAGAGACTGCAAATTATGGAACAACTGCATTTAATACAAAATGCCAGTTCAGCCAAGGTCAGGTTTTGGAGGGTAATGGGAGAAATTGCTTCTTAAAAGATGCCTGATTTTGTGGACAATGTGGACATTTGTTTCCACTGATCCTGTAGAAAAGCTTTTTGCTCTTTTCAAGAACACCAGTTAGGAGTTGCACCACCTGTGACTTAATTAATTCTCTTTATTGCTCATTAGACTAAAATCTGGTCATTTTAAGCAGAAGGGAGCTTTGAGCAAATGATCACCTTTTTAGAGCAATTCCTGATTTGTCTTTGACCAAGACTGTTTCTTATGTGGCTGTAATCTACAGTAACTGTTGTCTGACAAGAGCCTTTTAACTGAAATTGCTCCTATTACAGCTGTAATAAAATCAGTTTAGAAGATGAAGAGGCTGGTTTTATGGGTTCATCCTTCACTCCCCCCTCTTTAGATGAGATTTCTATAATTTACCGTACTTTGTAACACATGAAAATATTCAGAATCGTCAGAGGTTTTCATGCCAGCTAGCATTATTCATGCCAGAATCAGGCAAAACCTCTGAAGGCAGACAAGGTGGGTGAAGAAGCAGCCTTGCTGCCATGGAACAAAAACGGCTCAGGGACATAACACGACACCCAGAACATACAAGACGAGAAGGCTGGCAGCAGCCTTTACCTGAGGGAACACTGGTAAAGTGAAACACTCATTTTTAAAAATCAGACCTAAGAAATAATTCAGGAGAAGCAAGTATTTCAGCAGCTTTTATGTGTTTCCTTACTTTTTTTAACACAAGTTAAAACATGGGCTTGAAGGGCAGTACCCTGGAGCACTATCACCTGAGAACTGAAAGGAATCCTTTGATCCAAGCTGACCATGTTCCGAGGAAGACTGCAGAGTACCACTGGGATGGTCAGGAGTTGCATTTCTGGCTGAATTTGTAAGTTACTAAATGTCATTTAAGTTATTGGCATCCATTTTGTTGGCAAACAGATGGATGGGGCTCCTAACATTGATTATAATTATCATGGTACCTCTGTTACTGCCTACCAGTTTAGCACTTCAGTAACTTCAAACAAGCTTGCTCATGGTATGCTTATGAGCCCTCCCATTCCTTCTCAGAACCAGTTTTGTGGCTGCCTAGTTCCAGCATTTATGCCAGACAGAGAAACATAATGTGATTTTCTCACTTCTAGAGCACTTTCATGCAGCATCTACTACACAATGGAATTTACACCACAGCATACACAATCTCTTCTGGTAGGGTGGATGGTTTTCCTAAGGCCCTAGAACAGCATATGGAGAAGACCAAGCCCGTTCAGATAAAACAATCTGAACCGGAGTTCTGTTCTCAAGTCCAACTAAACTTTAAAAGAATGAAATGCTTATATCACAAAGAAGCTAAGCATAGGTTTTAGCTTTAGATATATGCTCATAACTCACTGGCAGTGGTTTAATTGCTGGATTTAACAGGATTGACTTCAGTATGTACTTAAATATTTTACTGAACTGGGAATTTTACAGATCTCATTTAACATGAAAAGGTTTTAGAAATGAGCCAGGTGTACAGTAGTTATGAGCTTCTGAAACTTTTACCTACTGACGTGGAATTTACAAAAATGAACTTTCAGATTGCTACAACCCTAAACCGCCTTTGACTTCCACTGAAAATTCAACTTTTAATGAACTCACTCACCCAACTCACCACTTTGAAAATAACTTGCATAATCTAGAGCTTGGCAAATGAATAGATATTCTAGAGATCTTCCACCTCCCTACAGCTCTGCACAGCTTATTAATCTGTGGGTGGTACACTAACAGATCTTACAAAGCAGCACATTCTTAGAACATTCTGAAAAAACTGATTTGCAGCAAATGATAGAGATTAGGAACACGTCACAGACAAATGTTCAAACCCACAGTGTCTTTACTGAAACAACAAAGTCTTCTGAAAATTATCCATACTAGGTGGTCTATGCCTTTTCCACAGACAAACTCAAATATCTAAATATTTGGGTATGTACTTGAGGATCTGCCTTTTCATCCATGAAGAAGCTCTGTGTTCTTACAATGTTGAGATGTAATAGTTGTCCCTGTCCCCTAAGTCAAACACTTCCCAGATGTCCACTTAACAAATGTTTTCCTGCAGTAAACTCTTCCACCATACCAATTGAGCTCCTCCTTGTCAACAGCAGGGCTGCTCATCTGCCATTTCAGGTACCTTAAAGCATTACAATAAAAAGGAGGAAAACGTTACAACCCACCCAAGCTCTCACAGTCACAGGTGTGGGTGGGCACTGCTATTTCTCTGCAGGGGCTTGCCAGCAGCAACACAAGCTACTGTTTTTCACTGACCCCTTTACACTGGAACAGGCTGTACCTGACTGGGTCGCTTCAGGCAGCCCCATTGCCTGTGGCTTAGGTATTTATTCAGTCACGTCTGTGGCTCTGTCTCAACAAAGGAATGCTTACCTGCTTTTCTTGCACTAAGATGGCGATAAGAAAAAGTTAGCTAAGATGAAACTCCAAAGGCGGAGTGGTTAAAAAGCATTGGTGCTGGCAACATTCTCCTAGATTTTCTTCCTTCAGCCCTGCTGAGGATTAGTGTTTTGGAAGGACGTAGAATGTACATCAGGCTGTCAGCACTGAGTGATTTCAACAGGCCCACATAACATTCTTGGGCTGGAACAGAGAGAATTCCCCTGTTGCTCACCATTCCTGATGTGGACAAAATTCCCTTTCATGTCACTGGGAAGACAACCAGAGGGAAGGCTGAACACTGAAATCTGCTGCTGGGGTGGCTAATGTCCCAAAGGAGCTTGTCCATTGCTGTTAGTGATTTCCCTGGGCTCTGGATCGGATCCTGAATGCGGTGAAAACACTGCAGTTCTGCATAGCATGCAATAGCTCTTTTCATAGCAAGCCAAAAAGGAAAGTCCAGGAGACAAGCCTCCAAGTGCCTGGCCTAAGTCCACTTGGCTACAGCCAAAGCTCCTTCTGTACTCCAGAGCACCATGAAACAGGCCTGTGCAAGCAGCTCCTAGCAGCTGTAACCATCCAGAAAACTCCATGTTCTCTCCTCTGGTTACAGATGATTTCAGTTTTGAAAAAATACTTCTCCCTAATTTATATATATAAAAATATATATAGTGTGTTATATAGACTGTATATTATTGTATAAATTATGTGTATATATATTGTACTATTAAATACAATATATTTTCTTTAACCATTTATAGATGTTATATATAAAAATGGTTAAAGAAAACCAATTCTTGTCATTTATCACACCTAATGTACAGAGGTATTAAATGATAAGCAATTTTTTTCCTCCAAAAATATTAAGTACTGTCATTTTCCTTCACTGATCTGTAACTCAGGCATTTCAAAAATATCAGCAGTCAAGTTCTGCCTACTTACTGGTAGAGCTAGTCACCTAATATGATTTTTTAAAAAAAAAAAAATTAGCAAGTAGGTCATCAAGTAGTTTTATTTTTAGATATATTTTTTAACACTCATAAGGGGCTCAGCAGATCCTCACCTATAAAAATTACTGACACTTCTATGTTACTGCTATCAATTAGAGACATTTTCCAAGTACAGAAGATAATTATAATTATTAGCATTTATAATAAAATAACTAAGCTCGAGATATTTTTGGAAAGGTGCAAACTATCACTGATCAGTTATATGATACCATCTCTGATCACTCAAAATGTGTGCAAAACGGGAACATCCAGCAATGCTGATAACTGTGTGTTAGAAATATATATAATCATCTTTTTGTTTGACCCATCTACAAATGACAATGCCAGCACGCCTGCAGATGTATTTTCCTGTTGCAACACAATGTCACAAACAGTGGCTCAAGGAGAACAGTTCTGTCATCAAATCAAAATTAGAAAATCTGAATTCTAAAGCCCAGCTGAAACGCCAGCTTTTTTGTGTGACCTTGTAATATCAATGACTTGGTAAACCAGTAAATAATTACCTACACTAGATTTGCTTTGTCTGCATAGGGTCTGATCCAAAGTGGATGAAGAGAGTTTGATGAGATTGGGATTAGGCCCTTTGACCAGACTGTTTGAGGTCAGTGATTTATTCTGCACTGGTAGAGTACCTTGTACAACAAAGCCTGCACCAAAAGGTAGCTTCAGTGTCTAAATGCTGCCTTTCTGGTATGAAAGAATGAGACTGCGACCCTCCTGCTACTCTCTCATTCATTTCAGCCATTCCTTCCCCACCAGATACGGTGAGAAAGATAAGAGAATAACCAAAATCCTGCAGAGAGCTGCAAGCAGAAAGCTCAACATTCTCATACAAAGTTAGTTCCCATACCTAATACTTCATTTTAACTCTCTGAGGGAAGAGACTGGGACTTCCCCACGTGTAGCCCTATACTAACTACTTCTTACAGAGTAACAGATAGAAAAATAAGCACCAAGTATTTAGGATGTTTATTCAGAATATATGATGCCGTAAACATTGTGATTAACCAGTCCTTCAGTCCCATATTAAGCTCATCTTCCTGAGGTTAGGTCAATAGTCAGTCTTTTTATCCCCCTTCATACCTGCCTGTTTGACAGTGGTGCCTTTTATTAACAGCATGCACAGCAGCCAGCCATCCCCCACTCACATGCAGGCATATCTAAAGACCCAGGCTTGGGATTTGGAGGGGAGGTACATTTTCTTTGCGCTATATATTTTTCATTATTAATTATTCCAAACTGCTCCCTCTTTTTAGAGTACGCTAGGCTGTGTCAAGAAATTGCACTGCTCCTATAGTTTGTGGTAACAAGCAGATGGAACATTAGTAGGCTAAAACCTCAAAATTTAAAACTATGAGAAGAGATACATCTGTTCTATTTTTTGCTCCTATAAAACATGAAGAGAATGGGAGGAATTTGGAAGATGAGAACCAGAATCATATGATCTATATGGTTTTTTTTAAAAAATTAAATAGGCCAATTACTATGACCAGCTACACACTAAAAGAAGATGGCATTTATCTTGTTATGTCCCTCAACTCTCCAGTAATAATTCTGGATCATATCCAGTCTGCAGTTATATCAGCATGTGAAATGTTGGGTGGTATGCACTACTTGAATAATTTTTCTCACAACATGACCTTGATCTTGCTATTACAACTCAATCAGCTCTGCTCCTAAGCCTACTAGTTGCTCACAGATCCCATTTTTTCTTCACCTGTTTGTGTCCCTTTTCACAAAGGCAGAATACATTGCAAGTTTAAATGAATCACCCAGTTACACTGGGCCTATCCAACTGAGCTGCCATTTTCATTCCTAATGATCACCTTTGTAAGTGGAGACAACAAGCAAGTTATCATTAGAGGTACTCTACCACACAGGGCGATGGCCTCAGCTCCTACACTGAGTTACTCTGCATTACGTTTCATTTGCAAATTTGATGTATTCATTTACCCGCTTCTTGTGCTTTAGCTCGCTCCACTCTAGAAAATGCCGAAGTCAAAGGGGTAACAAAAACATAATCTTGATACTTCCTTCCCTTCCCACTCCCAAAGTTCATAATGAGTTGAATACAAACTCAAATATTTTCCTCAAAGGTAGTCCAATGTAATTAGACATTATTGCTCATGATGGTGCAAAGGATTTCCACACATCTCTGTGAATCCTTTACTGAACTAGAATTCACTCCTTGGTCCTCCCATTGCAAATGCTTCCCTAGCCAATGTAAATTTGATTTAGTTTTGAGTTAATTCGTAAGAAAAATCCAGTTGCCTAAGTTAGAAAATTACATCCCGATTTGTACCGAAAAGTTGATCACACAAAACCCACCAAGTTCCTAGAGATATTTCTACTAAATATTTTCAGTAAAATGAAAATATCTGAGAAGGGAGCTCAAGAGTGTCAGGGAAGAACTGCTAAGCAATGTGAAACTACAAAAGTGCTTGGGGCTGGCAGAAAAAAAAAAAAAAAAAAAAAGAAAAAACCCAATCCAAATCCACTACCCAACTTTGCCATCCTACTAGCTTCTGCTTCTCCATTTCAAAAGCAATCCCGCAGTGCTGTTGCAGAATCTATACTCATCACCACAATGACACATGCTAATGAAGACATCCCCACTGCGGGGAACTTACAAGGTTTAAAAAAAGTAGATTCAACTGTTGACCTCTGCTTTCTTGTCCATGTTCCTCTTACACTCCACCATCACTCATCAGAACAACATTTTTCTTGTACATATGACACCACTTTTCAGCACTTGCCTCCAAAGAATCCTTAACAGTGGAGCACGCCTGCAGGATTAAAGAAAAAAATATTACTGCGAAATATTACCCCTATTGTTCTCCCTCATCCCACCCCAAATATGACTTGTTTATACATAAGTTTAATTTATTTCAGAATAGTCTCATGAGAACACTAGTTGAAAACTGGGAATACCAGCTAACAACTCAGCTTTGGATTAGAGCTCTGGTTTTTTTCTCACTCTGCTCAACAGTCCGAGCCCAGCAGATAAGCTGATATAACCACAGTCTTCCCCGGACCGGC
Organism: Gorsachius magnificus; assembly: GCA_034008185.1. Lineage (NCBI taxonomy): Eukaryota > Metazoa > Chordata > Aves > Pelecaniformes > Ardeidae > Gorsachius > Gorsachius magnificus. The sequence continues at coordinate 23,590,917 of CM067087.1, read as the reverse complement.
CACGAGGGCGAGGATTGCAGGATTTTCATTGCAGAAACCTGCACTGGTGGCAGTGTGACACCCTTGAAATTAGTACTCCATATGGAAGTTTCCAATAAATTCCTCTCCACTAAGCAGCTTGGAAACTGATAGAAAATTCCCCAAAGAAGTGAAAATTCCTTAGGGGAATTTTTTATTCACAGAATATCGGTCTTGAACCAGTGGCATCCTCCTCCAACTTCACCCTCTAATAGTTTTACTTATCACAGAGGGGGGCTTTTACAGTTGAAGTAGTAGACTTGTAACAGGGAAGGAGTTTGGACTCTGTATATCCTTCAAATATTTAGCATTTAAATATTCTATATCATACTTTTAAGTCATGTTTTAAAATCTTTCATTATCAGAAAACTCTATATGTCTACCAAATTCACTCCCACTGCTAAAATTAAGTATAGATTTTAGGATAAGAGAGGGGACTTGCACAGGTTTTATATGTTTAATTATTCCAAAAGGCAAATTAGAAGACTCCAAGAGATCGCTACCTTTTTTCATACACAAACATCTGGGTGCCCAGATAGGAATCCAGGGTGCCCCTGTGATGAAGGCTGCACATATTCAATATTCTGACAGTGTCTCAGTGTAACCCTACTATGGCAGAGAATTTAATACCTGATGTTTCACAGCTCTCCACATGATAAAAATGTTAATGTAAGACAATGCAGAAATTGAAGCGACTTAAAATATTCAGCATATTCATACACACACTTTATGTATCTCTGCTAATGAACAGTAAAACAGAGGTCAGTACTTTGGCCTGGGCAGGACTACATCAATTATTGCCTTATTAGCATTTACAAAAAAAGGATGAGGCCAAGATGAAAGAACATAAATAACAAGAATGAAAATTGTAAAGAACTGCAGTGAGAGGCTCATATTCCACTAGATGCCGGGCTGGCTATTGAGCTATATTCAGCAGCTTTGGCAAATCCCATTAAATTGAACTACATTTTCCTAGGAAAGGATGCGATAAATATGTTTGTGTTTTGGTAAGCCTAAAATATAGTTTCATAATGCCTAAAGTGCTTGGTCCATCATTCATGCACTGTACTTCTAACTAACAAAATATATATGAGAAGGCACGAGGCCCTCATAAGTGCTTTTATCACCCTCAGTATAAGACAGCAATTAAATGCTCTGCCATCATGTAGCATAATTACAACATGACAGCTAATGTTTATTTTATTGGCACTGCAGAATATGCAGACAATTTTATACAAGCAGGCATACAGAGCCATAAATTAATGCCACAAATTAAAAGTAAAATCAAAGCAAGAGTATTTAGTGAATTTGATCAACTACACTGAAGGAATTAAACCCTCTCCCAGTCTTTTTACACGTTCTTAAGCAAAAAGCTGTAGTTTAAAAAAAAGTGACATGTAACATGGTCGATGGCCAAACCAAAGGGAGAAATGAATTCTGCAGACAACCAATCTCCACTGAATGTGCTACGTGCTAAGTCCAAGTTGGATATTCAGTACCAGTTCCCTTCTTGCACCTCATGGACAGAAGAAATGGGTTCAGATATAAACCAGACATAATCTATAAGCTAGCTATTGCCCAGTAAAACAGAGGCTACTGTAAAGTCATGCACAAAGCATATAACTGTGCGCCCTCTTAAAGGAGAACTTCAGTAGATGCTCACATTCAACATCAAGGGGCTGTAGGAAGAAAGCGACATATAAGCAAGCATTACAAAGCCACTCTAAGAGACCCCGTACCAGCTAGCTTTGTTCAAACAAACCTTCTTGAAGTACTGGAAATATACTTACTTGCAGGAAAAATAGAGAAGCTTATCAAGAGTCAAATTCAACACGACTTTCCACACAGGCTTAATCGTGAGACTGTGCTAGAGTTTTCACTGATGCCCTAACGTTACTGAAGCTCAGACAGAAAAGCAGAATTTTCAGCTCTACGGTTATGATTATTAGCGTTTGGAGAAAAACAAGACAACAGCTTTTTGCTGGGGAAGCCACTGGTTTAGATCTCCTGATAAGAACTCTATTTTGCTTGTACAATGCATCTTAGTCCAGGTGTTTGTGTCAAGAAAAAACCTCAGCTTGTTTTCAGACAAAATGTAGGGTTACCGAAGAGTTATTTGAAAACCAGGTTTTTACTTGTGAAGTAGTATGGAAAAAAATACATCAGTGAACAAAACCAGGAAAAGTCTGGAATTCCATTATGACACTTTTACAGTCATTCAAACTACAGCTGCACTGATTAATATTTATGATCAGATTATATTTCCCCTCCAAAACAGTATATTTCACAATAATTCTAGAAGACAATATGCAGATACCATATGGTCCCATGAACATCTGCAGCCCATAGCCATCTCTGTCAGAAGCACAAAATGTCAGTATGAGATTGCCCAGAAGTTTCCATCTGATCTGCTGCCTCAGGGATTGAAAGACCAATAACAATAAAGGGAACAGTGAGTGTTGTTTAATGTTTTCCAATGGATCGTGCACATTAGAAACAGTAATTAATGATTTGGTTTATAATGCTTCAGGGAATTAATGTCCAACAAAATAATGTAAGTAATTTAAATTTGCAATAAAGTTTAAGTGTGCAGGCATTTCATGGCAGCATACAGCACTGATTTGCCAGAGGAAAAAAACACTGTTATTGCAGCCACATCCAGATAATCCACAGAAAAAGCCATATCAACCCCTTAAGTGATTTGATTATATTCTCTTACTGTGCAACAGTCCTCAAAGGCATATTCAAAACCAAATACACCTCACTAAAAGACCACAGGAGCAAAAATCCAGCAGAGAATTAAAGAACTTTTTTTTTTTTTACTCTTAAGACATAACTGCAGTCCTCTCCTCCAAAATATATCTCCCACCACTTGCAATTGTCATTATTATTCCTTTTTTTAAAAATGTCTGTATCACTTAACCCATAGCACTGTAAGAAACTAAAAATTAGATCCATGAAATGACCTATATAAGAAATAACCACCTTTGCCCAAACTTACTGTGGCCATTTCCTATAAGGGTAAGAATACTTGTGAGCTGCAAGTAAAAATTTCAAATTAGTACCTTTCTGTTTGCAGCCCTAAAACTCTTAATCTTTCCCTCCTAGAAATGCTTGCAAAGATAATGTTGCACATCATGCCCCACAAGTCCATACATCCAGGCTTCGTCAAAGCCAGAGAATAAATAAATTCTGGTGGAAAAGACCTCAAAGACAGACCTTCTTTACTAAGGCAGAACAAATCCAGGTTGGCTCAAGTTGCAGCATCTGCCAATTAACAAGTTGACAGGAGGGCACAGGTAGGGAGCATCCCTTACTCAGACTTGTACTGCAACTCAGCAGTTTAAATATATCCTTATGGACTCCATTTGCACTGATTAGAAATCTGTGAAGATACAAGAGCATGACAGGGCTTCACTTCTCTGATGGTGGCTTCCCAAGTGAGCATCTTCATCCTGAATGTTCAGGCTTGTGAGACACAGGTCTATGGCACACTATCCTCCCAGGTAAGGTACGTCACTACCTTTAAGTGAGAAGTTGCACTGTCAAAAGAAGCAGCCTGGCACAACTGGATTAAAAAAACTAAGTATTTTTCTCTCACAGAGTAATCAACAAGAAAGTTATTCTTCCCAGCATGCCTCATCAGCAGCAAGAGAGCCTTCATCTGGCTCAGTTTTATTGGAAGAGACCCCCTCATCCTGCAATGTAAGGTCATTCCCGTATTTCATGTGTTACTTCTGCTGTCTCCAGCAATTTCCTCAAAGTCAATTCATTGAGCTGTACTATTTCAGTAACAAGTTATCTAGGCAACTGAACTGAAATGCCAAAAGACACCACATCCTTCTCTAGGGTCTCGTCCTCCCACTGCTCACATGTGCAACATCATTCTCACCAACAGCTCCAGGCAGGACATGGCCACACTCCCCTGACCAGGGACATATCTGTCCCTTGAAACAGGTAATGTGATTCCACAACCGAAATGTGAAATGATAGATAACTGAAAAACACTGCTGACAAAACCAAAACTACTTTTGCATTGTCCTCTGTGGTAACCAGGATCAAAAGAGAACGACCGCTTCTGCTGCAGTGCATCCCCCCTGGAGCAGGAATGCCTTTCATTGCCGTATTTAATGACTAATCTTGGGAGCTGGAGTGAAATCATGCAAACAAGTTGTTACTCTACATTCTGGCATTTCTGAAAACCTCATATCCTTAAGTTTAATGCACAAATTAGGACCCTGAACACAGACTGAAAGTCTCTCTTCTCATGTTCCTCATTCCCATTGAAGTGACTTGCATCCTGCTCCAGAACAGCAAAAGCTGAGCTACATCAACACACCTGAGTTGTGCATGTACCTGCAGCCGCCTTTGCTCAACTCTCAGCTTTCTGCTGCAATGGGGATCAAGGTATTAGCCTGATCCAACACGTTTTATAGTTCAAGTCCTACTAGGAGAGAGTGGGATCTACCCCAACTTCAAATAACGTCAAAGGGAGTTTTGTCATTTCTGTAAGCAGGACAACTCCTCTACTGGTTAAGCCATTAACATTATGGGGACTGTTGGTCTATTTTACACCACAGAAACTCAGCCTTACGTAAGCAGAACATAACTACTATTCTATACAATAGGCGCCTATGGACAGGAGATAAAGGATATTTTAACCTTTAATGGCACAAGGAAGTTTAGTCAATAAAAAACCCTGTACTATTGGAAGGCAGCACTGACATAAGGGCAACCTTATTACAACAAAGTGCCAGAGGATCATCGGTGGCCTAGTTCTTGTTTTAAGAAGTGTCCACTGCAGGAGATGGTGTCAGGATTTGCTCCTCCTTGGTTCTTGAGAGAGAATCATTCATAGCAACTCAAGAAATACAGTACTCCCTGACGATCCCTATTTCAGCGCACAGAGGAAGCGTCTGTCCTTGTTATCCCATGCATTCAATTTGTTCTTCCTGAATTTGGAAGAGCACAGTGGCTTGCCATGAACGCAGCAAACAGACAGCTGAACCTTGCTGCCTCACATGTGTCTTGCTGTGCCTATAAATCTGATGTGGCAGATGATGTGTTTCTGGAGACTTCTTGCAAACCACTGCAGAGGATCCTGTTTCTTTCTTGTGTCAATGAATAATCGTGAACATCCATCAAAAAATTAAATAGTATGGGAGCTAATCAGGCATTACTATCATTCAGATCGTAGCAATTCATGTTTGTTTCATAAAAATCTATGCTTTATAAAGCATGTATATTTTTGTGCTTTATGTCTGCTACCAATATGCACATGAATTATTAATGTGCTATAAAATGAGTATATTTTGGGGGGAAAAATGAACTACCTAAGGCATTTTCATATAAATGACTGCAATTTAACTTTCAAAAACATTTCATTTTTGAACACTCTGCTCACTTCAAATTGAAGTCTGTACATTGGATTTGGCCAAGCATGTCACAAGAAACCTCACACTTATAAATGATTAACCCATGAAGGTCCAGCATGGATTAAATATAAAAGAAGCAGTCATGCAGCACCAGGCAGATACCACTCACCCTCCTCAGTTTTTTACAAGTTTTTGCATGAGTAGCTCCAGAAAGCCGAAGCCAATTCCCGCAATGCTTGGATGGTGCGTTTAGCACGAGTACATCACTGCTCTTCCATACCACTGCTCTAAGCTGAGTGCTAAGAAAACTGTCCAGCACAATGTCTGTACACACCGCCCACGTGCTGTCGCTACGGGAAGGCAAGGGTGGCTTAACTGGGCTGATGAGTCCAATTCCCTCGGTTTCGCTGCACTCAGCTCCCAGCAGTTTAACTTGATTTGGAGGAAAGGAGTTGAGTATTTAAAGCATCCTTACATTCCTGAGAGACTACTGTCGGTGACATGTTTTTCTTCTAACCCTCCTTATGTCCATCCAGGTTCAGCAGCCCCATGAATCTTAGAGGAAGGGGAATCCAACCTTTCCTCAAAGAAAGCCTCAAGTCATCAACATTTTTAAAGACTACTGTAAATGTAATATGAAGATGCTTGTTGAATAATACGTCAATTAATTCTCTCCCTCATCTTGCCTTGCTTCCTTCAGCTGAAGGCTGGACTGGGTATCTGATGACAAAGTATCACAAAATGCTATCAAGAAAGCAAGCACAGTATAAAAAAATTCACAATAAATAATTGCAGACTTGTCTATAGAGAAGTAATGAAAATGGATTAAGCTAACCAATGCAAAATTCACACACTAAACTTGCAGGTGAATGCTCTGATTCAAAATTGAATTAAATCAAACCTGAAGTAAAACTATGTCTGCAACAGCAGGAGCTGGGCTGTCCAACCCTGGAGGTTCTTCTAACAAATTGTTGCACATAGAAGCTGCCGCAGTGCTCTAAACACCTCCACTTCACTCAGTTAGGGTTTCCTGCAGATTATTCTGCTTGGTTCCCACAACAGGCAGCTGCATTCAGCAAACTGTTGTTCATAAGGGTGATGTGATACACATCTGGTCACAGCTGTGTCAGATGGAAGCATCCTCTTAAGTCTTTAACATACTCCTCCAGTAGGGGAAGCATGCAAAACGACAGACAAGAATTTATTTTAAGCAAGTTCCTGCCACCAGAATGAGTATTCAACAGGTGGGAAGCACTTCAGGTTCCACAATGCAGCTGGTTGGGGAACAAAAGAAAAAAAAAAGAAAAACTCATTTGGAAAGTCAAGTTGTTAGAAAATCCATTGAATACAACATAGTGGTTAAAAAAGTCACTACCTATAATGTACACTTCAAAAGATGATTCAGTAATAATGGTGACATAAAAGTTTTATAGGCAGCTTTAGCTGCCAGAAGAGTTCCTACATTATAAAATCAATGTTCAGTGGGATTTTCAACAGATAAAGTAACACTTCTTCTATCTATAGGGAAAGCTTTGTCCAGTTTAATTTATTAATTTTAACTAGTTCAGCTTGCAGCTCTCACTGTATTTCTTTTCTGCCCTCTAGCCTCCAACACAGAACTACAGAACTACTATGTATATATAAATGATCTTTCCCGCAACGCAATAATATTAACGTTTTAAAAAGTTAAAGCCCATATCTACATAAGCTTCTAAAGCATTAAAGGTCCTGTTTCCTGAGAAGAATGTATACACAAAGTAAAGCCATGAAATTATAAGATTAAACAAAGTCAGAGAAACTGTGATTCTATGATTAAAAATATGCAAAACTATCAATCTTCACTCTGCTGGTTTTTATGCATTTAATCAAAGGACCATAAATGTGAGCTGCTTCTGGCTCAATGTTCATTGCAAATACAAAACTTTGCACCAACATGAAGTGTGATTAATTCCTTATCAGAAAAAGAAAACCTTAACAGAGTCAGGATATGCAAGCAAGCACCCTCCTTGTGCAGAAAATAAGTATCAGCAAGTCAAAAGAACTACTTTCAGATGTTGAAGAAAATACATTTTCTGTTTGCATGTTCTCTCTTCTCCACACATTCAAAGAATTTTCTTCTTTTGCTATTTGACCTTCACAGCCGACAGGGCAGGGACCACTTTACATGTACGCACAGGGATCAGTACAACTGAACCTGATTCAACCAAGATCAAACTCAAAAATGTGGTTATCATATATCAAATATGTCCATTTTTTCCAGAAAAAAAAAAAAGTTAGAGAACAATTCTCTATTGCAATTCACCTACTCAGGAAAGAGGAAAAGAGAAAAAAGTGGCTTTCATGATTTCCTCCCACCAGGGCAACTGGGGACACAAGGGGAGTCATATTGGCATTTCCCCACAAAAGACAGCGGTGGTCTAATTTACTGCTGCACAGCTCAGCAGAGTACAGAAGCCAAGGCTGTCTGTACTCCTGGCAAAGGGCTGGTGATCATTTATCTAATCCTCAAAGGGTGACAAATCTGTAGATTTCCACTTGAAAAGGAAACAAACTGTTCTGAAGAGAAACTGCTAAGTGATAGGTATGGGAATACTTTGATTTCTGCAGGTGAGAAAAAGAGAAATCAAGCATTGTTAGAGTGAAATAACCTTGTGGCTCACCAGTAAACCAAGAAGGCTGTGATGCTTCTGACTGAGGCTTGCCGAAGGAATGTGTAACACCATCTGCTCAGGAGAGGCAAATTCATCCAAAAAAAAGCAACCAAAACTCCCAGGGTCACAAAGGAGCTGGAAGTCCATTTGCTTTCTGCTTTGTGTGTCAAGTTGAATAGTCCTTTTTGAATGCTTCGATACTTTTAAAATCTCCTGTCTTATCAACAAATCTTTCTCCTCTCAACTGTCAGACATTAACTTCTCAAAGGAACTTGTACTTTTGACTGCAAATCGGGTCTTCAGTTCTGCTAAGGAGCCATGGGGATCTATACTGCTGTCCTACTTTTAGTGATGCAAAAAACAATGGCTCTTGCATGGGTTTTGAGAAGGCTTCATGATGGGTCAGCAATACACTTAATTCTATCAAAGTAGATAACACCTCCTTACCATGGGATGATAAAGTCACGAGCAGAATGCCAGCAGCTAACAGTGCACTCCTCTAACACTGAACCAAGGCCACCGAGATGAGCAATCTGTGCGTGCACCAAGGGAGCAGAGGGCATGGAGCCAGCTCCCGCTGTGAGAAGGGGGAATGGTGCAATGGATGTATTATCAATTTGAAGTCTTCCTATGGGTGACACTAACAGTGTGCACGGCATGCTTGGTCACCCCCAGTGAGCTGAGTTTAATTTCATGAAATTATTTCTCATTTTAATTGAATGCAGCAGTCTATGATCAATAAAGGGAAGTGGTATCTTAACCGCTGATCACTAATTCATAAAGACACTAGTCTTCTACCAATAATACCGACGGGCTGGTTTGCCTGATTGTTTTTAATGTATGCTAAAAAATGGAAATTGAACAAAGCTCTTTCTCCATACCTTGAAATAAGCTGTTAGATGACTTCCATTCATATCGCTGCACCATTGTACATTCAGATTTATTTGAAGATTGTGTAACTGTATAAGAGGTTTCCACACACAGAACAGCTCCCATAGACACACGGAATAAAAAGTGTGGTTAGACATGCATAACTCCGTATTAAGAGCTTCATCCAGCAATCTCTGAGTTTGATTCAGAACACAAAGTTTGATAGGATTTAGAGACTGTGATATCAAATTGTCATTCTAGGAGAGGGTAAATACAGATACAGGTACCTACTATAAAACCAAAAAGCACTGGAGTCATGGATGCAAAGCACTGAATTGGTACAGTTCCATTCTGCCAGTTCACATAAAAAAGAAAATAAATTCTTTAAAGAGTAACTTTATTCCAGCTTTATATCCAGTCCAGCACAACATGAATTAACGTAACTTTGTCAGAAGAAACACTATCAGCTCCTTTGAATAATCCCACAGAAATACGATAATATACCCACACCTAATCTAGACAAAGTACTGTTGAGTGAACTGCTATCACAAAAATACAGTAACAATAGCAGAAATATAGTTTCAGAGAAGCAAAATAAAGTGCTAATTACTAACTCTGCTAGATAAAGATTACTAGGCACAATGTATGGAAGACTCAGGACACTGTGAAACTGTACAGCAATATCTAAGCTAGCTTCTAACTGGCTCCTTCTAGCTCCTTCAGAGCAACACTAGTGAGGCTGATGTAGCATGGAGCTTGGTTCTGCCCACAGAGCCCAAACAAAAAGTAAATACTAGTGAGACTGCCACACATTGAATCTTATATTCATGGTGATTGGATTTAATGTGCACCACTCTATAGATCAGTTAAGTAGGTTTTCTCTCAGATATCCTCCCTTAGGGGCTCTTCATCTTGTGTGTGGTTCAGAGAAAGTTTGCTGAATGCATTTGAGAAATATTGATCAGAAGAGTATTTACAAATGTAGGACTGAAGCCAACTGGAAACAAAGTCAAAAGTTTTCAGCGAGCACTAGGTTTAGCTAGTCTTTGTCAACAATAACATTTCCTATCCCTTTTTCCTTATTTGTTATAAATTTCAATTCATGGCTGTATACTGTAAATGGAAAGATTTGGAATTAAGAAGATGAAATAAAATACCATCTTTTAAATACACAATATTGAGTTTATAGCTTTTTTCCCCCTGGCATCTTGTCAGCATAAAATAAAAAGGCTCAGGAAATCTAAATGAGAAAAGCCTCACTCACATACTTTATCAGTGAAGTATTTCCATGGCAATATTGCTTTGAAGCTAAATGGTTTTATTTATAGACGAAGCAGTTTTCATAGTTCATTTGCATTTTCTCCAGATTACCATAACCATACATGATCAGTTGTTAAGATCTACAGATATTATCTGTGCAGTGCCAGCAATTCACTTAAATATTTAAAATATGAAATGATAAATAAATTAAGTGCTCATGCAACTTGCCATATTCACAACAGACTGCCAGGGAATGCAGTCATCTCCACAGCAGAGGACAGCACTGGGTAATAGTACAGAATAAAATAATACGGTCACTTTGTAGAAATACATCACAGAAACGTTGATGGCAGTATAACTGGGGAGTGAATGGGAAGGCATGGGTGTGGAAGCACCAGGAGGAACAGCAGAAGAAGGAATATAAGGGTGTCAGGTGCTGACAGCAGGTCATGATCCAACAAATCTACAGTCAATTTCTCAAGGACTCCCAAATGAGAAATATAAAGGATACTAAATAGAGACTAAACCCATTACTGGGTGGTGGGAAGACACAGACTAGGGGAAGAACCAAGACTACACCCAGATGAGGAAAGTCAGTAAATCCTAATGATGGAGAGAAGCAAGGCACAGCAGACAAAAGGACCACAATTACCATGAGCTCCTAAGGGGAACAACAGGCACGTTCAAAACCAGCACATACTTAGCCAAGCTTGGCAGGATGCAGGATACATAACAAGGACTAGATAGCCAGCATACCTTGTCTTCTCCTTTGTCTCCAGGAATCCTGGCCAGGCCCTGTGGGAAACACGCCTTGGTGCCTGGATGCTGGCATGCGCACTTGGACATATGCATCCAGGTGCTTATGAGAGTGTGAATGAACTAGCATTTGTTTTAAAATAAAATCACCTTCTTCTCCCATTGATGTGATAATTATCATGTTATTGTAACATTAATTGCTACACCTTCCCTTGGAGAGCTATAAAAGGTAGTTCCAGCTTTTGCCTTCAACCTTGATGTGGGGGAAGGCAGGAAAGAAGGAAGAACAGTCCACAAGTACTCCTCCCTCTTGTTGAAAACAAAAGCAATAAATATGTGGAAATCTAGCAAGAAATGTGCTTTCAGTGTTTATTTCTTGGCAGAACCACTGTCGGTTGCTCTAGCAGAGGCAGAGAACACGTAGTGTTTTATTTGCAGAAACCTGCAATTTAGCTCAGATATTTGAAGGTGTTGCCTGCAGCTTTGCAGGAAAGTTCTTTGCTAGTACTCATAATAAATATTCACATGTAGTTAATCTCTCATCAAGATATCTCTGTCACTGAAGCCCACAAATAGGCAGTTTTTTTAGGAGTAGTATGCCCCAAAAAGCCTGGAGAAGGCTCAAGAGCAAAAGGCCTTGGCTTCCACTTAGCTGGAGCACAGACTGGGCCACCCAGGAGGGGTGGAAGTGCAGCACACTCAGGCCTTTGTTTCATAAAAAACAGGTCTTCCAACTGCACCAGCCGGGATGGAAAGGCAACTGTCACCAGGAATACAAACTTCAAGCAGGACACACCACTAGGGACACAGCTACGCCATCTGAGGTACAAATGTTACAGCTAGCATCAAGCAAACTGGGATGCCTCAGAGAGCAGCTCAGTCCCACCCAGAGACACTCAGTGCAGATCCTGAAAGCAGAAGAGCTGTTGGCTCAGCAAGCACCACAGCAGCCTGCTCTAAATGATCAGGCAGTCATACTCCATTAACATTAATTTCTCTTTGCTTGCTGCAGTCCCCCAGACAGCAAACGCTGGAGTCATTCAAGTGCAAAATTAACATTTTGCCCCAGCCAGCAGCACAGCTGGCTGATAGCTCTTCGAACAAGGTAGAAAACTAAGACAAAATCTTGGGCAACCTCTTGTTTGCTACCAGCAGATACCACTTAACGGCAACTCCTGGCTAAGTGCTTCCTGTTCTGCAGGAACTGTAGACACTTCAAGATATTGCTTATGCAAGTTTAAAACCATGGCTGCCTTGTATTTACCACAAAGAACAGGCGATAGGAGAGTGAGAAAAAAAGCATCCTTCTGCGTATGACAGTAACAGGACAGCCATATGGCAGGGCAGCCACTTCTGTTAACCCCCATCAAATCAGAACACACAAAGCCCATTTCCTCTTTGCCCTCAACACCTTTGCTTTCATGTCTATGGTGTTTTAATCCTTGATTTGTTGATGGAGGAAAGGTCGCTGCTGTTGACTTAGTGAGATCAATGACTCTCCCCCACTGGTATTAAACGTGTCAGAAGAGGAAATTTTAAGTGCAACTCTTGATGGGCATGACAAACACAACTGCCTTTCTTACAGCCAGCAGAAGGGACCATTCAGGGTATTGACAGCTACTCTGTTTACTGCATTTAAAGAAGTGTCCAAGAACAAAGGAGCTGCCTTCCGTTTTACAGAAGAGCCACCAGTCCATGTATCTAAAAGATAAGTGAAAACCATCAACCGCAGAATTTTTACAATAATTTAATGCATACCACAGGGCCATCCAAAATCTCATGAAAACAACACATACTTCTTTAGCTCCAGTAACCATATTACTGGAAATAGATTTTACACAATCCTCCTTCAAACAGCCATTTAAACTCCAGGCTTAAAGGAGATTATGCTGTTTGCTGATTTAAGCTGAAAGGGAAGCTTGTTCCAGTCATCTGAGTGCTCCAGAGGCAAAAGCTCATCTGCCAAATTCCCTCTTTATCCTAGTACGATGTACAGCATCTAAATTTTGATGATAATCTTCAAGCAAAACGACTTTCCTTTCAAAGATAATGTTTAAGTCAGTTTTTGAGGCTTTTCAGGCTTTTCTAGGGATTGTTTCAACTTTGGTCTAACAGTGATATGATGTTGCCTGATCTGCTTGATCTACAAAAGGCGATTTACTTCAGTAACAGTAGCGATAACCCTACTGGAAACCTTCATCTCATACCCAGAACACAGAGGCCTGTCAGCTTCTTACAGGTATAAGCTGCAGACAAGTGAAAAATTGTAAAGCACAGTCTAACAAGGTATTGCTGTGGGACATAAATTCAGCATTTATCTCCAGTTCTGCTGCCCACTCCCTGCATTTCCCTGATCACACCTACCCGCCCACTTGCAGAGAAGCAACTGGGCCCAGGCATGGCTGCTCCCTGTGATAGATTTTGGTACTTAGGCAGCCACTGTGGTCCAGTTGCTGCTGTTCCCTCCAGAAAAGCCGAGAACAGCCACGTTCCCATGCAGCAGTAGTGGCCAAGCCAGCTGGAGCCTCCCTGGTCATACGTCTGCATGTACCAGCCTAACTTGCACAGGCCACAGACTTGTTTTCTATATCACACCCTGTCTATTAGTTAGGGAAATGAAACCTTTTGCTTCCAACCAAATTAAGGTAGCTCCACACTGTAGAGTATAGCAGAGCCCAGGTCTCACACAGGTTCTCCCGCTAGTGTCACAGGGAAGAAATGCAACAAATCCCACATGAATCTCCAGGCTGACAGGCACCAAGAGTTGTTCAGACAGGCCAATGTAGAAACTACAGCCTATGTTGTTCCTCACACCACTTCTTTGCAATTTCTTCTGTTATTTTTGCTATTTTATACTGTGAAAGTGAATACGCTAAAGAGAGATTGTATAGTGAATCTTAACGAGTCACTTCTCCAAATATTTCCAATACCATATACTTCTCAGACCCTGCCATAACAACTGGGGTCTCCAGTAACACAAATAATTTTTCCTACTCTTATCGCCGTTAGGATACTTCCCTTTCCAGACTCGAACATTTATTTTCCACAGTTATTAACACTTGATGAAAAGGCAACAAGAATGTATAATACACTACATGAGAACTTAAAAGGCAATGCAGTGGAAAACTGTTAATGGTTAAATGCATCATTATGCCCAGCAATATTACACAATTAACAAATTTAATCATTTAACATTCTAACACTTCAAACTTCCATTAAATGTGTAATTTCATATATGAAATAATTGAGATGACTCTACTTCAGTACAGAAGTAAAAAAATACAATTAGATGCAGCAGGGCAGAACGAATTTCTGATAGTAAGATGGGATGGAGCTGTGTGTGCAACTCTTCCATAAGGCCTCACAGTCAAACTCATAATTCTCATAGGACACAATGCCTCTAAATATCTTGGGTCATTAGCAAAATTACATAGCTAATGAAGGGCAAATTAATGGAGCTCTGGAACATTTTATAAGCCTGTAAGAACAGCTACTTGTTATACATCACTAAGAAATAATTGCAGCAGAGTCAATCGCATGAACTCATTAAGTTTTAAAAATACAAACTGGGCAAGCTGTTCCCCAAGGAGAATCTCTTCTGACTGTGTGGCTGGTATGTCCCCAGGCTCGGTAGGTGATTGGCAGAGGGGGTTAGGAAGATGAGATTTCAGGTTTGCAATACAAGCCAACTTTGGGCTTACAACCCCCACTGGTCAGGGCAGGGATTCTGAGAAACCCAAATTGCTTGTCTTAGGGCAAACCGCATCTGGAGCCTGTCAAACAACTCCACACAAATACTGAATGAGATCTCAGGAAATCAGTTTTCTTACAGAGAATGTGCAGGAGAAATCAAGAGGGGATGACACTGATACAGAAGAAATAACTGGAGATACTTACGAGGCTTTGACATATTCCCCACTAGGTCAATGCTGGCAAGGCTGTTTAAGTATAAAGATCTGTGGCAGAGGCCATCCTGCGGTTGACTCAAAGATGGCACACACTTCATTTAAACACGCATTCAAGAGTCGGTAGTCCTGAGTCATATTCATTTCAGAACAAGCACTGCATGTGTCAGCAATAAGGAATTTTGGTAAAAAGAGTAGCACATCTTACAACAAATCATGATGAATTTTTGCAATATCAAAGGAGCTGACAGGTGCTGCTCTGTAATTGGTCCTGAAATGAGTGTTTTCAGTATCACTTCACAAAGCAACGTGCAAGTAGCTGAAAGGGAAAAGAAGCTGAAGACAGAACTTCCATGCAAAGGTTTTAACAAGTTATGTATTTGTGTTGGATTCTCCACCCAGCCTGTTTCACTACAGCTAATTCTAGAGGGGGCTCAGTTTTCCATGCAGTTCTCAGCTGGGGTGGTGGTATTCACCACCAAAGTTAGCAGTTTCATGATTTTAAACTCACTTAAGCACCTAAAAAAAAAAAAAAAGCAGATCTTCATCTGACATACTCCACTATGACCACATTGTAGAGACTTGTAAAAGCAGAGTGAGTTCTTCAAAAACCTGCTGCGTTGTTCTGAACCCAAAACAAAAGCCAAGCTCTTGAAAGAGGACCCACATAACCTGATCCACTAAGACCCATCCAAAACATGTTTGGATTATATCTGTACTGCAGAATAAATATAACTGCCAAACTCAAACTTTCTATAATATTTGGCTTTTCTCACTACCCTAACATCCAAGCTCCATCATTCTCTATTACCACAAACACCTGGTCGAGGCAGCCTCACAAACATATAGTAAAATATCTTCTGGTTTAAATATTTTTTAGTGATTTCCTGCAAGTGTTTTCACATGTGGCCCCTACAAATGTGTTTTTCCAAGTATTCTCTATGATACCTAGTGGTTCTCAGAAACTTATACACTCAAAAACATGAGTAAGTAGGGAATTAATTTTTTTTCCATTTCCAAAAAACCAAATCAAAACCACTAGCCACTGCTAGTGACAACACAGTCTGGAAAACAAATGATCACTCTTAGGGACACTTATTATTTCGCTCCTGGAAGAGATACAGACTGTCAGTACAAACCATTAAAGTGACTGCTAAAGCTGATCCAAATTTCTCCTAGCTTTGAGAAGCAGTAACATATCTAAAGAGAAAAAGGAAAAAAATATTAATTGATGTCATTCAACCTAACAGGAGGTTGGAACAAACTGCTGGCTTGCACAGCTTCCTCGGGTCCCAAAACTGATGCTTATGGATATTGGAAAAACAACACTTCATGTTCAGTGCCTTGTGACGCTCCAGTGAGACTGCAATAGACTGGCAGGCGATCAAAAAAGTTGAAAAAAAATCTGGTGAAATGGCAAAAGTCTTAAGATTTTCAAGAAACACAAGAGCTTTTCACAGGACTAGTATGTAACATAACATGTATGTTAAATACAGCGCTGTCTAACTAGACTAGATCTCAGAGGCCCCTATTGGAATCCTCTGAAGAAAATGTAAGAAATTTCAACTGGAAGACAATGAAGTTTTTGCTTTCTCCATACATGTCTACTGATTCATATATATCTACTAAAATCCCAGATATGTAGTTTAATAGCCCTATTTAAAAAATTAAGAACACAATAGTGAATATATTCTGACATTCACATCAATGGCTGATCTCCAGAGCTCCCAACTTCAACAGCTCCCTGTGGCAATAAGTTTCATATTCTAATTCAACACTATGTTGTCTTTACTAATTTCTCTAAAGCTCCTTATTGAGTTCATACCAAAACTGCTGCCTCCTGCTCTCAGCACTCTTCCTGAATCTCATGCAGTTTTTAAACATTAGACATTACATAATTTCATCTTAACCACCTAATGAACTGTAAAGGACTCCTATATAAAACAGTCCTTTGTGACTAAGGAAAGGCTCTGTACGACCGTAAAACAGGAACCATGGAAAATAATGATTCATTTTTCAGCTTCCAGGAACATTGCTGGTTCCACTGCAGTCCACAGAGGAGTCATACACGCTGCTTTGCTAAACTCCTGACTGACTCTGCAGTCACATACATCACACTGGGCAAAGGTGAACTCCAGCAACATCACTGGATGTGTTTGCTTGACACACTGTCGTTCCCAATTGCAACTTGATGTGGTTTCCACCAGCCCTTTTTTCTACATTGCATTGTTGCAATTGAGAACAGTGCCAAAGAGTTAGAGAGAATGAATGAATGAACAGTTTTCTTGCTGGGCCAGTATCAGTACATCTCAATTCAGTTCGGACTTGTAACATTTATAATAGAATTGAGCAGTGCAAGATCTACTACTCATCTAGTGTGGTAAGAAGGTCAGTGTCTGGTGAGTAGGTTTTATTCTCTGTCTCCAAAGCTTGTATCAGATTTGGAACTTCCTAGTCCATTTCTCTTGGCACCATCATGTGCTGACTGCTTTTGTTCCTGTCCATGCACTACAGAAACACAGTAGATATATGTTAGCCACAAGTTAAGTCCATGAGATATTTCCAAGGTTTGCAGTGCTATCTGTTGGTACATAGCACACTGTCACCTTAAAGGATGACTTCATGAGTCATTCCAGAGAGTTGAGTTCAGCATCAATCCTTATGTGCTGGAGAGCTGTCTCAATTCCTGGAGCAACCAGAGCGTTAAGTGACCACTCAAGTTATTAACCTGGTCCATGTTCTAAAAAAAGGCTCTATGTTGTTGTCTATTCCCTTTTATGCTGTATTCTAGTAATTTTTGCAGAGCAAGGATTGTCTCCTATGGTGTGTCCTCTGACAGACAGAGGTAATCCATACAGCATAACGTTGCGCAGCAACCCCAAAGAACAAAGTTCAGTGCCTGATCTCTCTGTATAATGGATGGAGAACAGCAGGCTGCTCCAGGGGGCAATTTGATTTTAACCAGACAATGGTTACTTTATCTCTGTCTCCACACATCACATTTCTTCAAATGAAGAGTCAGGTTTTCAGTAAGACTTAATTATAAATTGAAATTTGCTTTTTATTAATACAGACAGTGCAAGATTAAGTTAAATTAGCTGTTTTGTTGAATACTTATGCTAGCAAATGCCTTTTTTTTAGAAATATATTAAGAGAAGATCACAATCAAAGCTGAATTAATTTCAAAGATTAATGCCACTTTTCATGCATCAAGTATTAATCTATTAGTAGTTCCTGTGAAATCAATTGGGCTCCTTGTAAGGTGTAGTAATGCTCTGCAGAAGTGGGGAAAGTATAGCCAGATCCTTTTAAACTAAGTACATATTTGTTGAGAGTATTTTATGCTGTTATTTGGTTATACTAAACTATTTACACAATTAGTAAGAGACTCAACAGGAGATTTTTTTTTCCCCCCAGATGCAGGATATTGAGGAACTTTCAAGTATGTCCAAATGTAAATATAAGAACCAATCTCATCAATAAAAATCCAAATCTGCCACTGATTGTGCAACATGTTTGGTATACACACTAACATCTCAGCAGTATTGCCTTTTCCAGATTACAGCAGATGCTGCAAATGCAATTAGCAGACAAATTAATTTCACCGCACAAACACTGTAGCAAAAATCTAACAAAGCCTGCTGGACTGCAGTTGTTTAAACCAGCTCCTGAATACCCTTAGAGCACCTTGGCTGAAAACATTCCGAGTTCTCTGCTTCCAGCACAGCTGCTCTGACCACTATGTGCATCCAATCCTATGTGCCTTAAAAGGTTAACGGCTTCTGTGGCTTGTCTGTTATTTTTAATCCCTGAGGCTGCCCTAAAAACAAAAAACAAAAGACATAATTGGTAGAGCAGAATCCTAACCCAATATAAATCAAAAGAAGCAAATTCAGATCTGCTGAGAAGATAGCTGGGAAGTACAAACCTTCTTCCTGGTGGAGGTTGCCTTCCCTTTGCAGAAGGAACCCCCATAGCACAGAAATGCCAAAGGCACATAAGAAGAAACCACTACAGTTCTAAATCTCTGCACATCCCCTGTAAGGCTATCAGCATACAAGCAGATACAGCTGCTCCCCAAGATGAGGCCTATGTGATCATTATGAAAGCTCTGGTCCAACAAGATGAAACACTGCCCCAATATCTTTTGCAATATATCATGATCTTCAAAGCCCTTTTAAAAATACACCCAGCCCTCAACACCAGCCTTCTGTAAAGAATGGTTGGAAGACCCCCAAACTTAAGGAAATTGCCACAAATAGCTAAAAGGGAAAAAAAACCCCTAATGACCTGAAGTGACTCAGATCACAGAGAGGTTTATTTCAAGACTGGGAGTAAAACTGGAAGATCCTGATTATGGGCATTGTCAAACCACCCCCTGTGTCTGGAGCTATTCTGATCTGAGTATAATACTGGTATGAAGGTTCATTCACAGACCTAGGCTTCCCCCTCTCTGTCCTAACCATCCCTTCACATGTAGTGTATCTTTCAGACTGGAGAACCAAGCTTTCAGAGGAAAAAAAAACCCACAAAACCAAACAAAACCACCTCCAGTTTTAAGGCCTGAAATCATGTAACAAGCCTAAATCCAGACCTGTATGGCAAATTCCAGTTCCTGGGACGGTTTCCCTGGAATGAAAGGCGGACTGAGTAGATATCTGATTATGCACATCTGCACAGCACACTCATTCTATGGACCAAGATCTGCACACTCAAAACCCAGCAAAGCAGCTGGGCTTTTAGGAAGAAAAAAAAAAAAAAAAAAAAAAGCTATAAAAAAATAGAGAGAGTAGGCTTATTTCCAACACAGTGAGGTATAAGAGACTGTTTTTTCCAGTCCTGCCATAGAATTCCCATCTGACACTGGGTTAAGTTTCTTATACTGTGTGACACCTCCTATTTTAAAAATGTGTATCTTTGTCTGGTTTACAAAGGTCATCAAGGTTCCAAGGCAGGATATGATCTAAATTGTGTCTGTGGGTGTCACTCTTCCCTCCCTGTGCTCTGGGTAACCAAGTAACCTTGAGCTTAGACTGCTTGTTATCATAGTTATCCCCACTGGCAGTACTCTGACTTGAGATAAGTACTCATAATGTTCTTATGATGTACAGGGTGTTCTGAACGGTCAGCAAAACGCTATGCTGATATAAGGTTTTTCTAGAATAGGACTAGGCATTTAAATGCTGGTTCAGGAAATCTGAGCACAAGTACAATTTTAGAAGCAACTCTAAAAACAATGCCTCCTTACACAACATGTCTGTCAAGAGTTCCAGAGTTATTTTTTTTACAAGAATAAAATGGTGGTGGTGGTGGGGGGCGGCCGGGGGGGGCCATCTTCTGCTGTGTCAATGCTGTGCAAAGCTTTGGGAGAGAGTCAAATGTCACCTTCCGCCAGTTTGCAAATGCATAGTTCTGTCACAGCAGATATTAAGGGAATCGCCCAGGATATCACAACAACTTAGTAAGCCATCTGGGAGAAAATGTAACTCACTGAGATGTAGCAGTAGCTTTCTGCAGAGTAGCTGTACTGTCACCATGAAATAGACGTGTGCTTCCACCAGGTAGCCTGCTTCTTATGGTGATGGCATACTATTATATTGTAGCAGCCCTAGCCACATCTTGACCTGGTCCCTAACTTGGGCTGCCTTTGCACCTCTAAAGCTGCTCTGCTGCCTACAGCAGTGATCAGACTTGGACTCAGCAGCTTGCTGTTGCTTTTGGCTAACCGGCTGCTCACCTGCTCCTTGTCATGCCGCAGGACCTTCGCGAATAAACACTTCAAAGCGATTTCTTCCCTCCACGAAGTTTCTTCCCAGCTTGCACTACACCAGAGGCAGATTTAGGACATTAATCTGCCTCCTTTGTTTCAATAGTGAGCAGAGTATTTTAACAGGGGCTGGACTGCAGCCCAGGGTACTTAGTCACTCATATAGGATATGCTCCTCCAATATAAATAGGAGTTTTTATACAGGCTCTGGCTACAGCATGAGTCTCTAGGGTTGGCACCAAATGATTTAACTGTAACTTCACTCATTTTTGCACAATCTAAATTGTCCAGACACAAGGTGCGGACAAAAACTCACCTTCAACATGAGGGACTTCAGACAAATATCACTGGATTTCCCAAGGAGAGGCCCACACAGATCAAATAAATTTCAAAACAGAGCAGAGGCAGGCCTGTTTTCCCAGTTTCTGACAAGGGAACACCATCCATCTTGAGAGAGAGACCAGGTGCTGCCATCTCTCTGCCCCAGTTCTGAAGGTGCATCAGATCATGTGTTGGTACCTGTAAAATCACTGACCTATACCGGAACTCTAGCAGCAACAAGGAGCCCCTTTAGGAGCCTCTCTTGTGGAACTGTGCAAGTCAGTCCCATCAGAAAGGTTAGCAAGAAGAGAGAAAGACATTCACCCAAGGCACACCAGCAGACAGGATTCAGCCAAAAATCTTGTGTAAAGTGGGTAAATGTACCTGCCTTGTTCCAGGACAAGCACTGGGAAATGGTAAGCTCCACCTCACCTAAATGAAAAGCAGTAAGTTGTTTATCTGTGCTGAAACTGCTTGTTCAACCCTGCCAGCTGCAGCTGTGCAGGAAGGGTTGCCTATGCTTGCAGGGACAATCTGAGCAAGGACTAATGAATGGAAGAAAAAATGGTCTGGGAAATTCCTCACATTTAAGTGTTGCACTACAGTTTGGAGCAGCTTTGCTCTTCAGTATCCCTAGCAAGCAGCCTGCTTCCCGCTAGATCACTCCAAATACTCACCTGCAAGATGGTTAAACCAAACTTCTCAGTTACAGTAGCCCCTGTCTCAAAGCCTGGCACTCACACAGTACCAATTTAGTTTTTTTTGTTTCAGTCATCTAACCTATTTTGCTGTCCCTCAGCTGAGAGAACAATTACCAAGAAACAAGCGCTTCTGCCTGAAGGCATCAACTCAAAGAATTGCTGCAACTCACTGCACCATCTTTACTTACTCTTGGCAGTTGCACCCCTCAAATTATTCTGTGTCTTGTATTAAAAACACAATGAAAATATTTATGTATCCTGCTCATCAATTTATAAATAAGATAAATTCCTTCAAAGTAACTGGAAATGCATTGCCACGTCAGGGGCAAGAGAGTCAGGCCCACTGTTTGTTGTTCTGTACAGAACTGGGGGTGGCTGACTGTAGGGTACATATTGTACACTACACTAGCTTACTTGATCTTTTTGCAATATTTAACTCTGACTGAGCCAAGAAGAAATATTGGTGAATGTATTTCTGAATGCAGGGACAATACAGAGAAAAGGAACTATGTTGTAAACAAGGCAACAGGGTTCAAATGTGCAGCTTTTCCGATGAATGCCAGACCCATTCCAAGGACAGGTAAGCACGACTGTCTCACCATCTAGAAAGTCAGCACCCAGAAGTGAAGCAGATCTCCCAGGGGATGTCCATCACAGCGTTCTCAGACAGACTTGTTCACTATGTCCATGTTCTAAGTCAGTTGGATGTGAATCAGGCCTGAAGGATAAGGCCTGCAGACACAGTTAACCAGTGCAGAGCTTTGACTAACAAGTGTCAGATATATCTGCCTGGACTGATTTGGCTGCATGACTTCTGGGCGGGTTTGGCTCCAAGTAAAGAAAACACGTACCTACCTACAGAACACTGCACAAATACCACAGAAGTGACAAGAGCAAGCTGTCTTCTGCTTCAGGGGACCATATCACCCAAAACAGCACAAGTCCATTCTCTCCCAGCCTGAAGTTACTCAAGATCCTTCATTTCTTGCAAACAACCACCATTTTATTATTTTAAACAGATTTTGCTCTAAGACTATGCGGCTCTCCAAGAAATGAAACAAAAGGTGTAAAAGCAATTTGTCCTGCCTGGGAGACCCTCACCTAGCTCTCGGCTTTATTCACTTCTGAATCATCTAGCCTCTTCAAAGAGTCAAGTTAAGCTTCAGAGTAACCCCATACTTACGCATCTGAAGCATTTGTTCATAACTATGAAATTCAGATAGTGAATGCAAAAGGCAGTTTATTGCCTAAATAGGCACTTATAAGCCTATTTAACATTTTAATTAGTACATGACTTCAGCTGTATTACCATGCTGTTAGTTTACTGGTTGCCCATTTGTAGCTATTATCACAATAGAAAGAAAAAAAAACCAAACAAACCAACAGGAAAGAATTAAAAGCTACAAGAACTGGCTCAGGAAAGGGAATCTCACCAGACAACAAGGTTGGCAGAAACCATTTTAATTTAAATGGTTTCAAGTGGACTTTTATCCTTTTAACTTCTTGCACCTACCTGCATCCCCTTGTTAATTCAGTAACCCACACTGTGAGGCTGTTGTTTACATTTACACATTAAATGAAGTGTCTGAAATAAGCTTCTAATTTAGTTTCAATAGAATAGTTGTTACATTATCATTAAATTTCAGCATATTCCATAGCAGAAAATTTGCTTGGTATTTTGACTATTATCCCTAGCATAATTTGCAAAAAAAATGGAGGTGTGACTTGATTAAACACATTCAAATAGCTAAGATGTTTCTGCACTTAATTTCATTGAAGAAAATAGCTGTTAGCTATTAATTAGCATATCTACTACATGCCATTGTTTGACTCAACGATCATCCTTTATCTAAATGCATTTGCCTTTGACAGCAAAACAGAAATCCGATAGAACAACTTAAATTACAACCATAGCATAGATGAACTACTATAGCATCCTTGCAGCTGTAGGTTTACAACGTCCAGCATAAACAAAAAAGTCTGTCAAAGAAAACTATTATATACTGCTCCCTACAGAATGGGGTGCCCTAAAGGTGTGCTTGGGGAGAGCACAAGTTGGGAACCACCCGGAAAGAACTCAGTTAAATGGCTTGTTAAAGGTTTGCCCCTCCAGGACACATTACAAGCATCTCTGGCAACAAATTTTCTAGGGTCAATTGCCATTCAGGTATCTAACAAACTCTTAGTTTCTAAAGCTACATACCAGCAATCTAAAAGGAAAACGAGATCAGATGAAGTCATAATGCTAGACTCTTGGGCAGAGGCAAGTATCAGTTCAGAAGCAGGTCTGGAAAGAGAGTTAAGTCAACCCCAAATACTCACAAAAATCCCACTGTTACATTGCCACCCTCGTATTAGGGCTCTTATTCCCACGGCTTTCTCTAATCCTATTGACCTCGTCTCCAATACAGGCGGTAAAACTGTTTGGCAGCCCTTGTTGAATAAGCTGGAGATGTTCAGCTCCAGGCCTCTGTCACTAGATACATACACAGTACAAGCCTTCTGTATTGACCACTGAACAAAGTGATGTGAGAAGTTGTTCTACAAAGCTCACAAGCTACAGCATACACAGCAGTTGTAAGCAAAACCCATACATCCCCAGAACTAACAGTGCAATGTGCACATATCATAAGGCTGAAAAAGTGTCTATCATGGCCACAATATACATAGATCTCCCCTACTTGTACAGGATAATTAAATGAAGGGAGAAGTTAAACCGGCATTTGACCAGGCCAGGAGTCATGACTGGCTACATGTAATACACAATTCAGGTGGCTTGGCAGCAATTTGAAGCTCACTGTATTGTTTCAGCTGCTGGATGGCTGAAATGTTAGAATAACAACATGCAACTGGAAAGCAGCACGACCTAAGCAGATGGAGTGCTGAATTGGGAGTTTGAGCAGGAAAGCTGGCTACTCACCCTGGCTTTTCCAGTGGAGGGAAGCTTTTGGCATGTCTGCTTCTCAGGGCTACAGAGCAGTTTCCAATCTATATGGGTATTCCCTGTTCTCCTTGCTATCTGTAATCTGCCTTTTCCAACTCAACCCCTTCACCCTCTCTTTGCATCTCACCTACTCCTGCACATGGGAGAAACAGGATAAAACCAGCCTTTCCATACCACTGTTATCCCTGTCTTCCACCTAGTCAGAACTAAATCTCTTGGCCCTGCATTGACTCTCTCCAGTTCACCTGCAATGAGACACAAGAGAATGGTCCACAGAAGAGGGGAAAGAAGGAGCACGAGGCAAAAATCCCTTTGTGAGGCCTCTGTAGCAGACACAGGCAACAGGGTATAGAGGACCTGTGATCTCTTTTTATGGTGGTGCATGTTAGTGGTTGTGAGCTACTGCTACAGGCTGCTTCTCACCACAAACTATCTACATTAGTACAGTATTTTGTACAAAGGCCTTGTCCAAAACAAAACTCCGAGGGTTTAATTCCTGCCTGAAAAAGTAATAGTCCTTTCAGGATATATCTATTAGAAAACTGTTATTTTCACAGACCTTAATGAAGTCAGTCTGGCAGCATCTTTTTCTTGGTGTCCAATAGTTTGCAAGAGCTATTAAGATCCATCAAAAATTTAGTGTTCAAAATTCCCAACATCAGCATGAGAAAGGACCCAGCCTAGCACAGGACCAACTCCTTGGTTAAGACTGTAACATCACAAACCACATCAAACCTGACTGACATCCAGTGACGACGCTGCCAATAAAAGCAAGTTTTCAAGTTTTAGCCAACTCTAACCCAAAGCGTGATTATAAAATAATCACCTTCATAGTAACTAATATGGCAAGAGAAGTGGTGAGGGAGGGAAAGTAGGTCCTCTGACTGGAATTAACTATCCAGGGGAGTAATGCACCGAGTTTACCAAAGAATCAGGCTGAGCTGCTGTTTTCACAGACAATTTCACAGCAATAAGAAAATCACACTGATTAGATCCCTGCACCATTTTCTAGACAATAATATTCACATTTGCTTAATACCAACTGTGCTACTTAATTGTCAGGGAGCATCATTCTCTGCAGCTAATTCGTAACCACCACAAGGCATCTACAGCAGCCAACAGCCTGGCAGCATCTTTTGCCACTCACTGATTGTGGAAATGGGGCCAGGTTACTCACACCATCTGCTGCAGAGGGGAGGTGGGCACTTGGGACTGTTGGTTCAAAGCACCGTTAGACAGAGTATGCACAATTCAGATGGAAGTAAGTAAATAAATTTAAAAAACAGAGTGGAAAACAGACGTTGAGAGAAATCTTCACTCCAAATTCAAGATCTTTCAGTCCCACAGAACAAACCCTGACTTTTCTTAGCAAAGCAGTAGTTTTGGGTACTTGTGCTCATTTTTACTGTGCTAGGGATTGCCAACACTAAGAAAACAGCTTTGACTAGAGCTGAGTGGGAAATCAAAAGTATTTCTGGTTTCACATCAGATTAAAACCAAGTTCTTTCAACGCATAGAAAGAAGCCCAGAAAAGCAAATAGTCTGAATCCTTTGATTCCGAGCCAGACTTGAACCTAGGTTTCCACTGTTGTGCAGAAGACAACACAAGCGAGCAGCTCTTCTCCCCATCACTCTTGTGATCCCCTACTCTTCTGCTGAGAAACTTTCCTGTGAAGGTTAGCTCAGCACTAACTGTGCTTCCACTAATGTCAGAGGCAAAGCTGTTGCTTTCCGTGGGAATGGTGAAGAAGTCAAACCTCAGCATCTTCAGTAGCAGTAAAATGCTGCTCTGTGTTTCCTTATATGGGTTTATCCTCTATGCAGTTCTACATCTAAAAGCAAATTCAGTAAGAGGCCTGCTTTAGCACACCCACTGCTCATAAAAGGCCCATCTTCTACAGACAGACCTTGGGATGATGTTGACACATTGGAACGGTTCTTGCTGATAAACTGAACAGGACCATTTCCAGTAGCGTCATCTGGTCATGCCCAAGCAGTCTCTCTCAAGATCTTCTAATAAGAGTAAGATAGCAGGCATTTTAATTTGAGCCTGACGAAACTTGGCTCCTGGCTTCATTTACAGTCTCGCTCTATTAAATATACAGATAGTACATACAATGTAACTTACTCACTTGCCTGTCTTCCATGCCAACTCTCAGCATAGAATTGATGTTTTGATGGAATAATAAACCTCTCAAAATCTGAGCTGGTAATGGACAGTCACGTTAGATGCTTAAATTATAGCAGCACGAACAGCCTTGCAATAATCAACCCTGCAACTGCCAAAATGTTTTCATTGTTCATTAACTGGAACCTTTTTTGCATTGCTAATCCTAATGAACTGCCATTCTCATTACCATTCCAAGCACTGTCTGTAGCACATCTCTGGATTTCTTTTCCTCCCAAACATACAATCTTATTCAACTGGCAGCCTGTTAATGCATTAAAAGCACAGAAATGGCTGCTTTAACAAGACTGTAATAAATCCACAATGCAATCACCTTTAGGGGGAAGTTCAGTCTTCAAGAACTTTCATTTACGGAGAAAAACAGAAGGTCTTTTATTGAAGAGACCATACAGTAGAGTTCAAGATCCAAATCCAAAATCCATTGAAGTTAATGGGAGTCTTTCCATTGATTTCTGTGTACACTGAACTGCTTTAACTCCCTTCCCTTCTGCTCTTCCTAAAGCACAAATAAGCGAATCCACTGACAGCGCAGAGATATAGAAATTTCTCACAGGAAGCAGGAACGATGTCTCTGTAGGAAAGGCTCAGTACTTTAACGTACTGAATTACCAGTTCTATTTCCTCTACTCTGACTCCACAGTGGCAGAGTTCAAAGCATTCAGCAATCCTCCTCAGTCTACAAACCAGGTTCTTCCTTTACTAAGTATACAAAAAAAAAAAATTTTGCACAAAATTTACCACAGGCTCTGAAAAGCGGCAGTTTAATTCTCCAACTGTACCTTGTTTGCAAATAAGAAGGAACAGCCCAGAGCCAGTTGCTTACGTAGCATTCATTTTTCTGTAGAGAAAAACCATTTAGAAAGCATCTTCTATAGCAACAGACCTCAGTTCAAGATGTAAGTAACTTATTCATGAAAGTAGCTTATTCGTTGAAGGAGAGCAGAAAATAGGAACTTTCAGCTCACACTCAACCGAGTAAATAAAAAAAGTGAGTCAGTAACTTCTTAAATGGTGGACAGCTTGCTCACATAATCAATGAGAGAAGTTTTATGAAAGAAAAGCCAGAGCTGGAGCCTGGTTTATTTTCAGTGTGACCCTCTTGTTTCCAAGTATAACAGCCCTGAAACAGAGGAGGTTAACAAAGTATTAGGCATCTTCAAGGAATTTCAGCCTTGAACCGCTGTTTTGGTCTAGAGACATAGTTGCTTCCTTCAGCCATGAAGCAGGGAGTATATTTCTCTCCCCTTCTCAAAAGGGACTGGATCTCCAGAGAACCCCACGTGTAAAGCAGCAGTATGTATTTTTCAGAGACTGAGCATTTTCTGAGTTGTTCTATGACAAAAACCTTCAACATTAAAAAAGCTCCAAATGAATGTATGAGCCCTGAGTTCTCATATTAAGCAGAAGCAAACACACAGGTATAACATTTCAACTTCTCTTTTTCAGTATCATTTCAGAACCAACTAAACACTCATTCCTCGTTGACAAAGTATTTCCACACTGACAAAGCCTCTAAACTCATTAATTTAGGAGTTTTGTATTTGGAGACAGCTAAACTGTCTTTCGCTAAAGCACACATTATTTTATTTATTCCATCTGACGACTCCTGAAGCAGCAAGCACAGAGAATAATTTTTGGTTCTTGTCCTCACTTCTCATCTCCAGGGCTCAACTAAAGAGTTTCTTTATAGTTCCCAATACACAATTCTTGGAACAGCGCAGCGCACTGAATACCATACAGTCCTTTGAGATGCTCTCCCTGGAAAAATCAAAGAATAGCAGGCCCCAGGGACAGAAGAGTGACGGGCACATGTAGAATATGCCTTTCATAAAATAGCTCAAAAAAAATTTTTTTAGGCTATGACACAAGCCACTAGCTTATGAAATAGCTATTTTCAAGAAATCAGTGAACAGAAATTGGATTCACAGACCAAAATTCCAATTACAAGAACTGTTGCACAAAAGCACCTAATGTCAGCAAAACCAGCAAAGTACTGCCTCCACACCGATCACTTCCAACTTGTAGAAACCTCATTAGTGCCAAGACTCAAAAAAAAAAAAATTTTAAAAAGAAAATTGCACTTTTAAGTTGCATAAAGAGAAAAGAATTCCCCTCTAAGTCAGTATGACTAAACCAGAAGTCACGCAGAAAGTCCAATAAAACCTCACCCACAATTCTCATCAATTCCCATAGACTTTGTATCAGACATTTTGGCACTTAAACTATTATTTAGAAATT
This sequence comes from Gorsachius magnificus, assembly GCA_034008185.1. Taxonomy (NCBI): domain Eukaryota; kingdom Metazoa; phylum Chordata; class Aves; order Pelecaniformes; family Ardeidae; genus Gorsachius; species Gorsachius magnificus. The sequence continues at coordinate 23,561,923 of CM067087.1, read as the reverse complement.
TTCTAACCCAATCCAGCTATTTCAGTACTCCTCAAATAGCACAGTATGAGGAAACAGCAGAAGATTTTTATCTAGAAAATTCTCTGTTAATGCCAAGGTCTGAAAGGCTGGTAATGACCCAGCCTCTTCTCCTTTTGAAGCATCCCATCCTTTGTGCTACAATCTTAAGTTCCTTGGCACAGCCTTCCTAACCTGAAAAGTAACAGATTTTCTGCCACTTTACTACAAAACCTCAAAAAACCAGGAAAGTTTGTTTTGAACTAGTCACAGAAGGCAGACACTTGACACCAGGCTAAAACTTGCATGAAAGAATTTTCAAGCAGCCTCAAAACCACATGCAGGGAGTGGTTGACATTCTCTTCCCTAGAGATCTTTTAACTTAAACAGGCAAAAGTAAGGTTTGACTTTGATTTGGCCAAGACCAGACAGACGTTGAACACAACTTTCAAGAATTTATGCTTATGAAATTCATTATTAGAACGTATGGAATCTTCCAAGGCCTAAAGAAATTCCCTAGTACAGTTCAATTTCATCCAGTTTCTACCCAGTCACAACTAAGTAAGTTTACTATGCAAACCTCATAACACATCATAGCACTACTGATATAAGCTCGACAGAACAATATTGCTACTGATGTAGCAATGTAGTACTCATGATATTCCTACACGTAAGCACAAATTTGTGTCATCTTCAGCCTGGACTACACTTGCATAGTTAGAGTGTTAAGTGAGGACCAGACTAGCCCTTAGCAATGCTGTACTTAACTGATAGCTACATACTTCATAGATGCTGAAGAAACAGGTCAACTTTGTATGTAATTGATTGTAAGACCTTGGAGACCTTTGTCTTCAGACAAAGGATTAAGCCATATTCTCCAGAAATACTCACTGTGGACACTGGCTGTTGAGAAATACTGGACTTAACATTTGATAATTTTCTTTATGTTTGTTTGGGTTTTTTTCTTTTTCTTCTTTTTTTTTTACCAGTTTCTTAAATTCTTCTTTCTAGAAGAACTAAAAATATAATGGGTCCAGAATATAAAATCCACGGACATCTCATCTATACAGTCAAATGTAGACAAAGCCTGGCTGCACTGCAGCAAAAAACCTACTCAATGAAGCAGAAGGTTCCATCTCAGTGAAACTCAGCTGATTATAGGCTTGAATAAACCCTGTAATAATCAAGAGTTGTATGACAAGCACAGGGTAGGCCAGGCAGAGACCACCTTGACCTTCACTAACTGGAATCCAATAGTCAATTATCCATCCTCTTCTGCTCATCTGATGCAGTTGCTTAGGGAGGAGATGGGACAAGCGCTGATGAGACATCTCTTAGAAAAGTTTGACCATCAAACTCAGGGAGAACGCCTATAGAACGCGGAGGAAAATGATTCCAAATTGAAAGCAGAGACAGTATGTTAGAAGTAGCATTATAGCACACACACACAAAAAAATCATAGCAATCAAGCCATCTACTAGCTCCAAGGTAAGTGATGTGCCTGACAGACAAATGAGAGTTGAGAAGATTGCCTGATGTGCAGTAAGCTGAGAGGAGAGGGGAAAAAAAAAAAAATAAACCCCACTGTTTAACAGAAGTCAGACTCTGATCCCTGGATGCTCCTGTGAAAGAAATAGATCACTTCATCATTGTATTTTGTCCCCTTCCCTTCTACAGACAGGCTACAAGTCACACTCTGAAAAAATACTTTGCATGAGAAGGGCTTTAAAAAGCCATAACTTAAGGTCCATATTAGGAAGCTATTTTTTTTTTAGTGTTTCAGGGTGTGAATTTCATAGGTTAGAGTATAATGAACCACTAAGCCATGTCCCCAAGCACCTCGTCTGCCCGGCTTTTAAATCCCTCCAGGGACAGGGACCACTTCCCTGGGCAGCCCGTTCCAACCCCTGACAACCCCTTCGGTGAAGACATTTTTCCTAATATCCAATCCAAACCTTCCCTGACACAACTGGAGGCCATTTCCTCTCGTCCTATCACTTGTTACTTGGGAGAAGAGGCCAACACCCACCCCGCTACAACCTCCTTTCAGGTAGGTGTAGAGGGGGATAAGGTCTCCCCTCAGCCTCCTCTTCTCCAGGCCAATCAACCCCAGTTCCCTCAGCTGCTCCTCAAAGGACTTGTGCTCCAGAGCCCTCACCAGCTTTGTTGCCCTTCTCTGGACATGCTCCAGCCCCTCAAGGTCTTCTTTGTAGTGAGGGTCCCAAAACTGAACACAGTATTTGAGGTGTGGCCTCAGCAGTGCGGAGTACAGGGGGACGATCACTTCCCTCGTCCTGCTGGCCACTCTATTTCTGACACAAGCCAGGATGCCCTTGGCCCTCTTGGCCACCTGGGCACACTGCTGGCTCCTATTCAGCCAGCTGTATTTGGAAGGCATCCTATCTTGACTTTGGGTCACACTGACACTAGCGACCTGCATAGAGCTTCAGGAAGATACTTACATAAAAATCTTATTACCTTATTTCAGATTAACATAAGAGTACCAAAAAGTAACACTGGCTCACGCTCTCCTTTCCTAGGAGAGAGGATCCAGGCAGCTATTGCTGGAGCACTCTGGGCTTCCCCAGGGGAACCCACTGCACAGCAGCGAGCATTCAGAGAGGTATGTGTGCTTCCATATGGCTCTTCATACTCCTTGTTTTGCAAGGAACTGCATGGAACATCCCTTTACATTCACTAAAAATATGGCCACATGAATTTTCAACTCTTGTTCTTACCCACATACCTTGAAATGTACAAAGAAGTTTTATTTGCATCATAATTGCCTGTCTAAACCTCAAAAATCTGTGGACTACATTTCACAGAATCACAGAATGGCAAGGGTTGGAAGGGACCTCGGGAGATCATCCAGTCCAACCCCCTGCTAAAGCAGGTTCACCTAGAGCATGTTACACAGGACTTCGTCCAGGCGGGCTTTGAATATCTCCAGAGAAGGAGACTCCACAACCCCCCTGGGTAGCCTGTTCCAGTGCTGTGTCACCCTCAAAGTAAAGAAGTTTTTCCTCATATTCAAATGAAGCCTCTTGTGTTTCAGTTTGTGCCCATTGTCCCTTATCCTGTCGCTGGGCACCACTTCAAAGAGTCTGGCTCCGTCCTTGTGACTTCTACCCTTAAGATATTTGTATGGGTTGATGAAGTCCCCTCTCAGTCTTCTCTTCTTCAGGCTGAACAAGCCCAAATTTCATATAAGTACAAGGAGCGCTACTCCCAGAGTACAGTATTAGGTCACCCATGGTGTGAAGTCTGATGCTCTTTAACTGGTCAGGAGTGACACATGTAATAACACTGCTTTTTCCAATAGTTCAATGCTTGTTCAAGTGTCCCAGGGTTTTTTTTTCAACTAATTTCCTGTCAATAAGCCTGACAAAAATTACTGCCAAGTAATTAATACAGCTTGTGGATGCCCAGCTTTAAGTGTATTGCCAGTAGGGCTGGGAAATGGATACTTTCTGCATTTGAACCAGCTGCTCAGAAGTGGGGAGAAATCCAGTATACATAGTCCCTTACACTTCTAATTTAAACATCAGCCTCACTGCTGCTAATCTGCTGTCTCTGGCTCTTATAACATAATCATGAAAAGGCTACGCTTGGCTTCCTCAGTTAAATATTTCAATTCCCAGTCATATTGAAAATACAGCCATTTTCCATGGCATCTTAGCACAAGCAAAATTGACAATTACACTAATGTTCTGTTTATCATACAACCATAACCCCTCAGATCTGCAGTTGAGAAAGGAATATTTCGTTTCCCATGCAGAGATGGAAAGCATATCATTAGACAATTTACAGCTATTGACAGATAGTATATGTATTAATCTTTTAATCTTTCGCTAAAAATGCTGAAATACACACTCCCAAAAATCAGGGAGAAATCCTGCCAGCTCTTGAAATAGGTGTTTCATCCACATTATTTAGACAATAATTCAGAACACAGTTGGAGAATGAACACTAATTTGTGAATGTAAGCATTATTTCCCTTGTCATTTTGTTCAGCAAAATGTTTTATTATTGGAACATTAACAGAGGGAAAGAAAAAAAAAAGAGACAATTATTTAAATAAAATCAGGACAACAAAGTGTGTAAAATGTGATTGGCTAAATGCAACACGTTGTCAGCTTTCTTCTGACCCATTTTGAGGATTCTTCTTCAGTAGTTCACTACATGACTTCACTAAAAGAGTAAATGGGGGAGTTATGTCTTTTTTCTAGACAGGTGAACAGCATAACTGAAACTTTCACACAAAACTTGGGTTTTTTTAAATCAAGAATGTAAGCTCTTCTATCCCATACATGCAATGTCAAAGAGACCAAGCACACAGTAACATACAATGTGATGCTTACCTAAGGGTTTTGGCAAAGGAGGTCTTAGAATGGCTTCATAAACACCTGGCATGTAGTGAGATTACGTAACTCTCTGTAGAAGTACAAAAGCCTGTATCCAAAATATTTGCCTTCTACAGCATTTGGAAGCAGAACTCTCTTGATTTTCACCATAGGAAAATGGCTTTTAAAGATGGTGAAACCCTCATTCAAAAAGCAGATAGATCGTCTAGATCAAGGCAGTTTTCACAGTCAGCTAGGGCTCACTCTTGGGTTAAGACTGCTTGGAAGCCACCAACTTGTGGAGATCATGAAGCAGCCAGATGTTCTGTCCAGAAGAGTTTTCTGTCCTTCACCATCTGCATTGTATTACTGTCTACGGGGGGGGGGGGAGGGGGGCAGCAAGAAGCATGATTGTGTTAGAGAAGGAATAAAAGTTACTCAAAATTACAGAAGAAAGTGACACATGGAAATAACAAGTATCTCCTCTCTCTGCATGGAAAGATTGTCTTTGTTTTTCCTATTTTAACATGCTAACATTTAACCAACAGTTAACATAGCTATATTTTTCACACATTTCTCTTTCAAAGATATAAATTCCTATATATGACCTTTTCCTGGAGTAAAAAAAAGAAGATAATTTAACTTTTATTTCAAATCCTATAACCACAAATGAGTAAGATATTTTTTCTCATTCCACTGAAGGAACTCAAGAGGCCTTGCAGGTCAGTGATGAGAAACCTGAACTGTGACTTAAATTTCTCCCTTGGATCCTCTTTCTTTCTGGTTCATCTGGTTAGATTTATTCACCCTCTCTCTATCTACTTTATTTTTTAGTTTAGGCAGAAGCAAATTCATCTGCACAGCTACCAGAAACTCCTTTTGGATTCCTACGCACTGTTGATAACAAAAACACTAAATCTACCACCAAGACTTTTCATGTAAATGCTAATAGCATCAGGTTATGGTTATATAAAGGGTTCTCGCTATGTTTGAATGAATGCTAAAAGTGAGCTTATTATCAGCACAGCGAGATTCAAGCCTTTCCACCTTGTCCTCAGTTTGTTACCGAGCCAAACAAACAACAACAAAAAAAACCCCAAAACACAACACTGGTGGAACTCAAAAGTTGCAAAGGGTGGAGTCCTCTTCTTACTTTCATTATTTAAGGCAACACAACAGAAGATGCACATTATTTCACTGTGGCAGAAACCATGCATATATCTGCTACTAGCTCAGATACATATGCAATGCAAATGACTACTCTTCAGCACTTAGAAAACTCACTGGAAACTTTATGCCTATGAAAAATGTTGAATAGGAAATATATATCTTCAGGCAATGCAGACAACAGTAAGGGGAGTTGTTGGACTCCCATCACAGCAGCCGCATGTGAATTTAATGATACAGAGAACAGAATAGAAATCACAAATCATATTGAGTTGCTTCTCATGTTTACAGCCCTGGGCACCAAGATGCAACTTGAAGTAACTGCGCTCATGTTAATAAGTTGTTTGACTTTGGATGACTTCAGAAAGCATTGAATTCTAACGCGCAAGGATAAGAAACAAGCATCAGCTTTAGAAAGTCATGTCATATGCCAAAAGTAGCATGCACTGACCTAAACCTTTAAGACAGGAGCATATATCTGAAAACAAATTAGCGTCACTCCAATTTACACTGAAGTTATGATGAGTCCTATCAATACCAACAAGGGAAGCAAGAACCCTCTTCAGGGTCAAGGGAAGCCACATACCTCCTTGAGCACAATTTGCTCTCAAGCACTGCAAATGCAAAACACCAAAGGTGGACAAAGAGCAAGCTTGAAGAAAAAACAATGCAAATAAATTCCATCCACAGGCTTGGAGATACCAGATTATCTGGAAAAGAGAACAACTGTGTCCTATACAGGAACTCCTTAAAAACAACATGGAATGGACGCATACCTGGATATGGCTCCAACTCATACATTCTGATTGCAATGGCTAAATGAGACTGAGAAATCGGCTTGCAGCCAAAACAGTTTTCTTCATTAAAATCACAGTAGATTCAGGTTCCTATATAAAAGTGCTAATTGGCACAGCACAGAGAACTACAACCTCAAATACCATTGAATAAAACATACTCCACAGTTTCGTTTTGCCTTTTTTTGTTACTTCCAGACACACCTCTCAAAAAACAAGCTTTGGACGCCACACTACACAGTAAGAGTCAGGGGGACAGAAGCTCCCAATGATTAAATCCTGTGGGAGAAACATGACCAGGCTGGGGAAAGGGGATTCAAAAACAAGACGTGGAGACAGCAGAAGCAATCTCAAGCCTAACAGCAACAGACTGCTGTTTTAGAAGGCACAATAGCCTCCGTGGGACTGCTGCCAAATTCCCTTTTACACTGAGCCTAGGGACAACTGCTCAAATGGTAAGGGTGTGTTACCGCCCCCAGGGCTTCAAAACTTTCCCAGCCAAAGGCCATGTGTATTCTGGTCATAGTTTGTGTTGGGAAGGGAATGGGAAAAGGGGCACTGCCTACTCACTTTCACATCCACAGCAGCAAGAATGAACACAAGCACACAATTCCTTTCTTCAGCCACTGAACTCTGGTAGCTAAAACTACTTCTACGTCAGTACCCAACATTACCAAATTCTTTCCGGTTCTACCTGATCCAGCAGCCTAACACCCAGAAACCTGCTCATGGAATACCTCAGTCAGGGTGGCTGAAAGTTCAGCACAAAGCTCTCAGCATAACACATGGCATTCAAAAGTATTAGACAACAATGTAGTATATATTCTTCCCACTCATTACTATATAGAAAAAATGTAGAGAAGGATAGCTAGAAGCCTCCAAGTAGAAGGCATGTGGATCTCAGGATCTGAATATTTCAAATTGCATAAATGGGCCACACACGTTCAAAGGATTAAAAAAAAATCTTCATATCACCAGCTTATAATTACCTCTTCTAACTGATTATCAAGCTCACTCATACATGCTTGTTCTCCCTTAGATTACTTCAAACGTTAAAAAAGATCTCATTTTAATTGTGTAACATCTATATAGGAAGTTTCAGGTCTCTCTTGATTAACAGCAAGATGTTGCAGTGTATACCAGGTACTGGATATTTTTAAGAAACATCAAGACAAAACTACACCTTTAGGACCTGCCCACACTACTCTGCTGCAGCAGTTTTATATGGCGCTGCACCTCCACTATTTGATACCATAAGCAGGGAATCCCACTTATTATGCGCTGTACAAGGAGTACAATCAAATAGAAGTCTAAGAGCAATGGTTTGATTTCGCTTAAGATTAAATAACTTCGCAAGTTCTAGAGATCTGACAAATATGAAACAGCTCCTAATCTAACAGTAGCTGTATTTTTCACTTTACTGACAGTCCTGCTCAAATCCCAGCAAAATGAGATATTGACACAACAGCAAATTATGACAGACTGTCTCATGCAGGTAAAGCTATTCAGAGATCTGCTCAAATGCATTTTTCCCTGAATTAAAACATTGTGCTCCACCAGCCAGCTAGAAAGAACAAACCAAGAGGCACATAACACACCTCTAGCATAGCCCAGTGCACAGAGCTTGCTGAGGAGGCAAGTCCAGCTGGAGGGGATAACTCTGTAACAGACACTCCCAAAATATGAGGATCACCATAGCTGCCAGCAGAGCATTTGCGTTAACTGAGTGATTGCTGCTTGAGTGAATGAAGAACCCTGGCCATCATCTACAGCTACGAACATCTCCATCACTAACAGCAGAAACAGACTCTCATCATCACTACAGCTGAGGGCAAGATGAGAAGAAAACCTACCAGCCTTAAGTCCAGCTTCCTTGCATGCTTTTGAACATTGATGCTACCATTCAATTGCAGTGCACAGTGATTGCCATTTAGGAAGTATGCGGGAAAAGAGACATCTATTGATGCACCTGAACTAAACATGATGAAAGCAGAGCATTTCAAACCTGATCTCTATTTCAGAAGCTGTCCAAATTGGACATGTGACAGTCTCCTTTTCACAACATTTAAAAGTCAATCTCAGCTCTACACGATTTCTATTAAAGAGATGGTAAATGAGTTAATTTGGCATTTAGAGCCATACACCTGTCAGAACTGTGCAAGCTTTCGCCTCTTCCCAAGTCAGGGCTTGGGATTGCTTCTGTTCTCAAGTTTAGACTCTCTCCCCCCGGTGCCTGCTCCAGGTGAGTATCCCATTAAACACTCTTGGAGGTCAAAAGACATTTTACTAACAATTTGACACTAGGTCTAAGCTCTCAAGATGTGGCAAAGTTGCACAGTGCTACACAAGAAGCTTGAAAGCATGGCCTTAAAGCTCAGATACCTGTAACGATTAAGGCAGCCTAGGAACAGAAGACCTGAAATCCTGGGTGAAATTAGAGTCTACCTAATCTAATATTCCAAAAATGGACAGGACCAGGCACTTCATATGATCTGCTTTAAAAATCCATAACTCTAAAGTGGGTTGCATCTGTCAAATAATTTGTGATGTAAGAAAATGACACTCTAGACTGGGAAGTCTGTGCTTAATGAACTAACAATAGCAATTGCTTCCTAAGAATGGAATTCTTTTCCCTCTGACATATGGTCTTAGATAAGAGAATTACTACATTCACAATTATTTGAAAAGTAGACTTAATTATCCAGCATGTAGAATTGGAGGGCTTACTTCAATGTGAAACATATGCTGGGATGGAGAATCATCATAGGGATACTTTTTTTTGGAAATTCTTGTTACAGTTACCCTAACATTAGAATCAAGCTCTAGTGAGGGTAAACTATAAAACTTCTTATTTATGTTGGCTTTGTTTTTTTCTTGCTTTCTAAGCACATATAAAAAATTTGGACATTCAGATGCACGAGTCTTGCTTCAAGCAAACTCAGACCCTTCCAAAGCAGAACTGTACTTAAAAAATAAAATAAAATTAAAAAGCATTTCCATTTACCTCAGAACACTTATGTTAAAATGCAGCATCTGTTTTTTAAGTAGAGGTCCAGCTTTGTAACTGAGTTTGCCAGCCGGGTTAAATCAAGTCACAGAAGTCAGGTTCCCCCTAGTTTTCAGAGTACATCTCAAATGACCCTCCACATCCAACATTATGGGCGTGTATAAGTTAAAAGGATGAATTACTCACAGCAACATTAGGAACACCAAATGCTGTAAGCATTTCATTTCCAGATTTGCAACCAGACAGTGTCTTCAGGCCACCACAGGGAAGAAGCTGCAAGGCACCAGGAGCCCCACAAGGAACTCAAAATGTCCAGGGGATCCCAGGGACCACATGCTCCAACAGCAGCATTTTAGAAGAGTTCGGGTGTGCTCCGCCTGATACCCCCTGGGTTTCAGATACTGTTGAAACCGCCATTAAGTAGCACTGGCAGCCAAGAATTTTGTGGTTTCTTCCCTGCTGTGCTATTCACTTCAATTTCCACACTGATAAAGTAGCATCCCTCATCTCACGCAGAAGTTAGTGACTTCTTTATTTCAAACTTTGGTGGAAAACTCAGAGTTCTTTTATCCTTAAGCAAACAGTTGCAAGTCTGGAGGTCGCAAATGTGTCTATTTCCCCAAATAAAATGGATGACAGCTCAGGATTTCTCAATTTATTTTTAGGACAGGGACAATTGATTTAACTTAGTGGCCAGCACCACTGGCAAAATAGCTCCTAAAAATCCAGTCATGGAAGCACTGAATAAGACATTATGTGTCTCCCTTTAGTAAGCTAAGCCTCTCCCTCCCTTAACCATTGGGTCCAGGCTTCAACTTGTTACCTGAACTATTCAGACCAGAAAGATTATTTTGAGTCAGATGTGCTGCCACAGAGCAGGACTCTCTACTCACTGCCAAGCAAAGCACCTTTCTAGAGCATCAGTGCAAATCACAGCACTCAGTTTGGAGCTTCCTGAATGAGCCCTGAGGGACATACTCGGAGAACTCATCCCCTCTGAGCTCACATTTCTCAGGCTCTCTAGGCAGAGCTAGCAGCCTCAACCTCGGGTGCTTGCACTAACTTGTTCAGAACCAGTTGTGGATCTCTGTGCAACGCTCCACTGTGCCACATGTGGTCAGGCAGCTGGACTAGGTGGCCATTGTAGGTCCCTTCCAACTGGAACTGTTCTATTCTACATCCCTCAGCCTTTGCTGAGGTTGTGTTCAGACCATGCAGGACCTTATTCAACTTCTCTGGTTAAGCTTTAAAATCAAGGTGTTTGGAAAAGACACAGTAATTCAGTTACACTTGTACCTTTGATAAAAGAACATTTTGTTTTCAACCTAACTCGAAGTAAACTGACATGCAAGTGAAACAGTGACATTGTACAGATCCTGATGGTCACATCCATTCAGACCACCTGACAGTTCTATAAAGTAATTAGTTTGATTTGCATAATACCTGCTCTGCAATAAATCCCTGGACCTTTACCAGCTCATTGACTTTCTCCTGTCCCACATCAAACACTGTAGCCTTGTGGAATCCATTCCTTGAGGCTCTTTCTTTATGAGAGGAAATAGAGCACAGATGTCTCACCTCTACTCAGTGGAGTTCGAAGTAGCATGTTTGATCTACCTGCCACATTTTCCCATTCAAAATTCCATAAAGAACAGAACACAGCATTCTTGCCTTCTGCTGTTTCAGCACCTTATTCTAGAGACTTAAGAGTTCTTTTGGAGGTTCTGTGCACCTGTGTAGGTGGCCAAAGGATTTACCCTAAAAAGACACCCAGATTTAATCTGTCTTAATCCAGGAAAGTACTGAGTAACAGCACATCCAGAGTAGAAAACAGGATGCTTTGACCTTAGCTTTTGTGCAAATGGACTGAACCTTTGTAATTAAGATGAACTTCCACAAACAGATAAGTGTTTCTAAGTGGGAAACATTGTCTTCGCTGGCATATGTGGCACAGTTGCCAAAAATTAGTCTCCTGTTTACTGCCTTTTGAAATGCTGAACTCCAGACCTGTTTTGATAGGGAGGGAGGGCATTATGCTTTCCTCAGTTCAGCAGGTAGGAAGCAACAACATCAACTTTCCAAACAATGTTCAAAATGGAAATTTAACAGTCAACATGCTTCTCCTTCCTAAGGCTGTATCTCTAGACTTTGAAGTGGTGATTACTTTTGAAAAACCTCATTTTATAGGCTTGCCAACATATCTCCACATAGATTGCAAATTAACAAGCACAGAAAGCTGCTACTAGGGTCCTCATTAGCACACAGTCATTTCCAGTACTTCTCTTCAGCTTCCTAGATCATTACTTGAGCTCCGAACTAAATGCAACATCATAATTAAGCTCCCTCTTAACTTGAGACCCTAGAAAATTGTGGTCTAGTTTATTTCAGCAATCTGTTTGTACCTTATGTTCTGACAAAGGACAGGTTTGGGTTTTTTAAGGTTTTGTTACTTTAATTTTGTTTTTACAACCCAAACTCAGCAGTGCAGTGTTTGGTTTCATTTTATCCTAGACTGAGCTTAGTCCTTCCTTGATTTTCAGTGTCAAATATGGCAAGACTGTCCTTCAGGATTACCAGACCCAAGCCGACAGATATTTGCTAGGGGAAGAGGAATGAAGAGAAACAAAGATAAACAAAGTGCAAACACCAAATTCAGCACCTTTTTCTATCTAGGGAGTCTGAATCTAGATCTGCCATTTTCTGGAAAAGGAGCACTGAAGCTTTTGGATTTCTAATGGGAAGTTGGTCTGGAACCAAACCCCAACATACTTCATTTGGGTGCAAAAGAACAATGATGAAAAGAGTAAATATTTTATCAAAAACACATTCTCAGCAGCTGAACTGAAACTTCCATACTCCCGTAGTGCCACATCAAGCTGCTCTAAATGCTTTCAAGTTCTGATTAGCACAACCCAAAAGAAGGTTCAAATACCTGCCAAGATAAGGCATTGCTGAGCCTGGGGCAGCGGTTCCAAAGGTCACACACAAGCTGGCAGATGCTTTCAGATCTCACATGAAGCTGCTCCTTTCTTGGTGATCCACAACGCAGGCCTCGGAGCATCAACATTTATCCTGTTACCACTCAGTTATTTATGCCACTCCTTAAAGTTTTTGTCCAGCTCTGAAAAAAAAAAAAAAAAAAAGTGCTGGGTTTTGACTGATATTGAAATGATGCTTCCAATCTTTAACTCTTGAATCTGTCTCATACCAGGGCACTAGTTATAAAAGAACACATTGTGTAACCAGAAGGTAAAAACAGGAGCTATAGAAAAAGTCACTTCCAGCGTATACAGAGAAATATCAGGGTATGGTTTTGGAAGCTACTGCTAGAGTAAACAAAGGTTTTGCTTCTGCATTGTCTCATTTTTGCCACTTCCCATATTGGAGGTAGCAGATGGAAAGCGAGCCAGGCATTAAAATGCTACCTAAGTCAGGATTTTATGCTTTCACGCAGTGTCTCAATTAATCAAAGTTTTGCTATAAAATTCAAGCTGCAATGCTCAAAGCCAAGTCAAGTCATAAAATACAAGCTGATTAATTTCCCTCTAATTTGTATGATAATTAAAATTCCAACTTTTAATTCTGTTAATTGTCCTCCCACAAGGAGGTTGATTGGGCTTTGCTAATACGTGCTGTGAAAATGCACTTCCCACAGGTCTGTCTGTTTCCTTTAAAATGTAATGCTTTTACATAATTATCCTTTAACTTCTATAGATAAATGTAAGCTTATCTCTGGCCTGTTTTGACACAAGCCTCTGTGTAACTTAAGCCGCGTCCATAAATCAAATGCTGAAAGTCATTAGGTGTTTCATTGGAACATTGTGCCAGTGTGTGGTTCTCTGTGCCTTTTAACGAGCACAGAAAAATCCAGAGTAAAAAAATACACACACATCCTCCCCCAGAAGTCAAATATCTCTGAAATGAACTGCAAGAAGATAAAATATATGATAAGGAAGACATCCTGCTCTCCTCTCACTGTCTGCTTTACACAACCCCAACAAACTGCATAAAGAGCACTCAGAGGAGAGGAGAGGTGAGCAGAGCTGGCACCTGCACCCAACCCAAATGCTCGCTAGAAAATAAAGTTTAATGGGTAAAGCTGCAGTCAACCAATACAGCTTGTATTTCTCTGGCTGGCTACAAAATAAACCTTTATTTACATACCTGAACGGAAAGTCTTACCAGTCCCATGTTGTACAGTACTTATTTGCACACAGGAAACACCTGCCATGAATGAATACAATATGGCCATTGCAAAGAAATAAAACCTCAAGAGTCATTTGTGGCCACTGTTCGGCTCTGGACACATTCAGAAGTCCAATCTACAAAAAATTAAAACATACAAGCAAATAAACAATCAGCACACACTAAAAATCTCAGCACACTGACTTCAATAAGTGCTCTAAAACCGTACTCCCAAGAAAAAAAAAAAAAATATTCCCGAATGTGACAGTATTCAACAGATTTCAAGATGAACAGTCATATCCTTTCCTTGCACTTCTTCCTGGCTACAATGTTATGATTATTTTCCATTTCATTGAGCAAAGACTCACAATTGCATCACGATTAGAGACAGCTGAATAAAAATATTAGACAAATATGCATTGTCCATCAGCAAAGTATTTGGGCAGTTCTAACATTGACTAAATACAAAAAAGAGCGTGTCAAACAGCAGCATTTTTTTTTCAATACCTTATAGAACGAAAATATTTTAATCAGTTCTTTATATAAATGTTTTGCATAAACAAGGATTGAGATAAGGCTAGTAAATCCATCACCACTTGCAATCTAACAGTTTTGCTTTGGTATCAGTGTTCGGGCAGACTCTTTTTTGTTCCTCAGAATAAGAAATGACGATGTGCCTTCTGGCCTTTCATGTGCCTTGAACTTCTCTTCTTTATGCTTCCCTGGCTTATGCCTTTGACAGCGTACATGGACACCACATCATACTGACACCACATCAAAAAGCCTCCAGTTGTCTGGATTTCGCTGCCGGGATGGATGCTCAAACTTCCATTCACAAAGGGGGCACTGCCAGCTCCGGCACTGCCCTGTTCCCGAGTCATTCGATCACTTAGTAAAGCCCCCAGGCTACAATAACCATATTTCAAACAGAACAAACAATGAAGGTGGGACTTGGCGATGGATGACAGACACAGAGAAGCAGAGTCGAAGCCCTTCCTCCTGCTCTGGAGCAGCAGATGGCACACAGCTCTCCCCTATTCTCTTAAACCTCAACACCACCGCACTTTTATACTGTGTAAGAAAACTAAACACCTTTTAGGCCTGAACTCCTTATCTTGGACCTCTTCCATCTTTCAGAGCCGTTCCTTTGACAATGCCAAAGCTATTAAATCTTATTTTCCATAGAGAATTACACTTCCTAGACACTAATTTACCCTTCATTTAAAATACTGCGTGGGTCAACAATATCAAGACAATGCAAAAATGTAAAAGGGGGCAAGGAAGCCCTTGCATTTATTACCCTTTGACTCAGACCAATATAGGAATATGCTAAGTGCGTTACACTAATCATATAGCCCAAACCTTAGCAGATAAGACAAGAAAATCAATTGTAATTTCTTTGGCTGTTTTCTCATACATTCTCAACCTGTTAGCAGCCATTTCTTTTTAGAGAGCAGTCAATGAATATTTAATATTGGAGCACACTGCCAATTTTATCTGCCAGCTAATAAAAAAGCTGCTTGGTCATGGGTGTAAGAGAAGAGGTCTATTTTAGCCTGTGTGGCTGGCTGGCTGTAATCAGAAGGATGACAATTTTAAATTGGGAGATTAATGGATAATTTGGAATCACTGTCATTCTGACACAGCCAGTGACCTTTTCAAATTGACAGATAGCTCCATTTCACCCCAACCAGCTACAACAAGAGATTGTTTCAAACAATTGGACCTAAATGCCAGGCTTAGAGGAGGCCAGGCATAGGGATGTGGCAGGGCAGTTTATAAGTACAATAGGCCTCCTGCAGATTAATGAAATAGTTGGGAGGGCCCTCCATCCAACATTCCAATTCTTAGTTTTTAGCTACTGCAGTATTAGCAAGGTAAAAGGGACTGACACCACAGAGAAGAATGCTCAGCATTATTTTTTCCAGCAGGAAAAACACTGAACCATCTAGGGTCTGCCCAAAATTATATTATGAAAAGTAAGAAATAGGTGAAAGAAAAAATCTGCAGACATCTGTACCCATCCTGTGATATTGGGCAGTGTTGCTTCAGTAATAACATAAACACACATAAATCACTTGTGAGAAAAAAAAAAAAAATAAAACCACAAAAAAATCCCATAAAACCTCATTTACTGCTAGAGACAAGATTTGCTCAAGAGCCCCGAAATAATGGACCTTCAAAGTAAGTTCTTGCTAAACACAGAAAAACTATTTTATGCAAAGTTGAGAGCCATCCCCTTAATACATTCTCTCCCCAAGTCTTTCACAGTTCAATTTACAGTGTTAAAGTCTGGTCTTACAACATGACTTTGGAAGGGAAGTCATGTTTATAAACAAGAAAGCCCAAAATGAGTTCTCTCTTGACAAACTTGGCATGTCATTGCGTATTAAGTACACAGTACAAGCATAAATCTATTCAAAGGGTGTACTCTCACATTAATTTAGAATCATATTTTATAAATAGTTTCTGTACATAAGGATTTATTTTAGGTTGCAGAGTTTTGCTAGATGTGGATTAGCATTTCCTTTCAGTGATACATCAGTTGTCACATACCATCATATACTGATTTTTTTTTTGGAAGAGGAATGGGTGGAATTTCAGGCCAACCAGTCCACCGGTGATTAGCGGTGGGAGATCTACACTCAGCTCCCAAACTTTTCCAGCCTCTTACCCTTATTATCGCAAATAGTTTCTGAGCAGTGATTTTAAAACACTGAAAACTTACTGGCCATTTTCTAAATGCGGTATGCCACAGAGCACTGCTCATAGGGTGAAATGGAAAACCTTCCTTGGAAGCAAGATGGGGATGTTGCGAAGGAATATACTCACTTTCCAGCTGATGGAAAAGGATGTGTGAAGTGGGTGCACACCACCACCCCTACTGACGAAAGGTCTCACAGTAACTCCAAAGTCAGCAGTGGTCATCATCTGTTACAGCTAATTTCAGCTTGTGTCCTCAAATAGGGACACAAGTTCCAAATACAGTACGAGATACAACTCCTAATACCATGCAAAATACACTGCATGTCCCGATAATCCCTAATCAATTCAGTAACAGGGCTAACCATTGCAGGTAGGAGCATATTTTAGATTCACTGGGAAAGTTAAATAAGACACAATTCTTGGGGAATTCTGCTTGCTACTGCTAGCTACCTAGAATAATAGATATAACATACTCAAAAATGTTAAAATAGAATAGGATATTTTAGTTGGAAGATACCTACAATGATCACACCTAGTCCAACTGCCTGACCACTTCAGGGCTGAACAAAAGTTAATGTATATTATTAAGGGCATTTTCCAAATGCCTCTTGAACACTGACAGGCTTGGGGCATCGACCACCTCTCTAAGAAGCCTGTTCCAGTGTCTGATCACCCTCTTGCTAAGGAAGTGTTTCCTCATGTCCAGTCTGATCCTCCCATGGCACAGCTTTGAACCATTACCAGGCGTCCTATCACTGGATTACAGGGAGAAATGCTCAGCACCTCCCTCTCCACATCCACTCCTCAGGAAGCTGCCGAGAGCAATGAGGTTGCCCCTCAGCATCCTTTTCTCCACACCAGACAAACCCAAGTCCTCAGCTGCTCCTCACAGGACGTGCCTTCCAGCCCTTTCGCCAGCTTGGTTGCCCCCCCCGGATGGACCTTCTTAAATTGTGGGACGCAGAACTGCACACCATACCCAAGGTGAGGCCATGCCAAAGCAGAATACAACAGGATAATCCCTTCTCTTTACTGGCTGGTCATGCTGTGTTTGATGCCCCCCAGGGTGGGGCTTTGCCCTCCAGGCTGCCAGGGCACGCTGCTGACTCACTTTGAGCTTGCTGTCGACCAGCACCCCCAGATCCCTTTCTGCTGGGCTGCTCTCCAGCCACTCCTCTCCCCATTTATTCCTGTGCCCAGCATCACTCCCAGGTGCAGAAATAAGCTAAATGATCATAAGAAGGTAAAGTAGCCATAAAATATCCCATCCTTCCAGATAGGGAAAAAATGCCAGCAAACCTGCAATGAGATCAGCACATCTGAAAAATCAGACTACTCACTTTCAAGTGCAAATATAGAATGAAGTGTCTGTGCAGAAGCGATACTTTTCCCAAAAAAAATCTTTACAAATTGATAATGCATTTATGAAATACGCATAGCAGATTCCTAACTAGCTATATACCATTTCACCTGGCTACTACAGAACAGGGATCAAGTGTAATATTTACTAAACTTAGTCAAAGAGAAAAAGTGATGCACAGACAGTTCTGCAACGAAACATGCCAAGTCCACTCTACTGTATTTAGCAAGGTCATTATTGTCCATTATTTGTCAGCACACTGAGAAATACCAGCTAACAAACTGGAATTCTTGTACTTTTTCAGAATTATCTACGTATTTTCAATTTTCAGCATGATTTCTGAGAGCAGGAAATGTTTCATAGACAAATAGGGGAATATGATGTAAATGCATCACAACATTGTAATAAATTGGTAACATATTCAATATGCACTAAATCTTGTAGGTAAGCTAGGGATAAGTGCAATAATTATTATGAACAACAGAAATGCAAAACTCCAAATTTTTGAAAAGGTGACAAGCTCTGCACTACACAAGAGCAATCAGAAAGTTACACTGGAATTGCACTGTGCTAGATCTCAAAATAGAAGAACTACCATAGGAAGCGCTCAGAGCCAATGCATTTGGCAGTGCTACTGTCAGAATTAAACAGAAATCACTGTGTTTTGTCTCACTGATACCATCCCGCCTGTGCATCTAAGAACAGAACTGACACAAGCCATCTATAGAAGGTCTGAAGCAAAACAACCGAGTTTGTAATTTCAATACTTACATTTAAATGACTCTTTTGAGTAAATGCAAGACATTTGGAAACAGTTGAAACTGATGATTTTCTTTTTACCCCACAACTAGAAGCAGGGAATTATTTTTAAATTTATACAGCAAAACCAAAGAGGAGTACTCGTGGCACTCCAATGCTGTGCCACTAGAAGTATTCATTCAAAGTCATGCAACTAGAAAATAGGCCACTACAGCCAAATAGCTTCTTTTAGAAATGGAATGGTTTGAAGACAGTTGGCTGCTTGTAGGTTACACAGAATTACACTTTTCATTTTATAGAGACTGGAAATTATCTACTTTGCTGTTTCTGTAACTCATTAAAGAATTTTTGCAATTTCAGCGGAAGTAATACCTGAAATAATCTGGCACCCTATTTACATCAAAATCTTGCATGAGAGCTCTACGGCATAAAATGACTTCAGTTTGTGATGATTCTTTCATTTGATGGCCTCTGAAAATAATCCTATGTCAAATAGGCTGGATTACCTTGGAAGTTTGATTTTCTGTTGTTATCAAAACACCAAAATAGGTTTTGAAGTAGAAAAACTGAAGTGAAACCTCCAGGTCAGACAGGGAAAAGTAAAAAAAAAAAAACAAACAAAAAACCCCCCAAAAAGCCAAACCACAAACAAACAAAACCAAAAATCCCCCAACCAAAAAAACCCCACACTAGAGAATATCGGTAACATTGGCTGGGATCTACCAGGATCCATCACTGCCTGAGTCAATGCTACAGAACAGGGCAAAACTGTAACTTGTAGCAACTATACACAAACCTAAATCCTTACTCACAGGGTTAAAGCCCTGAGTTTTTAAGTGTCATAATATTGTTATTAAAGAATTATTTGATCTTGGATGCTTTGACAAGATCATATAGCAAACTGAACATTTGTTCCACAGGATTTGTTTCCTCCTATTTTGCATGGAGCTCACAGATCGCCCAGGTTGAGGGCTGACATAAACTCATGCCTTTTAAAGTAGGATAATTTCATCTGCTCCCAGCCTCCCACTCCCACTCCATATGGCTTGGTGACCAAGAACAATTATATGTTTTGCAAAACCACCGCCTTGAATTTTAAATTGGTGTCCTGGTTTCGGCTGGGATAGAGTTAATTTTCTTCACAGAAGCTAGCATAGTGCTGTGCTTTGGATTCAGTGCTAGAAGAATGTTGATAACACGCTGATGTTTTTAGTTGTTGCCAAGTAGTGCTCAGACTGCTCAAGGACTTTTTAAGCTTCTCCTGCTCGGCCAGGTGCATAACAAGCTGGGAGTACAGCACAGCTAGGACCCAAACTGTCCAAAGAGCTATTCCATACCATAGAATGTCATGCTCGGGGGGGGGTTAGTCAGTCGGGTCGGTCGAGTCGGTCGGTCGGTCGCGGGCAGAGTGGTCGCAGCTCGGGCTGTGTGATCGCTGCTCGGGTACTGATCACTGCTCGGGACGGGCTGGGCATCGGTCAGCGGGTGGTGAGCAATTGCATTGTGCATCACTTGTTTTATATATTCTGTATATTTTCTTACCATTATTATTATTATTATCATTATTGTTATTCTTCTCTCTTATTAAACTGTCTCTATCTCAACCCACGGGTCTTTTTTTTTTTTTTTTTTTTTTTCCTTTTCTCCGATTCTCTACCCCATCCCACTGAGGGGGGGGGGGGAGTGAGCGAGCGGCTGCGTGGTGCTTAGTTGCCAGCCGGGTTAAACCACGACAGTCCTATTTTGGCGCCCAACGTGGGGCTCGAAGGGTTAAACCACGACAATTGGGCATCCAAAATTAGAGGAAGCTTGAATATTTTGGCTTTTGCCTAATCTTGTCTGTAAAATGGAGAAAATCAGCACATAATCAAGTCAGCCCCTGCCAAATTTAACAACTTAAGCTGAAATACTCCTATGAAAACAGCACTGCATAAACTCACATAACAGTGGGTTAATTCTGCATTATGTCTCCTCAAGTGAGCTGTTAACAAGGCTATGCAAAAGTTAAATGTGATGACAGCAATTGCATATCATTTATTTTGACCCACTTCTGCAGGCATGTTGTATCTGTGCTGGCATCCTGGAAAGTGCCATGTTCAAGCCTGACTGTTTGATGTTGCAATTTTACTTCTAAGTGTATGTTAGTGCAAAACAACTCTTCTCCAGAAGTCCACAGCCAAAAGGCATGTTCTTTTCCTTCCCAGTAAGTGATGTAAAGAAAGTGGCAAGCAAAGAGTACCACATTGCTAATCAAGCAGATGCTTTCATACCCTGGGCACACCACTTTGCTATGTCAATACAATTCCCCAGATAGGAAAACCTGGTTTTATTAACAGATTAAAATAATGGAGTTAGATACAAAAATTAATTCTACTGAAAAAGCACCTAGGAGATTTGATACACGTATTAAAGTGCAGCAGCATTTAAAAAAAAAAAATAAAACAACAAAAGGATAAATTTATTTTTTGATTTTTGGTAATTTTTGAAAGTAGAGAACCATGAGATTTGTTTCAGATTTCACTTTTCATAGAACACTACCAGCATTTTAGCAATGAATTTGAACCCGATCAGTCATCATTCCAAAGGAAGCCAGTCCAGGATCTACTAATCTTAGTTAACGTTCAGTCATGAAGCAGAGCAAAACAATTTACTTCCTGGGTAAAAGAGCAACTTGCTAAGTCTTAGAGCACAATAAAATGTTTTCTGAGAGAATTAAAAAAAACGATACTCTTTCACTTACACAAAAGAACAAAAAAATTTAATAATATTAAAAATGTTTCAAAGGATTTTTTTCCCTTTTGATATTTAATGGGTATTTTTATTGCCACAGTGAATGTAAGTCACTCTTTGGACACATCTGACAGCATGTTCAATTATATGTTGATAAAAGATAACATTTCTGAATTAGGAATCACATAAAGGAAGGTTCTCAGCACTTGTGTGGTATTTTAGTGTAATATGGCAAAAGTAGCCTTTTCTCCTATGTGGCAAAATCACCACTATTTAAGGATCAAGTATAAGCCTCAATTTAATGACAAATCAGGAAGGCTTAACTGTTTGAAACACTGTAATATTTGGTCTAAACTTTGGCCCTTAGATGAAGCAAGCAAGGACAAAGTTCTGGAAAGCAATTGAAAAATCTCACTTCCATTTTGAAAGGTGCATTAGGCAGTAATAAGCCTCCGCAAAACTTTCACAAGCTTCATTGGCCAATTTCCAGAGGAAAGCTAAGGTAATATCCTTAGTAGAACAGTGTGGTAAAATGGAAGAGTCCAAGGAGAAGTAGTTATTTTATAATGCTACTCCCCCCCTGCCCTTAATCTTAAATATTAACAAGGCCACTGCACCTGTTTCCTGCTGAAATCCCAAGTATGACACTAAGCCCGTCATTGAGGATTTATGAACATAAGTTGTCCAGTGACAGTATTTTTCTTGTCATACAGAAACTTCTTGTTCAACTCCTGACCAAACCTGGAACACAACAGCTGAAGCCTACGGAATTCCTCTGACCCCAGTGCACCCCTCCAGTGCCTGGAGGGGACCTACTCGCTCCTCCGAATCCCCTGCTTCCCAGAGGCAGGAAGCAATGTGTCCTACTCAGGGCAGGCTGCTTTATTTGAAAGGCAATAAAGAGAATCCAGCTGAGCACCAGTAAACTCGTACTCACTTTCCCTTTGTCCTTACAGGCCTCATGTAACAACTCTGCTTTATAATTAAAAACTTCCACAGACAATAAGAAATGCAACTAAGCAATTAAGCATTTTCCTATTATATTTATCATTTAATTAGCATTTTACAAGGATTGTTTGTTAAGAACAAGAAACATCTTTCTGTCCCTTTCAAAATGAACTATGCTTTCACGTGGGATTCAGAAACAAGCGAATCCCTAAGCACTTTCTATTGCAATCCGTAAGCGCAAAGCTGACTGCACCAAGGTTCCCTCCTGGCTCGTCTAAGCAGCTTTGTGTTCTAGTGGCTTGAGTAACAACCTGAATCAAGCCAGAAACACATTAGATCCTAATTTCAGCTGGCATTTTGCAAGACTTGGATAAGTCATTTGACCTCTTCATGCCTCACAACACAGCTTGAAAGATTCTTGGAAAGCCAACATTTCAATGTAAAGCAGATGCTTCACATAAACAGATTTTTCCTGGGTAGGTATGCATGCCCATTAAGACTCATTCATTCACTGGGAGACTATACTGGTGGGAACCAGCTTTGTGAGCTTTAAAGCCAAGGTGCAGGATTTCACATTCTACCACAGTAATTTAAAAAAAAAAACAAAACCAAAAAAAACCACTCGGGCTGGACAGATTTATTGGTTTCAATTAAATGAATTATGATTGCATCATTTTTGTACAGTAGCTATTACACATGTAAAATAACACACTTCAGAATTTTTGATCAAAACTATGTTCATGCCATCACATAACACAACTCCTGTTAAAGTCAAGAAGGCTTTACTCTCAAAAATCCCTCTTACTTTGGCTATATTTTATTTTTCTTGTGAGATATGCATTTTTGTAATTCCAGGGCACTTTACTCTCAATTTAAAATATTCTCCAGTGGAAGTCCTGTTAATTCCTTAACCATGCATCTTCTTGACCATTAGAGAGAACACATCCAGTAAAGAGGGAAAAATGTAAAAACTATATTAATGGGAATAAATTAGGAACACTAAGTCTTAATGCATATAAAAGTTCTTAAACTACGTGGAAAATGAATTGACAGAGAAATAAGGTAGTCTACTAGGAACCAAGGATGAAGTTAAAGGCCAAATCAAATTGGGCCCAATTGCTGGCTAACTTTGTGTGCCCTTTTGCAATGCATAATAATAGTCTTGGTGGTATGTGGGAACCCTCACTTAACATTTCTTGCTAAAGGGCTTCCCACAATTCATAGAAACAAAGGAGACAGGCAGTTTGATGACCTTTATTGGAACAGAGTCTGTAGCAAAAACCTCTCCCCAGATGGAGTGAAAACAGCATAGGTATATACTCCATTTAGCTGGAATATGCATCAAATCTGACCTATAAAAGTAATCAAGGGCCAGTTTAGAAACCTGGATACATGATGCAAAAACCCCCACAAAAAAACCTCACCACTCAGAAAGCAAGACACCAAACACTCATCAACTCAAAGACACCGAGAGTGAAGCATCTAAATAGCTTTGTGGTTTGGCCTTTATGTTCCTGGCTACCTGTAGCAAAAGTGCTAATCTCTAAGCACAGAAGAAACTTTCCAAATGTGTTTCAGAGCACAAGAGCAGTAGCAGAAGTCTGGCCTCTCTTGCATCAGCCCCACATTGGACAAGCAATCGGCATGCTGGAGCCCAGAAAGCTTCCATAAACCTGGTGACTGACTCCACAGCCAGTGAGCCCCCCCAAGCTTGCAGGGCCACCTTCATCTCAGGAACTTATTTGTGCCAAGCATTTCAGCAGAGTCACAGAGATCTTCCACACAGTATACAGGCCAACAGAGGACAAGGACTTTCTCCAAGCTGAGGACTCTTTGCTGTCCAAGGAGATGCTAGACCAGAGCTAGCAGCTCTTGCCAGAGCTGAGTTGACCACAACAAGGATCCTTCACTGCATGTACCAGAGCTGCCAACAGTGCTGCCTGAACTGTGCTTCAGTGTGAGATCATTACGGACACTGACTTTATTAATCAAAAGCTATTACTTGGCAAACCATGCAGCTTTTCACAGCACAGATTACACAGCTTTAGGCTGGTCATAGCAATACTATCTGTAAAATCAAGATGGTCATGCTTAATCAGATATACAAATACATTAAGTATATAGTCAACTTGTAATCTAATCAAAGTAGATTTAGCAGAACCAAACAATTAAAAAAACATAAATAAAACTAACAATATACTGAACAGAGTTCATCAGCTTCCAGTAAAACAGAACTCCCAGCTCCTACTGCCAGAACTAGTTGCAGCAGATGTTATCATGTTAATTAGAAAAGAAACAAATCAGACAGAAATCACTACATTATGCCAGTTATTTTTAAAATAATTATATTTTTAGCACAGGACTTCAAGCTTATTGGAGGAGGTTAGGAATCACGCTGCCTCTGACAAGGTAAGCACTTTTTCCTCCCCCCCCCTTAGTTCTAATTATCACCTGAAGAAGAATTGGGGCTAAATTTATTATAACTATGCCCACTAGAGAATTCTCTCCTCTGACTCATGAGATGGCTTGCACTCATTCCACTCTTCATGCAAACATAAGTCCAAAAATACACCAAAATACATTCCATGGATGTCCCAGGAGCCTCATGCCATGCTAATTAAATCAATGGGAAATTTATGACTAACTTCAAACAAATCTAAGATCGAGCACAAAATTATCTTCTAAAATTTCATACTTATACAGAAAATTGCAGAAGATCTGAAATTGTTTTACAACCTTTAATAAATTAAGCCCTACATTATTCCCGTGAACTTGGACATATCCCATCTGAACGACAAGGAGGCAGAAGGATTTTTTAATGTTTTTCAAAAGCAGCTACTAATTCAGTACCTCATTGTGCATGAAACCTCTGCTTCATTTTTTTTTTTCACTTAAGATTCATTTTTAAGATCAATGGCACATACAAGATGATTGTGATAAAGTGGTTTCGAAAAGATCAGGCCCAAATTTTTTAAAACTGTGGCCTCTATAACTATGCATGTCAACCTAGAAAAAAATCAATGGTCACATATGGAAATGCAATTGTTTATGACTTCACCAAATCACACACAAAAATCATTATGGCAGATGTAAGACACAGCAGTTACTACGCTCTCTGTAGAGTTCATTTTTTCCTCTACAATGGAATTTGTTCATGTTACTTCATATTTGCATTGCATTATAGCAAACTCAGGACTACCTGTTTTAATGTTGGGGGTTTTTTTCCTCCCCTACGGTATGCCTCTCCATCTTTAACCAACCTTCATGGCACTGTAATGATTTGGGGCCATTCCATACAGTCTTGTGCTAATAAGATTCATAGTTCATGGTTTCATGAAATAACATTTGACACCCACTTTCATAAGCCCCAAATAGGACATTTAATAGTAGATGTTATCCATTAGTCCTGTTTTACATCACACCTGTCATTAAACTATTACCCCCAATAATCTAGTGGAATAGCGGAAGGGCCATGGAAAGTTATAGACTCAAGACAGGAGCTTGGTAAATTAGATCATGATTCAATTTCTTCAACCAAGATGAAAGCTTTTCACATATCTCCATAGGATTTGCTTCCTTAATCACTTAGACTAGACAATAATCAAGGTAGAAGTCATAGTTAAAGCATAAGAAATGATCCACCATGGAACTGAGGCAGATTTACTAACAAGGTTCCAAACTATGAGGACAGATGTTAGAGACAGCGACATGTTACAGGGCTTCATACAAAAAAGCAAAATTTGCAAGTATTTAGCCAGATGCTGGTTGCTGCCACTTTACTTTTTCATAACTTCCGTGATAGGTTGCTCCTTTTCAGAACAGAATTAAGAGACCTGCCATGTTACTAATGCCCATGGTGCGAAGGAAAATATTGGTGTTTAAATTTTTGTCCAACACATCACAGAGCTTAGCAAGCTTAAGTAAAACCCTTTCAGACCACCTTCAGAAATACACCTGTATCTGTTGGGCCCTGAAAATACAAGGTATCTGGCAATAAAGAGATCAAAGAGAGCCCAGAAAGACCTAGAACCATCAGGGGCTGCTTGTGAAAAGGGGCTGGGACACTGGGGCCGGGACACTGGGGCCAAAGCAAGGTCATACAAGGAGATCTCTGCCGCCACACACTGGTTATTGCAGGACCGCTGAGCAGCCACCAGCCCAACTACATATCATCCAGCTATTGCTAGCTGAGAGTCCCAAAGACATGGCACATCCCTCACCCTATTTGTTCACCAGTGTAGAGACTGGGCAATGGGCCAGAGAGGAAACTATTGAATCACAACATGCTCACACCTTCTGCAGTCTTCCACGATGGCAGAGGTTCACCATTCGTACCATTTTCATGACGTGCTGGCGTGCTTCAGAGAGCCATGTCTCCCGAAACCAACGATATGCTGTGATTGGTATTATCAAACATCTTCAAACAGCCTGGACAATGGAGCAGAACACGCTGTCAGCATGTTTGTGGATGACACCAAATTGGAGGAATTTTTTTTGTTTGTTTGTTTGTTTTTTAAATTAAGGAGCATCATGTTTAGCAGATGCTGAGTGGGTGGTCAGGTCACTGTGTGAAGTGAAGGTTTCCAGCAGCAAACAAGATTTTGCTGCTGATAAATAACTATTACCTAAAGACAGCAAGATCTCGTACAAAATTTTCTTTCTCATGTAAAACTAATGGGAAGTCCTAGCTTTTTGCTTACCTTTTGGAGTTTTTTTATATACAGCTCCTAGACAATGTTCCCAACAAGACAAGAAATACCCTGCCTCAGAAGAGCAAACCAGGTTTTCCTTTTATTGAAACCATGCTTACTGCTTGCTTTGACACCCCACCCCTGGCAGTCTCTCTTTATCATCTCTCAGTTAAAACAATACCGGAACAGGAGTTTTAACCTCAACTAACCAAAAACTCTTCCACCTTTCAAATACATAAATGCCAATGCAGCAATAGTTGTGCACAAGTAGCCAGTTTGTAGGGTGAGTAGCCTTAGTTGATCATCAGCAGGGCGCTCCCAGCCTGGGTATCATACTTACTGCAGCAGAGTCACAGGTATTTCCTGCAGTGACCTGCAACCTTCCCAAAACACAGACTTGGAACATCTTAAAGCTGGAATTTTTGAATCTCCAGACGAGGAAAAAAAAAAAGGGGGAGGGGGGAATTAATCCGACTTTTTTTTTTTACCACCTCAGGAAGAATTACACTAATCATCACATAAATCAATTTCAAATAAGAAATGAAACACTGTAGGAATTAATAGGAAACCTAGATGCATGTGCATGTTTGACATCTTCCATTTGTTATATAGAGGGGGAAAAAGAACGACAGTATTCCAGATTCTGTACAGAAGAGTGCATACTCTAGTGGCCAGATATCAAAAAACTATTAACTGATCATCTGAAAGAAACACTACCATATTTGGATAAGTGGACAAAAAAAAATCAATGTCACAATCTTAAATTAAGCCATGTGCATCAGAATAACATCTGAATATGATTAAATAGATATAAAGCGCAGAGTTGATTTTGGCTCAAGAAATCATCAGGTCTACTACAGTTGTAAGACACAGATATCATCTACTAAAAATAAATGTGCATAATTTAGCAGCTATGTATTTTGAGGGCACACCTTCCTATGCCATTTTACTCAACTACAGAAACAAAGTAACAGTTCTGAAAAGATATACTACACTGGAAATCTATGAAGAACAGCAGAAGAAAACTTAAAAAAAAAACAAACAACCCAGACTGAAGCAGGTTAGTATGCCTGTTAACTTGAAAGCCTCGGTTTATCTGTGCAAGAATTATCAACAGCTTTCACTCCATAATGCCCCAGTGCAAGAAGAACTGGGGCAGTTAAGACTCAGCAGAAGTAACAGTCAACTGCACATAATTCAAGAGGTGAGAACGCTAGATCTAGGTTAAAGTATTTTTGCTGCAGGGTAGGGAGACAGATGTGTTTAGTCTATAGGCAGGCAACATCACTTTCCTGTTCTGTAGAGTCTTTTATCCTTATATTGATAGAGGACGTAAGAAATAGTGAAAGACCTGGCCTTTTTGTCTTCTGTTCAGAGATAATCCTAGACTATTGCTTTGGATCATCTTGTCTGAGCTCACACAAGACAGACCACAGGACTTATCCAAATTGCTTTTTGTTTAAACTCAAATATGTTGTTAGACTCTGCATTTTACAGCTACCAGCAATTAACATCCTGTCAAATTTTTTAAGACATATTAATTGGCTATCTTTTTTTTTACAGTAGTATGTAACAATAAGAAGTCTCAGCCTAACAACAATTCATTTTAACATGAATTAGCTGAATACAGCACTGCTGATAAAGCTTTGAGGTACTTACTAGAGGAGAAGCTATTTTTGTACAAAAGCATTTTGTTCAAATGATCCCTGCCAGGTTCTGCAACATTTCAGGTCATCTGCCGGCAGGGAGTACAGGCTTGGAGAAAACAGAAGTCCTGCGGCTGGGGAGGTCTCTCCCTGGGTAAGTCAGTAGGAACTGAAAAAAATCTTAAAAAGAAAGTGTCCTGGATAACAGGGCTGCTCTTCAACATTGTTAGCTATTTTCTGTATTCATTTGCACCTATAACAAGCTATAAAATGTCTGTGAAACTAGAGTAAGGGCTGATTTGTGTGGAAAAGATAATCTGTATTTCATAATGGAGATTCTCACTTTACACAGCATAGAATACAAAGTTGGTATGGTGAGCCTGGACATGGCAGTCCTGGCCACAGCTCCAGGACTGGTGTCAGATTATCCTCCATGTACAACTGAACACATTACTCAGTAAATTGGACACTCTCCTCACTTCTCCTCTTAGTATCTCAGGTCTTCAGTTAGGAGCCTGTGTCGTGGGGTTCCTAAACCTTCTATAATCTACCACAGCACAAACATACATACACCTTCCATTCTGTACATAGCTACCTTCATTTAGTAGAGTTCTCTGTTTAGTAGATACAGACAAAGTCTGACATGTTATCAGTACTTGCCTATTGGTCAATAACAAGCAGTCAATACAATATGTTCTTACCAGAATGCTGAAGTACTTTGCTGCACTTGTATGCTAAACTTTCTATATTCAGTGTGATATTGGGATATGAATTTCAGGTCTACTGAATAATGGGATCTGTGGGATATATCCTTGAAATAGCTCTTGCATTGATTTCTCAGCATAGCAAATATCTTTCAGTTTGGGAAAGTCCCAGCAGATAAGAAAAAGGCTCCCCACCTCTCCCAGCACCACAATTTGTACTTTGAGAATAACTTGAAAATTCATTACTGCAAGTTTCCACCGATTCACTCACTCAAGCAGCAAAGCCAGAACCATGCACAGTAATCAGCCTTGTCCTTTTAGTCTTCTTGTAAAGATTTACTGGATTATTTTTTGATTCTGTCCTACTGTTGTAAATAACATCACAGAATTCAGTAGAAGAGTGCACATTACATATCAAGCTGTCTCTTTCCAGTTTGGGATTAGATGTCCTTAAAATCTTACACTTTTCACTAGTGGAAATACATCATGTTCCAGTTATGCCCAATGAAATGCTACATAAACATACAGAAGATTGATGGAGATCTAGCACTAACAAAGTCCAAAAGAACAAATAAATTATCTCTATATTTGGATGGAAAAAAAATTCTCAGGAGAGGAGACTTGGACTGTCATTCTTGATTGATTTCTGGTATCTTAGATTCAAGTGTTATTCTCTTAACAAATAAACATATTTGAGCACACTTAACCACACATCAGGGTAATAACCTCACCTCACTTTTTCTGAATAGGAAAATCAAGCATTCTGCAACTCAGAAGAATTCTTTTGCTCCCCTCATTTCCTATTCGGCAAGGATCATGCCTACCGAACAAACTTTCCATTAATTTTGCTGCCTCAAGCATCTTGAGGCTTCTTGCCACTTCAAATACTAGGTTCAGAGAATAACGTGGACATAAAACTCAAAAAATTAATATTACAGAACTATCAGCTGAACTGAGGGGTTGAATCTGATTAGGATCAATATGAAGCAATATAAATTAACCCAAGTAATCTGATATAATTCAATACTGTATACCTGTATTTTTGCAGGGTGAAGTAATCAAGCTTTCTACATTCCTCTTTACCTACAGGGTCTTTGGTTTCACATTTTTCCACACCCAGCTGCAGAAATCTCTCTCATTTGCAAACTCAAAGCTATGACTGATGCACTTCAGCTCACTTTCTGCCATGTTTCAGTTTCACAGATTTGGTCTTCTGTTCACAAGAGTCCGAGTTTGCTATTCTTAGCACTTCTGCCTGATGAAAAGCTTGTTTTCTGTTGAGTTGTAGCAGAAAGATCACAAAAGCTCCAAGACTGTCCAATTACAAATTCTGCAGCATGTGCTCCTCTGATGGCTTTTAGCTTTGTATAGCTCAAAAGCGCAGCTCAGGCAGTGACTGCACATGCTGTATTGACCCAGGGCTTCACATATGTGCCGAAACGAGCTCTTTCTACTCCTTGGCAACAATAAGTAGTCTAATAAAAAAGACACAGCATCTTATAAACAGATTGTTATACTTCTGCAGAACTCCCCAAGGGCCAGCAAATTTTGACCCAGCAGACTGACATCTCCAGGCATATCAAATTTTTAAATAAAATATCCAGCACTTCTATCAAAATATATATCACTCACTTACACAAACCACATGCCACCCCAGCCATTTCAGAGTACTCTGACCCTAAAGCTCATTCCAAATGAGAATGTAGATATTTTGAGGTGGCCAGTGGCACGGTGACAAGGGGCAACAGCAATAAGGCTGTACTGTGCTTGCCAACAGGAAAACAGAATGAATTTATACGTTTTAAAGCAGACTCAGCTGCTGTATTTGTTCTTTATTTGCATAAAATTGTGTACACAGATACAAAAGAAATTTATTTCCAAGTAGAAAAAAATTAAGAGGGATATGAAAAAATTAAAAGTAGTATAAAAGAATAGGGATCAACTGTTCACAGTCTCTCCCAGTGCAAGAAAGGAGGCCATCAAACAAAGCTACACGCTTATGCTATGAGTTAAAATAACCAAATGAGGGGAATATTCAGATAACACACAATTGATCTTAGGTTGGACTAATGTAATTTTTATCTATCTCAACCATTCATTTTTAGGCTTTCATGTAATTGTACTAGTGCCAGACCATTAAATTAATTAGGTTTAGAAGACAAGCATCTCTCTTCCAGTGAATCTGATGAATCCACACTGATATATTGGGGATCATCCTTTTGTTCATGGGGATTATTCTCCTTGGCCAGTGCAGGATCTTTCTCCAAAGTATTAAGACTTTCCTTATGTACCATTCAGATTCCCTTCCTTTCACAAACCAAAATATTAATAAACTGTAACTCATGACCCAGTGATGTTAGTTTTTCCACTTCTTGAGAGTTTCTAAAGCAGTAAATTTCCCAGCTTCCTCATTACATTTTCTTTGATTAACTAGACCTGCAATTTAGGAACAGAGCCCAGATTCTCTCCCCCTCCCATGCCTCAGAGTGGTCTGATACCTTCCTGTTCTATGGCATTATGCCCCCTTTAAAACAACTGAAAACTATGCAGAGCTGCCAAGTTGCCTTCTCGCATTACACATTCAGCTCCAAATTCCTGTCCTCCATGATATCCAGCTCTTCACATTACTCATTATAGGTTTCTCTCCTCTCCTCCCTCCTGCTGTTGAAAGTATGTTTCAGATTATTTTCCCTACAAAGGTGTCAGCTGTAGAAGAAAATACAAATGAAGCTCTTCATCCCAAATTTCTAAGTACTGGAGACATTTCTAAACAATGTGGTAGAAAAGCACATTTGGAAAAGAAAGTGAGGTAGCTTGCATTTCACTTCAGATTATCATTTGCAACTTTGGGTTAATTTTACAGCTCACTTCAACATGTTCTGCAGTTGCAAAACACACCCATGTAATTGTTACATTGCAGAACCTAAAAATTCAGCTTGTATGCACTAAGACCCAGGTGTCAAGATGTATTTAGAAGAATAGCAACTATTGGAATTGATGGGAGTTGCACACTTAAATAGTGCAATGAAACTGGGGTCAAATTTTAGACACAAATTAAGACAATGCAGAAGCTATAACCACTCAAGAGGAAAGTTTTCCATGGCCTTGGCTCCACTGCCACAGTGCTGTGACCCTTTGGATGTTGTCAATCCTTGAGAATGTCAGGATAAGACTCATTACAGAGTGATCTGCATGAAATTCAGTGACCTGTGACATCAAGTGGATCAGATTAGACAATCTGATTATGTCTTCTGTGAACCTCCTAAGAGAGATGGATTACATCCTCCAATGAAAAAGACTTGACAGGGCCCACCACTACTCTTAGATCAGAAGTCTCGCCATCAGGGCTTCCCAGGCATAAATGAAAACCAACCTCTCTTCCAGCTGTCCCTGAAAGTTGCCAGTATTTTTTTTTCTTGAACAATAAGGACCAGAAAGAAGCTTGGAATTTTTATTCTTTATAATTCTGCTGGAATCAAGGAGTAGAGAAGCTGGGAATTTGCGTTACCTAGAATTTAGGCATGAATTAGCAAAGATGGGATACTCCACTTGGCAGAGTGCCCTTGAATTAGAGGGGACCTGTAAAAGGAATGCTTCTCAGTTCAAGCTGAGGGTTTGTGCCCTAAATCTGCACAGCTAGGAACAAGATACATGCACTCTTTGCTTCTCAATTAATAGATTGTGCTAGTGATCCTTGGTTCTCCCATCATTAAGTTTTAGCCATCACAAACAGAGCAGTTTCTATACGCAGCCCTGTTGTTATTGTAAGCAATATAAGAGAGTCTCCTGGCAAGTGAAAATGGGGGAATGACTTTAGCTACATTTGGCAAATAGGAAAAGCATGACTACGCAGATATGATTTCAAGTACATTCAAAACAGAAAGAGAAAAAGACAGTGCACTAAAACATGCAAAGGACAATGAAGTAGGAAAGATCCACAGGGCAGAAGCTGTGAATTATGACAACTGTCTAGTTTTAAAATACTCATGAAAGAATTGCCCGAGTTTTCTGGGATTCTCTAAAAATTAAAGCTCAGCAAAACAAAATAACCTGTATTTCCATGAGACAGAAAAATTGCCCTGTTCCACTTTGATTTGCTCCTTTTTAGAAAAAACACAGAAAAGGAAGCTGGTGGAATCGGCCTACTTTACAACTGTAAATCCAACACGTATCAGTTACCTGCAGAGGACAGAGGACTTTTCACTGGGCAGTGGGCCTCAAAAAGAGCAATCACTACTCCAGGGAAAAGAGAGAAACTGCTGCTAGATGAAAATAAAGCTTACAGTGCTTTACAAGGAAATCCACAACAAAGGGTGGCTGCACAGACAAATTCCTACTACAGCCTTCTTTCAACAGATGAGAATCGTACATACCTGACACGATTGGGGAGCCACCCAACAAACTGCTCCTGCAAACAAGCTGGGCCGATTCCACCACTTTTAATGGAGCAGTGGAGCAGTTCAGAGCTCACAGTTCACTTTGTCTGGAAACAACTTGACAGAGGGCAATCAAGAATATTTTTATAGACAATAACTAATTACAGGGCCCCTCAGGTATCAGTTTAGCCTGCTTACAAGAATTGGTTGTCAACAAACCTATTCCTCTCACCTGGGCAATTCTAAGGTTGGGTATCCAGATAGGAGTGCAAACACAAACATAAGGAAGCCACACATTTGGGGGGGGGGGGGGGGGGGGCAACAGGCAACATGTTTTTATCTGTGACAAAGCTAAAAATGCATGAACAGCCTTTTGCTTTTGGTAGCAAAAGAGAAAAGGGAAAACTATCCTAACTAGATGAATAAGGCAGCCTGGCTGGCTGTGCCTATACCAGTACGCTTTGCCAAGTGCTGTCAGGTGCTAGCCACATTGATGCTGTGAGTGAGTCACCAGAAGCCAGCCGTTCTCAAGAGGAAGCTGTTCAGGCCATATGACAAGCAGCAGAATTTATCAGTACGAGTCCAGATGTGCTTCAAAGTTCTTGCTTCATAAGCCCAGACTACATGGGAGTACTAGCCCCAGCTGTTAGGCCTACCTCCCAAGCCCAGGACAACCAGGAATCAAACTAGGCCTCTGAACAGAGAAACACTGACTTACTGCTGCTTGAAGTCTCCATCTCCCCACCTTCTTGAGATTGTTGTATGCTCCAACCTGTCCCTAACTCCTGAGCAGCCCTGAGGTATCCAAGGCAAGGAGCAGCTCTGTGTGTGTTCTACACCAGCTGTGGTGCAAGCTGACTGGACAATGAGTTGGCGACCAGGCCCAATGGTCCACATCCAAACCAAAGTTCAGCTTATGGCTTGGAGTCTTTGCCCTTTATTTTCCTATATCACCGTGTGCCAAGAAAACGAATGAGCAACTGGAGAAAGGCAAACAGTGGAGGCACTGATTACAAAAGTCTATTTCTGATATTCTTAATGCGCTCAGTGACATCATCTGTCACAGCCAGATGTTAGAGATTTAAGTTGAACAAATTAAGAGCCTGCTTTTTGCCCTAGGCATATTTTGCTTTGTAGCGCATCTCATTAGCATGGATTCCTTTAATGGCTCATTTAGTTTTCAGACTGAAAAATAGAAATTAAGCAAAAGCTAATTTAAGCAAACATTTTTGTAGAGTCACTTGCTGGCACCTCAGAGCTTAGGGGGCTTGAAAAGGGGAGGGAAAAAAGGGCTTTCTGCTTATCAACCTCACCACCAGTTTTTGATGCTAAAGTGTTTAGGTTCTAAATACTGCAAAGGGAATATTTATTTTCTTAAGAAATACTTCCATGAGAATTTAGAGGTCTGAAGTTGATATATCTACCCTCAGTGGCCAGTTTTAATTGGCAATATCCCTTTAAAAACAAAGGCCCTAGCTCCAAAGAGGTGCTTTGAATGAGAACAAATTTAGTTTTGAGAAGTTCAGGTGCCTGGAACCTGACATCTTCAAAGCAGAAAGAGCTTCCCCCCAAGGGAATAAGCTTCCGAAAAAACAGAAGGAAAGGCCAACAGGTTGTGGGGAGGGCATCTTAAGAATGGAACAGAAAGCTTCCCAGGTGTACATGGGAGAATCAAGTCTTATGACTATAAAACAATAGTATTATGTACAAAAAAATATTTTTTTTCTCTGTGAAGCTAATCAGCCACTGCAGAAACATTTATTTCCTCAAGTTTAAGTGATATAAGCAACACCTTTAGAGGTGGGCACCAAACAATGATCCTCTTAAATACAAGTTACACATGTTATTCTAAGTTTCTTATACTATCCAGTAAATTCCACAATGCCATGGAAATCCAGTTCAGGGCTGATGCTCTGGAGGATCAATTAAAAACAAAACAGCTAATTGCACAGAGAGCTGATGTTTTCCCATTTACAGCTTCCTTAAACAAGTAAAATCGTTTGAACTCCTCCCTGTACAAAGTAATATAGCAACAACTGTTTTCACAGTAGTGCAAAGTTCTGGGCTCTCTCTCACTGTGCACAGAGAATGTTGCTCATTTGGGTGTGCATTACATTTTCAATCTGCCTTAATTTATCCAAATCAGGAAGCTACTTATAAGTGGTCACAGCTATCAGCTTCCCTCCCCTGCCTCACAAATTTGCCATGGTGAAAAGCAATTACTCACTTCAACAGAAAACTCCTTCAAAGAGACATTCCTGCAACTGAAATCCCACTTGTACAATCTCCCACTTCAAAAAAAGGCTCAAACAGTTGTCAGATTTTAAGTCACATAGAGGAACAGAAAAGACATAGTCAAAAGCCTTTAACTGTTGACTACCTTTAACACAGAGGAATTGCAGATACAAAAAGGGAGTTATTTACAAAAGCTTTTACACTCTATCAGGGTAGTATTGATGATACATCCTCCCACATGTCACATGCCTAGAGGCACCATGGATTGCTTTGTAATACGCTGAAAGGATGCTACGAAATTTCATAGCTGTGAGTTATTCTTGAGTTGCCAAAGGGTCCTCTCTCTCAGAAAATAAACCATGAGCTGGCATGAAACTGCATAACTTCACTAGGGAGAGGGGAACTTAAGCAGCCCCAGCTGAGGAGCTGGGCCCATTAACATATTGCTTTCATCCTCAGCCCCACATACAGAATCACAGAATTGCAAGGGTTGGAAGGGACCTCAGGAGATCATCTAGTCCAACCCCCTGCCAAAGCACAGGAACTGATCTGTAACAGAAATTGATTCTCGACATTTTTAAAGGACAGCTCTTTCAAGCCAGATTTAGGCAGCAAGGGCAGCCCTGCAAGGGTCTCCCAAAATGCCATTTTAAGCTGCAGAGGGCATTTCTATGCAGGATCTGGGAGGGTCAGAAGGCACAGAGAGTACCAAAAGGAACAAAAGTTTAGCTCACTTTTTGTCCAAATTTTCTCTGCTATGCTCAATGGAAAATAAGACATGTAGAGCTGGCCAAGATTTTTTCCTTATTACATTTGCTTTAAAAATCCATAGTTTGATATCTAAATTATTCATATATTTGGACTGAACACAAAGTTTGAGGAAAAATACATTTCAGAAGACATTTAATTTTATTTTCTAAATAAAACATTTTAGATATTTTTCCAAAGCTGTTTATACCTTAAAAAGAAGAGGAAATTGTTTAATTCAAAAAATATCTCTTTAATGTCAGAACATTTTGGATTAACTGGAAAGGACCACCCACCAGTTTCATAGCCAAATATTAACAACAAAAAACCCTGCTATTTCAACAGCTCTAAAGAATGTGGATTGGAAAGACAGATCATGTACAGTGCTTTATAATTTTTGGAAACTTGTCATGAGAAAAGATGTAGGAGAGCTACCTAAAAGTAAAGCCATAAATAGAACTGGCAACCTGTCCATCACCGCAGTCACAGGCCGGTACACTGCTTTCACCGGTCCCTGTGAATAACACTTTGTGACACTTGGGTTTTGAGCAGGGGAAATCATTGAACTGAAGCAACCTCAGAGGAAAACGTACTTGCTGGACATTTCATGCAACAAATTTCCCACCACAGAAGAGTTTGATTTTTGTTGGGGTGTTTTTTTTCCCCTGTGGCTCCTGTGGCTCCAACATCAGTACCCTCTTTTGGCAACTTTGGCACTGACAGACCAATTCAAAAGGCTCAAAGTAAATAGGTGATGGAAATAAGAGTCTAAAAATTGATTCAGAAGCAGTCTTGTTGGTTTTGTGGTTTGGAAAAGTATTTTAGAGGTTTCAGGCACAGAGCCCATTGACTGAAACTTGCAAGTTAAACTCTGTAAATCCAGCTCTTGTGCTGAACACACAAATCCTCTTTAAAATATACTCCTGTAACTGGAATAGTCTTTAGGTATAAGCAGTGTGTTCCCCAAAGGCTGTTTAATTTATTATGACTGTATCAGTTGCATAAAAAGATTGTCTCCCTAAAACTTTTTGTCATCTTAAAGTTTGAGGCATGCCTCTACTCCAGGTAGCTACCTGAGGAAAAAAATTAAAATATTGAAGGTCAAATTATTCACAAGTTTGAATACAATTCAGTGCTATGTTTGCTGCGGTATTTAATTTTAAAGTTCCCATTAACAGTAATGTGAGCTATGGGGATAGCACATCACATTGAAAATTTTTCCGCTGCTGTATCAGCAGAGATGCTGGAAAATACAGGTGTGCATGACATCCCAGTTTGAGCCAAAACCTGAAATCTGCCAGTTGCAAAGTAATTCCATGGATGACAGTACAAATAGCAGCAGCAAACAGCACAGCAGTTCCAGATACAGGGTCAGGCTCATGTGCCTGACCACTAGCCCATTCAAAGCCAGTGCCACACAGTCTCTGCATTATTCTCCTTGCATGTTTAAGCCTTCTTCATGAATATATTTGTTGCCAATAATGCCACATAACTTTGTATGTTTCTTTCCAGGCTCTAGCACATTGCGCAGAGCAGGAACAAATTAATGCCAACAGCTGGTAATCCGACTTGCATTTATACTGGTGAAAAATAGGGGTAAAATTTGAGAATTATAACCTGTGTCTCTAGTGCCTAACCCCTCCAAAGTAGTGCCATGTGTGTGGGGAATGGGTTTGCTATAAATTTGACATAATACTGTGTGAAGATAAGTTTACAGAAATAGCAGTACTTTAAAAAGGGTTTCTAATACCTGTTTTTTTGAAAGTGTCTTTCTAATGGATTTTGGTTTATACCTTAGAAATCTGCAATTTACACATGGAGCTATTCAAAACTCTTAAACAAGCTTTTAATCTTAATTCCATTGAACAGAAGGGAGGCAACGACTTCATGTTAGATCAAGGAGATGGACCTATAAACAGTAAGCAGCTGAGTTTATTTTTTAGAAAGCTCTCTTCTGTTTTCTGCTCATAGATTGCTCTAAAAACATATCCCTGCTCGATTCCCACTGACTGACTTCTAAAGCCGGTTACATTAAAGGTTCAGACTTAGTTAATCAGGCAGACAGCACCACTGTCCCTGTAGCTCTTCTAACTCCTAATCAAAACCATTCCACAGCTCTTCATTTAGATAGAGAAGAGAAATATCAGATTTCTACAAAACCACAGAGAAACCTCAGCAGCTGTTAGTTTCTAGATTAGTAAAATGTAATTGGAAGGTAGGTGCTGATCCTAACTCATTAGCAGAACCTGCACAAATAGTGTGGATGACTGCCTGCCATGGTTCTCAGTGCAAATGTACCATTAAAATAACACTTTCTGAAGACGAGAGATAACAGAGGTCACTAGCATTAGGATCAAGGTGCCAGATAATCTTCAAATTAAAGGCCTTCAGGTGCAGTGAAGTCCAGCTGGCACACATCTGAGCAATAATGTAAACATAATCCACAAACTGACAAACTGAATACTGAATTAATTATAACACTGAGGGACTACGTAAAAGAACAGAGATTACTGGACTCCTAATTACTGAATTTGATTACCCTAGAAACAGGGTAGCTATTCACTTAATCTTATCACCTTCAGTTCGGCTTTGGACAGACACCTTTTTGCTGAACTGGTGCTGTATCTCAAATTAAGCCTCTGCAAGATTTGGCATCATAGCAACCTTGGCTGAAAAGCCTGAAAAATTGACAGCTAGGTAAACTACCCAAATCTTTTGGTGCTTCAAATATCAATTTCTCAGAATAGGCTGCCTCACAAGTATGCTGCCATGCTTCATGAAGTGCTACACAATGAAAGAACAGTCATGTTCTTACAGTGCTTTGGCCTTTTTATTACTAGATTGAACAGATACTATTAAAAAAAGAGTAGGAAGAACTAGCAATTTAAATAAAAATCTAGGAAGATTCAGGTTTGATTAACATCAGTTTTAGATTTTTCACAACTGGTTTACCCAGGTCTAATGCAAGTTACTCTAGAATAGAATTGCTCAGTTTCCTGCCAGTGAAATTCCCTACATCTCCAAATAAAAATTGTGTTCTTCATGCATTCCAAGTATGATCCAAAAGATCCAAAAATACAGAACAATATTCTGTTTAGTTTTGTAAGCTAATTTGTTGCAAAGAAACTTGTTAATATATTTAAAACAAACCTACATTTGATTCATTATATTTATGACTTGTAATATAGAACTATGCAGAAAAATATTTTTCATGAACACATTACAGTGATGCATTAATCTTCCTTCTTCCATCTGCAATTAAAGTGGAGCCCTCCATTTAAAATTTCTCATTGCGTGTTGTATTGGGAGTTCTGCTCATACCTTCCTCTTCTGATAGAGCATTTTAAAAAAAGTTTGCTCCCCAAAACACAGCAACATACCATGACGTGTCCAAGTTCCTTTGGCAACAGCATGGCAAACACATCATCATCTGATCTCCAGAAACCTAGTAATTTCTTTCAAGGACTGACAGGAACATTTCATTAAACAAAGGGAAAACTGCCTCAATTTGCTACCCAAGCAATTCTTTTTCAAGAAACATTGATGAGCACTTTATTAGCAAGACATACTCATTTGGAGCACAAGGTGAGCAACACTAAAGTACTACCCTGCTACACCATGTCACCTCAGCATTTTTCCCTCATTCCAATCTCAGTTCCCAGTGATTTAAAGCACCTTCTTCATAGGCAATATGAAACACTGTCACAAAAAGTGCACTGGAAGAGCTGGGGGATAAAAAGGGACTTCACAACCAGGTCCCAAGGATGAAAAAGTAATATGTTCAAATGCAAGAGATTAGGACTAAGCTTTTGGCAGAGCTGCAACTTCCACATTTTTTCCAAGAGTACTATGAATGACGGTGTTCATATTCTGTTCATTTCAAGGCATCCTCCCTGCAATTTTTTCAGAAAAGTAGTAACCTACTTGATATTAAGTACCACCTTCATTTTATTAACCAAGAGATATTTTTTCCGCACTTGTATGTTTTTTTCTGCTTTGGACTGCATCACTTTTACCTGGAAGTGAAAGTCTGAAAGTTTTAGCCTGAAATCACCCATTTTCAAAATTTAATTCAAAGCAGAATCTGGAGAGTGCATTAAGTGCCATACAAATGTACAGTTAGAAAGTCCTCCTCTCAAATGTTTCTATCTTAAAAAAAAGACAAGGGACATACAGTTCCTCAGAAATCTACAATTATTCTTTTCACAGACAAGTAATACAAGCATGAAGAAACCAGGATTTGTCTGAGGCTATGAGAGATTTTAGAACAGAGCCAAGGAAACAAGTAAAATCTCCTGAGACCTAATTCACTACTGAATCCTCAGGAAACACGTTGGCAATATACACAAATACATATTTTTTAAAAACAGTTCAGAAGACTTATGGGCTACTCCCTTCAAGTGAAAAAACACAGTGAAGATTCTTCCTGGCATCTCTTCCCCTGCCGCCCACCCCCCTTTTTATTTTTCCCCCACCTTGTTTCTTAAATTCTGGAATTATCCAATTTGAGCACTGCTCATTATTTAAAAAGAAAGAAAACTTTGGCACAGTAAGTGTTGTCAGAAGGACACTCACATACTTTCAAACTAGATCAGTTTGTAAATTCCCCAGGGCAAAAACATGGAAATAAAATGCACTTTAAGCTAAGCAAACAAAACTACAAATATGCTGTAAAATGAGCATGGCCTTTACAATGATTGTGCTCATAAAATTAAAAAAAGTAAATGCTATCAACAGATTAATCCCATTGCACTGATAAAACACTCCACAGCTCTGAACTGCCAGTCAAGAATTCACATCCCATCTCCGAATCCCATGTTGATCCCTTCCACTCCACTTCCTGAGATTCAATACCCTTCACAGGAACTACAAGCCTGAGGCTCAAACATCTAACTACCACTCTCAGCAAGTGAAATCCTGAAGGGGAACCTGCAGGCCAGGCAATTCACCACAGCTACAAGTGGGACTGATGAAAGGAGATGTATACCCACACCTAGCTGAAGCCTTGCCCTTTTCCTCTCCAAGAGCAGCACATGCAAGCCACAGGGGTCCCTGGAGATTGATCCTACTAAGGTATAGCTAATGTCCCAACTCAAGACAGACCACCCTCTGGGTTCAAACACTTCATTTCTCCCCTGATCCTGGGAGTCCTGGTAGGCAGGGTATTGCCAAGCAGGTTGAGGAAGATGATCCTTCCCTTCTACTCAGCACTGGTGAGGCCACACCTGCAGTCCTGGGTCCAGTTCTGGGCTCCACAGAGACACGAACATACTGGAGAGAGTCCAACAAAGTGCCATTAAGACATTAAGGGATTGGAGCATCTCACATATGAGGAAAGGCTGAGATAGCTGAGACTGTCCTGCCTG
Organism: Gorsachius magnificus; assembly: GCA_034008185.1. Classification (NCBI taxonomy): domain Eukaryota; kingdom Metazoa; phylum Chordata; class Aves; order Pelecaniformes; family Ardeidae; genus Gorsachius; species Gorsachius magnificus. Next base: position 23,520,162 of record CM067087.1, on the reverse strand, counting down.
GAGAAGAGAAGGTTCAGGGGGATCTTGCCAATGTATATAAATACCTTACTGAAAGGTGTTTAGAAAATGGAGCCAGGCTCTTTTCAGTGGTGCCCAGTGAAAGGACAAGAGTCAATGGGCACAAACTGAAACACAGGAGGTACTGAACATAAGGAAGCACGCTTTTAAATGTGAGGATGACTGGCACAGAGGTCGTGGCATGGATGTATTCAAGAGACATCTAGACATGGTTCTGGGCAACCACCTCTAGGTGGCCCTGCTTGAACCCCCCTGCTGGAGGGCAAGATGACCTCCATATGTCCCTTCCAACCTCAACCACTCTGTGATATATCTCAGTATCCTTGCTCATTCCAAAGGTGAAAAAAAGGAAATCACACCCTCAGACACTTCACTTTGAGTCACTTCAAGAAAGAACAACTTTGGTGCCTAATGCTGAGAGCTGCATATATATTCAGAGCTCTACAGGGTACAGCAAAAGGTTACATAGGTGCAACTGCCCACTTCCACTGACCTACAGGCTCAAGGCCTCACCTATACAAGTGCTATTAGGAATTGCACAAGCCTTAGCAAAGGGCAAGGAAGAACAAGATCCTGCCTTGGTCTCTTGTGGCACCATGCTACGCAGTAGCAAGCTGAAAGCTAGTTAGACCCAAGACATGCACCATGAGCACTACATGGGAAGCAGTTCACCGTCTAAGGCTGGTGTAATGAGCCAGGAGTATCAGAAATGGAATCAGCCAAGCTGCAGAAAGGTGTTCTTTCAGGCTTCTCTGACCTGTCTTGAAGAATTCACCTTTCCTACCGAGGCCACTTACATGCTATCATATGTAACTGATATACAGCAATGCCCTTTTACCGCAGGACTTTACAAATATTAAAAGTGTCAAAGTGTTTAAACTATATATCCCATAAACAGTGTAAAGCATAAGAAGCCCAACTTTTCATTGCCTTGCATCTCCAACAGCCACTTAAACCAGGACAAAACAGAAGTATCTATACTAACTTCATACCTGTTATGAATGAAAATTGAGTCCAGTAAGGACTAAGACAGTAATGATTAGTCTGAACAATACACATTTGTGCTCAATGCTCATTTTGTCCCCATTTGACGTTTATATGCTTACATAACCAGTGATAGCAACATATCACGAGTTCTTATTGAACAGAAGCAACTTCCTCTTCAAACCTGAACAAGAAGAAATGTCAACATGCTAGTGAACTAAACCGACACTGTAAAGAAACACACCCCTCCACACACACACCGCCCCTAACCATTGCTTAAGAAGAATTTTTAAAATGCAGATTAGATCTCCAGATAGTAACAAATTGTTACAACCAGAATACCTTTCAGCCCAGTACTTTAATTTGAAGATGACATATAGTTTAATGTTGGTGCTATAAAACATCAGTGCTGTTTTTAACTTGCCATGCTGCTTTCCCATCAGATTTACTGCAACGGAATTGAACCAGGGTTATAAAGAGCACAAGTAGTAAAAGAAATTCTATTTGATCCTGGAAATAGTTTCAGAATGGACAATTAAACTCATTTTTCCAGCAACTTAGATAGTCTCAGCAGTCAGTGCTGTAATTTGTTGTAAAGTCTACCACACATGAAATACCGTGGCTACCAGCTTCTAGCTTTTTAATGGTGTGATGCCAACCACAAGAGCTTTTTAATAAAGCAAAGCATAAAAAGACCAGAAGAGAGAACATTTTTCATTTTCATTTTTCAAAACTGAAAAATCCTCATCCTCTTGAGATGAAAGGCACCACTAAGAGGACTTTTATATTAATTGTCTATGATACGCTATTCAAACATTCCTACAGGAATCACAGAATCACCTCGGTTGGAAAAGACCTTTAAGATCATAGAGTCCAACCGTTAACCTAGCACTGCCATCCCACCACTAAATCATGTCCCTAAGCACCTCATCTATCAGTCTTTTAAATACCTCCAGGGATGAGGACTCCACCACCTCCCTGGGCAGCCCATTCCAGAGCCTGAGGAAAATGCTAATCTCAGTGACATTAATATAAGCATGACTTAATGACACCAAATAGGACTGCATATGGCTCAAACAAAACTCTCAAGAAGTCTTCTTCTGTGGTTTGTGCATGGCAATGGGACAGAAGCATCTGATGCTTGTTTGCTTTTTTTAAATCTGGAAGGAGCATTTTGCTCCTCCCTAACATAACCTCTGCTCTTCTAACAAGGGGTTACACTTCTCTTACTGATTACTTTCTCCCACCACATACTTTCTCTACCTGGAGTAAACTCAAGACAAACTGTGAATTTCTGTACAATATCCAGTGCAGACAGCTCCTGATCTCAGTTGTCATGTCTACATACTATGACAATGCGTAATAGGAAGAAATATTCCAAAAAGGAAACACAGCACGCTGTGTATGAGGAATTCTTATACATATACACACACATATGTATAGTACATACATATGTGTACATATATAAATACTACAGAGGCAGAATGAACCCACATTATTCCTGTTTCCAAGCCTGAAACTCTTAGTAGCAACAGATGAAGCAGCTCAACAGGAGAGAACACAAGAGGGAATGCCAGACTGAAATAGTGTGGACAGTCTTGCCATGTGTTGGTGTCATGCTGGAGGGTCACACTAAGTCTACAGATTGGGAAAGACATTTGAGATAGACTGGAAGGGGAAAGGTTTTAATTGTAACTGACAAGCTGGTATAAATCAAGCCTATCTGATTGAGCAGCCACTGCTTTAGAAATATTTACTACATATATTCTGGAGCCCACATAGTTAACAGAATTGAGTCAGATTTTTGTAACAATTTAAGTTTAGAATAAGTCCAAGTCACACCAGTTTAACAGATCAGAATCTGTCCTTTTATAACTGACACATATGGCAGCTTTAGCATCTTGGCTAACATACAGGACTTCTGACAGCACGCAACCTTTCATCTTCTGTTGTCCTCTCCAGCTGAAGGATAGATCATACAGAAGCCCCTCAGCTGAACTTACTCAGTCAGGTGGCCTACCAAGCCATCTCTGCCTACTGAGGGAAAATACCATCAAATGCTAGTATTTTCCAGTTGGGTTTGAAAGTTACCTGTTGTCAAGCATTGCAATAGCCAGGCATGGCACTGAAAACTGAAATAGCTGTAAACTGTGCAGAATGGAAAGAAACAAAACACAGCTGTCATTTTCAGGGCTTCGGCTCTCCCACAACAGAATCCCACCACCACCCCACCTTTAGTTCAGATGTTTAAATTCTTTTAAGTGCAGCATCTTGGATTGCCCTAGAGCTACTTCTGAATCTCATCCGATGTTTGGACAGGGCTCACTATTCAAAGGACACATCATCAATTCCTGATGTCCAGGGAGGGAACTGTGCTTGGAGAACTTTCATTCTCCATGTCAGGACAAAAAACATCGTCACAAGTATCCTGAGAGAAAAAAATATTACATAGCAGTCCCCATGTATGTTTTCAAGGCTCTGATGGCTTGGTGTCTCTAGCTATGTATGGCAGAATCTAAATTTATCATTAGAAGCCATAACCTTTAGTTAAAGAAAATCTAAGGATCAAAAGAGCAAAGCAAAGGGATGATAAATTCAATACATTCTTCTGTATAACATCAGACATAAGTTTTGCTCCACACTTCCTACAACCAGTGGGGTGACTGAAAATGAGGCTTCCAATGCAGATATTAAAGCCAACAAGTAACTGACAAAGATCAATGCCTTGGTTTCAACTTGTCCATCTTCAGTATTCAGAACAGGATTTTGTCATGCTTAGAAAAGGCAGCACACCTTGAGTACAGCTGTAAGATTTCCTCATGTAACATACATGCACATACACCAGTCGTGCCTCTGGTTACATATATTGCACAATATGAACAGAGTAACATGTTAGTGTCTGCCTGCGGCTGCTGGATGTGAAGAGCTCCCACTCATTCAGTGAAATATTAGAGCAGATCACAGCATCAGTGTATTTGAAAGTTTTAACTGCCTAAGCATTAGTATCTAGCTACCATGCTTACTCCTTAAAACTGTTCTCCCCTTGATGACTGCTCCATTTCTCAAGGGTCAAAGGCTCCAATTTAACCCAACACAGAACAGAATAAAACCAATCTACTAATCTACAGAAAATGTAAGTGATAAAACTAATTCACTGTCCTATTTCAGAATACTGGAAAACTTATTTTTAAAACTAACTGCACTGATTCAAAATCTCTAAATTAGTGTGAAATAGAAATACCAGGCTCTACTCAGGCTTAGATTCTAGTGTTCTACAGACCACACAGACAGTGACCAGAGTATTAAAAACTGCAGGCAAACACCAAGACAAGGAGGAATTGGGAATGGAGAAACTACAGCAGCCAGTCTGACACTTATCAAAGCAAACCATAAGCCAAAACATTGTCAGCAAGATTTTTTATGCATTGAGGCAAAGCGTTTCAAGGCCAGAAATCTGAAAGTGGCTAAACAGAGTTGCATTTGGATGAGTTACTAGAAAATCTGTTTTGCAGAAAATTTGCAAAGGAAACTTTTGTGAAGTTCATAGTCTTGCCGGAGGATGCTGTAAGGGCTTTGCAATGGCTAAGTGACTTGAGTATTCTTCACACTAGTGCTGGGGAAGCTGAAATGAGGCTTTACTAATTTCATGCATTAACTTCAGTCTTTGCAAGACTCTTCCGTTCAGAATACTTGTTCTTGACAATCTCTTCCTCCCCCCATGCGGATAAAGATTTTTGTCAAAGGCTAAGTTTGTTCTGTGAGTCAGTAATAAAACGCTGGCTGCCTTGTATCACGTACAATAAAGACATACACTTACACTGTGAAGCATGAGAGAGTTTCTATCAGAGACAGGGCTTCATCTCACCAGACACCACAGAAAATGCTTAAACAGTCCTTTACTTGCTGCTTCAGTGTATTCTGTAACTGAATTCCCCTTCCTCCCACTTTACATTCACTGCTCATTTACTTTCTAAGCCGATCACGCTAATGAAGTTTAAGTCATATCACATTTTTCACCCTTGTCTGTTTGTGTGGGTTTGAAATTGGACAAAGAATCTCTCATACCTTCTTTAAGAATATTTTATTTCTCTTATCTTAGTAGCATGCATTAGGAGTGTGATAAAGTAGTCTCTACTATCAGTACTTTCCTTAATATTTAGATGAGATAATTTTGACTGGCAAGGCAGAAGCAGAACTTCCACATAAGATCATTAAAAATGATGTTGTTGAATGCCACGGAAATCCATTCTAAACAGGTCTCATTATCACACAGGCTATGGACTATCACAAGCAAATCTAAACTATATACATTGCCAGCTTTCCTTGTAATAACCTAGAAACTGACTTGTTCCTTTGCTCATGCTTCCCTACCAAAGTGCTCTATTTTCCAACAAAATCCTACCTTATCCCAGAATTCTGCCCATCTCTGGCTTGAATCCATTATTACTTTTAGTGAGCTTAGAAATCTGAAATGTGTTAGACTGACAGTCATGGAGAATCAGCCTAATGCATCATTGTTTAGGGGCACGATAAATAGTCATTACAGTGGGTTTAGCCTCAGCTACATTCTGAAATGTTTTCTTCTGGCATAGGTTCTCTACGGACCTTCTTTTTAGTGGATTCTCAGAAATCCACAGAAACCATGCAAACAGTAAAAGAAAGCAAAACACAGATAGCATGCAGTCTATAGCGAGTCAAGTTTGTGTGTGTATTAAATATAAGTTGAAATACAAAACTGCATGAAAACTGATGTTACAGAGCAAGGCACTCACAAGGCAATAAACTAAAAACTAAGGTCAGACTCTACCCAAAGTACGCAAGCACTCATTATTAAGATTCTATATCCACATTTGAGTGCTGGGCCAGTACTGAGCCAAACGGTGCCTTCAACAAGGTATTACATTAAGCACACGCTACTGCTGTGTTTGGCTGGATTAAGTTCTATTCGAAGGCCGTGCAATTCCTTCACCCTCTTAAACCCAATGGAGGTGAGCACCTGAGGTCAGTGATAACCACTTGCATACACATGTGCAAAGTAGCACTGCATCTAGCAGACTTCACTTCACATGTTAGCTTCCTACTTCAGCTGTGGTACTATCTAGGAAGATGGGGAAAACATATCATGTGAGAAAGTTTAATATTGTCAGGTATAGCAGGGACCAGGACAGAGATTACAAGTTCAGCCTTACCTTTGTTACGTCCCCAGTGCTTTTGACAATCTTTAAAATAGCAGTCTTTGGACAAAAGTGTGCGCCTTCACCTCTGCAGAAAGAAAAGCATTGATATTTTATTACTGATATGTTTTCCCACAATGGCTGTGCCACTGCATGTTTTGTAATTTAAAGAACAGTTTTCAGCAAAATTACATGGCAATTATTCCACTTTTCTTTATAAGGAAAGAGCAGCAAACCACATTTCTGCCTTTACAAAAGTGTAATTGATAACAAATACTGTATACAGAAAATAATTTCTTGAAAATACTTTTAACACACTTTATAAATGCCATTCAAGTATGACCCTTTTCCTCACTTTGTAGTGATATGATTGCATCAGAAAATCAATTCCTTTCCAATTTATTTATTTACTAGTACCTTAGCAGATTTTAATTTCCTTGACACCAACAGACCTGCACCTAAAAATGATAAAAGCACATCCATTCTGCTTCTCACACTAGCTTATTCTAATGCATATGAGGGCAATTACTTCTTGACAACTCTCTGATGAATAACTGTGCTCTTTGCTAAGCTTGTCACATTGATCACTGGCCAGCAATACAATTAATAAAGTATTGCTGTCCACATCGCACATTAATAACTAGCCTGAACTAGAGGTGGCAAGTCTGATAGATCCAGTGCTTTTTAATCTTTCATACCCTGCCAGCTTAGAAGATTAAAGGAAATTTCCAAGACAATCTCCACATGCCAGCACTGGGTTCCATGACATCCCAGCCAGGGCTACAAACTTGAGACCTAGTATTTCATTAATGCAACTCAGTTGGACATTTCAAGCTTCATTTCCAAACGTTGCACTGCCTTGTGGCCAAAGCATTATTTATTTATTTCTCCTTCCTATTTACACTTCTGAAAGGTAGAATTGATTAAAGTTGTCAGTTCAACCAGAATTCATTAGAAAATAATGGCCATATATTCAGTGCACTCTGAAGCGTTGCTTAATAATTCCATAACATTTAGAATGGAAACAATCAATCTAGGAAAGGTCTTACCTCTTCAATACAGGAAAGGATGAATTAAAGCTTGGTCATAAGCAGCAAGCCTGGAGCTTTCCCCCAACATATTACACTAATTTTTATTGCTGCTTTTAGAGTTGTGCCAGCAAGCAGGCTTTAAGCAGAGTATTTTTTGATTTCTAGCATGTACTATGCTCTGTTCTTTAAGTCAAGACCTCACAAGCCAGCAAGTTCATTTGGTAGAAAAATATTTTGAAGAAGCCCAAGAAGCTGCTTTGTTATCCTTGGAAATACCTGTGCTTCCATTTTTCGTTATGAGAAAATTCCAATTAAGTCTCAGACCTTGCACCAACACCCACAATACCCCCATCGGGTTCTCTCCTATTGTCTGTCCCCAGCTTTGCCTAGCTTCCAGTCACTTGAGGCTGATCTTTCTTTGCAGTCACAAGGAAATATGGCACAGTAGCGAATCATCTCCACTATTATTATCCTTCAATTGCGCTAGCTTTACTAAGCAAAAGTAACACAGGGGAGTCAAAACAACGTAGGAAAAAAGAATGCTGTGTCTCTTTTCTTTTAGAGATATGAAAGGCAGGGAAAATGCTTGAAAGCACCTGACTAGTCCTAATCACTAGTTGTCAGCCAAGGCTAGTTAAATGGTATGAATAAGTGCTGTAAGAATCCATGTCTCTGCCAGAGCCCACCATGAAGAAGGCCACTGATTCACATGCTTCCACGTACAAGTAACAGGTTGTCCCACAACTAAGACTATCCACCTTCAAAGGGCACTTCAAATCTTTTGCATTTCATTTCCAACGTAGAGATTTTGTAACACAAGGACCTAATGGTTGTGTCAGTAAAAGAATTACCAAAGGCCGCAAAAAAAAGTGAGATTCAGAATATATAATCAATGCATTTAGTTGAAATTCCTCCCTAATTGTTTTGCTAATGTGTAAAAATAAAACTTAATATGAGAACTTCAATTCCAGAGAAAATACATAGCCACCTAAAGATGACAAAAATAACAAATATCAGAAAACATTTTATTTCACAAAAAGATACACCAAGTGTTTGGAACTGTTGAATAGAAATTGGACAAACTGGTCATTGCCTCTAGAAAAATGAGGCTATCATATCATTCAGCATGGACTGAGGGCTGTTCCAAATACATTTGCTCAATACTTCAAAGGTGCATTTTTCAAAGCTGAAGAAAAAAATTAGTGCAAAGAACATACAAGCACAAGGCAAACTCAGACCTCTAAGTGGTTACTACAATCCAAAGATTACAATTCCATAATCAAAAGGAGTTTGTCCAAAAGACATCAAAACAATACAAAAATTAAGGGCAGGGGTGGGGGGAGTAAATAGTATATATCAAGTACTACACTGGAGTACTCGCAGCTTACCAAAAACACTTAGAAAAACTTGACAGCAGTATGTCAATACCATGCCTACAGCAACACACCAAGCACTAGGTTAAAAGCTGTTCAGTGAAGGAAAATCACAGCAGCAAAGCAGGGGAAGGGAAGCTGAGTCCAAAGAGGACACAACTTACTCCAGCAGCATGAGTAAGAAGTCACTGACACAAGTTACCAGCTGAAACCTCTTGTTTACCTGCCTTTAAATCTGGAGTGGTGCCTGTGGCTGGCATGTTTCAGTCAGTCACAGTGCAGACCCCACACAATGCTGGCAAGGCACAAGTCTGACACCAAGGCATTAACCTCATGTGCGCTGAGCTGATGCTGCTCTTGCAAGCACTGGCAGTTTGACACCTTAAGTAAATTAAGATGCAGAGAGGACATCTAAGGAGGCATAATTAAACCCACTGCAGCATTTCACTAACACAACCATAACACTTCCAGGAATTGAGGTTGCCTCCCTGCTTGGCACTGCACTGTATGATGCAGACCATGAATTGCTCAGATCTCTAAACAACTCTCAGGGGAATTAGACCTGCACTGTCCCACATCACAGATATTCTCATATTGCTCTCTGATTTATAAGTGATCTGACTGGAGGGCCAGTGGTCCCCGGTGAAGACAGGTGGAGGGGGCTGTCTGACATGCTGCCGGGTGAAATCATTCCAAATTTCCCTCAAGTGTTTCCCAAGAGCACCAGGACTGCTCAGCACACCACCTCAGGCAAAGACCAGATCACCGCTTAAGTCTCTCTGTTCCAGCTGATAAGCACAGTCCCTCTGAAATACCTCCTCCGCCTTAAGCTGTCAAGGTACAGAAAGCCTTAGGATAAAGCTTTCTAGGCAACCTAAAGTGCTACAGTCCTGTCTCAAGGTTATGGCTGACTGCAACCTGCTCAGCTGTAGAGAGAGATTTGCTGTCTATTAGACTATCGCATTGTGAGCTAAGCCCAGCTCGCAGCCCAGGAATGTATTATACCCATAGGCAGTTTGCTGAAGATGTTCTCAGCCTCCTAATAGCCCTTCAGTCTTCAGTACCTTGCTTCACGTTGCCAGGAATGGAAGCTGTACCATAGGGCTCTCTTGCTATGAGATTTTTAATTATGCTTTATTTTGTCTTTGGTTTCAAGGGCATATTTAACACCCTTAGGCTAACACTATAGAATATCTTATTTGTCTATTTACATTACATTAGAATAAAAGTGACATAGCAGAAGCAATGTGGATTTTGGAAGCTTCTTCACATTCTGTTTTAATAGAAAAGTTTAATAAGGGAATCTTGACTTTCAATAATGAAAGTTTATCGAAGTGGTGTAATATACTGGCAGTGGATTAAATCACAGTTTGCACTTAATTACAAAGGTAGCTCTCATAAGATTATCCATGTAAATTAGTTGTCTCTTTCGTATGTGTTTAAGGATTGCAGGACCAAAAGACATTTGTATTGTAAATTGTGAACAGAAATATAGCAGCACCCAGTCATAACACCAGTTAAAATCATCTGTTAGGAGTGTGCCTAAAAGCATTTTCCTTATAACACACCACTTTCCCAGCTTAATGTAGCAGTTCAGCTGCAGAGATTCATTCTACCATGAAATTTAGCATGCAGCAAACTCATTTGAGGAAAATCATATGCATGTAAAATGTCACTAGGAAGGATATCATAGGAAGCAATCTTATAATGGCCCACTGAGGATGGATAGATAGGAGCTGGCAGAAGGTATAACCAAATTGGCATTTCTCCAAGATAGCAGAAGCCTCAGGAAAAAGGTATAGAAATACCTGGAATTTAATGCCTAGAGATTGTGCTATCAAGTGCTCTCAGCATAAGCAATATAAGGACAACAGAAACTGGTGAGATAGCTTAATGATAAATGCTGGAGTTAAAGAGGAGACTGTTGGTGGGAACGATTTTTCCATCCGCCTGGGAGTTATGCCATCAAATGAAAAGTGGCAGAGACCCATATCCAGTTTTATATAGCCTGTTCTCCTTATTTGGCCATTTTTTTTTTCCAAGGGAAGAGAAAGAATATTTGACCTTAGGGAGCTAAGCACTAAAAGCAACATTTAAAATCTTTCCAAAGGAAGCAGTTAAAACAAGCTCTTTCCAAACACATTTGTTCTTTCAATTTTCTGAAAGGTCTGTTGAAGGCAGTCATCACAGCAGGAAAATCTAAAACACTATCTGGCAGTCACCCTTTGAAAAGTCAGAGAAAGAATTTTTTCAAGGAAGTCTTCAGAGTGAGAAAAGGTACAATGCAGTGATGACAAGGGAGACTGAACTAAATGGTGGTGGTCTACCTTCCATCAACATGTATGCTTTCTGCAAGCCCCAGCATAAATAGGGGGAGTTTGTTGCACTGTCCCACTCAACTTTTTTAATCAATGAAATGTGCTCACAGAAACCAAAATCAACCTGCTATTACTGGGAAGGCATGGTCTTGATAGGAGTTGATAGGCATTTTCCAAAACGCTTGGGACCAACTTCAGTTAAAGCAGGCAATGAAGGAGTGAGAATATATGTTTTGCATTGATTTAGCTCTATGGTTTAATTAGTTACCGTTTGTTTCAAATGGAAATACTCAGGAAAAAAAAAGGATAGTTGAATAGCAGAACCTTTGTCAAACATCATCTCTCTGCAGGAAAGAGATCACAGTTAACCGCAGTGATTCTGAGACACTTGTCCTGTCAGTTCTGTGGTTTGAAACTGATGTCTGAGGCACCTCCAAATCTGAGGTAGCTCAGATGTTGTTAGGCATTCTAGTACAGCTGCTACAAAAGCATATTCTCATGGCTGCTGCCATATGCGAAGACCTGAGAGACAGAAGTTACCTTCTCTTTGCCTGGGACCTGCAGTCACTAAGGGCCATGTTCACACAAAGTATTAAAATGCAGAGTGAAGTACAGTGTCTTTACTGCCATGGGACCCTGTTCCCCAATGGCTAGACTAGTCTCAATTTCATCAGGGCTTAGTGAGGCCTGATATGAGGGGTGACTGACAGGACCAGAGACCATATCTGATATCATGAAGGTATCTGGATGGAGCTGGGATGAGAGCAGCATGTGGACAGAAAGCCTGTTTTTGAAATAACTTCAATCATCAGTTGAAGTAAATTGGTGCTAGCCCCCAAGGATTCATTCAAGTGATTTTTGACAAGCAAAAGCCCTTTGGGGTGATAGGAAGACTTCTGTCTGGAAGAATTCCTCTCTGGAGAGATCACTGGAAAGAGATCTTCAGGAGTCTGTTGCAACTCTTAGTCTGGGACACTCTAGCAATGGCCTGAACAGCCAGACATGTTAGTTCAGCGCCCAGAACATGGAAAGATGGGAGCAAACCCAGGGTCAGACAGGTACCCAGTGAGATAGATACTGCCCGAAATCTTTGCCTCAATGTCTTGGGAAGAGGGAGACCATGGACAACGTAAAGAACAGATAACATTTCTGAAAAAAGGAGAAGAGAGTAATTGCAGCCAGTGACTCAAAACCAATAATATCAAGTGGGTATCTCACAGCCTATGGTGTGTACTATTCATTGAACCTCTGTTAGTGACTGGGGAATGAAGAAAACTAAACTAAAATGACACAAAAGCTACAGTTTCCAAGCAAAAGGGGCACGTGGTGGTTCAGATACCTAAAGAGAGCACAGCACTCACAGTAAGAATGGGAGTTGTCTATTCTGTCTTTCAAATTTAGCTCAGCATCAGCCAGAAGCAGTAAAATAAGAGCTCTATATTTAGTGCCAATGACTCACTATAAATTATGATAGGTTTGCCTATGTATGCTGCTCACTATTTTATAGAGTTGCACTTCAAAGTTGCCCCTGTAACTATGATGCCTCTGCAGGAAGTCTTGCCTAGTTAAAGCAAAAATATATACAAATACATAGGCACACTACCCTTGGTGCACCAAGGCTCTCTCTCCCCTCCCTTCTCAAACAGTCCATACTCAGGAGTCTGGGAGACCCTGGCACGCATCCTTTCCAACATCGCTAGTTTGTCTTTATCTTGTCCCATAGAGTACCACAGCATTGCAGGGACCTTTTCAGTACATGAGGTACCCAACTGGCCTAAAATATTACAGCACCTCATGGCAATGAATCAGGTCAAGGCCATGACTGGCTCTGTTTTTTCCACTGCATTGCTCATGCTGCCCTGTTTTATACCTTTGCTTAAACAGCCTAAGGCACTATGGAAGCACTGCAGGTCAGAGAAAAATTTCCACTACAGATAAATTTTCTTTCAAACCCAATGAATACAGTACTATCTTCAAGAGTGCAGGGGTAAAAAGCAGAGCAAAACTTTTCAGCTGTTTGATAAAAAAAACCTAAAACTATGTACAGTATATGTATTGTTTTGAAAAACTCAGCAGCTGCAAATTGACTGTAGGCAGACAGCAGCTGATCCTATTTCTTTGCTTGTGTCCTGAAAGTCAGAGAGACAAAAAAAAAAAAACCAACTTCATAAATAAACTATAAAAAGCTCCTTTGATAGACTGGACAGCTATCCAAGGTATCAAGCAGACTTTTAGAGTGACAGGATATATAAATGTCTATATAAGTGCACCATCTGCCCAATGCTTACAGCTCAGTAGAAAAATATAACAATGAAAGGGTAGTGTGTAGATCATTCACATAGATAATTACATTATTAAGGAGGATAATTAAAGTAGAAAAAAATGCAATAAAATAAGGTGCATATACTGGGAAGACTGCAATAGAAAAGTATCCACTTCACTTTCTTAAGAGACTGATATTTGGACAGAATGTTCAAGCATCACTGCTGATAGACAGCATGGGTTTGCAGCTGGTACAGCAGGCTCCTTCCCCCTGCACTTCGGCTTAACAGCATTTGTTGGCAAAGGGCTGGACACCTCACCTACAGAGATGTGTATGAAGGGGACTGTAAGGAAGCCAATCACACTGCAAGACAATGTCCTTGAAAACTTAAGAGATCTTTGTTTTTCTTTAAGTGACAAACTAGGATTTAATTCCCAGGGTTCTTGCAAATCAGCATCACTGACTCATAGCTTAACCTAAAAATCTTGCCCTTTTGTCAAATTTTAGATATTTGCATTTTGGGAAGGACCATCTGCCAAGACAACAAAATATAAGTAGTTAAAAAGGAAGTTACAGATCTCTTTAATTTGAGAAAAAACCCTCATAAAAATAAAATTAGTGAAACCAAAACAGAATGAGGACTGAAGCAGGTCAGTCCCAACTACTAATGGCTGAGATTTAGCACTTCACCCTACTGCACTACTAATAATTTAATTAATGACTTTTTAGTCTTTGGAATAGCTGGAATCACCTCTACCTGCCCATGTGCCAAGGTCCAGCAACCCCCAAATACTAATACCCAGCCCAGAGCAGCAGATTACTGCTGCTCTGTCCACGTGTAGAAATATCAAGGAGAACGTGTGTCACGGACGGAGCCTTTGTTCCTTATCCAAATGGAGCAAGTCCAATGCCCAGAATCCACTATCAGTTTAGACTTTTTTCTATCACTATTTTTAACATTTCTTCCCTATAAATACATTCACAGGCACCATTTAAAAGTCACTTCTTTGTTCAAAAAAATGCAACACAACAGGAGGAAGACATTATGTAGTAATGCGCTAGGGCAAACTATATGTAAAGGAAGCCTGCCAAAACTATTTTTTCTTCCTTTTCTGTAAGGCAGCAGATTTTTTTCTTAAGCTGTCTCACTTGAGGGTTACATGAGTATACAGTATGGAGACAAAAGTCTTCCTTTTATTTTTCATTCTTTCAGGCCATGCCCAGTTTCATTGCCATGACACCAAACCTCCTTTTACGTTGCTTTGTGAATGCACAACTGTGTCACACTTAAGGCCTGGGTGGCTAGGCACAGCATTCCAGCATTATTTCCATGACTTTGAGCCCTGGTACTCTTTGTGAGGAATGGAGACCTGACTGCAGCACTGAGAAGACATTTTCCCTCTTCTTTCCCAGGGCTGTAACCATCAGAATCCACAAGTTTTAACTTTGTGTCTCTTCCATCTGTGGCTTTCCTCTCCAATTTATCGTTTACATAATAGAAGCATGCCCCTAAACTAAATACCTCAAGTCAGGTAAGGTAATGCAATACAATACAAATACAAGTCGTCTTTATCTTCCCAAGGCCACACAATGTGTAAAAAGGTTTTATAACTCCAGACGCCTACATTGTTTAATTTAAAATAAAAGCAGCATTATTTCTGGTTCCGCTGGACTTGATGCGATGTATCCTCACAGAAAATGCTCGTTTTTATAAAGAACATTATCACTGCAGTCTTAAAGAAAAAACCCAAAAGACTACACTGATAAAAATCTGTTTCAAGGCCCTGAAACATAAATTAAGTTAGCACAGCAGGGCTTTCACTGTAATAATTTAACTTGTCAGTTCACATCATTGATTGACTTGAATTCATGGGGCTTAACTGATCAATATTATAAATGGTTTGGATGGCTCTGCAGGAATAGCCCAGTCTTAATTTGAGGTCAGTTCTTATTCCTTTTAAGTCTCATTAGCAAGAGCCAACATAAATCCAGATATGGGAGGACAAAAGCAGAAAGCTTTGTATCAACAGCAAGGCCAGCATGACAAAGCAGAAGAATGCCATGTTCAGTTGAATTGTATGCAGCCTACTGCAATCTCTTCTAGGTCTTTGGCAAGGAACAAAAAAAGTGCATGGAATCACTAGCAATAAGGAGGAAGAGTCCTAGTTTCTAGGAACCATATTTTATTTAGTTTGTATTGAAGATTAAAATCAACCACAGGTGTACCAGACCAGATTCTCAGCTGGCACAAAAAGGCTTCATTCTAATGAATTCTGCAGAGAAAGCCAATTTCCATCAACTGAGGTGTTGAAACAGCATACTTAAACAACGGTTGCCCTTCACGTTTTATTTTCACAAACAATTCCCTGAATGCCTGTCCCATCTTGTGACTTTGTACAGCACACTGCAGAGACACAAGCCAATTTTGCATGAGATTACTACCACCAGGAGCAGCACAGCATCACCAACTTTGGCACAGAGCCACCAACAAGCCCTGTCTCTAAGCCCAGCCATGCAGTTATCCTTGGAGTCCCAGCCTCATGTGCTGAAAGGCAGCACAGCTTTAGGGAAGCCAGAGCTACAAACTGCATGAACTAGGGCCCACTGCCATTTACCAGCTTAGAAGTTATCTTCAGAAGGGCAGTTTTGCCAAGAGTCTGGAATTGTCCCTTTGAATACCAATTAACTTATCCAGTATGCAAGAGATTGAAGAGTGCTGCTTTAGTCTTTCCTGTCTCCTTCCAAACAGCTACTTTTAATCATTCTCAAAGGAAAGGAATTCCCCAGCCCAAAGTGTCCAGTGGCTTACTGAATGACTGAGCAGAGTAGCAATATATGAACTTCACTAAAATCGGTGAGAAAACTGAATCTGTCAGGTAACTAGTGAATGTTCTCTTTCCTTGGCCTAAGATGTCAGAAGCACCTCTACCTGGAAAAACTCTCAGAGGGAGAACTCATGGCCTACTGCCTTCAACCCACACCATGCAATCTTCTTAACGTGGGGTCCAAGGAGGAGACCGGCATACTAATTAGTTGTGAATGCTGACTTGCAGGAAGAAAAACTTACTAGGTAGCCATATGAAGTAGCACCACATGTACTCAGGAATCAAGTTCAGATAGGGTCATCAGCCTGCAGACAGATTCTTCTGCAGCAGAGAGTAGACAGAAGAAACATGCAAAGCACTTCTATTTGAAGAGCCAGTTGGAAGCCAAGTCTATAGGCTGAGCAGCTGTAGAAAAGGAATTTAACTCGATAAATTCAAAGACTAAAACCATGTTTATCTCTAGAGGTAGGCAGTTGAAAGCAATAGTGCATGGTCGTGGACAACATCATGTAAGAAAACTGAATGGATTCAACAATCCTCCTATTTTCCCCATTTACTTGCTCTGTCAATCTATGCAAGACAAAAGATCTGCCTCACAGCCGAGCCACTCTAGCTCCTCAGAGTAGATGTCTCGAGCCTGATTAAAAGACAATTAAACAGGATGAAAAGAATGACCCCATGAACTGTTATTCAGGTGCATAGGCAGTATTAACCAATGGTTACAAACATGGCTGAGCTTCAAAGGAAGAAAGATTCCTTGAAAACCTAACAGGATGTCAGCTGCAGCTACTCAAATCCATGAGAATCTTTTAAGTATCATTGCATCCAAGCTCTTGATTTTCAAGCACCCAAGACTAAGTTAACATTTTAACAGAAAGGCCACAGAAACATTCAAAAAACCCCAACCTTCTAACTTCTGTAATTCCATACATAACAGAAACACATTCAAGATATGCTTCAGGGTGCCTGCTTCCAATTTCAACTGTGATGGACTATTTACTCCATTTCATCTACTGCAGACCAACTGTCAAGCTACAGAAAGATTGCTGAAGCCAATTCTGAAATATCACTTTGCCCAGCTAAATCAAGCATCATTTTTTTTCTGAAGTAAGGCTGATGAAATAATTTTAATGATCAGAGCGGCTAGTGCTGTAAATGAGCATCATTTCAGTCCCAGTCCTTGGCATTACAAATGTGGCTTCATCCCACAACAGTATTCACAGCTCAGAGTGTATGATTTTTCAACTACACAAGGACAAAAAACCAAAGTGTACACCTTGCAGGTGATGCAGAAAGAACATTCTGAGAAAGCCAGATCTTCACAACATTCAGATTGGAACCATTTTCATTCAGGTAAAAATCAATGCTTTGATAATTAACTTTGGACCATCGCTACACAGAATGGCAAGGGTTTGAAGGGACCTTGGGAGATCATCTAGTCCAACCCTCCTGCTAAAGCAGGTTCACCTAGAGCAGGGCGCACAGGACTTTGTCCAGGCAGGCTTTGAATATCTCCAGAGAAGAAGACTCCACAACCCCCCTGGGCAGCCTGTTCCAGTGCTCCGTCACCCTCAAAGTAAAGAAGTTCTTTCTCGTATTCAACTGAAACCTCTTATATGTTTCAGTTTGTGCCCATTGCCCCTTGTCCTGTCGCTGGGCACTACTGAGAAGAGTCTGGTTCCATCCTCGTGACATCCACCCTTGAGATATTTGCACATGTTGGTTAGATCCCCTCTCGGTCTTCTCTTCTTCAGGCTAAACCAACCCAACTCTCTCAGCCTTTCCTCATAGGGGAGATGCTCCACATTCATACAGAGATACCAGTTCATATTCTGAAGTTTTCCTTATTAACAGAATGTCTACATCTGACAATATTTCTTCTGTGTTTATCACCACAAAGGCCATCCCAGTCACAGTTTATCCGCACTGTACTCTCAGCCTCAGCTATCCATAAATGTACACAAACTCTTTTCTTCATGCAATAGACTCACAAAAATGTAGGTTATTCTTAAGTGTGTTAAGACACTTGCTCTAAATTTTGAACAAGGTATACTAAACTTGGTGCCTCATCTCTCCTCCTATTAGTCACATCCAATACAGGCATAATGTGAAATGGACTGTCACTTAACCTTCTAGCAATACTTGCAACAAGAGAAGTGCATGGGGACATCAGCATAAAACTCAAATAAGATGGAGAAAAAGGCACACAGAAACCTTGTACACATCCACTTTTCAGGTGAAACAATTCTGTGATACATAGATTTCTAATCTTTCACATAACTATAGCGCAGCATAAAGTGTTTAACTTCTACTTAACACCATGGAATACAAAGGTCATTTGAAAGCACCACTCAAAGCCAAGTTTTTGTAAGGTATTTTGCTCCCAAGGAAAAGCTTCTCCTGGTAAATGTTGCTGCTCTCTAAAATTTATTTCCCCTGAACTGAACATTGCACTTAGAAAATAAATCAGAATGAGATATCTGGAAGGAAGTTTTAGCTTCTTTACATGAAAGCTCCTAGATACACAATTTAAGACAGAACTATGACTCCTAAGGGGTAGGCACCTTTACGGAAATAAGAACATTCATATGGCCAGTTTTCACCAGCTAGCTTGGTTCTGAAGAACTGTATTGTGGAAAGCCCCATCAACAAACACCTGCTGTGATGTCTTTTGTAATAGGGGGGAAAATTTGGCTTTTTCAGTAGAAATGTCACATATCCATTAGCTTTCATCCTGCTTTTCGTTGCATCAGTACAAAAAAAAAAAAAAAAAAAAAAAAAAAAGAAGAAGACGACGACTCAAAGAAGACATGTGGCAATGTAAAACAGCTGATTATTCCTGGCTAGTACTCCCAAAACTACAGGGCAACTCTGATATTAAAACTGCTCACAGTTTAAAAGTGGTGCAATTACATGGATCAAGTGTAACAAACTCCTGGCAGTACAATTTTCATTCTGAACCACTTCAGCCCCATACACTGCTTTTTCAAGATAATGTATTATCCATCAAGTACTAGTGTGTTCTGTCTGATATTCCCAGCTTTACCCCTTACATATGGCTAGCACTGCTACATTCCTAGAAAATTACTAACATATAAAGGACTCACACAGGTGTTAATGTTTACCCTATCATCTTCCACATAATGGTGCTGAGGTATAATTTTAGCCCTAGTTTTATTCACTGTCAATACTGTTTACATGAATTCCTTTTCAATGAACAATGTATCTTTTGCAAGTTCCTATTCAGCACAATGTCCTTCAAGTCATAAAACAGAGAAGGTAACAATCAATAGCATCTAATCTAAGTATGGCTTAGTTTGTACTTTTGGTTAAAGTAAAATGAACTAGTTAGCACCATCTGGTTTTAGACATGTTATCAAACATGGCTAAGCAGAGTTTACCTCTCAATACAGTAAACCAGACTCAATAAAACACTTCAAAAATATGATAGTACAAAAATTAGAAATCCCGTTCATTAAGTTCTACTGTATTATCTGAAAATAAAGTAGTTTACAGATAATTTCCAAATTTCTACATTTATAAGAAGATGGCACATATGGGGATAATAGCACAAACGGAAGTACTACTTTCCTATTAATATGGAAATTCAGAAATTATTGGAGTTCTGTTATAAATCAATCTTTTCTTTTTTTGCTGATTGAAATGCCATTTATGCACTACATTAAATTCCAAAATTCCTAATGCAAATCCCCTTTTACTCTGATAAATCAGTGTAATGGTTGTCATGCTTATCCTCAATTTTGGCAGTTCTGCTCTTAGATTAAAATGGGCCAAATCAATACCTGGTGCCACACCACTAAATGTTTTGGAATTAGAGCGAGGAAGGATTTGCTCTCACAACCTTGTTATTTGCTTAGTTCAGCAGCCCAGAACAGATGCTGCACACCCACAAGATAGCTGCATTATTCACTTAAACTGACCAAAGCATGCCATGGCATTCTGAGGCAAGATTTCATGTGCTTGCACTGTAAGAATAACTTAGTGGAAACTGTAAAGAACAAGAGATTTTTCAAGTATTTGTTTTTATAACAAGGACTGCACATTGCTTGAGATTCAGGGTGATGCTAGCCTATCCACTTCCATAGGCAAGTGCAGCAGCAGATGCCTTCTTGTGGTGCAGAAGAGCTCTGTCAGTCATTTATCGATCAACCAGTCACAGTATATTTTCAAGTGTTGGACATTCTTCCTCTTTCCTAAAAGTGGTCACACAGCTCTGCAACACCTCTAGAAGACGTGGCAGTTGACCTGAGACAACAGCTTATGCCAAGACCTAACACAGGTCTGCTTGTCAATGAACTTAATGGAAAGAGTTCTCTTTAACAGAAAGCATAATCATTATATTGATGCTTAGTGTTGTTCCCCCACTTTCTCCATGTATAGAACTTTTAGTTTCTCAAATGAACATCAGAACCTATCTGGCATAGGAATTTGCTGCTCTAAGTTAGAATCATAGAATGTTTTGGGTTGGAAGGGACCCCTAAAGATCATCTAGTCCAAGCCCCCTGCAGTGAGCAGGGACACCGCTAACTAGATCAGGTTGCTCACAGCCCCGTCCAACCTGGCCTTGAATGTTTCCAGGGACAGGGCCCTCCACCACCTCTCTGGGCAACCTGTTCCAGTGTTTTACCACCCTCATTGTAAAGAATTTCTTTCTTATATCCAGTCTAAACCTACCCTGTTTTAGTTTAAAACTATTACCCCTTGTCCTGTCACAGCTGGCCCTACTAAAAAGATTTTCCCCATCTTTCCTATAGGCGCCCTTTAAGTACTGAAAGGCTGCAATAAGGTCTCCCCGCAGCCTTCTCTTCTCCAGGCTGAACAAGCCCAACTCTCTCAGCCTGTCCTCATAGGAGAGGTGCTCCAGCCCTCGGATCATTTTTGTAGCCCTCCTCTGGACCCGCTCCAACAGTTCCATGTCCTTCTTGTGCTGAGGGGCTCCGGAGCTGGATGCAGTACTCCAGGTGAGGTCTCACCAGAGCAGAGTAGAGGGACAGAATCACCTCCCTCGACCTGCTGGCCACACTTCTCCTGATGCAGCCCAGGGTAGGGTTGGCCTTCTGGGCTGCCAGCACACATTGCTGGCTCATGTCCAGCTTTTCATCCACCAGCACCCCCAAGTCCCTCTCGGCAGGGCTGATCTCAATCCTTTCTTCCCCCAGCCTGTATTGATACCGGGGGTTACCAGTGGAATTAAGGTGGATACTCAGCCTACTGGCATCATGCTTGTATTTAGCTATTCATAAGGTGAACCACAAATAGGGCAACAAAAAGCTCAGAAGTTTTCAGGCTTCCCAATGGGGTTTCACACACATGGAATAACATATCTCCCAAGATGATGCTACTTTAATCAAATCTTAGAAGAGGCCATCAGGCCTTTTCAGGTACCACCTGCTTGCTGCACAGCCTGTAAAGTCAGTCGGCTGGACCAGCATTACAAAAGCGTTGCCCTGTTGGAACTGAATGTGAGCAATAACACCCTTCCCTGTTTTTCTGTAGCACTAATTCACACATAAAAGGTGAAATGCTGAAACTGCATCCATCACCATCAGCTCCACAAAACTGTCTCTCTGGGGGACTTTTGCATGCTGAAAAAGTCAAATAACATGCTGCTTGACTACTTAGCAGTAGGGCCTTGGTAAGCACGAATAGGGAAAGATGGGTCTCACCTGCTATGAGGATAAATTTATTCTTCCTAGTGAGTCAACTAGAAGAAAATTTTACTTTCGTCCCGTGCATTAAGTTCCAAGTGCATCCCAAGATCTTTACAGGACCCTCAGTCTATCTGCTCAGAAACAGAGCTCTTGCATCAACATTTCTTTCTCCTTCCAGACTCCACAGTCTCTTCTGCATAGTCCACACAGCACAGAGCAGGCAGATGGGACAAAAGGCCTGAGAGTGCTTCACAGCATTGCACAGATATGTTCTCCCAACTGCAGCCTTGCCTGTGGAACTGTTTTAAACAGTACCAAAGCCCAACCAGCCGCATGCTTGTTACCATACCATACCTAGCTCAAGAATCCCATGAGTACCCTTTATACTCTTCCTTGTCACTCTGGGAGTGTTTTAACTGTGTGACTTCAAGTTCAACCATTACCTTTCCCCAAAATCACTTCAGGTGCTTTTAAAGCAATGTTCACATTTGGAGAAAGGAAGATTTAGAAAATCACACATGCGCAGGTTAACGAGGAGCCATAAGCCCTGCTGATACCTCCTGCTCACTGTACTGCTCTGCATCCTCAGCCAGAGAGAACCCTCAGCCACGATTAATCTGGCTTCCCCTCTTACCACAGCACTCTACAGAAAAGCATATGCCAGAGCTTAAAGGTCAAACAGAAAAAATTGCAGGATGATGACATGAATAATTTGTTTCAGTAATTTAGTAACATTGATTTGTTGTGATTATTGCTACAAACCCCCTTCATATTTACAACTGTGATCTTTTTAACATCTGAATAAATTTATATCCAGCGATCAGTGATGCATGTGTCAGAGAAAATCAGGAAAATTAGCTCCTCTAGTGTTCCCTGATGTTAAGAGAACATATTCTCCTATCCAATTATATTGTTTCTCTATGGTTTGCACTTTGAATAAACAGAATTACCATTCCAAGAGATTCTGAACATCCATCTTGAATGGGAGCAGCAAGATGATCTGCACTTAAGATGTAGCCATAAAGACACACATGTAAGGCATGCCAACAGATTCCACCTTCCTTACAAGAATCCAGAAAACGTCAAGATCAGAAGAATCATATTTTTCACCACGGTACCAATTCACACTGTGCTGCAGTTTCAAAAAAACCAAAACCCACAAACAAAAACCAGCAACTTTGCCTATATGCACAACAGTTCTTTAGCACATTATACAAATAACTCAAGAAAGAGAAGCAGCTGAGGAAGAAAAAATTACACCTTATGATACTCACTTTAACTGTACACAGCCATTATACGCAACAGGGATTCTGAATAAGACTTTACTTCCCTTTACAAGGGAAGCCTTGTAACTTCACAGATCCCAGAGTAAGTGGCAAGACAAACCAGAAGACAGATGGGAGATTGGTAAAACTGAAAAAAAATAGAAAATTTTGGAAGGAAGGTTTATCAAAGGGCTTTAAAGCCTGGGGCAAATACCAAAGGATCTGTCACTAGCCATCCCATGGGCTAACATCCTCCTACAGATCCTCCTAGGCAGAGATTAATATGCCCAATACTTCCAAGTAACTGCAATCAACGAGTCCAATACAGTTTGGAGACAAGATAACAGAGATCAGTGATTTCAATTTAACATGAGGCATGTCTGACAGACTCACTTTTGCACAGGAAAGGTGATCTACCAAAACAAGGGCTAATTTAATCAAGCTGCAGCCATGCTAAGCAAGGCCAGAGGGGATCTTTTCTTAAGAAATGGCAATATCTAGAACGAAGTTGACAGCAACGCACTTAAGGGACTGGGCAAAAATGCCTATTCCAGCCTAGAGCTGTAATATTAAGGCTTCCACTAAACAGTTCAAATACAGTGTGTGCATTGCATTACAATTCAGCTCCTGCAAGATCAAGATAGGTAGAGAGACAAATTGACCTCCAGGGACCTCTTGCAGGCACAGTGCCTCAGACGAGGTAGAACCTTCCAAGATCCATCAAGGTGTTTAAAAAGAAAAAAAGCAATAAAAAAATCCCAGGTCTACTTCCCTCTCTAGCCACAAAGAAAACTAGCACAAGGTTTATCATACCTCAGAAAACAACCTCCTCAGCAAAAGGTTGCACAATATTCCCCACTCCCAACCAAGTGACAGATCTGAGTCAGTGCTAATCCCCACCTTTCAGGAAAGGCAGAGAGAGCTAACAGTTACACTTGCCAGGATCAGGATCCTCTCAAAGTCAAGATGAAGCATAAAACTGCCCTTGGACTTGACCCTCACAGATATTGCTAGAGTCTCTTTCTTTCTGCTAGGCTTAGGTGAAACCTCAGTTGCAGATTCTGGAAGGCACTTGCCCAGTTAAGACTGGATTGCTTTGAAACAACACTTTATGAAGAGGACAATCCAGTTCCTATAAGCACCAATTCCAGAGACAAGCAAGCTGGGGAAGGTGCTCTCAAAAACTCCTTGTACAGATATATTGGAGGAAGCATTAAGGTATGATCCTGCTACATTTGCAAAGCAGGAGAATTTTAGCACAGTGCAAAGAAAGCAGATTAAGAGGCTTATTCTTTAACAGATGAAAATCAGGAAAAAAATATGCTGATCCTACGCAACCTCCAATATAACAAACAGAAAACCAAAATACGAGATGTGTGGCCTAACAGCTGCAGTACTTTGAGCTGCCAATGCCAAAACTTATAGAATATTCCTTTTGCTGATTGAAATCTGTAAAACACACTTCAACATCTGTTAGAACAAGATGTTTGTTTACCACATTCCCCTACAAAATGGAATGATGTTTCTTACCTAATGTACTGAAGAATTTTTAGATGAAAGAGGGATGTTTATGAGATCCATGCAGGGTATAATTGAAAGAATATTTCCGGATAAAGATACCATATGTTTTATATTTCCATTGAACCTATAAATATCTCTATAACAGTTTGGGGCCCTAAATACCATAATTGGGAAGAGTTTTATGCATTTGCTTAAGGCTTTTATTACTTTCAATTATCAGTTTGCTAACAGCATCTCATTTTCCTCCCACTACATAGCAGTATTCCCAAGGATAAATTCTGAGATGTCAATAAGATCACAGAAATGTGTAGAGAACTGAGCAGTGCTAGGGTCCATGAAACAATCTGGCTTCCACAGGGCACAGACAGTAATTTCTCCCCCACCCCCAAACGCCATGTGCTCCTACAGTATGTGACCAGCAAGATTTATTTGCTGCCTCTGTTGCAGGGTATGATGGGGAAAGCCTTAAAAATGCAAACCTCCAGGAAGTCCCAGCTGCACGGCAGAGCTATGTAATGCAATTCTTCCTGCACAGCACATTAGCAGCAATAGTGGAATGCGAGCATGAAGAAGTCTAAGCTGTTAAAGAGACAGAAATGATGGTACCTTACAAGAGACCACATAAGAAACTCTTATTAGCTTTAGAGAAAATAATAAAATAAAAACCATATAGAAGCATTTTCCAGATCTTACCATTAGAAGAAATTTTCCCCACCTCCCCCCCCCCGATGAACAGGAGAAACCACCAGCATTTTAGGGAAAGATGCCATTTTCACTTTTTTTTTTTATTATAGTAGTACAAGAGCTCTGTTTGCCCTTATTTCAAGAAAAACTATTTTTTTTATTTTCCTTTTAAAATTTTTTTTCCTTCCCAAAAATATGCTCATAAAAAAGGAACCTTTTCAGCCTTTGTTTAATGCTTTTTCAGCCTAACTCACAAGATGGTTTTATTTTACTGATGTTTCATGCAGTTAAGAAGTTAGAGAATGTATCTGCACAATTAATACAAGCACTGCAATTTATATGTGCACTGTTCCATGGTGCCAATAATGTTATTCAGATGCACAAACATTTAAACAGGGTTTAAAAGTTGAAGAATTCAACAATATACATCTGCTCAATACAGAAGCTATTGAAGTCAGCTGAGAGTGCACAGTTGTGCGCTGCACTGGAATTTTACTAATGCCACTATAATTTGAAGTCTTTGGAGTCCTGCTGATCTCTCAATTTTTCACAAAAATCACCACATAGCCCAGACCTTTACCTGATAAAAACCAAAAGCATAGTTTGGCACTCCACCAGCTGAGAGATTTGAGTGACATCAAGAACTCCACCAGCCAGGAAGACATCATGTTGTTCCCAAGCAGTTTCATGATCAGAGTTTTACAGTTCTTTTCTTTAAGCTATGAAGAAAAAAAAAGGTAGGAAAAAAAATATTTCTGGAAGCCCAAATACAACAAATTCTTCAGCCAAAATCAATGAAATTTAAATAGGATTCAGAGTTTAAAAACAAAATTCTCTGAGCCTATGACCTACAGTACCAGTTTAAGTATTCAGAAACTCAGGACTGAATATGCAAGCTCATTTCCCAGACAGTGCAAAACTATGTGCATTTTTTACTTTCTTCAATAGTGCATTTACTTCAGGTAATAATATAAGCCTGTAGCAGGGGTAAAGCAATTTATACATGCGTGTGTTCCAATTATAACAGTTATTCAACAGCTACTTCATAGAATCATAGTTTGGGTTGGAAGAGATCTTTAAAGGCCATCTAGTCCAACTCCCCCACAATGAGCAGGGACATCTTCAACTGGATCAGGTTGCTCAGAATACCAGCCAACCTGGCCTTGAATGTTTCCAGGGATGGGGCATCTACCACCTCTCTGGGCAACCTGTTCCAGGGTTTCACCACCCTCATTGTAAAGAATTTATTCCTTATATCCAGTCTAAACCTACCCTGGTTTAGTTTAAAACCATTACCCCTTGTCCTGTCACAGCTGGCCCTACTAAAAAGATTTTCCCCATCTTTCCTATAGGCGCCCTTTAAGTACTGAAAGGCTGCAATAAGGTCTCCCCGCAGCCTTCTCTTCTCCAGGCTGAACAAGCCCAACTCTCTCAGCCTGTCCTCATAGGAGAGGTGCTCCAGCCCTTGGATCATTTTTGTAGCCCTCCTCTGGACCCGCTCCAACAGTTCCATGTCCTTCTTGTGCTGAGGGCTCCAGAGCTGGACGCAGTACTCCAGGTGAGGTCTCACCAGAGCAGAGCAGAGGGACAGAATCACTTCCCTCGACCTGCTGGCCATGCTTCTTTTGATGCAGCCCAGGATACAGGTATCTGTCTGTCTGTCTGGAATCCACAGGAGCTATCAAAGCAAGACAAATGACAGTGGAGCACTTTGAAGAGAACTGTAAAGTCACTCCAATGAAGAAATAAAATCTGTTTTAGAAGAGAACTATTTTTCTCACTGATTTGCAAGAGGTTTACAAATACTGCATAAAAGCCCGTTGGAATAGTGATTTTCCAGAATAGCCAAAGTTTCCTAGGAAAAACCAGCTTGACTAATCTGACCTAATAGCAATAAATTAGAACTGGGTTATTGCTAAGCTCAACCAAGAGCTCACTGGGACCCAGGAGGAGCACCCGACTCACAGCTCCCAGGGAATCAGAAGATTTGCAAAGGTCTAGAAAACACTCCCATTAAGAGAGAGGTGTAAGGTAATCCCCACAGCAGACCAGGTCCTACAACTTTCAGTGAGCCAAGATTCTCTAACCCCTCTAAGCTCTATGAGACCAAATAGGAATCTACATAAATCAGCACTTCTAATAAAGAGCCAAGGAAGACAGTCATACAAAGGGTGAGGAAGAGAGGCAAGAAGCGTAAATGGGCTGTGCTTTATCTTAGATGCGTAACTATGGTGCTACAGGCTCAGACACACGTGTACAGAATTGACATAATGTGAAAAATTCAAAAGTCCAAAGTCAGCACAGAAGGCTGGACACACGCAATGGTTAGAAAACAGACTCCCCACAGATCTCAGGGTAAAGTTATGTTGTTACTCTTTGTCTCCTTCCATAGTTGAAGACAATTCTGGAACTACCTGCATCAGCAGCAATAGGCTTTTCCCATTTGCTAACTGTTGGCTTCATGTGACTGCTGCACAAAAAACACCTGGAGACTATTTGTTCTCACAAGAAAGAATGACATCAACACAGAGACTCACAAAACCCCCAGCCTAAATGAGGTGTTTCTGACATTTTCCCAGTGGCCCGGACCAACCCTGAGAGTTATGAAGAACACAAGTAACAGCCCTATTGCTAGGGGCTATAGATTTCAGAGGACTAGAAAACAACAGCAGCAGCTAGATACATTCTGGGCATGTGTGCAACAGCTGCCTTACCTAAACATCATTGCACTCAACCCTTCCCTGTACAAGCTTGCATACAGGCTAAAGCTAGCAGGATCTTTTCAATTCAGAAACAATTCTGAAGAGGAAGAGAGTCCTAGACACCTACAGCCAGGCACAACTCACACAAAGGTCGTCTAATGCAGCTCTAAGCCACTGATCTGATTTCCTGTATTTTGGTTTCCCAGACACAATATTAAAGAAGAGTTTTTATACTCTGCCTTATATTAAGCCCTTCCTCAAGGGATTACAGTCTTTTGAAGTAGGCTGTTTCAGTGTAATATTTCAGAACATTTTCTCTCAATGCTAGATCTACTTCATGTTATCCATCTGCCATATTTTCTTCCAGCATATTTTCTAAGCTTCCCCCCAGCCTTTCTCAGTTGTTGCAACCCCTTATCATAAGACCCTGTCTTCATAACATTATATTACACACCAAACTTACAGCTCCTCTATGCTCAAAGGACACAAGCAATACTACATACTTGATGAGCATCTATGCATGGATATACCTACCTTATATAAAAGAAACCCAAGTCCACATTAATCAAATTGCTGCTGATCTGTTGTTTATCAAGGACTGGTCCTTTTAAGCAAAGATAAGTGATTAAAAAGAAAGCTAACAGCCTAGGTCTTCAGATCCTTCAAAGGAACCCCAAATGACTCTGCCTCCCAGAAAGCAAATGCCACTCACTGCACAGGATTGTGAATTAGCCAGGCGCAGAGTGATAACAATTCAAAGGGACAAAAGGGAGGTTTGCATAGAAAGCTATAAAGTCACAACAGAAAAAGACTAAAAGTTATACTCACATATTATTATAACAGTCCATCCCTTACAGTTAAAAAATACCCATTATCCTTATGTGGATTGTTATTTGGAAAAAATATAAAACAAACACAAAGCCATTTTCCTTCATTTTAATGTTGGGCCACAGCCACACACATACCCCTCCTAGAACCCTCCCACTATGGCAAGGGTATAAAGAACACAGTGCAGTATTTCCTTTCAAAATGGCATAGCAGATGGGAAGGGAAGCAGCCTGCATACCATAGAGATTAGCTAATTTTCTGTTCAGTAGAGGTATGACGTAAAGGTTTTCTACTCTGGCTTTTCTAATCTGATGAAGCTACTGAATAGCTGTTATATTAGGAACACACACATGTATAAATTGATTTGTCCGTGTTATAGGTAGATATTCTCCTCCTCAGCATAGAAAAGGTGGCCTAACAAATCTTCAAGACTTGATGCAAAGCTAGCTTTCTATCCGGTACAAGCTATTCCCTGCATATCATAACAATGATTAACAGCAGACTTTGTTTTGTTTTCCAGGTATGTCAAGTTCATTTGTCGATGGGCTTCCTCCCTCCCAAAAACATTTTTTAGTTGGACCTCTACATGTGCCACATGGTCTTTTTTATTAGATATCACCTGGGCAATAGAGATGTTACCTTCTACAGGTAGAATGCAGAGAAACTTCTGAAGCATTAGTAATCCAGTTTACAACTGCTTCATAGACTGGTTAAAGCAGGGTTTCTATAAACCTATGCTCATATATCATTAAATGCTCAGTGTGTACAGCATTGGTGTACATAGTACAAATTCCTCTCCTTTCAGTTATTTGTCCAAGGACAGATCAGTAGTGGTATGTGCATGCAAGGACTGAGCCTAGAACTTCTGTCTCAAAATTTTATCTTTACTTCTCAAGCTCAAAATAAAAAAAAATAAAATCAGTCTCTAAATCAAAAAACCACAATATTTTGTGGAACCTTGACATATCAACAAGCTATTAAAAAAGAACAGATACGTTGAGTGCCCAAAGTTTACTACCTATCTGGCTAAATAGGATTAGTTTAGTTTTCGTTAGACTGCTACTCTCATAAAGCTGTAATTATATTAGAGATATGTAGCTATTTCTGTACTTCACTTAATGTAGAGGTCATGTCATGCTCCAAAAAACAAACTGGGCATTTAAACTCAGGAAGAGCTCTAGCTCTCTCTACAATGAGCTTCATGTTTCTCTAGCCAAAAAGCAGGTCATCCTATTGCTCTGAGCCAAAAGCTGAGGGCAACCACAAGGCTCAAACATCTATTCAATATGTGATATAACACAAAAGGCATCAGCAGCTCCAGTGAACTGTGCAAGACTATATATGTAAATGTTACCAGGCTTGCATATTGTTTGTAGGCCTTCACAGGCAGCACAGACTGACACAAAAACTTCCAGGAGAGGAATATATAGTTTGCACTTTTAGACACCATCCCACTGAAGCGAAGGCAAGTCTTGCTACAAATTCCATATGTGCTGGATTGGACCTAGCAAATAGCCTTACTAAGTATGTCTTAACTGGTAAATAACCTAACTTTGAGGTCAGAGAGAAAAGGAGCCTCTATGGCTGAATGACAGCAACTAAGTTTGGTTTGGTTGGTTTGTTTGGGTTTTTTGTTTTGTTTTGTTTTTTTTTTTTTTTTTTTTTTTTTTTTTTTTTTTTTTTTTCTCTAAAAGCTTGCATCTTTCTTTTAAATGCCTTACCAGAATTTGTTAACCTGGAGGGCAGATTTTGATGTGCTTCTCCATGGAGAATGAAAACCAGTTCTGAAAATAGGACTTGGTTATCAAATCACAGAATCACAGAATGGTTGAAGTTAGAAGGGACCTCTGGAGATCAGTAAAAGCAGAACTGAATTGGGAGGTCAGGACGTTGACCCCTGTGGCCACATGTTAGTGCTGTAGGCCAGCTTGGGCACTGGGACAGCACACTGTTGGCTTACTCTGACTTTGTAGCAGT
The DNA here is from genome assembly GCA_034008185.1 of Gorsachius magnificus. Classification (NCBI taxonomy): domain Eukaryota; kingdom Metazoa; phylum Chordata; class Aves; order Pelecaniformes; family Ardeidae; genus Gorsachius; species Gorsachius magnificus. The sequence goes on along the minus strand of CM067087.1, from coordinate 23,489,527 downwards.
ATTGTTCTACCCAGAAGTTTAGGGCAGAACTAGGTAGGCTGAAGGAGAAGATAAATTGTAGAGTACTCAAACAATCATTTTCAAATGTAGTTTGAAGGAGGAGACAGTGAAAAGGCTATATATCACCAACCAGATCTGGGCTTTGGGACATCAGAACAAAGAGTCTCAATACACAGCTACCATTCAGGAAAGAGTACTTCAGTATTGCTTGCCAGGACAGTGAAAGAACTTTTTACATGCTTTGTTTTAACAGGAGGACTGCATTACTGGGAATGCTCTGGTACTGTGTGACTACAGTCTATTAGAAGAGCTACGCCTTCATTTTAACTGACTCCCTCACATCCCTCCTTAGAAGTAACACTGGAAAGAAGCCAAACGGGAAACAGGATTTCTAGATCTGCCAAAATATCATTTCATTAGCTTGGATATTGAGAGAAAAAAAAAAAGCGCATTGTTTTTCTTGCTTGAAGTTGTTACACAGTTCATACACAAAAATTTATATACCCTTCAAAATAGGTGTAAAACTTGTTTTGCAAAATAGGTGCACCAGCAACAGGAAAATGGCTGTTTCCCATACACATTCTTTGTGCTAAATCCAAAGTGCACACATTTTTCAGGACATATAATTTTTATTCATCACTGCGCAAGACTTGACATTGCAATGACTTAGTACTGCAGTGGCCTCAGTGTGATGCTTAGCCCTAGAGCACGTTACCATATTGTGATCCATTATGCCAGGTTACAAATCTGGAAGGCTTTTGTTCCTGTAAAAACATCAGATTAAAGATCAAACTCTAGTGGTTATTTTCTGCAATTAGACTGGAGATGGAGTGGGCCCAGAAAGTTCTGAGGCCTGAGACAGAAGAGGAAAGAGTATTTTTTAGCACTCTTTTGAATCATTGTTTGCACAGCAATTTTGGCTTCAGTGTGTACAGCTTCAAAAACAGTCCTCCTTTAAGAACAGTATTTGTGGAAGTTATGAAAGCACTAATTCAACAGTACAGCTTCCGAGTACAACACTGACCCCCTCGCAAGAGTTTTGGAGAACTAATTTACTCTGTTAAAGAGCCAGATGAAAGAGCTCCTGATTAGTGAAAAAACTTGAGCTTTAAAACATACTGAATTTAGAATGCACTTCTCTATTTCTCTGCTTTCTGTCTGTGGGTCAGGAAGCTTCACAAAAGCAGTCTTTTTTTACGTAGAATTATTTGCCTACTAGCTACCACCTTAGAATCACAAGCAGCTGTATACTATATCATAAGTAATTACATAGAGAATACAATGGCAAATAGATAGTCAGGATAGTAAGAGAACAGGAACAAGTTCTGTAACTGTTTGAAAAAAACATAATCACAGTACCATAAGAAAGGATGCTTCTCTTTCCCATTTAAATCTTGGAGCTCCTCATACAACCTTTTTTAGTACACTATAATATTAGCTTTTAATGGCCAATACCTCTTACTGCCTCTAGTGAAGATACAGTTCCAGTACTGAATACAAACTTAGGATGGCATATAAGAGATACTACTTGCCTCAGTTCACTGACAAGTGAAACTTCCCTTTGACCCATTTTTTCCAAAGAATTTCTCAGTATTAAATGCTTTCACATAGGATGTCATTAGCTCTAATGAGTTCATCACTACTGCAGCTAAGAACAAAGCGCTTAATTAGGGAGCAGAATTCAGCTATTCCACATGGATTTTAGGCCTTACACTAAGAAGCAGACAATACTAAGAGTCACACCAGTAGACAAGTTGGAAATACTTGCTCTTACCTAAAAGCCATCTGATTTTTAAAGGCTTTTGAGAAACTTAGTTAACCAATTCAGAAAAAAAATAAAGTATCTAGAGTCTCTATACTCAAGACTTACAGTACAGAGAGGTCATGCCAGGATGTAAGTACATAATACACAGAGATAAGCAGGCTTACAGCAATAGACCTGATTCTTCCTTATGCTAGCAAATCTGCCTACAAATGCAAAGATCTTGCCTTGCAAGAGGAATTTTATAGAGCAGCCCCAAAAAGGGGGGAGGGACAGACAAATGCAAAGCTCTCCGCTACCAAGTCTGTCATCTGCCCGAACGCAACATCTTGCGTCTCTGAATAGCTAAAGGTAAGATAGCAACATGGTCAACATACAGTGAATAGAGGAGCATCACTAACATTCCTGAAAAGCTATGCTAGAAGTGTTCTAACCAAGAAACAGTTCCAGCAGTATAAATGCAACTGTCCTAGGAAACAGAAGTGTACCTGTGGAGAGGAAAGCAGCCAGGTTCTGCTGTTCCCAGCTTCATAAACATGATCCTACTTTAGCTCCTTTGTCTTTATATAAACATACCAGCCAAGGAATAGAGAGTCAAATTGCATTAGTGGCAACCACTCACCTTTCCTAGAAACAGCTGGTTGCCAGTGCAAATAAAGAACTGAGCTGCTGCTTAGAACATAGTTGTACTAAAACTTTTCACAACACATTTTTCACTTTTTCAGAACATTTAACAATCTCAAGGCTTTCATAACCCTTACTAATTTCAATCTCCCTTTCAGAATGCAATTCTCTGTCTGAGAAACAATGGGACAAATGAAGGGAAAACTTGAAATAGACAAATGGAAGTTCCACCTTGAATTAAAAGGGAGATGATGCAGCCACACAGAAGCACTAGGCAAGGCACAGATGAGGGAAGTTAGATTGCCAGACCTTGCTCTGAAGTCCACTGTGAAAAATCAGTAACAAAACTGAGCACTACTACACCACGTTCTTCACTTCCAAGGTCCAGGGTAAGTCTTGGAAAAATCCTAAGCAAACGGTAGGAAGAAAGACTAGTATCAAATACATTCTAAATTCCTTTTTTTTTTCTCTTTTACACGTTTCCAATTGCATAAAAGCATTTTGTTAGAAGTTTTTTTTAGAGCTTATTGGGTGTTTAAGGTGAAACTAGTAAATTGTTATGAATTTAAGAGTTGTTCTTACTTTGGAGACGGAAACAAAAAAAAAGCACATACCTTTATGCGCTTGGAACACAGAACCGACAGAAGAATATCAGTAAATGTGGGGTGTTTTGTGGTTGTTCTTTTTTTTCCCCAAACAAAAATGCAGAAGTCAGCACTTTAGGACTAAAATTACCAATTTCCAAATACTGGGAGAGATGGTAAGAGAAGCCATACCTTGGACAACATTGTGTTTCATTCAGTATGACTGTCTTCACTGGACTTGCATTGTTGATGCTGAAGATAGAGCTGTAATAGTTTCTTCTCAGTGACTGGAGGTCACCAACAGAGTTAGGGATTTAGCACTGACTTCAGAATATACAAGCTGAAGAACTTTTAGAGAGACTTGTTCAAGCAGAAGTTTCAAATGATTGTTTTGATACATCACAATCAGAGCTCCATCTACTATGTGTATATCACAGTGGAGTCAAACTATGTCTAAATACAAGAGTGATTGATGTAGTCAAGCATTAAGAGTTGAGGATGTTTGCCTTGCTTTGCAATATACCAATGCATCTGAAAGAATTATTTAACCTATTAAACAGCTGGCTCAGGTGCAAAGAAAAGCTGATTCTTTCTTTTCTTGGATGACACTATACCTCCCACTTCAGTGATTCATTCCTCTTAGCCTTAAGAGGAGAAGCCTTCTCTCCTGGCTTACAAACAGATTTGTGAAGTATCTGGCAATACTGATGATCTCTGCTCAAAATTTCTTCCCTTATCCTGCTTTCTCCTCAGCTCAGCCAGGCTCTTAAAAATATCTGTAGCCAACCATACATATTTCTATTCTTGTTTATAACTTTGTTGGGAAAACCCCCCACTTTTTTCAATCCTTAAAAGATTTGGGAAAAGGCCACACGTTTAAACTGTATCTATTCAAGAGCTGAGTATGTTTTCTGCACTTTCCACATGACCTGCCAGTCCAGGAATTCACTCTATAAATATCACACTATTGCCAGTGAAAAACTCAGTCACAAGATTTTCACCACAGATTACAGAAAAGTAGGATTTTAAGCACTATTTTTTGAAATTCAGATGCTAGACTAAAAGTGCTTCTTAATGAGATAATCAAGTGCTTCATGCTAAAATAAGCACTAGCCAAAATGTCTGCATTTTTAATGAAAAAAATGATTGACCCAGTTTTTAATCACACAATCTGGTTAAAATCTTCATGCTTTTCAAAGAATATTGTGCTTTCTGAAGTTGTTTAAATTTGCATTCAATTTGGTTGTTTATTTTTCCTCTCCTTTTTCAGTCTTCCTTTCCACTGCTTTCCTTTAAAAGGAACCGAATGATGTGATAAATGCAAAAACCCAAACAAATTTTCAACCTTAAGTTCACTTAAAAGATTTATTAAAGATTTTGTGAAAATAAATGGTTTATAACCACTTTCATATGTTATTTTAAAATGTCTCCTCTCTATTTATATACATGCACACACACTATATATAGTACAGAACATATGGTTGAAGGTACCTCATTTTCATAGCTCCATCTCTCTAGTACCAACTTCACTATATCGCTATTGAAAGTCACAGCAATATGTCCAAGATCACACAGGATTCTTGAATAGTGAACATTGAATCCAAGTATGAGAGTGCTCTCTTGGACAGTTCTTCCCTACTGATAATAGACATACTTTCATCGTGATGATCTGAGTAAGTGAAAGATTTGCATGAGCAGCTATTCCAGGGATTACAAAGAACTTCACTCTGTATTTATCAGTTAATTTGCTCTGAAGGTAGTTTCTCATCTTAAAGAGCTTTGCAGAGGTGAGTTTAAGCTTCTACTTTTGTTTTGGATGACACATGTTAATCTTTCTCTGCAAGAGAAAGAGGCTTGTTCAGCCTGAAGAAGAGAAAACTGAGAGGGGACCTCATCAACACATACAAATATCTTAAGGGCGGAAGTCACGAGGACGGAACCAGTCTCTTTACAGTGGTGTCCAGCGACAGGACATGGGGCAATGGGTACAAACTGAAACACAAGAGGCTTCAGTTGAACATGAGGAAAAACTTCTTTACTCTGAGGGTGACACAGCACTGGAACAGGCTACCCAGGGAGGTTGTGGAGTCTCCTTCTCTGGAGATATTCAAAGCCTGCCTGGACGAAGTCCTGTGTAACATGCTCTAGGAGAACCTGCTTTAGCAGGGGGGTTGGACTAGATGCTCTCCCGAGGTCCCTTCCAACCCTTGCCATTCTGTGATTCTGTGAAATAGAGGCACAACAACAATGGCAGGAATACAAATGCCACAGGCTCTTTCTCGAATCAGATACAGGGAGCATCTGGAGATGCCGATAAAGGCAGAGATTGCTGTATCGGCACTATCAGGGATTAGATTTCTGCTGCTTTAGAGGCCCTGTTTCAAGTTGCTTCACAGGAAGTAGTATTTATCAAATGCTAAAGCCTCTTCTAATAGATTCAAGTTCGTCACATGCTGTTTGCTAATGACAGCATTTTCCACATATTAGCCTCTAAAAAGGAAACAAAGCCGGGAGCTGATCCAGAATACAGGTTCTGAGAGTTGGCTGAAATTTCCTCAGCCAAAGTGCTTTCATCAGGTGGGACTAAAGGATCACGACTGAAAGCAAAAGAAAGCAGAAACAGGGACCAGCAGAAAACAAGATGACATTTCGCCTAGGAAAGCAATTTCCACAAGAGACCATAATTCCTAAGAGAAAGGAATTACTAAGCACAGAGGTCTTTCCACGTCCTTCAGGACCAATGGAATCACTATAAGAATCAGTCACTGGTAGATGGTGGATTATACTCTGACCTTAGTGTTTGTCAAAATTAAGGTACCTAAGGTTTGCTTTCAAGTCAACATCTAAGCCACTATAATGATGGGCTCTGTAGACCTCTGGTCAAACATACTTCCAGCCCTGACCTTGCAAGGTGTGAACATTCCGCTTTCTGTTAATCAGCCTCTTACATTTAGTCCCAAATGGAAGAACTGAAGAACCACAAGTCTGAGGTTCTGAGGAGAAAAAAAAAAAAAAAAAAAAAAAAAAAAAAATCTAAATAGGACAGTGGAAGCCTGCTTCTGTGATACCTGTAGTCAACCTTTACATGTACAACACATGGACAGACAGTAAAACCAAACACTTCAGTATAAACATGCACTTTGAAAATTTAGTTCATACAACTTTACTGTTTTTCCCCTAGATGCCTACAATTAGAAGATCAGGAACTTATGGCATGGCTGAGCAGGAACTGCAGCCCATATTGACAGTGAGATGCTCCTTGCAGTCTCATGATGTCTGCCTTTCCAGAGAGCAGGAAAATAGGGCACTGTTTCCTCCAAGCAGACTATGTTTATAGTGCATGAAATTAAAACATAGCCCTTCCTTCATTTGGAAATTTTCTCAGCTTTAGGGGGAATATATAGTCATCAGCCAAAGCTGTGTAATAGCTTGATCTGTTCTTAACTTGCTAAATTTAAAATACAAATGCTTAAAGTATTTGCTTAGATCATTTAGCATCTTCCTGTTATGACAGTTGCTTGCTACGACTCAAATTACTGTCTATCTTCTGTTGTCCTTGGAATTGTGGTTTTTTTACTGTAAGTCATGCACTTCACTGGAGCCAAATTCCAAAGAAAGGAGTATCTGCTTCTGCCACCCTTGCTCATATAGCACTTACCTGGTGTAACACTATGGGATTGATGGGATAGATTGAGATACAGCAAAGGGTTGGTTGAACTGGACTCTAAAACAACTTAACATGAATGAAAATCAAAACAGTTACAGCTGGATTTCATTTCATGCCTCATTCAACACTAGTCAAACACAAACTGCAATGTCTTTTTTTGCAGGCTATAAAAAATTCAAATTGTTTTTGTACTGTGACTTCATCATACTGAATATTTAATACTTATAGACAAACTCTAGGTAAACACTCATGAAAGATACTTACATTTTCTATGACTGTTCAAGAATGGGAAATGTTCTGGGGTGCACCACTGCACAAGTATGTTCCTCAAAAATTAATAAATAAGTGTGTGTTGCTAGACTACACTTGAATTAAATATATTTATGAGTGTTGGTTTTGCAATAAATTTATGCATTTAATTTGAAAAATGAAAAGCTGAATTTGTGCACTTGAAAAATCTAAGGTATACTTCTCTATATTTCTGTTTTCACTGGGTTTTTTTTACATTTTCATTTACTTTTATACTATAAAAAAAGCACAGGGACACTTCTGACATTCTACAAAGGGCACTCACTGCAATCAAATATAATGATGAAAAACTGTAAATCTTACTTCAAATATTTGACTTCAACTTTCTGAATTTTGAGATCCAGAAAGACATAACATTACTGGCCTGGATACACTATACCTATTTTTCTGGCTTCACCATAGCAAAGTCATAGTATCTCCCAAGTACACAGGGTTTCCAGATGCACTAAAAAAATATCACTGCTGCAATTTCTTTTACAATCAACAGACTGTAAAGTTTCTAAGATTAGCTACTGACATATGTAGTAATCTTTAATATCAGTGTCTGACAAATTAGACTTATAAAATAAATACTGAAGCAGCTCAAGTTCTCCTGCAGAATAGAGTAGGCCATTCAGATATATAGGCATCACTAGAGTTCCCCTCTTTGCTCTGCAGTTTTTGTCTCCAGGTACTAGAGCATGCAGACGCACCTTTTGGATAGGCAGATTTTTAGAATAAGAAGGAGTTTTGCACTGCCTGATAAACATGAAGGTGCATTAACAAAAAGCTCTTTTTAAATCCACAAACATAAAAAGAACCTGGTTTAGAGTGTAATTATTTCCTAGCATCTTTAAGCAAGAAATGTCAAAAGCTGCTCAAAAGTGTCATTTTGCCCCATTAACATATGGGATGACACAGGGTGCCTGATCCAAAGCTCAAATCAGTTTATCCCCATTGATTTCAGCTGACTTCAAATCATGGTCTGAACTAGGGAATGTTAACTGCCTTTAAACAGCACTCAGTCACAATACACTACAAAGGCATTTAAGCAGCAACCAAAAAACTGCATGGAGAACTGGCTTTCAGATTTCAAAAAACATGCCAAAACTACAGAGAGTTTTATTGCAGAGAGGGTGAGGATATGTTTCTAGATCTTAAGTTATGTTTGCCTTGTTAAGTAAATAAGAATAGGCTGTTAGTACACAAACAGCTGGGGAACCTATCAGCTCTTCAGGAGTTCTGATGCAAAAAGCATGTGCACCTGGTTGGGAACTTTATGCTAGGTTTAAATCACAAAATGGTCTCCTACTTCAGTAAAGTATTTACTTCCTTTCAAGTGCTCTACTGCAGGTTTGATTTAGAGCACATTTTACCTGGGAAATTCAGGTTGCAGGCACCTCACCTGGGTAGGTTTGCCTTGCATATCTTGCTGTTAAATCTGCACTTGTAGCTATAAACTAGCAACTCCTGCTGATTTGATGGAGCACCTCATCTCACACTAGGCTACCCTAGGACCTGAATTTTGAAGCACTCAGCTTTTTTAGCAGCTGAGCACCATTCAGTCATTGCTGCTTCAAGTCATTCTCAGGCTCTCTTTGGGAAAGTTTGCAGTGAGTGGCACCCCACTGATATCCTCCATCTGTAACTAGCATTTTACTTTCTGGGATGCTATGGTTCTTGATTGCCACTTCACCCTCACTGGACATATCCGCTACAGTCTTCAGACTGTGCAAAGTATGCTGCAAATGTTCGTTGTTTTCATAGATATCTGGCTTGTACAGATCTGCAAAAACAACACCTTTTTTTTCCTGAAGTCCTTTTCAAGCTTTTCAGGCCCTCCTTACTTGCTGCTCAGCCTGAGATTTTTCTGACCCTAAAACTCTTTGACCACAGTATGCGAATAAAGCCTGTAAGTCAGAGTACAGGTCCCTTTAGCTGTTAGAGTCCTAACACTTTTCTTGCTCAGGCAAAAATTAGCTGCTGCTAGACCACCCCATTCAGCCAGCCTTGGACAATGAGTTTCCTTGAATTCAGTAAATTCTTTTAGCATATTCATATTTATGACTATAAATGTTATATCAACACCTGCTTGGATTGTCCATTAGCTACTTCCAAAGATGAAGTGTGACAAGGTTCCTATCAGCTCGCAGCTGATTAAAAGCACAGCAACTGTTTGTTGTACATGGCTCAAAAATCAGCATTCACAGTTTGCACAAAGATTCCATTAAGCATCACAGCAGGGTGATGAAGTTCAAGCAGCACAAAAGAAAAGAGAATCCCTCCCTGTGAAATGGCTTTGTTGGCATCCTAGAGTCCAATTCAGATATTAAGTATTTAAAACAAGTTGCCTTTTGAATTGCGTTTAGTACAGTATCATACAGCCATATAGGATTTGTAAAGTCAAGAAGTAGAACAACTTACATGCAACTTGCAATCTGATCCCTAGTTTGTACTTTGTTTGTCCATTGTCCTGAAGAAGGAGGTTGAGCTAGATGGTACGCTGGTGGCCAAGAAGTCTATCATTGATAGTCTTGCCTAAAAGGTCTGTCAAAGGAAGCATCATTATAATTAACAGGTCAGCTAAAAACAGTTAAAGAAAAGCTTGCTTTAAAATATTCTCAAGTCTCCTTATGCAGTTCCTTTCTCATAAAACAATCATTTCATTTTAGCAGGTGGTTACAGCTGTTTAAAGCTTAGAGTTTATTATATAATCAAAAATTCAATTCTGCTTGAACATCATCCAGGGAAGTCATTGGTTCTCACGTTAGATCTCAATGTACCCCTAGAAAGACTCAGACCTTAAATAGCTAATCCCCATTCTTGCTCTTTTATTTTGCAGTGTTATTTTCATACTGGTCATAGTAGTACAAACATTCAAACACAAATGAATTTCTGCACTAGAGATCTGCTTTATTTGTAGGGTGGTGGGAAGTTCTCAGGCCATCAACTGAACTTGATAGTAATCACACAGTTCACACCACAAAGTTGTGTGACATGGACTTTAAACACACTTTGACAGACACCACTCACTTTACTTTGTAATTAACCACAAACTTGGTCCCCTCTCGCTTCAAGCCTGAAAACTCCGCATGTCAGTCAAAATTGGTTTATTACATTGTATATCCTACAGCTCTTCCAACCTGCACGAATATCAACTATTTCAATCACTGCTGATCTGCCACATGTGATATTTGATGCCTGAGGCAGACAAGGTAAATTACATGCACAGCACAATTTTATTTTTTTTTATGATTTTGAGTTTAAAGCCCTACATATAGCACTTGTGGTAGAAGGTCCTGAAATGCCATTCCTGCCCCTGCAGAAAACTAGAGAATGTAGAGTGTATTGTTTCGGAAGGCAGAAGCCAATCTGGTCATCACAGGGTAATCCAGCTAGAAGGGTCTGGAGGGGACTACTAGGCATCCCTAAATGGGGATACCCTTAGAAAGCAGGTAAATTCATCACTGTACCAAACCTTGAAGTGCTTATTTTACATATAAAAGCAAAGGATCTAGTCACAATTCCTACATTTTCTTTTCCAAAAAGGCATTTTCAGGTTGGCACTATGGGATGAATATGGGCTAGCTATTTCTTTAAATTTAAGCTAAACAGTACACAGGTGGCTCTTCTAAACCCCCTGATTTGGCTTCTCCATCATATAAAGACAGCACCTGACAGTACATCTGCTCCACAGCCAGAACATGCTACAAGAGCCACCCGGCTTTGGGGGAAATAGGCTGGACTTCCTGGTATTCTGTGTGCTCATGGCAGTTTCCAAATCAGGATGAAAGCTCATCCACATTGGAATGCCAAATTAGAATTAGCAAAATCTGCCTTGGATTCAGTTCTACAGGAAGGAGGTACTCATTCCATGAATATCTTAATCTTTTAAGGCGTAAGACTATGCCCATGCATTTGCACTTTTTCTGCTTAGTTGTGCCAGAAGTCCTTAAAACTAGACCTTTACCAGAACAGGTAATTCCCTTGCATTAAAAAAAAAAAATAAAAAAATCTAATACCTGTCCCATTTCTCACTCAGAAGGCTGCTATTCCACATCGCAACTCCACCTGGCAATCAACCTGGGAGAAAGACGACTGATAAATTATGAATGACTGTAAGAGCTGTTGAATAATAAGACTGCTTAAGTGAGATGATAAAAGACAAATTTGCACTCCTGCACATCCTTTCAAATACTAAATGTTTAGCATTTTGTTCTGTGCAGTTTTCTTAGCCCATATGCAGGTATTTAGAAAGAATGCAGGAAAAAGTATGTCAAGGACAATGGGAGATCTTTCAGTCTGTTTCAATCACTTGAAGTGTTTAGGTTACTTTAGGCATCACCTTTGAAGAAACAAACTAAAAGGGCTTTCCTGCATTCAGAGAAGGGGAAGTATGACATTTTCCTACATTAGAAATAGTTGTAAGCTAGCTAGAAGCTCAGGCTCCTGAACAGAAACTATTTTCAGAACTATAAATAATTCCCGGATTTAGGGAACAGGTCTCCATTAATCTTTTGGCTTATTTAGAATACACTACAAAAGTTTCTTCCGTTTCACTGTTAATGTGGATCAGTTTTGATAGACAGCAATGTCAACGTGGATCAGTTTTGGTAGAGAGCAACCTCAATCATTTACAGCCTTTTGAAAATCAGACACATGCTACTTCTGTGGTTTGGAATGCAACTGCTGTCCATACTGAAATCTACCCTTGTCCATTACTCCTCTAAGCCCACTTACACATTGCAAACCTAAATTTCTCTACCTAAATGCATATTTTCTCTGCAATGGATGCATTTCTTTTTTCCCCTGTAACAGTCCTTATCTCTCACCCTCTCCAAAAGGACATGGTGAGTTCCTCTTATCTTCCATCATCACTCTCACTTGCACATTTATTCTTCTCCCAAAAACTCCTTCCAATGAAAGCAACATTACTGAGATCTATATTCACTTATTCCCCTGAAACACATCCGCTCCCATTTTGTTCTAATGATGCGTTTTCTACTAATTAGTTTTACATAGACTGTAAAGGGAAATGGCACGCTTGCCTGGAATACAATGATATATCTGGTTAGTAAAATATAAACAACAAAATAACCTCCTTAAAAAAGTATTAATAGTCACAAGCACATGTAGCTGTGTTTAGGCACTGAAAAGTTTAAGTGGATAATAAAGGTCCCACAACACGACATTTTTGGTCATGAAATATGTCCTTTTTTGAATGCAACCATTTGCTCTCACAGATCAGTGCTTCTGAACATAAATTAGGGTTCCATCCCAATGCATATTGGTACAGATTGTTCTTGAAGCTCATTTCAACACAATCTTCTTTTAGCACCAAGTTGGGTTCATGTAGTTGGTTCTGATCAGTAACTAGAGTACACTTTCTAAGGAAATATGACCTGGCAGTAGAATGCAGCACTTTTACTTATGCAAAAGCCAAGGCAAAACTACTGCTGTTCAGAAACGCACCAAATCTCACTGCCAGTGAAGCTGTTCTAGTTCAGAGTTGGTCTGCTTAAAAACCTGTTTGGGCCTTGAGTGTTGATTTGGCTTCAGTAACACTCATGCTTAAGAAAATCCAATTTCAGACTGTTCTGCACCTTCTTTTGTTTTAATCAAAAAACGTTGATAGGTTGAAGTGACTCCATTGTTCCAACAATTGTTCATCGATTGTTATATATCTAGAACATCTAGAACTACTGTCAAGGAACACTACTCAGTCTGTGAACTTAAAAGGGTTCCAACAGCAATGACAGAATGATCACTCATGTTAAGATTTTGGGTGAGCTTGCCCCACTTGCTAAAAAGGGTGCAAGTACATTCCATCGATCTCTACTTCCAACTTTCATTAGACATTCAGATATTCCAGCCACTTACTTTTCCAAGTTCACTTCAACTCACATTGTTTAAGTCAACCTCTTGTCTCCCTTCCTCATCTACATGCCTCCAACCTCATGTCCATATAAGGCTAGTACAGGTTCAGCCAGCTTCCCCTTACTTGCTGCCCACAGATGTTTTCTCCATTCTTTGACACAAGTGTGCTAGTAGTTGCAGCAAGCAAGTTCAGACTCTGCCAGGCTCTCCTAAGACTCTGGAACCACCCAGGCAATTGGATGTGACATCATGACGATTTCCTTATGCAAAAAGTATCAGCATTTCCTCAGCTTTCTCTGGCTTGGGTAAAGAGCATTTACTTACTGCTCCTACTCAAGGACAGAAGGGACTATGGGGAAAACATGTCTTTTGTGTCCAGCCCAAGGCAGGTACACTTTCAGTGCAAGCCAATGCAGATATGCTAGAGAAATTGGAAATAATTTCCCACGTTATTTATGGAGATAGGGGGTTTTGGAGAGGATGTCTTCTTTTTCCAATAAGCATATATATGGGAGAGTTGAAGGCTTAGATTTAAAGTCTATTTCAGTGAAGCTCTTAAATGCCTCTGTGAACACAAGGCTACCTGACTTGACCATAATCTCTGGTACACTTAAGCAGAGAACCATGACTGAATCCTCACATGGCACATTACAATCCTCATCATACTTAGTGAACTGAGCTTGTCTGAGTAGTTCTCCTAATGCCAGCTTGTGGAGGACAATGCTGACAGACCAGTTTTGAACCTGCATCCTGCTAATGCATATGTGTGGAATCCGTGCATTTCAGACTAGCAATCCTGAATCTGAAACCTGACCAGGGACAGTGGCAAAACTGAGAAGACTAGGCAAATTTACTAATTCCTGCATTATGCAGTATTGCTTTGTTAGGGCTATGAGGGTTATTCAGAGACAGGAAGATGGACTGGAACAGATCGCACACTAGAAAAAAGCCATTATCCACTATACAGGTCCAGACCTGAATGATTACAGACCAGCCTTCATTTAACATGACTAGAGTTGTAAAAATTCACATCTGCAGAGAAGAGTATGTAGTCCATTTTGTAAGCAAACCAGGCCTCGTTAGGATGATAGCACATTGGTAATACGCCTGACCTCTCTGCCCATTCTGCTCAGGAATTTTTGCTTAGACCTCTATGAGCATCTTGTCAAGCTCTCTTCATAGCTGCAATGTCAGAACTTCAGCTATTCCCTTGAACCACTCTAATACATGCTTATTATGACTTCAGATTCTTTTTCTGATGTCTAGCCTAAACTTTAAGCCTTACCTGCTAATGTGAAACAAACAGTAATCTTGGCTGATGTGAGAGAAGCATTATTTACTTGTTTCTGAACTGCTAAGCTTCCTCTGTCTTTGTAAGGTATCTCCTCCAAGTATATTTTATCACATGTCCCTTATTCAGAATTTTAAGTATGCCGCCTCTAACACTGGACTATTCAATCAGTTTGAACACTCAGAGTTTGAGTATCTGAACTTTTCTTCAGATTTCCACTCAAAATCTGAGAGGTGCTCCTTGGCCAATCCTTTATGTTGCCTGAACAATGTCTCTGAAATTTCTTACCTTTTATGCTGCTACTTCAAGCTCTCCTTGAAAGAGCTGGTTACTAAAGCTGGCTGGCCTGTCCATGACTTCTAGGGCAAGTTGAACAGTCACAGGTCTGCAAGAAAAGAAAGACCAGTTTTGAAATTATGCAACTATTACTTGTGCATGGAGTTTACTTGCCCAGTTCCTTCCTTGTGTTATACTACTAGTGCAGCAAATGTTTGCCAGAGAGCAGCAGTATTTACTTTCTGAGGTCTTTTAACTCAGAGATACCTACCAGGCAGAACATTCTATCTGGAAGATAATTAACAGTAAAGGTTAGTGTGGACTCATTTGGCAAGGAATAATTTTTTTAGCAGTCTATTGTTTGGGTCCTCTTTGGAGGCAACTCCTCCATAGGATTAGGATCAGCCCTCACTTTCCCATAAGTAAGAAATAAATTGCCTTTGACAGTCTGCACAAGCTTTCCCACCACCAGTGTTAAGCCTCACACTTACCAATGGATTCATTCTTTCAGCACAAGGTGGTTTAGCATTTGTGAAAATAGACAGATAGAGATCCCTCCAGCAAGGTAACTGGAGTTCTCAGCACAGAAACAAACACCACACTGCTAATAGGCATGTCTGGAGAAAAAAAATCAGGAGCTTGTGCCACTGCAGCATCCTACAGTTATTCTAAACAAGGTGAACTCTTCAGCAAAGTTTTCTTGTTGCCCTGTCATTGAATAGCTAGCATTTTAGCATAAGACACATATTAGAGCCCTGACTGTTGTAACCTGTTTTAAGATTATGTTAGTGCTACTCTAAGCTACTGCACAGGCAAAACTAGGCATTCAAGGTGTTTGCTGATTCTGGGTGCATTTTTCAAAGGACACTGCATTTAATTTTCCCTTTCAATGCAACCAGCATTTAAAGGGTTTCTGTCAGTTAATAGCTGGGATATCACAAAGTAATTTCAGAGAAATCCAAAGGCTGCCATCACAACCATCACGAATATTAGTCACTACTGACCTGGCTTGACTGAAACCAGTGACAAGAGTCTGAGAGTATTAATCCCTTACCCCCAAGATGCCTGGCTCTTTGTGTTACAAAGGAAGATAAAAAGAACAGTCAGACTGACACATTTTTGTGTGGTATTCCTCAGCCTAAGGTTTGTTTGCATACATCACTTCTTGTTTAGACTGCACTTTTGCTGTACATGCCTTATTTTTAACCTAAATTAAAGTACAGCTACTTTTCCTTTGTTTCCTGATTTTAGGGAAATGTCATAGAATCATAGAATCACCTCGGTTGGAAAAGACCTTTAAGATCATCGAGTCCAACCGTTAACCTAGCACTGCCATCCCACCACTAAACCATGTCCCTAAGCACCTCATCTATCCTTCTTTTAAATACCTCCAGGGATGGGGACTCCACCACCTCCCTGGGCAGCCCATTCCAGAGCCTGACAACCCTCTCGGTGAAGAACTTTTTCCTAATGTCTAGCCTAAACCTGCCCTGGCGCAGCTTCAAGCCATTCCCCCTCGTCCTATCATCTGTTGCCAGGGAGAAGAGGCCGACCCCCACCTCGCTACAGCCTCCTTTCAGGTAGTTGTAGAGGGCGTCCTTTCATTTCTTATCAGCAGATGAGCTCACTCTTTTTTTCCGCCCACTTGCTAATTTTTAATTTGTCCTTTCTTCTTGCAGCTGTGTTTTGGGCTAGTTATATGCTACCACCTGACAATAAAATTACTTTTTTTTCTGTGCTATTTCATCTCCAAAACATGACCTTTTTTTTTGGTTTTTTTGCAGGAAATGAAAAACTTAATGACAGGTAATAGTAATACCTTTTGAAACAGCCAGGGCAAAGCCAACTAAACACAGCTATTTATGCCACCTATTTGCTTCTTGTACAAATTGGAGCAGCAGCTGTGCTCCTATTTCCAATTCTATACCACCTTCAACTTGCAAACTATGGGTAGAGGGAACAGGTATTGCCTGGCCCTACCACAATACACAAACAACACAACAAACAGGAAAACTGACCAATTAAAGCCTAGAGAATTGAAAAGTTTCCACCCAAGAAACAAATTAGATTGGAAAAGCTTCAGTCAACCTAGCTATGTGTTTACCTTTATCCAGACTTGAAAATCTCAGTTCTATTAATAGATTAAGCAGCAGCTTTCTACATTTATTAATAACCTGGCAAAGCTATCTCAACAAGACTGTGCAGATAACTGCCAAAAAAAAAAAAGTCCACTGCAAAGAAGCCACAAATGAGAAATCTGGTCTTTGCAACATTAGCACCCATGGAGCTCCGCAATCAGGAGGTTATCAGCAGCTCACACGTTCCAAATCTTAAGGTTTCCAAGTGATAACTGCACAATCTATTGAGTGCACATTCCATGGAATAAAACATTAATGGCTAACCTAATGCCTCCTACCCAGTCGGGTCCAAAAACTATTAAAGCCTGCCTCTTACAAAGTATGGCTAGAACACATTTTACATGCAAAAATACAACCCAGCTCCCTGTAGCAACTATGCAAAAAGACTCTGACTTTTGCTTTATGAAATATTTTTTTCTGATTCTGTATCAACAAAGCCACATGCTGTACCTCAAACACAGGGTGACGTACAGTATCCTCTGCCTTTGGATGTCCCACACACAGTAAGTTGCTTGCACAATGCACTGCAAATGCTCCCATATCATCCATTCAACTTCAGGTAGAGCGTTCAGTGTGAGAATGTAATTATCAGGCACACGTACAAAGTTCAGCATAGAAAAAATGTCTTATATACTAAAAGAAGTTACAGACCTGACATTTAAAAGCAATAAAAGTTAATAAACTTATTAAAGTCCAATACAATGAATAGCAATTTTAAGCATATTACAAACACAAGTAGCAGAGGTTAAAGGTGGTGTGCAAAAAGGGTTAAGTATCAGTATAAGTATCAGTAATAATAGTATCTTTTAATACATTTTAATTAAAAGCATTAATATTAGTGTCCATAAATCATAAGACATGTCTTCTTGAGTGACTTGCATATGGATTAGTCTAATCAAATGGGGAGCATCACCACTTTGCAAAGCCAGGCTAGAGAAATTGGTTCCCAAAAGGTGCTTTCTCTTATGTATTACTGTGATTTCAGGGGCATGTCCCAGGGCAAGCTGTGCTACAGGAAGTCAAACTATGGATTCTTTGTACAGAAAAATGAGAACAGGGAGAATTAACTTCTCTTTGAGCATATGAATGGACTATAGAAGTCATCAGATTATCGACACCTGCACAACCTCCTCTTCATCTTCATGAGAAAGTAGGAAGATTAGTAGCCTGCAGAGAAAGAGGACCCAAGCTCTTGCTCACACCAGCTAGTCCAGACTTAAAGTACCAACAAGCTCTGAAAACAGTTTTCTGTGGATGGAAGATGTTCAGGAACAAAGCGATTTGCTGGGCTTAGAGGAAGAGTCAACACTTACTCGGTGCATCCTTGCTCTGGAGGGCTGAACAATTAATGCCCAGAACAGTTCATTTCATGCCCTCGCAGCTTTTACCTGGTACACTGTGTGGTACGGAAGCTCACTGCCAAGAGCAGCGTCATAGCAAATGGTTCACACTGGAAGTAAAGAAGGCTGGAAAAGACACAGCCAGATTACTGCCAAAGACAATTCTCTACGTGCACCACACTGTACCGGCATACGAATATATCGGTCAGACTAGCAATAGCACCTTTCCAAGGATGACCTCCTCAGTGTTGCATAATGGAGTAGAAACATATCTATTTCTATAAGAAAATAAAAATTTGAATGTTGTGAAGTCTACGCAAATTATTTTCAGGCTTTTCAAATGTAAAGCCACTTAAACTTCTGCACAGCAATCCAGCCTTTCAGTGCTTTCCAGCTAAAGGGTGAATGTCAAAGCAAGATCTTGGTGGTGTTTTATCCTGCATACTTCTAGCATGATTGCTTAATTGGGAAAACAGTGCAAAATTTTAGTTCCTCTTCAGGCACTTATTATAGGGGAAATACTCTGCAGACAGCACACACAAACGTCTTCAAGAACTGCTCTGGAGACTTATTTTAAAAATCAGGTTAGAACCCTGTGCAGTCATCTCAGCTCCTGACTAAATACTTCTTAACCTCTGCTTAGGCTTTTAAAATCCCCAAAGAAAAGATACACCCTTATTGAGAAAAAGCTCTAAGTTATAACACTAAATACACCCAAGTCTCTTAACTAAATGCATGATAATTGAGGCTCTGAATGCTCTCACACATCTTACCATAACCATACTCACCATAATCTTTCAGATCAGAATGGCAAGCCTAGTTCTGTCCATCAGGATACCTCATTTGTCAAACTGCTTCTCAACACAATACAAACAAACAAAAAAATCTGTTCTTAAGAGCAATGGAAAAGGTAGCTGGGTATTTACACAAGCAAAGTAATGAATGAAGAGGGCAAACTTAAGGTTGCAGACATGACACCAAACCACAAAATAAGATGGAAGATGTGTTGGACAAGGAACAAGAAAGTAAGGTTTTTAAGTGTTCTTCTTGGAACAACACTGCTATAGCATTCATTCTGTATGTGATGTTTTAAAACATGCATGTGTATCATGAGATACACAAACATTGCAACGAGCACAGATCATGCCAAAAAGCTCTGGGTTATCAGTTTGGGTTCCATTAGAGTAAGAATTTCTGTGAGGAGGTAACAGCACCAAGAACACAGGAGAGACAGGGTGGACACGAGAAGACAGCCGTTGCAAGGCTAGCCTAAGAAAGGCCTGGGAGCCTCTGCTTTGGCTAGTTCCTTAGCCTCGATGCACAGAGTCTTCCCAGAACATCGATCAGTGCAGCAGGGTGTTCTGATTTCTATCACTGAAACTGGTCAGGCAAGGACCAGAGCTCACCCTCCAAAACAGCATATTTGCTTCCTCAAAAGCATAGTGATGAATTATATCAGGACTCTGTAGCTTTCTGATAAATTTCCTAGCCACATTCTTAGAGCAAGGAAGAAAAAAAGGCCACCATTTTTATAGCTCCTACCACTACACATTTGCTTCTCTCTATTATTCACAAGCAGTCTACAAACTCCTGAAAACAAAGATTGAATTTAAGCTGTATGGCACAGGAAGAATACAGCTATAAGAATTCTGTAGATCTCCCAACAAAAGGAATTCACCTACCTGAGCAAGGGCTCAGTCTGCTGCATCCTGAATTCCCCCAGGGTTCATGGGTAGGTTCTCCCATAATTAGTCTACAAAGATACAGAAAGCAATTCACACCTCAAAAGCACATTTCTAGGCTGCAAACAGCTTGGGCAGATATGGCTGCTCTGGCTGTAGCTATATTTAGAAAGCTCTTACAGATAGGGTCCAGGTGTATTAGTCTTTAAGCAAAGACTCTAATAGAGTCTTGATTACAAAAACTGAGGATTAGAAAGATACTGGTCATGCCTGAGCTGCTGCTGGTCCCTGGGATATAAGAAGCATTCCTTCGATCCTTGGGGTAGTGCATTTGCTTTTTCAGCCAGGGCCTCACTTCAGTCAGACCTTTGACATCTCACAATAACAAGCAATCCTTGGAGGAGGAATGTGGGAAGCTTCAGGACTCATTAGCAAAGTTTCATGCCTACTCATGAGGGGGCCTCATCAGTTTAAGTGCTGCCTTAGGGAATGTCTGCTGCAGTCACAGATACGGGTAATATAGATATCCAAGTTAAATTTAGACCACAGTTGGTACCAGGCTACCTAGTTTAGCCACAAGAGCACAAAGCTCTGCATGAGCTAACTTGCCTAGCAGGCCTGTGGGCTATGCTTTTATTAGCAGATCTTCTGCTCTCAAAATACACTTTCTCAATTCTTCCAATATGCTGTGTGGGGAGAACATGCCTCACAGTAAGTCAACCATTAAGTGGATTTGTATGCATACCTCCCACACAACTTGAACATTTAGAGAACTGTCCACCTTACCCTCTCCTCTCTCTATATATAGAGCAACAGATATATATATATCTATCTTGCTGCAGTAACTCAGTCACCATTTCAGAGCTTTCTCTGTCTCCGTGGCTGTGCTAAGCCAACCTCTGGTTTGTTGCTAACTGGCTATCTGCTGCAGAAGAGCTGTTATAATTTTACCCTTTTGAACTACTCTATCCACAAATGCAGAGTGGGGAAAAATCTTAAAATGCATCCCACTATTTTTTCAAGGTTGAGATTTTGTAATGGTGTAGCAAGCACATCAGATGAGGAGGCTTCCCTTCCTCCAGCATCCCTTCTGGGGAATATTTCAAAGGGAAGCCATCCTAAAATAGGGATAGATAGTGCTCTTCCTTCACCCCCCACATTGACCAAGAGAAGTGAATTGGTTTAGTAGTTGTATCAAGTGAAATCTAATACCAAAACAATGGCTTTGAAATACTCCACAAGTCAGAATTAAGTCATGTAAAGTATGCTATAAAACAACTGGAATACTCAAGTCATGGGAAAATGACTTAGATGATGCCACCATGGCAGATCAACTGAACTACAGCTTCCCATCTGCTGTTGCTGACACACCTGTAAAAATGGCTTCCTTGAGACATGCATTTAAAGGGCAGAGAGCAAGTCATATTTTTTGCTCTTTAAATGTAAATCTAATGCATTCATTAGCAAACTCTAATCATGTAGATGGCAAAGATTCTATCTATTTGCAACACTGAGCTTACTATTACATTTCTTGGTAGCATGTATGCTGCCAGTACACATCTGGCACATAAAGTGCAGATGAACATTCACAGATAGCACAAAATACCACAACAAATGGTTTACCCAAATATAGACATGGATGAAAAGACTCAAGAGTGCATTGCTGGCAAAGTTTTGCAAGTATGCGAAGCTATACATGAAATTTCCCTGCAAATAACTTTCAGGCTAATGCCTTTACCCAATGCTTAAGGAATCCCAACAGCAGTTGATCACCACCTGGGTTAAATCTGTATGATTTTACATTTCATATGGTGTCTAGATATTAGACTTTTTAGAGACAGACTTCTGAAGGAACAATGTTCATAACGTGCTTTTTTCTTGCCATTGCACATGCATTTACCATAATTACATGGACAAGCTGAGCAAAGTTTCTGTTCAGATGACCAAAGATGTCTCTGCATTTCACTATTGTACACAAATTGCATGCGCCTTACATTATAATGTGGTTTTGAACAGTGTGTCCCAAATATTTAACCACACTTGAAATCAAGGCAACTATAATATGTAAACACTAATTTAATATTTTCCCCTGTGTTAACATGTGAAATGGATGAGGAAAACTGAAAGCATGTGGCTAAAAATAGACATAAACATCAATACCTTTATCAAAAAATGTTTTGAGTTTACTGTTCACCATCTGCTGTATACACTTTGTTTCTTCTGTTCCTTCATCTCTTACAAGATTAAAATAATTTTATTTTAAACATAAATCCTATTAAATAAACTCTCCACTATACAGTGTCTCTAATCAAAATATATTGACAGTCAAAAAAAAAACCCCAAACAAAAAAACAAACACTGTGGGAGAGCTGTGCCTGAAGTTCCAGGATTTCATCCCTAATGAAAAGCCTTACTCAAAGGGTAGTTCATTCTTTGGGAGAAATGGCATAACTCCCATCTGGTTGCCACACTGCAGCAATTTGGCAGAAGGGATAACAGATGCTGGGACTCCGAACTGCTCCCACACTCTTTTCCCTGTCTCTAAAGGGAGTTGCACAGAGCCATCACTGAACTGTTAATGGGTGCAAGATGTGCATTTCTGCAACACTGAAGACTGTGAGCATGTGCAGGAAATGAGGGGTGGCAAGGCTTTTACAGCTAAAGGAACCACTTAAAATTCTGTTAGTATTCAACTGATGTGTATTTTCCTCCCTTCTCTCACTACTAAGGCATCTGTCTTCCTTCTCATCCTCTCAATATGGCCATGAAACGGCTTAAAACTCAAAACAGACTAGCAAAGCCTGTGGAGTGAACCATAATTGTTCCCTATGCACTACTTGTCCCTTGGGGAAGATTCAGATCAGACACAGTGCAAACCTGGCTAAATCACAGCTCATAGTAATCAAGCAGCTTTGCCACACAGAAACAGACACTAAACATGTGTGAGATGAAAACCAAGTGTGTGGATTTCTCAGCCAAGCAGATCTTCATTAGGCATCATAATCTGCATTGGATCTTCTTTACAGCACCATCTCATTACTTATCAGCCCTGAGCAGAGATTACCATTGAAGACAGGGACTGATGACTGTACAGGAAGCTCCCTAGTTTCAACCAGTGTTAAGAGATGCAGAAGGACCGGGGAAGGAGCACAACAGGTCTTAAAGTCTGCCTGCCAATGAAGAATTATAACACTGTAGCTATATGAGGTTGCTCTTATCTGGATTTATGCAGGTAAAACAAGTTAAAATCATTAATCCACCCATCCACAAAGAAGTTTCAAAGGATACTCCGTGAATGCCTTCATAGTGTCCAATTATATTTTGCAAGAAATGAAATAATTTGAGTGTCCCCTTGGCAGTGGGGAAGTGAGAAGTGCACCAAACTTGGAACTAATAATTTTAAGGAGATCTAGGGAAGCCTCTGAGTGACACTTTAATTTCAGGGTGGAAAGAAGCTTGCTGGAATTCTTCAAAGTGTAAACTAACTCAACTTCATCTGGCACAAAAATTAATGTTCTATGTGCAGAGCAATCCCATATGAATGCCCCATGCATTTTGGGTTTAAGGACAATACTGGAACAGCAGCAGTTCACTGAGGTGTTGGTAAATTCTTGCTTCCAGTAATGACGACTTCTCCAAAACAAAGCCACTAGATCCTAGGAAAAACTTAACCATAAAGCTTTCTCTGAGTGTTATAAGAAAAAAAAAAAACACCCCACAGTAAATTTAGTTATTTCTTGGTATTGCAAGAAGAAAAAACTTCAACTGTTTATTCCCAGAAGGGATTAATAACATGAGCAGGGGGATTTTTTTTGGCATTAATATGGTTTATTCCCTTAAAGCAAGTTAGAAATTAGGATTGGATAGGAAAAAATGTATTTTTTCTTTCACTGTACCAAATGTTCTGTAAAAGGTGATATTAGGTGCAAGTTGGTTCAACCACATAAGAGCATCTTTTGGAGAGATTTGACCCATATAGTTGCTTCTCTCCGGGTGGTGAAATTAAAAAAAAAAAGTATCGCTGTGTTAAAAACAACAGTGACAATCTGTAGTCAAACTCAACTCCCCTTGGTGCTAAAATTAACAGTGGATTTCTTCCATTTTCCCCAGGATTGGTCTGTGATGTTACTATTGTTACAACAGGAAAAAAAAAGAATTCTTCCAGAAATTATCTCAACTTTAGTCATGTCTATAATAAAATTATGCACCTAAGGGTTCCCCAAGTTGAAAACAAGGAACGATGCAATTAAAATATTAACAGTGCATGTAATACAGTTGTTCACCCATGCTTCCTACTTTCTGACAGGACAGCATCATGTGTAATTTAGGCTATGCTGTATGTTCTTAGCAACCTGATGGTAGTAAAGAATCCTGCAGGATTCTGTGTTATTTCAGTCTGGGGAATTGCATTTTTATTCCATGAACTCTACTTCCTTGGCTCCAGCTCAAACAGTTCTGGCTCTTACATGCTTTCCCATGTGGAGTACTTTGCATGACCTCCTTGAAAAACCAGTGCTGTATCACTGAGCACCATCTGTTGGGAGGTGCTCTTTGAGCAGAGTATATGCTGGGTTAAATCTAGTCCACCAATTTTGTGGTGCTATTGCTGTGGGCATCAGTAAATCAGTAAGGCTTCCCCCAGGACCACCTTAAGCAGCAAAGCTCTTCGCAGAAATGCACATCCCAGGAGCTACCTTAGTACCATGGATCATCAGCTGCTCTCAGCTTCTGTGAGGCCAGCTCTGGAGAAACGCTGAAAACTTCAGCAGGGAACATGGTGGGACATGGTGCAGCTCCTCTGCCAAACAGTCTCTTGCTATTCTCCACCAATATTTCTAACAATGCCATACTCTTTT
Source organism: Gorsachius magnificus (assembly GCA_034008185.1). Taxonomy (NCBI): domain Eukaryota; kingdom Metazoa; phylum Chordata; class Aves; order Pelecaniformes; family Ardeidae; genus Gorsachius; species Gorsachius magnificus. The sequence goes on along the minus strand of CM067087.1, from coordinate 23,465,142 downwards.
GTAGATACCACCTAAAGTCACCAAGATTTTAAATAAATACTTGATATTACAGCCAAAGCTACCAGACTACTGACTTAGCTTGGTTTCTGTGAGCTAACGCAAATCTAATTTTGTAAGGGATCCAATCAGTTGTAGAAGAACAAGAATTTTGTGCATGTGGAAATTAAAATCAACATTCATTCTCTGAGACAGGACACAACTGTAGTGGATTTCTACTGTGCAACTAACTTTTTTCAATTATTGCATTACAAGCTGATTATGAAGCCAGTACTTTGAACAGTGAGAAACACTGTCTCAAATCAGCATAGACTTCATCTTTTCAGCCAGAAGTCTATCTTGAGATTTTTAAAGTTTTACTAAGTTATTAGAAAACTCTTCATATATATGTACACTAACATTTTCCAAATATCTGCATGTTTCTAAAATGAAGTATTTACATGCTTCAAACTCAAGAAACAATTAGTGTAGAAAGAAGAAATCCAGTTAGTTCTATTCCCCAGCTATCCTAGGCTGTCTGAAAATCTTAGTCACAGAAATTATATTCTGTCCAGGAGTGAATGACGTATTGCATTTCTTTGAAAGTAGCACATAACCAAATTCTCCTCAGTAGCTGCAAATCCATTTTTGCTGAAACAACCAAGTTTCTCTCTAGATTTTTCACTATAAATTTCACAAAAGACAAGTAGATTCACTGGTACCCTGACTGTTCATAAAACAGTAGGAAAAACTTGAGCAATTAATTATGTTGGATGCTCTGTATTGCTGTAATCTAGTCTCAATGCAGAGCGAGATGCAGTCAGATTCCCCAGAAGTTAAGAGTAACTATATTCAGGTTGATTTCTCATAATCCTCCAATCCTCCCTGGCTTGCCAGAGGGCCTCCTTACAAACCCGTGCCAAAAGCAGAGAAGCTCAGAAATGTCATCCAGTACCTGCATCAAATTGCGTTGACAGACTTACTTGCTGACATCTGCCAGTATTGTGTTTTAAGTGGTGCTGCTTAATTCCCTACTGTTCCAAACATTAGGCTTGAAATGAAGAAACTTCACAAAGATATTTTGCAATGTCTGCTATCATATTAGGTCACTTCTTCTACCGCAATACCCCTGAAAAAGAGCATTTAGAAGTTCATTCCTAGAGAATTACTTTAACACTGAAGAAACCCTGCAAGAAGTACCATATAAAACAACACGTGGAGAAGACATCCTGTCATGATGCTCAGGAAGAGAAGTCTGGTAATGTGACCTGGCACTAGTCTTGCGGTGATAATTAACAGTGAGAACAGAGATGGAGCCAGACAGGCCTTTCCAGGTTTTACCAGGAAAGCTTTCATCCAGGAGGCACAGAGGAGTCCCTGAGTCTTCTCAGTCCCTCAGCACAATTCAGAGGGAAGGGAAGGAGCTTGTGGAGCTTGTTCCCCAGGGTTTGCAGAGGCTTTCGCATTTGGGCTGGTTAGAAGTGAGCACACTGAGTGATCTGCTTCTCATGGAAATGCAGTGAAGACAACTAAAACAACTGGTAAAAGAAAGCTATTCCTGAAGTATTGTGCAATCCAGAACATCTTCAACACTATCCTCTCCCCATACTGATAGGATCTTTCTACTAAGGGAGGGGAGCCTGACTGTGTTGAAGTATATGTCATATACACATCTATCCATATACGGTCCAAAAAACCCAAGATATTTTGCACACAAAGCTTTCCAGCACTGTTGGTGTACTTACATGTATAAATTAACAATATCACCTCTGGAATAATCAAAATTAAGGTCTAAAATCCTGATTTACTTGTTTAGCAAGTGAGATTTCAGTCTCTTAGCCACTTATATTAGCTGCACAATTTATTGACTGGACCTTTTCTTTCCCATTGCTGAAAATCTATGTTATTATGGGCTTTCATTACTCTATCAATACTATCTCCAACACCTGTAGGTCTTGCCATGAAACACTATCAATCTTCTTGTAACATTACCTCCACTCTACTTCCTTCTTGCCACTAAATAAATGAAGAAATGAATAAATACAGGAGAAACTGAAAGAGGCAAGTAAGTTGTCATCTGATGCTGTGGCTAAGAACACCAGTGATAAATGCACTTAATTCAGTACTAAGAGAATAAAGAGTGACAGAAGTAGAAAAGTTTAAATAAACCTCCAATAAGGCTTTATGCTATCCGGTAATGCAACATACTGAATACAGAAAAAGAAGATTACATCAGCTAATAATTTTTTTGTCCCAGAACCTTGCTTAGCCACAGTACATTCTTGCTAACCTCTTCATTATAGCATCATTTTGAAATTCAAAGTTAGAAGTAGAAAATATGTAGGTCTATATAATTTTATTTTTGGATGGAAAAAAAAAAAAGAGTAACTTGGAAAAGATGGAGAAGGGAAGAAAGCAGATGGAGAAAAATGAAAAATGAGCTCCAAAGTATGCATCAGTTTCTAAAGTAGTTCTTATGTTTGTTCCACAAACAATATAGCACTACCTCAGGGTTTGCTTTATGTGCACTGCTACATTACTTTATCACCAAGAGTGTTAATGTCCCTTTTATGAAATATTCAGAGAAAATTATATTGCTGCAGCTAAACTGGAGGCTATAAAACTTGCTAATATACAAGGAATATTGCCGTTGTCTCAGTAATTGTAACTTCAATTAGCATGTTAATACAGTTAACAGTAAGCTCAAAACTTGTTTAAACTAAGGAAGCTGTAAACAAACTATCAGGCTCTGTTAGCAGAAGCGTTGCAGTACACCCTGAAGATCACGTAACAGGGAACAGCTACCTGGTAATGAAGCCTTCTCCCACTCAGCACTGCAGCTGCTTGAAGCCCTTGTTATGAAGAGGCCATAGCAAAGGATTGTTGTTTACAGGTGTGTTTATTTTGTTTGCTTCCTGTCTTAACAGCTTACATCACTGTTACTAATTTTCAGATCAGATCTCCTGGAAACATCTCCAAGCTTACAGGTTTTCACAGAAATGTTCTCTGGAACTATCACTCTTTTCAGAAGGGTTGTTTAGTATCAGCACTGAAGAGATATTTGGAGATTTAAATATCTGAAAGCAAATGAGCTCCAAATCCATAAAGACCTTTACACACAGCTACTAAATGAAAAAAGTGCGAATGTAGACTTATCTTTTTGCTTTTCACAAATTTTGACATGTGGCTAAGCTGTTTTAGCAAGCACTCCTTGATATTTAGAAGAGTTTAGATTACTAGGCCAAGTTGCAAAATTTAATGGCATCACCCACAGCAAGTGCAATCTTCCCACCTAAATCCTCCTGTGCTGCTAACTTCCTCTTTTTTTTACTCTTTTTACTTTAGCTCTTGGATTTAGAGCTACCATATTGTATTTCTACTCTTGTGGATAGCCAAGAGGAATAGTGCTCAGTCTTCTATCACTGCTGCATTTGTGTCCTCACACCTTTCAGCTCTGTATTCAAACACTGCATATTCTGAAATGACTGCAGTGGCTGAATTTCGTCCAGAAAAATCTTTATTCTAACCCTCTAGCCTACACTAAATACCCAACCCTGAAAAATCAACATTTGATTGTATGGTGTGCTACTGGTACACATGGACACTTTACCATAGTATCAATGAACTTGTTACTGAAACTCTTCATTACTAGCCCCAATTTTAAAAAGGAAGCTCGTGCTTGCACAGAGTGCAAGACTCCAGCTATGTGCATCACCAAACCTGTGCATCAGAGCAAACCTCTGTCACCCAGTACCTCAGCTTCATGAACAGCCCTGTTGATTTCAGCACTGGACTTGTAAAAAAAGAGAGTAAGCGCAGGATTCACCATCTGGCCCTCTGTGGATACCCACAAAGCCGTGAAGCTACTGTTCCTGAAGAAAGTTTAATTTTATTACTTGTTAATGGCTTTAGATCTCAAACTTACCATTTGCACTAATACTCATTAAATTTAATATTAAACCTGGCTTGCTAGTTGTATTGCCACTTTTTTTCTTGTCAGAAATCAACCCAAACCTTTCTAGCTTGCTCAGTCCCATCCCCGAGGCTAAACAGTCTTACTTGCAGGCATTACTACCTTATGGGAGAAGCAGCATGCAGAACTGAACCCGACCATGGAAATAAGTTTCAGATAGTAGTCCTACAAAAACAATGAGGGGAGCAGCTTTAAAACGGAGGGTCAGGGAGTCAGTGAACTTGCTGTATAAATATCTGAAAGCAGGGTTTGTAAGTTCAACACCTTCAGCATGCCTGGGTTTTAATCTCACTTCAGGTGACTAGACGATAGAGCTGAATTCGTGATCTAAATAAAGAACTGGAAAACACTTTTATAGAAGTCTTAAACCATGGCTGCCAAAGCAGTGACCAATAAAGCCATTTGAATGATTGCACCTCCCACACCTCTATTTTATTACCTATTCCTCAGAGCTTGGCAATTAATTGTTCCTTGCATTGATCCAGTCTGTCTCCCCACCTTGCTTGACAGGCAGCTACTGCACTGCCAGCATTTATGTCCCCAGTTATACTCCCTTGCCCTATTTTTGCTTTGAAAGGGCTTGTCTGTAGCTACCACATGTATTTCCAGCTTCAATTTCAATTGAATAACAGAAGACTAACTCAGGAAGATGCTGGCTTCACATTTCTTTTTCTTCTTCCTGCAACTCTCCTTTGAACACAGTGCTATATCTTCAGCTGTAAAAGCCATTATTTTTATCTACATGAGGAATGTTGTGCTAGAGCCTTTTTTTAAAGTGCAAATTGGTGACTGATTCCCTGCTATATGAAACCTCAAGGAAGTATAGGGTAAAAGTTTTCTCAGGAAAATGACCTGCTAGTATTTTTCATTAATCATTCATGCCTCACTCAGAGAAAACAAGCCTACATAGAGAAACAACAGCTGTGCACTGGTTTTAGAAACTGCACTGTTCCACTTCACCATGGATCATCACCACATACAATGACCAAACCTAAAGTCTGAAATCAACATTTGCCAAGAGTGTAAAGAGGTTGAACCAACAGGAAAAGGCCTGTTGCAGAACTGCCAATTTCAGTTTAACAAGAGCTCTTTCAAAATTCAGCATACCTGCAACAGGGGCTTTCCCATCTCTCACTACAGTCAGCATGCAAAAGTGCAGAGTCAACTTTAGGCAAAGCAAAGAAGAGAAAGCTCATTCCTTGCTCCTTCCCAAGCACAAGCAGAGTCCCATGGGTGCACTCCAAAAATAAACTATGAAACCACCCAAGATTTCACCCGATTTCTGGTCCTTCAAACTGGAAGCTGAAGTAAAACATATTGCCACATGGTTTTCCAGCTCCAAGAGCTATATTCAACCTTCTCTTAACTTCCTTCCAAGTAGATCAATCTGCAACAATAAAATTCTGATATCCGACTCCCAAGTGAGAGCATGAAATTAATATCAATAGTCTGGGTTTGTAAGTACTTGGTTTTGGCTAAATCTCTAGTAGCCAGTGATTATGAATAGCTCACTACAGTTATCTTGATCTAGCCTAGCTTTCAAAGTGAATCCATGAGAAGGGAAATATCAGATAACCAAGATATCAACTTCAATTTCATCACTAGTTTGTCTCTATCAATGCAGGCATACTAAGAATGTGAGCATGAAATTATTTGGCAAGGGTACCATGGAAACCATCAGCAACATTGAACTGCATGGATACCTGAAGAAAGCAGAAGAAATTTGCTTTATAATAATGCTTGCTATGCTGTATGTCATACAACTGGAACAGCTTTAAACTTGCTATTTACCATTACTTAGCAAGATTAGTCTTAAGAATATTGTAAAAATCTGAGAAAAGGCTAGTGATAGCAAGAGGAATGTCTGAGTGTGCAATGTTTCTTCATTGTGAAGTATTGCCTAAAGCGCTACAATCTAAAAATACGAAAGGCCCAAAGGCTGAGTTCCTTCAGAGCTTATTTTTAAACCTCTGTTTCTGCACCAATCCTTCAGCTCCCGCTGCACAACCGGAGTCTTTAAAAAATGAATCATTTGAGCAATTCCCACAGGAATATTAGGAATAGTAAGATTTGTTTCCTCCATTTGTCATGAACACTAACCAGAGCTGTGACCTAACCTGGCCTTCTTGCCTTAGTAAGTACAAACAGACCCATTCTTGCTAAAGAATACAAACTTTTCTCTCCAGCACCTTCTCCCAGAGGACACAGGCCATGGGAGAGGGTGAGCTAATTTTGTCAGGTCTTCATGACAAAAGAGTCAAGGTCATTTCACCCTGCACAGATGCTGTAGAAAACGTCTGGCAGTACATGATTTCTGACATTTGAAGCAGCACTCTGATTCTGCGAATGTGAGCAGTTGTACTGCATTTTTTTGCCAAGGCCTGAATTTGCCTCTGTATAAACCAAGAAACAGTAGCCAGCATGGGAGATACAGCAGTAGAGTTTCTTCCATTTCCTAACGTCTGCCTTACCCACTCTTTGTAGGCCTTCCACATCTGAACCAAAGCCTGGGAACAGTCTCTGTATGTTCAACACAAGATCACATTAGACCACTACCCCAATCATTTATAAGCTGTCTGGCTGAGCTGAGTCAAGGAAAGGCCAACTTTACATGAGCCAAAAAGGAGATCACTTGTTTTATAGCTCGCCCCACTGCAAACCACTCTGTTTCTGAATTCTGAGTCACTTCATTTAGTTCAACTTCTTTATATTGGCCTTTAATTATACATTAAAATGATGCAACAATATCCATCCATATCCCACAAGTCATTAAATGTAAAAGCAAAGGATGGTTTATAATTCTTAATACACTGCAAGGACTGTATGTGTATTGGGCATTGTATTTTACTGCAGATTGGCAACTAAGCTTTTCTTTCAAATGCTGAGTTTTCTGCAAGTAAGAATACAGCCAGTGAAGGAAGGCAATTATGACTTGCTAAGGTCAGCAGCAGAAACATTTATGTTCAGCCAATAGCAGTTACACACCAGAAAGTAAAACCTTGTCTATACTAGTAAGCCAGTGGAGTAAGTTTTCATAGATTTGCAGACATTAGGAAAAATGTTTTAATTTGTGAATGCATCTTGATATTAACATAAGCTCATATCTACCTAATTTAGAAAAACCAAAGCACTGAAATGAAGCCTAAAGGCAAGGAATACTGCATTTTAAACCTTCAGTACCATAATAAAAAAAGGGACCAGCTTTTATTCAAACAAACGTCAATTTGTACCCTTCTTCCTCTTCTATAAAATGGGAATAAGCCCAGAGAAGCAAAAGAGTATTTAAAAGATTCAAAATATTATTTCTGTAACTGCTTCTATGGTGATGTGTTATAGAAAGGCTGTAGAGAAAACCCTGGTTTTAGAACAACTTTGCAAGGCATTAAGTCAGAAAGCTACACAGTGAATATTATGATAACTATCTTAAATGCATACCTAATTCAATGAGCAATATTTGACTGAAGCAAAGCCCTCTAACTAAAAGAAAAAGGTTTTCTACTTCAGCCTTCTCTGTAGATGAACATCCCTTTCTTTAGGCTGAGTCCTCATAGTAAAAGTCACGGCACAAGTTTCCATTTTCATCACATTACACCTAACCCCAAAAGTAGCCTATAGCAACCTGCCAGCTTCCTTTACAGAACAGAAAACTAATTCCTGGTTTGCTGCTCTTTAAAGTGGCAATGTTAATTAAGCCAACATATGAAATCCCACTTCTACATAAGCCTGTATAAAATGCCCTTTGGGTTTCCATTCCGGGATATTTACCAAAATGCGGTTCAGGGCAATGTAATTATACTCTCCAATACAAAAAAGGAAGGTGGCAAGACACATGCCCTCATTTTATCAGTCAACCACATATGCTGAAAGGTGTGATGCATTCTCTCTCTAAAAGCCACTTCTGTCTCTGGGTGGCCTCTGCCCTAAGAAATAAAGGGACATTGATTCTGCATAATTGTTTGCACAGGTAAAATATCAAATTCAAGAATGGACATGAAATGGTTCCCTTAGCAACAAACCTTATCAGCATTCTTTGAATATGAGGAGGGTATATTTTTCCTATAGAAAAGTTCCTTCTGCTTAACAGCAGCAGACAGAAAACAGTTTTCAAATTCCTGCTTTACACAGTGTTCTTTTTATTCCAGGCTACATTATAAGGTAAAGTAATGGTACAGTTCAAGTCCTTTGAAAGCAAAGATAGAAGCTCTCAGCTACAGGTTACCAGACTCTTGCTGTACCATTGTCCCCATTTGTGCAGATGTCTTAGGCCACATCATTTCACTCAGCCACTATACAGCACAACCCTAAAAATGCCTGCTGGGGCCCACCTAAGCAGATAATGAACAGAAGAGCAGAGGCAGGAATGGCTGTGTGGAAGGAGGAAATCTCTCATACTGGCTTTGTTGTTGGAGATATCAATGTCAAACTGCACCTTCAATGGTTCTGCCTGGTGAAGACTAATCTTGCATCAGATTGAAAACCCAGAATTCACATCAAGCAGAAATATAGATTTTAAATCAAGATGGCATATATCATTTCAGCATCAACCTGATCTTTAAAAAACTAAAACATCGTTTCTTCCTGAATGGTACTGCACAGGTGCCATTCATCTTTAAATTCTTGGCAAACTCCCTGCTTGTTTAGGAATCTGATCAAATAGCTCTCATCAGCAGGCCATTGCAGCGGCTTATGATTATACCTCTTTATTTCTTCAACTTAATTGTAACTGTGGTTTTTTGTTTCTAATGCACAACAGCCAAGCATATGGACACGTCCTTTAAGCAGCTGGGTTAATGTTGCTTTCACCTCTGTTTCACTCTTCCAAAGCATCTCTCTTTCTAACTGATGGAAACGTACCAAGACGCTGTTCTGAACACAAAGCCCTCTTCAAAGCTTGCTGCCTAATGTTGCATTGCTAAGTAGAAACTATTTGTGATAAAATAAAGACGGATTCTTAACTACTTCTGAATGCTAAGCATCATGCTGGGTGGAAACATTCTGTGCATCTGTCAGCATGGATACTTTTTGCACATTTTAATTTCAGAACATTTAAGATGTAAGCCATACCTGCAACTTCCACTGTCACAGAGTGCACTGACCCCTCGATCCAGAGGCTGTTGCACATGAAGCTAGGTGAATGAACAAATTCATCACATAGCATCAGCACATCATTGCCATGTCTCCATCTGGAGACATTTGCTCCCTCCTCCTGCACAAAGCATGACTACTGACACAGGGAACATCAAATGCAAAAATGGAAACAGCATTCTTCGGGCCAGGTAGCCAAGAAACCTGTTCTAACACTGGAAAACACATTCTCCCCTATGATTCAATAGTTTTGCTGTTGATGAGAACAAAACATACTGACAGAATAGAGAAGGACCTGTATGAACTCATCATTGCTCAGAAACCAAAATACAGCTGCCAAGCCTAATTTTAGTCCACTAGCCCTGACAGTGCCTTGTTAAACCACCCAGCTCTTGTGCCAAGGAAAGTAATGCAGAAAGAGTTTTTGCTAGAAGCTGATATGAGCTTAATATTGGAATTAAAAAGGGTGTAAATGGTATAAGGTTGATTAAGGAGCCGGGGCTAACCTTGATCATAGTTAGTGAACAAATGAATACCCAAGCAGAACTCATGTAGTTGGCCTTCAACTACCAGAGCACTGACAGATCCTCTGCTCCTGCTGTGGGAAGTCTGAAGTAAGAATTCTCTTCATTTCTCATCCCTGAACTTTAAGATACAGTTAGAAGACATAACATCATCAAAGCCTTATTAAAATATAGTGGCTACAGAGAAAAACAAGATAGAAAACTGAATGTTACAAATTAAAAGCAGCATCCAACGTTCAGTTTGATCATTTGACATTTACTTGAACACCCTGCTACATGTACCAGCAGGAGTCCAATCAGGCCCAGTGATTTGGAGGTCCAGAGCTCAGAGAGCAGTCAGTACCAGTCTTCTGGTTTTATAAAAAGGCTGGTTTTGACAATAGGCATCAAAAAGTAGACCTTGCCAATGTAGCAGAGTTGTTCAGCAACGGGAACCTAAACAAACAGAAGTACTAGAGCCATCTTTCCTAACAGCTCAAGCAGAGTATCTCTGTATCATGTAAGTGCTCATAAGGTCAGCCAGCCCTTCTTTCATTCCAACGTATAATCACTAGAACATTCTTGATGGATACTTGTCTACCCTGTCCTCAAAAATACCCATGATAGACCCAGGAAAACATTGCTCAAGGAAGCTGTAGGATCTTTCTTCTAGCATTAGGAATCATCTTCCATAAAGTTTTTAGCTTCCCTTTTTGCTGTGTAAATCTTAGACAGTATGACTACGTGACATGTAATACTTGGACTTTTTCACAAATTTTGTAGCATATATTACTTTTAATTAACCTACTTTCAGAACCTCGCCTTTTCCACGTCAAAAGCAGGTCTAACAGAATTGATTAAGCTAATCTGACAACACACTCACTGCAAACATGGCAAAGAAAAATTTCTCACTTCCCAACCTCATCTGCTTCTGAAAAAACAAGCACGCCCCAGAACTTGGTAAAGAACTTTCCATTGCTTTAGCTATCTACAGGGAATATACACTGGCTGCTAATGGAAAAAGCATCCAGAGTGACCTACTAAGCATTTAAGAGGTTTGGTAGCTTTGCAAAGGGAGGTTTAGCTATTGGCATTTTTTGTTTCATACAGGCCTTCAGAATACAGTTCCTGTCTGGAAACGTCTGTGTACTTCAGACCTCTTGGTGGTTTTACCTTGCGTCTGAATGACTGGTTGCCTCCAAGCATGGGGAATTTGCCATCTGCAGCATATACCAGCACAATGGGTTCAACCTTTATTGCAACAGAGGATATAGCCACCTACTAGGTGATACCAGCTCTCCCATTTCCCTGCAGATTTAAATACACAAAAAGGAAGGAAAGTGCAAGTCTTAAAATTCTGAGCTAAAGAGATTTGATGCTGCTGGCACCCTAAGGACTGTCTGTATCCAGACTACACAAAGAAGCACTAAATATAAGCTACTTGCAGACAGTCACTTGGAATTTTTTTCAGGTTTTTTGGGAAAGTCAATCAATAGGATTTCAGATGATCGAAAGGCCTTTCCCTTCAGAATCCTATTTCCTACTTGATTTGATATGGCTGAAGAACCAAGCCAGCCCAGATTAGAGCTTGCACACCAAGGGACACTGGAAACTGTCATCCTGGAGTACAGGCTCCTCTGCCTGGAGTCCTGGAGTTATATCAAGCTAGAACAGGATACAGTACCAGTGCAAGAGATGTTAGGAGAACATTTTTCACCTGCCGATACCACACGTGCACAGAAGCATGAATGCAATTAATGCCAGTTTGGGCTGATTCACTAAACTAGTTCCACACGATCAGAACACAGCCAATGGCAAATAACCACTCTACACAGCTAAATCAAAATTTCAAGCAACTTTTTTGTATTTATCAGATAACAGTAACAAGAGGGTTAGATATGCAACTCCAATTAGTACTACAGTTCAAAACCTAATCCCATCTCTATTATGTTCAAGACAGAAGACTATGATATCTGGTCACTTACAAAACCTGTACTCGTGACTTTGCAATGCTAAACTCAGCCATTAAATCTCTTCCAATTTTCCCAGACTTTAGAAGGCTTAATACACTTTAAAAGACATTGTCTGCAGTGCTACTATAATCTTTTTACTCTTTTGGTGAAAATAAATGGTATTGGTAAGAAAACTGCAAGTCTTAAAGTTAGCTTTGGGAAATTTGCATCTTGAGTGGAATTCTATCAGATGCAGAGGGAAGAGAAAATTAATGTTTAATTGTAGAGATATTTTGCCACTTTCTTTTTCAGGCAGCCTTTCTCCGAGGGCAGAGCTTAGCAAGCTTATTTGGAGAAAAGGTGCCCAACTCCCTCGGATATAGTAGCAATTAGTATATCTTTCAATTGATGTAAAATAAATACATGATATAGTATGATTTGTTTGGTTATTCTATTGGCATAAAAATCTAATGAGCTTAAGCTCAGTCTGTATTATAATTGTCATTGTCAAAGTAAAATTCTTGGAGTACTGTCTGATTTTAAGAAAAAACCCTTGCTGTGTGGTTTATAAGGACGGTTTGTTTATGAAGTTTCAACTGAAGTTCAATTATAATAGCGTGAATAAAGGTATCCACTCACCAGCTGTTAGTATATATGAAAAACTAATGCAATTAGAAAATATTAAATACTTTCCCTTTTATAATAGTCTAATCAAAAATATAATTCCTAAAGCAGATATTTTTCATGATGAAAATATAACACAGAAAAGATGTTTCTGCAAGCGTATATAAGCTAAATAAAATTACATATAAAACTTTGGGTTCCTTTACATGTATTGATTTTATTAGACCTCTTGGCTTTAAGAAAAATGCATGAGTTGGAATTAAATTTGCTTCACTTACAGCATAATTGATTTCAGAAAAGTATTGAGTTTTGTTTGATATGCTCTGACTTCCAGATAAAATTCTTAGTCCAAACTTTTAAAAAATGTGCAAATCATCATGCAGGCAGTAGTGGGAGCTCAGCAGAACACAGCTTGCCAGCAAAGCACCGAAAATAGTGAGGTCAATACAGAACTGCACAACTTAAATGAAAATCAGAACCCATGAAGCCCTATTTACTTCAGATCTCAGCAGTGTAGACTTTTTAACAAGTTAAATATTTAATCCTAATAAATGCAGGTTTAAAAGTTTCTCTCCTTGGCAAAATCTATTGGTTCCAAAGTTGTTGGTAAACAACTTGGACACAGGGAACCTTGTCTTCTCAGGAAGAAAAGCACAGAATAAGCTACTTCAGGAAACCTGTTAATTTACTTCAACGTGAAGGTTAATATAACCATATATGGGCATCTCAAAAGCGAAGCTACAAGTATAGTTTGTCTTGCATATTCCTGAACCTTCTAGGTATATTTTAATAGCCTCTTAGTTTGCTCCAATATTAAGGGCTAGCAGCTTTCTGTAAAGACATCACTGCACACACCAGTTTTCAACTCAGATTTACACGACTACATAATTTTTAATAGTAATAGAAAACAGAAATTACAATTTAAAATTTGCTGCAGTGGTTCAACTTTGATATGTAAATAGACAAGACAAACCACACAAATTTCCGTATCTACTTGCCAATGTTACATTCAGTAATATTACATTCCAACTGAAGAAGAGCTACAAAACCTCCATAAGTGAGCTACAGATGCATGCAGCATACTATGTCTTACAGACAAATACTCAATTTCTTTAGTGTGAAATGTGGAACCCACACGTAGTATTGGCTGTCATTCAGTGACAATTTTTTAAACAAAAACATGCATCCCACTCAGTCACACAAGTCTCAAACTTTCAGGTTAGCTTTTAAGCAAAGCAACTTTCTGATTTCTAACAAAAGCCTCCCAGCGCTAGTCCTACATTTCTAAATTTCTGGGAAACATTCAAAAAATATCTGAGTGATCTACACTCACTATGCTGTTTACCATCAGCTAATTGTTTTCTACTTATCTTTTGTTGCTTCCATACGATACCCACAACCCAGAGAAATTTTTTTTCCCAGTTTATACAATATGTACAACAAGGAATTCTCATTCTTTATGTACTCAATTTTCAGCCACAATTGACCTGATGGAACTCTTTCAGTTAATTAGTTTCTAATATGGACTGAGATTGAAATCTTAAACCAAAATTTTTGTTAGCCTAGTAAAAATATTTTTCTATATTTTGTTGCTGAAAATCCCCAGATACATACAATTCTTGCCACATGCAAAATGCATACTTTGCCTTACATCAGTACTTACTATAAGGAATCACTGGAAGTGGCAGCCACCCCATGAGAAGTCTTATATTCAAATTCTTCAACTTAGGAGCTGCAAGCCTAAACTTCATTTGAGATACAGAAGCATCGCAACGTACTTCCCTGACAAGCTTTACACTATAATTTTGTTCACAGCTATCGCAAATCACTTCAGCCAAAAAAACCCCAACCTAAACACTTATATAGAGATGGGATATGTGTTTTGCTTACTTTCACATAATCTCAAAGATTGCATTATTAGCTATAGTCCCATGGAGGGACTCCACTGCACTAATGGCTTGACAGTCTGTGCCTGAGAGAGCTCGCAAGTGTGAAGGTGCCACTTCAGCAATTGTTTCCCCAACACTGATTTTACAAAAAAATTATCACAGAGCACTTCTGAGTTTACAGCATTAATTTTAATGTCCTCTGGTTAGCAGAGGAAGGACATCACTGGTATCATGCCTATTCTATTTCTCAAAGTATTTCACTTTCACTGAGAGAGAGAGAGAGAGAGAGATGTATTGGAAAACAATAGCTTCATTGGAGTGAACTACATTACTATTGCAAGCAATATGCAGTGTGTTCCAACCATCATATTTATATGGAAATTAGACTTCCTTTCAAAGAGGCATGTTTCCATAAACTCCAGTCACTGTCCACTGAACCTAGACATTTCCCTTAAAATCAATGCATTTAAATTTTAGATAATATTTTTTGTTTGTGCCTTTCCTTACAAGTTGTTTCACTAAAGCAGAAGCTGGTTACTGGTTACAGACTGACCTTTTTCCTGAAAACAAACTGAAGCAAATGGAGTATTCTTCAATTTTACATTGGAGATTATCCTACAGTGAAAGAAGCTGATCAGAGTATGAGTAAATCTTAGCACAATCAATTCATTTTAATCACTTGAAAACTTCAGCATAGGAATAACACTAAGGCGGCAGTCAGGCAAGCAAGATAGAAAGAGTCCCAAAGGCCTCTCAAGCTTTTCAGATTACTAGACAAATTACATTTTCCATTTTTGCTTAGGAGAAAACTCAGAGTTCTCTTAAATGAATTCAAAATTCAACCCCTTGCAAGAATAAGAAAAATGGAGCAAGCCTTCAGAACAATCATGAGTTTCATACCAGGCCAGCGGTAGAAAAAGGTAGCTTTAAAACAGAGTGAATTTTCCCTCATTCTGAATGTTCAGGGCCTGATATCAAACTCAGGTGCTCCATCCAGAGAAATTCCAGCTGCACAGATTACCCAAGTTTAGGAATATCCAAGCAAAAGATCTTGCTCACCTGAGTTACAGAAAGCAGATTAAATAAGGACAGTCAGTGGCTTATAAAAAGAATCATGACAGTGGTTGAGTTCTTCTGCGTAGGGAAATAGGAGAGGAATCAGTTGTCAGCCTAGCTGCACACAAATATTAGAGCAGTTCTGCATTATCCTAAGACCAAGAACTGCACTCAGTTGTTCAACTTAAGAGTTAAAGCATTTCTCAGGTAAGTCTCAAAACACAGAAGCAGATTTTTACAATATGCCAGAGAAAATTGCTTCTGCTTCTTTTTAAGAAGGAACAATTTAGGAGATGACTTAAAGTCCAATGGCTTACTGGAGTTTAATCAGCAATGTCCCACTGCTGCAAACAAAAATGTGACAGAAAAGCATTTAGCTGAAGACAAGGTAAGCAATATGTTGCTTTGCTCCTCTTACTCTGACTGTACAAATGAAAGAGAATCCATTTTTCTTAAGTTTTAAGTCCCTTGCTATCCCTTACCTTCCTTCACATTGTATTTGCACAAGTGGATTTGCCCAAGAGCCATGAATCCTACTTCCTGCTATTTGGCTTGTCTTCCTTTTGAGATCAACACAACAATACCTCATGAATTAAGAGCAATTTTTCCACTTGAATGACCTCATTTATCTATTGCTAAGGCAAAGGAATAAAACAGAGCAGAGGCCTATACAGAAATATTGCCTAACTGGGATTATGATGGTTTATCCACAGTTACTTCTCAGCTTTTCAATACCAAGGTGACCAGAGAAGTTGAACAGAAACAGCTTGAAACCTACCCAAACAGTTCTTACGCACTCATACAGGCAGAAGTATAGGCAATGATTTTATGCCAGCCAGGTACTACCTGCACAAGCAGAGGGCTTGTAGATAACTCTGATATACTTAGAAATAATTTCTTCATGTTAGGAAATTCAGGACAGTGCCATGAGATTATTACAGCCAGCTGCTTGGCAGAGACACTGGGCCAAGTGTTTCAGTAGGATGGGAGTATAAACTATTATTGTTCTGATCAACAGCTTCCCACTTCTGGGACCTGTTTGAGGTCACAGAGAATACTTTGACAATCACTACAGAAACAAGAACCGAAGAGATCAATTGTATTAACAGCATTTTACTACTACAAAGCACTTTGCATACTCCGCTCAGGGCATCTTTTAACATTCAAGTAAAAACAACGCTGCTTTGAGTCTCACTGAAATGACTTCCAGGATTCTTGCCATCCTTGTCATCTCTTTCGTGATGTCCCAATTTGTCAGCATTCTCTATATATGCGGAGCCACCACCCACACTGGGGACAAGTTTTAGGACTCATTTGCTACTTTTTCCCAACATGCTAAACTTCCCATCAGGTAGCTTACTGGACATAGTGCTTCCACATGACATGTGCCACATAACACACACACTTACTACAATGCATATGCATATTACAGTAATGCCATTTTTGTAATTGGGCTGGAGAGAAACCATGCAAGAACATTATGATAAGTATTTACAAGCAGATTTAAATTATACCAACACACACAAGCTAGTCACACCACAGAGCAGTAGTAAAGGCCCATACCCACTCTTAGGCAACAGGACAGTCCTCCCCAGTGGAGAGCTGTAACTTACATATCAGATGAGCCGCTGTGTAAGCGGGAATCTCCAGAAAGGGAACAAATGGGCTCACCCAGCAAAATCGAAGTCAAAGGGGAAAAACAAAAATTGAAGGAACCAGAAATAATAGAGGTGTGTGCTGAATGGGAAAGGCCTGCAGTAAGAGTGTCTCTGGCAGTAGAACATGGCAAGTTAGACACAGTGAAGATAGAAAGCAGACTGACTTACTACAAAGAGCTGAAAAGGTAGAAAAAAGCCTAGCAGAAAGGCAAAAAAACCCCAAACAGCTAAGTGGGAGTGAGAGCAGATATCTAGGGTTGGGATGGAGTCTAAGGCAGGAGATTAGGTTAAAGGCTCAGAACAGTGCAAGGGAAGAGATAGCACTGAATGTAAAATAAAGGTTTAGGCCTTGACCTCCTTGAAATGGGAATTAAACTTAGATACATCACCACCATTCTGTGGTAGCTATTCCAAAATTCAACTTACCCACTAAGGAAAGTTTTAGTCATCGCACACAACTATTCCCCAGGCCTGGACATTAGCCAGCCAGTCCAAAAGCAACAGACTTAGCTAATCTAATTTTCAACCACTGACTTCTTATGACAACAGGGGGGAAGGAGCAGCAGGGGAAGAAGTCACCACACTATTTTTCTTGTGATAACATGTAAGCCTTTTGTGTCTTTATACAGTTCAGCTGCTAGCTGGAAAACATACTGCAGCTAGTACTTGAGTTTCTGGCCTTGTTAAACTACCCACAGCTTCCATACAACTAGTTTGCACCGAAATACCCCAAAAGCTGGATTTAAAAAAAAGGGATGCATAAAACCCAGCTGAACCAAACTTGCACTTATAAGCAGGGAGATCATTTCTGTTGTCTCAGCTCAGTGCCACTAGGCTGCTGGTTTTAACCGCAAAACACACTTCGATGCTTAAGCAAAACATTAGAGCATAATCAGGTGGCACAGGAAGGGAATACAAGTTTTATACTCCCACCATTTTCATATTGCTTATTATGCTTAAGTAAAAGTATGTTTTGTGACACTGACTTTAACTGACCTTTCCAGAAGACAGCAGCAGGTCAGCAGTGACCCACCACTATCAAGCACAGAAATTAACATTCAGCTAATTCTGCTCAGCAAGTAAGCACCTTATCTTTTCAGGAGCAGAAAGCTTGTAACTACCAGATACAAACGCTTCAAGCTTCATTATTCTAGCAATTGATGCTTTATTACGGTAAACATGTTTAATGCTTTAATCATTTAAAGAAACATTTTATTAAAGGGTGAAAGTATACATATGATAGCTTTAAAAGACTTCATCAGTCTTAAACCATGGGGTAGAAGCAATAAATTTGTCTTCAAAGTGCCTTAGGCTTTTAAGACATGAATCTTACTTACTCCCTTATCAGAGCATGGCCAGACAATCAACTGCAACTCCACAGGTGTGCTGCATTTAACACATCCAGACACACAAGGGCTGTGTTTGGCCATGCAGTCCATCCCTGCAGCATAATCTTGGTTCCCACACTCCAAAATGAGTCGCTTTAAAATCAGCAATTAATGTAAATGCCTTCCTCCCAGCAAGGCATCATGATGCCTCTCTCCATTCATGGCTTCTTCCACCACTTCTTTGATATTTAGGGCTACATTTGCAGGTTGGTTCTGCTATTGCAGAGCACGGTGGTTTTGTACATGATCCAAGTACTCAAGGCTAGTTTGACAGCCTATTCTGCTGGAACCTGTGCTGTCCTTCACTCAAAGAAAACTCCTTTCTTTAAGCTAAGAGGAAATGCATATACTTTCTGTACTTTTCTGCTGTTTGGAGTAGCATCAGTAAATGCTGGAGTCTCTTTGAAGAAGCTAACTGAATTAGGAAAAAAAGTTAAAACCCCCTGATCCTTGCATAAACACATAAGAAATCGCTATTTTAGTTCAGGGTGAAAATGCTCACCTAAATAACATGTACTGTTCCATTCCCTCATTGGAGGATATTTTATAGAACAGCAAAACACAGGGAATAAAACAGCCTTCCAATGTCCAGGCTATCCTGATACATGCCCAGAAAATGCATGCAAAATGCCTCCTATGAACCAGTTCTGGTTTAATACTTAAGAACTCAAAGTAAGAATTCATGAGCCTCGTAAATCTCTCTTACTATAAATAGACTGTATTAAATTAGGTAGCTTTAGCTCTAGACACAAACAATTCAATGTCATATTACTTTGACCAGTGTTAATGAAGCACATAACCGGCATTTGATTTCAATCAGAAAAGCAACTGTGACCTGTTCCAGTATTGATTATCAAAGGTCAAATAACCCACATAGGCTAATGCTTCCAAACAAAATCAAGGATCCATCCCACAAAAATCGGTGATCTCCATATATAAATTCTGTATCAACAATTCATATACTCTGAAAAATACAGAATACTCTGCTTCTGGCTGAGCGATGGCCAAAATTCAAGGTTCTGCAGAATTACTTGCATTCAAGTGAGAAACACACAATATCTGGATTTAGATAATGCAAAAATAGTATTAAATTAATTAATTTCTCTGGCATTATCTTACCTATAAATTAAGTCTATTCCTAGTAAAAAAATATCACTGCAAAGGTGGCAGTGGAGGCTGTATGATCTCCATCCTTGCAGACATCCAGAACTTGCCTGGAAAAGTTGCTGAGCAACCCAATTTTACTGAGTCTGCTTTGAGCAGCGGGCCGGAGAAGATGACATGCAGACAACCCTACCAATTCAAACTGCTTTACGATTTCAGAACTGAAAGTTACAAAAGCTCTAGATCTCTATTCTGAGGATATTTATGCTTAGAAGGAAAACGTTATCAAGGGTAAGAACCTTCAGTCTTTTTTTTCCAGTCCTTATACCAGTCTGATCAGTTCTATACACTATAACACATACCTACTCACGACAGACCCTTATCTCCCTCAGACTCCAACACTCCAGTAAGTCAACGGGGTCTTTGGCTCTAAAAAGCAGAAGTTGAATGCATGACTGTACTTTCACAGTGAAAAGCCTTATGCTTAGAACTCTTTGGGACTCTACGCCTAACATTAGTGGTGAGATGTGTCAGGTACACATGACACCACTCATAATAGAGACTGGCTTCTGTTGCACATCCTCATTAGTGCAGTTGTCCCACATTATCCAAAGGTTACATGAAAAAATACTTCCTGCATTGTAGAACAGAGATAAGAGACAGGAAGTAAAATGCTAATATCATCAGCTTGATCAGATGAGTAAGCTTCATGTGAACAAATGCAAGTTTCCTAGGCCAAACTAATACAAAGCAATTTTATCAGTTGAATGCCCCTTAAAGGATAGTGAATAAGACATGAAGAACAAGAACCAAGTTGCAAGTTTTGGGCAAGTTCAGTGTGAACCAAGACTAAGTGTTCTGAGGTACCTTGCTCCCCACTTCTAGGCTTTAATTCCTAAGTCCTCTTGCATGTTTTTCATGTATCAGCTGTAGAGCCATCAAGATAACACTATCAAATAATTTTTGTGTTTAGAGAGTGGATATATGTTGCAATTCAGATTTCAGACCAATGCACAAGGTGTTAGATCTCAGTAGTAAGCAGAGCTAGCTCTTTCCAGAAATATGCTGCAGGTTCACACACTTCTTACTGATGAATTAAAGCTTCATGACTTCTGGGAAGAATTGAGTTGGCAGTTACATAAAGAAAATTTTCTCTTTGGTTGTCCTGAACATTTCCCTTTCCCCTTCAGTGTTTATTACGCTCAAGCACCTGAAAATAGCCACTACTAATACTGATTTGAAAAATTACTTTGCTAGGGCAACTTTTGAGAGGGGACTGAAATTGCCATTATGACATATCAGCTTTGATGTGGATACTAGGGTTGAGTAAAATTCAAGTTGTGATTGTGACAGATCTTAAAACATAGGTTACCCAAACTATAACGGTCACTATCACAAGGTGGCATTGTTCTGCAGTCTTAATTGTTTTGAGGGATGGTAGGCATTGGTAGGGGATGGGATGGGGTGGGATGGTTTGGTTGTGTGTTTGATTTTTAAGCACATAGACAAAGTGTACATGGATATAGTCCTAAAATGCTTATCTGCCAGGATGTTTGACAACCTGTTTCTATGACTCCATGTCGCGGGTTTAAAAGTAAATAAATAGAAACCTGGCTGCAACTTTGATAAATAAATACCCAAGTTTAACAAATTTCTGCTGCATGAGGTCAGATCAAAGGTCCATGCAGTATTTTTTCTCTCCAGCATTCGCCTATAGAAGACTCCTACAAAGGGACTGGGAAAGTGTGTAATTCCCTACAAATTCTCTCAGCCTGTTGGAATCTGAGACTCAGGGGTTTCATGGAATACCCTAGATAGATTAATATCCCAGAGATATAAGTGGATTCAGATAGCTCTTACAAGCTTTTAGCACCCATGACACCCTGATGCCAATGTTTTTGTTTGACTACCCTGAATAGGTTTTCCATCTAAAAATAGTATCTTTTCCCAGGGCACTTTAGAAAACTCTGTTTAAAAAAGAAAGGCATGGAGAGAAGCAGAATTATGTGGTATTTCACTAATGACTTCCTCCTGTTCACAAAACCCATCTTTGCTTTCTGTTCTTTAACTAGATATTTATTCATGTGAAGACTGCTCCTCTCACGAGGCAGCAATTCTAGGAGCCCTTGAATGGCTTTGGCTACAGCATTTTTGGACATGCAAGCCATCTGTAACAGCCAAATTCCCTGTGCCTATATAACCAGTCACTGAGATTTCCAAAGCTAGATGAGACTTCCATCAACCACATGGTGTCCTTCTAGTTTACAGGTAAATCCATGAGTATCAGAAAAAGGTAGAGAGTAAATAAGAGTATCTAGACACATGAATGAGAAGGATGTTCTACATATCCCAAATGCCAAATATGAGAAAAAGTGCTTGATCATTTAAAGAAATTAAGTGGGAGTTTAAAAGACTGAGAGAAGCAAAGGGATCTGAATAACTACAGCACTGTACACTACACCAGTCATGAGGTAGTGGGAATGTAATGTCAGAATGCCAACAACTTCTCTGCAGAGGCAAGGAATCTGTGTGCATGTGTTCCCAAAAAAAATCACAAGTAACTTCAATTAAAAAACCCCACACTTATGTTCAACTGAAGTCTCAGTTCTTCCACTTTCTAAATTAAGTCTGAAATATCAGAACCTCATAAATAACCAATTATAATTATTGTGACTTGTTAAACTTTGCAATGGATGTTCCTACAGGCCCATGTTATCTGTGGTTGGAAGAACATAGTTCTAGGAAATTTTTGCCTTGGTCCTATTACTATTTTTCTTTCATCAATCAACTTACACAATGGATATGTCTGCTAGCTCACCATCTTAATATCATTTGATTAGTGCTAACATTATACACCTACAAAAAAGTTCTGCAGTGTCCTAGTTTAGGTCATAACGATGCCTTCTTCTAATCAGTGTTTTGTAGGTCTCCTGAGAACATGGAAGGACAGAGCAAGAGTTAGTCTAGTAGGGAACACTTGACACTGACCTCTGCAACCTTGAATGCATCATTTTCCTTTGCTCTCTTCCTCTACCATTTTGATTGCAAGCTCTTTCAAACCACCACCACACCTTCACAGAATACCTACGTACACTGTCAGCTGAGACTTCTATAACAGCAAAAAACAGCGTTTGTCTGAGACCTCCTTGTGCTGCAACTTACACAGCTAGACCTTAAAGGCCATTAACTTCTACAACTTTGACATGGAGGTTATGAAAGCCAGGGTATCTCTTGCCTGGGGATAGTTAAGACACCCTGTTAAATGCCTATCAATCTGTGACCAGCTGCTCAATTTTCAGTGGCAGTAACAGCTATGTGAACAGAATACTTGGGAGGAAAAAAACAACCAAGTCAACAGCTCAAATCTTTCACAGCAGAACAGGATTACATCATGGTTCAGTACAGAACAAGCAGTTACACCAACAATTTGATAAGGCCAAGAAAGAACATCACATCTCAGCATATATTCAGGAAGACCTTATCTCTCTGCTCAGAATTTAACAAAAATATTAATTTTCTGCACTCTCAGTAATCAGCTTATAGCTTTCCTTTACCATACAGTAGCTCAAAAGCCCCAGTGATTAGTCAACTCTCCAAGGTAAATGGAGTAGTAGGGGACTGGATTTTGCCTGAAACATCTTGATAAAGCCAACTCCACTCAAAGAACTTTAGAAGAAAAACAATAGCAGATGTTTTATTATCAGAGTAATAATTAAATGCAAGCTGGCTTTAGCCCTACATCCAAGAAATCAATTGGATCTTCTCATTTTCTCTCAATTTACTTTATTACATGAGTGCTGCTGACTCCAAGACATCAAGGTGAAGAATTAAAGGGCAAACAGCCTTCATTAAAGTGTTTTACGTTAAATCTTTACTTCTAACAGAAAAAACCCACCAAGAAAAAAATCAGAGCTATGTTTTCTATCTCACCTTGTAGTGATGCAGTCTAACAGCCAGGAAAACAAGGCATATATGATGAGTCTGCCTTGTTTTGTACCCCCTCACAACTATGTGGGCATAAACTGTAAGAAAAGACTAGTAGAGAACATATTTGCTCAGAGATGTGAAAGATATTCCAGAAATATCCCAGTCTACTAACTTCTATGTAGCACTTGCATCTCTCCCCCTTTCAGGAGAAACTGACTATTTAGGGATGTTTTAGAGTACTGTAACAACACAGCACAGAAAAAAATAGTTTGA
Source organism: Gorsachius magnificus (assembly GCA_034008185.1). NCBI lineage: Eukaryota > Metazoa > Chordata > Aves > Pelecaniformes > Ardeidae > Gorsachius > Gorsachius magnificus. The sequence goes on along the minus strand of CM067087.1, from coordinate 23,441,734 downwards.
GACCAATACAAAGCTTGAAGAAAAAGATGACAGTAAGAAATGGAGGAGCAGGATTCCCACTGCTCAGGTAAGTACATAGGGCAGATCTGCATGTCTGTCCATATCACAGCCCTTGGCAGGAAGGAACAAGAATATTCTCCCAACTCTGCTGTCTTCATGCCCCTTAAGTCCTCCTGAGCCTCAACACTATACCATTCCATAGTCACTACTTCCCCTACCCTTATCTTCTCTCAATTTCATCCTCTAGGCTTTTCAGTCCACTCCCTAGACGTGCTCACTTCTTTCCTCTTGCAGTCATGAAAATTTCAACCCGCCTATCTCATGTTCTTATTACCTCTAAATACATACAGTTGGGTACAGACAACTGAGCCTAACCCTGTGCCTGTCTGCCATCGCAAAAAGATCTGACATCACTTATGAAGAACAGAAGATAATGTCCAGAGCAGTATCTGAAGGCAAAAAGGAACACTTGAAGAAACCAGATGCAGTAGCTTCCATTGTTTTTTTAAAAACACTTTTTCCCAAGTCTTTAACCAAAGCTGTTATGCACAAGCAAGCTGTATTTTTAAGGCGAAAATTATTTCTATGCAGATGCAAAATAGACTCCATGGAATTTTGAACAAAAATATTTACATTGAACTTCATTTCTCCTCTTTGCAGGCCAGGCTGTGTTAAAAGAAACATTCATCTCAGGTGGCCAGTTTCTATTTACTTCACTCTCTACAGGCAACAACTCCTTTTCAGTTGAATATATATACCATTTGCATTGTGTTATTCAAAATTAGCTTTATTTGACCCTCTAAGCTTGGACTTTGCTAGTTTCCATCTTCCATTAAAGGAAAAGAAACTTACTTTTCCATGAGAACAAAAAAAATCTCCTATAGCTTTTTATACACTTACACAAAGGCTGATTTCTTAAACTTATAAAGAACAGGTCCCCAGAGAAAAAAATGTGCCTTTAGTAGCATGCATATGGCTCAGACTTTACTTGAAGACATAGGAATACCTACACAGGCAAAGTCTGTCATGAACTATATGTGAATTTTGTTTACCAAATTTGGACAATCAGTCCATTCCTAGCTGAGGAAAAGTTACTTTAGCACAGGATGCACTTTCAGCAGAGTTAATAGGCTGAAAAATAAAAAGCAGCAGAATATTTCAACTGCATGTTAAAAAGCTACAGTAGTAATCCAGTGGCAGAGTAGTATTGCTGCAGCTATGCAACTTCCGGGAACATCCAGGCACCTTTACAGTGTTCTATGGTATAAGGTAGATATACTCACTAAACCTAGAGCACCTTGACACTTTTAAACTAACTAAAGCAATAGAAAGTATTTAAATCTCCTCTTATTGGGTATATAAAATATTTTCACACAATAATGGAAGATTCAGCTCACTCATTTTCTGACCACAAGTGATAATCAACAGTGGGTTAGCATAGTCATTTAGTTAAGAAAAAATGCCAAAGCTTGAGCAACTTGCAAGCCCTTACAATGTATATGAACAGTGCATTGGTAGTTGGATGATGGGCACTTAAGGACTCCAAATAAAATGTGCTTCAGATTTAAGAACTAGATTCTCTGTAAGGTATATTATTCTTCAACTATTAGGACTATGTATAAGTAATGCAGTTATAATCCTACCTTAATTCCCCAAAGTGTTTAGATACCATTATCAGGGGTGCTGCATAGTTACATAACTCACATATTAATAACCACACAAGAGGAGGGATAAAGCTGATAAAGCCAGTGATGCCTTTGCTTATTTGGTAAAGCTACACTGAAAACAAAACCTCTGATTTTGAGGTCTTTCTTGCTGTTTCATTTTTAACTGGGGATGGGGGGGGGGGGGGGGGGGGAGGAGTTATTTCATGCTTCGATAGTTGCACTAATAGAACTGCACTGTGCTAGCTGAATGAGATTTCCCTAGTTGTGAACACCAATGGCTGGAACAGCTGGGCTAATCTGAATTAACCTATACAGCATAAATTCACTTGAGTCCATGAATACAAGATGACATTAGCATAGATTCTTAGTGAGCTAACTCAAATTTAGACATTGTAAAAGCCTGGGGGGAGTAGGGAAGAGAGTTAATTCAAAAATTCAAATAGGAAAAAACATCCAACCTACATTTACAGAGACAGCTGTGATTTGTGTGCATGAACACTAGCCAATTCTCTAGTAAAATTCTGACATGGAAAACAAAACCCCAAAACAAGGAAAAAAAATATTACTATCACAAGGATGCCAACAGGTCAGCCGCCTTCTACCAGCAGGCAGAAATTCTAGGTGAGGACTAAACTTTGCCAGAAGGAATTGAACCAACTTAGTGGTAGAGTTTAAACTGCTCTATGTAATTGCTCAATATTCTAATCTTGAAATTAAAGCAGAAACATGAAGATCACTATACTTGCTGAAAAAAACCAGTCACACCCCGTTTACTTGCAGTGAACCAGAAAACAACAAAAAAATCTGCTTTTCCAATGGCCTCAGTAGCAGTCTAATACTGTTTCACAATACACAAAACAAGGTAAATCCTGATGGACTAATTAAACACATTCTCAAAAAACACCACAAAAATTCAACTCTGAATGTTGATTTCTCTCTAAGCAATCTAAGAATAATGGGGTTTGCTTCTTTCTTCAGAGCCTGTCTTGCTGAGATTCATGACACAGCAGTTGACATACTACGGCTTCTAAAATATACCTCTCTGGAAGAAGTGCAGGAGTACAAGCACTTCTCTGAGCTATCTTTTTGAAACAAGAGCAACCACTTCTTTAAACTGAGACCTTTTTCCTCCTCTTATGAAGAAATCCATTGTTTGCTGCTCTGTGATGACCAAAATAAGAGTCTAGAATCTCCAGGGTGATACTTTACCACATATCTGCACACTGATCTCTTAACCCTTAAAGAACCTTCTCTTCCATCCTCCCTCCGAGGACTGAACATTCATTTACTCAGCCCTCAGATGAGCTCTTTCCTTAGAACTCCACTTAAACTAATCTAAACTGCCATTTGGGTGATTAATTGCCTCTGAATTCAATTGGTCTTTGAAAGATACTTACTCCTGTTGTGAAAAAGGAAGTCTAGAGTACTGACCTTGTTCCAGGGGAACATTTGGACACCTACTTCTAAAAGCTGTCACTTAAGTTTTCACAGCTGAGGACACATCACCCATCAAGTAGGAACTGAATGGCTTACTATCCACTGTCTTGTCATGAAAGCATATTTACAACCCCACTGGGCAGAGCCAAGTACTTTGTATTAGATACTTCAGAAATACTCATTTGAAGCCATACAATGAATGGTCTATTGTCACAGTTTAACCCAACCTGCAACTAAGCCCCACACACAGCCACTCACTCACTTTCCCCACAGTGGGATGGGGGAGAGAATTGGAAGGTTAAAAGTGAGAAAACTTGTGGGTTGAGATAAAGACAGCTTAATAGACAGCTTTAATAGCAAAAGCTGCACATGCAAGCAAAGCAAAACAAGGAATTCATTCCTCCCTTCTTATCAGCAGGCAGGTGTTCAGCCATCCCCAGGAAAGCCAGGCTCCATCACAGTTACTCAGAAACACAAACGCCACCACTCCAAATGTCCCCCTCTTCCTCCTTCTTCCCCCAGCTTTATATGCCAAGCATGGCATCATGTGGTCTGGGATACCCCTTTGGCCAGTTGGGGTCAGCTCTCCCAGCCATATCCCTTCTCAGCTTCTTGTGCCTCCCCAGCCTGATCACTGGTGGGGTGGGCAGCAGAAGAGGCCTTGGCTCTTTTGTAAGACATCCCTGTGTTATCAACACTGTTTTCAGCACAAATCCAAAATGTAGCCCCACACTAGCTGCTATGAAGAAAACTAACCCTACCCCAGCCAAAACCACACACCTGTATAGGTATTTCAAGCTATGAGCTTTTAAGTTTCAGCTGCAACTGTTGTTTCTATCTCCATTTATGAATTGTGGGGCTTTTTTCAAGTCTGCATTACTTAGAGCATAGACAATTATTCCATCGTTCCTGGATGACTCCTGAATTTGCTAGGATGAGTCCTAAACTGTGATGACAGTTCAGCATAAATCCTTGTGTAAATACAGTTGTAGAAACACTGGGTTTATTCCAACTGGTCTGAAAATGTGGTTTCTTTGCTTCAGGCCAGTTATTAACAGCCTTTAGAGCCCAGATGATCAGGATGCACAGAAACTTGGCCATACCCCTAGTATTAACCCCATGAGTGGAAGCAAAGAGGAAGGAAAAACGTAGCAGAAGAGTTGCTGTCATGCTCTTTAGATACCTTTCAGTATTAGAATGACTTTACACAGATGACATTAGCTTGGCAGCCTGACTGCAAGGAAGAATCTACATGTACTTTTTTCTCCTGCTTTAAATTCATCTCAGATCATCTGAGATGTAAATAGAAAAGTTTAGGATATTCGTACGTTAGAAACATGGAACAGGAGAGGGCTGTAATTAAAGCATGTGACGTTATACCTACCATAAGGGGTTCAGTGTAGCAATTATAAAAAGATGTACTCTTAACTAATGAGATTTTCTGAAAAGGAGGAACTTGATCACATTCATGATGCAAACTGGGAAACTGATTATGTTTTGACACTTGCTCAGCACAAGGTCACTGATGAGATTAAGAGAAAATGAAGGAAAGAACAAAGGGGAAAAATTAAACTAACTGAGCTCTGAAATAGCAAAAAGTTTTAAAATGTAGTAATATGAAAATCGGTTGCTGAAAAATGTATCCGAATAACATTAGATCTTACTAGAATATTAGAACTTAGAGCCAAGAACTCAGAAGTCAGGAAAGACCCAGACTGAGTTAGAGCTACATGTGCAACTACAAATCATCCCTTGTGGGTAGAAAGTTAGTCCGTAATTACATAATCAGTTTGTTTTCTCTTTCCTTAAGAGAAGCCATACCTCACTGAGTGCGCAATGAATAGATTATGAGTCTAGGCAGTGTTCCATTCTAGTTTTCGGTGACTTTGGTCTTACTCAGCAATAACTAAAGACAGCTCCACCCCTTTCAATACATGGAATTCTTCCTAACCTAGCGCTTTTCTAGTGTGAGGAGGTGGGGTATCTTGGCTTTTTCTGTACCACTGGGCAACAGTTTGCTGTACAGAGAACACAAACTGTCTGCAAGTCAACTTATCCAATAGGTAATGAAAAAGTCCACAACTTCTGTGTTCAGAATCAGCAGAAATTGAATTCAGGATTTTCTGCTAATGTGCTGAACAGGAGATTAGGGAGCGCAGTGGGAGTTCTTACTTACTTCCACTAAGGACAACTGAACATTTACCTAGCATATCAGGAAAGTATGAACCTTAAGGTCATTTCCACTATTCTCCACCATTAGAAATTAAATAGTCAGCACCTTCCAGAATGAAGGCCACTAATACTAGTTACATAGTTGTTAGAGAACAGAAGAGATACACTCATTTCTGTCTAAACTGAGCCACAATCAGCACAAAAGTCTTCAGATATACAGGATTATCACATTTATCAATCTAAAAAGGATACTACTATTCTGTTTTGTGGCAAACCAGCTGCCCCTACATTTCCATTCTGCACTTTTAGGAAAAAAATGAAGGTTTTCTTAAGAAAGCTACTTATCCTTTTGAGAAGATTCAGAAGAGGTGCAGCTAGAAATGTAATTGTGCATGGATGGATAGGTACTGTGGTTTTCACACTGCTACTTTGTAATTTCATTAGGCTTCCCTGATTTTTGTACTGCGACAGTTGTCCTCTACTTCAAAGAAGTTAGGCACCTAAACAAAGAGCACTTGCCTTGACTTATCTTATTCTTGTTTACCTTGTTTAAGCCACAATTCTCCAGAGCAAAGACTGTTATGCATATCTGCAACACTTAAAGTTGGAGTGTAATTCAACTTGAGTCAAGGTATTATAGCAAAACAAGCTAATGTGTCCTACCTTGCACAGATGGAACACCACAGTAAATCTCACTCTTGTTTGTACCAGAAAGATGGCAAACATCTTTGGCTTACTAACAAAATGTTGAGAGGGGAAGTAATAAAACTTTGCCATGATATATCTTCCAACAATATGGAAGTAACACTAGTTTTAATAGATAACATACAAAAAGTGTTCAGGAAGACTGCCAGCAGAAGTAATTGATCTTTTCCATAATATTTTTACTAAATCACTGGGTGATCACACAAGCCCTACTTAGCAACCCAGGGCCATTTGTAGAAAAAGGGAAGAAATAATGAATTAGACAAGTTATAATGCCTCCTCTATTAACTCTGCCAAGCACCTCAAGGAGACTGAAAACCTTAACCATGCCTGGATCATAAGGCCATGAATCAGGCTCAGAGTAACTAAGGGATGTTTATTATTTGTTCCATGACCCTATACCTCAATCAGATTCCACTCAGAATCTGCAATGATGTACTAATTTGACATGGGGTCCTTACAAGCAGTTGACTTAACTCTGTATGAATACAGGCATCCAAAAATAAAATCCCTGATCAGTATTCTTCAGTACAGTAGGCAAACAATGCCTCCCACAGAAATACAAGTTAAAAGAACTATTAGCCAAAGTAAACTGCTTGGCAACCAAGTCACAATTCCTCTTCAAAACAGATTGTCTAGAAAGCTTAGGTCAACATATTCCCCAGCTGAAAACATCTCACCTTATAAGTAGATGAAAAGCAGCCACCTTCCTTCAGTGTGATACATGTTGAAATTACAAATATAATGAGCATCTCTTACGATACCAAAAAATACAAGCTCCTTCTGGTATCAAAAGAGCATTCCCTTTCTTCCATGCAAAGTACAGTACACACAAAGAAATTCATTTGTAAGGAGACCGCATGCAGGAAATAAGTTTTGAAGTGCTTGCCATCTCAGCAGGCAGGTATAAGGCTGAGTATTTCATTTCAAGTTGGCAATTGTGATGTACACGTGTTCAAGAACTAATGTCGAAATGAGACATACAACTCTAGTGTTTTATATTCCAAACAGCCAGTGTTCAAGCATTACCATTTATCTCTCCAAGCTTTTCATACAGACAGTTTTTGAGCCTTGACTTGTACAACATCAAGTGTTTTATACTCACAGGTACAGTGTTCAAGTCCTGATTTATATCTCAGTATTTTATACTTGCTAGTACACTATTCAAGACTTGATTTATAGCTGGGTTGAGAGAACCAATTCAGATAAAATACCATTCAGCCAAACCTTCACCTTTTTCCTGAGCCAATACAAAGACTAACCTTTTCAGTAGTCTCAAAGAGCTAAGCCCAACTTTTTGCTCCACTTGTGGCAGCTATTTGTTTCAGAGGAATCCCAGTTTCTCTCTGGCTTCCTCTGAAGAATCTACGGAAGACTTCATCAAACTTTGAGGAGCTGGATCAAGCTCATTGAACTTGGGTTGGGTTTTTTTCCCTCTCACAAAAATGGAGGTCAGCAGAAAAGGTAGTATCTGTGCAACTCCCAATTTTCTTTAGACTAAGTCCCGATTTAGGCTGTCTTGAGTAACAATTATAGCCAGTGTCTTCCAACACCAATTTTTACAGTTATCATGTTAAGACTACCTAGGTTTGCAAGAAGAAAAGCTCAAAGCTTTTGAACATTATGGTTTTTAAACAAAAAAAATTACTGTTCTACTTGAAAGTTTAAAAGTTATTTATATCTGTCATTAAGCTTTTCAATCAGAAATTTCACTTTCAACCAAAAATAGAGAAGCTGATGAAAACATGAAGAGTTGTTACCAAGATTTTATTGCATTTGTCTAGCCATGAAACCTTAGCCATAAAGCCTTTAGACCTAGAAGGAACTCATTTTGACTACCAGGGGAGTATTAGCACAGATACCAACACCGTCATAGCACCACAGCCACACACACAAACCATACTTGCTTCCAGCACAGCTTCTCACTGCAAACTCAGGTAAGGCAGGCTCCCAAAGCTGTGCAGCAGGTTTTTAAAACTCTAAAATTGTTAAGAACCAAGTTTTACCAGACACTAGCTTTTATTTATAGAACCAGGTAATCTGCAGCCTCAAAATGCTTGTTTTAAATGATGGGGGACAGTGGGGAGTGGTGTTAACCAACAGGTCTGATCGTTTCTTCAGTTTTGTTTTTTTTTAAAAATATTCTTCTCCAGATAGAGAACCTTTGCTTAAGCATTTCTGCGCTGATTATAACATCCTAAAACCCCAGCGCCACTTTTGTTCTTTTTGTTGCTCTGATTGAAAGAAGTAGTTCTATACCCTAAGCTAGCCTCATGCAAAGAAGTGAGGGCAAAGAAAATAACCAGGAAAGGAAGGTCTAGCTTACACAAACTTCCCCTGCTCTAAAATTTAGCATAAAATCATCCCCACAACAATGAAGAGATTAACAGAATTGCAGATATACCTCTTCAACCTTACTTCAGTTTTTCAGCAAAACTTGTCTTACACAGTCATCCCATGTCAGCTCCTTATTACTGATTTCTCACATTAGGGAATTTCATCTAAGTTTGACAAAAGAGGAAAGGTCAACAAGACATGATGTTCCTGCAAACTTCGTGTACATGAGCAGCAACAGGGCAGATATTGAAGGGAAATCTGCAGCTTCAGCCAAACCATTACTGGGCACAAAATGTCTTTATTTCAGGACAAAAAGAAATAAGCTTCCTTCTGTCTCTGCTTTTATTAAGCAGGATTTGATCATAAGAACAAAGCCACAACATGAGATTTCACTAGATCTGCTCTCTTCAGAGAAATGCTTAAAACAAAAAAGGTCTTAAATCAATTCCAGAAGACTAGGGTGTGGGGATGAAAGGTGTGGTGCCCATGGGGAAGTCAGAAGAGTTTTCTTCAGATTCCTACTTTCACACAGAGCACAGACAGTTGACTCAGCCTTGATACAACTGAGGTGTTAGAAACCATCTTATACTAATTGGCCCCCAATAAAACATACACTTAATCTCTGACCTGCTTTAAAAGACGTCCATCAGTGTCCTTTCACATGCACTACATACCAAGACAGAATTGTGCTCAGCTGTACTAGAAGGGGAAGAATGACAGTAGAGACATTGAGTTACCCATCACAAAAGATGCAGCTAGCCAACCTGGGACATGAACTAAGGCCTCCTAAATCCCAATACAAAAATCTTCACTGCAAGACTATTTTACTGCTTTTCTGATTCCCTTCTAGCAGCTTAGTTCCCCAATTATAAAAGCACCCGTTATGTTACAGCCTCCTCATCACTTTCTCCTGAAAGTGCTTCTGAAGCTATTTAAGCCTGTATTCCATAAAAACCTTTAAATGAATTCCAGGTCATCAACACAGAATAGCACTGCACTCAGACAGCACTGTTTCCTCCAAGGTAATTTTCATACTTTAATTATCTCATAGCTTGAATCATCCTCTATAAGAAGCCCACAACACAAGCACAACTCACAAAGCAGTGCATTTAAATAGAAGAGAATAACACAAACTGTATTTGCAGGAGTGTCCTTTGCAAAATCTCATTTGCAGACTCCGAGGATGAAAAAAATGTCATTTTATTTTTGTCTTCCCTAGTCATGTTAGCTCCTTTTAGGCAAAATATTCACAATTGCTCAACTGCAAGACCCCTGACAGGCCATTTTACTTCAGTTTAAACATACTGAAAGACTTGTACTGAGGTTCTCAAATTTGCACTTTGTTGGGGACAGTTGTTGCAAAATGTACAGCCCATTCTACTTGCACATTTTTCCTCTTGGAGCATACATTAACAGGGCCAGAGATGGACTTCACATACTGAGAACACAAGCCAGGAGGCAGGTAGCACCCTTAAGAAAATAAAAGTTAAAACATGTGAGAAACTGTGCTGTAAAGTTTCAGGCAGTTGACTGTCACTGACAGAAGGTAACTTGCAGGTTGTTGCAGAGCTACAGAAGCAAACAAGAAGTACAACCCTTTATGTCCAAACTTGTCCGATTCAGCTGACTGGTAATTAATAAGAAAAAAATAAGATATGAGAATAAGCCTGATCCCCACTACCCTTTATGCACATTTTTAAACTGCTATTTATCAATTGTACCCTGTTTAGCAGTAGTCTGGAGACGCCTCACATGCTAAAAGGACTACTAATACAAGACACTGAAGATTAGGCCCGCTATTTTCTGCAAGACATACTTTCACTATTGTAAGCCATAACCTCTCTGCATCCAAGTGCATTTTACACAAAGTTGCATGCAGCTGCCATGCAGCACATTTTATATCCCTCACCTTTGGCACACTGGTCACTTCTTGCTAGTCTATTCCACCCTTCTCTGCTACTCTAAAAGGCTGGCTCCATCTTTCCAAGGCCATAATGTTCTGCAGTACAAGCGAGATGGTGGCTTCCAGGCCAGTAGTGGGGAAATGGAACTGGGCATCTGCAAAGCCAAAAGCACGATTCACTACAACTTCAGCAAAGATGCAACCAAGCACCAACAGTTGGAAAGTGCTCTGTGTCTGGGGTACAGAGGGGAACTTCTGCAATTCGAGCATCCCAGATGGGAGCCTGGTTACATAAGGATACCTGCTTGCAAAATACTAAGTCCAATGCTACTCTTCCCTAGAGGCAGATCCACTGCTGCTGGGAAGTGCCATTGCACAACTATCACTGTCCTAGCTTCAGTGGAGCTAGGACACTTTACAGCAGCTGCTGATCTGCCCCAAAGGGGGAATGGAGGGGGAGAGCAGCCTACCCTCAGAATGGCTATTCCCTTCATCTCCCTCCTTGCAGCAGGGAAGCACTGTTCTTTTGCTCTACTAGGTAATATTGTAGATATGGTGTTTTGCTTGCTATGCCTTGTGGTGTTGTACTCTGCCTCACACATGTCAGAGACCAAGGTAACATCCACAGTATGGCTGGATTGTTCTCCCACCTGCACCAGAAGCAAGTTTCAAAGCTCCTTGGGTACAGGGGCTGCCTTCAGGAGGTCATTTAATTGCTTCAAGTAAAAGTTCTGAAGGGGATTTCAGTATTTGGCATTTAACTATAGCTACATTTCTTTCTGGATGCTGCAGTTTACCATTAGGCAGAAGAGGGCTCAGCCAGACTTGACAAATGCCCTCTAACAACTCAAGGGCTGGAACCTGGTAGTCATATGGCAGGAGGATATGTACAAAACTATAGATTAAGGAAGCACAACAACACTTAAGACCATTAATGCCTTGAGCAGCAGTCATGGTCTTTCATAATTGCACAGACTGACTGAATTTCCCAGACTCCTTGAAACCTGCAAAACATCATTCTGGGTAGTTTGACATATTTTTGTTATAGACCATTTCAAAATTCCAGAGACCAAGCAGTAAACAAGACAAAATCTACAGGAAGGACTGAATCTTGCTGACACCAATTTAAATATTAGCAAAGTCTCCTGAATTTTCCTGCCTTAAAAGAAGAAAATTTACCATATTGAATTTTATAAAATATTTCAGGTGGAACAACTCCCCTTCCAAGCACTCAGCAACAGAAGCAGAGGCGTGAAAGAATATTCAATAGCAAGAAATCTATCAACCTAAATTTCTTCGCACTTTGATGTTAGCAAACAGACCATTTACGCTTTGCTTTGCACATAGATCTCTGAGCACAATGACTTTCATGACAATGAATAAACATATCTGCAGAACAAACTGCAAACTGAAGATAAATAAGAAATACAGTATCAGAGAAATAAAATGCAGTAATGCATGACTTAATAGCAGGAAACTATTTCACCCTGTGGCTTATCTTTGGGTTTCCTGTATAAATTGACCAGATACTAAAACATCAGAAAGCATCCCCCAGGGCCAAAAATTTCCAGATCAAAGATGCTGTGGAATGCCCCAGGGACCCAGCCTTGCTAATAAACACTGGAATTTGAAAGGGCAGCTAATAGGCTGGGTTTAAAGAGGCTGATAGCCAAGCATATATATGATAGAAAGTGAGGAGTCAACCTTGGCTACAACCTGTTTGTACCATTTCAGAAGTGCAAGGCAATTTTGCTAACCTCTTCACAAAGCTGAATCCAAGACGTGGTCTAGCCTCATTAGCGTATTTAGGTTGCTTACAGGACATCCAGGTAGTGCAAATGATAGAAACCATGAATTATTTTTTTTTCAGTCCGCACAGTGGAGAAAATTGTACAAACTGGTCCCAACACTGAAACTATACAAGTTTTGCATCTTCCATCTATATTCCCCCACCTGCACCAAACTTTATCTTGAAACTTTCTGCTCCCCTTCCTAGTCTAGGGGAGAAAGCAGTAACACCACACAGATGTCACCTTGAAGAACTAACAGGCTTCAACTCCATTTTTGGTGTCTCTTTGCCATCTTAGATTTGTGATTAGTCCTAGGTCACCCCCCATATTTAAACAGCAGCTATTCCTTCTCATGCACTCTTTTGAGCCCCTTCTAAAACAATGCCCATGAATACTGCCCAAGCTCATGTTCAGCAAGCAACTTCTAATTAACCCTTCACCTTCAATCAGCTATGCAGGCATTTTGACTGAACCAGAGCCAGTCTCCCTGGTGTGTCTCTGCAATCAGCATGTTAATGTATACAGCCATACAACCACTGTGTTTCTTTAGGGCTCAGCTACAGATGTTTACTGATCTCATATGCATGAACTTCTACTGTTGTAGGAACCTCTTACAGAAAAAGGCTGAGTAGAGAATAGTGACATACTTCAGTCTCATTTCTTAGTCTTTCTTCAGAAAACTCCCTCTGACACTCAGCTGTTGCAACACATACATCAAGAGCAAAGTATCCAAATCACGTTCAAAGCCAGCTGGCTGGCAAATCACATTTGGCAGCCAGCAAGAGATGAACATGCAAGTCCTTGCCACACCAGGTTCCCTAGGTTATGTTGACTATCACATAGCCAAAACTTCCAGCACAAATAGGCAAAGCAACCTAACATTTTCCGCATTTAAGACCTCACTTAATCACTTTTCCTTTTCCCAAGTAATTTTGCATGACATTTCCCACAAAGACTGTCTCAGGCTTGGGGTTTTTCTTCAAGCCATGCAGAAAGAGCTTATTTGCTCAATGAAAAAATACTGTTTGTCAACATTTTTAAAAAACTGTTAAGTCAAAAAGCTTTTATATCCATCTGCTTTTGAGCAGAGACTGGAAGTTATCAAGCTGTCAGGAATGTTTCTTTCTCAACCTTGTAAGAATCTTTCAAGTTTGGCAGTGTTAAGCCTCTATAAAGCTGCAGCTTGCCCATGCTCTGAACTGCCAGGTTAGAATCTGGCAGCTTGATTTCCTGAAGTTACCATCTGCCCTGATCATTCTTCAGTCCAAGACTGAGTAGCATTTTCATCACAGTTGCTGCTTTCATGTCCAGGACTTACTATGTTGTGATGAGGCCAGCTACCTTCATTTCTAGGTTCAGTAACTCAATAATAGCTTTTTTCCCCCCTCCAAACTTTCAACAGTGTATGTAGGATGATAATGTGCAAGTTCATTCCTGTTTAATCACATATCTTGACAAAATTAGTGAAGGTCTCATTATGTAAAATGGAACAACAGCACTTCATCATTCCAGAGCAAGTCTTCAGAAAGGACAGCATTTAAGAGAGTTCAGTTATTCTATTCTAGCTGAAGTCTCAAATTTGTCTTCTTTATACCCTTAATATGGCTAGAGTCGCATTTTGTCCTCAGACACTTGAGAAACCTAAACTGAAAGCCTGGATTCCAGATGCTAGAGGATTTTTGTTTGGTTGGTTTTTTGTTTGGTTTGTTGGGGTTTTTTTGGTTTTTTTGTTTCTGTGTGTGGGGTTTTTTTTGTTGGTGGTGGTGGTGGGTTTTTGTTTTGTTTTGTTTTTAATAGAGACTATAAATTAGTGGCCTCATTCCTTTTTACTGTCATGGAACTCCCTTGTCAATACTGAATCCAGGCAGAATATGCAAAAAAAACCCCCAAATAAAAGTAATTTTGCAAGTCAGCTGTTCTTGTTATTTTACTTCTAGAACCAGGCCTTCTGTTCCTTTGAAATGAGATCAACAGTGCCACATCAGCCCCTTCTAGATAGCAGTTATCTTCCATCATCAAAACAATGCACATAATTAAGCACAGTTTGCTTGCAACAACTAATACATTTCTTTCATCAGCAGATGTATCTCAGCTAACCAAAATGCCTCCTGTACTTCAATAAAATATTTCTACAAGGTTATAATTTTTTAGCTTTGAATAAATTGGGTTTCTTATCACACTTTCTCTTCCTTTCCCCACATGGATTCAGACTAAGCAAGGGCACACCAGATACACATGAAATCTGTGCAACCTACAGTCTGGATCAGCATCTGGAATTTAAAGGTTCTCCTCTTTGAATTACTCTGTGCATAGGATTATATGTGTACCTATGTGTTGACAGAAGATCTACAGCTCTTACCATCGCTTACTCCTATCTGTTCAGAACAGGAAAGATCTCAGAGAAAGTATAAGGTTTAGCAGTCAGACTGAAGCATGGAACATCATTTTGCCTTTGCTTGCAGCCAGACGAGGGAAAAGTTTGAATTCAGTGTTGTCCACTGAAAATAGATAGTCCCTGTTGTTCTCAAACTCAGGAACTAAACTCATGGTCCCACAGCCAAAAACCTCCAAGCTAATATAAGACCCCTTCTTCCCTCCCCCATGAGAATTTATCCAAGGAGTAATCAGAAATACTAGATGAACCATTCCTCCACCACTAAGAGCCCACAGTAAATCTGTTTGGAAGCTCCAGAAGAACAAACAAATGTGAGCACAAATTCATACAGCATGCACAGCTAGAATGCTAGCACTGATGGTAAGATCAGTTAGTTGACCCATACATATGGGGAAGCTTCACACTTTTTGCTTTGTCTTTTCTGAAAATAAAGCAATAAAAGGCAAAAAAACCCTGAAGTTTTCTGAATATGTCTCAGATTGATCCTTTCTGGATGGGAGCTCAGGAAATGTCAGTTTTATGCTTGACATGGCTACTAATAAGTTCTGTGACCTTGGGCAAATCACTCCACTTCCATGCCTGTGTCTTCTTCCCACAAACACTTTTTAGCTGGCACATTCTTCAGACAGAATTTGTCTTTTAATATCCCTATATACAATGTCCCAATAAAATCAGGTCATCATCAAGCTCTAACATCAGTTTGAGCCTTAAGGCACTATAACTATATTTATTCAGACAAATTCATTTTGAGTTTAAGAGTGCTGGAAGACTGTTGAGACCTATTGAACTACAAGAAAATGCAAACTTGCTTTCTTGAGAAATACCTGAAGTTTTATGATACGAGTACAGAGTAGTAAGAAATCCCCAAACTACAGTGAGTTGTAAAATTAGATGTTTCTTTCATTTGTATATATGTTTAAGTATGTTGTCTGTTAGTTGTTGCAGTTTAAACTGTTTCATAAAAATAACAAGTTATTTTTATTATCCCCTTGGAATGTTCCATAACTACTCTATCAAGGTAAAAAGATTTATTAATCACATGTAATTTCTTTTGGTGCAAAGATGTATTTGCATAAGTTAAGAAATATTTTGGAACTATTCAGAGAATGTATGTCTTTTATTCCCTTACTATCACATTTACAGAGCAATCATACCTATAATAAAAATAAGCCCCCTAGAACAACAGGTACTTGGATAGGTTATTATAGGTACCTCATATTATCATGTCAAAGACCCTTAATCTTTTATTGGATCTCTCTCACAAATCCCTCTGAGGGAAGAGAGTGCTGTTATGCCAGTTTTATAAGTCAGAATTTGAGGCAAATTAACTAAATCTCCAAGTCCCACCCTGGCTGCCCCAGTCTGATGCCTTAAATAGAATGGAAAATCCCCTTCTGTTCTTTAGTACATTTGCAAAGGACCCTTAGTCTGCTTGCCAAATTTCATTTGCAAATCAGGGTCTTCAGTTGACATCATAAATAAAATATATATTTAGTATATATATGCACACGCCCTCTCCCCCTCCAGTGGTATTTTTCACTCCTAGTTCTGATTGATTGGAGGTTGAATACCCAAACCCCAAACAATTCCCTCACACTCTTTCTTCAGGTATTCTATTAATCATTTTATTACTTCATAAGTTTAGGGGGAACCCCAAGAGCATTTGAGACAAAGGTAGAAACTACATAGCAAGAATGTTAAGAAGATAACATTGCACAAATTCCTGCTAAGGTCTATCCCCTCAGAAGTAAGTAGTATCAAATTGGCAATACTGCAGTAAGTGTGAATTGTACTAAGGTAGGTACTGCTAATAGCACAGTATGTCCTCAGCAGCTTAATATGGCATTTCAAAAAGCTTGCTGTTCATCAAGTCAACTACTTGCAACTGGAGGACTGGCATTAAGCTACTTAAGGTCACACAAAGATTTTTGAGAACTCAGCTCAGATCTCCTCTGATTCCAGTATCAGGGGTCTTGGTCTTCAGATGGCACTTCTAGAAATCTTGACTTTCAAGTAATCTCTTCTCCACAGTTTGGAAGGCTTCTCATTTAAACTCTTGAAATATTTTAGAAACACCATGGGCAAGGGAGCCTTTACACCATAACCCAGGATGTTAGGCTTCATGCAGTCAGTAGCAAAAGGCTACTGCAGCGAACTAATTAAGATGTCCAAAACTATTCCCTGAAGCACCTCTCTCCTTGAGATTTACAGGCAGCCCAGACCAGGATTCTGATTCCAGCGGTCCCCTCCATGCAACTAAGAAAATGCACAAAAAAAGCATGCTGCAGTCTGCAGCAAATACAGCAGGAACAGGCAGCATAATTTGTCTATCACTTTCAGTGCCAGGAATGTTCAATTTCATTTTGCTTAACTGACAGAAATCAGTGGTGATTCAAAAAAGTAGATTCGAGCATTAAGTTTGTTTTCCACTCAGATTCTGTGAAAGGAGAAAAAAGGGGCAAGGTAGCAGTGAATGAAAACAGAGAAACTGAGAAGCAGCACAGCAGAAAATACACAAATAGGCAAGTGATTTGTCTCTGTGTCTTATCACACCACCTTCTAATAACACACAGTGCACAAAGCCTCAAAGTGTTAGTCATGGTCATACAAGTAAAGAAATTTGATCAGATGCCATCAATCTCCTCTTTCTCTAATGTTCTCGGAACTCAGGGAGATCCTAATCATTTGCCTTCCTTGTAAGGATATGAGGAGCAATGCAAAATTCACATGCCTCTCTGCCAGTGCAACATTGTTCTTGCTTTTTTTATTTTTGAAAAGAAATCTGTCAATAAATTTCAGCATAATAGAGCAAGTCCTCAGTGACACAGTCAAGGAAATGAAATTGGTGAATTTCAGCAACTACTTTTGTTGCAGAGATTCATTTACCTCCTCGTTTGAAACAGCTTCACACCTCACTGGGACAGTATTACCTGGTGGAAGCCAAATCAGTGAAAAAGTCTCACCCACCTCCACATGCTTCAAATCAGACTCCAACCACAGAAAAGCAAACACAGCTCCTTTAAAAGTCAGAGATCAGCACCTTGGCAGCTCCAGGGCACTTCAGGACCTGAAACCCTTTTACATGTATGGGTTCCTGTCTGTTGACTAGAAAACATTCCCTAGAAAGATAGGCATATTGCTTTGTTCAGTAGTTGCATAACAGTTTAGAGTCTTTGTGTTTTTCTTCAGTCAATTATAACAAAACCAAAACCCCTCAGTTACAATAGGAGTTTCCAGACCACTTTACAGAAGTAGTCTGAAGAGTTCCACTGACTATTTTAGTCGGTCTTGTCTATATAATTTGTGCAGGGGAAGCCTGAAGGTGTTTCAGAGCTTTGCTTAGAATTCAGTGGTAGAGGTAATTCAAGAAAACAGAGTCTGGTAATCATTTTAGCCAGGACAGTTTTAATAACTTAACAAATCAGCTTTTATCTATTTATTACTACTAATCCCAACAGTAGCAGCAAAGGCGATTTTTTTTTTTTTTTTTTAATAAGCAATAGGCTTACTTCAGCACCTTGCATTTTTTCTTTCATGGACAAATGCTTTACTACTACAGAAATTCCAGGATTAGAAGTACCATTTACTAATTAGACCAAAATTTAAAAATGAAACAAAACAGCAGCTAGAATCAGCAGGTTTATAGCAGAAGACTTATCTCCAAAATTAAAGCCCCTTTCCCATGCAGTCAAAAATACATTCAAGGAGAATAAGAGACAAACTGTAAAAGCCCAACTTAAAATATTAGCCCTTGCAAGAGATGCGTCTTCAGCAGTAGTTACTCCTAGGCTGGTTTAGCCAAGGTAGATGTTCTTTCATTTCTGAGATAGAATATGGCTATATTAGTTACCAAATGGGACTCCACCATTAGTACAGTATTGGTGAAATACCACTTTTTAAATGCCAGCTAGGAAAGGCATTATAAGGAAGTGATAAAATCTAAACCACCATTTAGTTTTACAGTTGCTCAGAGATAGATAGATATATATATCAGAAGCAACAGAAGTTTTCAGAACTTCCTCAAAAGTTTCAAAGTAGTTTCAAATTAGTTTCATACCATCACAGTGAGAAGATGAACTTACATTACATATCTAATTTACATATCAGAACATCATCGTGTTATAACTTTGAGGTTGCTGTAAAGGTAAGAGATGTAAGAATAGATTGTACTGGGTAGAATTTTATGCTGTTTTAATGAACATACTCATGCACATGTACATTACTGTTGCAGAAGTACAGCTAACCATATAGCTTTAGAACACAAGTCCAACCAGACTATGTAGATGGTACATTAAATGCTTTCATTTTCATGTATAATTCAAAGTTTGAGGACCATTGCTCTAGACTGAAGGAGAACTGAAAAGCTTTGAACCATTTTGTTCATTCATTTATTGAATAATGAATTAAATGATGCCTTTTCTGCTTATTTTCCAAAGTGGCTTTTCTGTCTCTAAATCTCTATGCCAGCAATTACAGGTGACATTGGGGTAGGAGGCAGGCATGAATTTTCAGAAAAGGAAAGGAGAGCTAAACCCTCTTGTTCCATAGCTCTAGCAACTTCTGCTTGCCTGCTGAGTCAGATACTCTAGACTTGACTTTTCTCTTTTCAAGGTGATGCTTATAAACAGCCTGCCCTTACAGTTTTGTCAGTTTCCCATATGCTGTTTCTGACGTTAACATTTTTATCTTCAAATTTCTTCTAGGAATTTTGGGGGTTTCACACACCAAAAAACAGTCTTAGTTTACACCTTTCCTCTCCCTCCTCCCCTGCTACTGTTGGACAACTGGTTGTCAGGGCTTAATTTGATGGGGCTGTTGACTTATTTCAGTATATGCTGGTCTCAAGGTGAGGGAAAATAAACAATTGCTTCAAATATAGATCAGGCAATAAAGAGAATTTGACTTCATTGATCTGGAGAAGGGGATACACCAGAACTCACTATTGCTGCCCATGTTTTGTGGTTAGAAAAATATGTACACAAATTCCTCAAAACAAGCCTGCCTTGCAGGCATTGTTCCGTCTTCTCATGAAGGCTGACAACAGCTTGTTAACACTAATTGAGCAGAACCTGAAAGAATGCTGCAGTGCTGTTAGGTGTTAAAGCAGGCAACTCCTAAAGACAAATTCTAAAACAAAGCTACGGATGAATGATCATATACTGTACTACATAGTTTTCCCCTCGTAATAAAACTTTCCAACTTATCCTTACTTCTTAACTCCCTTCTTTCAACACGTCACTCTTATGTCATGTATCTCATCTCTCAGATGGTTTTACCAACTCTTTGTAGTCTTATATTGACTATCGCCAAGTGTTGACATCACTAACACTAACAAAATAGTGTTCCTCTTTAGAAAGAAAACAAGATAGAGGTGGGTAGTTAGTTTATAGGGAGAACCAGGACTTTGTGCTATCCTGAGGTAGTCAATAAAAGATCCCCTGAGGAAGACTGAATTCCACATATTTAAAATTATTTATCATAGATTTATTTAGACAAATAATCAGAAGTATTTAGAACCCTTATGCTGTTGCTCTGATACATTGTAGTGCTGTAGAAACTGTCTTATTAAAATCTTCACACATGTCCAAATACTCAGTCTCTTACTGCTGGCCTGCAGGCTATCAGTCATGCCATACAAGAATGGCACAGCAGGGCACTAAACACAAACAGAAGGCTAAGCCTTCTTCCCTTGCCATCACTTCCACATGACTAGCCACTCTTAACTGGCTCTTCAGCAATTAGGAACTCCATTCACAGCAGTGAGTAGCACCATGCTACTGGCCTCTGACCTCTAGGGAGCGAGAACTGCAGGGTCAAATCACTGCCTACTCAAGGAAAAGCAGAAGCATGGAATGAGGTAAGATTTGGCCTTCCAGAGATACTGATTATCCATATTCTTTCCCCCACAAACCTTTGGAGTATACAGTATCCGAAATATACAGTATTTCCAAAGTATACAGCCTCCTTCAGAGCAACATTCTTGCTCAATTTTAAGCATTCCTAATGGGGAGCTGCACTGAAGTTTGACAGAAGCCAAAGTTTGCATACTTACTAGAAATGCTAGTTCTCTGTTCAGACCAAAAAAGAAGTTACCAATTTCTATGCAAATTCTCAGATTTGTTTCCCTTGAAATTGTATATATAAAATATATGAATAGAGACCAAAAGCAAGCAAGAGATCAAACTCCAGTTTTTATCCCTTTGCTGCACTTTCCTAGAAAAATCAGAAGGGAATCTTAAACCCTACACTGTAATCAAATGAGTTGAAAGGCATGAAAAAAACCCCACTTGTCTCCCTGCACAGATCAATTTTGAACTAGCTATGACTTCTAAATCTTATGGGAACAGAAGAGTAAAGCTAGGATTAGATCCAAGAACATGTGGCATGTTACCTTGTTACCAAAACGCTGCAATTCTTCAGCCAGCCAGGTTACCCTCATGGCAAAATGGTCTCTCTGGTGGATTCCAAGATCAACAGATATTTCATGAACAGCAACAGCTACACTCCACATTTGAACAGCTATTCCCCCCAAACCCTGCCTAGCTACAGAAACAAGGGACTACTATCTTCAGAAGATTTTTCTATAAAGGAATAATGTGTATTAATACGCAGGTATAATAGCCTAAAATTGTGATTATAGCAACAGAACAGTGTCAGAGCTCAGCAGTTTGCATAGCTTGCTTCTATTTATATAAATTGGTAATTGCCTTTGACACAGCCTTATTAGCTCAGCAATGAGACTGGACTCCAGTCAAGATTATATTCTCATGTGCAGATAATGATCTGAGAATTTATAGGATACTAGTTGTGTTGCTAGGAGGAAGTTGATTATGACTTGATATCACAAGCATTTTTTTAAATTGTAAACAATGTTGCCTGTCATCCAGCAAAAGACTGTTAATATAAGAACCATGGTAAACTGTCCCTAGGCCGCCTTTCCTTCTAGGCTGAAACAATGACTTTACACATGTGCAAATAAACAAACTTTTCTCGCAAGCATACACAACCTATAGGAAGAATCATCATGGGCCTACTGAAGGCAGCAGTTTATTTACATGACCAGTTTTAACAGCAGATATACCAGAAAGAGGAGCTATGAACCCTTCACTTCCCTGGAACAGCAACAAGAAGAGAAACTCCCACTTCCAGCAAAGCCTGCAGCATAGTACTGACTGCAGAGCTCAAGCAATTCAGCTAGACTTTGGAAGGCTTTCCCTTAACTGGGCAGACACAGGGTGCTCACCTGACAGCTGCAAATGCCAAAGCCCATTCACTAAGGCCTACTATCCCAAGAAACACCTGGCTTTATAGAATCATTATAAAGTAAAACCTCAGAGATCTCATGAAAGAAAAATATTCTTGACAAAATACTCTGTGGTTTCAATGGTCTCACTTCATTCTATACAGTAAGACCTAAATTTACTTTCCGTAGCACAGCATTCCTGATTCAGCACAATTACATTCCATATACATAAATAGTAGCATCAAATACGATGGTGGTATGTTTTCTGAATCACGCCTCAAGTAGCAAGTATTTCCTGAAAGAGGAGTTTGGACCTTGTACTGTGAAGCCAACGTAATTTTGGCTAATCAGAAGTAGCACTGTAAATTTGCTTTCTGATTTGCCACAGAAGTGTTTCTAGTAATTTGACAGCTAATAATGGAATCATGCATATACTTGAATGCAATTTGAGCTTTGCTCCAACTGCTGCCAAAACCACCACAGGTGAAAATGAAGTTAGCATATCTTAATCCAGCTCATGTTAGCAGCACCACAGAGGGAACTAACAGGTTTTACTAGCCTATGTATAGCCCAGATTGTTGTGAAGAACACTCTCCTTGGATATCTGTTAAAGACTTTATCTGCATGCCTAGGAGAGAACTAGGGGAGTACAGCAGACAACTTTTTGGAAGGGTAGAAATGGCCTCAACCTTAAAAACATTTGCTACTGTTATATAAGTTGCTCAGCGCAAGTTCTGATACAAAGATTAGAATCTTCCACTGATTTAGTGTGCAATCCTAATTCCTCAACTATTTCTTGTTCGAGTGTATGTATCACCTAATCAATGTGCCCTTCCCATCTAATTACAGCAGAACCACAGCAGATTACTCTGATTCAGAGCTATGTAATTTGACACACAATACACAGGTCCCTGAGGGATCATGTACATATTCTAGGAACAATGACAGATTGTTACTCAGAGCTAACTGTTCAGACTTCTCCTTGAAGCTATGTTAAGCTTCGCATTAAATGAAAGCACCTCCAGCTTTCAGCTAGAGTAATCATTTTGTCTGAAAGGGAAGAATGCAGAGGTATTTGCACAAAAAGCAAACCAAAATAACAAGCTCCTCTGTCATGATGGTCTAATCAACTGGTTGGTGAAATGAGGGGACAGTTCTCACCTATGCAGAAGCTAGAGCTACTTTCTAAGTACTTCTCCGTATGGTGAAAATGCATGTTGTTGGGACAGACCTAAACTGCAATACACAAAACCAGCTGCTGACTACAACAAAGCCCAGTACTTTCATCAACTTGTTTGAATTGATGTAGTAGAGATCAAAGTAGATGAGTTAATACTTTTCCTGGCTTTGATCCAGGTAAAGTAATACCTTATTAAAGGTGCTCCACTCATTCAGTCTAATAAATTACTGACAGACCAGCTTATCTAGAAGATAGGTGACAAGGCTAAAACCAGACATCACAAGAGCACAATTATTAAAATCAATGATTAAGAGAAATGTAAAGAGGAGAATCTGGAAGCCTTATTTAAATGATCAGGAAGTTATACACCTGCAGTCATCTGAACAGTCAGCAGTCAAGGCAACGTTCATAACAGTGGAAGGTTTAATAGTCATGAAGGTTTAAGAATGGTGCCAGGGTATAAACATAGGATGTTGATATACTTCTGGACACAGTTTGACCTCGATGTTTAAAAGCATACGGTGATGAGGAAATCTCAAGTGAAACCCTGAATTTCTGACCCCCTTCACAGGTATCAGTTGCTCTGCAGCAAGCTTTGTCACAGCTATCGGAGTGTACAGACAGTTAAGAGTTAGATATTTTAGAAAAATATCCTTGACAGATGGCTAAATTGAGTATACAGTGTATCTGTATTTAACATTATGTGAAATACTAAGGCAAATACAAGTCAATTACAATGATTGACCAAGGAAGAGAATCTATAAGTAGAGGAATAATTTCTGCAATATAGTTGTAATGGATCATTGAAATATTTCAATAATATGATATGTACAGGAAAAAAAGTAGCAAAATACCTGCAAATTCCATGCAGTCTGAGTAGATAGGGGAGGTCCAAACCCACTAAAATCATACTCACACAGAGTAGGCTTGAACTGTTGTGCTTCCTAGATCTCAAGGATGAGTACACAAACCCAGAAGGTAATTGGGAAAGCAAGGGTTAGTCAAGCACATCTTTTCTTACTGTATCAGCACAGCCCAAGGATCTAGCAGACCCTACAGTAAGAGGAGGAGGAGCTGCTGCTTGAATTGGGATTCTACTGGGCTTCAAGTTCCTCTTGCTCACAGAAGGAGATCAACATAATATCAGGTAAGTGTCTAATATTCATATGAGACTACCCTTCTCCAGTCCTTCCTTCCTTCCTGAAAGCAGAAGATAAAGAGGCTTTCCCTCTCCTTAGCTTCTCTTATACGGCAAAGAAGTTAGGGGAAACAGAACAAACTTACAAGCTCTTCCTTCTACAAGGAGGAGAGTGAGTACAGTGGAACTACTCAAGTAGCTTTTCCTGCACTATCTGAGAGATGGATTAACTCTGGCTACAAGAGGGTGACAACCTTCCCATGTCTTAAACTTTATGTTTGCTGGAAGATACACTAAACTATTCCCTAATTTGCTTCTTATACAACAAAGCTAACTATTCCAGGCAACAGACAGCTACAATTTTAACCGAATGAAGTAAAAAAGACCCACTGATAAAGGGAAACTGCACTATGAGGGCCTCCTGGATCGCTAGTCCTGTTGTTTCAGGCAAACATACAATATAGCTGCTTCTCTAAATGGTCCACACTACAACCAGCTGGTTTTGTGTCACTTTACCATGAAAAAATTGTTCCAAAGTCAACCAACTGTTAGGTAGGAGTCTTCTAACTTGGCAACAGATGCGTCTTCATACTTGTTTGCACCTGCACGTTCTCGGGCCATCTCTTACCAGTTCCCTTCATTATATCTCTTCCATTCTCATTTATCCTGAATGGCTTACAGTCCACAATCCAGCATTCATTTCACTAAGCTAAAAATTTCAAACCAGATTACCTTCTCTTCATTACTCAGATCTGTTCCCTATAATATCTTAACAGCTTTTCTCCTAATTTATTCTTATTCTACTTTAACCCTTGAAAATAGTTTAACAAAACTTGTACACCATATTCAAGATGAGAATCTCAGCAATCTTAATACAACTGCACTAATTCTTTCCACACTAATTAAAGAGCATCACCTAGATTCAGGGAGCAGCTTTTTCTCAGCCAAGTTCTACATCATACTGACTGCTTAGACTCTTCCACTTTAGAAGCAAGAATGCTCAAATCCAGGTGAACCCTTTCCCTAAGTTCCTAAGTTTCTATTGAAAAATTACATCATGAGATATGTTCCCATCCCAGTAATTCATCAGATCACCTGGGTCATTTAGAGAAATTCTCTATGTTTATACCTGCAGACCTCCAGCTCAAAAAGATCTTTTCCATCTCCCTCAATATATAGCTGTATGTAGTGACAGTAACCCTGGTACTGAACAAAGTTATTTTCATCAACAGCACAGCTGTCCCAGGCTCCCTACATAGCCAACTGGCACAGCCAGTGGGCAATATGACAATGTTTTGTGCTGTGGGACATGAGGATGTGCTGGCTGACATGGTACAACATGAGAACTGCATTGTATTGGACCCCATGGGAGGAAAATAAACAGCCTTCTTTCCTAAGCAGGCAGTACCAGAGAATTATTCATGATGAAGATAAAGGGCTAGTGGCACGGCACTAATTTCTGCCCACAGTCATGTTTTCCTGTCCTGAAAATAATTATCATTGCTCTCCAGCAACAGGGAAATGCTTATTTAATTCATCTAAGATCAGTAACTTATCACAACCAATAAGCTTTTTCCAGAAGTGAGAGAGAGAAATGTGAGTCCAGGCCTACAGCCAATTCTACTGTTCTTACTAAATTTTTCACATTTCAACTCGGTTCCACAGAGAAAAAAAACCAAGAAAACATATTACCAGACCTTCTTTCTATCCCGTGTAGCTGTGTCACTTGACTAAGGATACAAGCATTCCTATCCATTATCTATGCAAGGAAATGGTCCTGTAGCCTGAGTTCTCAATCTTGTTATTTTCTGCAGAGGCAGAAGTGTCTTGCAATACACTAGACCAATAACTTCAATTCCTGGCTCTCTGTACTAGAAATACACCACTACCAGGACCATTGTCAATTTGTGAAGTACAATGGCATTTCAACAAGCATCAGAGGAAAAGCCTACCTTTAGCAGGCCTGAAGACAGTGCACTTTCAATTTCTCTGATGGCAAAACTGGGGAAAAGCAAGTAGTATAGTGGTCTGTATGCTTGAGTACCATGTTTCTGCAAATCACAAGAAAAATTATAGATGCTGGAGCCAGCCAATAGAACATCTGTAAACATTAGCTGTATCTCTATCCATTATTGAGGAAAAGCAACTTCTACTGCAAGAGAAAGTAGTTTTAAGTTTCCCAGTTAAGATTTTAACAAATTGAGAAGGAGACAGAACACGAACTAGAGCATTAGTATTTGGAATACAATTTCCCGAAGAAACTTGCAATTTTTTGCTATCTCATATAAGCAACTACTACAGCATCCACCCAGTTCGGTAGCAAAAATTTAACAGTTGCTAAACAGCGACAAAGGAGCCTATTTCAACTCTACATCCACTTGCATAACAGTGATACTACAAATAGCATCAGGCAAGAAATTATTTTTGACAGAAAATGTGTTTTAAGATTACATTTATTCTGCTAGTCTTTTGTCAGAGCACAGGCTAGCTGCAGCCTATCCTGAAAGGCTGAGGGCCTCAGGAAGATCCGAGAACTTCACATACCGCCATGAGGCAGAGGGCCACAGGACTAGTGACTACTTCCTCAGTCCAGATGCTCAGAGTTTGATAGCCCACAATATACATACATTGACTTCAAGTTAATCCTGGAAGTGAAGGCAACTGCTGAATGCAAATGAAGTAGCATCCACTTAATACAGGGAAGATTCAAAGCATACTATCCTGGAAATGAGTTACCAGCCGCTTCAGAATGAGTTTGCCCTGAGAATCAGCTCTAGACAGTTTTAAGTGGTCAAGGTCTGATCTGAGTTGGTAGGACTTTCAGGTTATACTGGCTAAAAATCTAGGGCAATGAATTTACAAAAATGTCTATTCTCAAACACATTAAAGGCCTGTTCATATTTCATGTGCATAGGTATAGTATCTGCAAAGACAAAACTGTTTCATCCCTTTCTGAAATATTTTACACAAGCAGTTTGAAGAAAAATATTTTACACAAACAGATGTCTTAATCATTGGGCCAATCTCCCAGTTGGTGCAAGGTAGAGAGCCACCAAACAAGTTAGCTGCAGACACTGTTCATACGCCAGAGGTGTACTAAGTGAAAATTTTACATACCAGAATTATACCACACAGTTCTAAATCATGACAGGGGTTTTTTTTTACCTCTAAATTTACAAGAACATACTTTCAACACAGAAACAGCAAATATAGTTCAGGCGATGCAGTGAATAACAGAGTTCCCACAAACTGACTAGCTGTTCATCCCTGCAAGTACAGACTCTCCTCTGGTACTGATCCAGACAGGAAGAGACCAGGATGGATTGACTTTGACATATGTAAGCTATTCAGCATATGCTGGCAGGAAATGTTTACATCAGTCAACCACAATTCTGCCAGGACTGCTAAACATCTTGTCAGTCCACACCATGAATGCAGTTAACACAAGGTAAAACAGAATGCTGGGGAACAAATTTGAATAGATTGCTCTAATTGGAACTAACAGTATTTTCAAAACCTAAGCAACAAATGCTCAGGCAGATCAAGTTCTCTAACTGCTCACCCCTTCCTCCCTGTACCACCATCTTCTCTCACAGTGAGTCAGTAATATATACCTCAGCTCTAGACAAATCTTTCTAAATAAAAGCAACTTAAACTTAAAAATACTGAACAAGCTACATCAGCATGTTAGCCTTACAAAGCAGGACAGAAGTCTTCAACATGAATCTTGCCTATTCTGCAGAGACAATTATGGTACGAAGATGCTTCCATTGTCTAGCAGCGAATATGCTAAATTATCTGGGAGCACTCTCCCCTCTCTGGCAAGGGCACTCTGCCTGATGGGTGCAAATCTATTCCCTCCATCACGTGATCTAGTGCTTTATATACAAAGTCCTCTCTTCCTATCCTTATTATACAAAAAGGTATTATTGCAAAACATCACTGCGGCACCAAGAACAAGACGACCCTCTCCAAATCAGGTTCCAGATGTATGGAGCCATACTCTTCCCAACATAGCAGGATGTAAAAAGCTGACATGCTATTTCAGGAACAGGTCTCTGACATCATCAGCAAGTGACCTAAGGCCTCTGTCCCACACAATTGAATGAACTGACTACAGGTGCTATCTTTAAATAGGAAGTACTTAAGGTTAACGGCTGGCTGTATCTGCTGACAGCATTTTTTAAAAAACATGCATAATGCACAGTAAGCAGTGTTCAGAGGAAGACAAAAATAGCGTTATCCCAGAGAGGTTGGTTCCTTATTTACCTCCAAGGGCAAATGAACATGCTGGTCTTGCATGTAAGCAAATTACTTTTTCTTCTAGAATGATGTTTCATCAATTCTCCTGCAGATAAACATCTGTGAATATCAATATCCGTTGCAAAACACACACACAAGAAATCCTCCTTAGCCAGAAGGTATAATATTATAATTTACTTATCAATTAACATTCTGTCTTTGAAATAATTATATACTTTCCTTTTTTGTGACACTGGGCAGATGTGACCATTTCCCAAAACTCCAAAAGACCTTAAAGACTGTGACATCCAGCTGTTCCATATTTAATGAAGCTATTTCTCTTTTATGTGACAAGGTGATGTCAGTGTGATATCTCCTCATGTGATGACTAAGTGAAGCAATCAGAGCTCTGGCCAGTTATATGACAGACCACTTGGGGAATATAGCAAGCAGGCAATCTCAGTCTTCTGGCCACTATCTCTTAGGGAAAAAGGACCAGACTCAGGATCTGAAGGTGTTTTGGGACTTAAAATAAACACTGGTGAGAACCTGACCAGAAAACAGACTTTTCCAACCCAGAGCAGACAAGGATCGAGTCAGCCTTTAGTCTCCAGGGAAATAGTGCATTATGCCAAAACCAGCAAGACATGATCTGCATGACAAATCTGATCGGGAACAACATATACTACTAGGCCAGTACCACCAGAAAATGATGAACTAACAGTTAAAAATCCACATAGTGATAAACCTGAGTTACTATCATTTTCCAATGAGCCTCAAATGCCTTGCTTTTCTGTATCTAGGTGTCTTACCCAGCTAGACATTTAAATTGAATTTAAACTTGCAACTGAAGACTGACACTATTGACAATCAGTTCCAGTCTTCAGCAGACAAGACAGCAAGCTACAAATGGTTCAGTATACAACTAGGTACGTTTTCTAAGAGTCATTAGTTTTCAGGGATTGGGATTCTGCTAGATTGACAAACTGAGTACATCACTCAAAGGCAGCAATTTTTAATAAGGCTAAGTGTAGCTACCACCCATTGCTCCATGTTCTGGTAACAGCACCTGAGATTACTTCCTCTAACACCCTTGAATTCAGCTTGCATAGAACATACCAGTATGAAAGCAGGTATTTCTTCTACATTACAGTGTTTCTCAAAAGCTCTTTGGGGGCTACCCTAGGAACTTTACAGCAAGGCAGCTGCTAGATGACAAGAACCTGGGTAACTATAGAGAGGCCCACAAAAAATCCCTCCATAGCGTGCTTGGCTGCCTCACAGATGGAAGGCAATAGTATGTGATATGACTAGCAATATGTCCCAAGTAAAGGTGCTAGCAGAACCAAAGCTGCAAGTCATCATGATAAGGGGTAAAAGGAAAGAGGATCAGTTGAGTTCTGGCTGCTTTTGTACAGGCTTTGATCAGATACTCGTGTACTTCTACGGGTAATGCTCTCCACCCCATCACCTACTCCGAATGCTGACATAACACTCTATAAAGCTTTCTATAGTAATTCTGCATTATATCTGATGTCTTGGCTAAACCAGCTTTGAAAAAAAAAAAAAAAAAAGCATACTTCTGCCAAAGGAAGGAAACAAAGTTTATTGGTTTTTTTTTGAAGGAGTCAGACAGCATGTGGACAAGGGTAAAAGCAAACTCAGATTCTCAGAGTAGTGTCACAATACCTCAAATGTTCTTGAAGAAGTATAGCTGTTGCAGATAAAAGGCAACAGCCTTCAAGCATTAATAACCAGCTAGAAGATAAACAACAAAGTAGCAAGAAAAGCAATTTTTCATGATAAAAAGTTTACTAGTGTGGTCCCAGATGGACCTGTATTGGAACATGCACTATTCAATGTACTTAGAAGTGATTTGAAAAATGCTGTGAGGAACAGAAAACAATAGAGAAAAGTGACATATTAATATTTTCTGTATAAATTCATGAAGAAAATCTTATCTTGAGCCTTTCCAGTTCTGCTTATTTCAAAATTGGTATAACAGAACAAAACCAGTACAGGAAAAGCAACAAGAATGAAAGATATGTATGAATTCCTGCATGAGGCTAGATTATAGACTAGGAACATGTCACCTGGAGAGAAGAGGTTATGAGAATATAACATCATGAACAGCTTCAACAAGGCACAACTAATGTTTCATAATTTTACTGCATGCCTTTTATTTTTCTATTATCGCAGAAGGTTTAAAAATTCAGAAGGCACTTTTTGACACTATCTATAACTTCACTGAAATGTATTGCCTTAAGAGGTTCTGAATATCAAAAG
Source organism: Gorsachius magnificus (assembly GCA_034008185.1). Classification (NCBI taxonomy): domain Eukaryota; kingdom Metazoa; phylum Chordata; class Aves; order Pelecaniformes; family Ardeidae; genus Gorsachius; species Gorsachius magnificus. Next base: position 23,411,239 of record CM067087.1, on the reverse strand, counting down.
CTTACATTATTGGTTTTTCTCTTCTTCCATGGCTTTTCTAAAAACCATCTCTGCACATTTAGTCCTGATACGCAGATTAAAAGATGCTAGTCTTTTACACTGGTCCTAAATAGCTTGGTCTGAATCATTGAAACTATTCTTAGAGTAATGTTGACCTGTAGTTAACATCCATAAACTGGCTATAGCTGGAAACCTTCTAGGTCCTACATTAAATCTAGCAGTGAAAACTGAGGTTCACAAACAAGCATCTTAAGAGATCAGCAAAGACACCAAAGCTTCATCTTTCCATAAAGTGGGGGATATGGATGGCTGCCTGCAAAGTCACCTTTGCTCTGACCTTGGACACTACATGCAATTTTCAAAGGCACACTGGGCAGAAGATAGGCTTACACCTAACACTTTGTTCTCAATTTTTTCCCTAATCTCTACCAAGTACTTCATGATGTAGCTGCAAATTAGCTGACAGATGGCTTGAGGAGGAGTTATGGTGGTTACTGTAGAACAGCATGTACTTATCCTCACAACATTTTTACCTAAAAATCCTCCAGGAATGCTATGCACTCCCAAGATGCTTCTGCTGCTGCAAATACTAATAAGCTAAGAACCAAAATTATTTTCACTACTGCATTCATGGAGCATGATAGAGAGGTATGATAAATATAAGAGGAGGAACGGTGCTCTTCTCTCTCTCAGCTAAGCAGGATGTGGTATTTCTACCCAACCTAATAGAACACACATGAGATAGATGCAGATGAGCCTCTTCTCTCAAGTGCTTTTCTCCAGAAGTGAGGTAGTCCTAGTAAAGTTGCCTCTTTACTTTTTTCATAAATCTAAAAGGCAGAAGGAAACAGGTAATAAAGTCACACTGTTCCTAGGTCAACAACAAGGTACTCGAATACTACCAACCTACCTCTTGAATGAGAAACATAAAAACACAGTTTGATTTTTGAATTTTTGCACTACCCAAGTAGTTTGACACACAGATCTAGCAACATTTCAGCTTACCTGGGGACTACCTCTATTGTTCAGTTTATGTCAATATTTCTTCTTTTTTTCAGCCATAAATCTTCTTGCCTTCATGCAATGTAGAATTTGGTAAAGCATTCACAGTTCAACGTGCTTTTCAGCACAATGTGTTGAGAAGGCTTTACAAATTTGACTTGCCACTTTCAAAACACTGCCAGCCAGCCTTTAAGCCAGCCCTACTTACAAAGCTGAATTCTGCTAGTAAATATAATTTCTGTAGTGGGTAAGAAGTCACTGGTATAGGACTTGTCATCCTTCTCACTCCTATTTTCCAAGCTACTTTTGTGCAAGTTTTATTTATATATATACACACACACACTGCAATCATACAACTAACTTTGAACAAGCTCCCTGGGGTACTGGTGCAGAACTCCAGGATGGCTACTTGGCCTCATTTTCAGGGTCCTTCCTATTACAACATGTCCCATACAGTCAGAGGAAGCCGTTCATAGACCTTGTTGCTAAATTACAGCAGCGTTAACATGCCACTTTAACCTAAGAACACATGTTTATGTTCAAGCTCTTCTTACACAAAATCCTTCAGATTACATCTGAAACACTACAACACAGGAGGTAAGGATTGCAAGCAGGCTGGCCCTCATGGTTAGGCACACAACCATGTCAAATCTCCTTTGTTAACATAAGTGTATTCATTGACCAGACTTTGTGAAGTGAAAAGTAGCCACAGTAATCATCATTATTTGCTGCTCATACATGGCAATACAGCAAAGAGCTATTGTTTATATTCCACAAGTCATGGAAGCTCAGCCCACTTCCAAATATAAACAGTAGACCTTAAATGGTCATTCTTTAAAAACCTGCAAACAATAGCTGCAATGATCTTTGCTTCCCAAGTACTTGTCAAATCACAAGAGCTGACCAGCACAAAATCCTGAGCCATTCAAGACACTAAGAACAGTTCTAAACAGTACAAGTAAGAAAGTATTAATTTAGGATGCATCATGTGCCATCAATGCTACAGTACAGCTAGCTTAGCTCATACTACTAGCAGAACACCCTATTCAAACTTACCTGAGTCCATATAATTTCCTGCAGTATAAGGAGTTAGTAAGGCACAGGGAAACGGAGTTTCACTGTAAATGTGCTAACCCAAAGCATGTAATTAACATCAAGATAAGCAGGATCCGACAGGCTCTGCTGGCCTCCAAACAGTGAGGTTAACATCCCCCTTGCCTATTTTTTCATCCTGTGCATCCTTTCCTTGCTGCTATTTCCTATCTATAGAAAACACTGGAAGAATTTTAACATATTAAGGCTCTGATTTGTAGCCTGGCTTTTCCTGGATAAAAAAAATAAAATATGGCATATAGGAAAGTAGAAGCAGCAAGGCTGAACAGGTATCAGGAAAAGAAAAAAAAATTCAGTTTGACTCAAGACAGCACATTTTCCTTTAATTCAGACACCAGTTTCTACCAGCTACAGATCAACAATTATGACTCTTCTACACTATTTCTTCCTCTATTAGCTTCCCCAAATTTCATCCCTTTAACTAACATTTTTTCAATATGGATGCTGGAAATAGCAAGGTCATTCACTCTTCAGGGATACCATTAGCCTGGATTCTAACAGTCTTCATTAAAAATGGTCTTGCCACAGGTCAACTCTTATCAATTATTTTTGAGTATTAGTGTAGTCTTCTAATGTCGCACACTCATTTGCTTTCATTCCTCCAGAATAAGAAACTACACCTTCCCCAGAAAATCTCCTAGGTTCAGAGATTTGTTTAATTCACATAAGACAAGCACTGCACAACTCTTGTTTGATATCCTGTGCTAACACAATATTCTGCTTCACCTTTGAGGACTGGGAAAGGCCAGAGCAGGTTTTGGCAAATGCAATAGCAACAACCCCCACGTTTCAGATGGGCTTGTCACGGCAAGACTTCTCAAACCACACTAATACAGTAACCTTTCCCTCCCCACTGACACAAAGCATGTGCCCACCAATAGAGCATGCAGCTGTGACCTCTTTTGCCTAACGGTGTCCTAACCAAAGACATAGGCATTCAGCACACATCTGGTTACGGGGGAGTGACTGCTGGAAACATAATAATGATCTTCTAGATATGTCTAGATTTAGAAGAGACTGTCCTCTTTTAAGGTATGGGCTACATGACAACTCCAAACAGTCTGTAATACTGTAATGCAAAAGGTACATCACACCTTCCCTCCTTGAACAGACAGCTGAAAGCACTACACGTAAGACAGCATTGGTATTCACTGCAGCAGCTCTCATGGCTCTAATTATGATAAGATGTAACTTCAAAAAAAGAACATTTATTTTAAAGCCTTTTTTCATTTGAATAAAGGTAATTTCCCCTTTAAGTAAGTAAAAGAGAATCAGGAATGATGCAAGAGAAATTCAACTACATTCTGTAGTATAACAGCAACTTGCCTGCATAGTTAACAGTGCTGTACCAACTGTACAACAGCACAGGGTTTTGAATAACATGGTCACCAGCAAATCTAGCTGTAAGCCTGCCTTTACATCATTATTTCACTGAATGAATAACCCAAAAGCTCCTATTGGCTTTAATGTGATCAGCCAGTTAATAGCAACAACAAAAGAGGCAACAGTTAAACTCATTCTAGCTTGCAGTTGAACTAACTACCTGTTACGCTTTTCTTTTAGCCACTGCCAGTCACCTCTTCCTAAAGGGTCCACACCTGCTTCTGGCAAGCAGTCTAAGTGCAGTACACAAGCCTAGAGCCAGGTCTAAATACCCTAAGTGACTGGAGAGATTTCTTTATTAAAGCCAACTTTCAACACAGATATTGCAGCGAGCCTGCCACAGTATAATAGTTCATAGGAAGATATGGTTTACTGCCTACCCAGCCTCCACTGAGCAGTCTATCACATGTGGATCTGTGCTATTCCTATGGGCTATCGAGCCAAACAGGTCCAGACAGCAGCTAGGCTCCATTTCCAACTCTGCCTCACTAGGACAGACTCCAAACCCAGGCATTTTATTTAACCACCTTCCTAGAAAACTTCTCCCTGTGAGTTATTATATTTGTTATATACATAATAAAAATGTTTTAATATTTTTGCTTCATACACTTAATACAGAAAAACATGTAACCCCAGCACAACAGTAGGATCTTTTTAACTGCATTCACTAAATACCCAAGTTATAAACGTTACATTAAACTAGTTACAAAATGTACCTTCTCCTTGCCTGAATTTGCCCTTACGTGGCTACCTGTTTCAGGCTGGACATAGTCCTCTCACAGCTCCTCTTTCCTCATGGTATCAAGGAGCTTGCTCTAGTGTAAAGCAGAAACTCCTTTACCAAATTATCAATACGACGTTTCTAATCCACCAAGAACCCTCCCTCTCCTGCCCTGCTCAGTACTTCACATGTCTGATAGCTAGAAAAATCATTATGCTTCCCTGTGTAAATACCTTTTTGTGGCCTCTCAAGAGACATACTAAGCACCGCAGAAACTTGCAGAAAGCTGCCACGAAGGCCAACCAGTGCTTGTTCCTCCTTCCTGCCATCAGCTTTGCACAGTTTCTGACATGTGAAATGATTCATTGGCTTGTGCTTTAAAACACAGGATTTCAGGTTATTGATCATCTATATCTAGGGCATACCACATGAGCTTTCAAAACCAGGAGTAAACACTGTCCAATTACAAAATACAGGTGCTCAAGAAGTACCATTGTGAGGCTGCAAACCACTTGCTTGTACTGAGTCAGGGGGTTATGAAGGGCAGGGTCTCTATAGAACACATGCCCAGCCTCAAACCATGGTGACAGCCTTACAGGCAATCCTTTGCCGAGGCCAGGCTGACCAGGCAGTAGCTGTTAGAGATTAGTTACCTGATGCTATGAAACACTATTTCTGAATTACAGCAGCAGCCACTCGTGCTGTGGGTAACCATAAAATTTCCACTTAATGCATGTTAATTGGATTATTATTTTAATGACATGCTCACTGCCCCCACATTAATAACAAATGAGTTCTCTCTAATTATTATTAGAGTAACTCCCATACAAATTAATGATTAGGCCATTAAGACTGTGCAGCTGAATTGCCATAAATTCTCACATTTGAGCAAATTAGCTAATAAAGTGACATTATAAAAGGAAACTCCCTTATGCATTACTGAATTCCTTCACTCACACGAAATGTCTGTTAAGCGCTTTTTCCTTTTATTAAATGTTAAGCTGAAATTATTCATTACAATCTGGAGAAAACTGCCTACAAAAAGCTGCATTTTAAAGTTTTGTGTACTAGTAGGTAGCGCTAAAGTTCAATTTTTTAACCACTGCTGGTATGGCATAGTATAACGTAGACCATCACAGACGTAACATAATCAGAATAGCTCAAAATTTTAGAAATTCTTCTACATCCATGTCCTGGTTTCAGCTGGGATAGAGTTAATTTTCTTCATAGAAGCTAGCATAGTGCTGTGTTTTGGATTTAGTACTAGAAGAATGTTGATAACACGCTGATGTTTTTAGTTGTTGCCAAGTAGTGCTCAGACTACTCAAGGACTTTTTGAGCTTCTCCTGCTTGGCCAGGTGCTTAACAAGCTGGGAGGGAGCACAGCTAGGACAGCTAACCCAAACTGTCCAAAGAACTATTCCATACCATATAACGTCATGCTCGGGGGGTTAGTCAGTCGGCTCAGGGAGTGATCGCTGCTCAGGACGGGACGGGCATCGGTCAGCGGGTGGTGAGCAACTGCATTGTGCATCATTCGTTTTGTATATTCTGTTACCATTCTCATTGTTACTATTATTATTATTTTCCCTTATTAAACTGTCTTTATCTCAGCCCACGGCTCTAACCTTTTTTCTCCTCCCGATTCTCTCCCCCATACCACTGAGGGAGGGGGGAGTGAGCGAGCGGCTGCATGGTGCTTAGTTGCCAGCCGGGTTAAACCACAACAATCCAACAGCACCAAATAGGAGATGCCACATAATAGCCATTGCAGGATTTTCTACATGTCTAGCACTTCTAAATCAACACAAACTACATTTTTCAAAGGGGTGTAGTGTAATCACCATTTACAGCATATTAAGATTATACCACTGCACATTTATAAACAAAGGATTGAGTTCCTAAAGTTGCATGAGCATGCTATAATAAAGGCAGTAAACTTCTTCCTTGCTAGGCACCACACACACCTTTCTGACATGGCTGATAGTCATTTACACATTCTGGAGGCATTCAAAAAGTAAAACATAGCTTACAGCTTCATTTCATATAGCTCCCAGCCATTATGTCTGGCCCCCAGGCTCCTCATATCTGCTTTGCACTGAGCTTTCCTACCCTCTTAATCACAGACATTTGAAAATGTAATGCACTAATAGGAATGGGAGACCTTTTCCACCGCCACCCCCACTTTAACCCATTTCTTTCTAATCTCAGTTTTAGATCATGTTTTGTATACCTATTATCTTTATGTTTCTACATTACAAAAATTAGAACTTGCCAGAAATATGCAGTTGCATTGCAGAAACCAATATCCATTAATTTTCCAGGCAGAATACCCATGAACTAGAACATATAAAAGATGCATAGCTCTGGATATGATTACTATGCACTTTGGTGCAGAGGGAGTAAAGATCTCCCTGGCATTAATTTAAATGATCATATTGCTCACAGTAGCAAAACTACATCATTGGATATTAATACCTTTAACATTGATATTAAAATCACCCAACTGATGTAATTGAAAATGTTCAGTAGCTCCTTCAAAAATGAAGAGTAGCAGCAGTCAACATTTTAAAATGTTTTTCAGAAAGATAAGTTTATGTGTGGATTACCTAGTAATGTGATTTTAGTTTAGCACACTATTCGTATGCATGTGTAACTAGCCAAATAGGTAAATCGGTGAATATATGCATAGCTTATTAGATATAGCATGCTCAGCAGTTTGCAAGACCAAGAATTAAATGTGTAGACCATCTTCTTAACTAGCCACCACAGCAGTAGAATAATAGACGTGCTTTATAGACTCCAACTAGATACGAGAAAAGCAGAAAAAAAAAAATCACACAACATTAAATGGAAAAATATAAGTGCTCTTATTTGAGTCACATGTTGGACTACATTCAAATCAAGCTGTGGCAACTATGGTTTAGTCCATTTACTCACATGTTTAATAAACGCACCTCAGGAGACTGTCCAACCTACCTGAAGCCCTCAAGGAGTTCATATTAGTGCTAAACAAAAACATCCTTGTCACTAGTTTGGTTGCAATTACTACTTTAAGGTTTTATTTCTTCCCTTCCATTAGCTGAAATACAATGCAAGTTCCATACCCTTTTAGCCACACAGCATCTTCTGTTATTCTTCTTGATCTAAGTGAGATGAGCTTGGGAACTCTGGTCCAAGTACAACCTAAACACTCACACCTGCAAATAAGTCAAAGCAACAGCAGCTCTTAATCACTGTAAATTCCTTTCTCCATCTGGAAGGGAGTAACAGTGAGTTCTACATTCAGTGAGTGCTTCACAGTGCTAGGTGTAAAACACTTTACTGCTTTACTATGCACTACAGTGGGAAAGCTGGGAAGCATCAAACACTGTATTTGGAAAGCATCAGACATTACAGTGCATCAGCTACAGCTCCTTGTTATACTACCTGCAATAGAGAAGCTCAGGGTACTCTCAGTATTAACTATTCATCCCTCTCCCATCATCCAAACAGAAGAATGTTGCAATTTGCACCAGCACAAGCCAAACAACAACACTGACCCCAGGGGGACCAACCTATAACCATAGAAAAAGGCTGCCCTGCACCTAGGCCCTACCTACTCTCATCGAGCTCTCAGGGATAACTTAGCAGGGGCCCCAGGACAGCTGATGCTCCTTTACCACATTAACTCCTCTACCGCATCACAAGAAGTAAATATATTATAACTACAGATCAAAATTTTCAGCTTTACAGCTATAGCCAGTGTGAAGACACGGGCCCCTCAGAAAACTGCAGCCACACAGCACCCAGCTCCCGTGGGACGACAACAACAAGAACTAAGATGGTTGTTGCCCAGGACAAAAAACCAACAAAACCCAGAGAGGCTGAACAGCAAGCCCCAGGAAAACCACATACAGCACAAAACTCAGCAAACTTTACCTCAGCAACCAAAAGAGAAGCCGTGCCCCTCCTGGGCGGGCAAGTCGCAGCAGCAGCAGCCATTAGAGGCAGCAACTACAGGCACGACACAACCACCACCAGCGCCGCACGAGACCCGTCAGGCGCACCTGAGCGCGCAACTTGGGAAGCCCGGCGGGACCGGGACCCGCCCCCGCCCGTCCGGGGAGTGAAAGAGCGGGAAGAGGCAGGCGCGCGGGTTACTGCAGCGCGCGACGGCTGTGAGGTGATGGCTGGCCTCTTCCTTGCCCGCCTTGGGGGAACTCGCAGGGAAAGGTTTCTCCTTGGCCCGGGTGGGTGCGCTGTCGTGGCGGGACGGATCTGAGTGGAGACACAAGCCCTGTCAGGAGATACTGGAGTCGTGTTGGAGAGGTTCCTTTTAGGTAATACAGCCTGCTTCCTCACAAACCACTAGTGTAGCTTATTGAGCCTCATCTCAATCTTGGTCAAACAGGACTAACTAAAATGCAGAGCTGACAAAGGCTTCTTTTTCAATGTAAGTGAGCTTTTACAATGAAAAAAAATTATAAAAGTTTCTAAATTCCACTAACTACTGTATATTGTTGTTATCTTATTGCTAGTTATACCTTGACCATGGGATTGGGCATATGATTCAAATGACCATTTGCCTGCAATTGTTAAATATTATCTGATGTCATGATGGCACTCAGTGTATATCCTGGTGGGAAAAGTTGGTATGACCATAGAAGAGGTCCAGTTTTGCTTTGCTTAAAATTCCTCGTTGGCTATTGTGAATGAAAATGTCCCACACCTGGGTTGTGGGATTTCCCACTATCATTTCCTTTAATGCATGTGAAAACATGTTTTTTTTATAGAGGAATAGGACCGTATTTATATACAAAATACTCTTTTATTTTAGTTTACTAGTGTAGTAGCTTGTGTCACCTTTTCACTTTTAACCTCTGGATTGTAAAACTTAGTTTTGTACTCTGACTACATCTGAAACATTAACAACCACTGCTAAGATAGTAGGAACAAGCATCTGGAAATGCAACAAGTTGGGTTTTTATGGGCTTAATTGTATCATAGCTAAAGCAGCCAGCTGTTTTTTCTGATTGTCACCTGATAGGAACTGAGTTCTGTGGCCAGCAGGAAAAGTCTTGGCTTTGATGGTTTTGCAGATTTCATACCATACAGGAGACTGGATGCAGCAGGTCACAATTTTAATCTATGTGTATTATTTTTCTGTAGATGTTCTTATGCAAAACTTACACTAAAAAAATTACAGCCCCTTGGATCATAGGGAGTGGGAAGTTAAATGCTTTTGGTTAAGAAGTGCTACCTAACCTAACTACTTTGTTTTTATAATGCAACCTTATTTACATGAAAAAATTCTGGCCTAATCAGTAGCTAGTTGATGTTTTGAGCTTGGTTAAGTGTGTAAGGCCATATCATCTTCCTGATTTCACTGTACTGTCCTTCTCAAACTTGGTCTAGTGTTCAGAAATTAGTTTTCTTTTGGCTTCACGTTATTATTAATCACTGAAACATGAGTCCTTAACCAGTAATGAAGTTGTAGTCAGAACACTTCCACAAAGAACATGATTATCCTTATTTGGTGTCAAAGGAAATCCCTTATGTTCCATGTGATGGTGTGTGACTAGAAGAGCTTGATGCTGATTTAGGTAGGATTTTTGTCAAGCTGGGCAAAATGCTGTTGCCTTCCCTTGATCTTATTATTTAAAGGGATCAAACTTATTTGCTAAAACGTTCCATGATTTTTCTAGAATCAAAAACACAGCAGGAGTGTGCACATCTCAGTAGTTTAATTGGTTTTAACGAAATGTTAACATGCTACACAGAAATGTTAGGTAAACTTAAACAGGTTAAGTTTCCTTTTTAGGAGTACTGGCTGTATTTTTAGAGTGCTCTATGAATAATTTGCAAAAGGTACTCATCTTGTTATGTAGAAGATAGATACCCTTATTCTAGAGGAAGAGTACAGGAAGCCTAAAGTAGTGCAGAAACCTTCTTCCATGAGAGTATGTAAGGCAGTGGGCCATCCATATGCTTGCGTGGCCCTGTATGGATCTTGCTTATGAGTTGCAGGAGACCTGTTGACTTTATGGTTGGAGTCTTTCTGGTTTAAACATCTCTGTCACCAGGTGGAGAAGGTAAGGGAGCCCCTCCAATAGACACTGCTGTTCACCTTACTATGAAGAAGCATATAGAATGAAACGTATCTGCATATCAAATGGACCTTTGAGCCTGAACTAGTTGTTACTGGGATACTGAATTAACTTTTTCAATGGTCAAGGCAAAACTGTGTAATTCTAGACCTATGTTCTGTAAGTCTTTCTTGCTTTCCAGGTGCTAACTACTTTCTTGTACTGAAATTAGTTTCTTCTATAGCTCCCTACCCCCACAACCAAGCAGTTATATTAATTTAACATTCAGATTTTAAGATTAAGTAGTGGAATCCCCTATACCTCGGAAGTTAAAGTTGCTCTGGCAGTGTCAGCTTAACTGCTTTTCTTGTTCTGTATGTTTGGGACCTGTTTGGCTATTTATTTCTATTATGAGTGAAGAGCAACAGCTCTCTTTGGAGTCTGAAATAGGTGGGGGAAAACCAGTGTTTGTGAACTATTCTGTATTCCTGTATGATTAAGATCAAATTTCTTACCCAGATCTGCCTTACAGTAGTGCTTTTCTACTCACAATTCAATATTGCTTATAATAAAGTAGTGTCGTGAGAAATAAGTGACCCCTCTTAGCCATGACTTGCATCTAAATAAATATCCTAATTTCAAAGTCTTCCTTAAATGGGGAGTGGAAGAGGTTGTCTGAAAAAATGCGGACTTCTTACTGATGGCCACTTTGTTCTGCAGCAACAGTACATGACTGCCCGGTTGGGGGGCTATTGTCTGCCTTCAAAAGTGCATTGTTTGTGGGACCTCATCTCTGGTATTTTGCAGCTGGTGTTAGAACATGCATTTGCCCTGTACAGGCAGTGAGGAAATGCAGAATCCTGCTGGGAAGAGGGTGGGGAGTAGGAAAGGGTTCAAAGCAAACCTCCTGTGCAAAATTTCTCCTTTTTCCATTCATTGCAAAGGAAACACACTAACACTTCTAAACTTGAATGCTAAATTAATACTGAGAGCTGGATGAGCTGAAGATCCCTCTTTCAGCATCCCATCTTCAATAAAGGCTTGTATTTGGTATTGTTACTTTGGTATAAATTGCTCATTTCCTTCTGACTTACCACCTCCTAATCAAAGTCAGTATCCAGCCGGGGCACAGATGAGGAAATAATCAAGAGCTTCTGCAAGTAAGGATTAGTAGGCCCCTACTACTATAACCTGCGTGAGTCACTGCAACTAGAGGTTTGCAGCACTTTTTGTGGCTGCCTTGATATAGAATTTCATAATGTAATGGTATTTCTGTATGTATTGTTAGACTACCATGCCTTATGTGCACCTAAAAGTATCAGACTCCAAGGAGTAAAAAGCAATGTGTTATGTGCAAAATAGTAAAGGTATTTAATTTTGGATTTCTAAAAGCCAGTGTGGTGGAGGAAAAGTGAGGATTCTATGGGGAGAACTAGAGGTCTATGCGTCACCCATAATGTTTCCCCAGAGCTATGGAAGGGAGAGTAGAATGTGGTATGTGGTGCTCCTACCAATAGGCAGGAAGTTTGTAATCTACCCTTTCCCACAGTTAAGATTTCCTCCTATTTTGCTGGTGAATGAAGTGATTCATAAGCCTGGGAAGAAGAAAAAAAACACCTTTGATTTACCTGAAGGTTGGTAAATCCAGATTGAAAATTCATTGCTATTGAAACATGCAACTGAAACTACATTATTTTAGAATGAGCTAGTCATAAGTAAATGCCTTGTTGTGTAAAGGTATTTCTCAGAAAGGGTTCTCTCACACTAAAATAAAGGCTAAAATTGGGTTTGGTGAATCTATATTTAGCTGCATTTAATCTGTTTTACAACAAAGTTGCCTCAATTAAAGAATGTGTCTTTTACTGTGCTAACATATGGTATGATTATTTTAAGCTCAGACTGAAACTATCAGGAACAGGAGCCTGACTTCATATCCCTAATGGGATCTGAGCTTCTGAATCGCTCATCTCAGACTGCAAATCCATTGGTGTATAACAACAGTGAGGATTTCAGCTTTTTTGTAGAAGTTCTATGTAATGTAAAACACATTCATTGGAGTTTAACTTTTCACAGGAAGAATCTTACGTGCTTGGAACAGGCATGCCTAGGGCCTTGTTTTAACCATTTAAGTGTAAAAGTTTGAAGAAAAATACTTTGAAATACTCACAGGCATGGATTGGGGCCTTAGGCATGTGCTGTTATTAATAATGATATTTGCTTTAGCATTTTAACTAATCCTTTTAAAGAACCACCAGATATCAAGGTCCCCCAATGTGATCTCAGTGTTACGTGAGTGGTTAGCATGTAATAGTTCTGTAGTTCCAAGGAATTTGTAATTTAGTGTTAAAGGTACCATGAGGTATTATAGTGCAAAATAAGTCCCTTTCTTGATCCTGGTCAAGGCCTCTAAAGTGAGGGCACCAATAGATAACAAAATATATATTGATAATTTGAAAATTCCTGTCAGAATTTGTGTAATGTTGTTTTGAATTTAATGAATTATTTTAATTTGAAGTCTGAACTACTTAAGGATTCTGTGCGCGTAAACCATTTTCCCAGCAAGATCATACAGCAAATATCCTGTCCGAAAGCTAAAGGAGCTTTCCCCATTGTCCTTGTCAATTTTATGAAAAGCAAAAGATGGTCCCTTGATTGAATTACAACCTGCATATTCTGTTTCAAGGGCTGTCTCAATTCTTGGAAACCTTAGTTCATATTGACATAAGCGAGTGCCAGCCTGAGAGAATTGGGCAGCTTGACCCTAGCATGGCTTAATGGTGACTTTCCATAATGGATTTGTGGGAGGGAATTTAAGTACAGAATTCTACCCTGGGAAAACTTGTCTTAAGGGCTAACAAAATTGCCAGTAGTTGGCAGTTTTCAATAATCAAGGCAAATTTTTACTTCTGGCAAAATCAGATCAGCTTCACAGTCAAATGGCTATCTAGAAAACAAAAGGCAAGCTAATACAGAAGTGGCTTTGTGGGTGAGTGCTACTTTTTCTGGGCTTTGGCATTTACTCACAGAAATGTTGGTCAGCTTTTAAGCCTTTTAATAGAGAAGATTTTGAATTTGGGATGTGACAGAGCTTGTTTTACTACTCCCAAGTTGATTACAGTAAAACCCCTTAGAATTGTTTAGGTTGGAGAAGACCTTTAAGACTATCAAGTCCAACCGTTAACCCAGCACTGCCAAGTCCACCACTAAACCATGTCCCTAAGCACCACAGCTACACAGCTTTTAAATCCCTCCAGGGATGGGGACTCAACCACTTCCCTGGGCAGCCTGTTCCAGTGCTTGACAACTCTTTTGGTGAAGAAATTTTTCCTAATATCCAATCTAAACCTCCCCTTGGTGCAACCTGAAGTAATTTCCTCTTGTCCTATTGCTTGTTACTTGGGAGAAGAGACTGACATATAATATATATTTTCTTGTATTAACTGCTCATTAAACATTGGGCTAGGATGTTTGTACTCAGTGTACATAAGCTGTGATTTGGCTGGCACCTCTATGCAAGTACAGTATAAGTATTAGCAAACTCTTTTGACCAGAAATAAAAAAAAAAATAAAAGCAAGAAGCTGGCATCTTAAAGAAGGATAAAATTGAAAAATAGGGGAATGGAATTTTTTTAACTTCAGACTAGAACATGAAATATTAGCATTCTTCCCTCTGTGAACTGCATTAAAGTCTGCTTTGCTCTTGCGTCCAAACCATCTTAGTTGCTGCATTCTTTCTGGAATTTTTCTAAGACTTACCAAAGATCAGAATCTTGCCGTTGTGTTAAATTATATTCCCTGCGTGTCTTTGTTACATTGGTGAGAAAAGGAGGTGATGCTTGAGAAAGGAATGTTCAGGATGTTTGTTTGCAATAGTATTAAGTCAGTCTTTGACAGTACCAGAGCAAACAAATTCTGCTAGACTGGTTTGTAGCACACTGTATTATAAAAGTCATACCTTTATTCTAAGCGTACAAGCAAATGTCTCATTTCAGGCAGATGTTTCTGGGAAGAAAGCTTTTCTGAAAAACAAGGAAAAGCAGGCTTAGGGAATAGAAGGTCAGAGTTCTGAGTGCCAGGAATGGGATATTGATTATTTTTTTTATCTATGTAAAATCATTCTTAATGTGTTCTCTCCAACCACTGACAAGGCTTATTCTGATCACTGTCTGAAGAGAATGAATGGGAGGCTACCAAAAAAGCTGTAATATGGAAAATAGATTCTTTCTTCAGGGAAGAAAAGGTTTTGATTGTGATTAAAGGTGCTTTTACTGACTGAGCATTCAAGTAGATGTAATTTCTAATTACCTTAATTATCTCATCAGGATTATAAAGCTTGAGCTATTTTAATCATGTGTATAACTTTTATAATGAATCTTGAAAATTAATTTTATAACTTATAATCAAGAATATAAAACTATAGTTCTTCTGTAGTTATATATAGTAATTTTTCTGATATGAAACTTCATTGACTCTATGTGAAACACTAATAACACAAGCTTATCAACTGAAGAAATCTGTTTATTTTTCAAGGAAAAAAAGCCTGTGCTTTATAGCCTTTTAAATGGTCATAATGGTCCCATTCTGATTTTGCTAATGTAGTGCCACAGAAATTCACCTAGTGATACCCAAACAAGCACTTTCTGGTTTTATGCCCTCAAAATATTTCTGTATAGTTTACTTTTATGTAAGTTCATGCTGTAAAATTCACGATGAGGAGGCAGTAGTTGGTTACAGCCTGGCCCCTCTGGAGTTAAATTGTTCCTTATTGTGTCAGGTGCATTTTCATACCTGTGTTCTGACAAGTGAGGATTCTGGGTGTAGTTTAACAGCTTCAGGTTAGTGTAATGCTTCCCAAAGACTGTGTAGCTAAACATGATGACTAGCTGTAGGAGAATTTATCTAAATGTTAGATAATAAGCAAAGTTTAGTTTCACCAGGCTAGAGGCAGTGGTTGGGAGATTATTTGACTAGCAGTAAAAAGTGTGGGGAGGGGTGTTAAGAAGTAGGAAAACTCAAGTCTGACTCTTAGAGCTGTGAAAGCTTAGTTGTAAAAAAGACCTGATATCGTAGAGGCCAGGGGGAAGCTTCAAATAGGTGTTACACTGCACAAAATTCTTCCTGTACCTGAAATTCTTGTTGTGCTAATACAGTTGGGTTATGCAGAGAATACCTGACTCTTTTGACCTATACAGCCAAGATGAAGCAGTTGCATTGTAGAATAGCCTAAACTCCTAACTTAGTCTCTAGTCTGCTCGAACAAATCTTCACAGTACAGGTTGCTTCTCAGAATTTTAATTTTAAGTGTTATGAAGTCTGCAATATGAAGCTTAAAACCCTAGAATATTGTGGTATACTTTAGCTGTTTGTGGTGTTTGGATTCAAGCCCTGATTCTGCTGCTATTTGGTTAAATTGTAAAAAAAGTTACTGCCTTCAGTAGACAGGATTGGTCCTTTATATAATTGAGAATATTACATTCATACTGAAGATTCTGTAGAAGAACATGCAACATTTATGTGGATAACTAAAGGATTCATCATGATTAATGACACTTCCCTGAAGAGCAGACAATTTCATTGGTTAGACTAAGACATTCTTAGGCTGCAAGAGTAATTACTGGGGCTGTGCCAATTTTGACTAGATCTGGAGAGCTCTGAGGAAGAAAAACATAAATCCCTGTTTTAAAGGAATCCATTGTGTGGCTTGAAGCTGTCAGAATCCTGACGAATTATGTTTGCAGGAAGAGTAAGTGATTCACTGCCAATGCATTACAGAATGTTATATTGATTCTAGTGCTGGCATATAGAATCTATAAAACTTCTCTGTAGGTATGGAAATCTACATTGCAAATGAAGATTTAATAACTGTTATCCAGAAATCACAAGTGAATTAAACTGGAGAAATCTAAATTGACTTCTGCTTTCTCTGTGGCAGGGTTCATGCTTTCTAGTACTCCAAAATACCAATTAATGTTCCCCTTTTATTACAGTTGGTTCACATCCATTATAAATTTGCCAAATGATTCTTAAAATGGTCTGTCCTGCATACCTGTGGCTTTGGGAAGGAAAGAAATCTGAAATTACTAGATAAAGCAAAAGCACATAGTTAGATATTCACCCTAAGACGATGCTTTCTAATGACCACAAAACTTTAAGGAACAATGCTTCTCTATGGTTTTGTAACGATGATGACTTATCTGTGGCATCCTGAAACAATCAGATACAGCCTTACTGCTGATTATTGATTTCACAGCACAAGAAAGGTGCTTTGTCAGAGAAGGGTAACTTCATTTTTTGTTTTTAAAAAGGGGGGGGTGGGGTGTAGTTTGTTTATTTGTAGAGACCCTTTCAACTGTAGGATAAAACTTTTGCTTTAATAAATGCTGAAATACTGATACAGAGGACCAGTTAGGAGTGTGAGATCTGGGGTTTTATGGTAGGGAAAGAAATTGTGTTCACCCCTGGCTACAAATAAACTGCCTGACATTTGGCAAGCATTGGTTCCATTTCATGTTCTGTTGCAGACTTTCTTTGTAATTAGGAACATCTCATCAGGTCTGTATGACATCTGTCGTATTATGGGAAGATCTGCAGTGCTTAGTGACAGTAACATGGGGTAAGTTCTGTGCCCAAATTTCAAATTAAGTTTTGCTACAGCAGCAGCCCTCCCTTTCCAGAAGCACCATGCAACAAACTCCATAAAGAACCAGAAATGGGAAAAAAATACACTGAAAAGAAATGTGCAAGTGATTGATGGAACATAAATGGGCATTGCTTCTGTTAGACATCCCTTGTATGACCTTAGAGAGTTTGTAGTTTTCTACACTCTTTCTTACCTATTAAACAAAGGTAGGACCCTGCATTGCTTTCTTACATTTCATATTTGGAGGTTAAACTTCAAGAGGTGCAGAATTTTGCTGTCCCCATAGAGCAGTGTGGTTTTGATCTGAGGCATCTGGTTCTGTAATATGAATGATAAACAAGTAGATGCTTAGATGAGTCAATTTGAGGCTGTCAATGAGACCCAAGGACCACTTCTTTCTAAGGTTTACAAAGTAGGACCTTATGTGCCTTTGTAAATACACATTTTTCTACATATATTTTAATACCCGATAAGCATTATTTCAGTGAATGTAAAACTGAATGCTATCTGACATTCCTGAAGCTATGTTCTAGGAAGTGTGTGTGCTACTAACAGTAATGCCAGAGGATTACTTATTTTTAAGTTAATGCCAAATAAATCCATTACCTGCCAGTTTCTCTTTCTACTTTGTCACTCTTTTATAACAACAGTCCTCTAATTGTTTGTGTTTATAGGCTGAATCTTTTAGTCAATAAATGTTTTTATTGACTTGCAGGGAATTCAATATTTGGTTAACATTAAAATGGCTGGCTTATGGGAGAGCTCTGAAAAGTGACTGAGCCCTATAAAATGGGTAGATAAAAGTTTGTGAACTCTGAAGTGCTGGCAGAAAAATACAATGAGAGCTTTCGTCTGCTATGTCTTGACTCTCCCTTTGCCACTGGTATAAGTCATCTCTCTACCCTACTTTTTTGTCAAAAGGATAAGGATTTTCAATTCAGTAATTTTCTGTCATTAACTCTTTCAGAATAAGTGAGTTTAAGCATGATGATTTGTGGTGACTTGGGCATTACGTTCTAAAGATATTAATCTGGGTCACTTTGGGAACCAATAGCTGCAGGATGAACTCTCTCAAGTAAGACTTCTCTGGAGACAGCATTGATCTAGGATTTAAGCTCAGGGCAAACTGTTGAAGCAACTGTTCCACTGAACAGCAGTGAAAATATTGCTCTTTCCTTCCTGCAGAGCATGGTATTTCCAGAAAGAACAAGAAACCAAACTGGAAATTCTAGTGTTACGCTAATGAACTTTCCAGCTTACATCAACTGGGATAAATGCCTGGTGAAGAAACAGCTTAGAAAAATGTATTGCAGATTTGGAAAATAAAATGGACAGAAGTGTATAAGAAGGAGTGTCAAGCTCTCTGAGTACCTTGAATGAAGTTTGTCTATTTTTATATTGAAGGCAACTTACACAGAAGTTGGGGTGTATGTCAGTTCTGTCTTTCAGACTTTCACCAGACTGATTGTAAGCATGAGTGAAGAAAGGAGGTTCTACATTAGCAGCCCACAATACAAGGAGAGACCCATGTAAAAGCAACAAACTGGCTTTGTCTTAGTTTGTGACTTAGCCTGTGTCAGGATGCAATATGCATCCTTAAGCATGTGTATCTTGACAGGGTGTGAAAGAAAAGCTGTATTGTTATAGTTGGCTCAGAAACCTGGAATGACATTAAATAAGGCTTTATAAAGCCTAATTTGAGACTTCATCTAATGGGACTTAAATTTAGAGGTGCCAATTTCTTAAAATTCCACAACTGGAAGGGTATCTTGACTGGACTTTACAAAACAGGTCAAACAGTAAATGTTCAAAATTAAAATCATTGCATAGTGCATGCGTGATTTTAATAGCATGGAGAAACATTAGCATTTGAATGGGAATGCATAGAGAAACAATTAGGCCATCAAAAATTAAAGCTGCATTATTCAAAATTCATCAGTACTGCAAAAGAAAGTTGCATCAGTGCTAATACTGGCTTAGATTACAACTTTCATGAAGTTTAAACAAACTTTTGCAAACTAATTTTGTCTTTAAAAAAAAATAGAGATAGTGCTCTGAATTGCTAAGTGGTAACAGGGATATTTGTGGCCAGGTTAAATCATTTTAACTTCCTTGATGTGCAGATGTTGAATATGGTAAATGACTGCAGTTGTAAATAAAGCATGGGCATGTAAATCTTTAAACCTTTTAAAAATTATTATTAGAAAAATGAGCTGTCTCTTTTTCTGTGCAAGTGGAACAGGAAAAGGTTGAAGAAGGTTGTAAGAAGATAGTATTGACACTTTCTGGCTGATGGATATTTAACTTTACTTTGGGTCCTTCAGTGTTAATGAGATTAGTCAGGTTATGTTCTATGACAACGATGTGCCAATATCCACAGCAAAGTAACTATAAAAATCTGCCTAGGGTTTTTTTTTTCTGTAAAGTAGATTTTCCTGTTCCATTGTAATTCTGAACACTTCATTTTGTCAGCATTGTTTCTCCAGTGTAGCCACCAGAACTCAGTACTGGAAAAAAGATGGACACTTGAAAATTTTGTCAGTTCAGTATCCCAAGATAACAATGAAAACCCTACATTTTTAAAAGATTTTACTATGACTTTCAAGAATGTCTGGGATTTGCTGTTATGGGCAACAGTGCTATACTATATTGGTGTATTTAGCACACTATCTTAAAAGCTCAAATAAATTAATACAATTTAACATGAAATAGTAGGTTCTAGCTAATGTACAATATTTTGAAGGTTAGTTCTGAACAAATCAATGTTTATTCTTAAGGTACAACTTATTTCAGGCATGCTTTGTGTATTTTTCCACTTGCTGTTCATGAGGACAAATTTAGAAGAACACTTCAAATTGATACTATTAACTGCCTGTAACCATGGGGAAATAGCCTGAGCCAGGACTGTTCTGTACAAGCAGTTATGGAAGATTCAGTTGTGTTGCCTTTCTACATCAGATGTTCCTGAATTTCCAACCGGTGCTTTTTGCTAGAAGCCTCATTCAGAGTTCACCAAGTCATTGGAAAGATTGTGGGGCTTAACTATCATGCCCTTAAAACCCTGTTCTTGAATGTCTTCAGCATGCCTCACTTAAAGATAAAAGTGAAATATTTTATCCCAATTAGCATGGAAGAGTGATTTTTACATCTGAAGGAAATACTCCAATGTGAATCCTGGCAGTCCCAAGTGACAGCCTGTTTAATCTCAGCCAAGGAAATTAATTTTTTTCCTATCTTGGCAGCTTTGGTAGAGGACAGTGGCAAGGTCAAAAATAACCTGTTAAATGTTTGGATTTGGAACCCACGAAGGACAAATACTACTTCATTCTTTTCTGCAGGATGACCTTTGGAAAATTAACTATTATCTCTATGTAGCTTTTTTTTTAACTGGGGCATTGGTCCATCTGCCAAGATAGCTTTTGCGCTGGAGACATTGAGTTGGCTTGTTAACTTAAAAATTTTCCTTGAATATATAATAGGTCAGGTATTTTCTTTGACTTCCTGTAAAATCCCTAATGCATCCTGAGTCTAGGCCTCCATCATTTGGTAAAGTATTGATAGGCCAAATTCAGCAGTTACCACTTAAATAGCAAAATTCAACTAATCTGAAAATCCTGTGCAGAATTCTGGATATTCTTAATGAGGATTTTTTCTTCTAGGGATTTGCAGTGCTGAAAAAGTAGTACTATTTGTCAGCCATGAGTTTTGTTTTGAATTCTCTGACAGGGCCCCTTTTTTGCTGAATCTCTGGAATGAAACACCCAAAGAAAATAACTTGGGTTCTAGACCTTATTTTTAAAAATTAAGTTACCAATTCCCACTGCTATCAGTTGGATCTAAATGCCTATAATAATGTTTTCTAAACATTATTCTAATTAGCTATTTTATACCACTGGATCCCGTGAAAGCGTGGAAGAAGGTTTCCTGCCTGGCTTTACATTTGCACTCTAGTGGAGACCTGCCAGGTAGAAAAATGTGCCTGAGGTATGCTACCAACACAAAGGCTTCTGTTTGTAAAGCAGCTTCTTAAGGAAGGAGGGTCTTCAGATATTCTATGTTAAAGTAGCTGTCTATGGTTCTTGCAGAATCAATACTCACATAAGAAGACGGTAATCAACTTAACTTCATGGAATTCTCCCAGTTCCCAAAGACTAAACTTAGTATAGCCAAGAATCTTACCTATATATAGGCTTCTCTTACCATTAGCCAACAAAACAGTTGCCTGAGTCTATTGCTTTTCAGGTAGCCGGGGTGGTGTCACAGCCAATGAACAGGGTAACTGAGAACAGACCTTAAAAAGAAAATTGCCATGTAACAAGCCACTGTACCAAGAGTGGTCACACTCTGTGCTTGAAATAAGGATTTAATGTAAACTTAACAAGTTTTTCACATGCTAGTTAAAACTGAATTGATTAGAAATATATGTTTTGGTTTAACAACTGTGCTGCAGAAGAAGCATTTGTTACACAGCTGTTGAAGAGACTGTTTTCTCAATCAATTGATATTTCATGTTCAGTAACAAAAATGGATGTCATCTAAATGCAGAATCCATCCTACTTAGCACTCAAAATTAAATGCCTTCCAAAAATGTTTATCAGAACTTCTACTGTGGCTTGTGGCTAATTTGATCAAATGGTAAGATCTTTCTCCTCTCACCTGTGTCTGCAGCAGATAAAATTGTGGGAGGAATATGTTGCTTAATTAACCCTGTAATTCTTATAGCTGTGTTAATTAGCATCTAAACTGGGGTTTCTTGTGTTCTATATGGCTGGTGCTGTAGTTTATTCTAGGCAATGTTCCTCTGCAGCCAAGATATTTCTGCTTGCTTAAATGGATTTATTGTTCTGATATGAAAGCATTACATTTTTCATCTGCCTTACACGCACCTCCTAGAGTACTAGTTACATAGCACTGAACACTCAGATTTATCAGGTGAAGAGAATAAACAAGATCCTGATTTACCTGGGTATGTATTTGAACAAGCTTCGAGTCCTGATTTGATCACCATGATCTCATTACAATGAATGAGACCCACATCCAGTTGCAGTTGGTAAGTGCATTTAAATGTGCACAAACATTTTACTGATTTGGATGCCTTAGTCTGGATAAATTCAGCACTTCAAACTTGCAATCTCTACTTATGAGCTATCAATTTAATTGATTTGCAGCAATTTTGACTGGAAAATGTCTGGATTCTTCAGAAACATCTGTATTCATATTAGAGATGAGAAAAAATTAAGACATTAAAAAAAGTTAAAAATTTCCTGTCATATTATAGTGTGAAAGCTACAGATGAAGGTTTCTGTCACCTAGAAGCCATCATTGAGAGGTATAGCCTTTGACCCCCTTCATTAGTTTAATCTAAGTTTCCTATCACCTCTCTGATGGATGTCCAAGTTAAAAGGGTTAAAAATCAGAGTGGAGTATTGAACAGAATTGTATTATGTGGTTTGAATTTACATGAAGGACCTTCACTCCAAAGGGGAATAACAATTTGAAAACCTCTGCACTGTGAATGTAGGATCCAAGCACCTTAGACTCTATTGCTGTTAGTTGGGTGGCTGTAAAGAATTCAGTTGTTCATTGAAATGCATAAAGTCTCCGGGTTTTTCTGGGGTGTGCAGTACTTGGTCGGGGAAGTGTCGTGTAAAATCTGGTATGTTCCGTTATTTATGGCAGCCAGATCAATATATCTGTAGAAATTAAGTCTCTTGCTTCTCCTTTCTGGAACAAAGCTCTTTTTAATATATAGCAGTAAGTTGTTAAAAGTCCAAATGCAAAACTGAGTGATATGCAGTGTCCCTGTAGGCAGTCTGTAGCAAGTCATGAAGTCCATATGCTAAGTTAGTGCCTCTGAGAGATATGGAAGAATTGTTTTGGGAGAAGGATTTGAGTGTTGAGTGGGGCAGTTTGGGGTTTCATAATGAACTGCTTGCCTAGAATGGTTTAACACAATTCCCTTTTGTCAGTTAACTTAGTTTAGCATTTGAGTTCAGGCATAGCATGCTGAGGAATTCCAAGAAGCTGCAACTCCTCTGGAATTGAAGAGGGAATGGGAGGGAGACAGGAAGACTTTCACTCTGAGGGAAGTGAAGGCATGTTATCAACCATTGGAAATTCAGGCCAGGGCTATTACACCACAGGAATGCCTGCTTGGTTACAGGGCCTATGTTTGGGTCCTTCCTGCTATATCCTTTCCATGCAGCCTTTTTGCCACCTACTTCCTAAAGCTGAGGTACTTGTAGCTAGCCATCAACTGCAATTGAAACATTTAAGACAGCCTATGAGAGATCTAAACTTTTGTTTTCTATGATATCTTACTAGCTATGCTACTGGCTTTCCAGAAACAGGATATTTTGCCTGGAAATAGTTTGGTTCAAAGGAGTACTGAAAGACTGCTTTCATAGAATCATAGAATAATTAAAGGTTGGAAAAAACCTCTAAGATCATCAAGTCCAACCATCAACCCAACACCACCACGCCTACTAAACCATGTCCTGAAGTGCCATGTCTACATGTTGTTTTTTAACACCTCCAGGGATGGTGACTCCACCTGTTCCAATATTTGGCTATTTTTTCAGTAAATAATTTTTTCCTAATACCCAGTAGAAACCTCCCCTGATGCAGCTTGAGGCAATTTCCTCTTGTCCTGTTGCTAGTTACTTGTGAGAAGAAACCAACACCCATCTTGTTACACCCTCCTTTCAGGCAGTTGTAGGGAGTGATAAGGTCTCCTCTTCTCTAGGTTAAACAACCCCAGTTCCCTCAGCTGCTCCTCACAGGACATGTGCTTCAGACTCTTTACCAGCTTCATTGCCCTTCTCTGGAAATGCTCCAGCAACTCAATGTCCTTCTTGAATTGAAGGGATTTTTTTTCTTTGTCTTGTAGGGTCCTCCACTGAGGTGTATGTCTTGTAATGGGATGGATATTACCTTGGCTAGGCCAGCATTTGTAATATATTAATAGAGGTGTTTGAAAGTTCTTTCACAAAGACCCAATGCTTCCCTCAAATTTCCTAATGTTTCCATCTGGTTTGAATGAGCACTTAACATAATTGAGAGCAGCTCCATCAGAATATCATATTTGCTCTTCCTATCAACGTGAAAGTGAGTCAGAAGTAGAAGAATTGAGTGATGCTGTGCTCCACTGGGTGGTCTTATGGCATGGGACTGCATTGTTATGAGACTATTTCTGTCCAATACTCTCTGGTGATAATGAATTTTTCCAGCATCCACTTTGAAAGCCCCACTGTGAAGATCCCTCTGAAGCTCTGTTTTTCTTGACAAGCTGCTCTTAATTTAGGAGTGCTGTTTGGAAATTTCTTACTTGTATTGTATGCTGAGAAACTTCCACCCCAAAGATAATTCTGTCATGCTGTTGTCCTTTATAAAAACCAATATGCTTCTGAAGACTAATAGCAGATACCAGTTCTGCAAACATCTTTATTAGAAGAGGAATTGGTACTGTAAGTTGTGAATATTCTAATTTATTCCAGTCTACTTCTAGTCTATACATGTTAAGAATTTTGATCCAGAGACTATCAGATCATGAAAAGTCTTCTTTGGCTTGTTTTTGGTCAGTGGGATCTGTTGGTAAATTTTCCTAGATCTCCTTGGAACTCATGGCAGATAAAACCAAAATAGCTTTTATTCAAGCTAGTGCTTAAAATTTTGCTGTATGCATAAACTAAAGCTCCATAATATAATGTATTGCACTGATATAAAGCCAGTCTGAATAAAGTGCTTAATTCAAAAAACTTGTAAATCAAATGCTCATTACAGCTCTGAGGAGTACCTTTAAAGATGTCCAGCCCACACAATTTGCAATATCTAGCTCTTCATAAGTAGATACTAAAAAAAGTAGGAATTAAAATGTTAAGCACAAGCTGAGAAATGTGGCTTTTAATCTTTTTTTCATTCCAAACAATGTGTCAGTTTCAAGTCTAACTTAACTGTGATGAACAGTTTCCCTGTTCGTCACAAGGAAAAACCTTTATCACAGAGGCTCCTGAAAACAGCTTATGAATTATTTCACAAGCAAAATAGCTGTTTTCAGAGCCTGCTTCAGAATCAGAAAGGCCAAATCTATGTTCTGGATTTCCAGCAATGAGCAGGCACAGCTGTGATTTGCATTAGTAGAGTGGTTTTATGAGTTACAGGATTTCATGCATAGAAGTCCATGACTAGAAGCCTCTACTGTCAATTCTTAGGAGCTTACCATGAGCGTACAGTTTTCAAACCACAAACCTTCAGACTGATTAAATTGAGCTCAGTGTATTTTCATCTTGCAGCAGAGATTTTTCTTTTGGCTTGTTGATGCTGCAATAGCAAAAAATAAAACCCCAATTGCGTGAAGATACTGAAATAAAACAGTACTCATATGGAGTTAAAATTATTTCCTTATTGTATCTGTGAAAAATATCCTTTCTGAATGCATTATTCATTATGAACATATTAACTCTGGATGACATCAGACCAATTGAGAAGCAATTTGATGAAAGTATTGTCTAGGAAACCACACACTATTTCCCTTAACCACTGAAATGAAATAAGCTAGAAGACAAATATTCAACACAAGTATTTTATCCATTTTTCTGTAACTGATCAAAACCAAGCTGTGAAGCATGGGAAAACTGAAATTAATCTATTGTGCAGGAAATCTGTGCACAGTAAGAAAATAGATGTGCATCTGTGTGTATGCACAGCACTACTGATGTACTTACTATTCTTGAGGTTGACAGAATTGCTTATTATTGCTGAGACTTCCCATTGTGAACAATTAAAGATAAGGTCTTTGCCAAAATGTAACTGTTGGAGCTGAGTTTTCCATAGCTGAGCATCTGGTTGAGTCTGGGGATTTGTTTGTTTGTTTGTTTCTGAGGCTAAACTTGGCAATCTTACTGTTCTTGTAATGTAGTGCAGAGGAGGGAGGAGAGATGCAGGTGATGGGAGGACAGAAGAGGAAGGTGAGCAGGGAGAAAGAGCTAATGGAGTAGTGTCTAGACTAAGTTGTTGAATTGTTCATTCACACTTGGGGGAGCAAGCTGTGGATTCAAAACATGACAGATCTATTCTGACTTCTGCAACTTAGTTCTGTGTTAGACTGTGTGTGTCTGCTCAAGGGGGCTACAAAGCCACCTGAAACACAGAGCTAAGTGTTCCTGCCAATGTGAGGGAAATCCCAGATGGTGAACAGCTGGCTGTGGTGATGCCCCAGGTTTTCCTTCCTTTTCAGAGAGATGCTAGAGGGTTGTTACCAGCTGTTGTTGCTGGGAGCAGCTGACAAAATGTATTTCAACTTATATTTTTAGCTTTGCCCTGAATATAGCTTAGTTGGATGCAAGGATCGGATTCAACTCCTCTCTTGGCATTTTCGTTGTGACTGTGAATCACAATATACTCCATTCATTATAGAATGAGAAAACATGCATTGTTGATTTCTAATATAGGTGATGCTATGCTAGAGCTTATAGCAGTGATAACTTGCTGAGGTACTAGTGGTTCAGGTTGCATCAGCATACTTATGTCACTGCTTAAGTCAGAAGAATTGGCTAAAATAAAAAGCCCAAATGTAGGATAGTAGGATACAGCTAGCACCTTGAATATTTCTGCATAAAGTGATCTTTTGTACACTGGTCCACCATGTTTTTGGTGTAGTTGAAATGAAGTGAGTGGCCAATGCTGTTTTAAGTTACTAGCACAATTAGCTCCTTTTGTCTTATGCACCTGGGAATCAGAGTATGATGATAAATGAGTCCCTTAAGCAGATTGAAACTAAAATCAATGATGATGAGCCAAAAAAATTACCTTATGCCTAAAGTTTGAATTAGAAAAGCAGCTTTTTGGGGGGAGCTCCTGTAAGGCAGTGATGCTGAACGATAGGCACTAGTACTGTATTTGGTACTGAATGTTTGGGAACATAAGAAGGTATAAAGCTTTTTAAGGTTGACACCAGGTACTGTGGTTTCTAGGGAGATATGAGCTTTTGAAGAGTAAAGGTGGATAACTAAGAAAGGCTGATAAATGGTGTTAAAATGTTTAACAGTTGCATCCTGCAGTTTTTGGTAGCCTTTATGTTTATAATTTTATTGCAAAGCTGAAGTAAACATGAAAATTACAGTGTATATAATAAAAAACATGGGCAGCACAATGGTAAAGGACAGAAATAACACAGCATAGCTGGAATGAGAATTGTCATTAAAACCTGACCCTGTACAAAGCTTGCCTAGGAGGAAATAAGGAAACTGAAATCACTATTACTATGCAGTGTGTTACATTATCACATAGAGCAGTAGGAAGAATTAACTGTCATGATTTTGCATATCTCCATATCTTGCTTCCATTATGAGATTGGTCATTCAGGCCAGACAGCATTAAATGGCAGCTTAGTTTTCTACTGGGTGAAGATTTGCCCCCCAAGCATTAGTTTGGACCTAGAACATTCATGGAGGGTAAAATGAAAGGGGATATACCAGGAGCTGACTGACTTTCTAATAATAAGAGTGAAATATCCACAAATCTGGTCATAATACCAGGGTGGAAAAGTGAAGAGTAGAGCTATAAATCTTTTGGCACTCCTGTTGTTTTTCACTGTGTAATTATGTGATTTGCTGCATATTCAGCATATTCAGAGGAGTCGGATAAGTTGGTTAGTGTTGGGGGTTAGGTATTTAAGTATTACAGAAGGAAAGATTTGATCTATTGAGAATTCTTTTGTACTACAATGGAAGTTGTAGAAAGTTCATGATGAATCCTCGGAGTTGAAGCTAAATGTACATGCATAATGTAGATGTTTACCTTGACCACTTCTTAATCCATTTATTACTTAAAATGTTACAATATCCTAGCACCTGGCTGGTAGCTGTGCATTTTAAAATTGCATTCTGACAGGATACCAGCAATGGCAATGAGCTGTTCAGGCATGCCAAAATACTGCTTAATGGATATCAGTAGGATGGCTTATCCACTGGGATTTTGTCTCCTATACCTTGTACTTCCATAGCTTTCTGAATATAAATGTGTAAAAAGACTTTGGAGAAAAGATATGGAGATTTTAACAGGACAATATGCCATTCACTTCTGAAACAAGTTTAGGTGACTCCACAAGGTATAGAATTAATGAATTGGCCAAGCTTTACTTGATCAACCCAGTAATACAAGATTGATTACTGAAGTTTATGTCATTATATTGGTGTAAATGAGAGGAGAATAACCACTTTTGAAAGTAATACTTACCTAGAAAGGAGTGTCACTGGTGCAAGATCTAATTTGGGAGCTAAAACATTGTTATCTTGCAGTAAAACTATTGAGAGAACTACAGAACAGGTTTTCTGTGAAGGGATTTATGATTTGTTATCTTGACTAAAATATGAACAACCCTATTTATGAGATTTTTTTTTTCCAGGGTAGATTTTTTTTTTTACCAGGGTAGAATAATTTAAAAGCTTTAATATTATTGGGAATAGAGGCAAAGTCCTCCATCTAACAGCAAAACTTCATAGCAAAGGAACTTCCTTGATTTTAATTTTGGGAAGTTAGGTGTGTGTCCTTTACTCAAAGCCCTTTCAATTGCTGGTTTTTGTATACAAGTTAATTTCTAAAGATTATTAAAGATTGGAGATGCCTGTTGCAGCAGTTACAAATATTCCATATATTTAGGTAATACCAGTAGGCTTTCATTTATTTTAAACTCGATATTATACTTAAGTCTTCCAGTAAGACTAATGGAAGTGACCTGCACCAAACAAATTTGTTCTCTTTTCCTAGGCTGCTTTTTTTAGTTCAGTGGAGAGGTGTTTTTTGTGGGTCAGATTCTGGGTTGAGGTCTAATGATTATCATATAGATGGAGAAAATGCAAATTCTGAGTGTACTTAACGTAAATAGATATATGGCTTGATCTCAAGTTCTGATCAAGTTTCATTGTGGTGTTTAGGTAGCCAAAAGGGACCATAAAATACCCTAACTAGGCACTTACAGGTTCTTCTTCACCAACCCTCTTTCATCCAACACTATGCAAAGTTAGGAAAAGGGGCAAAAACAAGGAGAAGGAAAATGACATTTTGAAAGCAAGCTGGAGCAGAAAGTATTGCTGGAATTTTGCTTTACCTTGATAAATGAGTCAGATTTGGCAGTGCAAAGTCATCCCAAAAATGTTCCAACTTGCAGTGAAACATTTGCCAGCTTGTGTGAGCTTAATGCCAAAAAGTGGTCCCATATGGTGCACACAAATCAGAAGTCGACCTCTCTGATGAGGCTTGTGAGAGTGTCTAGCCTCAGGCTAGCTTCATAACAAATAACACAAAATGGACAGGTTGCTTTTGAAGTGCTCAAAACTAACTCCGCTTCCACCCCATTCTGTAGATGCATCATACTGAAGTCTGAAAAAGTCTTACCTCTTGCACAGAAGACTTACTTCAGTGCTCTGTTTTGTTTGAAGGGATAGTGTAAAGGGGGCACCATTCAGTACTTCGAGGCAGGGAAGATGAGTAAACTGTGTAGTGGGGACTGTCTTACCACATGAGTAGGCAGCACCAAATAGTTCAGCCCCAGTTTTACTGTGGCCTTGTTGTGCTGTCATAACTTAGATTAATCAGAATTTACCTGTTAGGAGTGCCATGTTCAACACTAATTTCCACTTGCCCTTTAGCAGTAATAGAGAAGTGTCAGCACTTAGCCTCATGTTAGCATCAATCCCAACATTGAGTAAGATGTGACACATCCCTTTCAGATTTTGTTCTTGTTTGTTTTTTGCTGTAGTGGCATAAGCAGACCTCTGTTCTGGAAAGTACTTCTAGACATGCCCAGCTATAAGTATGCAACTAAGAAGTGTTAATGGGGATACTTAAAAACATGTCTGAAATGCCTTCCTGAATTAGGATGTTAAAAACCAACCCTGCCTAGGATGCAAAAGGTATATTTAGGAAACAGTGATATATAGGTAGATGTGTACCTGTTTACTTCTAAGGGATCTTGAAGTGAATTATTCTAGTACTGATTTAGAGATATGGTCAGTTCTGATGTCCAAACTTACATTGTAGCACTGAAGCAAACTGTAATATGAGCTACATACACATTTCCAAAATATTAAGTGCAGAGCTAAACAAAACAGATACATATTTGTCACAGTGTAGTTAGGTTTTTTCTTAACAGGCATGATATATTTTTAAATGCTAGATGCAACTATGTGCAACTATTGTAATGATACTTCATCCTTAAAAACAATAACAGAGCGAGAGGATAAATTAAGTGAAGTCACAGCATACAAATTAGTTCTGTACATTTCTTTTAGATCATAATTGAATTTTAAGAAAGTAATTATTGAGTTTATTACTTACCGAATAGTCTTGGAGGACAGACAGCCCAAAATCAAAGTATCAGCTGTTTTGACATTTGTGCTGGCATAAAATCCTAATTAATTAGATCTAGTGTTACAGCTGTGGCTCAGTAGCATTCCCTTAAAGGAAACTGTGGAAATGTATTTTATTAAAACAGTTGAGATTTCATTTTCACAATGGGATACCTAAGTGGAGGCCCATGAACTTGAAAGTTTAATAAAAAATATGTATTAGTAGAGGTCTCCATTTGTTCAGGGCCTTGGGACAGAAATACACCAAGTTTTTTGCACTGTTCACTGTGTCAGTTTAGCTGATTGACCTTCAAAAATACTGCAACAAAACAGGCATGGCTGAGCCATTACTATGTGCTTTGGATTTCACTTTTGTTACCAATTCTTGACTCTAACAAACTGCAACAACTTGGAGTTGCATTCCACCCACTTGAATAAAATAATACTTTGTAAGTGTCTTGAATGTAAGGTTCTTGACTCTGTCCAAAAAACCAGTGCAGTGGCTATTGAATATGCTTGAAATTACTGAATGCATAACCCCTACCAGACTTTTTAGTTTTCTAGATCTCCTGTTAAGACATTAATGTGATGATTTCAGAGGAATCTTGCATGCCAGTGAATCTGTCCCACAAGGTTAGGAGTGCATCCCACTTGAGTTCTGTCAGAGATGTCCAGTCAAGCATTTCCACCATGTTTTGCAGCAAACTGCAGCCTGACACTCATACAGCCATTTTGAAAATGAAGATGTATGGTCTCTAGTCAGTAAGTGTACAGCTGGAAGGCACAAAGGTGGCTTTTCAGGCGTTCTCTGATTCCTATGGTCCTGGAACAGAGCTGATCTACTCAGCCTGCTTTCAGTTAGGCACCAGTTGTCTGAAGCACAAAAAAAAGTAATCACAGACAATTAAGTTGTAAAGTGATGCTGCCTACATCAGCTGCAGCAATAATGCCTTTAAAAGGCTCTACTCTGATAGTTTACATAGTTTTAGAGCTGCTTCTTAGCAGTAGGGTACCTGAGTTGTTGCCTGCTCTGCCTGTTTTGTTATAGTATGGATCAAGCTGTAGAGGTACAGGAGAATTAGTTTAAGTGAATTTGTAAGGACATCTGTTGTTTTGTCCTTAACCCATTTATTCAGGGTCCAAGTCGTTGTCACAGATCACTTGCACTACATTTCCTAAAATTTGTATGATTAAGAGGGCAGAATCAGATCTTGATGGCTGTTTTCTGTCAAGACACAAAAGCATATTCAAGTCTGTACCAGCTTTGCTCTGTCCTGCCTGAAGACCTGCAACAAAGTGGTCTTTTTGCGCTGCATATCTTTGTTCATGCCCCTAACTAAGTATATAGTGGCTGAGCTTAGAAGCAGAGAAAAGGGCTACAGAAGCCAAACTCCCCAGCACCCCCCTTGTAAATTAATTTTGAAACAATGTTGCTCTGCCATCGGCCAAGGTCCTGGATGGAGATTTAATATCTTTCCTTAGGGATACAAATTTAATAGCAGCTGCATAGCTGAACTGCCCACAAACTTTGAAATTGTCAACTGCTTTCCCAGGAATTATGTGGCTCCTTGATCATGCAAAGTAAAGCACATATTCCTTTCCCCATCCTGCTCCTCCAAGCTTGAGTTGAACCAGTGTGTATCCACAGTTTAAGAACCAAACTCAAAGGAAAGAGTCCTGTATCTTGTATTAAGGGCTTTTGGCCAGACACTTGTGGAATGCTGTCTTGGGATCTGTGAAAGATATTCTGATCAGCAGTTTACTAAAAACATGAATTATGAATTTGCTCATTTCAGGAAGCATTCATAGCATAGCCTATTTAAACATTTATTCTTGTCTAGGAATGCGTGACGGCTAGTTTCACTGGAACAGCAGGTGATTCTTGAGCAGCAAGAGTTCAGCTGCCTAGCGCGGTCTTTCATTATGGTATGAACTCCTGAATAGCTTTTTAAGTGATACGGGTTTCTATAAGAGTGTGTGTGGAAAAAAACCAAAAACAAAACAAAAAAAAACCCCACCACCTTCATTTCTGGAGATGACAGGGCTGTTGAGTGCCAATTCAACAACACTGTGATAAGTTTGGAAAATCTGGTTATTGTTATAGATCAAACAAATGGAATCAGACTTTCTCCTGAAATGTTCCTCATAATTACTTCCATAGAATTGGACTTTCTGCTGATCCGTGACGATTCCTACCTGAAAGTACTTAACATTATTAAAAATCTGGCTACTAAAGGGGATCTATTCTCACTAGGGACCAGTGAAATTTATCAATTACCAATTTCATGGCACAAAAGCTGCAGATTATTTGGCTTTGGGGCTCTGTTTTTGCAACATTTTTGTGGCTCCTTGTCCTGTGAATGAACTTTGAAGTTCATGTTATTTTGTTTCTAAATCCAGCCAGCAGTATTTACAGTAACTTGGTAAGAAAGAAAATACCGCTATTAATCATTCTTGTAAAAACAGAGCTTTCTGAATATGTTTAATCCTTTTCTTGTCTAAAAACCAGAGTTGCCCTTGCTACAAAAGCAAATTAGTCTTGTCATTCTTAGTTTCTATTGTTTGTTTGTATTAGTTTATAAGATTAATTACAGAACTGATTCTCTTATCTTTATGGATTACTTTGGTCTGCTAGATTGTTCTAGATCATGCTGCAAGCGATACTTAAACCTTCTTTCATCTAGAGCTACAGAATAACCTTGAGAGGGTTGAAATACTGTTTTCACCAAAATTCTGAAGAAAGAGAACAAAGTTCCCTAGCTTATTTGAAGCCCCATCTGCTTAGAAAACAAATGGACTGGCAGGTTACAATAGTTACTGATGTAAAGGTAAAATATTTTGTGAATTAGATGGTTACCAACTGGGTCACCTGGCAGTATTTCAACTGTGTATGGCTCACCAGAATATGTGGCAGAGATCCTCTGCCCAAGCTGACAGATTTCTGCTTGTAGCTCTTAAGTCCTCTGGAAATGATGGCTTTAATAGCTGCCCCCAAACACAGCCTCCTCTATGTACTGCAAACCGGGATTGAATTGTGAGCCTGTTTGGTATTTAATTGAATATGGTCTTAGAATTCCTTGAGTAATAACTAAGGTGCTTAAACTTCTATTCCTGCTGCTGAATAAAGATCTTGGAAACTTGCTATTTTATTAATAACTTCAGCTTTCATTTATTTCTGCACCATAATTAAAAGCCTGTGTATATTTTGTGAATATTCTTCATTTGAACTCTCATTGAGTAATTTACTGTTTGAAAGTGATAGAAATCTGTCACGTAACTCCAAAATCAGTATTTTTGCTAATTATTAGCCTAAAATCTCCTAAAGGGAAAATGCGTGCTAACAAATTGGCTGGCCAGCATTCGTGTCTGATCAAACTGTGCATATAGCATATTCTGAAATGCTGTTGCCTCATAGGAGCTGTAACAATGTTCCTATTGTGTTCTGCTCAAATGTAAAATTTCTTTCCATTCCCAGGCTCTATGCTGAAGGGCTGAGCAGGAAAGGTCGTGCAGCTGTGAAAGGGAGAGCAGCCAAACTTCATTCTGTGCCTGTGTTTGAGCTGATTAAACTGCTGCTGCCTTCAGAATACTCGCCCCCTGGCTCTGTGAGAGCTGTTCAAGTGGTGGTTTCTGGACACCTTTGAAGGCCTTTTAGTTGCACGCATGGCAAAGAAGTATTGGGAAGGTAACGTATCGGAACAGCTGGAAGCTAACCAGTTACAGAAAGCCTCCTTTGGCCCTGCCACTTCTCCACAAAGCCACAGCAAAGTATGAAGCTGCTCTTTGGTAATATCTGGTGTAGGCCACTTCAGGAAGAGATCCTTCACATAACTTTTTCTTTAGGAGTAAAAAAAGAAAAATGGCAACCAAACTTGCGTTTCTTTTCAGATTCCTCAAGTGTCTGGAGTTTGAAGAGCAGGCCAACACACTTCTTGATCTGCTGAGATCACATGCCCAGATCTTTCCTAGATCTGCAAAAAGAGAAATTTGAAATTGAAGTTCAAATTTTATGGTGCTTAAACTTCTGACTCAGACAACAGAGCAACATGTATTTTTAACCAAGTTATTTCAAAGTAGCAACTAGGACTTCCCAAATTTATCGCACTCCTGTTGATTTATGTTGATTTCAAAGAGATTGGCAAGAAACAATAAAACAGCACTAACTTTTCTGTAGTCCCCATTGTAAGGCTTCAAAAGTAGAGAACTCAGGGCTGCTGCATATTGTGACTTCTGTCATCTTGATTATGAACATGTTACCAAGAAAGGCCCTTCTTGTTCCCTGTTAGCATCTGGGGTTTTGACAGGTACAGAAAAATAGCCTGAGCCATAAGGACCAAGCTTAGCAAACTGACTTAGTTGTCACTGTTTTGGAGAGCTGCCAGGGGTTTTCACAGAGAGAGGGGTAGTCTAGAAAATGACCTGCTCAAGTAGCATCAGGTCCCACAACCATCTTGCTGTGTTCTTCCATGAAATTCAGCCCTCCTGGAAAACCTTTCTCTGTACAAAAAGCTGAACTGTCATAAAGAATCTAGCTATGTTTTAAATAATGAAAAAACAGCTTGCTTCTAGCATAGATCTAGGCTGGCATGAGGCAGAGAAAATGAATGTTTCTGTGCTGTCATGTAGCACGCTGCTTCTTTAAAGAAGACTGCAGACAAATAGCTAAGTTTGCGTGAGTTTCCTCTGGACATGAACTTTATGCAAATTAGCCTGCTAAAGTAGATTGAAGTTCAGGTAGGATGTGAAGCTGTATATAAACTTAGTAAGATAACTCTTTTAATGCTGAGCTTTTTCCCTTCTGAGAAGATGAATACCCTGAGAGGAGGGAAGGAAAAACCTGGTATTGTATACTCTGTGAAAGGGGGACTGGGGCAGAAACCTAGTGATAACCTTACACCATGACTGGGATCAAATCTCAATGATGCAAGAGATAGCCTTATGTAGGGTCATCTTTTCTAGGTATCAGTTCAAATATTTTATTCATGGCCCTTACATATTTGCTATTAGAAACCATTTGGATAGCATCAATGCAAGTATGGATTTCCTAGAATAAAAAAAGTATGCTAAATGTGTCTGTGGTGGCAGTTTTTAGCCAGCAGACCCTGTAAAACCTCTCCTGATTTGAGATACACAATTGCAAGTGAAATTGCAATCTGATTTGGCCCATGTAAACAAAGCTGTGCATGCAGTCTGCAATCAAGTGAGTGCATGTGCACAGCTGTGTTTATCTGACACTTTGCAAATCAGGATTTTATTTCTAAATAGCGTGCTGACAAGAACAAGGTCATGGAAATCTTCCTATTAGCACTTAGGAGGAAATATATATATTTAGAATGTCACATTAAGAGCTTGGAAATTAGGATTCTAATTTTTGACTTTCACTTAAATGCACCTAACCACAGGACCAAAAAGAATATAGCTAGAAAAATCTTTACTTAGATAATGAATTGACTCTTACTAAATAAGAACTTGCCTAACCCTCACCTTAGACTTTCAAAGTGTTACCGGCAAAATGTATGGACTTGATTATGCCATGTCTAGCTCATTGTAAAGGGCTTCTATTTCCCATTGACTTCACTGGAATTGAAAGGCTACAGTCTCTATTGAAGTTGAAAACCTTGAACACTGGATTTCATTTGTGGCAATAGAGGGTATTTAAGAGTTTCTTGAGGATTCTGTTGCGAAGTCAAGTCTTAATTGGATTTTCTGAATCTACTTTGGAATGAAAGATGGACCATGGGCTTTCAGAAGTTGGTTAAAAAAATGCACTTCCTCTAGCTTTTATCGGCAATACTGGATGACAGGTATAAGGACTGCTGACAACCTGAAAGATTTTGTAGAAAGCTTATTCAAGATATTACTCATAGAAGGGTGGAGCATCATCTTGACATATCGGAAACATTTTAAATAGAACTTGGGGAGCCTTATCAAACTGGAGACAGCCAAAAGTCAGGACAATTGGGGAGCAATTTACATAAAACAGACTTCATCTGCTTCAGTATTCATCTCTCTAGATAAGTCTTTAACAGATTTTTTAAGGTGAGAAAAATCAGGATAAATACGCATTTGGAAAACAAACTAAAGATGTATTTTTCTGTCCCTGTAAGACCTTAGTACATCACTGCTTAGAATCAGGCAAAGTTTATAGTACTAAAATCTGATTTGCATTTGGATAATACTATCTACTCCCATTGTCTGTGCCTTGCAGAAGAGTTCTTTTGCATGGAAGGAAGATTATGCTGCCTGTGTGATATTGAGTTGCTACAGGAGTACTGCTTTAGCATTGCTGCTGAGGTTAAGGGTTTACAGCAGGGCAAATGCAGACAAGCATAGATTTTTCACCTTTGTTCAGTATAGCTTCTAGGAATGCAGAACATAATCTGGTCAAGTAATGGAAAAGCTGGGGAGGAGCTGCAGGCTGTTGGGCTGTTGGTTTCTTTTTTATCTCTGGGCATTGTGTTATTTGGTAGCCAGCAGCCCTGATTTGTAGTGTATGCCTGACTGCAAAGTTTCTTCCATAACTGTTGCACATAGGGCACACTCATGAATAATTGGGAAATCTTGGAAAAATTGTGATGTATAATATGCAAAATGGTACTGTTAAATGCTTTTCAGAAGTACTATGAAATTATACCAACTGAAGAAGTTGTTTGTAAAGCAGCTAGGAAAAGCCTAAATATTTATTATAAACTCGTGGTTTTGAAGAACTTGGCTGGGGAGGCCACACAGACAGAATGAGAACCAGGAGGGCTGGCAAGGGGCTCTTCTGATCAGACCAAAATCAAGACACTGGATAATCATAACTGCCTTATATGGAACCTAAAAGAAAACAAATGTGGACTCTTAAAATAAAAACAAATGGTCTGTGTGGCTCTTAATAAATTCTTTCCCCAGCCTTACACATACTGGGTATGTGATATCTTTATATCTGTGCTATAAAAAGTTGTATTTCAGCTCTTTTAGATGTTCACATAACAGGACAAGGAAGGTCCTTTAGACTGAAGGGGATGAAAACCAGATGGAATGGCTGGTTGCCACTTAACCACACAGCACAATTCCCAAAAGACAGGAAGATTACCCAGGCTCATCTACTTGCGAAGAAGTGGGTTATAAAGCAGAAAAAAAAGTGGTGTTTTTGAGCAAACATAGTTGTGTGTAAATACTCTATTCTTAAAATGGGATGCCATTTGCCAGGAGATATTGAAAATTATGCATTATGTACAGATTCCAACATAATAAACATGCTTTCATCCATCTCTCCTGGGTAACTAACTGTGAAGTAGGATTTTTTTTTTCTATCGAGTTAGAGAATCTTCGGTAGAGAACTATCCCAGGTAATTCTATGCAATGAAATAACTACATTTGCTTTGTTTACATGTGCTTGAGAAGAAGGAAGAAGAGTGAACATTTGTTTCAGATTTCAACCTACTGCTGTGATACAGATTAATTTTCCAGTCTGTTCCTTTCTCCAGAGTATCTTTTCATTGAATTAGAATTAAAGAAAGCAGACTCAAGAGAAAAGTACTTAATTTATTTTTAGTCACGGTTGTAAGTCTCCAACTCAATCCTAGCTGGGCAACAGCAAGGTTAGTATTTTCCCAAGATATTAGTGGTCATATCATTCTGATGGCTGTGCTGGACAAGACTGTGCTGAAATTAAAGTTCTTTTCTTTCTCCTGCTTCTTCCCCCATCCAGTAGAACCCAATGTAGTTTCAAAGGGTGATGTACTGAGCTAAGTCTGTCTAGGGAACACTGGCCTTGGAAGTTACAGCTGGTCTTTGGTGGGAACACTTTAGCCAAGGTATTAGATTTTGTAACTCCACAAAGAAAACTTCATTTTTCAAGGTTCCATACTTTAAAAGCAGTAATTTTTATGCAAGTTCCTGGTGAATGTGTCCAGTATAAAGGGTTTGCTAGTAACCTGGGATAAGTTAGAAAACTTGCTTGAGAACATGCTGAAAAAAATCCTGATTTAAACTTGTGTTAAGTTCCTCACACAAAATGCATGTAACAGACTTTTTAGGGCACTTCTGGAGATCAGGTTTGCCTTTGCATCTGTAATGCTATAGCTGATGTAGCTTGGATCCTGAGATGGTGTAACTCACCCTATTTTAGTAGGATGGCCTTAGGTTATAGAAGATGAACATTTAAGTTAATCTGTGCTAGGCATACAGAAAGAGAAAGTAAATTAACTTAAGGACTAGAAATATTAATGGTGGCACTTGCACTTGTGAAGGACCTATTTTAGATGACTTTTCAAAAGATCAGTTTCTCAGGTTTTTCACACTGAGCACAGTGTAGTACCTCTTGCTGGGGAACTGTGAATCTTCCTACTTTGATAATGAAGTGTCTAGCCCTGCAGGTTATGAACTACTGGCAATTAAAACAGATTTTAAAATATCTGTCCTCCATGCATGTTTTCAGCTTGCTTAAATACTTCAAGTTTGTTGCATTAACAATAGCAATCCTCTTCATAGCTGCTGGAGAGGGCTACTCACTGTCAGATGGGATTCCAGCAAGTGTAGTTGGCCCTGAAATGTCAGTGTGATGCCAAATGGGAATGTGAAATTCCTGACTTTTGGAGAATGTACTAAGCTGTTTGTGTGAAGCAAAGTGATGTTCTTTCATACAGAATAGAAACTTTTTGGAAGGCAGAAGGAGCACAGTGTGTGGCCTCTAGCTATAAGCTTTGGAAAGCTCTTGTGACCTTACTTTGTATGTCTTCTTTCCATTTCCTTGGCTGAAGTTCCTTTATTCTGATCTGGCTTCTCTGCCCTTCCCTTCTCCTGCCCTTTTTGTAGTCATGATGGTGGAAGCCAGCACACCCCTGCAAAGGAGCAGCAGCTCACCCTCGCTCTTCAGATGATATATAAACTTCCACCTTCCTCACTCACAGCAACTTTTCTGTCATGTAAAGAACAGTTTATCGTTTCTCTGTATGGCTTTAATCCCTCTCTGAGAAGGGCACTGACCCTACTTTTTTCCCCCCTTTCACTGCTGACCCGAGGAGAGGGGCATGCACGAACTGATGGATTTCTGACGTATCTGCCTTGAATGGACCCTGGGTAAGAGTTTAATAATCTCAAACCCTGCCCACTCCCAAAACTATAAAAGAGGCCCTTCAGATTGCAGGGTCTGTGCAAGAGGCATGTATTTACGTTTATGAGAACAGGAAGATTCACTTTGGTTCAGAGCACCTTCTCTGAGACAAATAAGCTCTATGGACTTCTTGGGGAGGAAT
This sequence comes from Gorsachius magnificus, assembly GCA_034008185.1. Taxonomy (NCBI): domain Eukaryota; kingdom Metazoa; phylum Chordata; class Aves; order Pelecaniformes; family Ardeidae; genus Gorsachius; species Gorsachius magnificus. Next base: position 23,371,724 of record CM067087.1, on the reverse strand, counting down.
AGTTAGGTATTTAATATTAGAGAAACACAGTACCAGCTTGGTCTTGAAAATAACTTAGTCCAGTTTTTAAAATAATTCAGGTCAAGGAGATTAGCAAAAAAAAAAACAAACACCCAAACCAGGGAGGGGGAAAAAAACCCTAGAAAACTTCTGCTCTACTGTTTAAAATCTGGCAAAGTTTTTAAAGGAATATAATAGCTCTGCAGTGCAAAGGTTTGAGCAAATTAATTCTAAGTGTCTGTTATATAATTGAGAAATCCCTACTGTGTCACCTGGAAACTTAAAATGCTGTTGTCGGTATCTTCTCTGCTTTGCAGCTGTGTGATAGACCTGTCAGTAAAGAATCAGCATTCTCACTGCAGTTACATAAGGTCTTAATGTTTGAGCTACAAGGTTTATCACTGCTTTGGGGGGTTAATACACAAAAGCAGGAAGCAAAGTAATTTTTGTTGCAGATTGGGCAGAAGGTTAACAGTGTACTAAGCATACAAGCAGAGAGAAGCTTAGAATGTTCTAGAGTCCATGTTGGTTATAGGAGCATGAGAAAATGTTTTTGTATAGGCCATACTATTGCTGAAAAACTATATTCTTTTAAATTAGCTATGTCAAACTCTAGGAATGATATAAGGATTGGATAACTGTACCGTCCCTGCTTTGAATGTGAATTCCTGCAGTTTTCATAAGTCTTTAATGAAGTTTGTTCCTCATTGCCTGACCCTATGTTGTCAACTGTGTGAGAAATGCTAGAGTGAACTTTGAAGGTACATAGTTAATAGAAAAAAGGATTAATTTAGTCCACAAAGAACTCTCTAACATATGCTGTAAAAACACAGTAAATATCACAAGTTCCCTTATTCAATGTTTAAAAAAAGATTCAAAGCTTTAAAGCTTTGAATAGTCTACTCTGTTCTCTTGTAGCTGATTAACAATATTGAATTTTAGTAAATCAACAATTTTTGGCAAATGTGTAGAAGTACAGGCCAAACAGACTAAAATACAAGCCATAAGGAAAAAAAATAAATGTTTTTAAAGTAACACTTTCCCCTTACATCTGTTCTGCAGCTGTGGCTATATTTAGAGCAATCCAGTGCATCTTGCATATGATGAATGATTTTTTTTTTTTTATCCAATTTCTTTCTGATTTGGAGAGTAATGGGTCATTCCTGTATCTACCCCCATTCTGATGCTTCCCAACACCTGAATTACAGATACTGTTTCATGGTAAAGTAATTAACCTGTAAAATTAGAGCCTCTTGAATCTCTTCACTTCTTATGAAAACCAGCAAGTAGAAGAATATGCCTGATGCATAAGAGCTTCATTTTCATGCCTTTCCAAATCCATTATGAGAATTAAAATCAGTGAACTGAAGGTAGCTGAATTACAGATAAGCCACACCTACCAAACCCTTCTGCTTCTTCAGAAACCACAAAAGGCTCTCCTACAACTTCATGCTGCAACAACTCAACCCAAAATACTATACAAAAAAAGCCCTAAGCATCTTTTAATGTGTATGTCCTTAAAGCAGAGATTTCTTTTTTTTAAACAAATGCCCAGGAAATTAGTCATAACTGACTCAGTGAAGTAAATATAACTGCTTTCTTCAGTGCATGGTCTCCTGTATACCTTTAGGAGGATGAACTACTTATGGGAAACTAATTTGGGGATATATAAAAATGAAGAGAAAGACAATTCAGGGGGAGATAAAAGGAGGAGCCTGGAAGTTTGGGAAGATACATGTGTGCTCTGTAGTTTCTGTATGAAAGAACAGAAAGGCAAATATCAGAATATCCTTTAGTGGACTGCCCCTTGAAAGGGTAGAGGGTCATAAACAATTGGAGCCATGAGTGCAACAAGAGGAGCAGGAGTTCAAGTAACTAGAGTTTCATGAAGTCAAGAGAATCTAATGGAGACAGCACTTAAGCATTGTCTTCAAATGTGGCTCCTGAGTTACTTTCAAAAATGTGTGTCATTTTTTGAAGAAAATCTAAATGAAATTTTATGAACCTATATGCTACATACTTGCATAGGTTAGTGGCAGTAACTGAATCATCATTCACAACACTTGGATTGATGGAGAGCTTTTAAGAGGTGGTTCAATTTAGTTTTTTATTGCTCTCAGTTCAACTCACCTGGGGCTTCCTCTGCTCTAGAGAACCCATTACATTTTGGGTGACTAGAAAAGTCCTGTAAAATTTCCAAGCCATTTGTTGTGTAATCAAAAATAAAGTAAACCAATAAAAATTTAAATCACTCATTGTTGATGTCAAAATTTTACAGATGTTTCCTTACGTCCCAAAAAACTATTTGTGCTTCCCTTCATTTCAGTGGGACTGTCTGTGGGAATCGGGTGAATGTGCACACTTGTGTATAGGGATGAAGCTTGATGAAAAGCAAAACTGCTACATTGATCAGTATTTGTTTCTATGTGAACAATAGCAGATCAATTTAGCCTGCAGAGCACAGTAGATGAGGAATGTAGAATCCAAAATGGGTTAAAACATGCTGTGCTACACACAAGAAACACTATGAAAAATGCCCAATTTTCTTATCTGTAAATCCCAGAATTTAATAAAAAGTGACTCCCATGTGAATTAAAATCAAAAATCTCCGTGAAAATCAGGCAGGCAGGAGAGAAAAGATTATGCCAAACTGTCTATCACGTGGCACTGAAAGATGTCTGGTATCAGTAGTAATATTTACTGGCTAATCCTTAACTCCATATTCTATTAAAAGCCATGAAGAGTGGTTTATTATGCTACCATAAACTGTAGAAGTTGCTGAAATGAGAATACTGATAAGCAAAACCTATCAAGAAGCAATAAATTAAACGTTAGTCCAACTATCATGTGGAATATTAACTTTCTTGGTACCAGGGCCTTGTTAAAAACAGGAAAGTGTATTTCAGAAAGCTTCTGTGGAGTAGAATAGTGAAGAGAAGGAATTACGTAGGAGTTGAGTACTTGGATTCTTCTTCCCAAAGCCTCAGGTGGCACAGATAAGTACCAACAAGTTTTCAAAAGTAATCAAAGTTTGGGTGGCTTGTGCTACAGGATTCACTGTTTGCTGGTAATTGTTTGACTGCAAGTTTTCATCTTGCAGTGAATGCAAAGTAATCTCCTATAAAAATGTTATTAAAATGGGTATGTAAGGGCTTATAAGTTCTCTTTTTTCCTGATCAATAACCTAGATATTTAAAAATTAAGGCAGTTTAAGTACTGATGTGGTTTCATACAAATACATTCTTTGTACTTTTCCTTGTAGGACAAAACAGTTGTTAAACCTACCTTTCTAAGCGATGTAGGTAAACATCTCAGAACAGCATTTTTCTTAATAAGTAATATCCCAAAGTGGACAGAGTATTTTAGTTCGGTCCTCCCCACTGTGAATGGAATAATTGTGTTTGCTGCTTTTTATGACTTATTACATTAATACTGCTTAGGAATGTTTACTTTTATTTTAAATTTGTCATTCAAGCAGAAGAGGTACCTCTGGGTTCTGTTCCAGGCATCAGTCCCCTAATGTGTATCTAGTGTAGGAATTTCTCAAATAACAGGGTTAAAAAAATACAGTTGTTTGTGTTGAAGTCTGATACTGCATATTGCTCTTTGCTGAAAGCTGCTAGTCCAGCAAGCTGTCAGCAGCTTCTGTAACCTAGTTGCCTGAAAAAATGGTTTGGACCACTTGTTTTCTTGGTTACTGTTAGAGAACATGAGGAAGGCTTCCAATTAGAAATCCAGCTTTTTAAGGGGAAGTGTTTCTTCTGCTAGTGGCCTAAAGAAACAAGGCATGCCAAAAAGCGTTATTTCAGCAGAATTTTTTTCTTATCAAAGGGGAAAGGGAAAAATAATGTTGTTAATTAACATTAAATGCTTTTCTGACTGTAAATAGTCCTGATTTTTTTTCCTGACCCTCCTTTGGCCTGTCATCTATTCTTTGTCTGATCAGTGGAAGCACCAAACACAAGCAGCAGTTTGAACTGTGAAATGGCTTTAGAAGCCTGAGCATGAAGATATCTGCTTGAGCCTGTTTCCATAATCAGTACCCATGTTAGTGCTGTCCTGTGCTGATTCGTTCAATTTTATGTGTAAATTCCATTTCCTAGTAAGAAAGGTAATGAGAGCAATACAAGTTTTTTCTTAAGTATTTGGTCAGCATCATTCTTCAGTATGTTATAGATACTACTTGCTTTAGAACATATAAGGACCACTTGCCAGCCAGCCAAAGATTTTTATGATGGAAGTAAGTTTTATTTAATATAATCTCACCAGACAGTGTACTGCTGCTAAAATGGGCAAAATTAAAGAATACATAGTACCACAGTAGTATAGCAGTAGGCTACCTTTCCCCTTGCAGCAGTAAATTTTAGCAGTAAGAGCAAGTGGTCTCTAAATCACAGTTTAGCTATACTGTCTAAGTGCTGTTTCTGCCGGCTACATTCTGTCTCCTCTGGGGGTGTTGCCAGTGTAATCATACCAGCCTTTCCTCCGAGATATGTGGTTTGCTTTTTCTCAGGTAAAGCACCCAGGCAGACCTCTAACTTTCTGGTAGCAAGGACTCCACAGTAGGTAATGCTAATCAGACATTGGAAAGAGAAGCTATTCTTTTGGTTTTTTCCCTCCTGTAGCAGTTTCTGCCCCTGCGTACTGCAAAATGGAAATGGTAGTAATGATGTCTTATTTGGGCAGATGCTGGTATTTCCTCATTAATATAAGGATGTGAATAAAATCAGTGTTAGTGAGTCAAAGAATGCAAGGGCTTCCTTACATCTGCTTAGAGAGCTGGACTTGCCTTTCATAACTCTCCTGGACCCATGCATGATTAGGCAGGAGCATGGAGACAGTGTATGAGTTGGACCACTGCATGGATATTTGTGTATGGGATGGGAGATAAAGACCTGGTTGTTTACATATAGTGTAACAGCATGTGTCTTGTTCACAGGAGTTTATTTGAACAATTCTGGTTTGAATTTTCTTGGAACTGAACTGTTCTAAACTAAACTGCATAGTATGGTTCTGGGAAACCACTTCTATAGTATGGAATACGTTTGGGGGCATGGATGTAGCTGAAAGAATCAGAAGAAGAAAAATCGTCCACAGATGGGAAGTCCCAACTTGTATAACTGATGCTAGACATTGTAGATGTTCTCCATTTCCATAGCCGCTCTATTGATACAAAGAAGGGTCCTGACCCTGGGAATGATGAAATAAAATCAGCTTTACTGATATGGGACATTGTTGCAGAATTTAGATCAAGTTGGGTAGGTTAAGGAATCAAGTCACACAATATACCTACAGTGCAAACTTCAGAAATGTGCTGGAAGTATGGTGTGGGTTTGGGGTGGAGGGCTTCTTATGCTTTGCTCCTGGTTTAATATTAGTGAGACCTAACTATGACCTAACACCTTAACAGAAGGAACTTCTTTCAGTGAGCTTTATTCTTTGCAAAACTATGGTAGCAAAAAACCCACCCTACAGTACTTACTCATTTGTCAAAATTTTCACTAAAACATGTTAGGTTCCTGGAACAGTGATAATTTACAGGGAGGTTCTGTGTGCTAGTGATATGATTAAGAACAATATTTTAGATGGGTGGGGTTTGTTAACAGGGGGCAATATGTCAAACTTTAAATCCATTAATAGCATTCACGTTATCTTTCTATTTCTACCAAATGACAGATAGAATCCAATTTAGCTGCTTTCATGTCACTTTCCTTTCTTTATTTCATAAAAACTGGAGTGCTGCCATTGTTCATAAACAAGGCTGGAAAAAATGAGTAAACTGCTGAATACCATCAAATACTTGGCTCAAATTAATTTTGGCAAATAAGCAACTCCAAGTCAACTGCTGGCACTGACTAAAAATCTTTGGGTTTAGCTGAAAGCATTAAGTAGGTCCATCTAAACTATTGTTCAGCTTCATTGTGCCTAATTTCTAACAGCATTGCAACTTTTAGTCTGTACATAACGGTTAACAGCTAAGCCTGTGTCATTTAGTTTTGCTCTGAGGAGGATTGATGGCAAAAACATGTTAGTTTAGCAAATTTTCCTGTTTTCAGTTCTTTAGTGGCCACATTGTACCACTGTTTCCAGCTAGTAGGGGAAAACTGTTAGTGTTTGGAAATGTTGTTCTGAGGCAACTTAAAAATACTAGTAGAGACACAATTTTTATGCATTCCCAGACCTGTCTTTTGGGGGTTACATAATATGAATGTGCTGTGTAGCCTTGGGTTTCTTTTCTCATGTCAGTCCAAATCACTGCTCCAAGTTTTCCATCCTTCAGAAGTACATTTTAGTGATGGGTGACAAGTGGCATCACAGTCAAGATTCTAGAAGTGAATTGTTAAGTGGTATCCAAATGAAAACATACTACAATGATCATAGAAAGGTTTGATATCTGAGCTGTGCCTGCACTGCCTCACGTGGTCATACCTCTCTGCCTTGCTCAGAAGTTGTGAAGGTGGTCTGTGCTAGCAGTGTTCAGGGACACAGCAGGATTGGCACCTTTCATCCCTTTCCTGGCTGGTGGCATTCATCTCACCGACTAATTTCAGTTGCTATTTGTCAAGTCAGTGCAAATCTCATCTTGCTGCTGGGGTTTTTTCATGTTACAGAATCCTGTTATTATAGGAGAATATGGGAAGAGGTGAGGGTCAGTATTCCCTCTCAATCATCACATCTACAAGGAACATCAGAAAACTGGTGTTAGACAAACTTTCTCTTCTCCAAAGAATGAATATTAAATAAAGTCGTTTCAGAATACTACAATTTGGGGGGGGTGGTGGTGGTGGTTGTATTAAGTGGTTTTTGGCCCTTAATTGACTTTGGGATGATAAATCTACTATCTTGACTGCATTCTTTGGACTTCTTGTATTTGTCTTGTCTGATTCCCTTCTGTTGCCCTTGGATGTTTCTCTTCAGGACAGCATTGCTTTGGCACTTTGCTGGCAAATGCTAAGTCAAACGAGCAGCAGAAGGTTTTTTGTGTGAAGTAAGTAGTTTAGGTATTTAGCAATAAATCACTTTCAGAACTGTTTCAGTAAGTCATGATCTAGAGGATGCTGAGACTCAAGTTTCCTATAAATACATTAATCCAACCTCTTTTCATAGATATGAAGATGTTTGATAACTCTATGCATTGTAGTTTGGATTCTGGAGCTAGACAAATGATCATTCAGGAATAAGGCTTTCTTGCACAAGAACTTCAGAAAATTTTCTTTTTATTACCCCTTTTTATGGGTTAACGAGACTGAAGTTAGGGACCAAGAGACTGCTGTGGTTATGCCTTCCAAAACCTGAGGTACTGTTATTGAGATGGGGGTGGCATGAAAGGTGACATCTCCATTTGATTTAGTGGTGGCCAGCATGAAAATCTGATTTTATACTCTGGAGCACAGTGAAAACTTGAAAATGTGGAGATTATTTTATTGCAGCTATACTGAATGTGTAGCCTTTAAATATGAATTCAGTGAACTGATAAAGATTAAATTGTTTGATTAGTTATATCTTGCCAGAATGCACAGGTCTTTATTCTCCCAGACACTTTAAATAAGTTCTGATATTACTAAATATTTTCAGGTTTTTATACACCATGATATCAGACAGCAGGTACACTTGCTTAAATAAAAATAACATTTTGGGTAGGATTTTTCTTTTCAAGTTCAATCAGACTTTTCTAATTTTTAATAAATACAATACTGGAGAGAATAATTGCTGGCTGTGTGCACATTGCACTACATGTGACTCGACATGTGATTCCATATGCAAAGCAATACTCAGCTGGGGTGTCATGTCAACACTGCATGCAAGGTAAAATATGCTAAGCAAATAAAAATGTCTTTAACAGGCTTCTCCAAAGAAGTGTTTAAGAGTTCCTTAATGTAGTGCCATTAATATACCTAGGTTGGGGGTGGGAAGGAGGAGAAAGCTCTGTGATAAACCACAGGCAGTATTGTAACATCACTTGTGCATTTAATTATATCCTGTTAACCATCAAGCGGTTTGCATTTGATTCTAAAAAGTGCCTCCAGCATTTCTAAAACAGCTTTGAAGATTTCTCCCTGACCAATAATCCATCAATTTAATTAGCACACAAGATAGTTGATGAGATGAGCAAATACCTTCTCAAATAACTGATGTGCCAGTTTTGCAGCATAAATAAAATCCTCATAGTCATCTTCCTCCCCACTATTTACTGTAAATCAGAAAATCTGAAGTTTATTTCTCAGTCTAAAGGAGTAGGAATAAGCAAACAAAACCAATAAGCTATTCTAGTACAAGACTCTTCCAGGACATAAATGAAATAATGAAGTAAAATATAGTCATTTAGAACTTGATGGAAAGTTGGTCTTGATTGTATGTGACCTGTTCATTGCCTAAATAGCTTCAGGAACTCTGACCTCAGTTTTCAGTAATCTTGGCATTTTGAATGTCTTGTATATTTGCACCAACCATGTTTTATTTTCCTTTCATTGAAACATAATTTTGCATACGCAACTGATTACAACTTGCTTGTCTGGCTTTTCAGCATTACTCTTGCCAACCAACTGCACAGTAATTAAATAATTTTGCAAACTGTACACATTACTTTTGCCTTTGGTAAAATTTCAAGATATCTTTCGTGCCTAGAGGAGGGTTCAACAGCAACATCTGAAGTATGTAAACAAAGCAAGATGGCTAAGTATAATTCAACAGCATGTGTGATTCTCCAGGTATTTGTGCTGCCTTTTAGAAAAAGCTCATGGCAATAATCTTTGGGCATGTAGGACACCTCATTCTCATGTTAAGGTTGTTTTTTTCACTTTGTGTTCAATTTATATATAGTTTGTGTCTCAGGATTGATCTCAATTAAGTGGAAATTCCAGGTCTCTTGGTACTCCACTTCCTGATGAACTGAAGAACACACTAAGCACATGGGAGGCTTACTGCATCTTCATCAAAAGTGACAGTTAGCTTTTTGATCATATGTGTCAAGGTAATATTTGTTAGCCATGCAAATAGCTTGTATGATATAATGTCTGTAATGCCACCTTCTGAACTAAATGTGAATTATAGAATAATTTAGTTGGAAAAAACCTTTAAGATCATTGCATTCAACCATAAATGATAGCATTGGAATATTATGATGAGGCAGACTTACTTCCTAGCTCTTGATTTGTGATCACTTTTATATTTTTATCAGGAAATCTAATGTCTTCTACTGGTTTAAGTATTGCAGTATTTGCTGGCACAAATTAGGTGTTACAACTTTGCACTCGTGTAGACCTGGAAAAACCACAGGTAAACATGTTCCTGTATGCCATTCTTCACTGTTTGTTTGTGCTTTACCTATTTTCATGTGTGAAGCAGCATAATTTTGGCTTATAGGAAATCACTTTTCTTGGTTAAAAGTGATAGCTCAAGGCATTAATGCAAAATAGCATCTAAAAAAAAAAAAAAAAAAGACTGTAATTGTGTCCCATCCTCAGTTGCTATAGAATTGCGCTTCAGGAATTGTACTCACCACCATGTCAGACTACTCCTTTCTTAAGGTATCCTACCAGTAATGCAGAAACTGGTTTTTTTAATCATAGTTTTTATCTGTTCCTGGAGTATAAAAATGGAATATCATAACACAGTAATTTCAATAACATTTTCACTCCCTGAAATTGTTTCATAAGGCAAACATCCCTTGGCCACTGTTTTTTATTTTCAGTCATTGCTTAGTTTCTTATGAGTTTGCAGAGATTTTTGTCATTGAGGATCCCAATTCAGGTGCCTGGAATAGATAATCTGTTTCTGGTTCCCATGGCTGGGCCATTGTAGTATCTTGCAGCTCTGCATCAGCCACAGAATGCCACCTATTGCTCAGTTGCCTTTTTATTGGCCCTCTTCTCGCTGCTTCCTTATCTCCCTCCCAATCCACCAAAATGTTTGGGTAGTTGGAAGGTGAAGTTCACTTGCCATTTCCTTGGCTGGGATGATAACTCTACAGAAGTGTCAAAGTTTTGTGGCACAGTAATAAGAAAAGGGAACAGTGCACAATGGTATTGCTTGCAACCCCATAGACAGAAAACAAGATTGATGAATTCTCAAGGGCACTAGCCAGTTTCCCACCCCCTCACCTCAATCTGTCAGGAACAAGTGCAACAGTATTAGACCTGTCAAGGAATGGCCAGGCAAACAAGGAGATCACTCATCAGTGTCAGTGACAAGATTCTGAATTTGACGGCAAAGCAACAAGAGGAATAAGGATGACTTGATAATGCAAGTGCATAAGCAGCACTTCAGGCAATCAGAAAAGCACATGGGAATGAGAATGAGCTGCTGACAGTGTATCTCCTTCATGGTGATGAGAGAAGGAGGGAGACTTGGACTTTCTTAATGACAAGCTTGAGAAAATGTTCCGGGCTATGAGCTGCAGAGAGTCAAATCCCCTGGAAATATGAATGCCATGAAATCACCTTGATAGTACCTGCATGCTAAAAAGATATTTGAAACAGTTCCTGGAAGAAGAATGCATGGACCACAGGTGACTATATCAGCAGCAGTACAGGCTTTCAAGGTACAGCTAATCTTTTAGATTCCAGGAGCAATTCACCAACTTTTACAGACCCTACCTTTAATATTTATCTTACCTGGCCAATGAATGTACAAATGTAATAAACTCATTCTAATATCAGAGAATTTTCTTAAAGTGAAGAGAAATCAATTTCAAGATCTACAGTTCAGTGCAACACACACAGCTAAATGAATTTGGCAAAAGTGGTGCTGTCCCATCAAAATGAAAACCTACTCCACAGAATATTTTTAAAAGAAATTGTGATAGTAGTATAATCATCTGAAGAGGCTATCTGATATATAGAACACCCAGATTTAACAGCTAGTTCAGCCACAACCTGACAGAAAACAAACTCCAGCACAGAGTAGGAACTCATGGGGGTTTTGCTATGGAGAAAGCTAGTGCCCACAAAACTGTAATTGTGTATACCTAAGCCATACCTCAACACCAACAACAAGATTCACATTTCTATCTGCAAGATCAGAGCACTGAGAATAAACAAGTTTATTACAACCCAGGACACTATAGGGAAAAACTGATTTACTGAAGGGTTATGAATAATTACTGTAAACACATTTTTCATCAGTTGTGGAAAAATCATGTTGCAACACAAGGCCACACCCAGTATATAAATCTTTCTGTAGGCTCAACACTCCTGTAATTTCTTTATTTTGTAAGTAACTTCTTTATTTTTTAACTGCAGACTGGAAGAGGTATAGCACAATGTTAACTGGATTGAGATCTTTATATCTCTTTGCAGTGGTTTGACCCTGGCTGGACACCAGGGGCCCACCAAAGCAGCTCTATCACTCCCCTCTAACCGGACAGAGGAGAGAAAAGTAAATCAAAAGGCTCGTGGGTCGAGATAAGGACAGGGAGAGATCATTTGTCAGTTACCATCACGGGCAAAACAGACTCAACTTGAAAAAAATTAATTTATTATCAATCAAAATCAGAGAAGGAGAGGAGAAAAATTGCTAGATCTTAAAAACCTTCCCCCCACCCCTCCCTTCTTTCTGGGCTCAACTTCACTCCCGGATTTCTCTACCTACTCCCCCCAGCAGCACAGGGGGACGGGAATGGGGGTTGGGGTCAGTTCATCACACATTATCTGCTGCCTCTTCTTCCTAGGGAGAGGACTCTTCCCCTGCTCATGCGTGGGGTCCCTCTCATGGGAGACAGTCCTCCACGAACTTCTCCAGCGTGAGTCCTTCCCATGGGCTACAGTTCTTCACAAACTGCTCCAGCATGGGTCCATAATTTCCATGGGGTGCAGTCCCTCAGGAGCAGACTGCTCCAGCGTTGGGTCCCCTGCGGGGTCACAAGTTCTACCGGCAAACCTGCTTCGGTGTGGGCTCCTCCCCCCATGGGTCCGCAATGGCTTGCCAGGAACCTGATCTGGCGCAGGCTTCCCACGGGATCACAGCCTCCTTCCTTTGGGCATCCACCTGCTCCGGCGTGGGGTCCTCCATGGGCTACAGGTGGAGATCTGCTCCACCGTGGACCTCCATGGACTGCAGGGGGACAGCCTGCCCCACCATGGTCTTCACCACGGGCTGCAGGGGAATCTCTGCTCCGGCGCCTGGAGCACCTCCTCCCCCTCCTTCTGCACTGACCTTTGTGTCTGCAGGGCTCTTTTCTCTTGCATCCTCTCACTTCTCTTCTCTCTCCGGCTACTGAGCCGCAGACAGGTTTTTTTTCCTTCTTAAATATGTTATCACAGAGGCGCTCCCACTGTTGCTGATTGGCTTCGCCTTGGCCTGCAGCAGACACAGGGAAAACTTCTGGCAGCTTCTCACAGAAGCCACCCCTGTAGCCCCCCCACTACCAGGACCTTGCCACAGAAACCCAATACAATCTTGCAGTGACCATATCTTGATACCACTTAATTGCAAATAGTGTAACATTATATGCCATTACATTTCGGCAATGTGTCAGTCCAGCGTCCTAGATGTAAGTGCCAGGATTTGTGATTTTGCTCTTAGAGTTACATGTCTAATTCTGGAGGTAACATTCTGTTATAGCTGAGTCTTATGGCAAAGTGTTTCTGCAAGTAAACTTGACAACCAACTACGAAAGGTGAGTGACAGGAGCTGATGCTGCCAGGAAATGCACAAGGGAGAGTGTTGACAAAAACTAACACTAATTGTTGCATTTCATTCTGAGGTCAAGTGCACTTGTTTAACTTCTGAGCGCTTGTGTTACGTAGTCTTGAATGTTGAGTTTTATATTGAACAGTGCAGACGTGGTATCTTCTGTGTGCCAATTCAAGGTATAAAAAAAGCTGGCATTAAGATCAAGACTGATGTTACATCAATAAGGCCAGTCCTGGCAGATTAGCGAGCTAATGCTATACTGCTGACAATGAGACTCGGTCGGAAGAATTTTTATGTCTAAAAAGTTAATTTGTTCTATGAATTGCATATTCTTGCAAGCAATTACAAAGCAGAATTAGGCTAAGGAACATGTTATCGTATTACCCTTATGCAAGGCTTTTGGATAAAGGTGAGCATCTTGACTTCTTGCATCCACATTCTGGAACTGTTTTACGTAGTTAAATTGACTCATTTATGCGATAGTCCTCAAAGTCACCACTGGTATTTGCCACAATTTTAAATCCATATGGTTCAGGATTGTTTTGTCCTGTGAAGCAGTGACTAAGATGACTGGTTTTGCCTTATTCTCACCTAAGGTAACGTGCTGGCACCATGACTGTCCCCAGAGAAAAAAATGTTATGTTATCTCATAATGAGTCATTTACGGCCTTTTTATTCCATCTCGTTTGGAATGAGTCATGGTGCTTGGATCGCCCCAGTGTGTGTGTCAGTTGGCCTGGTGCTCAGAGAAATTTTTAAGGGAAGAGTGGCAAGGGTTCCATTGAAAACAGTGATGGCAGGAGACAGCATGGCTTTGTAGTCAGAAAACAAGAGAAAAAGTTACAATTCGTTTTAATGGTAGTTTTACCAGGGAGTGATAAAGGACCTTGGATAAATCCCTGTTAATCTATGTCCATATTCCTATCTATGAAATGAGAATAACAGCATATTATTTAACAAGGTTAAAGCAGATTATGAAACATAGATAGTTTTATCTCAATAATTCGTCCCTGATCCCAGCACCATCACTTGGAAACCTGCAAAGTGTAGCCCAGTGAATACTTGTCCATTACAGCTGTATGGAGTTACAACTCCTGTTTATCCTCTTGATTTTTGTAAGCTGGGGTGTTTGAAAAAAGAACCAGGTAAAGAAGCCAGAAGGTGGGGTGTGGCTTGCATAAACTCTGCCTTCGGTCTCAATCACAGTGACTTTAATGACCTGGGTGGTTGTCTGTATTAAATTAGAAAAGATGGATAGCATCTATCACTTGTGGACTTAATAATGTATCTGCATAGTTGAAGGAGGCTCCCTGCAGTGATAGTGAAGACTTTGAGGTGCTGATAGTGGTATCTTAAAAGATCAGAATGAAGTGAATCAGATTTCATGAAGGCTGTTGGAAGGGAAGGAGGAATTGTCATGAACGTTTCCAAGGTGCCAAAAACTCCCACACTTGTGGTATGTTTTCACCAGGACTGAGTCTGAGTGTTTAATGAAAAAGCTGACACACTTCTAATGTGGAATCCATAGGTAGGAAGTAGCTGGCAGGGAAGTGGAATTAATTGTATGGATAATGCAATGGAATAACAAGATGAGTGAACTTGAAGATTTGTGCCATACTGTCTTCCCACTGCCTTTTCTCTTAATGTACTTGTAAAACACATACTGTGTATTTTGAGGCCTGAAAGGGAAAGGTCATTTATCGTCCTCAAGTTCCATGCACACTGTTAGTTTGTCTTGTTTCTGCCTATGCTCCACTTGGAAACTAGTTAAGCACCTGTTATAACAGCTACAAGAGCTTTGCTGGTAACAACCATGTGATCTGCTAGAGACACACCCAGTGTATGTATGGAACAGGACATCTATTGCAGATACCTGATGCATGTCTGTCTACCTCCCACAGCTCCCTAAATCTTCTTGGCTGGAGTGGTTGCTGCTTTGAAGATGAGATCATGTTTTGTGTTTCCCAGCTTTCTGGTTTCTTGCTGATTCTTCAGTTAGGCTCTCTTTCAGCTGTCAACGCTTGTAGTGCTTTCAAAGTTTTGTTTTGTTTTCTGGATCTTTTTATTTTCTGCTTTCTAAAGTGGAAATGGAGAGTTGTGTATTTCCTTATCAGAAGTAACTCATCAACTCTTCTGAAAAAGATAGAATTCACTGTATGAAGTTTAAAAGTGGTGCAATGAGAAGTGTAAAGGGAGATTAAGTATCTTATTCTGATTCTTTCATAAATTGCCTAGAAATATTCCTGTTATTGATGGCTCTGAACCGCAACTATTCCAGCAATGATGATGGAGTCCCCTATAGGAAATGCAAGGTGCATCCATTCCACAGATGACAAAGTTGTGCCGTCACTGCAGGCAGCAGAGTTAACTTGACAAGAGGGTTCTCTTTTTGACAAAGGTCTTCTGTTGACACCTGGAGTTTTGTAAACCACTGCAGTATCAGCTAGAGGTGTGTATAATTTTCATGTTAGGCCACCGCTGTTAGACTGGTAACATTTTATAGTATTGACATACTGCAGTGGTGGTATTGGCATGGGTCATTAGTTGCCACTATAGTACTGCTGTCTTCCCAAAGTAGAATACTTGGTAAGTTAGCGGAGCTGGGAACCCTCTGGCCACTTCTAACCTCTTCTGTGTAAATATTTGAGATATAGTTATTATAAAGCACCATGGCTTGTCTCTGCTTGGAAAAGAAAGTTTCTGAGAGCAAGTAAATGAACAACATATAAACTTAAATATAACCTATTTTTCCACCATAGCTTTGTTTCAGAAAGCACATTAAGTCACTGCCAAGGGAATAACAGAGAACCGGTTTTATTTAGTTAGTTAGATTAATTCCATTTTAATATTTCCATTAGCCATTTTAAACTTGGCACTGCAAAGTAATAAAATCCTCCAAATATTGACAGATAGAAAAGTAAATGCCACCCAGCCATGAAAAGCTGTTTTTCAGCCAACTTCCTAGAGATAGAAAGGCTGCTATCATAATTTATTTATATATTAATAAGGCACATGATTTTTATCACTAGTTATTCCCTTCTAGCAATTAAGGCAAAGCTGATAAAATCTTCACTAAATCAACATTTTTGTTTGTTAACTTTCCAAAATTCATAGCTAAAAATCTTTCTGGCCTGCACACTGTTAAGAAAAGGATAAAGCTTCTCTTGTAGAGCATGACACTGAGTCAGACAGGAATGGAAGAAAAGGGAAGGGTCAGCAGGGATGCACAAGCACCAGAGCTGGCACTGGCAGACCCCTGCTTTGGTTACTGGAGGTGCATGGTTGACTGCATGGTGAGTGTGAACTGTGCTGTCCTTCTGCCTGTGGTCAGTGGTGCTACTGGAGCATCGGGGCGAACATCTGAATGAATTGCAGAGTGAAACAGTTGGGTCTTTCCTTCTAATTAGGCTTTATATCTTTAATGTAAACTTGACAGCTAATCTATTCAGGACTTGAACATATAATTGAGTCCACATGTGGGAGTAGGGCCAACAGGCTGGATGAAAAATTTAGTGCACTCAACTAGTGATCTTGTGTGTTCTGCTCAGTAACTTCTAGCCACGGAGGAAAAGTGCATATGCCAGTGTCAAGGGCAAATTATCACTTACCTTGTGTTGAAAGACAAAATCCTTCATTTTTCAAGAGGGAGTCCTTGCAGTTACTAGTTATGGACCCCACCCTTGGCTGCTTGATCTTGCAGTAGACTTAAAATATTTAAATAATAAATATTTATGGAGTTTATGCACACTAATGAAATACCTTCAAATTGTAAATATTTGAAAGGTAGAGCACATCTGTATAAAGGCACTTCATGTTTTTCCAGATTATTCAAGGCCAGAACTTCAGCTGATGACAACACAGCTCTAGAAAGTCATCATCAGCTAAGAAATTGCCCTCTTTAGTTACAGTGCTTTCCTGAGAATCATAATAATGAGCTTTTACTGTAAAGTATAAATGTTTTCTACTGTATAATTGCATAAGGAGACAACTAATCATTGGGGGGGCACACCTGGAAAAAGGGTCTATATAGCATACATGGGGAGAACACAGTTCATAGCCTTTGGACAGTGCCATTGACACCTTCAGCAACACTAGGAAAGTAGCTAATAATCTCAACTTCGAGTAGTCTGTACAGTGTTTTGTCACATGTCCAGTGTGCCATGCTTTCTAGGAAGACATGTCATTCTGCTAAATATGATTACCTAGGCACAAATATAAAAGTATCTATGTATTACTAACATGTTTTAGCGAATAATTTTTTTAAACCTCATTACCTGAAGAAAATAATCCCATATACTGGTGTGTCTGGCAAGATATACTTTTGTCCCTTGACAACAAAACTTGTGACTCAAGGTGAAGAGTCTAAATATAAATGGAAATCCTGGGATAAACCTTGAAATATATTACACGCTTTCCAGCTGAGCAAACCAGTAGCAGCTAAAACTCTGATTTAATGTGATATGCATATGGATGCAAAAAGGATGTCGTCTTTAAGTGTCTGTCTTCACTGCTAGGCCATGAATTTCATAGTAGAAGTGAGATACTACTAAAACAGAAGTTGGTTTAGCTGTGGAGAATTTTACAGCTGTTGCTGGTTTTAACCAGTTAATTCAGCCTTTCAAGCTATGTAATCTTCAGTACAAAAAGTAGTACCAAATACAGTTTTGTTAATGTATTTAGCACAATTAAGCTTCCTAATTATACTTTTTCCAAATTTTGCATTTGATTCTGCTATTCACTGTATTTTGAGTTTTTAATCAATTTTAAGGTTAGCTATAAAGGATCCAATGGATTCATGTACAAAGGGAAGGAAAGGCATAAAAGTGCCGTCTCACTCCTCCAGAAACAATTTTGGAGATTTGTTCTCTAAACATCCTTAAATTATCTCAGTGGGCCCTGCTGACTTCATGCACTGAATTAATGAAACTGTTTAACCTGCAAATCTTATAGCTAGCAAAACCAAGTTATATTTTCCTAGCCAAAATAGAACTTCATAAAACTACTGTTTTGTAATTTACTCTAAAGCCACAGTAGCTCTACTCACTGTAGAGTGAACTGTAAAATATGGTATGGCTTGGTTTCAATAAAACAAAGTGAATTAAGTGTTAATTTGATAATTGTGTGGTTCATCTGAGTACTAAAACACAATAGGGCATGCCTTATTCCATCATAATAGGCTACCTCGGGGGTGTAATGATGGTCTCATGCCTTCAACCACCCAAGAAGCACAGTAATGTGCAGTAAAGTGTGCCCAAAGGGCTTTGCTGCAACTGTAATGTAGGTTTCTGTCAGAGCTGTTTTCATTCTAAGAGATGGACTGTTTCGTTTTAACCATGCTTTGAAAAATATCTTCAGTAGACACAAATCTTGTTTAACATGGTTATATAGGGGGCAGTGTACATTTGAGGGAAGTAGAAACTACACTTGCTTTGTTTACCACCCTTCCTAAACATTCTGACTTTATTCAGATACAAAACAAATTAAAAGAGAGGTTCAAGAATAAGGCCTTTATTAACTGAATTATTAATAACAGTAAAAAGGTAACAGAATTACTTGTCATAACTAAGAAGACAGTAGAGACTTTCCATTAGTTTTACAGAAAAGGCCCATACTCCAGGAGTTTAGTCAAATACTGAAGTTTTGGTCTACACTTAAGAACGGTGGTAGCACAAGTGTGTTATTTCTATAGCTTAAAATCCTGATTTTCAGCGCTACTGATGTGACAGTGCCTGTCAAATGGCTGAATCCACTGGTATCTTTGGCACTTTGTAAAACACATCAGGATTGTAGCCCAAGATTCATTGATTTAGATAGTGCTTCCTCAGTGCAAAATATTGAAAGTGTATCTCAACAATCTAGATGCACAAGTAATCTTTTTTGCTTTTCTTGCCCACCTTGTCTGGGTTTAGCATTCTTTATCTTTTTTTCTTTAGAATTCAGTGTTCTTTTCATGTTTTTACAAAAACCTCTTCTGTTCACCACTACCACAAGTGCCTACCTGATGAAATTCTTGGTCTCTGCCTGCAGAGACAACCTAGCACCCTTTGTTTCTGCTCCTATGAATACAGGGAGCTGTGAAGACATCCCTCCACTCTTAACATTTCTGAGGATCATGCCTTGCTTCATGATGCCATTCACAAGAATGAAAAGCTCAGGCCCAGCATTTTGTCTCTTGAAAAGACTAAGACGCAAGACAGTGAGCTGATAGATATTAAAGGACTGCATGGTGGGTCTCTTGTCTGAAAACCTGTACATCCAGTAAAGAAATATTTTCTTTCATTGCATTTTAGGATTGCATCCTTGAGAAGATTTTTGGGCAACTTCCCTGGCACAATGAAACTGCTTGAAAATCCTTAACTGGAAGGCAGAGAAGATTTTCAGCTGAGGTTCTGCAGTGAATCAGGGAAAGGTAGATGCTGTTAGGGATGATAGTATTTCTTTAGGCTAGTATCCTCTTTAGAATTATGTTGTGGTTTAACCCCAGCTGGCAGCTAACCCCACACAGCCACTTGCTCACTCTCCCCTCGTGGGATGGGGCAGAGAAATGGAAGTTTAAAAGTGAGAAAAGTCGTGGGTTGAGATAAAAGCAGTTTAATAGGTAAAGCAAAAGCCACACATGCAAACAAAGCAAAACAAGGAATTCATTCCTCCCTTCCCCCCAGCAGGCAGGTATGCAGCCATCTCCAGGAAAGCAGGGCTCCATCATGTGTAACAGTGACTTAGGAAGACAAATGCCATTACTCCGAATGATTCTTCCTCCTTCTTCCCCCAGCTTTTATATACTGAGCATGACAGCATATGGTGTGGGATATCCCTGGGGTCAATTGGGGTCAGCTGTCTTGGCTGTGCCCCCTCACAGCTTGTTCTGCACCTGGCAGAACAGGGGAAGCTGAGAAGTTCTTGACTGGTGTAAGCCCTACTTAGCAACAGCTAAAACATCGCTGTGTTATCAACATTCTTCTCATACTAAATCCAAAACACAGCACTATGCCAGCTACTAGGAAGAAAATTAACTCTATTGCATCTGAAACCAGGACAGATTAGAAATTATATTCCAGGTCTAATGTTATCACATGACACCCTTCTTGTATAGTATTATAGACAAAGTGAGAAAGTTGTATCAAACACTATCTGCAACTGTTGGGAATGCAACTGTATATAGCTCCTGCTGTAAATGAGTCGTTGACCTCAAAAACAGATTGGAGTCTGCAGCATGTAGCAGCATCTCTTGTTTCAAGACCTCTATCCTCTTCACTCACCTTAGTATCACTGCTGCTACTAGCTGACCAAAGACAGTTTCTAATTACAGTGCTAAATTTGAAGCTTGGCCTATTATGTTCTAATAATGTGATTACTAACCCATAATTGCATGACTTTTACTTGACATCAGCCTTACATTTTGCTTAGTGTTTGAAATGCGGTCTTCTAATTGAATAACAGAGCACAACAAGGCAAAATATGTGCTGGCAAACTGTAAAAGATATGATCTCAGGACTGCTGTGATTCCACAATGAATTTTCTTCTTTGAGGTTGTCTTGATGCTACTGTTAAAAGATATAACAGTGAAAAGTCTGGCGAGAAGAATTTACTGTATGCTGCTGAGCAATGAAGTCAACCTTCAACTGAGTATTTTAAACTCTGGAACAAGTTTTTTTTCCTAACAATATTTTGAGGAGGCTGCTACTGTCTCTTTTGTAACACAGTTAACTTGTCCTAAGGCTCCCAATCAGTTGGAGAACTGCTTCAGAAGTTCAAAAGAATAGCTCAGTTTGCAGAAGACTGTTAATCCCAGTATGTGATATCTTCACTATGCTTTTGACAAAATTAGTATCTGATTTTTGCAGCTGCTTCTTTACCAATGGATCTCTACTATTCATGAAACTCCATTGACTTGTATCACTTATTTTACTGCAGTATCTGGGATCTTGACTGTGGTCAAGCACTCTGCAAACAGAATGGAAGGACCGATTGGGCTCACAATGATTCACACCAACCCTTGTGAAACAGCCACTTGCTTTACTGCTAGTGTGATGGGAATTTCTTCAGTCACAGGCCAGCTCCGTACAGGCACAAAGAAGTAATTTTTCTGTTATCTCTTTACACAGGCAAAAAGAGGCAACCCAAGAGGAATCATAAGGAAGAGGGGGACAGCTCAAGATACTCAGCCCCCTTTATGATGCTATTTACCTGTGCCATCCTCTTGCTTTCTTATTCTTCTCTTTATATTAGTAAACCACCATTCCTTTTGCCATCCTCAGCCTTACCAGCTTCTTGCATTCACACTGTTTTCATATTTGGCTCATTGCAGCTTCTTGATACAAATGATAACTCAGATTTATAATTCCAGAGAGGCTATGCTGCTTCTGTTCCTCACTGGAAGGAGATGAAACCAAAACAGTGTAGACCAACAACAACTTGTGATGGATCGTGAAAATGACAGAAAACAAGCTAGCCGGCAAGATTTGCATTTGGATTGTTGAGGTTTGACCCTTACTTCAAAACACAGATAACAGAAAACTGTTACCACCATGCTGTCCACCAGGATTGCTCTCATTGCATCTCAGCCTTTAGTATGCAATAAGGTCTTAAGTCTTCTAGGGTATGAATTTGTGTAACTCAAATGATTTTGTACTCCCTAATACTGTGAAAGGCAAGCATCTATCCTGGCATGAAGAAAAAATGCTGGTCAAAGTGAGACTGCTATAGTAGGCAGGGAAATATCAAAAGTGAGGAAATACCAAAACTGTGGAAAATCTTCCAGAAAGAAAGGATAAGCTCTTTGTCCATACTGCAATCTCTGGAACAAATCACCAGCAAGCACAAGGTGAGAAAGTTCCTTTAAAAAAAACTGTGATGGGCATAACTACTTGATTTTTCATGAAATAAAATCTGAGATAAGTCACCCATTGCTTTACTAACTGCATTATTGAAAATCTGGCTTCTTCCATATCCTGGCATGCAGCTACAGAAAGAATTGTATTTGACCACCAGTGAACTGAACTCCCTAAAAATGTATTGCATCAGCTAACCGCAAGATATGTACTTGAACCATATGCTAGCTCCTCCTTTTTCTTCCTTTTTGAAAGAGAAAAGAACCAATTGGAAAGATCCACAGGCATAACTCCCTGTGGCCATTTTAAACTACTGAACTAGTTCAATGCTTTATTGCTGCAAAGGACTGAAAGGACCTTTCTTGGCTGTGAAAAGGTCAAGAAGACCCAGGCTGAATAGTGTATCTGAACTAGAAAGAATTGTTATTGCATACCCAACACATTGGGGAAGGCAGTGGTAATATAAATACTGTGTGTAGTGTCTAGTATTTATAGAAGGCTGTGCACCCACACCAAATGACTATTTTCTTGCTGATGAGACCCTTGTAAGCCAAATGCAACTTAATACTGTATTAAAATGACTGTCGTGAAGCTGCATTTACAGAGTAATGAAGTGATTTGCTTGTCATATATCCATCTCTTCAAATAGAGATTTACATTGACAGTAAAATACCCCACGGGATGTAACTGTCACCAGGAATTCTAATTGCAAATAATTTTGGCAACAAGTGTTCAAGCATTAAACTCCCAGGTGGCAACAACACCTATGGTTTTGTCATCAGAGCTTCTACCAGTCACTGAAGTACTAAGAATATCTGGTTTGTGATACATAGCACAGTATCTGTGGTCATCAGCTAGTACCTCTAAATTTCCTATGCCTCTGATAAAGGTTGTGTCAAAGTCAATCTAATGCAGTGATTTGAAGGGGCAGGGGGAAAGCACCTTGTTTGATTTTAAAATGAAACTTTTGGTTCTTTAAGGTGCTGGACAAAGAAGAGAAACCTAGATGGAACTGAAATTATTTCCAGCTCATCTGCAAAATGAGCAAACTGTTTCTGCTCCTGCTGCTCTGTCCCTCAGTACTAACCTTGAAGAAGGTATTCTTTCTGGTTGTATCATTTATAGGACCCCAGCATAGTGATACAGTGATGGCAGTTGTCATATACCATTTCTAGCAAACAGTGTGTCTATTGAAGGTTATGGCTATTCCAGGTAGGTGTGAGTTAAGTCTGTGTTCTAGGCAAACAATGGTGATGGGGAGAAAATCCCCGAACTTTTTTATTAGTCTTGGAAGCATGTTACTGATTTTTCTTACTGGTTGGCACACACTGGTATCAGACATAATTAGGAAATAGTTTTGAGTAGCATTTTGGAATGTGCGCATATAAACATTGATCTATTGAGCCTTTCAAAAAGGGGAGGAAGTTGCGTTTAAATTGTACATCAAAGACTTGAAAAATAAAAGGAATTAGTTGGATGTTAGCCAACCTATTTCCTCTTACCAACATCCACTTTTCATTCTCCTGCAAGAAGCAAGGGCAGAGGCACAAAGCACTCCTATTTTCCTTTTTTAAGGCAGTTCTTCTCAGGCTTTGCCAACAAGCAAGGTCAGTTTTCTCAGGCTGCAACCTCTTTCACATCTGAATTATGTTGGCAGATAGCCCTGGACAGAACCATTTGTAACAGAGCTCCTCAAGTTATAAGGCCTTTTTCCAAAGTCTATTAAAGTCAGCATGAAAGTTTTCACTGAAGTCTATGGATTTGGTATAGGGGTGTCTCTTTTCTTTAAAAGCATGTTTTTATAGATGCTTAAATTGAACAGGATGGAGCCCATGGCATTAGCCCAACACTTGAATTT
The DNA here is from genome assembly GCA_034008185.1 of Gorsachius magnificus. Classification (NCBI taxonomy): domain Eukaryota; kingdom Metazoa; phylum Chordata; class Aves; order Pelecaniformes; family Ardeidae; genus Gorsachius; species Gorsachius magnificus. The sequence goes on along the minus strand of CM067087.1, from coordinate 23,348,402 downwards.
TTAAATCAGCTAAAAATTGTTTGACATTTAACTTAAAATGTGGGGCAAAATTATTAGTTCTCTAATTGCTTTTGTTAACATTAGAAGCTTGATCTCAAGCTCACTGACATTAGCATGACTTCATGTTAAATAATGAGTTTCTGATAGGGAGTTAGAGGTATTTAAGCATAACTAAAATGTATATAAAAGACAAAAGAAAGGCAGGAAAGATTTTGATGCTCATGTTTTATTGTTTATAAAAGTTGAGATTCCAGGTGTGTAGTAGGGCTACCAAATGTAGTGCTTGAAAGCACTTTGAATGAGGGTGTTTTACAGTGGAAAAGCTGAAACAAGTATAACTTGTGTATCATATGTTGACTGCGGAACCATTATTGACAAAGCCCTAGCATTTTCTAAAGGCCATCCTCCAGCTAAATCCTTGTTATTCTTGGAAAGCTCTTGCAAAAAATCTTGAGATTGTTTTAAAAGTTCAGGACTCCAAATGGGGCATTTATTTGCCTCACTTTTAAACTATTCTGCATGTGAACAACTACAAACTTTTCTCCAAAACTACAAATGCTGGAAATGTATATAAATTGAAATGTAATCTAATTGTGCCCCGGCTATTGACTTCAAGGATTACCTCCCAAAAACTTTAAGAATCATTATAGAATGGGGATGTAACAATGCTAATCTAATTTTTCCCATCTCTATAATCAAAAAAAGCCTAGATGCAATGAAAATATTGGAAGTGTGTAGTGTAGACAAAGGAAGGGACTGTATAAGGACTCACGCTTTTGTTGGACATGGGCTAGTGATATTGTATGGACAGCTTGGGTGTGATTTTGAATAACATGGGTTTTCTGTGTGATGATAAAAGATTAAAAAGATAAAGATGCAATTGAAATAACTGTGAAACAATTATTTACTGAATTGTGAAATAGATGTAAACTATATTTCTTGTCAAGGTTCAGGCTGATCACCAATCCATAGTTCTGGGCTGCTTAATAGGAAGAAGAAAGTTAGTACGCTCTGGAGGCCATGCATGTTGAAGTGTGAATTCCTACACAAAACAGATGGGAGACACTGGTAAGTAAAAAAATTGAGTTTAAACCACATACAGCAGGTATTGTGTTCTTCTCTTAATAGTTGCATGTTATTCTATGAAACTCAAACTATTTTTTATCCAGGGAAAAGAATAATAGTTCCAAGAGCAAGCCTGGAAGGAGCTTGAGTATAGACCAAGCTCTTTGCAGAAACACAAAAGGGAAAGTAAAGTTTTGTGACCTGGTCCTAAGAGCACTTACGTATAATTCAACTCTTCTACGTAATCCCTTTGAATGTCACTCTGAAATTGCTGAACTGGAATACAGCTTTTTAGGCTACTAAATCCCTCTTTTCAAGAGGATTAGAAATTGCATATATTCTAGGTTAGTAAGTGTGGTTTTCAGGTAGGTTATCCTTCAAGTCTTGATTGTGTGGCTGCTGAATGTGCCAGATAACTTTCAATTCTAAATGTTGTTGTGTTTATTACAAATAAAGTTCTCCTGCTAACTATTTTGTAGGTATTTTTAACTTTCCTATCAATGCTTTTCAGAATAACTTTTCAGAAAAAAACACAAGCAAATTTCTCTGTGACAATCCCTTGGACAAAGGAATTTATATAAACTAGGCTAGAAAAATAAACTTAACATCTTGACAATTTGTGGAAGTAGTTAAGGCAAACAAAGCACATCCACTAAGAAGTAACAAGCTAGATCACATGGACTTAGAGCACGTTAAACCATGCTGTGGGAAATTGTGAGCTGCTTCTGCAGAATCGTTTGCAGTTCTTGTCCTTGTACCTTCTCAATAGTGCTCTCCTGGGAGGAAGCATGAATTGAATTATACGTGTACACACACTCCTCAGTGGATGTTTTTTACCACAAGATAGGGTTTGTGCTTTTTTTATAAAGAACAATTTTGTGTTTCTGTCTACATTCCTGTTACCTCCATTTTTTCAACCATTACTGTGTCTTGTTTTCTTAGTCTTACTCTGTCCAGTTGCCAGGATCCTACCACTCCAGTAACATTCAGTCCCTTTAGCGCTGTGGTGAGTGGCCTGGTAGAGTTACACGAAGAAACTTTTGTGTTAGCAGGAGTAGAAACTGACAGTGCACACCATCCAGCCTCAGTGCAGTGCTCTTGTTGATAAAACCTCTCTCAAATAGACTGCAATAACTGACAGAAAAAGGTTTATCTTCCCTTTCACAAGAACCTTTAAACCTCTCTCTTAAATAAAAGCTTATCTGCTAATTGGTTTGACCCCTGATTCACCTGTTCATTAAAGGAGTTCATCACTTTGCCCAGTCTGATGGCTAAAAGGTAAAGGTAACTCTCACTTGGGAGTGTGAATGAGGTTCTGCTTTTTATTCCTGGGCAACATGCTGTTACATTTATTGTGAAACCCCTACAATACCGTTAATAAAGAGATTTTTACTCATCAAAAATGAAATGGTACCTTTATTTGGTATTTAAGGGCAAGTCAAGGATATTAAAGCATCACTGAAGATAGTAATAAAAAAGCCAGCTGTGCTTCATAATCCATTTAAAGAGTTTCAGAAAGGATTGACAATTATCCTGGCATTAAAATAGCCTGATTTCTACAGGCTTTGTGTCTCTTAACTTTATATTACTTTTACATCTGTGACTTTTGAGGTATTATTTTTAGGTTAATTTTTTACAAGATTTCAAAGTCTCATACTTGATGACAAGTCTTTACAAGTCTAAATGGGGTTGCAGTTCCCAAGGGGAGACTTGTTAGAAAAGAATTTATGTGGTACTATTTCAACCAGAATATTTGCCTCATCTGCATCTTGCAGAAACCTCTGGAGTCTGTCATGCACAAGCCTCGCTCTTACCAAGTCACAAGAATGACGTGTGACAGAATTAACCCCTTGATGTTGGATCTTTTCAAAAGAAGAGAGAATTTGTGCTGGCTATGATGGCAGATCAACAAAGGCAGTAAACCTGTAAGAGCAGACCTTGGAAACAGTGAAAGGTCTTGCAACACTGGATTATGGCAGTTGGATAAAAAGAGAGAGATGGTGTGTATGTGTGTGAGGGTGCGTAGGCGCATAAAATGGAATCAAAATGAAAAATGGGTTAGGTGGCCTGGAAACAAAAAAACCAAACTTTTTTTGTTTTCTATTGTCCTGTAGAAGTCTTGCTCTATATACCTATTTCATGCAGGGATAGTGATGTTCACCCTATCTTATCCAAGTTGGAATTGGAGACTAACACAGCTGGAGATTTATTTGTGTGTACTCGGAGAAGAAACAGCCTGCAATATCAAAGTTTTGACAAGTTTGGAGGAAATCAGTAGAGATTCAGAGGGTGGGACTGATAGTTTTATATGGCTTTTCAGATTAACGTTTATCTTGTTTGACCTTTGGTAAAGCTAAAAGTTCTCAAGGCCCCAGCTCCCGTTCTTTAGTACTTGGAGCTTTCTAGCAACTCTGAAATATATTTGGCCTCTTCGTTAGTGTTTGTCCCCATTCTTTACCCTGTATTACATCCACTGGGGATGGTCAGTCTAGAAGACTAATAAATGAAGCAAGCCCTTCCCTGACAATTCTTCAAATTACTCCTGAAAAATCTTGCCCATTAGCAGTCAATCCTAGCAGTTAACCATGTTGGGAACCTATTGTATGAGGTGATACAGAAACACAGAGTAGGGCTGACCCTACAGAGTAGTATAGAAAAGCTTATTTCTTCACCTGTTATGTTAAATAGCAAATAAAGGTATTCATTAATATAGCTGTCAGTCTAGCTATCAGAGCAGTAAGAGCTCATGCTAATGGCAGAGATACCATGCTCTTTAATACATGGCATAAACTCACACTGCTGTGTAAGAAAGTACAATTACTAATTTAACAGCAGCAACATTCCAGATCCTGTCACTAACACCCTTTATGATATCTCTCCATTACATCAACTGCTGCCAAAGCTGATGTAAGAAAAGCAAAGTTCCCATAAACAAATGTGATTATTCAGGAATTTGGAGGGAACGGGGGAGTGAAAAGATACCTCCTAGTTCTTCCATACTTGTGTGTGTATTCATTTCTGTGCTTTGGGAATGAGAGGATTTGTTCCCCAAGTTCTCCAGGCATGTACTCTGCCCCAAAGCAGGTGGAAGGCTCGGCAAGTGACCCTTCCCAGCCTTGTAGCTAGGAACATACGGGCACAAGCCCATTCTGTGTCAAGATGTGAATGAGAACTTCAGATACAGTCTCCCACATGCTTCCCCTTGCAGTGAGTGTGGCTCAGATAGAGGAACTACCCGAAGCATGTGATTTGGTGTGACAGGCATTCTCAGCTGCTGAGCAACTAAAATGAGGAAGAAGTCATCTGACTTCCTTATCAGAGCAGGACAATGAACTGTTTTCCCAAGCAAGAACTAGCAGGACTAGAAATGTATTGAGGATCCGAAGTAAGGGAATGTGGGGCTTGTCTTAATGTTAGGGGAGTTCACTGAAGCTGTGCCTGCAGCGCTGGGTGGAGCTCACTGCAGCGCCGAGGGATCACTTACCTGCAGGGTGGCTGTTGCAGCGTTGAAGGAGCTACTTTTTGTCCAATTCCTTGTACAGTTCTGGCATGTTCCAGGACTTTTCACTTCCAGAAGCAGCTAGCCCTGGTTGTTCCTATAGTTCCTCTCTTGCCATAAAAATTACGAAAAATTCGGGAAAGGGAAGAGTCTTGGGATTCTTCCAGGGGTGAGTCTTGGTGTCTTTACAAGCCAAGGGTGAGATCTTTTTTTCGTATCACTTTAAGATGATTTCCCCTTTAAATCACCGCCCTAATTTCAAAAGGTATCCAGACCTTCTCAGATGGATCGGCAACATCCGGAGTGGCTGGGGGTCTCCGCGGCGGCGGCGGCGGGGCTCCCGGAGGGGCCCTCTGCTGCCATCTCTTGGCGCGCCGGGGGGGAGCGCGCCCGCTGCCTGCTCATCCTTGAGGGCTGGGATTGAGATTCGACTGCATTTTAAGAAGCTCTGAGAATATTCGGAGATACTTGGAGCAGGGATACTGAATTAATGCTATCCTTACATAGAGACAATAACCAACGAAGCTTTTTTAATGTGCCTGGAACCAAAAAAGGAGCTTAGGCTACTGTCCAGCGTCCTCTCAAGTTATCCTGCTCCAATGCTGCTGGAAGTGTAATCTCCACCCATCCTTGTAGCTGTGTAATAGCACAAGGAGATGACATAGTGAAAGATAGCTGCAGCATTTCCACAGCCTGAGTCACACCTGTTTGTTGGTGCCTCAGGCTGAGGGACCTGTGTAAATGCTGGCAGCAAGTCTGAAATGGAGCATGCACAAGGTGGGCATATTGAAAAATGTCTCACTACCAGTATATTCACTGGAGCATGTAAGGAAACAAAGGACTTTTCCAAGGATATTGCAAGAATATAGCAGGATTCTATCAACATACAATATGAATATTTTGTTATATTTACCCAGATTACCCAATATCTGAAGTGTAGCTCTGTTAATTGTGTTTGTTTACACTCACGTACTGAACTAGCAGCCAAGGCTTGCAGCATTACTGCAGGTACTGAAGGAGGATATTATGTTTCCCATGTTATAGGGAAAGAAGCCAGAATCGCTTCCCTCCTAGAGAACCGAGGCCTCTGTACTGCTAACATTGACCAAATTGGTTGTATTCAAAGAAGGTTTTTGTATTCCAACTTTAGGAGAAAAACATTTTTACCATCAAACTACTCTGCAAAGCAGAGGTAGGCAGCTGAAGAGAAGTGGAAAACAGAAAAGCAACAGCAAAAGACTGCTGTGAGAAAGAGGTTAACAGCAATGAATGAGGAATGTCAAACAGCATGAGAACTATGAAGTAACATGAGTGTGGGTGTCCAGCAGCAGCAGAAAAAGAAGCAGATAGGGACAGAGAGTCTAGGCGAGAGAAAAGATCAGATAGCGAATCTACATGAAAAGATAAGCTTGCCCTTGGTTCTTTCTCTCTTCACTGAGGGTGGGTGAAGGATTAGGATGACTTTCAGTCTGTTAGTTAAAGGAAGTTACAGTTCTTGTTTCCCAGCTGAGGCTTATCTTTAAAATAGAAATTAGTTGGCTAAAACAGAGCGAGCAGGACTAGTACAAAGGACCTATGACAGCAATATTTATCCTTTTAAGCATGGCATATAGGATATTTTATCAGTATAGGCAACTTCTAGTCATAGTCTTTGGTATAGGTATTTGGGAGTCCTATCCTAGCACAGCGTAGCTGTGAGAGAGAGTTCACCGTACCCATAAAAAGCGTATTTGTGAGTTTTACTGTACATGATCACATATTTTGCTTCCTGTGTGTAATTGCTTTGTGACACTTATCACGGAAAGAGTTCTGGGCATAAGCATGATTTGGTAAGCATAACTAAACGTTTTTTTGTAAATTTAGTCATATGTTTTGTGACATGATAGTTTTAAATCTCAATTATCATGCACAATTGTACCGAAGTACCTTTCTAAAGTCCTTCTGTTATGATTTATGCTCTTAGTGCTAAACTTGGGACACGGGAATCATAGGAGCTGAAATAACTGCAATGTAGTGCTGAAATACAAAAACAGTCATGGAAGTGGCAAATAGACTCTTGGGAATTAAAACATATTTCTTGCATGTCCCTCTGCTAAGGGAAGAGAATAGAGAAACTGAAATTCCAGAACTACTTCTCAGTGCATTAGTTCTCAGTGCATTTCTGTAAATTGGAAGTCTCTTTAACCTTAGGCATGGATTAGCTCAGCAGTATAGTCCTTGTCCAGTGCAGGAGACAGCATTGACCCTGTTCTTGGCAGATCTCCAGCATGGAAACTGCTAATGAATGGCATGTCTGGACCTTGCTGGGGATACCTGCATCCTAAATTCATCAGTAAACAAAATGGTAACTCAGCCCAAACTAGTAAATAAAGGTAACTAATGACTGAGGCCCTGTGAAAGACAATATCACCTGGAATGGCCATTGTGTCTGGTGGTAACGTGGAGCCTGTCAAATCTAATGACTTGCGTTTCTGGTATAAAGGCCTGAGCTTTTTGGAAGTTCAATTATCAGTATCCTGAGGATGGTTTTCTTATGGTGTAAAATTATAGAAGAGCATCAGATCTGTTCTGGTGAAGGGTCTAGAGAAACAGGTTTGATGATCATGTCCTACTGGTTGCATTCATTCTCTTCTGGCCACCTTCTTCAATCTTTGAGATATTGACTTTGAATTTAAAGTTTTACTTGCAGCAAAACAAACATAGCCTGTATATGGAAAATGCAACATTTTTCCCTTATCAGCTGTAGTTTTCTCTCCTCTTTTGCTTTCTATTTTCCTCCCATTTCTTTTTGTTGCCTTTCCTTTCTCGTTGGCACATAAAATTCCTCCAGTGACTTAATGAAGCATTGCTATTTCACAAGGGCAACCAAACACCTCTGCCAGGACACCACTAACTGGCATGCTGTGAGCCAGCCAGTGTTTCAAGCTCCAGGCAGATGTTTTCAAAACCAAGTAGAAATTTGTTTCCAAAAAAGAGGCACAGTGTTAGTAGAAATGCAGTAGTAGGTACAACTTGATATCTCAGACCTTCAGCTCAGCTGAGAGTCAGTGGCTGCAGTAATGGACTTACAAATGGAAATGAGATGCATGATGATTTATTGATTGGAGAAGTAGTGAAATAAAGGAAAGGCTGGCAAGAGCCTCAGGAAATACTCTGATGTGAAGTAAAGTATAAAATGGGTGCAGTTAGAAGCATATTTTCGTTGTCTTGCAAAAAAAAAAAGCCTCCCCTGACACCTGTTCAGCCACTCTTTACTGGGAGCAAGTAAAAAGTTTTACCAGGAGGCATTGCTCCACTTGATTTCAGTAAAGGTGTTTTTTGTGCAGTTTTCATCCCTGACTGCATCTGCTTTCTCTTAGCATGAGGAGTTCACTTCAAGTGGGGCACAAACCTTCAGTCAGCATATTTCCAGTTTACCAGAAATTGTTGCACAAATGAAGGTAAATTGCCACCTTGATAAAAAAATAATAATAATAAAAAAAAAAAATTCTGCCCAATTTGCCTTACCCTACCAAGAAGCACAGCTGTGCTGCACTCCTGGTCCTGCCTGTCCAAGCTGGCACCTGTGTTTCTTTCATTAGTAAACTGAGAGTGCTTTGCCTTCAGATCAGCATCCTTTTATAAATGTGTGTTTTTCCCTTCTCTCTTTAGCAGGGGTGTGATCTGGTAATGCTGCTCTTGTTGGAATACCAGTTAAACTTGCTACATCTTGCAGTGGAGCACAGATATGAAAGGGTTGGTGTAGCTGCTGAGGCTGTAGTTACCTCTTGGTAACAGCACTTCATACCCCCTAGGAAAAGGAGAGCTTTCCTCGCCTGGGAGCTAACCAGGGCAGCAGAGCCATTCAGCCCTGACTGGGGGAGAACAGCACACTGGGTAGGACTTAGGGCCAAGCAATCTTGCTTTTCCAGAAGCTTCCCCTCCTTCCCCCAAAGTAGGGCTGCCAGAAAATGATTGACTGCTTTGATGGCCAACATCTGCTTTAGCCTTGCTGTCAACAGGGTTCCATCTCCTTTTTTGACACTTTGTAATTCCAGTGAGGGTAAAAGTGCCTGCCAAGGTCAGAACCCAGGGTGGGCAGAATATACAGGTCTGGGTCCTTATTTTGGGCCTTTAGTAACATTTTCTTAAAATGATAGAAAGTCTGTTACCTCACTGGAGGGTTTAGTCAATTCAGCAGAGAGTGGTTTGGAGGCTGAACCGGGAAACTGAGGCAGAAGCACTGGCAGGCTGCATTGCTGGAGAAAGAAATCAAGGAACACTTCATTTTCCTTCCACAGACTGTTACTGTTTCCACTCTTTAGCAAAGTAAAGGGATCACTGAAAAATGGTCTTTTTGGAGTGGCATAGCTCAAAGTCCCTTTCTTTTTCTCTGTTCTTTTAAATTAATGCTTGAGGAAATGCTGATGATGACTTGTTGCTTCCCTTCTCTCAAGAAGTAAGATTGCAGGAAACTACTCCCTTACTGAGGCAAGGGTAAATGCAGAAATGTCTGTCAAGCAGGATTATGAACCCTGGCTATACAGAAAAACAGGAAGAGATAAAGAAAGGTATAGGAAAGGTCTGAAGAAACAAAAAATAACTTCTTCCCACCTTACCTGTTCTAGTGCGGTGTTTTCATCTCTCAAAGTCCAACATTCAGTGTCTCTGATGTTTTATGAAGCTGTTGTAAAAGCAGTGTTTGTTTTGCCTTCTTCTCACAAGGTTTCCAGCATCCCCTGCTCCACAGCAGATACAGTATCTCCCTCAGAACTGTTCTCCAGACTTGCTGTGAAATCTGACTCTACTTTGGTGAATGGAACGGGATGTTTCTCTGAGTGTTTTACAGACCTCAGCCTTTTCCAGACTCTGAAATACTTGGTTTGGAATGCATTTTCCCCACATCCTTATGGAAATTCAGCATACCCCTGTGATGGTATGAAAGACCTGCTTATTTCTCTGCTGAGTAGAGTGCTAAAGTGCGTAACACCAGCAGAACTTATGGCAATGTGTCAGAAACAGTAAGAGCTGAGAAGATGTTGCTTTCATGGAGCAAGAACAGAGTCTTCACACAACTTCTGTACTGTCTGCAGCTACTGGCCAGTGCTACAACCTCTCTTTTCTGTTTTGAAGGGATTTGGTTGGAATAACTGTCCCCAGCTTTGTTAAGCTGACAAGTTTAGATTCATGTAGGTGGTGCAGAGAGACTTGCAGGTGGAGGACGAGATGATGCAAACCTACAAGTCAAGCTTGTTAAGGAGAATCTATTTATCATGAATACAGCATCACAGTAAAGATGCCCTTCTGTCTCTGTCTTGCTTACCTTCCCTCATTCCTTTTCTCCTTTATTTTCTTTCTCCATCTGGTCTTAATGAAGCAATAAGAAGGGTGAGTGCAGGCCTCGGCATCCTCAGTGAACTGTTGAAGTAGGCTTCTTTAAACTAAAGGGATTGCTTCTTTGAAGGGGTGCAACACCAAGTTTCAGCAAAGCTACACTAATATGCACTAGGGAATAATTCATCTTCGTCATTCCCCTAGTAGGCAAGGAAGAAGGAAATATGAAGTAGTTCAGTTTCCCTTGACTGCACAGATATTATTGTACCAGGTATGAAGACTAGGTTGGCTCTCACTGTTCACACTGTCATATGGATTTACTACTAATGCACTTCTTCCCTCTCCTCAGTAGTGGGATAAGATATTTGCAAGCATGCCATGTTGAGTTAATTGGAATCTTTTTGAATTACTGTAAAAAAAAAATTTCCCCCCTGTAAACTTATAACCCCACTCTAAGGTCACTTCTATGAGAACTGGATGGCATCAATTCCTAACAAATTCAGATGCTGGGTTACAGACAGATCAAGGCAAAAGCAGATGGTGCTCTCATGTTGTTTGTACTGTGGAGGAGGCTGCCAGTGGTTTCGAATCAGAGCAATTTCTAAATTTGCTGTGAAATACACTAAGAGCCATCATCTCTCAAAGGCTTTTTTTATTGCTAATTGCAATGTTCTCCTGTGCAAGGTTCCCTTCAGCCTCTGAGACCTGGGTTGCAAGCTAGTGAGCGAGGCTGGGCTGAGCGCTCCCTTCATGGTCTGTGCTGGGAGTTAGAATCCCATGGAGAAGATGATGGATGCTCTTTAGCTTTTGACCGCTAAAGCCATTAGCCTGGTTGAAGGGTTTGTTTTTGTTGTTTAGCTGCCAAATGCAGTAGCCAAGAGAAGTCAAAGGATGCTAAGTTTGGAATATCTTTAACCACACATTCATCACTGGTCTTTTTAATTGGATTATTGTTTTTTCATAGAAAAACCTCTCATAAATCACCTACCTCTTCCATTCAGTAGTAGCTTCACTTTTGCATTGCAGCAGCATGACGCTGAATGGCTGGCAGAAAAATGACTCTTTGCAGAGGTGGAAAGGATGATTTTGCATACGAAAAATGTGTAGGGGACAGTGCGTCACTTCATTGCTGCTAAATTTGCTGGCTGCAAAGATTCTGCCTGCAGTGGAAGGATTTTCTGTCAGCAGACCTCTCAAATATACTCATTGCCATAGTGGAGCCATGTACTTCCAGTCATTTGAAAATTGAAGGGCTATATGTAAATGTAGAAGGTACCTTCCAGCACAGCCCTCTTCCAGTTTGATATTCCTTGGGCATCACAATGTCCAAGAGTGGTGTAGTATTTTAATTTCCCTTCTCCTTCAAGATTTTGCAGAGAACATACAGTAGGTGAGAGATCAGGCTGGCTGCTCCTATTCAGTGTGTATTATCACAGGTTAAGGAAAGAGACTGCCACAGTGAGCTCTATGTGTATGTGCTGGATGAGATTTGACAAGTTGCAGTGGAATGTGCATGCGTATTTGAGATTTTACAAGTCTGTCTCGAGCATCTCGCTTGCTAGACTGAGGCCACAGTCAGAAGTGTCAGGTGAAGGAGCAGCTCAAGTATTTGAGATACTGTCCAGAAAAGCTGGTGGAGAATAGATTTTATTATGTTTTCAGAGCAAAATGTAGATGTTGAAAGCAAGTTGTGTTGTGCTCTACTTCCTTTTCACCACCGGGAGGAGCTGGTAGAATAGGCTCCCTAAATGCCCCAGGTGCCTTCTCTCCAAACTTTTTTAGATCCAGCAGAAGCAGAGATGCCTGTGAAATGTGCTGGTGTGGTTGTGTGCGTTCAGGACAAAGAGCAGTTCCCCCCACATACATTTCCCATTCACGCCACTCTCTTGGTACAGAGAGGGCAGGTATCCTTTCAGCTCAAGGTCATACATTTAAATAGCATATTGGATGGGACTAGGTGCAGTAGAACAGCCAGAAACCAATCTACACAGTGATTTGTAAATATCAGACACATGTCAAAGCTATCCAAAAGCAAATTCTGCCTTCAGCCAAGAGGAAAATGTATGAACAGGCCTCCAGGATGTACAGATGCTTCAGGCACTCTTCCTGCTTCAGCTAGCAGGCCCCCTCACTCACTCTATACAGCATGACCAACAAGTACTTGTCTGAGTGGTCAAGAGCTCTGGGGAATCACAGAATCATTTGGTTGGAAAAGACCTTTAAGATCATCAAGCCCAACTGTACCTGTCCACTAGTAAACCATATCTCTAAGCACCTTGTCTACCCATCTTTTAAATACCTCCAGGTATGGTGACTTGACTGCTTCCCTGGGTACCCCGTTCCAGTGCCTAATAGCCCTTTCAGTGAAGAAGTAAGAGAAGGAAGCCAGAATCTTTAGACCTTTTCCAAAGTGTCATGGCTCAGTTGTCCCATGTTTCTCAGCTAAGATGAGGTTAGTGAAGAGTTTCAGAGAACATACATTTAAAAAGCAAAGGTACTGTTGGAAGAGTGTGATAAATGTGGACTCTTCCCTGTTGAGACAATAACTGACAATAATGATGGGCATGTCTGTGGCAGTATTAAATCGGCCCAGTGATTCTTTCTAGCTTACTTCTCTGTAAGTATGTGGAATTAGTTTCTGTGCAATATGAATGAACTATGTATATAGTATCTCTGATCCTTGGCTCAGAGTACAGATGCAAACATTGTGTGGACCCTCACAAGGTCACTTTGGGGAAGTCAGTGTTAAAAAAAGCTGTCTGGGGATGGAGTAGTCAGCTGTACTGCACAGCAGTGTATCACGGAACAGGCAAAGGAACACTAATACCTTGAGCTGTGGGAAGAAAAATGGAAGAGTGCCAAGTGCTTCTCCCTGAGCTAGAATTTGCTTATGATATTATAGCATCTTTTGACCACAAATGGTCACAGTGCTTCACAGCAGGGAGACAGCACGGGTCCATTACTGAACAAAGAGAAGGAGACCATAGTACCAAAATACCAATACCACTTCCTGTAGGCTTTGTCGGGCTCTTGAGCACTTTGCTGTTGCCCATGGCTGTTTGCCCTCATGATATTCAGATGGCACAGAGTAGCTGCTCTCTGTGTAACAGCTATAGTAAGCAGATTTATTCAAGATTTATTAACCTATGCTACAACTTTGAAAGGCTAGAGCAGTTTATGAACTTCTACCTCTACTTAGATACTGAAAGAATAGTTGCAGAAGTTAGCTTAGAGAGACCACATAAACCACACAGTCTGGCAGTTAGTAGGGCATTTCAAATGTATTGTGTCATGTACGGTCAGCTAATCAAGTGATATGATTTGGTGAGCACCACTTCGGCTCTACAGCAAATACAAGAGCCACTGGAGTGATGAAAGAGCATGTGAGCTACTTGAGTGATGAAAGCACTTGTAAGCGATTTGAATATTTTCCCTCTCAGATGCTGGAATTGGGACTTCCAGCTAATCACTTACACTTCAGAGCATCCAAAATCCCTGGAAGCCTTTAAGATAAGGCAGAGGGAAAGAATAGGTAGCTACGATACATTTATTTTCTTGGCTTCTCAGATATTGTCTGCTGCCAATTTTCACTGCTCTCCACACACAAAGCTATTTGTCTCTTAATGCTAAATCCCATACTGGGATTCACAAATGCTGCTTCATGTGCCTGTTGGGATCAGGCAGATGTACAGAATTGCCATGAAAGAAGCTATGTGCTCTGGAGGGAGAGAGAATGGGACCAAATGCTTAATGTTGGTATTCTGCGTTCAGCTGTGGAAGGTAATCCCAGTATTAAAACAGAAGTAGATCTGCATACGTAGTTTGTAGTTCAGTGTTCTGCCTACCCCAGAAAACCTCAAAACTCAGAAGAGCTTAAAAGCCAGATCTTTCCCATGAGAAAGCAGGTACTGCTCCATAGAGGCTGTCACTGGAGGTTCAAGGCTGCAGAACTAAGCCAAGATAATTTGTTCTATCTGTCTATCTAATTTTTGTAATCTGGTACCTTACAGCAGCCCTTTGAGGTAAAGCTCATACCACAACTTATAAAACTAAACCCTTGGCATTTTCCCAAGAATAAAGTAAGCAAAGTTGCAAGCATCATCCAGGAATTCCTCGGCAGCTGTAGTCCTACAGTTTACAGACCCTGTGAGGATTTGGGATAATGACTTTCAGTTCTATTTGCACTAGCTACTATGTTTTCTATTTGGGTTTTGTTGTGAATTTCTTTTTCCATTGAGGAGTTGTATATTTCTCTACTAAACCCATGAAATTTGAACACGTATTATAGATTAACTATCAGCAATCAAGACTTGAATGTTCACAAAGTGAAAGGAGATGTGGATAAACCAAAATGAACCTTAGTTTCTGCTATATTGAGAAGTTCTTTGTAAATAGTTCACACCTGAATTCCTTTCTAAGAATTGTTAGGAAATAAAACTTAAGACACAAGCTAAATTTAGCAAAATTGCAGAACGCACCTCACACCCCCAAACATTTGAAAGCAGGGATGTCAGTTATTGAAACTTATGCCTTCCCTTCTTTCACATGCTTACAAAAACATTACCACTTCTGTATTCTGCTGTTAGGCTTGCATCTCCAATAAATGTCCAAAGAAGTAAGGTATTCTTGTTTCAACCTTGAAATCTAACAGAAAATAGTGATGATGTGCTTTTACACCAATACGTCAGAACATCACAAGTTCCATATGTTCAATGAAGTCTTTACTGCAGAGGTCATAGTTACTGCTTAAGCCTCTCAAGCCTCTCCAGAAGTGGCTGAAGCAGCAAACTTAGCATGCTAAAATGTTTAGTGCGTTCACCTCAGGCTGCATTTTCAGTTCTGGTTAAAATCCTTTCAACAAACACCACCTCTTACATTCTGGAAACCAGGATGAGAAGAGCATAGAATGACCAAGGGTTATATCCCAAATACATGTGACACTATTCTGAGACGTGAACCAAAAGAAAAAACTGTTTAAGCTTAGAAATAATGAAAGCTTGAGTTTTCATCTAACTAGCATAAAAAAGTATCCCAGAAGTGGTTTTATTCTGCTTTGCCTTTTGCCATTTCAGTGACATTTTTGCAAAAAAGTAAATTCTGGAAGAGCACTAGAACCACACTGTAATGTGGCAGGACCTGCACCATAATTATCTGAGTTTGAAAAACGGTGTCTGCCTGCCTGAGCTCCCCTTATAGAAATAACAGTTAAGATAGCGAGATTCTTCTATTCTGACCCTATGCTTTTACATCTAAATATTCACAATTACCATCAAAATAGAGTGTTTGCCTTGCAATTGTGGGGCAAACCCCATGATAGAAAGAATCCTTCCACGTAGGTTTAAAATAATTCTAGCAAACTGTTGTTAGTTACAAAGGAAGGAATGTGTCATCTGTTGCCTTTAAATTTGGACAACCTAGAAGGCAAAGAGTTTTTCATGCCAATGTTCTGTGTCAGCACTTTCTGATTGTATTATGTTGATTAGGGTTTTAGGTTACATATATGCTTTAGGTCTAGGTTACAAAAGGACAAGTAATTTTTTTTGTGTCTACTTTCTATTCTGTGTTTGGTGGAAGGAGAAATGAAATGTCTTTGTTTAATTGGAGAATACTTTATTTATGGAACACACATTGCAGTACTACCATTCTCCTTAAGTAGCAATTCATTATGTGACTGGTTTTTTCTTTCAGTCAAAATAGCTTCCATTTTTCTCCATGATTAGTGGAAAATTTAAATCTTCAAGGTAATGGTCTAATCCACCTCAATCACAAAAATGTTAATGTTTCCTGTCTCTCCATTTTCCCACTGTGCTCCTTCTCTCTCCCTTACTTTGTGAGCTACCATCCTAAGTTATTTGCAACAGCCAGGAATGCTGCTTTTTCTTGGCCATGTTCTTCTGCTTTTTTCAGGGCTGCATGCCCTGTGAGAGTTGAAGAAGCGGTGGCCAAAGAATATTTGCCAGTAGTGGCTTGGTGTACCTGTAACTTCAAGAAATCTTGGCCCCTCATCTCCAAATACTCTTAAATATATTTTGAATTCAATGCTGTCTCACTTTTCTTCCATATAAGAAAATCAGCGATAAAGAAAATATTTTGTAGTGTGACTGAACTATGTTCTGTGAGTGATTCTCAGTAGTGATCAGGAACGTGGTTTGAAGACATTTGGATTAGAAAATCAAAATTAAGACAAAAAAACCCAGTGGCATATGTAGGGAGATGATCTAGAAAGCCTAAATTGGTAGCTTTAGGGATACATTACATGGAGGCAGAATGAATGAATAAATGCTAGTCAAAAGGGGTAAAGGGAATAAGGACCCTTGTCTATAATCACAGGCTAATACTTTGCCTTGAGAATTGTTCAAGGTTGCTAAGTGACAGTTATGTACTTCGTATCACTCACAAAACCTAGGAACATAAGAGTAAAGAAACAACCAAGGACATCACAAATTTAAGCTTCCCATGCAAACAATCTTTCTTCAGTCAACTAGGAAGAAAAGTCTTTCATCACAGCATAAACATTAGTGGTACATAAAGCTCTAAAAAATAGTAATTATAAACTATTTTTAATCTAAAAATTTGCCAAATTTGAAACCCGAGAGCCCTCTTCCTTCATTGCGTAGGAGAATATGTTACATGTGGAGGCCATATCCTGGTTTTCTGCAGCTGAGCACATGAGTCCAGCTGTTTGAGGCAACCAGTTTAAAACATTAGCTATACAAAAACTACCAGCTTTTCATAACATCTGAAAGGTGTTCTTATCAACTTATGGAGAAAATACATGGTAAATAGGTGATTCATGACAAGCAGAGAGGTGTTGTAACAGGTATTTAGATTTTTAAATCCATAAGCTATAAGATCAACTTTTTTTCTCCCATAATCAAGTTACAAAATAGTGAACTCTCTAAGATCTTAGATTCTTATATTTCCTGAAAAGAGCCCCCCTAGCACACCAAATAAATGTTTTGTTTTAGTTTTTGTAATTCTCCTGGACTAGAGAGACAGACTCACCCATCTTATTGGCCCTCTGAAGTTATCCTTTTAGTCCTTGACATCATGAGAACCATTATGTCCTCCTTGCTAGATGCCTCTAATAAAATAATGTCTAAATGCTGACTAATAAAGGAAGGAAAAGAATTGAGAGCTAGCTGCTAGTAGCCCCTTCACGTGGCAGCTTAAGGATTTCAGTTGCCTCTCCTTATCTCTGTTGTAACAGTATAACTTAGCAGTTCTTCAAGGTAAAGGACATATTGGTGGCAAATATCCAGGTAATAGCACATAGCATTTATGGCCCAGTGACAAGTAGCAGCTGCAACATCATCTTGTAACAGACTAGTTTGTCTGGGTTTGTGTCTGTGTTGAGCCATAACAGCAGAATAAACCAGCTTTGTTACGTGTGTATCTATGCCATGTTTTTTAATGTTAGGCTGCTGCTTTTTTCCTCTGTTCTTGCCTTCCTTTCAATTTCAATTAACTTTTATAGATGACTGGTATTTCCAAAGACATGAAGTTCCTACCAGTTTTGTGAAAAATCTTTAGCTGTGTATAGGACAGAGACAAGCTACCTACTTCCATGAGTAAGCTAGGTAGGTTGAATTCTACCATTCGGATATATGCAAATTCTTAAATAGAATATTAAATATTCTTTTATATACAGTTATACATAGACATACACACACATATTCTTATCTCTCCTTATATATTTAGTAGTTAGAGATGATGAGTCATCCCTGGTATAGCTTGAAAATTGTCTAACTGGAGATATAGGATGTGAGGGAGGCAGTTAACAGCGGGAGCATGGTAAAAACATGGGAGTCATACGGAGCAAGGGGTGAATTCAAGAACATAGTGTACAAATCTGTACAAACCTGAGCTTTGTTAGTTTTGCTTTTCACAGAACAAAAAAAGTGTTATTTGTTGGAGAAATTGTTCACGTAGCATAAGACATACAAACTGTGAGTGGAATAGAGCTAAGCATTAGTTCCCGGTGATAAAATTTAAAAGCAAATCTTTTTTTAGTCTTCATCATTATTAGACTCTTTTTTAGGTCAGGCATTTATTGCGAATCCACAGCAACTTTTCCATTAGACTGTTACGTTAGTATTTAAGCAAGTGATTAAAGGGACAAACGAGACTACATTAAGCAGTACAGCTTCAGCAAGGCTGCACAAAGGTCAGATGTAATAAGGGAGTATTTTCGTAAGAAAGCCATACCTAGGTTTTTCTTATTCCTTTGTAAAGCAACTAAAGATGATAGAGGTTTTCATGCTTGAGAAACAGAATGAATAGGCTTTTATTTTTACAGTTCATGTTTGAATCAGCAATGATAACTTATGGTCTCGTTGCCTGCTTTTGCAAGTCAGTAGCAAAGTCACAGTCAAATTCATTCATGCCACATCAAGTTAACTGGCCAAGAAGGAAAACGAGAAAAAAATAAACCCTTTCATATAGATTTACTCCTAATTGTTTTCTAATCAGTTTAGGTTCTGTTTGTAATCAAGAGAGATCAAACCAATATTCAGTGAGGCAAATGTACTATGGAGGCAGTCTTTCCTGGTACCAAATACAAAAATAATGCCAGCTTGCAGTGTTATGACCTTTCTAATCTCACTATATTAACAATGCTGAATCTTCATTTTCATGATTGCCAGGTTGCCACAGCGCCCCTCGCTGTGAGGATGTTTTATTATATACTGACAGTAACTTACCTATCTCAGTAATTGTGATAACATTTCTTCTTGATAATGCTTGCAACATGTTTTTGAAGTAAGCTATTCCTATTTTACCAATAGGAAAACTAAGAAGGGAAAGAGGTTAAATTATTTACTCAAGGCAAAAACATAACTGAGTTACAGAATTCCAATGCCTTTGCTGTACTCAAAATTACAAGTATGCTCCTCTTTTTTTATTACATTAATTTATTGTTTCAAGGGCAGCGGGAATATTTTCCACACACGTTCTTTTATATAAATCTGCTTAGCTGAATAAAAGCGCTTTAAAATATTTGTCAGTATTAATGTTTTTAATGGTATTTACATCCTTAATAATATGTCCAAAACACAAATACTAATATTCACAGTACTGATATATTTGATTTTTATTTCTTTAATCTTTAAGATTATTAAAATATCCAAATCCTCTAAAGCTTTCCTAGCAATCCAAATAATACTAAAGTCTGCCTGGCATCCCAGAATTGATGAGTTCCAGGTGCAAAAATCTGCATTCTTCATTTGCATTTTTTATTTAACAAATTTCTGTGATATATTTTTGAGCCCAGAATCTGTATTATTTCAAGAATTTTTGAGCAGCAGTGGAGTATTTGTAATTGTTAAACTCACGAACCTACACCAAGTGGAAATAAAACTTACATGGGCCACACTTACAACTAATACTATGGGGTTTTTTGGTTTGTGGGTTAAACAAACTTTCATCTTATTTTGTTGTTGAATAGGTACTAATTCTATAATACCAAAAGTGTTCAGGGAAAGGAAATATGACCCTCTGAATTTGTAGCCTTAGAGGGATTTGGCATGCTAACCTCTTCTTGTATTCTCTTAGCATTTAAAACCTGTTAGAAACATTTTTCTGTAGTACTCAAAGTGTGAGGGACCCCAGATTTAGTGAGATCACTGATCTCTGCCTGTCCTGAAGGCAGAACAGTACATATGGGTTCCCAATTTGGATTCATGTCTTGTATGTTGCTAGGCAGCCAATTCATAATCTGGGGTAATAGTAAAGAGAATTTTTTCCTGTGGCCCTTGCATCTGGATGTCATTTATCTAGTACTATTCGTTTTCACCTTCTGAGGTAGCTGTTGACCTGGAGTCTCATTCATAAAGAAGCTAAGGCAAATGATTTTAATAAACATTCTTGCAAAGCTCTCACAGTAAGAAAGAAATTCTTACAGGTCAGCCTCAAGAGATAACAGATGGCCAGCACTGCTGATGCTCTTTTACTGATAATGCTGATGTTATTGATACTCTTAACAATTGCTAATCAGGACCCAGGCCATGAAGCCCACAAACCCATGGAAGATATTTGGCACAAGAGGCTGACAGTTGTGAACAACAGCATGCATCTACTCGGCCATTGAGTAATTTAGTTAAATTTTTTTGCCTAGACCCTTGAGGCTAGATTTGTTTCCTCTTCAGGCAGCAAAACCTGAGGCATGGCCAATGAACAGTGGTGTGCTAGGGACCTTCAGGACCCAGGGTTGCTAAAGGTGCTCAGTAATTCAGCCAGGAGCTCACCTAGGAACCAGACTGTGGCAGTCAGAATGATGGCCAGACAAGGATAAGTAGACAGTGCATCAGAAATATATCACTCATAATTGTTCCCAGACCCCTCTTTAATGATAATATAAACATAGACATTAGTTACACAGGATATTTTGAGAGTTATTTTCTTATTGATGAACATTGCATGAAGACTTTGCATAATGCTTCAAGACATGGAGTCACATATCCATCTTCATAGCTCCTGCAGTTTCCTAAGAGAAGAGATGCACTCTAATTCTGATGAAAAGTAGAATAACAACAAAGTTAATCTGGAACTCTTGAATGAGAACACCACAGAGTGTTTGCACTGAGCTCTCTCAATATTATTTCAAAATTTTTCTGGATAGTGGATGCTATGCACATGCCCAATTAAAAATATTAGTAAGGTTGAGAAGTCAAACACAAATCATTGCTTGACCTAGTCCTTTAGGTGATAATTCAATGTATGTTCCACTGTTTCTAGGTGGCTAGCTGAGATTTTGAGGCCTTATTACAGAACTGTTGTTAAGCCTTACAATTGTACTAGTATTACTAGCAAATGTATTTGTAACACAGAAATGTTCCTAAAGGTAGGTCTTTGTCATAACAAATTGGACATTTAATATTAGGCGATGTGGTTTTACCTTAATCTGGATGTTTCTCAGATCCTTTCTGTAATGTAGGTAGTGTCCCCAGTCATCTCAGATGGGCATTTGAAGCTATATTTTGTTCATGTATACAAATGCTTTTTATTATTTGAAAATAAGGAATAACAGAAATTTCAAAAAGGCATTTTTATTTTTCTCCTCAGATCGAAACAGGAGTAATGTTCAGTAAATAAGGTATTTCACCATAATAATGAAGATTAAAACTGTTAAAGATATATTTGTTCCATAGGTATTGTCCATTCCCTGTACTGGATAAAATGTAGCTCCGTGGTATTAAGTATGCGTGCAGTGATGTAATTCAATATTGTATCCTTCATAGCAAAAAAAAGAGCCAAATTGAGATTATAGAAGCAACCTTGATTTCTGGTATTTTTTAAGTTTCAAATGTTTGACTTTGTAAACTTAAGGTTCTTTTCTTTCTTAAATATAGTTTTAAATGGATAAATTCCTGGATTTACAAAATAGTAAAATGACCCCTTGCCCCCTCCCTCCTCAAATTCTATAGTCTCAGTATTGACATAATCAACAAGGGCCATTAGAAAGTTTATCACTTGAGCTAGTACTTTATGGTAGCATTCCCTCTATAGCTAGACAGTATAGGAGGGAAAGGGGCTTTATCTTACCTTTAGAAATTTTTGCTTTCAAAAAAGAAATGACAGTTTAAGAAAATACCACGTGTTGTTCCAGACTCTGGAACTGCTGCTCAGCTTTTGTGAGCACAGACACCTCCTAAGGTGCAGCGACTCCTCCTTCTCAAACCTTTTGTTATCCAGTTTCTAGTCTGTCTCAGTCACTCTTGTCACTAAGCTCCAAGCTTGTGCTGTTCTGCTGCCTTGCTCCTCATTGGCCTATGTCTTTGTCTAGTTCTGCAAGGATGGCCCTCGAATCAGATCAATACAGGGAGTTGAGAGTGGTTTGAGCATGACCAGGGAGGAAGGAATCCTCACAAACTGTATCTGCTGAAATCTGACTCTCCACTGACACCTGTGTGTTGTGACTTTCATTTCTGTTTTCTTTCCTTCTCCAGCAAGAATGTGGTAATTTTACGGGGCAGACAGGTAGATTATTCTTCATAAACTAGTAAGCATAAGTATGTAATGGTTGCAACTAAGAAATTAGATTTGCTAAATTGTAGTGTCTTTGAATAAGGGCAGTTAGCATGGGGGTAGAGATTGTTTTCTAAAGAGATGTACACAGCTACAATCCAGTGTAAACTCTGATAAATTAAAAGGTAACCTAGCTTTTAAACCTGTCTCCTTGCTACAAAGATCCAGGTACACTTGTATACTCAAAAGTATTTCCTCCTTCACTGAAGGTTTTCCATGCATTAGGAAAGACACTTCCTAAAACTCCAGGGCAGTCTTAGTCAAAATTCATTAAATAATCACGACAAAAATAGTCTGCACCATAGCAAACTGTTCACACATAAAGAATGCTGTACTGGCTTTTTTTCTTGTCTTCCCCAAACTTCCAGTTCCATTTTTTTAATTCCAGTATTAGCACTCAATAGGATAACTCCAAATCCCAAGTGCTAAAATGTAGTGTAACAAACCACTGCACTGTGAGCTGGTCCAAATTATGCAAACATACCAGCTGTTGCCAAACAGCTTGGCACTGGAGCCCAATTAAGTATTTATGCCCATGTAAAACACTTCCCAGAGCTCTGGCTTATATGTACAAAAAAGCCTTTGATTTAAACCAAAAATAAGCTTGTGAGGCAGGGGTGGGGGTGAGGAAGAAACCTTGCATGCAAACCATGGCTTAAGCATAAGGAAATTCTATGCTTTAAAAACTGCCATTAAATCAACTGAACTCCCATGAATGAAGAGTTTTACCACCTTCTTTACGGCAGCAATATTTACTATTAAAGGCTGTGCCAGGTATGAGGGAGAGGTTTCTGCCTCAAAAGAAAAGGTTCTGTGTTGTGATTTTAATTTTTCAGTAGGATTGTCTTTTGGGAATAGGAAACAGCGAAAAGGCATTGGAGAAAGTAGGAGGGAACCAAAAATGGGATGGTAACAGCAGGGTGTCCTTACTGGGAGGAACACATCTCTGTGCCTTGGTTCCTCAGTTAGAGTTCAATTAGCACTTGCTTTGTGCTTTTTTCTAGAAAGTCCACACGCACACTGTGCCAGTACCTATCCCTAGGTATCTGTCTGGTGTTCAGTGCACTGCATACTGCTCTAAGGCTCTACCTCTACATGGTACTATTATGGTAACGCTAAGTGGGGAAGACTGATACGAAACCTATTGAACAGCACTTTGAGGAACAGAGTAAGTTAGAGGAGGTGAAGAATAGAAGGAGGGAATTACAACAAATGAAATGAGGGTGGATTTACTATCAGAGAAGTGTCTCAGTGTTGTGTGAACTACTCTTTAGCAATAGAGACAGCCCATAGAAGTGGGGCACTACAGCCGAAGAGTATGTTGCTTTGCAACCTTGCAGTATATTTTAGTTGAAAACATTTCTAAAAAACAAGCAAATAAGAAAAAAAAATCTCATAACTGTCTTCATTGTGGGTTTATACTATTTTAACAGAAGAATCATATAATTTACATTGGAAGAGACCTCTCTGTGTCATCCAGTTCAACCTCCTGTACAAAGCCAGGCCACCCTCAAAGTTAGATCTGTTTGTCCATGGTCAATCTAGTCCAGTTTTGTGTACCTCAGGGATGGAGATTCCACAGCCAACAGCCTGTTCCAGTATTTCACCATGCAATTTTCAATTTTTTATCATATCCATTGGAATTTCCCTTGTTGCAGCTTTCTTTCATCAATAGATATGCCTCAGCTTCATTCATAGCTGTTGTGCTATAGTATACCAACAGTATGGATATATCAGAGTTTGCTTTAAATGAGCTGAGTTTGGTATGTTTGGTTACAGCAGCATGGAGCTAAGAGGAGCCTGTAAAATCCATCTGAGAACCATGGAGTGGACAGGCAAGAAAAGGACTGCATAATCTCTTTATTAAGAGGGCATAATGGGACTAAACAGATACAATTGAATAATAGGGCATAGTAGGATAATATTGGGTATTTCAAACACTGTGTTAATACACCGTGTTAAGTCACAGCTAATTGGCATTTTATTGCCAAGTTTTCTAGGATCTCAAACTGCTGCCTCCTAAATTGCATTAAGTGTGAAATGCAAGCCCTATTCCATTCATCAAAATACTACTAAAAGGCCAGCCTCAAACTGATTCCCTTTCAAAGTGAGCAAGGAATGATTGAGGCTGAACTAAAGCAGTTGGATGTGAGAATGGAGGGAATGCAACACGGAGGATCAAGTTTGGTAAATCAACAATATCCAAGCAAGGTTAAAGTGTTACCTGGGTATTGTAACCATAAAGAACTGGAATTGAAAGAAGCATGTACAGATGCAGCAAGTCTGTCCAGAGGGAAGGGATGTAAGAGTTCCATGTTCATGTTGAAGTGTACAGTTTGATTAAGCAAAATCTTGAAAAAAAGGGTGGCATAGGGAAAAGGAATAGTTTCCATTACTGAGAGGAGATGCAATGCTCACATCCAACAGGGCCCTGGCTCTTCAAAGCCAGGAATACTGAGGAGCAGGAAGTAAGTAGCTGTGTGTAAATGAATGCAAGCAACTAGTGACAAGTTAGGTATATGGATTTAAATAAGTGGATGTGGGGGTATTTTGGAGCCCTATCAAATCTTGGGTGCCCTTTTGCTTTGGTGACCATATGTTGCTGAAGAGGTGGACAGAAAACCTTAAGTGCTCACAGGGTCAGAGCCCTGGGGAATGGAGTTCTTAAGCTACTTGAGAGTAGCAAGAGTACCACGCAGGCAGCAGGGTCCTACTTCTGGGAAGGTAAGGGAAAGAGCTGCACCCAGGATGCTCAACAGAGATCAGGAAGAGGCCAGTGAGACAACCTGTATCAACTGAGGAAAGCTTAAGGGCCCAGGGATCCAACGTGATGAGTCCCTGACACAATAGCTTGTTAAGCGTTCAGCTTTCCCAACGATGCATAGTCTTTTGAAACAATTAAATGCATTTACTTCTTGTAGCAGCATGATATCTTTATTTGAGGGCTATGGAAGGAGGCCTTATAGTTTTAATGAAATACAAAACACATTAAAAACAAGCAATATATAAAAACTTGGTATCAGTGACTTAGACCAGTGTCTGAAGTCAGATGAGCTGCTGAGAAAATGCCAAGAATATTCAGATAGGAAATTAACTGATTTGCAATCTCATCTTAATATATATCAGCAGGATGCACTGTTAAAAATGAGTAGTGATACAAAACACCAAGTAACAAGAGAACTCCATTCTTTTAAGATGTAGAGTTGAAGATAATTTAGAACAAATTCAAAAGATGATGAGGTTTTAAGTAGCAAAGCATTGCTACTTATAAAGCAAGAATAATAAAAAATAAATTTGCTGAAACTGTATGATTGCTAAGATGCTTAACGTAAACATGTTGGGGTTTTTTTGCTGTATTCACACAGATCTGTTAATTTGGGATAGTTTCACTTTCTTTTTTTAGGAAAAAAGGTGGTTGGTATGATAATATTAAAAGCTGAAAGGGGAAACAAGCTTGCTGCATCTCAATTAGACACAGGAAAAATACATTTGTCTTCAAGAACACCAGATAAGAGAGCATTTGCCTCTAATGGTTTAGTTCACCATACTGTAAAGATCAGGGTCATTTATAGAACTCTGATCTGTCTTGTTATAGCCTAAATTTAATGTGTGTTCAGTTTAAGCTTTGGCACAGGTATAACTCTGTTTTCACTGGAGTTAATTCTTCTGTTTGAGAGATCCCTGAGAATCTTCCACTGTCTCTTTCTTCAGTGAGTTATATTAGCTGCCAACTCAAAAGATGGGATGACCTGAAATGTCTTACATTTTGTGACTACAGTAACAGCTTTGTCTCTTTAGAGGCAGTTGTTTGCAGGAAAACATTAAATACTAACTAACCTTCCCTTTATTCTCTCCTATTATAGTGTCTGTAAAAATACACAAGTAAATTTGAGTAAAAATGGTCAAAACTGGATATTCAAGTTTCTAAAACTAAGCCACATCTGTGTATGTGTGTCTGCATTTTCCATCCACACAGCTGCTATAATGCAGGGAGCAAGGGCTTGTGCTTTGTGTAGGACTAGGGCAAGGTGGCACAAATTCTGGGACCTGGGCAGTTGTTTGAACTAAACATTGTAGGTCAAGATCATGCCTGAAGTTCATAACATTTACCCTGAGCTAGTGAACTTAAGAGCACAAGGTCCAGAGATTATCAAACATAGCAGAGTTTAAAAAAGGGAGTCATACAGGATATGGCAGTTCACTGTGATATGGCTTTAGTTCAAATGTTTTTCTGAATAATGATACTTTCTCAAAACTTCCTTCTCTGTCACTGTGATAACCATTCTTTACCCAAGGTCATAAGCCGCTGATAATAAATTTCAGTTCTCAGGAACACATGTTTTTCTAAACACATTTGAAAAAACAGGCTTTTTGATCACTTACTAGTTGTTGCACACTCTCATGTCAACTTATTTAAAATGTTTCCTATATGCACATTACTTAAGTTGTATCTTTTTAAAAAGCATATGGCGTTTACCACTGAGTATCATTAGTATGTGGACCTACAGCAAGATCTTTTTATGGTTTAATGTGTAGCTATCTGCCTCAGAAATACTGTGAGAAAGGAAATGTGTTGCAGAGCATCGATACCCTCATCTTGGTCTGGGGACAGAGTGGCACAGAACAGGCACAAGTTCTTCTTCTCATGGAGGCTAGTGTCCAGGACCAACCTCCTGTTTCTTCCACTCCACAGATTACCTGAAGTGGGAGGAAGGTGCTCATTTTCCTACCCACGTCTTTCCTCCAGCATGCCACAAAAATAGTGCCTGGATTTTTTTGTCTAGAGACAAATGACTATACTTTTTAGGCTTGTCTTTTGGTGCTATAATTATTAGGGAGGTGGTCTAACTAGGGAGAGGTCTGATAATTTCTACTCCCAGCTTGCCCATGTTATCTTTTCCACAGAGGTTCCTATTCTACCCCCATGCAGGAAGGCTCAGTTATTTGAAGAGCTCCCAACCCATTGCAAATTATAGCTGACATAATAGGGAAAGCTAAAATCAATGCCAGTTAACCATTCTGTAAGTTATTCTAGTTCAGCTCGTACCCCTTAAAAATCTAAGGGAACAGTGAGACAGGCAGCTGCGTATGGAAACCATAACAGCTATTCCTACCAGTTGGTTATGTGTGTTTCTTGCACCAGAGCCTTTCCCAGAATTGTGGGTCATTTCTAGAAAATAGTCTTGAGGGACCTTAGAGGGGAGATAATGAAAGAGTATTTTGCTTTTCCCATTTTGACCTTCCCCTCCACAGCATCTTGCAGTTCAGCAGCTCAAGGGCACCAGAAAACAGTACATCTTCCTCCTGTGGCTACTGCCAGAGAATGTTGCTGGTCACTGTGCACGTATGCTGCCCCCTGACTGCTGCTGGGCCAATGTGTGTCTGAGAACTAGCCTTCCACAGCTGTTTTCAGTACAACTGCTATAAAAGCTGCTCTGAGCATTGCTGTCAAGGCAGAGACACTCATCTATTCAGGCTCCCACTGTGCCTACACAAATGCTAGTAAAGGTGGAATTTTCGTGGTATAACTCATATTGTTGGCAAAGAGACCACACCCATTTTGTTGATTTCCAGTTGCTGTTGTTCATCTGTTGCTGGAACACATGCACTTTCAGCTACTTTTTCTAGAGCTGAGCATCTTTGTCAGAGGTTGTATTGGCAAAAGGCATCAGACACTGTTAGTCCAAGGCTTACAGCTGCTGACATGGCTGTGCTGCTGGAGTGCATCCACTTTGGCACTTTATTGGTAACATGCAGACAATGGAAGGCTGGACTGTACCAAGTTATTTCACCTATTTTTTGCACGGCTGCATAAAAAGCTGTGGTAACAAAACACTACATGCTTTTCATTCTCTGCTGATCAGAATTTGTTTTATATCCAAACCAAAGCGGTCTGCTGACCAGCTTGATGCGTATCCATTTCTTACATGGTTTCTAGAATTTCACATATGGAATTGTTGACTGTCTTGAAATTATCTAAAGGAATTCTTGCCAGTTCAGTGGCAACAAACATTATAGAGAGGCTTGACCTTATCAGCAGGCAATTGTTTGTTCCTTGAAGCTATAAAGACTAAAGTGCTAACCACAATTTACTCAAGTTTCTGCAAAACCAACACAAAACCTTCTCCAGGATTTATCTCCAGGAATGATGTGGAATTTTTTCTAGTAGGTTTTGCTGGACTATCTGAAGAACAATAAAGAAGCACTCACAACCTCTTTTGGTTTCTGCTTCACTGAGGACATTCAGATTCTTTTCATAGGTGGCAGCTGTAGTTATCAGCAAGATTCGTGTATTCCTCCAAGGGGTGCTGTGGACAAGTGTATTTGCACCACTTTGTTATAGCCTTTGTTTCAATACAACACACATTTTTCCAATTTCCATTTCTCTGTCACAGACAAAGTTTAAACCCCTTCCTTTCTGTGCCCTCTTCCCTCAAGAAAAAGTCCACCATTAACCTGGCAAGCCAGCAGCAGGAGCAGAGGAAGCTCTGAATTAAAATGCTCCAGTGCATTACAATTACCCAACTTGGCTTTTGCTTTTCAACAGCCCTAATTTTGCCTGTTATTTTGCATTTCAATGTTTAATAATGTAAATGTCTAGCCAACTGTCAGTCTCTTTTCTGAACTGATGCAATAGTTTAACATTGATACAAAGCCCAAACTCTGGGCTATACTCCTTCAAACAGAAGATTTGTCGTTCATGAAGTGGTTGTCCCTCAAAATTCAGCACTTCTATAATCTCTTCCAATTCCTAAATAAGCTAACAACATGCCTATATAGGTAGTAAATGACCACAGTAAGAATTCCAGAATAGTTTGCTCTATGCACACAGCTCTAGAAAAGTTGTTTGGGGTTGGAGGGGGTTGTACCAAAACAAACTACTCTGCGTTTGAAGTAAATTGGTTATTCCAAAGTAAATCACTTCTATTATGGAAGAGTGTCCACACTGGGAACTAGTAGAATGCATTTCACTATACTACCAGGCACAAACTAGAAAGAATAATACTTTCATTTTAAACAATATCTAGCCTCTGTGAACTCCTTTTATTTAAGTCTGTTTCCATTGTAGGAATAGTGTTAGACAGCCTGTTTCTGTTCAGAGATTCTTATCTCAGTGTTCTTAGAAGCTGTTTTCCAAGAGGTTACCAGAATGACAGATATGTGGAAAGCTTTCATATTCTGGCTGGAAAGAGACATTTTTCTTCTTCCATTTCTTAGACAGCATACCTTTCCTTTAAGTTTGTTTGGTCTACAATAGAATTTTACGTACTGTTGGGAACCGCTTAAACCCTCCCTTGTTAGCTCCTATGGAAAACACAACTGTGTTTCTGTGAAACAGATACTTTTAGCTGTTTCAACCAGTGCTAGAGAAAATGATTTCTCACCTCTAGCTTCAGTAGCCTTTTCATGAAAATTCTCATCAAATCTAAGAGACGAAGTTTGAAATAGTCATTGTTCTTGAAAACAATGATGTTCCATGTTTTCATAAATTCAGCCCTTTCCATTTTCAGATAAGGATATTCCTGTAAGACTTTTCCAAACAAGAAGGTGGCATTTCTTTTCACTATAAATTAATACTTTTTTAATTAAGGAAAGCAATATTAGAATCAGGTTTTCATCACAGAGCACAGTATATGCACATCAGCTCCACCTGAGAAAGGGGCAGGGACAAGCATCTTATATTACGGCAGCATGCAGAAGCCCATATCATCAGTACAGACCCATTGCGCTGCCTGTAAGAAAGGTACCCTCACCTTTTACCTCAGCAAGGTACCCTCTGTTACAAATATTTTAATCCTCTCTGCAGTGTCAGGAAGGAAGTTAATTGGTGATAAACAAAACTTTACCAGCTTGGAGGAAAAAAGAAGAGACATAAAAAGACTAATTAAAAGAAAAGGCTCTAGTCATGTTAAAACTCCAGCTGTTTTAACAACTGTACAATAAATGTATCAGAGGGAGAGATTAAAACTTGTGAAATTAACAGAAAGTTGCTATCTATACATTCAGTTTATTTCCTTTTCCGTGATATATATTTAATGGGAAATACGTTGTTGGGCTTCCTGCAGCACATGCTCTGTGTTTTTCTTTAAAACATGCACAAATTGGCAGGACTGGCTGGTCTTGCTTAGGTCCCATTTTATTGTCAGTGATGAAAAAGTCTTGGTATTTCTCCTGTTTCCATCCAGCATCATCCAGTGGTTAGAAAGCGGTACAATAAAGAACGTAGTACTGCATCCTCTCAGGGAATGATGTGGAATTTTCTCCAGTAATTCTGGCTGCAAACAGGTTTTGGTCATAACCTTTCTTCCTCCTGACAAAGGAGAATGAGGCAGGAATTCTTTTTATTGCAGCAAATATTTTTAAATAGAAGCATGGAGCTGGGTGAATTGTAGTGTCAGAATGAGGAATCTGTTATCTGAAACTGTCAGTGTCTAGGAGTAAAATCTAGAACAAAATTCAGCACAAGTTCAGTGTAGCTCTGTTGCATTTTTTAACGATACAGACTCAGTGAAAGGGTAGTTGGGACTTCTATGTTTGCACTAAAATAAAAGAATACATTTTTGTGGTGTTTAAAAGTTTAATTCTCTATTTCTGCTACGTATAGACCAGTAGGCTCAAATTTCTTTTGCTTTTCCTCTTACTGCTTTTATGAGTCCTTCACACCAACTAACTGTAATACCAGTGTACTGTATTTGTATGTATTAAGCTTATTTATAGGGCCTTTTATTTATATAAAAACTGCAGAGGCATAAAACTCTGTACCATCAGCCATCACTGATGCTCAGTGTAGAAATCAAGAAAAGAATTGAGATTGATATACCTTATATAATGCCTTAAGTAGATCAAGCTTGAAATATATAAGCCCTCACTCCAGAGACTGTGCCGGGTCTATGGTTATTTCCCCTATGTGCCTGTATCGGGCTTAACTGGTGAGCTATGTTGGAGCTGGCCACTCCTTTATCTGATGCAATCTAAGTTGCCACTATCAGGTACAGTTTGGGTAGATTGCTGGTCTTACCTCTGATAAGTAACCCCATGGTAAGGTTCAAAAAGGGACTGAAGTACCACCTAGGACTGAACAGCCCAGAAAAGTAAACTTGAAATTCAGTCTGGGGAAGCAGTCTCACACTACAGCCCTAGTACACTACACTGGCCCCACTGTTTTCATTTTAACTAAGAACTTGTTTGCTTGGTGGCATTTCAGCCTTTTCTCCTGATTTTCTTGTTGCTGTGACCTAAAAATGTTTAACACTCAAGAGCTCTTTTTACAGTAGCTTTTCTTTAATTATCAGTATTGTGGGCTTAATTTTGGTCTTGCAACCTTCATTAAATTCCTTTTCCTGGCGCTCTCAAGTCTTGACTCAGTATCTTTTATAAAGACTGTTTTGACAAGATGCTGGCAAGCACAATTTCTGTGATAAAACCAACTGTGGAAAATCCCTTCGGTTTGCAGCATCAACAGGTCTGGGAGGGCCTGGAGCCCCAGTTGAGCGCCCTGCCTGGTGCCACAGGCGTGCCGGTGGCAGTGCAGGGAAGCCCTTGACCTCTTGGTTCTCGAACATGCAGCTCCTACTACACAGAGGCAGCTGGAATACGAACTTCTTCCCACTTCCTTTACCACTGAGCTAATTTTATGGTGCTACAAATATTATGGAATGGAGGTGGATTTTATTTCTGCATTTTTTTTCACATTAGGGGATTTTTAAGCCGGCAGCTTTTATTTGTTCAGAAAGTATTCAGACTTTTGTTGGTCAAGTCTACAGCTCTTCTGCTACATTGCTTGTAGAAGAAGTATAATTGAAAGAGCTGATCCTGTGGACACAAGACAGAGGCTGTGATTATCCTCAGCTTGGCTTTGCCAGTCAATTTCTTTTTTAAAAAAATCCATTAAGCAGTACACTTCAAATTCCTCACACTTTTCAGGGGGTTGACTTCTGTCTAAAAGCCTTCAAAGAGCTGAATTGTGCACATTTCCAGTTTAGCTGCACATCTCTAAGCATACAATTGCTATATAGCCATCTTATTTTGTAGCTTTTAGCTTATTCACTTCATTACATAGCTTCTTAATTTGGGGCTTAAAGGGAAAAGTGATTAGTTACTTTTGTGCGTGTACCTCGGTTCTCATGAACTTTAGCATCCCCGCTTTTGTCTGATCACCATTTATGTTACAACATCAGCCAGGAAGGATGAATGCCTGTTCTAATTAGTTCTTTCCCTTGAGGATCACACAGAGATCTCAAGTCAAAATCCTGTAAGCACATTCGCTTTAGAATGCAATTTCCAAACTGAGTTGTCAGTTTTTTGATCAAGATGAAGGAAACAATGGTATAAAACATTAAGAAACAGTGCATGTGTTAACAGGACATTTATATGTTTATGTAAGTTCCAATTGCAGAGAGACAAGGATCTTCCTCGTACGTTGTATTTTCAGCATTTACTGAAAAGCGTAAAGATAAAACAAAATTGTATTTCCAATAATATTTAGATTAATATGTATGACACAAAAAATCCATGCCAGCAAGCTTGGCCATAAGCCAATCTTAAGCTCCAGGTCGCTGCAGAAAGTTACTAAGCTGTTCATACAGAAATTATTCCAGCACCATTTTCTGACTGTCAGATACCTTTTATGAGTGTGGATAGAGTCAACATACAGAAACTTTGCTGGCTGCAGTGACTTCCTTCCACGATGAGACTACCATCTTGGTGTTTCTAGATACATGCCACACTAATGTCCCTACCAGAAGCCAAGTGTTTGTGTCCCCTTTGTGTTCTGAGGGGTTTCACAGAGCAAGGCTAAAAGGGTTACACTTGTTCCCTGATAACAGGCATGTCACAGTGGACAGCTGCTGCTTGAGAGGGTTGGGAGGAAGTGAAATCTTGTAGAACCCAAGCTCCCCTTAACATTTATTTAATCCCCATGTATGACTGTGTAATAATATGCCACCAACAAATAGGCCTGTCCTTTCCATCAAGCCCAGATAGCATCATCTTGCAGCTGTTGCAGTGCAAGTAGGAAAAAAAGGGCTTGAATAAGGAGCAGCTGGCACCTTGTGCCTTCTCCATGGGCCCACAAACTCCTCCCTTGGATGGATTAATACCTTAGAAACTATGTATGCTTCAGCTGCAGTCCCAACTCCCTGCTTAAACTTGTGGGCACTTGTGTATGTTGAGACATCAGCTAAGGTCGTTCCAATGTTTCAAGGTCCTGACAGACATTTGGGTCTGCCATCTGCAGTTATTGTATGTACTTGCGGCTTTGCCAAGTTCAACTTTTGCTTATGTCTGTCCACAGCAGGTCTCAAAGCAGTGAGCTGCAAATGGAGGCTCATGGGGTGGGTCTACTTCAACCATCTTCCCTTTGCAAGAGAGAAAAGACAATCATTAGGTAACTAGCTCTGTCTTAACCAGTCACACGCTGAACTGCTAAGACACAGATGTTTAGATCCACAGCATCCTCATGAGAAGAGGGAGTGGGATGATTCCATAACTACATGGTCTGAAGGTAACTCTAAAACTTAGATTTGGTCTCTGTAGCTGCTGAAGTTAGACTTTTCTTTGTTTAGGACACCTGTTAGTGGCTTCACTGTTTTAATTCCTGCCAAGGTTTCTAAGACTGTCTTTAATGGCTTTCAAACAGCAGGCCTTTCCAGTGGCCCTAAAAAAGTAGTGCAAGAGCCTGAAATCAGAACCAGGCTTGCCGGGTCTGATAGATTTTGGCATCTTCAGTACCTGCTTCCCTGACTGAAATGGAACTGTGTTGTGCTTGGGGAGCAGTGATCACCTTGCTGGCTGTGAGAGCTCTGTGGTGTTGTGGCTAACCTACAGCAGTAGCACCGAAGCCATAGCATTTACACCAGTGCGTCCAAACTGCTACAGGTTTCCAACTAGGAGTACAAGCATCACAGGAAACTGGTGTGTGTGTGCTGAACTGCTACTGATGCTGCAACAGCAGTGGATGAGCAAAATAAGTTTAGAAACCCCTTTTCTATACTTTGCTATAGGTCTGAGCATTGATACTATAGGTCAACTGCTAAATCCTATCCTCGCCATTCCATTGGTATATGATACACACACATGCATATCACCAAATCACATGCCTGCTCTTCCTGAAGGAGCAGAAAAAAGAAATCTAGATTGGAATAAACAAGGCAAATGGTTTGTTTCAACCTGTTTGGGGGAACAGGGAGCTTATCCTTGGGAAACTGTGTAAATACACTTTTTTCTTAATTGTGAGTAGCAGAACTTTATTTAAGTTGCCTTTATTGAGCTATTTCTTAGAGTTTGCAGGTGTTTAAAGAGGACTTTTTTACTGCTTTGATTGACTAAGTGATACTAGTTCACAGCAAACTAGTGTAACTTCTGTACTGAGAAGCCCTGACTTCCCCTGCCTAATAAAGCTGCTAGTTATTTGTCAGGCTTTGAGATAAGTATTTCATTGAGGTTTTGGTGGCAGAGGTGGTGTGTGGTTTACATATTTTCTACTGCTGTTTTCTCATGGGAGGCTTTCTGTAATAAGCTGTAGTCTCACTATATCTGAGTTTGTCCTCACTTCAGTATTAATTCACATGTTGCTCTTCATCTCAGTTCTAACTGCAAATACCTAAACCTTGAGCTCAGGTGTGTGTTAGTAATGTACTAACCCAAACTAGTGGGGTTAGTACATTACTACATCCCATCAGACAGGTCTAAGAGCTAAGTCTATGTGCTGTTTGCTCTCACCTTTGGTAACCATGTGGATGTAGGCTAAATTGTCTGAAGGCTTAGTCCCTTAGTGCCTGTATTCTGCAATTACTTGGGAAGAGTGGGAAAGGGACAGGCTGCCATGCTGGGAACCAAAGGGAGGCCCTCAGAAGTCCCAGGTGAACACAGGGTACTGCACCTTGCTGTAAGCCACTATGGCTTTGTAACAGGACAGCTTACTCCAAGTCACACCAAAGCCACTACTCTCAGCTTCTCTGCAGGGAAGGCATAGCCCCTTTGGGATGTAAAGCAGAATATTTTATTAGAACTTAAGGTAAATATTTAGGCATCCAATGGCCAGCAGCAAGCAATGCTAAAATACTTTCCAACTGCATTTGCAAAATTTGTAAGAGGGCCTCTAATCTTTGTATCTCACTCCTAGCAATGTCATACCATGAATAAGTCATGAGTGCTGGCTTAGCTGTCTAGGTTTCTCTTGACTAAGAAAGTAGCTGAGTGTACATCAAGCTTAGGTAACTTAGCTAGCATAAGCCTGAGCTCAGTCTGATTTATTTTGTAGTGAGAATTCAAAGTTAATGCCTTCACAAATACGAGCTACTGTGAGGGAAGGTACAAAACAATAGACCTTTCAAATGTACCTGAAGTGACTTAGTCATGTGGCAATCACTGCAAATCAATGGAACTCATACTCCTAGATCAACTGGATTCCTGTGAAAATGCCAAACATCATCTTTCAATTTGCTTGTATTAGGAGAGGCTCTGCTCCGTCTGACATAGATCTGGAGTGGAAAGTCACCAGATATTTCAGTTTTATGTTAGTATAAATAAGCAGAATTTGAGCCACTGCTAAAAATGGTCTCCTGTCTAGTATCAACTACAGAATAAAGGAAATTATACTGAAAAAATAAAACACATGGGGTCCATGTTAAGGTTTAATCCCCTAGCAGCTAAGATGTGGTTTATTTTTCCCACCACTTTTTTAAGTCCTAGCTTTCATCAATGCAGATTTAAATAGAATGTGAGTTTCAGTCAGTTGATTTTGGAGTTCCTGCAGCTTTTGGTATGATTTTTAAATGGCTACCCAAACTGCTTGTGATGGTTACTTGTGTGGCTGATGTAACCTACTTTGCGCTGGACGTGAAGGTGATGTAACGTTACGAATTTAGAGATGGAGTATCGCCGTCTGAGGCTTGCTAGTGGAACAAGAGATGTTTGGCAGGGTGCAGTGTCAGAGTTTCCATGTGACCTACCAGGGGCTGCACAAACAGTGGAGAGACAGCAAATCCCAGCGTACACTTAAATGACTGCAAGGTAAGCCATTAGACAACTGAGGGTAGGACTTATGCCAGGAATGGATTGCAAAATTTATTTTTCCAAACTAGGATGCAAAGGATCGGATAGACACCAAAGTGTCAACGAACTTTTTCAGTGGGCTAAGACAAGTCTTCTGTTTGTACTTGCCTAGAAAAATGCAGAGAGAGGAAATCTCCCTCAGTCCACAGGTTAGAGATAAAAATACCAATGTTTTTCTCCTCTAAAAAGCTTTCGTTCTATGTAAACATTTAGGTTTTAGGCAACTTGATGATTG
Source organism: Gorsachius magnificus (assembly GCA_034008185.1). Classification (NCBI taxonomy): domain Eukaryota; kingdom Metazoa; phylum Chordata; class Aves; order Pelecaniformes; family Ardeidae; genus Gorsachius; species Gorsachius magnificus. Next base: position 23,312,211 of record CM067087.1, on the reverse strand, counting down.
CAGATTATCACTCTCGCCGCCTCACCGGAAACAAGAGTTCTGCTCCTGGAGCTAGTCAGACCTACTGTGATGAATCCCAGATGAGATGTAGGAAAAGCTAGGGAGGTCCGGCCTGAGAGTGGAAGATGAACTAGGTGAACTCAGAGAATAAGCAGGCAGTAGCAGTAGGTAACAGGAGGGTAGCAGTAACAACTTGTATTTTTTTAATTTCTCATCTTTTCCCACTGTTGTTTCCAGTGGAAAGGCCAGGGAAACTGTAGATCTTGTTATTTTAACTCCACTCAGATCTTCTCTGATCTAAGAAACATGCTGGTCTAAACTAGCACTGATGCAGTACTTGATGCTTAACTCCCTGTGCAGCAAAGAACTACTCTATCATTGTCTTCAGTGGAATTTTACCTTGAGTATAAATAGGAATCGATTTAAGTGTTTGCTTAAGTGATCATCTTAGGCGAATCATACCTGTAAGCACCTTCGAAATACCAGCATTTCAGAGCAGCATGTAGAATTAACAGGGAAGGATTCCACAGCATTCCAGTAAAAATACAAGGGTTGCTCCCAGAGCTTTGGTTTTGCAGTGTCTCCTAGGCAGGCTGCCGTGTACTTGGGTGGGTGGGTGCAGATCAGAAGGGCACAGGCCTTCCCTGTGCTTCCAGCATGTTCATCATCCCCCACTTCTAGATGGAAGGCGCTGCAGTCGTTAAAGAACACAGCACATTTTCAGCCATAACACGGTATTTTCCTTTGTGGTCTGTTTATCTTTCATGGATCATATTTTAGTATGTTCTTTCACGAACTACCAGGCACTATACTTACCACAAATATAAATCAGTGATGAAATCCACCAGAATATCTCCATCTGTATAACTAAAGGCCAAAATATTTTATATATTAAAGTTAAAACAATTCATTAACAATAACTGGAATTAGGTTAATGGCTGATTTCTTCATAGTTCTGTCATTTCTAAATATTTATAGGTTTATAACTGCAGGCAAACACATTGCAATCCTAAAATCTGCTCTGCATTTTTTATGCTGTGATGTATAGTCCAACCATGTACGTAAAACCTCATGTATATGCCTATATTTCCCAAATCATAATATAAATTGCAAACCTTTGCACTAGGTTTATACCATGCTTCTGGATGTAGCTGAACTTTGCGTGTAAGAATGACATCATTGTTTCTGGAGTTACTAGCCTACATGAGCAGAGGAAAATCAGAGGCAGACTTTTAAGAGGAAAATATCAAACAAAATAAATGGTTTGAACACAATATATGATGCTTTTGGGTGCCATAAACATTTTATTGTTACTTGTTTGGGAAGAACTGCATAACTCACTGGGGCTCCACAACTTGTGAGTAATGCAGCCATCTCGAAATCTAGCAGATTTATCAGTCATGGTGTTCAAATGAAAACCTGGGATCTCATTTCCTCCTAAGCCCTTATAAATTTGACCCAGTGTTTAACCATGGCTCATCTGCATGTGTTTCCTTACACTTACATAAGACACAGCTTCGATTAAAAAGTACAATCTGATGGGAATATTTGAGTGCTAAAATCTAGTTGTAACTTGTATTTCAAAGAGCACCAGAAACTTGAGAAAACTGTCACGATAGCGGTAATTACAGGAGATACAGTATTTCAGTTAGAGATTTTTTTTTTGCTAGAGATTAATAATTGTTATTACTTCTGCACAGACAATAACTCATGTCTAGATGAAGTGCCAGCATGGCTGCATCACACCGAGCCTCACTGTGCTCTTTGACACGGGGCCATGTTTCATCCTCCATTTACAGGCAGCGGAGAGAGGCACCAGATGGCAATTTTCTGGGGTTGCTTGGACACTTCGTGGCAGTGAACCCCGCCTGCCTTTCGGCGCCAGGCTGACAGACCAGCCGTGGGACCCCTTCTTGCACCTTCCAGGGAGGACCCTGCTCGGGTAAGGCGATAAAGCCCAGCTGGAAGCACACCAGCCGGCCTCTGTACTGTTCCTTGCAGCAGCATCTCAACCATCTGACTGCTGCCCTACAGAGCAGGATGTTGCCGTAAGCCAGCTCCATCCCTGGCAGTTCCTGGGTCTGCCAATGCTTTCCTTCACTTGTGAGACTACTGTATTGCAAGTGAATTCTGCAGCAGCACCGCTGCTGGGTGGAAGGCTGCCTCACAGCTCAGCAGAAAGCATCTAGCTGGAAAAGTTTTCTGCAAATAACACTTCTGTTGATTTTTGCCTCAACTTCACCTATGATTATTTCCAAATTATGTGGCTGGTGGTGTGCATCGGCTCCTTCCTGCTCCCAGACATCATTACCCTCGGTGTGAACAGAGCATTTTCCTGTTGTGTCCAATTGTGACATTGCAGCCACAGGCTTGTGCTGTCCCATGTGGCGGGAGCAGACACATGTGGGAAGACGTACTCCTAGTTCCATACACATTTCCTTGCAGCTAGTAATTGTTGTTTCAGAAAGGGAGTACAAATCTAGCCCCCGGGGGGTGCCAAGGCTCGCCGTTTGCGATGAATATTAAGGCGGCATGTAAAGGCTGCCCCTGAAAGCGAGGAGAGCCGAGTGCTTCGGGAAGCCGCAGCCGCCTCGCAGCCCACCGGAGAGCGCGCAAGCGGAGCGGCGCTGGCCAGGCCAGGCCGGGTCGGGTCGGGTCGGGTCGGGCCGGGCCGGGCCGGGCCGGGCCGGGGAGCCGAGGCCGGGAAAGGCTGCGGGCGGAGCCTTCAACCTGAGAGCTGAGCGCAGCGCAGCTCGGGCCCGCCGCGCCGCCGCCGCCGCTCGGTGTGTGCCCGCAGCCGGCGGCGGGGGCGGGCGCTGCCGTGCCGGTGCCGCTGGGGCACGGCGGAGTGCCGCGGCGGAGGCAGCGGCGGGATGGGGGTGGCTTCCTGAAGCGGGGGGGAGGGCGGGAGGGGGCTGGTTTTGCGTTTCGGTCCCTCTCCGCCCCCCTCCTGCCCCTCTCTCCCAAGTTCGCTGCTCTGCCGCGGCCCCTCCGGAGCGGCTGGCTGCGGGCTGCCCCGCTCCCGGCGCTGCCCGCGGCGGGGCGGGCGGGGACAGCGGGGAGCCGAGGTAACCCAGGGAGCGGCCCGCCGCCCCCGGGGAGGCTTTGCTCCGGGGAGCAGCGGGGGGAGGCGGCTGGCACAGGCGCCGGGTTCCGCCGCCCGCCCCCCGGCACCGCCGCCGTCTGCCCAGCGCTGGCAGCCCCGGGAGATGGTGACACATGAAGCGTGCGGGAAGGACCATGGTTGAGAGGACCAGCAAGTTCTTGCTGATCGTGGCCGTCTCGGTGTGCTTCATGCTTATTCTCTACCAGTACGTGGGGCCGGGGCTGAGCCTGGGTTCCCCCAGCGGCCGCTCCTACTCGGAGGAGCTGGACCTCTTCCCCACGCCGGACCCGCACTACGTGAAGAAGTACTACTTCCCCGTGCGGGAACTGGAGCGGGAGCTCGCCTTCGACATGAAGGGCGAGGACGTGATCGTCTTCCTGCACATCCAGAAGACCGGCGGCACCACCTTTGGCCGCCACCTGGTGCAAAACGTGCGGCTGGAGGTGCCCTGCGACTGCCGGCCCGGGCAGAAGAAGTGCACCTGCTACCGCCCCAACCGCCGGGAGACCTGGCTCTTCCCTTCTCCACGGGCGGTGCGGGCTGCACGCCGACTGGACCGAGCTCACCAACTGCGTGCCCGGAGTGCTGGACCGCCGGGAGAGCGCCGCCGCTAAGACGCCCAGGTACCGGCCCGCCGCCGTCTGCCCCTTCCCCGCTGCCCCTCGGGCCGCCTGCCGCCGCTCGCCCGAGCCCTTCCGCTGCTGAGCCCCCCGCCCTGTGCGCTGCAGCCTGCTGCTAACGTGCTGTGTCCCAGCCTGCCCTGAACCTTCCCCCAGCCGGTTCACCTGTCCTCCCCTCCCGTCCTCCAGGCTGTGCCCTGCACCTTCCCTCTGCATTCCCAGCCAAATACACCGCTCTTTCCCTCCCACCCACACCGCACCCTCAGCTGGTGTTCTGCTCCAGCAGCCTCTGTGGACCCCTTAGCAAGCCTATGTATTTGTGCCACTTGCTCTCTTTTCTAAACGTTTTGTCTTTATCTCAGACCTCGCTTGCCACCTTTTAGTACCCATTACACCATACTCTAGTCTCAAGCTTGCCTTTGTAATCAGCTTTGCCCTAACCTGTGCACCCCTTTTCCTCCAGCTGAAATTGTTCTCCAGCGCAACTGAAGAGAGGCACAGCAGACCACCAGTCCTCATGCTTACCCCCTTGTTTTAACCCCGTAATCTGCCTGGTAGTTTTTTGCACATTGCAGAAAACATCCCTTAAACACCCTTTCGTATGGTCCTTGCTGTTTATTTTGGTGGGAGACCCGAGGTGAAATCTTTTAGGGAAAGAAGCTACCTTGTACATGTTTCTTGTGTCTCCCTCCTCTGTGCACCAAGGAGAGAGGGAGAGCCATCCTGAAGTACCCCTCAGTGCATCCCTGTTTAACACCCACTGTATTTCTGTTCTCTTATCCCAATATTTCTTTACCTTGGTCTCTTTATAAATTATAAGCTTCAGAGGAATTTTCTGTTTGAAGTACTCTTTGGTAAAGACAGTGACTTATATTAAGATCTCCAAAGATTATGTTCTTTAAGCTGAATTTACCACCTTTGTCTCTTTCATTTCAGGAGGCAGTTTTTTTAATTGATCACTATTTTTTAACAACGCACACACTTTCCTTGACATAGTGTTTTTATTATGACACTTTGTAATCTGTTTGCCTTGAAGTTTCATTCTTAAAGGTGTCCAAGATTTTATACTAACATTTGCTTATGCTATATGCTTTATTTATATGCTTGCTGTTAATACCATACATAATCCCTTTAGTGAAAAGTGGTCTTTAAGAAAGTATGTTTTAGCGTTGTAACTGTTTTTTCTCTATGCTTTTTAAAAGCAATTTTTAATCATTTTTCTTTCATTGGAGGTGTGTGCCGGGGTTCTTTATTGTCTCTGTCATGATTGCTGCTGTTTTCAACCCGTTTCAGTGTTAGTCATCCAAGTACTATGCTCAGATTGCTGTCATGCTGCCTGACCCAGGAGCAGCAAACTAAAGTATATCTCTGAAGGGCTGAGTATTCAGGCTTTCCTGTGGTCTCTTATTTTATTACCAAGGTGCTTGAAAACACCTATAAGTAAAACATCCTCAGGCCACCTGGTTGCTGTTGAGATTTTAGTGAAGTGTTGTAAGGAAAAATTCACGAAGTTCAAAACTGATTTTAAAAAAGAAACAAAAAAATTTTACCTGTTTGTGAACCTTGGCACTTTGCTAGCAAACCATTAACCTTATATAAAGACCTGTCTAGTTTTACGAATTGTTTCAGAGCCTTGTGTGCTTCCGTTGGCAATTTTGAACTAAAATCTGCTATGTGTTTATTATTTAACTGCCTCATCCTACTTAGCAGTTGTTTTTTTATATAGATACCTGAGAACGGGGCACTTCAGGTTGTGAAGTAGCTATTAAATTCCTTACTGCAACTCATAGGAAGTTGAGAACCAGAAACCTATTGCCTCATCTCAAATGCTTGTAAATAAGATTTTCTTTGCTGTTTGTTTTGGAAGATCGGGAACTATATGCTTCTTAACTGTCTTGATTTTTGGATGTGCCAGAAAAATAATTAAACCTGTCCCATTCCCTCATGTCTGCATATCCAGAAATAGTTCTGCTTAATGTGGTTTCTTTACTTCCCTTGAATTGAAACTAGAACTTTGTTTTCAGCAGTGTAAGAACTATGATGTGGAAGTTTTAGATAACCTAAGGTTTATCGCCTTGGTCTGTTAAACAAAAACCAGAATTTACTGTTCATTGTATCCTGGGGATGGTTTTGGTGCAATGAACAGCTGCTGGTTATTTTAATAATACTGTCCTAGGATACTGCTCTGTTGTACTGCAGTCCAGTTTAGAAGGCGCCTTCTCCAAACTATTATTTATTTCATGTCTAAGAAAATTGGGAATAGGAGACAGGCAGTGCTTGTTTAAAATAAAAATTGGATGGGTTTTCTTCATTAGAAAAAGGATAGTCTCATATTATGTCCATTACACTAAGAGCAGTAGAACTTTATTTCTCCATTGTGAACATTGGGTCCCTTATGTTGAAACAGGACATGTTTTAACAGAAGGTATATGCTGGAGAGGCTGCTGGTTTATAATGGAACCGAACTATGAAAATATCTATTTCTCTCTTTCAAAAGAAAAAAAAAGAAAAAGGAGCAGTAAACAACCATTCCGTCAGGGTTCACTCAGATTCTGATATTAGACACTCTGGGTTTTGGAGTACAGTCTTCAATTTCAGCTTTTAAAGCCAATGTACTGGCCTCTGCATTTACTACTTAATGCAAAGTTTAAACCTTTGTTCTTCCAACTATATGTTTATCCCCCAAAACAAAACAGCTGACTTGTGATTACATTATAAATCTGCCTTCCAGTGAATGTTGGAGAGCATGAAGGTCATTCAGTATTGCCCACATGTACAAATCATGAGCGTAAAGCTGTTAACTTTGTAAGGAATGCAGTTTTATCACTGCACAGTGCCCTATTGCACTACATTCCATAACCCATGTATGGTACATAAATTTACAATGCAATTGCTCCTTTTATTGTTCTGCTGTTCTGTGTTAGCTTAATGATTAGGAGCCATAGATTGCCAAAGACTGCAATTTTTTCTTTCTTCTTTCTTTCATTCGCCTTGATATAGTAAGCAGTTAGAGATGGGTGTTTTAGCTCTAATGGGTCAGCACTCTTAAAAAAACAAAAAAAACAAAACAAAAAAAAAACCCCTAACAAAAAAAAGCCAACCAAAAAGCTACTGTTTCTCATCCCCCTCCTACCCCCCTGCTAGTGACTTTCCCTGTTTTGTATTCAAAAGACTTCTGGACAAGCACTTCTTGAAGCAAATGTTATGTCTTATACACAGCCAGTAAAAGAGAGATTGATCTGTTTGGGGGCTGTAAAACTTGGGACTCCAAGGAACTCTGAAGCTGGCTATGTTTATCAGTTAAGTCACTTAGCTGCAGTTCTCTTCATGGTTTTAGTAGATGGCAAATTCCAAGATTTTTGGGAACGGAGGCCTATTCATTCCTTGTGCTGTCAGGCATAAATAACTGCTGGAAGAAATTTTTTTTTTTTTTTAAAAAAGCAGATAATACTAAGATGTGTGCTTTGAGTCATCATGATGATATTTCAGAAAGCAGAGGCTAAGTAGTTTCTGTTAACTGCTTCCTTAAGCATGTCTCATAAAACTGCAAGAGATCTAATCTCTTCAGTTGATTCTGAAAAAAACCCAAAGTTTTCTCTCAGGTCAGTTCTTTAGTTTGACTTCTAGAATTAGAAATATCTACGAAGTGATCCACTGGTAACTTGTCTGTCTCCTCCGTTAAAGGACTGAATAGAAGCCCTTAGAGGGGTTACAAAGGTTCCCTTGTGATTTAGTGCCCTTTTGGCTGCATCCCTCTTCCATGTTCCCAATGCGAGAGCAGAGCTAGGTGTTCTGGAGTTGTCCTTGTAGAACACTTCATGCGTGAGCTTGACTCTAATGTATTGTGATGCAGGAACAATAAAACAAATAACTTATGCTCTGTGTTTTCTCTCCCACCTCTTCTCAAAAAAACCCCCAACAAGCAAAAACCCAAACAACCTAGGCTTTGTTGCTATCCTGCTGGTTTCTTCTTGTCTTATGAAAACAAGAGCATCTAAGCTGGTGTTTTCCTGAAGACACATTATTCATGTGGAGGACTTTAAGGCATACAGCTCCTTTAAAAATACATTTTGTGCCAGCCGCCTGTTGCTGTGGAGAACTCATGTACTTGGTAGAGTGTTGGAAGGGCATTGCTAGCTCTGTGCTCCCCCAGCTCACGTGCATGCTCTGCCTTCTGTTGCTCTCTTTCAAACACCAGGTAGATTTCTTTTTTTTATTTTATTTTTTTTTTAATGAGCCACCTCGAGACACTAGCTTAGTCTTGGCTTCGTGTCTGTATTTCTGTGCTAGTCTATCATAGAAGTTTGGTTTCTGAGTTCGTATATGGACAAAAAAATTGACAAAAGTATTTCTTTTTGATTTTTAAAAGCATGTGCACACTTCCAATTTCATTATTCTTTCTCAAGATTTCATATGCTTTAGAAATAAAAAAATGGTAATCCACATACTTTTATGTAAGAAATCTATGGCAGGTTACTAAAACCTGCTGTTAAACAGATCAGTCCAAGTTTTAAAATCTCACTGATAAGCTATTTAGAGCTTATGTTTTGGGTTGGGTGTTTTGTTGTTTTTTTTTTTAAGAAACAATTAACAGGGCTCAGCAATTTGTTAGTTTGATTTTTCTGAAGTGTGAACTTTCACAGCTTCCAACCACATATCTGTCCCTTTGCAGGGATCTGTTCTTGATGAGGTTTTTATTATATGTGTGCTTAGGAGCTGCAGAGACACGTTGTCAAGAGACCAACTGTTTGAGAATGAAAGGCTTTACCAAATCATTTTTACAATATTAGCACTTTTTGAAAGCTTAGGCTTATCATACTTTGTGGATCTGTGTGTGCTGGAGGTTGTGAAATACCTGTCTGCAGGGAGCAAGGGGCATTTTTCTACTCACCAGTTCAATTCAGACTAGTTTCTCTTAAGGACTGGTGGGGAAGTATCGATATAAACCTATTTTCAGTAGCCTGATTCTTATCACAAATCCTTAGCATGTGGAGTATTTTAAAGCCAGCTAGCCTGATATGAAACCTTATGCACTCAGTTGTGCTCACCCATAAAGCCAGGTTGGTCTTTCAGAGCCAAACAATTCTGAAGGACCTGGTAGTTTTGTAGGGAAAAGCTTTAAATATTACATAGTAACTAAAAGTAGCTGAAAGTTGGAACCCTTCAAATAGCTGCCTTAAGTTTGATGTACTGCTTTTATCTGAGCTTAAGACTTTTGGCTGATACCCCAGGTTTAATTATTCTTACTATTTTTTTTCTTTTGTTGGCAAAGCAAAAGGATGTGTCCTTAGATAAGTCCCTGCTTGAGTGTATACTTACACTAATCTGATTTTGCAAAACCGTGCATTTGGCTGTTTTTCATTAATCTTTAAACAAAAGTTGCATCATAACATAGTAATTTTGTTTTTCTGCTTAGAAGTTTGCAAACACTCTTTACCCAGACCTTTTTTCCCTTATCTTTCCTATTCTACAAATAAAAATGTATGCTATTCTGAGTAAAACCTTTGATAATCACCTTTTTTTATTTGTTTGTTTTTTAACCAACAATTCAGAAATAATTATTTTAAGAGCTGGCTTGAATTTTATTAATGACTGAATGGGACACTTTGATATATATACTCCCAGTGTAAGGGCAGTCTTTAAGAAATGGTCCACTGTAAATGCATAGCTGACGTATTCCCCCATACTAGTGCATGCCATTTTTTTGAGGTTAATTTACTTTGATATTACAGTTTGTAACAGTTTGCGTGAAACATGTTGGCCAAGCCGATGCCATGCCCTGTTTTCAAGGCTCTGCTGTTGTCCTGTTTTGTCAGTTTGAAATGCCAAATGGAGGGCCTGTTCTCTGTCACTCATTGAGTAATTCCAGTATGCATATATCTCTTCCAAACTAATGTGATCTTGAGCAATGCCACCTTGTGAAGTTTATGTTGCATCTTGAAAGAAATGTGTGATTTAAGAAAATTGGTGTGATTTAAGAAAATTGGAGTTCATTGGCATTGTTTGGGCTTTAGGTGAAAAATTATGTGATCTGCAAGTATGGGAATTTGATGTTACCTGATCAGACGGCTGTAGACTTACCTGGTGTGACTGGGTGGAGCACACCCGGGTATGGGTGGTGAGGCCTCTTCCCTGCAGGAGACAGGTGCAGGTCTTTAGCTGGATATGAGGATATGAACTGGAAGAGGTCATATTACTGCTTAGGAAAGCACTGCTAGAGATTATATTATAACTTGGAGATTATTACAATACTGCCTTTCCTCTGGGCCATCTGTTTCTTATAGGAAGGAAGAAGAGATTAGCCTCCTCTTGTGGCCTCTTCCTTCATTGATTTGCAGGGTTCGACTTAATGGGTTTGTTCAGCAGTCAGCAGAAGCTTTTGGCTGCCTGTTGTAGAAATTGGAGGTGTGGAACCTGGGACTTGTTTTCTAGAAATTAACTTGGGATATGCAGGCCTGGAGTTATTTAAGAAAACTTCTATGTGAGTTCCTTTCATAGGTGAAATTGATGTGCCTTATCTGAGTCATATTTGTACGCAATGCCCACGCTTCTGGCTCTCATCAGAGTCCTAGATGACTCCTTGCCAACATGTTCCTAACCCGTATGTCACAGCAGCGACAAGCAGAGCCGCAGAAGAATCATGGTAGAGATTAGTCAAAGAGGTTGTGGTTGTGGTATTCTAGTTACTTTAACCTGGAAGCAAAGAGTGACTGTACAAATAGAACACACCTGATTTTCAGTTCGGTTAGGAATATCCGGCTTATCAAATGTATTGCACACATTCTGAGTCTCCCTACTGTACATCCTGCTGTCTTTTACAGGTTATGGCTTTTGTACATCTCAGAAAGTGGGAAAGCAGCATGGACAATGACCTTCAGTCCGTCATAGAACCAAGGTCACTGCTTTGTGTCTCTTTATTTTAAATGTCCAGTTATGTGGCAGCAACTTTACCCAATATCTGGTGGTAATGCTTTAAATAGGTAATATTTTGTGAGCGAACGCTTGGGCTTGTGCTTGCTTTAGAAAGCCAAAGTGGCACAGTCTAATGCCACAAAGCTTGTTTATGTTTGTATTTCCAGAAGATATTAGAGCAGAGACAAATTTTCCATTATTGACTGAAAATGTGCTTTGTCAAGCAAAGATAAAGCATGGTCTTTAATTCCTAATAATCACGATTGTGATAGCTGCCGAGTCAAGATTTTCTGATGGAGTCTTGCTTGATGTGGACAGAAGGGAATGATACTTAAACATCAGAAGCAAATACCTTCTGAAGCAAATATCTTATTAAACAAAGATCATAGAATCATAGAATCGTTTAGGCTGGGAAATACCTTTACGATCATCAAGTCCAACTGTTAACTTATGAAGCACAGGAGGAACACAGAGCTGAAATAGTCCATTACAGATTCTTTTGTTTCTGAAATGGTGGTTGACCTTAAAAAAAAAAAAAACCAGAAAAATATCTACTTTTTCTAAAGGAATTAAAGTAGAATTGATGAGGAAAAAATAACCACTAGCATAGATACAAGCTGACACAGCTTCTGTAATCACTGATGTGTTTTTGTTCACCCTTCTATTTCTATAACAGAGTACTCTGCTGAAAATCCAGTCTGAGAATCTTTCTGAAGAGTCCTTTGGAGATTATTGCCACAAAGACACAAAGAGCCTTAAACACCTCTGTACTGTAGCATGTCAGGTTTCAGATCTGAAGAGGATGCTTCAGATAGTCTTATGTGTTACTGCCAAAGGAGGAGCTATTTACCAATGCATGGCTATTGGAGCCTGAGATACCTCATGGCTGGCAAAAGTGTTTTCAGGAAAGGTCCATGCAGAGAGAGGTCATCAAATGAAAAGCGCATCATATACTTAATAGGGTCTAGTTGTTTGTACTTGTGTTAAATGGCATACATCCATTCTCATTTCTGTGTTTAGCCTCAGAAGTATGATACATCTTACTGAATGCTGCTTCATCCCTACAAACTGCTGAGTAGAGCTGAAGGTAGGAAATATTCTGGGGCATCACTGTTCTGATGATGCAGCCAGAAAGGATTAAGAAACTCCTGTTCTCCACCTCTAACAGTAACTTGATTTTCTTAGCAGTAGTAATTATATAGCTCTTTCACCTGTACATCTCAAAGCCTCTTACAGAGTATATAGTAAATAGCACCTGGTGTTACATTCATTCACAACCTGAAACAACTCTTAAGTGGTCTGTCTTAAAGCTGGCTTTGACTGTAAATCTCAGACTTACGTGTTAGTGTGCAGACCTGTCCTGCCCAGTGACTTCATCTCTTTCAGAAGCAACTGGTATTCTTAGCACATTATTGTTACTTTGCTCTGCAGTTCCTTCCTTCCACCCTATTAATGGTAAATTCTACATAATAGCTCACCTATGTTTTTATAGAGGAAATATTTCACAATTTCCTGCCAATTTAAACAAGAAAACAGTGATCTGCAATTAACTTTTTATGGTCTTACTCTGTGTTTTGCTTCATAACTAATCTCCAGCCTATTAGGCAGAGATTCTTTGATTATACCTCACTGCAGACTGAAATACTATCATTCCTTTTATGGAGCTCTTCTATGCAAGGGTGGAGCTTCCCGAGCTGCCTTTGCATTTTTGTTTTTTAAAATACACCAGATTTCCTTTTTGTTTAATGTTAATCTTGAAGTACTAACAAGATGATTTAAGATTTTCTGGCTAAATAGCATTGCTTGGAGTTTCAAAATGCCTGGTGACTTTTCATTGTCTAATTTCAGATACATTGAAATTGTATGCCTGGTTTCTGGACATATGTTGAAAAAGTAAAAGTGCTGCCTTCTAAAAACTTCCGCATATTGGAGTTACTCTATGTTTTAGCTTTAGTTCTTGTGTTAATTAGACATACACGTGTATAAGATACCTGATTATAGGGAAATATTCAGTGACTATTGAAGGAAGATTTTGTGAAGAGCATGCATTATGCTTTCCCTTTTTATCTGAAACAGCTTACAGAAAAAAGTAATTTTTTTTGTATTTTTTCCTCTCAGATCTCTCCAAAAATTTAAATTTCCAAACAAATACTGTAAAAATAGAATTGACTTTTTTGTTTAAACTAACAGCTCTTGCTGCTGTGACCCCCTTGCTCTCAGTAAAGATTTTAGTTAGGATATCCGTGACCCTATATCAAAGTGTTGGGGAAAAAAATCGATGCCTCATAGCAGGACAATCAGCAGCAGCATGCTGACTCACCGGTTTGCTGACAGGTTTTGCTTTCCTAGTTGATGGGGAAAGAACAAGGAGCACAAGAATCCCAGAGTATAATCATAATCAGTCAACCATCCCTTCTGTTAACATGCCTTAAATCATAGAAGGCAGGATTACTTTCTTCTGTTCTTTGCCTCTTTCTCTTCTCTTTCTTGCCACCTGTACCTTTTTTTAGGTCTTCAAAAGAGAAAAGACAGATGTGACTTGGGTAGTCCTGCAAGGAGGAAGATTTTTGAACAGATTTATCCTGACTGCTAAAGCAAGTACAGTAGGGGTCATTTAGGTGGAAAACACCCATTAAGGGAAATACTTTATCTGTTGTATACTGTACAGGAAAGCCAGTACATATGCATAGGAGCCCTTTCAGATAAGGAAATGCCTTAGCATCTTTTCTAGGGGGACAGAACCGAAACTTCTTGTTCCAAGCATCTGAGTGGAGTTTCTATCACTGATTTTATTGTTGTCGTTGGTGGTGTTATTTGCAACACATCCAAAAATAAATAATTTTGAGCCATTTTTGCCTTGAAGTTTTCCTTTTATTTATTTGACCAGATTTCCGTATGTTTGAGAATGACAGCATCTTTCTAGTGTGTACATAGCCTGACTCCAGGCCTTAGGCCTGGCCAAAGACTTCACCATTCATTTCACCACTATTGTAGCAAAGTCCTGTATTTTTGACAACCATATTGTGTTACATGTATCAGAATTCCTACTGTTGCTACTGGTAGCTTTGATTCTGAAATGTAATATTATGCTAAAGAAGAACGACTCAATATTGCCCTTCTTTATTCAAGCTATTATTTGGGCACAGCATTTAATCCTGCTCATTCTCTTGGTTTTGTCTGAGCAGTGTGTTATGTCTTCGTAATATCTAAACAACCTTTATTTTCCATTCCCTGAACCAACACTTTCCTCCAGGCTGGCATCTTCTTGCATCTTGATTATTTCAATACTATCTTTCTGAACTTGATAAATTAAGGTGAAAGAGGAAGGTTTAGAGACCTCTTACTGCCTAACCCTTCTCACTCTCATAAGTTACTAGAAGTAGGACTTGAACTCTGAATCAGCCAGTAGACCCCACTTCCATCACATCTTGAATTTTCAGGCAAATTCAGTCATATTTTCCAATATGCCCATCTGCTTATCAAGGGAGAAGTTTCCTGTGGTGAAAGGCAAAGTTCCTTGGTTGTTGTTCATGACTGAGAGCTCAGACCTGCGCTGTTATACACACAATGGAAAAAGTTAACATTGTTATTTTGATCAGACAACCTCAGAAATGTTTGGTGCTGAAGCAGGAGTTGAAATGCTCGTCTCCTTTTCTGTTACATGCTTAGTTTACTTGAAGGCTGTGTCATCTTTCCTTAGATGCCCATGACTTGACTCTTCATCTTGTGTGGTGTGTAAGCCATGGTCAAAGTAGTCACCTATGCCCAGAAACTCCTACAATGTGCTCCAAACCATCTGATCACTTCTTGGGTGCTTCTAAAGTAATCATTTAATAAACAAGTGAAATCAGCTATATTTTCTTAGAGAAAATGTGTTTAAAGGATATATTACTCTCGGAATGCTTTATACTCCTGCAAGACATCGTCTGCTTTGTTAAATAAGGGTATGTCAGAAGAGTGTGAAATCATTTGCTTAAACCTGCACTTGTTTTTTGGCTCTTTTCTTTTTTTCTTTAGCCAACATTTCTCCCCATAATTCTGCATGATCACCTTCCTCCACCTTTTTAGTCATGATGTCAATGTAGTCCATTTCCCATTTGTATGCATTTAAGAGTTTCTGAAGCCGAGTACACTGGCAGCTTGAGGCTTAACACATCAGGAAGTAACTACAAAGGTGTCCTGTGTTTTCTAGATTTAATTCGCAGACTTCTTGTGATGGAGAGAGTGGTCCTACTCCAGCACTGTGAACCCCACATGTTCCAGAATATGAAAAGAAAATCCATGCATCTATTTTCAAATGCTGGTTGTGTCTTGAGATTTTTATTTGGGCTTTCTTTTTGTTCTGATTCTTGAAGAGCCCCTTTTTTAACAAGTTAGGAAGTTTTAGGCTTACAAAACATAACTATGCCAACATCAGAAACAACTGTTAATCTCAACAGTCAAATTTAATACAGTCAGTATATTTAAATCTTTTGAGTCTTAGGATGAGCCTCTTAACACTACTCAGAAAGGGTTGTTTTCATGACTTTTACTAAATTGGATGAAGCTGACACCTGTTTATGCAGCCAGTCATACATAGCAAACATGTATTACAGAAACTCAAAATTATCCAATTACTATTTTCAGCAGTTACACTTTAATAGCCAGTTACCAATTTTTTACCTGAGTGTTCAGAAGTCAGTCAGGCTCCAAGCAGACAAGTGTGCTAGCAGTTTTTATGACGATGTCATTTTCTTTTTCTTAAGAAAATGCCATCTCCAAATACTGAAATGATAAAACAAAAATCACTGAATGTTACATGAGTTTTCATTTTAAAAAATAACCCTGTCATTGATTCTTTCTAATAAGAGAGCGATAGGTGTGATGCCTTACTTGTGACTTGGGTGTGTCAAGAAGGGACTGAAAAACAGCTGCCACAATTCTATTAGTATGAACTCAGGTTTGATCCTATATTGTGAGGACTGACATGACTCCCACCAAAAAGGGAGTATCAGGAACTTGTTCAGTGAGAGGAGGAGTGGTACTTAACTCCTGGCTGTAAAAAGAACATCCAACGTGGGGGATAGAAGAAAAATGAGGCAAAATCAGTCCATAACTAAGGATGAAGAAAAAAGAAGAAACCATGCATACCTTGCGTTGACTAGGATTTTCAGGTGTTAGATGGTTTGTTAGTTACCAGTAAAGCTTTCTGTTAAATGGCCATAAAGTCTTTGATCTTAGTGAAGACAGAGTTTGAATTTCTTGCCTTTTTTTTCCACCAAATTTCTTTACCTTGGGAGCTCTCTAGGATTTGATGCTGAAACTGTGTGTAATTGTTTAAAGGAATAATATTGGACTACAACATGTAAGAATAAATATAGTATGTGAGCCAACTAGCATAGTAAACTTTAAAGGTATTTGTCCCTGGTATCTAAAACATATTTAGATTTTTAACTGGCAACTCCTAAGAATAAATTTTTATAATATGATTTAAGTAACTCCTTGGAAGAATAATTTGGCAAGTTCTGTGTAACTTTTTTACTTTTTCCTCCGTGTGTTAGCTGCCTTGACACAGCTGAAAAGGTCATGGATTTGCCTTCAGCTAGTCTGAAGGTTTTCCATGCTGTGACATGCTGCTTATAGTGGTTTCTGTGATGTAGCGATGCATTAAAGAAGAAAGGTGTCTTTCCCTGAAAGCCTTAATCAAAGCTCAAGGGAGGTCTCAAAAATCAGGATTAGTGCTTTGAAATGGATTTAACTTGTGTTGGCTGTGATACAGAAGTTTTACACAGTCCTTTCAGTTTTCTCAGTTCAGGAAACAGGTTCCTGTGTGATAAGCTAGCGGCGTGGTAAATGAGTGGATCAGTGTGGCCAAACATAGTGTTGCATGAGGAAAAAGAATCGCATATCCTTGCTGCCTGGAGGTGGCTGGCTTTGCATGCCCTGGAGTATCCTGCTTGCTCAAGCAGGGGCTGAAGCCATATCACTTTCATGGGCCTGTCAGTCAGGTGTGTGTGTCTGTCAGGTCTTCCTTGAACTTCCTTTTCTCAGAAACATTACTGAAGATTTCTCTGGATTATGCTTATGCTAGCGGTTCTTATCTAGGTGTAACCGGCCTATGACAGCAGTTCCTGGGAAGAAATATTCCTGTAGTTAGCTGAAATGTTTCCGCAGTGCTTATAACAGTAGCTGTCATCAGGAGACATACACTTGGTTTCTCTGGACCTTTGAAATTGACTGATGAGAACAGTTTTGTTTACTCTAATAGGATTTCACCAACTGGAAAGCAGTAGGAAATTGTCCATCCCATTTCCATCCCAGCAAAAGGCCCAGCCAGGGGTGTGGAAGTTGTGTATTAGAAAAGCTGGACTGTTGCCCATATTACTAGGGTACTTCAGGGAAGCGAGTAGAAACTGTTCTTAACCCGGCAGTCTGTCCCAGCTTGCTCAGGCAAGTCTTTATGTTTGTTTGACAATGCTAAGACTGGGTTATGCACGCTATTTGCACAGCCAGCTTTTATGTTGCTAAAACTGTAAGGGGATACGTGCGTGGTAGTGGGGTTGTGCTGGGTTCTGTAACTGTTTAGCACAGGTTTTATGTTCCTCCCAAACAGTTGAGCTCTCAAGTGCAGGGGTTGCTTCTCTCATGGCACCTGGGGGAACCATGCATTGTTCCCCAGCCCCTGTCACCAAAGCTGTTAAGAGAGCTTCTGCTTTGTGACAGGCCTAGGACTGCAGCATGTGAAGGAGGCAGCACCAGCAGCAAAATCTTTCCATGCATAAAAAGGGAAGATTCTTGGTATACCTGAATGTCAGTTTGTATTTGTGAATAGCCCAGGCACCATGTCTAAAAGGCAGCAGAGAACTTTGCCTACTTTTCATATCCAGGGAAAGTGCTACTTGCCACCTGACCTGAAATATTTTAACAGTAGTTATTTTTATTATGGTGTTATCTGTTGCATGTATCACCTTGGAGCTTTTTTGAAACAGGTTGCCTGCACAAAAATGAAGAAATGTTTGTATCCCATTAGTTTCCCAGTCTTCAAACCACAGATGACAAAGCTGTTACCTAGCAGAGGTATGTAAGGGCTATTGTTCTTGAAGAGCATATATGTGGGATGTGTATGTGTGCATACTCTGTTTCTTCAAATTCCTTTACAGTATAACTGTTAATCCCTATGCCATGCTGAGCTGGGATATTATGTGTTCTTTTTAGAAATGCAGAGGCAAAGGTTACACTGTTTGCTGTGGGATATGCCAGGACACCAAATCTAGGATTATGATATGTGCATGTTGAGTGCTCATCTACATGCTTACACTAGTAGGTTATGCCTCACCACAAGGAGGGCTGTACAGTACGGTCTCCTGTCTCAGGATCTGCCAAAGGAGTGAGCTTGCATTGGACTGTGTAACAAGGTAACCACGAGAAGATCTCCTGTCACTCAATCAGGTGCTATAAGTAAAGATCTTCTAAATCAACTTTCTAAATAACCTTGAAACAAATGCAGAAGTAAATCTCCTTGCAGACTGTCTGCAGTATGACTAGTTCCATTTGGAAATAACTTTCCCCTGAGGCTTTCTCTCAGAAGGCCTTCTTGATGAGAGCATTTTCTTCCTTGTGCTCCAGCTAGTGTTGGAGTGGGAAGACTTGACACTTGAGGTGTAGTTGGACTGTAATGACAATACAAATCACAATAGGAAGGGTGCAACTGCAATTTATAAAACTTGCTGGATGATCAATAGTTTTTCCTGTATATTCTGTGGATAGCAGTTGGCTATGATAAAGCACTGGTTGTCAGTGTAACACCCAGCTGGAAATCATGCAGAAATTGAAGGATAGATTCTTTGAACATTTGGGAGATGTGGGATGCTTGGTCTGCCAAATACTTCAGGCAGGATGAATCCACCCCTTTCCTAAATAGGATATTTCCTGACTTCTGAATTTATTTTGGGGATTGTCACGAAAAGTCTGTTTTCTGGATTGAAGCCCAGCCAATCCCAAATCTGGAAATAACTGCTCATGAGAACAAAAGGAACAGTTATATTTGTCAACTATACTATTGCGGGTAAGCAAGATTTTGAGTGCAAAAAGGATCTGTGAAAAGCTTTCTCTTATGCAATTCAGTAGAATTACTTACATACCAAGGAATTTATATGGTTCTTTACTCATTTTCATGGGAATATATGTTTGTGTTGGGATGTTTGTGAAAGTTTAAACCAAATCAAGTTAAAATAGGTGCATTAAACTCAAGCAGGATGCTATATCTGTATGAACCATGACATCCTGAATTATGCTGAAAATAATTTTCTAGTGTGTGCAAAAAAACCCCTAGTATAGATTGGAACCAAAGCTAGTGAATTCCAAAGGTGTCAGCTGTTAAATTCTTGGATACTTCAGGATTTACCATATAGTGCATACTGCTGTAATATCCCTTTCTCAAAAGAAAATCTCTCCTTTGTGTGAAGTGGTCCCTCTGGGATCCGTGAGGAGAGAACACGAGGGGGAAATGACTGGGCGTTAACAACTTCCCACGGGATAAAGCACAAACAGTCCTCCCTTCAAACCAATCCAGTTACTGGGTGTGAGTAGGAACTCTGAATCTTAGTGGATTTCTGCAATTAAGAATACAGGCCTCGTGCTCCAGGAAATAATTAAGCAAGTGTTTATAGTGGTGAGGGAGTCGGAATAGGATCTGGTTATACCAATTCATTGTGGTTATTGGTCTTTCTTACCCCTTCCTATTTATAACTAATTCAAACGTGACTAACAGCTAAAGCTAGAACTAAACTACATGTCACATAATCTTTTTTTTTTCACCCTGCTTAATGGTGCAAGTTTAAACAAAGGCCTAGTTGTTTAAGCTCCCTTTAAACTCTATAAAAAGTTCACATGCTTCTAAGCCATGCTTTTAAATCACACCTCCAAGCCTGTATGGGAAAGCTGTCGGCAAATTTTGAGAAATTTATTCTTCGTTCTGTTCAGCACATGGCTGATGGCATCACAGGAGAGGGAGGAGTATAAGCATGAGAATGGTACTTGTAAGTGCTCTGCCTGGCTAGAGATGGAGGTGGGACTGGTGCCTCAAGGTCATGTAAGGAAATACCTGGAGCTTTTTGCCCTCCGGTCACTAGATCAATGCAGAACGTGCTTAGTGTGCTAAAAGCTCATATCCATCTGGTCAGTACTTTCTGTGCTGCTCTTAGGTGACAGATGTCCTCTCTGCAAATGCAACTATCTATATAGCACGAAATAGACCCCTATTTCCATTGCAGTCTTAGCTGACATGTAAGATTGAATTAAATGGAGGAACTGAGCTATGTGAATGGCTGAGTCATTCATGATGTCATAAGGCTTCCTCTGATGATTTCTGATTTCATCAGCTAGCCTCTGTCATACCAGAGTGCTCTTCCACTCTTTGTAAATAAAATGGTGGTGGTAGAATGGGACACAGGTACAGAGTATGTCACTGCTGTTGGATCATATCTAGAGCAGTGTCAAAACTTCCATCCTGACCTCCATGAATCACCTCACTTCAATTCTGTGATACGAGGAGTATCCAAACTTGTATCCAAGTGGTCCTTGGACACAAGGACCAAAAACGTTTTAACTACAACTTACTCAGGTTAGAAAAGGTGCCTTGAAGGCACACAAAATGGGGAGTAGGAGAAACCCAGCTTTTGGAATGAGACTTTTAGACGTAGCCACAGCAGGAGTCACTTCAGTAGCTTGGGTGGGTACCGGGTACTCTTACTTTTCCTTTCCTTTGTAATGGCACTGTACAGCTCTGAAGAAGTTTTCATACAGATGGCGAATTGTAAGCTAGCCCAGGAGGCAGGAGCAGCTTTTAGATATCAGTTGAAAGGAAGACAGAAAGAGACACTTCATTAGTACCAGAAACAACATGGATCTGGGCTTTAAATATGAAGTTCAGCTTTTTCAACGTTCATAACTTTTGTAGTTTTGGTTCCTGTTTGCATTGAATTAGAGTTCCCTTTGTGAAGGGAGGCGTCTCTGAAGTACGTGCTCTTAGGGGTATGACTCTGTTAAAAAGTTAGTGCAAGGTGAGGGCACAGACTGCTGGCAGGTCATTGCTCTGCACAGCCTGCCTGGTGCTTCTCTTCTCCCATGGTAAGGTGCAGTGTTTCAGCCTTGGTGGGTAAACTGCTTCGTGTCTGCTGTGCAACAAAAACATGCCCACAGGTTTAATGGCATAAGTGGCATGCTATAAATTTACATGATAACCCTATTGTGTTTGGATTGAGAGGAACTACAGTACTACACGTCGTTGTCTGCCTCAGCAGGAGAAGTTAGTGAAAGTCTTGTGATATGCTTGAGTCAAAAGTATTTGCTGTTTCTTTTGCTTGCTACGGGAGTCTTTACCAGAGGTAAGAACTGTGCCATCACAGTGTCAGGAGGTCAGGTACAAATGCTGTACAGAGCCTCCATGCACTAACTCTGTTTCTCACACACTGGAGCAAGCATTCTTTTACAATTTATTTTTTTTTCTTTTAACCATTTGGGGCCACCTCCCCTTCCCTCTTCATATCTATTTCTCTGTATCAGGAAAAAAAGAATTGTAAATGCAGGCACTCAGCTTACTCTTGACCTGAGAAAGATGGAATTGGTTTATTTGTCTGGAAGCCACAGAACTAGTGAATCTGTCATAGGATTCTTAGCCACTTATGAGAAAAGTCTGGGTTTAGTTTCAACAATTTAGTAATGAAATTCAAGCAGGGATAACAGTTGTGGTTCACAGTCTCAGGAGAGGTACGCTAAAGGACTTCATTTCCAGCTCTGCCCTCAGAGCTCTTGCGGCGGTGGGAGAGCTCAGAGCTGGGCTGTGGCTCCTCCAGCTGTCAGGAGATCAGGTGTCGCACTGAAGAGCGCTGTTGTAGTATTGATCTAATGTGGAGTGGACAAAAGAGGACTCATGTCTCTGACAGAAAAAAGGGTTGGGCTGTTCATGCAAACTTGTAGCTCAGAGCAGTTGGTTTCACTGGCAACAAGACAGGACAGGGGCTGTGGTTCAATTAATCTTTGTCTGGCCTTGTATGGCAACACTACTTGGGTTGATGTGCTGCATCTGATTGCATCCTGGTAGAAAAAGAAGGCAGCAAGAGGACATTGGAAGGTACCTTAGTTCACTGGCCAAGAATCTCCATTTGCTTCAGGCTTTTTCTGGCTTAATTTTGCATGGCTTCAGTGAGGTTGCATTGTTACTCAGGTAATTTGTAGGGTGCGGTCTGAGGTTGTTTCCTGGGTTTGACGAGTCCACATCCAGCTTCCTGTTTCCATGAACAGAGAGATGTGGGAGGTTTAGATTGTGAGAGGCTTTGACAGGCACCACCATGCGCATGCCAGAGGTTCTGAAAAAGCAGGTTTGGAACAATGGCTTTGAGGAAAAACCTTCTTGTCACTGGTTGATCTTCTTTATGAGAATTGCTGTACATGAGCAGACCGCTGCCCAATTTCTAAGCTTTTTAGCTTTGTCATTTTATGGTATATAGGCATAAAGTTTAGTGTGATCAGGTTCAGCAGCTCTGATACCTATTTACTTGTGCAATCAATCCTCAGCAAGAAACAACAAAGGTGTCCTTCAGACTTTAGCAGTTTGGTTTTCTGTTCAGTGTTTTTTTGAGTAAAGGAGGAGATAGTGATGCTCTCAGTAGCAAGAAAGATTCCTGCTTTTTTATTTAATTGAGGAATTTGAAGGGGTGGAGTAAAAGAGCATGGTTTATTCTTTTGTTTCATTTTCCTCTCCTTCAGAGAACAGATATTGCAGTTACGTTTATGTCATTCCAGTGCTAAACACTTGCTTTGACTTAAGCAGCAGCATTACTGCAAAAAAAGAAAAAGAATTAAATGTTTAATGCCATGCCACAAAGCACGTATGAATTACTGTGGAATGTTGACTTGCATTTCTAAATTTTGGCAGGAAATGAGGCAGGAAATGCTTTATTAGAAACCTTGTCCAAAGAATCTATACTGGCACGATTTAATTATGTTGGCAAGGGACTCTGGAAAAGTGCTCAAGCTTCCATCAAGCGGTGACAGCATATCTATATGTCTGCCAGTTGTTGCCTCTTGCCCCGCACACTGACATTTCAAGAGAACAGTCAATGTTTGCTGAATGGGAGCATGGAGGTGGAAGCAAAATAGAGCAACATTTTCAACTCCAGCAGTCTACTTTGGCATGCAGCACACTGCCTTTTCCAGAGGGATTTGTGTGTTCCGTGGAGTGGACTGGACTGGACTGAAATTAAGCATTGGCAACATTAATTGTAGTGTCCGCTGTATGTATCCATTTATCTGTATAGATATGTGTGTAATGACTCATACTGTTCTGAAGCCTTTCTGCATGCTCTTGTCTATGAACAGTTCAAACTACGTACAGAAGGCGTCACCAGTGATGTGGTAACATTCATGTTGTTCTGCTGAACTCCCAGTTTCAGTCGTCCTTTCAGAACCCAGGGACACAAACCACTTCAAAGGTACCTCAAATTATATTGGCAGGGATCTCATAAATTTGAGTCTGGTCCTGACTATTCCTCAGTGATAAACATTTATCTCTGTTGTTGCTAGGCTGGTAACAAGAAATGCAGACTTGGGATTTAGTTAGAGTAAGTGCCATTTGAACCTTACATACAGACACTACAAATAAACCTACCAGGCTAAACAGAAATCAGATGTGTAATTCCTTCCAAGGTAGCTAGATGCCTCGATATCTTTTCTGCAGGTAACCTGCTAGTTGAGAATTAAGAATTGCTGCTCCCTGTCTTCTCCTGACGGCTGTTTCTCTCCTTATCTGTATTACATTATTTAATTTTTCAGTGCTACTCTCCTACTTTCAAACGTTTCTCTTGCTACTGGTTGTAACTTTACCCTCAAAAAGGGGTCATTCTACAAGACTCTTGTGGGACATCACTGTATAGCTGACCTGATCCCTATTCTGCTTTTCCCATTAGACATGAGTTAAGGTCCTCAGAGCTGACCTAAATCAGCCATGGTCTAAAGATGGAGACTTGGTAAGACTATTAAGGATAAGTATCTAACAGTGAATTAGAAGTTACCAGATCTTTCTTTTTGCAGTATAGTAAATTGACATGAAACAGCCCAGGTCTCTAATGTTGAACTCTCGCTAGCCTTCAAAATAGAGTGACTGCATACAAACCAGCTGTTGTTAGTGGTCGCAGGCCCTTGCTAATTCCTGAGCTATGCTCAAAATTTGTTTGCAAGATCATTGACTGGTCTGGACCAAAATCGCATGAAGAACCAGCAATTGACAATGCAATAGAGGAATGTTCTTCGGGTGGCATACTCTAAGTGTGTAGGTTTTTTCCCCCTTCCTCCTCCTCCCCCTCTCTGCTTAATAGTGTCCATCATCTGCAGTGCATATTTGAGGGATTTAGAAGGGAAGTGCCCTATTATCTTCTCTGTATCCCACGCTGCCATATGGCTGTCCCCTGTGTAACTGGGAATCTGCAGAGAGGCTAGTCAATGAAGGAAGCAACCATATGTTGGAAATTGGAGATGGGTAACTGAAGTGGAAGCTGGGATTAGTATTGTCTCTCTCTTTCTGGCTCTACCTTTCCTTAGAAGGAAAATTAAAAGATTGTAGCAACTCTAGACAACTCTGAAAGTGGGGTTTGGGGTTTGATTATAGAGGAAGTAAATGCCGCACGAAGGGACAAAGTTAGCGTTAGCTTTTGCAGCACAGCGACATTTCTGAGGTTTGGGAATTGACTTATTTTCCCTGACTTTGAATGATTTTTTGCTACTCTTTGTCATGGTTTAATTTAAATTAACTCTACCCCAGCCAGAACCAGGACAGTTCTCCTTATGCAAGTGAAGGAGGGGCAGATGGGGCCTTCTCCACATCCAAATCACAAACAAATTGAGCAGTCCTGATCTTTTTTGGAAAACAAGCACAGCGATCCAGTCTTGGGGCATGAGAACCCGGAATGATGACAGAGTTGCTTCATCACCACTTCTTCCCTTTTAACTCTCTGGCAGGCACGCCTGCTTCTTCCTTTGCTGAAAAGTCTTTGATTCTGACAAGGAAAGAGGAACTGGGAAGTTGTTTGCAAGCACTCAAACTCTTTGCAACACTCAAGAATAGGAAGTTGGCCTGTGGTTTCCTTGTTTTTTGTTTGTTTTCCCATTTCAAGGAGGAAGAGGGACACTTGTCCTGCTCTGTGGGCAGCATCTGTATGGTGTGTACACAGAGTCCTCAGTGGAGATCAGACCCCTAAGGCACTTCACAAGCACCAAGTAACCCTGTACCACATGCAAGGCAGTAGAATGCCCCTTCCTAACCCTTTGGCCTCTCGGGAGGCACAAACAGATATCACATTGTCATCCCAGAATGGGAACTCCAACACCAGAAAGGATAATGTTACCCCTGCCTTTTTCTCACTATTTTAATACCTGTATTTTTATATTTGTTTTGGAAATAGCTTTTATTTTATGCAAGCCTGTCCAAGCAGCATTGGTGCACTGGTAACTGGCTGCTTTTCAGTGTTTTAATGAGATACAGTGCAGCATGTTTGTGAGGATTGCAAGCCGTTTGGCATGGGTTCTGTCTGCTTGGACTTCCTTGAGACACTGGTATTTACAGGGTGGGTTTGATTCAACTTCACTTTTAACTGGCCCAAACTGGGTATATTTTCGATGAAGCCAGTGGTGTAACCTTGATGCAAATAAGGAAAGAATAGGAGTTGATATAAAAAGAGTATAACATATATAAAAAGATATAAAATGATATAAAAAGATATATAACATATATAAAACTGTGCATAAGTGGGAAACGAGCAGTTTTCCTCGTCTTTCCTAGTGTGTTATGGTTGTTCACTCTTCACTTGCAAAAGACCAAAGGTCCTGAAACAAGGAAGGAGGGGGGTAGGAGGAAAAGCTTTCCTAATAGAAGCAGCAGCATTTGGTGCCTGCAGCCATGTCTTGTTTTAAATGTAATCTAGTCATTTGTTGTCAGTGGAACAAAATTATCATATCACCCTTGGCTAATACTTCGATAACCAAATGAGTGAATATATGCAGACTATGAAATGAGCTAAAACATCTGCAAGTTCCCTCCTGGCAAGCGTAGAAGTAGAAAGCCTAATTCAAAGTCTTCATCAGACTGTATGAGAGCTGATCCAAACCACGAGTGCTTTGGTGGGATTCACCTGAGAGTGGTAAGCTGCATCCATAAGACGGAATTAAATCTTCTCCTGTGGATGTGGTCACCTTCTGTATGGTCTACTGGGGAGTTTTGCATACTACTTGTAGGCAGAAGCAGCTGTCTTTCTGTCTGGGGGCAAGTACTTTCCAAGCCTCTGTCAGTGACAACCTTTTAAACAGTCAGTGGCTTCCTTTTAAACAGTGCCTTTGCCTCAGACAGTTTATTAAAATTCTGTGCTTCCTTTTCCATCTATCAAAACAAGGTGATGGTGAGCAAAATGAAAGTAGTTGTGTATTTCCTACCTCATTGTGAAAGTCTGAGTCAAGAATTGTTGCTCTCAAAGTGTACCACGACTGCATGCTGGGTCCTAGTCTGTAGCTCCACGCTGCAGAGCTCCACTTGTCTGCTTTCAGAACTGGTGAAGCAAGTCTCTTGGAGGCTTGAGTATTCATTTGTGATGTTGCAAGCAATGGCATTTTGTTCCTGAAGAGCAAGAAAAGGCTTGCTGGCTATCAGAAATTGAACTGATGTCTCAAAGAGTTTATGACAATGTATGGATTGTTAAATGAGGTCACAACAATCTTTCTGTTGTGTGATACAACAAACAGGGTATTGCAGAGAATACTAGTGACAGAGGTTCACACAAATCTTTAATCTTAAAGAGATTAAGTTTTGGGCCTATTTCACTTTTTTTAAGCTTTGCATAGAATATTAAAAATTAATGTGTTTCATCTTGTTTTTTTAAAAGGTACACAAGTCTAAAGTAAATAAACTGGTAGAGCTAAGAGGTATCATTTTGTAAAGGCAATAAAGTGACAATTTCTTGAAAAGGGGCATAAGAGAGACTGTTGCGTAGTGGGCACTTCTTTCAAGTTAATAATTGGGAACGGTGGGTTAAAATTTTCCTAAAATTCTCCTGTCCTTACTCTTCTGTGGCATTGTGGCATATTTGCAGTTTGGAAACAGGTACACTAGTAGTGAGTTGGAAGGAATAATTTAATTTGTATTTTTACTACATTTTCCTTGCTCTTCATAGAATGTCATAAAATATGCAGTTTAACTTGGTGATATGTTTTTTAGGCAGAATTACTGCTGAGAATAGGCTTGGACTTATGCCACCGAAATCACAGTAAGCTCATGTTTTTTTCCTGCCTTGGAAGACTGCTGTATATCTCACAGGGCCGAGCCCTTAATAATTGAAAGTCCTGCATACATAGGTCATTTTCTTTTTTCTTTTTGTTGCTTTAATTTCCTTTTCCTTTTTGCTATCCGAAGTTGCCACTTCTTATTGTCTGGTCTACCTTTTGTCAATCAATTTTACATATGACAGTGTAAAATACCACTTATTTTTATGTAGAATACTTGGAAGGGAACAGGACCAATGTCTTCCCTATTCCAATAAAGTCCTGGGATAACCCTTGAGGCTTTCTCAGTTGTGAGTTGAGACACTAGTATTTAAAGAGTGGGTCTGTTGTGAATAATGTTAATAGGAGAGATTGGGAGCTCTTCAATGAAAGGACAGGATAGATAACTCACAGGTGATTCTTATTCGCCTGCCGCATCTCCCCTACAGTCCTTTGTTCTTAAGACATTTGATTTTTCTACAGCTAAAAGATCAAGGACAAAGGTGCTTTTCAGCTTTTTCATTTGAGTTCCCGGACTGCTGTGGGGAAAATGGGGAGAAGAGGTAGGCATTATTTCCTCTTTTTAATTAAGTCGTTGATTTCACTATCTTTGTACAAAAAGTGTTTAAGCTGTAGCTGAGTCACTGGCAGATTTGTAAAGGCAACTTTATTTTATTTTGCTTAAGCTTGCTGGCCGGACAGGTGCATTAGCTGTTATGAGAGAGAAAAGTTAAAGTTCTTTAAAATGAAACTTCACTTTGCGCAATTCTGTGATCTTGGCCCTGTATGTCCTGTGAAAATCTTTGCGCTTGGTACTGTTGAACAGTCCTTTACAGATCTGTTTTATGAGTTGATACTTACAGTTCAGCAGTGGTCAGTGTAAGGCAGTTGAGTACAGAGTGTAAACTACGAATGTGGTCCTTTTGAAGTCAGAGTTTCAAGAACTAAATACAGAATATGTTGGGGGGGAGAAATGGGATAAGGTCAGGAGAAAAAGGCTGGCAGAGAAAATGGAATAATTGAAAGCAGAAACGTTGTGGCTCATAACCTTGTAGCAGGTGTATCTTCATCTGTCACAGCAGCTTCTTCTGTCTGATTTCCCCTCTGTACCAATGGTTACTGGGGGACTGTATTGAAGAGAAGCCACCCAGTAACTCTGAAGCAAAGCATTTTAAAGAAATGGGTGAAGTGTGTGTGTATATAGATTGGTGTATATATATATAGTCAGAACACATTTATCCTTGGTTATTTCTAAGGGAGTTGGGTAGTAACAATGCAGTGAGAGAGGAAAAGGAAGTGCTTTCTTTATTCCCCACTGATTCACTACCTAAAAAAACTGCAAAATATGAGTATCCCATACAGCTGCATTAGGAAAGACAGCCTCAGTGATTCATTTTGTTTGTTTTACTTGAACAGCAATAGGAGAAACAACTTATTATCTTAATAAATTAGTTCAATGTTGTATAGCAAACCCTTTACAACTGCCATTACGTTTCCTCACGCCAGAGTTACAAACCCTGATTTTTACATCTGTGAAACATTGAGAGTCACTGTTTTGAGGATTTTCAGGTTGTTAAATGAAAAATCAGAAGCATTTAACAGTTCTTGCAAGTATGTTTTTGGTAGTATGTTGAAAGCATCATATCTGAAGTTTTATTTGGGTTGTATTAGCAATCGCATCTCTAAGGGCCGCATGCTCAGACATGACTGGTGTCACCTCTCAGATGTGCAGGGAGAAGGCAGAGAAGCAGGACATCATGAGGTCTTCAGAGGTCTGTTTTATTTCATTAGAGCCTGTTTCACAAGCAGAAGGTAGCCAGAGCATGTTATTTTGTTGACCATGTCCTTTTCTATGCCAAAACCATGTGTAGAGGAAGTGGAAATTTCATGTTTGGTTTTGCTCGCTTTTCAGTACTTGGCTGTTGTGTCAGCTTCTTTTCAAAGCCGTTGTTTGCATGGAAAGCCATGTGATACAATCACCACTGTTTGTGTGGTTGTTTTAAAGGGATTTTACTGTAGGTTATTCCTCCACTGTTGTGTGTTTCTTATAGTTAAATTTATTATATTTTTTTAAGTGATTTTTTTTTAACGGCCTTTTAAATCATTGCGTGTAAGGTCAATGAGCAGAAGTAAGTAACCAGACATTTGGGGTTAGAACTAAGTTGGGTAGAGCCTTGTTTTGCTCTGTATTGGGTATGGATTCTCTAATGGAAAAGGAAGTCTAAAATTAAATCCTGTAACAGAAAAATACATAGTTGAAATAATTTGCTGACAGTTGAAAAAGACACCATAATCTTCTCTTTCTGGCAGTTATTCTGAAATGAAATGTAAAAGATGGCATGACTTAGTGGAAGGTCAATATAGAAAATAGTATTATTGCAATTGTCAGTACCCTTTCAAAGGTGTTGGTGTTTGTCACAAATCCTGCCTGTGAAGGGTAGGGTTTTTGGTAGTGGTATTAGACTGCCCGTGAGGTCTGTTGCTACAGCACATTCCCAGTAACTTTCAGTTACTCTTGTAACAACAGACATTCTGTATGAAGTTTCAGATTAAAAGTAGTGGGGGAAAATAGAAATATAACTATAGAAATACACTCTGCTTCTATTTCTACAGAAAAAAATAACTGTAGTGAAGACTCATAAATCAAAAGAAAAGTAAGCAAGCCTTGTGTACGTTAAGTCAGTTATGTGGCCTGAGCTTGTCAGTCAAACATAATGAAATTCCTATTTCTGCTGAAATGATTGTATTTCACTTCAGAAAGGAACACAGAAGATTTCACTAGTTCATGAAATGCCTTTAACTGTAAATATGTGGGAATTCTGTGACCACAAAAAAATTACTAGTGCGGTACAAGCTGAACTTCATCATATTCTTTTAATGCAAGGGGAATAACATCATGGAACTGGGCAGACACTAACTATGGCGTTTTTCTAAAATTTGATGTGCCACCAAGTAATAATCCAGTTGTAAGAGAGAAAAACAATGGTCATGCAAGGAGATGTATCATTGTTTTGGTATGTCGTGATGATAGCAAAGGATCATTGTCAATTGTGCTTTTGAACAAAAAACCTGTGAAAGAAAGGGAAAATCCTTTGCACTGTTGTCTTGTGGGGAAAAAATGGAAAGCAAAACTGTGTGGGACAACAGGTTGATGAAGCACAGTAAAAATGGCTGAGACTTCTTACTAAGAAAATACCTCTTTGCAAAGTTACTAATGCTGACAGCCACTTTTGTAAAGAAAGGAAGACTTTTGTGATTCCAGAGATTATGAGAGAGAAGATAACTTTGTTGTTTTAGCCAAACTATTAACAAAACCCCATCAAAGTGTTGTTTTCCTTGCTACCTTCAGCAGATGATATTAAGCCGGTTTATAGACATGAGCTGGTAGACATGTCTGAACAAGAAAGTAAGCATTTTTCCTGTGTTATTCAGCATTATAAAAGTTTGCTAAGACTCAATCAGATTTATATTAATTTTTAATGCATGGTAATTTTTTTCTTACTGTCCAAAAATGGGTGCACTTTACAGAGGTGTTTTTATAGCCTCACAAATATTTGTAACAAATGCTGGCACTAGACATAAATGAGCTTACAAACTCATTCTGGACCCACAAGCTACCTGTCTGGAGAACGCACTTTGCTTTGGGGTTGCTGCATCAATTAGCATCCTGCACAGAAATATTGGCATCTTCCAGCAGTGCAATAACAGGTGTACACTCATGGAGCTACAAAGAAGACCATAACAAAATAGCAACCAGCCAGTACCAAGTTCACTGTATTCTTTTAGCCTCTCAGGAAGCATGGTTCATCTTTGATAAATGCATAGCTGCAAAAGATTAGGGGGAGTGGGCAGAAAAGACAGAAATCTAAGCACCCATTTGGCTTAACATTTTCTGCACCATAACTATTTTCCTAAATGTAATTAAAAACTTCGAGCAGCTGCTGAAGAAACTGTAATCTCTGCTGTCCAACCTGCTCTTTTGCTCTCTTACTTTACATGTCTCAGAGCAAACAGAAATGAGTCATGGCTAAGTTTTGGGTTCCATTAGAATGTTGCAGTGAAACTGAATATGATGTGCCCAATTTTATAGCTTTTTTTTTTTTTTTTTTAACCACCAGTTTGATTAACAAAGTAATGTCTTACTTCAGGGACTTCCATGCAAAATGCTTTGGTTTTGAAGAGAAGTTCAGCAGGTTTGACAGTAAAATGTTATAGAAAGTGTATGTGCATAACTGTGGAGGCAAGAAGCATCTTCTGACTCAAATTCTTCAACTGCTGTAATCTAATACAGTTTTAACCTGCTCCTGTGACTGTTTTTTGCTTGTTTATGAACACTGGAAGGTTAGTGAGAGAGAAGAATCTTGTAGTCAGATTTGCAGAATGTAGCGCAGACCATTTGCAAAACAGCTTTAAATACTATGCGCTCAGAGCTGAGGCTTTGTTTACAGAAAGTTCAAAGTTGTAAGCTCCTCAACTGAAGCATCCCTTTCAACCAAAAATCATGACACCTCTGCTGGACCCAACTAAGGCCAGGAGGGAACAGATGCTGGCTGAGCAATGGGCTGATTTTTCAAGAGGAAAAGTCAGGCTCTTGCCTAGGCCAAAGAAGAAATGATGGAAGACATGCATGCCACAGTGAATGGTGCTGGTCTTGGTTGTGACATCTAGCTCCCTGTTTTGTGTTTTCACTGCAGCAAATTCATTGTGCTGTTTACTTGTTGGGATGCATGCAAATTTCTTAGCTAGCTGTCTCTTACATGACATGGATATTATTTTTCAGGCTGAACCTACCTATTGTTACTGTGGCTACTCTCCTTGGCAAATACCGTGGGACCTCATTTCCATTAAATTGTAGTTTTTCTCCTTCTACCACTGTGATATTAAGTAACTGTCTGACCAGCCAGTTACTTCTCTGCCCCACACGAGTTGCCAGCATGACTGGACGCAGCCTGTTCAAAAGTTCCTGGCAGCTACTTTGTCAGTCAAGCAACACCCATGATTGTTTTCAGCTTAGGGTTTATAGGGATCTGAATATAAAAGATTCAGACCCCTATAGACCGTCGTGAGACAGGTTAGTTTTACCCTACTGATGATGTGTTGTTGCAATAGTAATCCTGCTCAGTACGAGAGGAACCGCAGGTTCAGACCCTTGGTGCGTGCGCTTGGCTGAGGAGCCACTGGCGCCAGGCTACCATCTGTGGGCTTATGACTGAATGCCTCTAAGTCAGAATCCCACCTAGATGTAGCAATACCGCAGCGCCGCCGGCACCTTGGTGGGCTCGCGATAGCCGGCCGCCCGCCCCGCGCGGGGCGAGCCCGGTGCGGAGTGCCGCTCGTGGTCAGGACCGGAGGGGTGGACAGATGCGGTGCCGCCTCTCCCCCGTCGCATACCGCATGATCGTGGGGCACTCAGCACTAAATCATTCGTAGACGACCTGATTCGGGTCAGGGTTTCATACGTAGCAGAGCAGCTCCCTCGCTGCGATCTATTGAGAATCAGCCCTCTCCCTGCGAAACGGTCCTCAGAGACAGGGGAACAGAACAGAGCTGGCAGATCTTTAAGGATGTGATCCACGGAGCGCAAGAGCTCTCGATCCCTAGGTGTAAGAAATTGGGCAAAGAAGGGAAGAGACCAGCATGGCTGAGACGAGAGATGCTGGTCAAACTAAGCAGGAAGAGGGAACTGCACAGGCAGTGGAAGCAGGGATAGGCATCCTGGGAAGAGTATAGGGACGTGGTCCGGTTGTGTAGGAATGGGGTCAGGAAGGCCAAGGCGCAGCTGGAGCTAAACTTGGCTAGGGATGCAAAGAATAACAAGAAGGGTTTCTACAGGTATATCAGCCGGAAAAGGATGGTTAAAGAAAGCGTACCCCCGCTGATGAGCGAGACTGGCAAGCTGGTAACAGCAGATGAGGAGAAGGCTGAGGTACTCAACACCTTTTTTGCCTCAGTCTTCACTGGGAACCTCTCTCCTCACCCCACCCGAGTTGATGGATGGCATGAGGGGGACCGGGAGGGCAAAACCCCTCCTACTGTAGGAGAAGATCAGGTTCGTGACCACCTGAGGAACCTGAACACACGTAAGTCCATGGGACCTGATGAGATGCATCCCAGAGTCCTGAGGGAATTGGCCGATGTAGTCGCCAAGCCACTCTCCATGATATTTGAAAAGTCATGGCAGTCAGGTGAAGTCCCTGGTGACTGGAAGAAGGGAAACATTGTGCCCATTTTCAGAAAGGGTAGAAAGGAAGACCCTGGGAACTACCGACCTGTCAGCCTCACCTCTGTGCCTGGGAAGATCATGGAACAGATCCTCCTAGAAGCTATGCTAAGGCACATGGAGGCCAGGGAGATAATTCGAGATAGCCAGCATGGCTTCACTAAGGGCAAGTCCTACCTGATTAACCTAGTGTCTTTCTATGATGGTGTGACAGCATCAGTGGACAAGGGAAAACCAATGGATGTCATCTATCTGGACTTCTGCAAAGCCTTTGACACGGTCCCCCACAACATCCTTCTCTCTAAATTGGAGAGCTATGGATTTGATGGGTGGACTGTTTGGTGGATAAGGAACTGGCTGGATGGTCGCATCCAGAGGGTAGTGGTCAATGGCTCGATGTCCGGATGGAGACAGGTGACAAGTGGTGTCCCTCAAGGGTCCGTACTGGGACCGGTGCTGTTTAATATATTCATCAATGACTTAGACAGCGAGATCGAATGCACCCTCAGCAAGTTTGTGGATGACACCAAACTGAGTGGTGCGGTTGACACACCAGAAGGACGGGATGTCATCCAGAGAGACCTGGACAGGCTGGAGAGGTGGGCCTGTGTGAACCTCATGAGGTTCAACAAGGCCAAGTGCAAGGTCCTGCACCTGGGTCGGGGTAACCCCCAGTATCAGTACAGGCTGGGGGAAGAAAGGATCGAGAGCAGCCCTGCCAAGAGGGACTTGGGCGTGCTGGTGGATGAAAAGCTGGACATGAGCCGGCAATGTGCGCTGGCAGCCCAGAAGGCCAACCGTACCCTGGGCTGCATCAGGAGAAGCGTGGCCATCAGGTCAAGGGAGGTGATTCTGCCCCTCTACTCTGCTCTGGTGAGACCTCACCTGGAGTACTGCTTCCAGCTCTGGAGCCCTCAGCACAAGAAGGACATGGAACTGTTGGAGCGGGTCCAGAGGAGGGCTACAAAAATGATGCGAGGGCTGGAGCACCTCTCTTATGAGGACAGGCTGAGAGAGTTGGGCTTGTTCAGCCTGGAGAAGAGAAGGCTGCGGGGAGACCTGATTGTGGCCTTTCAGTACCTAAAGGGGGCCTATAGGAAAGATGGGGAAAATCTTTTTAGTAGGGCCAGCTGTGACAGGACAAGGGGTAATGGTTTTAAACTGAAGCAGGGTAGGTTTAGACTGGATATAAGGAGGAAATTCTTTACAACGAGGGTGGTGAAACCCTGGCAGGGGTTGCCCAGAGAGGTGGTGGAGGCCCCATCCCTGGGAACATTCAAGGCCAGGTTGGACGGGGCTCTGAGCAACCTGATCTAGTTAGCGGTGTCCCTGCTCACTGCAGGGGGGTTGGACTAGATGACCTCTAGGGGTCCCTTCCAACCCAAAACATTCTATGATTCTATGATTCTAAAAATGTCTTCTGATTTTTAGTTTAACTGTTATTTCTGGAGACTTTAGATTTTCAAGACTAGACAAAGAAAAAAAATTGAATCTGGCTTACTTGTAGTTACAGTAAAACGCAGTGGTCAGTGTCGAAACTCTTAAGACAGTTATAGAGTGCTTATTCTCTCAGCTCTGTAGTATGGTGGAAATGAAGGGAATGGATGAATAGAAGAACACTTACCGTAGGGCGGTTTCCTCTTCATGGTACATATCTGTTTGAAGTAAGTATTGGACTCTTAGACCTGTCATCTGCAGGGTTTTGTCTGAAGTTGGAGGAAGGGCAAAAAATAATCAGCCTAAGTAGAAATGCAAACAAACCATCATGCTTTTAATCACAGAGGCAGTGTGGGAATCATAAATCAGGGAGATGACTAACAGAGTGGTTGCAGGAAGCACGGATGAGTAAGAAAGTTTAGATTTCTCTTTAAAGATACTCTAGCTGCTCACTGACCCTGCACTTGCTAAATTTTTGTGTCACAAGTACGACGAATAGAAAACGAGATTATATAGAAACAAATCAGTATTATGTTGATTCTCCCATACACCCTTCTAACCCGTTTTCTAGACTCTGAAATATGTATGCATCTTTTAACCACATACAGTAGCAAACCAGTATACCCTTCTGATTGCATGTACAATATACACACACACACAGGGTGCTCCTTTGTTCCTGGTTCTTTCCTTTTGTGTTGCTTGCCCTTGCTGCCTCTCAGGAATGAAAAAAGATTGTAATATGATGGAGTTCTTTTTTTCCAGAAAAGAAACCAATGAAGTTTGAAGAGACAGAAGAACGTAATAAAGTAGCTTTTTTGTTCATGTAGATACAGTTGAGATACCTCTTCATTTCTTACTTGGGCAAGCAAGGAAAAAATTGGAAAGTTCTCCAGATTTCTAGATCTATTGCCTTAGACACAGCTTTGAGCCTGGAACCACAGCCATGAGAATATAGTAGTCAAAGAATGTTCCACAAAAATGTTTATATTTCAGAGAACTTATGTGCTCACAAATTTAGGTTTTTCTGTGCTCTATCAGTTATTTAATTTCCGTATCAGTTATTTAATTAGATATTTAATTTCCGTAATCCTTCCTCCTTTTGCTTTGATGACCCTTTCTTAAGGCTTACAATGATCTTTTAACTTTCCTTCTTGTAGAGTAATCCAAAATTGATCTACTGCTATAACAGCACCTGGAGTTTTAAGATTTCTAGAACCTCTTTTCTGTTCTATTTTAGTTTTGTGAAGTCCTGGGCTTCTGACACAAGCTTTATATCTTCAAATATGTCCTTATTTTTAATATATGTATAATATAGTGCCCAACTTGAGACACCTTTGGCCTGATTCTGAGGAGTTCCCAAGCTTCCAGCAGATGCATTGCAAGCAATGCATGTCCAGAGATTTCTGTTTTTCAGTTTCATTGTATAGAACTTCCTGAATCTCTGTCTTAAAGTTTCTCTGGCTCACTTTCCAGTTTTGGAAATGGTATCAGCAATGCCACTGCTGTCCTGCCCTTCAACATTCTCTGCATAAGCTTTGTGAGCTTTTTTATAACTCTACACAGTGGTAGAACTTCATTTGTTATGCTTTTGATGTGCAAAAATATTGTAGCCAACAGTTTAATTTTTTGCAGGTAGCTAATTTGGTTAGGCCACTTGTGGCAGAGCCAGGTGTCAGTGCAGGGCTCTGCCTCCAAGTTTACATTCACCAGTTCAGAAATTGGTTGGAGATCAATCAGTGCCACTGAAGTCTTGCATGTTGAGAGTCTCCCCTTTCCAAAAAGAGGTGCCTTCTCTACCTGTGTCTCATCCCACAGTCAGTTCTGTAAAATCTACTTGCAAATTTCTCCAGATCAGGCAAACTTATTTGTCAGCTTCTAGTCTTGTAATACCCTGAAGTTCAAGGGGTTTTCCAGAGTCAGAGAGAGAATGCAAAGCTCCTTCAACTCTGTATAATGCACCTTGAGCAACAAGAGATTCTGGACAGTGCAAGCTGCAGGCCCTCACCCCGTGTACCAAATCTGCATGCCTCCTTGGCCCAGCACAGCTGAAAAGTTGAGGGAGGGAAGTGTGCAAGAGATATCTCTTTCGTTCATGTATGCAGAAACAGTGTAAGAGAGGACTTTGATGGGATTAAGTAAGCATTATGGACTTGAATCAGCCCTGTGGGGCAACAGTGAGGAACAGGATCTGTGCAAGTCCACTGAGAGATAAAGAGTAAATTGCACCAGGTAATGACAGTATTGGACGATGAGACTTCAGTCCTGAAAACCTTAATGCATCTCCTTTGTTTTAACGATCTGGCTTGTCCTGTGATACACAGTCGCTTGTCTGCAGGCTCAGGATTTAACTTTTGCGGTGGCAAACTAATGCTGTGGAAGTTTGTTGATCAGCAGTTGCAGCACGAGTATTATACTCTGGTGAGAGCAGAGTTGCTGTTGCAAGGGTCCTTCAATCTCCTATTCGCATGTTTTCTGGGCTAACAGTCTGTAAGTGATAGTTGGATGAAGGCTTTTTTTTCTTATTTTCTTTAAATCTCTTTGATTTGCTGTCTTTCTAGTTTGAGGGTTCTGCCTTATTGCTGGTAGGTGACCTCTTAATATTCTGGAAGCTTGAGTTTTTTAAAAAAGGATTGATGCTTTCAACATTGAAAAAAAATTCCTTTGCATTAGTCCATTATAACAGCCAAGGCAATTTTCCACATGGTGGCTTTATGGAAATGGGTTGCAGCTCTTGCTGACCATGACCAGAACATTACAGGAAATGTATTTTCATGGAAGATTTGCTGCAATTGCCAACTGGAGAAAGGGAGGGGGACAGGGGTTTGTTCTGTTAATGGACAACTGCGTGCCATGATGTGAATCCCTTCTGTTAAATTGAATTGGTTTGCACTTTCCACTATTGCTTGTTCCATGCTGAAAGAAATAGTCACTGATATGCCATTTCCCTCTGTAAGGGAACAGAGTGTGTTGGCGTAGCATGACACCTTATGCTGAAATGGGGTGAACAACAAATGCATTTAGGTATCTGACTGAGATAATTTAAGCAGTACAAACAATTGGAGTGTTTCCATGGAGTGGCTTGGTCAGAACCGGAACTAATAGAAATTGGCTTTGCAGCCTCAGTGCTTATAGGTGGGTAGTATCTCACATGATTTACAGTAGTACTGAATGAGGGTTTAAATCTGCAGATGTTACTGCACAAGCATGGCTTTAAGCATGTGGATAGTCTCTTTAAGTTAAAACTTTAGCAAGAAAGTCTGAAGGTTTGGGTGGGTTTTGGTGTGTTGTGAGTGTATTTTTTTCCATAGCTGCTGCAGCTGAAAGTTTGATACTTTCCAAGTAGAAGCAGGAATGATATGTGGCCTTATTTATTTGTGAAAATGTTATCTGTGTTGGGAGTAGATGATCACTTGCAGGAAAAAACACTGCATGACTGATTGCCCTATGGTAAATATTTGAATTCCATTAGGTCTGTTATCAATTCCATATGAGAGATTTTCTGCCTTTTACTGCATACACAGGAGGAGAGAACAGAAAAGAGCAGAGAATGAGCAGAGAACATAGGTACCATCCCCTAAGCTAAATTCCTTGTTCCTGTCAAAGTAGATTGGAGCTGCGGGGCAGGGATACTTCTTAAATACTCACGTAGCATCTTACTGACTTATGTTTTCATTTAATTTTTCTGCAGCTTGATTTCAGTCCTCTCTTGTAAGGAATTTAAAGCTGAGCTCTGCAAGTTTATATTGACCCTGACACTGGATAGGTAACTGTTGAAACAGAGTTTAATAGAGATTTTACTTGAAATTGGCAAATGTTGTTCTAAAAAAGTGTATGAGGTGGGATTTGCTCTCTAAGAGTAGGGTTATGCCAAACTGGGGTGGGGGTGGTAAGCCTATCCAGATGGTAAAAATAGTGTTTGTAAAAATAACGTTTGTAAAAGTAGTTTTGGAGGGGTTGAGGTTTTTATAGTGATGTATGGAATTTTCAGTGGTTGTGTTGGTTTTGCTTTGAATTTACTCTAGAAGAAAGTTTTTATGTCTACTGCGTGATGTTTGTAATTACACAAGTGGGGAAAGAGGAAATGGTGAAGT
Organism: Gorsachius magnificus; assembly: GCA_034008185.1. Lineage (NCBI taxonomy): Eukaryota > Metazoa > Chordata > Aves > Pelecaniformes > Ardeidae > Gorsachius > Gorsachius magnificus. The sequence continues at coordinate 23,273,544 of CM067087.1, read as the reverse complement.
AAGACTAATTAGGTAAAATTACCCTGAACATACAATAGATGTATTTCTTGACAAGTTGCCTATCTGTGTGTGAGAAAATTTTCATTATTAGTCCTTTAATTTCCCATTCCCAACAAGGAGGAATTGGTTTAGCTATGTTGCTTGCTGAGCAGAAAAACTTGAATGATCAATTGAAGTTCACCCTTTTGAGGAGATACTGTTTTATACTAAGAGCATGTACTGGACAAATATAGTTGATATATTTCATGTGTCATATGATATATTTCAAGTCTGGTTCTAATTTTGATCTTGTCAGCAGCATTGTATTAATGTTGCACAGCTTATTCTGCTATATGTGTAATGTTTTAATGTTAAGCATGTTAGGCTTAGAGAAATACCCCAGTAAGCTGGAAGGAATTGGGAAGAGGGAGCATGGTGGAGAGGAGATGACACTGTCTTGCTTCCTCTTTTTGACTAAACTCAGGAAGTGCAAGGTATAGTGCTTATTTGTTTGTAAAGCTTGGTGATGGTAGCGAGAGAATACTAAGGGTGGATGGTCTCCAAACATTTCTGTAGTATCCTGAGCGTGAGACTTAGGAAAATATGCATAAAACTTTTGACACTGCAAAAGTAAGTTGGGGAATCAGTCATGCAATGCTTTTTCCTGCAAGGGAACAAGGCAACCTTTCTGTATTGGCTCTTATTACTGCTTATCTTCTGGACAAAGGTATGTGCAATGAACAACCTCCACAAAACCTAGTACTTTGAAACAGTGAGGGAGGGAAATGAAAAGGGAGAGGAAAGTAAAAACCTAACCTTAAGTCCTGTCTATACAGTAAACACAGGGAGTGAAGCCCACATGTGCACTGTATGATCCCTGCTTTTTCTTTGCTTTTTTTTTTTTTTTTTTTTTTTAATTGATGGGTAGCCATTCTTCTTAGTGTAGATAACTGAAGTCCAAGCTGCTTGGGGGAAGGGCTGGAGTTCAATAAAACAGTCAAATGAGACACAGTGAAATAGTGCAATCGTTTTACAAATCAACTCTCCCATCAATGACTGTTTCCACCTGACTTCACTGGCTTCAGTGGTAGACTGAGTATGACATGCTGTCTTGTATCCCAAAACCAGAACTATTAAACCAACATATCATGCATGAGTTCTTAACACAGAGGATTGTTAAATATTCACTGGGACAGGAAGAAATGTAGGCTTTATGAAGAAAATCAAGCTCTCCTGTGCCAACTGACTATTAAAAATTTGTTGGTAAAAAATTACAGTTCAGCCCAATTGTGCTAGACTGTGCGCTCGGAGAGCTATGTATAGCTTGTTCCCTTGCTGAGTCCTGTTAGCAAGGCAGCTCCTGAAAAAAGGGACTGTTTGCGTAACAGGATGAAACAATGGATTTCTTTGCGTATTGGTAGATGGATATGGTGCTTAGAAAAAAGTGGCTTTAACGTTCGTGTGGTCAGTGCTCAGCCTTGAATAACTCTGAGATAAATGAGCCCCATGCACCTGGTACTTGGTGCAGAGCAGAAGAAACAATATGCTTCCAGTCAGTCAGCAGGTTATTTAGTTGATGAATGAGTGTTAGTAGATATATGTTGGCATGGATGAATGTAGTAATGCTTTTTGTGGAAGAAACAATACATTTACAGTGCCTGTTTTAGGAATAAACATTAGATGCTTGCACTGGAAATGACGTTAAAAGCTTGATGTCAACTCATAAAAGTTGATAAATGCAGAGTTAAGGCTTAAAAGTCCTTAGGGTCTGTTTTTGCCTTGGACATTACAGCATCTAAAAATACAATATTTTAACTCTGCGTCTCTTACATATCTGTAAGAGTGAACGGACATAACAGAAGCTGTGCAAGTGGGAGTAAATGACAGAGGGTCCATCTTCGATTTCTCTATCCATTGCAGTACTTCAAATGATGGAGCAGTCTGTCAGTTTGCTTATGCAGAAAATTTTCTTTTCATTATCCCACTGACCCTTTTAGTTGGAATGGGGTTTTTTTGGTCACGATAAAGTATGGTGATGGACTCTGTGTCTTGAAATTTTCTATGTCTTGTTGTCTTGACTTTTTCTTGTTTCCAGTTTTTCCCGCTGGTTGGGTATCTAGCTGCAAGTACTGAATCAACATGTTTTGGTAGTTCACTTGCTGCTGTAGTTCTGCAATGAATCTTCCTCACTGGGCTGGGAATTGCTTTCTCTTGGAAGTGAAAAAATAATAGGCTGAAGGCAAAGTTTTAGAAGTTGCTTCCTGTTTTTTATCAGTGCTTTACAAAGAGACTTGAGTTTGAGACCTGCATTGATTCAGAAAAATCCTAACTGGCTGCTTGCCACTTAAATTATAAGAAATAGTTCAACAAGCAGATGTTTTAGTTATGAAACAGCCAGCCCTTATGATCAGTAACTATCTGTTCTGAAAGGAACCATGACCTCAAACACACCTCAAGTGGCTACAAGAAGGAGCAATGGTACTTGTGACTTGAACACAGAGTCTGCATGGTATTATTAACAGATGTGTCTGGTTTATTTTGAGCATATCCTTTTGGTCTTGTTCTGAAATTGCTTTTGTTGATAAGGTGTCTTGCTAAGCATCCAGTGAAGGGTGTCTCAAGTTGAGAAAAGCTGTGATGGTGATCTTTGAAATCATGATCCATAAAAGCCTATTGTTTGTATTACTGCTGTTTATTCTTTTTACAGATTACAGAATATGTGGAAAAAGCAAAGTTTGTATCTTCTTGCACTCTAAACCAAATCCTTCCCCTATCTTGGGTATAGACAAAGGTCCTGCGCTGCTAGAGGTTACGGTTGGGTGGCACTGGGAAAATGCATAGTCTCATCAGATACTGAATAGAACTGAAGGCACAAAAGAATTTATTCTCTTCATTCGTATCTGATTCATTGCTTGATCACAGATTGTCCTGTCTGTTGTTAATGTAAAGAGAGGAGTCTGCTTTTCTGAAGCAGCTGAGTGTCTTTGGAAGCGGGGTTTAAACACGGCTATTTTACAGATTGCTTGGTTTTCTGCTTTCTCTTAAACACTTTGCTTACTGGGTGTTTGTATTTGCAGCTGAACAGATGATGCTTCAAAAGAGAAAAAGAGTAAGAAAGAAAAGAGAAAAATAGCTATTTTCTCAGTTGCTGTAAATTGATGTAGGTATGTCGTCATTAACCGGAGTTGCTCTGTCTTACTGCTGAGCTGAGGACTTACAGCTGAAGACTCTGAGCCAGCAAGCTTTCCTGTAGCAAAGGTCAAGTGCTCCTCTGCCACATGCCCATGCTGTCATGTTGCATGAAAGTAGATTTGGTGTAGTTTAGCTGGCAGTGGTGATAATTTGTTTGTGTAGTAGTTTTCTTAGTGAAAGGGTGAGCAGTGAGGCTCACTGAGTCTTATATCCCGTAATAGGAAGAAGTAACATGGCAGTGCATGGCATCTGAGGCTGTCTCATGTCTATTTTTTTTAAAGAAAGAAGAAAGAAACTTTTATAATTATCTAAGAAAATATTGCGTAACTTTTCTGCTTTTGACTGTTGTGTGTTAATAGAAATAAAATTGTGAGAGAGTGCTTCTTGCAGCTGCATTTCTTTTTTGGAGCAAACAACTACTACAGTCAGTGTAGCAGTGAAGCAGTGTTGGTACTTGATATCCTGGAGACCGCGTCTTACCTGAGTGGAAAAAAAAATACCCCAGCTTCTATTTCAGTACATAATTAGTGCATTTACCCTCCAGCAACTAGAAAGACAGAGGTCTGGTGCAAATGAGAGCTGTGGAGGTGCTGATGAAGGGAAAGACAGATTGACTGTATTAAGCTATTTCCTTTGCCCTTAACATCACTGTTAAGCTCTGGATTTCTGATCAAAGATATCTCTTCTGCCCAGGGCAATGCTGAGACTGTTAAAATCAAAACTTGACAGTAAGAGTTGGTATTTAGGGTTATAAACTAGCTCCATTGAAAATGCTTTCAAAGCCACAGGAACAAGGCAGTGTGCAGCCTGGAAAGTGTGGAGGAGACTTCTGTGTTATATGGGTAAGATCTAGGGTAATAATGTCCACAGTAAATAGAGGAATTTCATGGATGTTCTACCAGAGTTGGCCACCTTTAAGTGGAGTAGGAAGATGCAAATGGATCAGTCATCCTTTCTGCAAACAGCAAATGAAATAAAAAGCTTCATTGGGTTTTGTTTTCCTTCCTTCAGGCAGCTGAATTGCAATTACACTTAGGGTTTTTTTTTCATATTATTAGAAGGAGGGAAAAAAGCTATTCCAGCATTACCAATTCAGACATGAAATGAAAATGTTTATTTACTTTTGTTACAGAGGTTGAGAGCGTGATCCTGCTTGCATTGCCATCAGTGGCAAAGCTCCTATTGATTTCAATGAGAACTGGGTTGTCCTCTTGCTGGGAACAGGAGATGCTGCAATCAGCTTGATTTGTCACAGTGAAAAGAGTGTTCAGAGCCAAGGGATTAAAAAACAACCCACAAAAATGTGGAAAACCATATTACAAAAACATCCAGCTATCATATCTGTGGGCCTGGTAATAATTTTAGGGGAAGTAAACAATGCCAGTGAACTCTAAAAACATGCAGTGATCAGTAAAAAGTACCAGATTGTTGGAAAATTCTTCCCTGGGGGAAGAAGTCTCTCTTGAAAATAACTATTTGAAGACAAATATTGCAAACATCTCAAAATTAACATTTCTGAAGCATGAGATGAGAGGTGTGTGGATTTGGTATGGTGTAGTTTAATTTGTTTCTAGATGAGCTTTGTGGATGTCCCAGCTTGGCAAGTCGAGTTACCTGTACGCGTTCCCAGGCTTGCGGCACGATGGGGGAAGGACATTAGTGCCGTCCTCTCCAGATGGGGGGGTGCCCACTGGGTACGGGGACCCCAGTCTAAGCAACCTACCTGTGCCGCTTTGTGCTCAAAGCTCACTGGCTTTAAATGGGGTTAGGTCTCTGAAGGCTTGCCTGCGCGGAGTAGGAGACAGAGAGCAGCTAGCACATTTTAAGTGTGTGCTTGCTTCTCAATGCTGGCAGGCATGAAGTAGAGCTAATTCTGTTTGAATTTTGGTATCTGAGCCAAAGTTTATGTAGTCTGTCTCTTCTGTTTGGTGGATAGTCACCAAAACAAAAGTAATCAGTCTGTGTCTTTTTTGTTAAAAAACAACAAAAAGTCATTATGAGCATCCTTGAAATAGAAGACATAAGAATACGTGTTGAGAAAGGAACACAAATTATTCTTTTTAGTTGTTAATGTCTTGCTGTAAGTGGAAAGCTTTTAAATTCAAACAACAGTTTTAAAATGATGAAAAATGACTTAAATGTGTCCTTCACTCTAAAGCTTTTGATGCATTTGCTTTCTCTTGAGAAAAAACTTGAGCAGAGCAGTGATAATTGACCAATGGAGCCAACTTTTATTTCTTGGATGACATTTATATTTACAAACCCAAACCTTTAGTACTTACCCGAGGTTGGGCTAATGCAACCCTGGTTTCACTCTTAGCACACCAAGGGAGGGAATGGGTTATGGCAAGGCTTTGAACAGGCACATACCTGACTGCACAAGCTGCAGCGGTCGTTTGGAGAGCTCATTGCACCCAGGAGGAGCTTAATGGTCCCCCACACCAATGCCCCTTTCAATGGGCTGGAGATACCCTGGAGTTGGCTTTTGCCTTAAATCTGCAAACTTTCCACTCTTCTGAGAATAGAGAGAGGGAAACAACTCGTGTTAGCCACAGATGGATACTGGGATGTGAAATGAGACTTGATGGTTCTTGGAGAGCTGAGGGGAAACTAATTGATTTAAGTCCTAGCTCCACACCCTCCTCTTACTGCAAGAGTCAGTATCCCCTGGCTTCAGCAGCTGCTTTTTTTCCTTGGGTGCAGCCAGGATTCATGTTACTTGTTATTATAAGCAGCTTGATACTTAGTAATTTGGTCTGTCTTTTCTATACTCATCCTGTGCAGGTGGGAGTGCAATGGCTCCCTGCTTGTTGTGTCTTTGGAGGTGGTGGAAAAGAGCATGAAGTAAGTGTTGGCAAGAACAGGCACAAGAATTGGGTTGGGCTTTTTTTTTTTTAGTTTTGGTGTGGGTTTTTTGTTTTGTTTTCTTAATACAGTGTGCATGTTCTAAAGAAATAGCATTTCACAGAGGGGAAATGTCATTATTGCTGATTTCAGACTGGATAGCTTGTTTGATTGCTACCCAAATGGCACATCCCCATCTTAAAAACAAACAAACAAACAAACAAAAACCAAACCCCAAAAACTCAAACAAAAAAACCCAACTATCCAGCTAGCTTAAATACCGTATAATTTCAATTGGTTTTTTGGGGGTAAGGAGAGATGGGGAATTGCCAGCAAACACTGACATGACTCTTTTTCCTGATCTTCCTTATGTCCAGTTCTTGTGGGAATCCTACTGCTGCAATTTCAGATTCTCACTCAGCTTTTTGGTCTTGGAAGTTTAAGTAGATTTTTACCGCTGCAGGCAACCTACAGGGTGGGGGGGGTTGGGTCTTAAAGATTTGCTTCTTATACTGTGTTTCTTATTTTCAAATTAATTAATGAACTTCTGGTGACTGAACTTCCCTTTCAATGTTTGCAAGGGTGATCCCAGGCTCAAGAGCTTTCTCCCTGTATTTTATCAACTGTTTGATTTAGTTTTGCTTATAGCCCTGTCTATCAGACTATGAAGTGCTGCTCTCTGCAAGTTTTGATTCTTTCCATGACTGTTTTTCCCCTATACAGAGGAAGGTGTATCTGTAAGACAGGAATCTGTATCATCCTATGCAACCTCAGTCTTGAAGAAAAAGAATGGTGCCAGAAGACGAGGCAATCAAGTTCTGACCAGTTGAAGGACTTTACATCTCCATAATACATCATCATGTACTTTGCCCACACTTGGCCAGACTTCTGCAGGCCGTTTCCCAGAGTTCTCAGACTGAGAAGTTGTTCAGAAGGAAACCTGACAGTTACTACTATAAGGTGTGCCAAACCTGGGCTGATATTTTGGGTTTCTTCATCAGCAGCCTGTAATTTTGTGGTGTGGGTCTAGAAATCTGTTTTGGTTCTGAAGAAAATCTGATTCAAGGAATTTGGAAACAAACCCTGTTTTGGCAGGGAGTTTCTTTTGGAAGGCTTTTGTCTTGCAGTCCTGTTATTTCCCAATTGATTGGAAGTGTTGGGAGAGGAGAAAGGGCACTGTGGTATTACCTTCATCTTAGAAAACAAGTATTTGCATTACCTTTATTTGCTTTTCACTGGATTTTTCTCAAAAAAAACCCAGATCTCTAAAGATTTCTTAGTGTTTCTGCAACATCAGAAAAAAGTCATCCAGGCCTGACATCTTTAATTGAGTTTACAAAGCTGGGGAGATTTCGGGCCCCATGGCCCTCTATTCAATGCTGGTGTAATTTTAAAAAATGTGCATTGCCCACTTTACTCAATCTATGGCACTACGTCTAATCAATATTGTATTATTTTCTTCATTCACTGACTTCTTCTGTCTAATTGTATGTTTTCACATTGGTTTTAGTTAGGATGAGTTAGTATTGGGGTGTGTTAGTCTTTAGCATGCCAATGCTAAGCAATTTCTACTGTGTCAAAGGTGAGACAGTAAAAGCTACAAAATATGCACGTTCTGGACTGGCGTTCAATATTCCTCCTCCTTTTCTGTACTCTTTGCACTGACAGCCCTTCAGGTGAGTGGGGTGAGATGAAATGCTGTGGTCAGAGACACAGGCTACAGGTACATCTGCACTGCAGGCACCGTGATCACAGCTGCCGGGTCCAAAGCTGAGCTGCCTTGTGTAGTATCTTATTTTTGGTATTGGTAGTACCTTATGTTGCCTGGCACAAAGTACCTGGCATCTTACCTAGTAGCATGAATAGATTTTACAGCTCACACTGAGGTGTCTGCAGTCAGAATTAGCTGCTACCGATAACCTCTACTTTCCAATTTACAGTTCACTTTAATTGCAGACCAAGCAATGCCACATATATTCTTCAGTTGTCTTACGTAGTTTCTTCTTGTAGTTTGGTTTTATCCCAGGCCATATCACTACTATCTTGGTTGTACTTATGCAAGTGTTCTGGGGCCAGGCTTTAAAACAATATTTCTGAAAGAAGCTGATTTAAATGGATTTTCTCTAATAGGCATCACTTTGATTTTTACACAAGGTCCTGCAAATGCCTGCCTCAATGCAGCTGAGAAGAAAGACCAAAGTATGATGTTGAAGCATGGATGAAGTCTTGATTTGGTTTTTCTCATCCTATTTCCAGTGTTTTCAGTTGCTGCAGATTTGTTATGCCCTAAGACCGCTAACACAGCTGTTCATTCAAAACCAGTTTAACAGGAGTTAGTGTAATGCAGCAGGAACATTTGGCTCTGCAAGAGCAAAGAGTGCCACAGTGCACCCAAGCCAAACACAAACTGCATCTGCTGGATGTGCTCTTTGCTACTGTTATCAATCTTCACAGAAAATCAACAACAGTTGAAGTTTGCTTTGCCCTTTTCACCTGCACACAGTCACTTAGCATAGCAAAACCGAACCTGTGAGCCCAGTGATGTCTGTAAGGCTCTTTGGCTTTGTCAGTGTGTATTTTTTGTTACCTTTCCAGCTTCTGTTTAATCTGCCTTTGTGATGGCAGGCAGTGCTGTGATAGATGGCTGTCATTCCTGGAAATGCTACCCCTTTTTTGCCTTATTCATTTGCCCATGCAATTTAAAGTGTATACACCCTCTGGCCATTCTGTAGTTCACCTCATCTGCAACATATCCAGAGCCTCCTGAGCTGGGCCTGCCGCTGCACGCAATATTATCATTAGCACAACAGGTAAAACCAGAGGGTTATTTCTAGCAGTGTGTAATGTAAAGGAGCTGATGAACATCATCCCAAACCTGTGGTGTATCTTAAGGAATTTTAACCTTCAGGATTGTGCTGAAGGATGCTCGTTCACAATGTAGGCAGATTTTTATCTACAGCTCTGATTTCTGGTCTAAACCCCTGTGAATACTTTCTTATTTCTTACTGCTTCATCCAAAAAAATCTCTTCTCAGGCAGCCATAGTTGTTGAATTCTTACTTCACTGAGTCTGCACAGTTTTTATATACTTGATTTTATTTTATATATAAAGTACTGAAATAATAATGATCATTGCGTTCCACAGTTGATATTCTGCAATTTTAAGATGATAAATTGTCTAAAAAAATTTTTTTGAAAGAAGGTATTTTTTCTGCTGACTCTAATCTTTTTGGTCTTCCACAGAGATTCTATAGCATGAGCACCATTTGTTTACAGTTTAGTATTTGAAATTCTGTGAATTTTGGCATGTAGAATTGTTCTTTAGGTGCTGCTTTTTTTTTTTTATTTCCCAGTTTATCTTTGTTGGATATATATATATATATATATATAGTCTATTATAATGCCTAATCTTTGTTAAAGGAGACCTGGAAGGATCAATGATGCTATAAAAGAATAATTAGCTATTTTTTTCCTGTTACCCTGAATTGAATTTTCATTCTGTTGTATTGACTTTTAACTGTTTATTGAAAATGAGATTTGAGAAAGTCTGACTCCCACCCAACAGGTTAATCAGTCAATTGCTAATAGACCTGTGATGCTCCACAGCCACCAGCTAATAGATTTTCTATTGTTGTTCCCTCCTTGTTGATCAGATAATCTGTTTTGGTAGTTGAGCTAAGGCATGCACAAACAGCGCTTCTCAGAACATGGAAGACCCTAAATTTCCTTATACAAAGTTTCCATTCATTCCTGCTTTGTAATTTGCCTGCTTCTACCTGCTTTGCTCCCCTTCCTTTTCCAACTCTGTTTAAAACTGCTGCTTATTGAATCTGGAGATCCTGAAAGGTAGGGGACTGACGGTTCTGCAGCCTTTATTCTCTTAACATCCATGCAACAAGCTCGCATGTGGAAGCAGGAGCACACTTTCTTACCCTTGGCTTAACTGTGGTGAGTGTCAGCTTCTCTGTCAGCACTGCCCTGCCATGGCTGTGGCTGCATTCACAAGGTTTCTGGGGGCTGCTCCTTTCTGGCTGGGGCACACAGATGCAAAACAATTTCCCATGCTGCAGCTTTACTTGTGTTCAGAGTGCAAGTGATGTCAGGGTGTGGTTCCTCTGTAAGGAAGCTGAAGTTCAGAGAGCTCCCTAAAAGCCTGTAATCTGCTGTGAAATATATGAATATAAAAATGGACCATCACAGATGGACATTATTAACAAATGAGTTAATGCCAGCAAAGCATGAAAGGAGACTAAAAACGTAGTGGATGATACTGTTTCTCTGTAAGAATTAGACTCTAAAAATAAGCCTTTGAGTTAATCTTGCATACTGCTGCACACTGTGGATCCATTCAGGAAACTATACCTCCTGGCCTCTGCTAGGGCTACTCTTGAAATTAAATCAGGGTGAAAGATATAGCCAAAATACTGCATGGAAGAAGTCTGACTGTAAGAAGCATATCTAGGTTCTGTAGATCTAATATGAACAGGTGAAGGTGCTTGGAGTTCTGTCAGTAACTCTGCAATGAGCACCCAGCTCTGTTTCTGCACAGAACTGAGAGCTGTTTTTAACCAGGACCAGAAGGTCAGCAGCTCCTCCTTTTTTACATATATGCTTAATAGGCCAATAAATTAAATTATTTATCTTCAGGGGAGGGGAAGAAGAGTTATTTTCAAAATATAAAGGTATAAATAGGGAAAAAAAAATTTTGTCTCTGTGTATTGCTTTTTGTACTGCATATCCCCACCCATACCGCGGTCCTGAGAATTTTCATTTTCAGAAATTTTAGCTTACTGAATGGTAAGCTGCTAGGATGGGGACAGACACAGACACATGCAACCCCTCCACACAGGGAATGAATTTTTTCATAGTAATTGGTTGATGTGTGGACAAAATACTTATTCCTAACAATGACAAGATATATTTTTAAGGGTAATTCCCAAGGAATGTATTTAAAAGAGGAAAACTAGTACCTTTGTGGTCAATTTTCACTTCCTTCCCAGAACTGTAGAAGTCATCTTTAAAGAAAGTGTTCCATGTGGAAGACCTGGGAGTTCTGATGCAGTGATACATGCAGCATCAGAAATTGTTTACTGAAAGATTGTTGCACCAGAAACCTGAGTTTTAGAAATTGGTAGAGACTCTAAATGTAGTTTCCTTTGTTGCCATGTTGATAGAACTTTTTGAGCCCCAGAAGTCAGGGCCTGTTAGACCTCTTAGGCTTTGGTCTAGTTTTGCGTTCTCTGTGTAGCCTTCATTGCAATAACAGTAACCCTGCCCTTGATTTGAGTGGTGAGCTTTTAAAATTCAAGTGAAATGAAAATGGTGCTGATTTGGTTAAAACCTCTATTTCTATTTATTATCAGCACACAAAGCGTAATGGCTCATTTGCAGTTCTGAGATCCGAGTTTCAACCACATGGTGCTGTCAGGCTGAGGTGAGAGCAACTCCATAGCCAGTGTCTTGAATCAAAAGGAAGAGAAAGTAAACAGATCCTGGTAGGTTTGCCTGGAGAAAGATGATTAATAAATCAAAAATAAGTAGCAAAAGCTTCTAGGGGTATTGGGGGGGGGAAGGGGGGGAGTTTTCTGGCTAAGTGGTATCTTAAATAAGCTCACAAATGCTTTTTCTTTCCTGAAATTCTCTTTCTGCTGGCTTAAGCTCTAAGTGCATAATGAGACCAAGATCTTTAGCTGATAGTGTTGTTCATCAGAGTCTGTTAAGCAGCCAGCCAAAACATTTAAATTGTATTGAAAGATGAAAGACTGGACAACAGAAACCAGAAACTGCCCTGAAGGAATGACCCTAATTTCACAACTCCTTTTTTAACTCACTATCCTTTTTTAAAGTCACAGTTTTCATGAAACGCATTTTTAGAACTCCTCTTAGGTCTAAATTTTTCTTGAATTTTGATCATTATTTTGGTACTTCACTGGGAGATTTAACCCCTCGAGAGCCTGCCCAGATACACTCCATGAGTGTAAAATAGGGCCCTCAACTTCTTTAGTCAGCAGTGTAATGCTTAAAGCTGTTATAGACCTTTTGGGAGAATAGGTTTCATTGTTTTGTCCAAACATTGTCAGCATCCTTCCTGAGAATAGACCCTGTAAATACTTTGCATAAATAGGGAAGGGATCTAATTCCACTCATGCTGGCTATGATTTTCCACTGTAAGCAACTCATTTGTTGTCCCTGTGTTTCCTACCGTGCACAGGGGGTGCAGTGCCTGCCCTTCTAGTTGCTGACAGTTAACGACCCAAATAGAGACTCTGAGGAATGGGCACAATCCATGATCTTTCAAGTCATCGTATCCAAGGATCTCAGTGCTAACACAGGCTGTGCTGTGTAGTTTTAGGTCCTAGCTGCATAGATCCATTTGCAAATTTAGAGCAAAAGTGATTCAAAGACAGGAGCACTTGGAGAGCTGTAAAGCTTCTCACATGTTAGCTTGCAACATCTCTGTTCCTGCACAAACCAGCTAGCTTGCTGGCTTATATTCCCAAATTTCACATGTTATTGGACAAATATATACACATAAACGTGTGTGTGTATACATGCAAAAACAAAAGACACTTGTGTGGAGGTTGAAATTCAAATAAATGCAATGAAAAAGATTCCAAAATCTAGAAAACAGTACAATTCATTCCTTTTTTCTATTCACAGATCTTGTGTTTTACATTATCCATTATAATTTTCTTGAGATTTTTCTGCCTGAAAATTTATTAGGTAAGTCTGAGTTTAGACCTAGTCTTTCAGGCTGTTATATTGCCCAGACAGCAGTGAAGATACCTTCTAAGAACTCAGGTAAGAGTGATTTTGGATCCTTGATACTATGGTGTCTGCTGCTATAGGCAGGAGATTTCATCATTCCTAACAACAGCTAGGAATTACTTGATTTTGAGATTTACAATTTTTAAAATGTCTAAGATTCTGTTTGAATTAATAGAGAGAAAAAAGAAGATTGGGGGGGGGGAAGAAAGTATTGGACCAGGAACACTGGAGCATCACATTGCCTGTCAAAGGCCCTAAAAGATATTTTTGTCTTGAGGAGTACGCTCCAGCATCCTGGACATGGGAAGGAACGCGCACCCCTTTAAGTGAATCTTCTTCCTCTTCCCTTTCCGAGGTCAGTCAGCCTGATTAATCGGTTTGGTTACTCACAGTATAGCAAAGTGGGAATAAGTACGCCCTATTTCAAAGAGCAAAAAAGAAGGTAGAGTTGAGGTGGGAGTTTGATAGGTTCATCTAAGCCTCCACGTGAGGATTTTGGCCAGAGATGCCTCATGAGAGGGAGCAGTTAGTCACCAGGGCCCTTCAGCACACCCCTCTTGGTGGCCACAATGAGCTGAGCCCTTCCCTCTGCCTCCCTGAGGAGCTGAACACCAGCACTTGTACTTAGTAGTGATTTAAAGAAAAATCAAAACCCTGATTGGATTGCAATTATCTGAACTGTGTCCTGGTGGGAAAGTGTATGTATGTGTGGAGTAAAAAGGATTAGTGGTAACACTCTGCAGAAAGAGATCATGGAGCTAAAACCACCCAAGCTGTATGTGACCTGCTCAAAGGCAGGAAGAAAACCCCCCCCCCGTTCAACTTCGGGGGGGCCAGGCACAACCTGCCCTTCTGTGGTTTGAGTCTGTAACAATTGGCAATTTGTAATAGTCATTTTTTTGAGAGGATAATCCCAGGTTAAAAACAAGCCAAAGCTGGAAGGAGTCCCATATTTTGTGATAGCTTTCCCAGCAGAGCGCAAGTTTATAAGAAAGAAACTACATATACTATTCCCTTGTATTTTAAGTGTGTTTTCTTCGGACACTTGTCTCACCTGATTTGGTGATTTCTGAGCACCTTTGAATGCTGGAATGGTTTAATTATTAGTTCATTTTGAAAACTAAATTAAAGCGGTATGGGTTCTGACAACATTAAGTGCCCTTACTAATTAAAGAATACCAAAACTTAGTAAGAGAGTCCCAAGCATAGTGTATGTTTTCAATCTGGGAATTGCCCCAATGATGAGCCATGTCGTATCAATGCTTTGCAAAATGCCAAGTTGCCCGTTCTTTAATTTTTCCTAGCCAACATCTTAGCACCCACCTGATTGCTTCTCTATACAAAAAGCTAGATATTGCAAGGCTGACTGAAATTCCTGGCTCAATCCTTGGGAACTTGATATTTCAGAAACCAGGATGGATTTCTCAGGAATTCTCATTGGCAATATCTATCCATGGCAAGCTTCCATAAGAAACATTTTGATAGAGGTAAACTGCAGAGGGAATACTTTCTGGATCTCTTTGGAGGTCTCCAAATACACTTGTAACAGTGAAATGGGAAAGTTCTCTAGACCACATATAAGCAGCTTCTGATTAAATCATGGCTCTGCCTAACAGGCATTTGAGAGAAGAGGTCAGTCAAGCTACTGCATGGTGCTTGGGAGAGCAGGGCTCTGCAGGTTGGGCAGGGAGCAGCTGGATGCCGTTGTAGTCCAGCCTCCTCCAGAGCTGAGAAAGGGCTGGCTCTTGGGAGCCCTGGTTTTAGGTTACATCTCTCAGGCTGGGAAACCAGGAAACTATTATTTCATTAATCATCTATCCAAATATGCCTGTGTATTATGTGGGCTCCATTGTTTATAAAAGGAAATTATCCATTTAATGAATAATAGCAGAAGAAGGGAAGAGGGGAAAGAAACACACTCCTGCATCCATTAAGACAAATTTCCTTGCAGAGAAAAGCCTTCCGCTTCCCATAATGAATTGATCTGCAAATAGAAACATATACTAAATGCGCCTGCTATCCTAGTGTTGGAAGACAAGGCATATTTATACTTTATGTATATTAAAATAGTTGTGCAATAGGTGTAGAATATGATTACAAAGCCTAATCGTTTGTGTCAAAATGTGGGTCGAGTTTAGCATGGAATATATTAGATCAAATTTCTTTAACTTTGTTAATTTGGTGAAAGGCCCTACAATGCCTAAGGAATCCCTTTATTCTCGTGACATTCTTCCTCCTGTTCCTGCTACCTGTTTCCTTACTGTAATTATTTCTGAAATCTGTTAATACAAATCTAGTTATGAACATGCTAAACCTTCAATAGTGTAAAGTAGCAAGATGTGAAGAAGCAAATAATTTAACTCTGTTACCTTCCAGGTAGAGAGGGTGTCAGGCTGTTTGTGAAAGTAGTGTTTGCTTGTGACAGTAGGTTAGCTGATTACTGTAATAGGAAAAGGCAACAGTGCTAAATGTATAGGCAAGAAGAAATTTTAGAACGGAATACAGCACTTTAGCTTTCATAGACAAATTAACTGTAAAAAAGGGAGACCACCTTTCTTAGACACAAGGTCACTCATTCAAACAGCAGACTGGAGCTGTTGCATTGACTCCTTTGAAAATGCAGAGCTGAAGCAACCAATTAACACATCTGTCTGTTGATCAGGAAAATATACCGTTTTCTTGCTGTCAGCATCTGTTATAGTTCCCTTGAAAAGGCACTGACAGCAGGATACAAAAATCCTTCTTGGAGAAAGATGGGGCAGAGGGATGAAAGATGTAAGTGAGAAACACGAGAAAGGTAGAACTGGTGTGAACAACAGCTACATTTATATCTGTGCATGATTTGTCATCTTTCTAAATTTGTTTCATTGCATTTGCCTGCATTTTCAGGGTACAAACTGTTTTCTTCCCAAGACTCAGTGTGCAGAAGCCAAGTACTAGCAGTAAGCTGTCTTGAAATGAGGTATAGCCTGTTGAGGCTAGCCTGCATGTGCCTTACACTTTCTGCATGTTCACCTGGGGCTAAAAAAGAAACTGAGAATGAATTGGCACCTGTATTATTTATGTCATATCATCTTAATTGTACCATTTGGTGGCCCTCTGAGCTCCACAGCTGTATTGGTATGAAGAGAAGAGACTTTGCCATGGTTGTGGAATACATTTGCAAGTGATTTAATCTGTTTTCCAACTTTTGCACTTTAGGATATAGTTCCTTCAATCCTAGATTACTGTTTCATTAGGGAGTCTTTGGGAAACTCCATTCTTGGTATGAGTTTCACTTCAGTCAGAGTTTCTATCCTGAAATTTGGTGGAGGGACAGGGTAAACTTAGTAATTCCAATGGCTGCCTTTGAATTTGTGTTCAAATGTAACAATCTTCTTTTTCCACATTAATTTTTAAGTGCTGTTACACTCTGCTCTGGCAAAGGAGGGTAAAAGAGTAGCTTTAGAGGAGGAGAAGACACATATGCTTTCACAGGCACTTAGTCACTTGTGCTTTTTAGAATTGCTGTAATGGAGCATCAGTGTGGAGCAGTTGGGTTGATAATTGCCTACCTACATACTGACTGAGATGCAAATGGTTTCCAGTGAAAGCAAGGTACCTTACAAGCCATTTACACACATGAACCACCAGGTTGAGATTAAAATGGGTCTCAAATAACATATTGTTACTTTTGGTGTGTTTCTTTCAATTTCTACAAAAAGCATTATAGAAAAGTATAGATGCATTTAGGGGAGATACCAAAATACAGTGATGGCATTCTTATGTTGAAACTAAAAGAGTTGTTTAACTCTTTTTAAGCTTAATATGGTCTAGCAAAAGAGAAGATGACATTTTGAATACAAACATTACAGTAGAAATGGTCTGACAAGCATTTTTCTGCCTTCTTTAGCCTTTTATAAGCATTTATTGCAGTTGTCTTCTTTGCACTTAAATCAGTGTTTGCTGTCATTACCACACATTGTACACACATTACACACATTGTAACTTAACCTTGCACTTCATTACTGACAGAAAGCAATCATTGCAAGCACAACCCAAACATTCTAACTTTTAAAAGGAAAATAAAAATATGATGTTTTTATAACCAACTTTCTGAGTAGTAGGATAGCATCTGTAAATCAGCATTCACTTATCTTGGGTCAAGGAGTTCTTCTAAGCCTAAATTGCCTGAATTTTTCTAAAGACTTAAACCAAAATTCAGTAGTACCCAAATGATTGAATGCTGCAGAAATTTACTACAGGTGATCTGTGGTTTATTAAAAGTATTAAATTTTCTTCATTGCATTATAAATTTCTTCAGGGGAACTTCTTCTACTGTATCCCAAGGTTGTCACTAAGACTTCAATTAAGGTTGTATGAAATCACAGCGTAAGTTTATGGTGCCGCACATTACATCTTATTCCAGCTCTGTTCTCCTGACTTGTCTCATGGCACTGGGTAAGCCACTTCACCCTCTTCCCATGTTTTTCTTACTAGCACGCATGTTCTCTCTCACCCTCTGTCCCTTTTTTTCTGTAAGTATTCTTAGGTGCCTTGGGCCAGGGACAGCCTTTCTGCTCGTGTATGGCCTAGCATGGTAGAATGGCCGATCTTGCTTAAAAACCTCTGGGTTCTACTGTAATAGGAATGAAAATCATAAAGAGTAAGTAACAACCCCATAAGTACTTTCTAGTTTACCACAAACAGCTTTTGTTCATAATATATACCTTGCCTTTTTTTTAAATGAATTAAAATATGTGAAGTCAAGATAGAAATCCCAGAGTACTCAGATACAATTAAAAAATAAATTGGCTCTCAGGAAGAAACACTGTGCACTTGAGTCACTTGAAAGAAAAAAAGAAAGTGGGTAGAAATGCTGTATTGCTGTCTAGATGGAAAACATGTCAAATATGCATGAAACTCTCGGCCCAGGGGGTGGGGAGGTTGAGAGATGGAATGCATTTTTTTTTTTTATCAGCTAAAAGAGACCATTTGCTTTCAACCTCACCTCTAATCCTGATAAAAGAGTTTATTGAACTCGGATGCTTTTCAAAGAGAATTGAAGGGCATGCTCTAATTTTATTTCTCAGAGAAAGTTGAAATGACAATGTTGCCTTCATGTTCTCGGTGCTGCTTCAGAGTTGGAAAAAAAGCAGGAACAAAGTGGAAAAAAACCACCATTGTCTGCTCCCTCTTACCAGGCTTGGTGACAGGGTGTTTTTATTAACTCTGTTTGTACTTCCATGCCCTCTAGTAAAGTGACCTGGAATTCAGCACAAGACTGTTATATCTCCCGTTGTACGATGTATGGAGGGACAGCCCATTCTGCTTGCTCTGTAGCTTTCACAGAACTGGGGACTCAAAAGCCTCTGAAGGAAGGGAGCACAACTGGGGACTCTGCAATTTCCCATTGCATCTGCAATGATGAATCTCTTTTAAAAACTTCACCACAACTGCTGTTTCAAGTCCTGTTTCAGCCTTTGCTTTGTTGACTCCTGTTGTATACCATAGCCTCCTTCTGAGGGGTCTGTGAAAGACACAGAAAAGCATGGCTGAATATGCTATGGAGAAGCTTGCATATAGTTTTAAAAATAAAAAGTCCATATGTCCATTAGCAATTGCTTAATGAAATAGCAATTGCACAAATTGGAAAGGTGAAACACCACAGCTGTTTCTTTTCACAAGTTTTCTGGAAACCTTCCCCATAAAATGCAGATGGACAAGTTGAAGACACTGGATGTACTTGGGAAAAGATGTGTGATATTGTAATGGTTGCTTAAAGCCATATTGAAGGACATCAGGTTGCATTCGTTTTTGCAGCTTGTAAATCTTTAATCTCTTCCTCCTGGCCCTCCACAGACAATTAATAGATGAAAGGAATTGGGAATCTGAAGGAGCTTGTCCTTTTTTGTAAAGGAGTAGGTGGTTTTCCTTCCCTATTTCTCTGCTTGTGACTGCTAAAGGAAGTCGTCGTACTGTCACGTCTGTTCTGTTTTTTTATAGAGCAGCTTTATAGTTGGTCTGTAATACACACTTCTAATTCTGTTATCTGAAACACCCCCTTTTCTGTTTGAAATTTATCATTATCATATTTATTGAGGTTAAAAAATAATATTGCCTGTATACCTTTTCATTATAAGGCAGGAATTATGTGAGAGGCTCTTTGAATGCCTTGATAAAGACCACAGAAATGAGCAAATGGCCAATGAAAGCTCAGGAAGATAAAAGGATAGTATGAAGACATTTCTTTTGGTTTTTTGGCAGTCAGTGGATCAGGTCCTGTATCATTCATTACTCAGAGGTAGTGAACAATTCCTGCTGATTGATCTTTTTTGCTTAGTATATAATATTGAAGAGTTGAGGGTTCTTCCATTGTATAAATTACTTCTGATTATTTTTTAGTTTCTCGTAATCTGCTTGTAATTAAGAGAGGATGGAACTTTTCAATTAACTGCTAGTAGGGAAAGGTTAATTTAATAAACTTGACAATTTATCATTTAATAAATTGTAATAGGAAATGTCATTACTCTGTTATGCTGGTTACCTGTTCTGACATTTGTTTCTTATCCAGTATTCACAACTTGTGAGATACCTTTTTTATTTCTAATGGGTTTTCTGCCTCTTAGTTCAGTTTGCCAGTGCGGTAAATTCATCCTTTCATATGGCAAGTCCTGTCCTTGTATTATGCATGCATCTTCCTTCTTTTCAGGGCCCCCAGGTCTCCTAGTCCATAAATATTCCATGAATAGAAAGCCCCTTATGTTTCCCCTCTGGACTGGAAATGGTTGAGAAAGGAGAGAGGTTACAGAAGTAAAGGGATGGGGCAAATCTAAGCAGTTCTTCAGTGAATTCTTAAAAAACAGAAACAAAAAAAAAAATTTTCATGTCTTTCTCCTTCTTTCCCGCTCTACTTACAGCATGTTTGGGCTGCTTTTTACACTGGGGTGGGGCAAGAAACTATTTTATTATTCAATTGCTGACATTTCTAATGTCCTTGGAACAATTTTAGTGTCAAGTACCCGAGAATGGGAGGAGGAGGGATAACAATGGTTTGAAGTCATCTTGTTGTTAATAGGATGCTATTTGTGTAATTAGCCAGTGAAGATGTAATAATATACCACAGAATGTGACTGTGGCATGCAGCATCAATAATAATAGGGGTGAAATATTTATGGTTTTCTTCTTCAGGTAACAGTTATCGTTTTAATTGTGCATTTTTATGCATCCATATGATGTTTCTTTGTCTTCATGTGGTTCAGTTGGTTTTATGTAGCTTTTGCAACTCTTAACTTCTCTTTCTATTGCCAGAGCAGCACCTGCTGGCTAGAATTGATATAATTGCCATCTTTAGCAAATAAATTATCTCCTTATTGTCTATTTATTCAGGACATTGCCACATCTGTTTCTTTCCTTAGGTTTGAAGAGTTGTTCCAATTGCCAATATAGAAAAATCATCATCAGTACTGTGAAGCAGGGTCTAATTTTTCTGCAGGAACTATGAAACAGGATGCAGAGATGGGGTTAAAAGTACTTTTGTACTCTCTTTTCCCTGATACATAAGCTTTTGCTCCTAGACGTATTACAGAATCATAGAATTGCTTAGGTTGAACAAGACCTTTAAGATCATCAAGTCCAACCCTCAACCTGACACTGCCAAGTCCACCACTAAATCATGTCCCCAGGTGCCACACCTACCCATCTTTTAAATACCTCTAGGGATGGGGACTCAACCACTTCCCTGGGCAGCCTATTCCAGTGCCTGACAACCCTTTCAGTGAAGAAATTTTTCCTGATGTCCAATCCAAACTTCCTCTGGCCTAGGTCCTATCACAGTTCTCATGCCAAAACAGAATATCCATGTGCTTCATCTGTTTCTTAACATATGTGAGCCAACTTTCAAAATGACCACATGATCTGATGTTTGAATCTGTTCAGTAGATGCCATTAGCCGGAAGCACAGTGATGGAGATACTGGAATAAAAAGCCATGGCTAAATCTGTGTAGGGAATTTTTGTCCTTGTTGAAATGCAGTCAGTATGTGTTCTCAGAGAAATGCTAATATGCTTAACACATGCTAAGAGAGAGAACAAGATGATGAGGGATACGCTTCCACTGCAATACCCCTACTGCATTTGACCAAAAAAAGAAAGTGAGATACCCTTGTGCTTTTTAAGTTATATCATAGAATGGTTTGGGTTGGAAGAGACCTTTAAAGGCCATCTAGTCCAACTCCCCTGCAATGAGCAGGGACATCTTCAACTGGATCAGGTTGCTCAGAGCCTCAGCCCACCTGGCCTTGAATGTCTGCAGGGATGGGGCATCCACCACCAGTTTGGGCAACCTGTTCCAGTGTATTGTGGATTTCTGAGAAAATGAGTTTTATCTATCAAAGTTATAAATAAATATGCAGAATGAAATGGTGTAGTGCCAGCCGACATCCAGCTGGGATTTAGCTGGGGCACCATGTGAACATTTTGTGAAAGAGATGGATTTAGCCTGTCTGTGGACGCTTAAAATTTTGGAAAAGATACCTTGGGAAAGTGGTGCAGCCTGGTACATGGCAAAGAGAGAAAATGGGTCTGAGAACCATTTTTATGAGGCTAAGTATGAGGTTTGTCTTTAGCAAGTGTGATTTCATAATACCCACAGAAAGGGAGAAGGGGAGGGGGAGACCTCTGTTAGAGACTGGAAGCTGTCTCGTTTGGCCTCAGGCCAGGGAGCAGAATCTTAATGAACATGAGTTGCTCAGGAGTGCTTTCCTCCCTTGGGCTCACCAGCACTCACTGAGCTGGCTCAGGAGTTGCAGTATTTTAAGATCTTTTATTGTAAAGCAGTGATTTTATATGCTGAATTTTTGCAGAGTTTATTTCTTAGGTTGGTGGGGTGTTACATGTGACAGTGGGATCTTGCTGGGTGCTGGTGAGCTTTGGCCAAAGCCCTCCAGACTTTCCAAATTACGCAGAGACCTAAAAAAGTGATGTGGCTTGTACAGCGCTGTGGAAGAAGTTAGTGGCAATCAAAGACGTGGTTTAGATCTGCCTTTCTCCACTTGCACATGCTGTCTGTTTAAATCGTGTGAGCACAAGATAACGCTGTAAACAGATGACAACAAATACATGATAATTGGACCTCTAAGAACTCGCAAGTATCAGTTCTGTACACAGTCTTCATTGTAATGGCATTTGTACAACTACAGAAAATATTCATTTGGTCCAAAGAGAGAATCTTTACATTTAGAAACTCAAACTTTTCACCTTGCAGTTCAGTACTGCTCTTCCCCTGGGCTTCAGCTAGCTGTAGGTAACCGCTTCCTGTTTTCTTCCTTAGTTTGAAACCTCACATCTTAAAAGTAAACTTTGCAGATCTCAGAAGTGTGCACATCTTAACTCAACCACCTGATACTCTCCGCTCTAGAAACTAATTTGCCATTCCATAACAGAGTTGGGTGAGTGGTATGTTGAACTATTTAAAAATCTGAAATAAAAGCAAATGAAGTGAACAGATAATTTATTATACTGTTTCATACTGAGTGAAAAAAAAAAAAGCTCATTAAAAAGGTGAAAAATTTCCTCTTACATGCTCTTAACATAATTTCTGTTGCTTTGCTTGCATATGAGATGACTTAAGTATGCAGTATAGTCTGTGAACTTAGCTGCCCAGTGTTTACACTCACTGTGTTTTCTCACCTTGTTTCTGTTCCCAAGAGCAGTAGGAAGGGCCAGACTGGATTTTTACAGAGCAGAGGTTACTTTTCCTTGTCACTGTTCAATTTAACTTGTAATTATTCTATCTCTGCTCCTGAAATACAGAGATTTTTCAGGGTAAGTGCCGGGGGCTGTAAGAAGGAAGGAAAAGAGTATTCTTCGCCAGGAATGTGGGGTTAAACCTTTTTCTTCCCTGCTTTGCCTGGCGCTGCCCTGACCTCTGATAAACTCAAGGGGAGTTCAGGACTGGTGTGGGATTTGCTCACATTTGAAAGCTGTGTGTTTTGAGCTGAGAATAATTTACTGAGCCACTTTCTGCCTACTGATGAATGACTAAGATGGTGAAATTTAAAGGGGGGAAAGGAGTTGTAGAGAGGATTAATGGGGAGAAGGGAAGAATTTTAAAACAGTTCTGGCAGCCCCGTTTACTTGGGAAATCCTGTGTCCAGCAGCCGTGTACATGGTTTAGTCCTGATGTAGTTCTTGTGAAGAGAATATAACTTGGCCCAGGTAACTAAACTGTTAATTAAGCTGTCATAGAGGGAATGTGAGTGAAAGCCCTGGCATTACAGGAGTGGTTTTAGTGTAATCCTTAGTTGTTCTTTGAGCAGTTGCCCACATATGTTTCAATTTGTAGAAACACTTGAGCATACATGTGAGATTTCATGTATTTATTTGTACAAATATCAGTTTCTACTGCAACTGTGCCTGCACCCTTGCAGCCTGCAGACCCACCATGTGTGCACTGAGCAGCCAGAGCAGAAAGGAGCACCAGCCCCGTAGTTCTCACACCTGGGCAGCTCAGTTGGGGGAGAGTTACTTGACTTTCCTTATGTTTGCACAACAGCAAATACAAAGCAAAAATATTTTTTGTGGTCCTGATCTCTGGCCATTCCAGGACAGGGAGCCACTTCTCATACCAGAGGATCATCATGGTCTGCTTTGAGGAGAGGTGGGAAGAAGCATAGCGCACTGTTCATTCTCCAGAGCACTGCTGAACTCGGAGATGTTGCATGGCTGGAGCAATCCCTCAGCACTCACCACTTGTTTCCAAGAAGTTTGGCGAAGATGTTTTTACTTAGATCCTGGAAAAGGTGCAGCTCCACCAGCAGCACAGGATATTCTTCTGGCTTTAGGAAGGGAGAAGTAGGAAGTGTTGGTAAGGATTTCACAATGTCTTAAAAATTTTGACAGTGTGGCTCTTTGGTAGGAGAAGAGGACAAAGGAAAGGGAAAGTCCAAAGAGGTTACTTTTTTGTTAGTAAAGGAATGGCTTACTTTGCAGTGCACCGTGAATGAGGTAAAACCACTTCCAAGCAAAAGCTTGAACAAAAAAACCAAGTCCACGTGAACCAGAAGGGCTTTTCATTGACATGTTTGTTTTTTAAATGCCTTATATCACAATCTTTTTGTTAATTCTTTTTTTCTTATTAAGGTTTTATTGTGTTTACTCCAAAACGAGCACTCAATTTCTGTACCTAGTTTCAAGTCTTGTGACTTTGTAGATGTTGATCTCTCTACTTTGGAAAAAAGTCAGTTGATTTAATAAATCTTTGCAATTCCTCATCTCACTTTTTAGGTGAGACTAAATACAGAAACTCTTTAAGTCGACTAGAGAAATCTTCAGGAAGGCACAAATGAGCAGAAACTGGAATTCACTGCTATAACTGTAGTATTTTGTCTGAGAGTCCAGGGAACTGATTTGAGCCAAGGTAGGTAAGTGCAGGTTAACACGCTCTTTCTGTGACCCGCCGTATTCTTCCTGATCAAGCTCTGATCAGATGCTGCCAATTGTGCCAAAAGGTGGTGTGATTTTGCAGCAACCAAGGAGCAGGATGGGACTTGCCAAATACTTTTGTGCTCGTGACTGACGCCAGAACTGAAAAAAAAACCCAGCAGCTCTGACTGCCTTATTGAAAATGTTGCTTTGTATTTTTCCTTCCTTTTTGTCTTGCTTTCTAACAATGTCGTACAGTTGCAACAGCAGGCTCTAGCTGTCCAAATATCTGCAGGCTTTTTTTGTTGTGTGGCTTAGAGCGGGGAGGGGGGGGAAATCTGTGCAGAAATTCAGTCCTTCCCCCCTTACCCCCCCATTCCGTCTTTCAGGGAGGGCAAGCCAGGAAGAAGATTTGGCACTTTTAAGATCTTTAATTTAATTTTTAAGCTGAGAGTGGAAGGAACCTGACTGAATTAGTCCATTGGTCTCCTCTTTCTTTGCCCTCTTTCTATTCCTGGTTTTCGTCCGTCCCTTCGCCTTGGATTCCTGTCAACTAGTTTCTGTAGCGTTTCATTGCCTACAGCCAATGCTGTGGCTCCGAACCCAGGGCCGAGCGCAGCAATAAATCACACCCACTGCTGTGCACTGGGAAGAAGGATGCTTTCAGTGAGCTCGGGGCTTGTAATGCAGATTAACGTTTCAGCCTCTCCCAGGACTCGAGAGGGAGGGAGGGAGGCAGAGCTATGTCTCCATTCAGGAGCCATGGAGCTGTTTGTGACTCGCCTTTGTTGAGTCCCAGTCAGGTCTCCCTTAGGTCACACTTTTACACTTGCTTTGAATAAGGTAGTAGAACCCTTGAGAGACTGCATTGCCAAAGAGGGCTGGGGGAGAGCAGGGGATGCATCTGGGGCTTGGGAAAGCAAAAGGAGGGAGAGCTAAAGCTCCTCCAGAGCAGCAAATGAAGGTCAGAGGTCTCCTATGACCTTGCACTGCCTTCATGACCTTTTTAAGGCTGTTGACTGTGGTGATTTCCCTGCCTGAGGGATCACTGGCATCTGCAGGCATTCCAGCAGCAGCTAAACACCTGTGCATTTGCTGCTGACATTTCATAAGGACAAGTAATGAGGCTGGATATTAAATGTCTACCTTTCTGACTGGTCAGGAGAGAAAACGGGAGGGAAGCTATAACATGTCTTGGGGCTTGTGAAATCCTCGTAGGAAAAGTAAAGCTCTCTCCCCTGAGCCCTTTTGCTGAGAGCAGAGCATGGAGAGTGGACCCAGCGTCGCCATGTCCTTGCCCTCCTGCCCTCTGGCTGTGAGCTGAAAACTCTTTTCCCATTTTTACAGCCATGGCATAACTCCCTTGTGTCAGTCTCGGGTTCTTTCTAGAAGGATGAAAATGCAATAAAGGTTCCTTGGGATAAATGCCTACATCTGTGCAAAAGTTTATTCTGTAGCCTCCAGTTCCAGATAACTCTCCTCTGTGCTGGGATCCAGAACTCTTGTGTTTCCTGGTGGTGCCCCATAGGAACATACTGAGAGGGTGTGAAGGAATGCCTGCAACAGCCTGGGCTAGGAAAAATGTTGCTCTCCTCTGACAGTGGGCCAGGGCTGCTCTCAGCCAGCAATCTGAAGGGCTGGGAAGCAGGGTCAAAACATGGGAGCTTCCTACCTTTAAAATTCAGCAAATGAAATCATAGGGGATGAAATATCTCTCTGCTCATTTCAGTTGTTGAAGAATTGTATGTGTTTTGAAGTTTCTTATGCAACTGGTACTACTATACCACAAGCACATACTTTTTCAAACCTAATAAATGTCAGGCTCTGATTGGCAAAACAAACAAAACCCCAAGAGTAGATTTATGAAAAATTACACGTTGGAGAAAGGTGTCTCTCCCTACAGTCTGATCTTGTAACAAACTGCACCTCCAAAACTCAATCCTTTTATGCTTGTACAGGGGAGAGCGGACTTATCCTAACAGAATTTGAAAGGGCTGGATTACTGAGAAGGAAATGGGTGTCTGTGTACACCTCTAATGTGCCTGAAACCAATGCAAAATCTTTCTCTTGGAGTGCTTTTTCACAACAAAGAACGCAGCTGTCATTCTGCTGTTGCTTTGAGCTCTGCTGAAATACAATCTACTGACTCGCACCGGTGTTCAGAAAAATTGATGTCTCTTTGTTTACACAGTAGCATAAAGATGTGCTACTCTTTACAGACAGTTGGCAGGCACCTGTACTGAGCAGCTGAGCTTGAGATGTTTTAGATGTGCTGGTGGAGATGCCTTCCTAAATTTTAGGAGGTGCTAAAATTACATTTCTCTTCAACAGGCAAAGATGGGCTTCCACAACCATTCCTATGTTCTGATAAAAGCTGAAATAAGTGGGAAACTGATGTTCTTTTTAACTTGGCTTTGATACAGATATGGACCTTTAAATATCCTATTTGTCGCTGTTGGCTGAAGGACAAGATCAATGTCCCTCAAGTTTGTATTGAGTTTAATTGGAGGCGTGTTATGTTTCACTCTGTCAATATGGAGTGTTCAAAATTAGTTTACCACAGTATAGAGAACAGTTAGCTGGGGTTTTTTTCCACCCTAGGGAAATTATTGCAAGATTGTTTTATTCCTTTTGTTGCTGATGCACAGGACAATATTTTCATGAGCAGCATTTTCATTTCTGACAATAGCTGGCCTATAAATCACTTTGGTATAAAACTATTGTTTGGAATCTGAAAATCACATGTATCTTACGTAACTGTGCTCCCACCACCTGGTCAGGAGTCTAGGCACAGAAAGTCTGAGGGCTGCTTAGACTGTTTTACATACACATGAAAGAAACAGTAATTTTTTTTTTCTTGTTCCCAGGTGTCCATGTGTTGGTCTTATGTGTCTGTTTTCTTGCCTTCATGCTACCACAGGCATTGCTGTCCTTGCAGATTATTCATGAAGGGCTGCATGTTTGTATGTGTTTCCCATTTCACCTGTCGTGGTTTAACCCCGGCCAGCAACTGAGCCCCACCCAGCCACTCGCTCACTTCCCCCCGGTGGGATGTGGGAGAGAATCGGAAGGGTAAGAGTGAGAAAACTTCTGATAAAGATAAAAGACAGTTTAATAGGTAAAGCAAAAGCCCATGCACACAATCAAAGCAAAACAAGGAATTCGTTCACCACCTCCCATCGGCAGGTAGGTGTTCAGCCATCCCCAGGAAAGCTGGGTTCCATCACACAGTGACTTGGGAAGACAAATGCGATCACGCTGAACTACTTCTTCCCCCAGCTTTATATGCTGAGCATGTCATATGGTGTGGGATATCCCTTGGGTCAGCTGGGGTTAGCTGTCCCAGCTGTGCCCCTTCCCAGCTTCTTGTGCCCGCCCAGCCTGCTCGCTGGTGGGGTGGGGTGAGGAGCAGAAAAGTCCTTGGCTCTGTAAGCCCTGCTCAGCAGTAACAAAAACATCCCTGTGTTTTCAACGCTGTTTCCAGCACAAGTTCAAAACATAGCCCCATGCTAGCTACTATGGAAAAAATTAACTCTATCCCAGTCAAAGCCAGCACAGGCTCGTAGTGTTTTCACCTCTGTTTGGTGTTTCTGTCCCTACTCACTGTCCTTCTCCCTTGGCAGAGCTGATATATGCTTTTAATTGGTTCAGGGTTATACTCGGTCCGAATAGAAAACTTCCTTGGAGACCACAGTTCAGTCATTTTTACAGACAGCCACTATGGGCCATTAGATTCTGACTTTGACTGAGCTGTCGTCCCTGCTTCCTTCAGTGTGTCATGAACATCACTGGTCCCCAAAGCTTCCATTTTCTCCTGGTTCCACCAGCAGTGATGCTTTCTGTGCTGCTTGCGGTCGAGTGACTCCCAAGAGGATTCTGGTTTCTAACTTGCTTCCTCTTTTCCTTTCCTGACGTAAAAAGTGTCTTGAGTGAAACAACCATGCTTGTAACAGTGAAGACTTGTGATGGTGTTTTAGACATGAGAAGCGGTGAGCTGCTTTGGCACGTTGTGTCTTGGGATATGTTATAATTGGCCACTAGACCGTTCTCTGCTGCATGATCAAGTGAACAGGATAATAATGTCACAGCAGGCCCATGGGGTTTTTTACTATGAAAATGTGTGCTGGGCAAAGGCCCCTCGTATGTCATGTCTGGAGTAGTTTATTGAGGGAAGTGATGGGAAGAGAAGGGGGAGGAATGGTTCTGTCTGCTTTCTGAATGTGAGTGATAAAATTTATGGTTCTCATTCTGATAAGATGTCAGAGGATTTGCAACTATCTTGTATTTCTCTAATTCCTAAACAAGAATGAGAGTGAGACCTAGGTGGACTTGAGGAAGTTCTGTACTGACAATGTTAGGACTCCTCCCCTCTCTCTTAAGTTTTAGAGCTGGATGCAAATGTCATGACATGTAAGTTTACAGCCCCTTTAAATTTTCATACCTACTGACCTCTAAACCTTTTATGCTACTTTATTTCTGATTACAGTATCTGAATACAGGTTTCATCACCAAAAGGTTTTGTAGAGTGAAGACTGAGCAGAAGGGAGGAAAACTCAGGCAGATCTTTTGAAAGACTCTAGAAAGGTTTTTGTAACCACAGAATCCACAGAGAAAATACTCTTCGGGAGCTGACACCCCTTTGTTAATTAAGACTTTTCTTTCTTTTGGAGTTGACAAACAGAAAAAAGAAAAGCTGTATTTTAATGCCACTTATAGGGCTGGGGGAGAAACCAGATGTGTTCAAGCTGCCTTGCAACCAGAAGGCGAGCAAGAGCTGTGAGTAACTGTGGACAAGCCATGAGCAGGGGAGTTGTGTTCTCAGCACTGATTTCTTTGTCCTGACAATTGTGCTAAGCCATTATGCGTGTGTACTCTGCGTGTGTGTATTTAAGTCATCTTCAAGCCATTAGTCTATGGTAGAGAGAAGAGCAAGTAGACTTCTGATATTCTTTTCTTTAGCCAGTTGGTTGGTTTTTTCCCCATACGGCTGCTGGTCCCACACTGAATGCTTTTTAAATGTGTATAGGGGAGAAAACTGTAATTTCATCAATGTCCAATATAAAATCAGCCCAGTTCATACAGTAAGAGAAAATGAAAACTCTTTAGTGACAATTAAAAGGAATCAGTGTAGTTTCATTCCACACAACTCTTTTTATGAGTAATCTGAAAAAAAACATAGCATTTACCATATGGTTTTATTTCAATGAAATGTTAGCTTGTTCTAGAAGTAGTGAAAGTCATCAGGGCTTTTGATAAATGTTTTTTTAGTGGAACTGGGTTTCATATTCTTTTCAGATTGCACAAGGGTTGTTGGGATAAGGTCTCAGCAGGTCCCTCTGCCAGCTGGCCTTGCACCGATTTCTACATCTGATGCTGTGTGAGATCTTGCCCAGATCATATCATATTCTGTTTTATTCATCCCTGCCCATAGAAGGGTGGCAATATTGCTGTATGAGTCTTTTGAGATTGAGGGGACACTGCATAAATGCCAAGTGATGACATAATTTGAGTCTGAGCTACGAAATCATTTGAGCTGTATTCCTCTGTCACTCCACGGCCAAGGCTTTGAAATAAAACCCTGTTTAAAAGCTGAAACAAGGAACTTTGCTGTCTTGCCACACCCAGCCAAGGCCCAGGTATGCAGAAAGGGTTGCCCTTTAATTTCTTTTCCATAGGAAGTTCCTTGCAGTGAATAACATTAGCTGGATTTTGCTCCCTTATAGTGTAGTTGGCTGACTACCTGATCTGGGTGTGAGGGCTTGTTAGTCCTCAGGCAGTGGGACTTAGGATTTTAAAAATGCAAAAAGAGAAGGTTTTAAATGGAGTATCATATTGTGTTAGTTTTGTGTTATGCTGTAATTATTAAAGTCAGAACCTAAGCTGGGGAAAGGTCACATTGTAGTTGTTTAATTTTGTTGTCTCTTCCTCTTACCAATAACTTTGTCTCCTTTTTGTTTCCTTGCTGCTCCTGCTGCATCTGTCAACCTTGGAGAGTTTGCATTATTTCCTTGGCAATGCCACATACCTCTAATCTTAATTCCTATTACTGTCTGGCTCTGGGATTGTGTGTAGGTTTCTCTAATACACTGCGGATGGTGGCCAGCAACAATCTTTCTTCTTTATACTTCTGCAGCTCTAATCCTGCAGAAGTCCTTGCTTGTAAAGATAAAGGTACATTTATCCTCCTTAATGAGGCAGCAGGTCTGGAACTGCAAATCGGTGCTGAGTTTATGTCAGCAAAACCATACAGTGACTAAAATGTTATTGCTGATAAAGGCCAAGTGGTACTAAAGGAGCATCTGCACTTTACCTAGCTCTAGCCTTCCCTGAAGAGTTGCTCATGTTCATTTGTAAATTATGTTAAGGTTAATAAAATACTGGTTTTGCCAGCACAGAGTGATACAGAATATTATATGGGCTGGTAGTGAGGGGATGAAGCCCTTCAAATGGGGGATGAGAGGGTCATAATTTGCTTGGTTGGTTTTAAACCTCTGGCCCCAGAGAACAGTCCCAGTTATGCAAAAAGGCAGATTAGGAAGGCAGTGCTCTTCCATGGGCAGGAAGACCCCTTTCAGGGTCTGTGAAACGGAGCACTGATGGTGTATTGCTGCCCCTGCCATTCAGGCAGCGTGAGCCTCATCCGGTCCATGGCTCCCATCTTGTGTTTACATAAAGGAAGCTTCATACTCTGGGTTCTGGATTGTCTGTGCTTCAAAATTCAAACACTAATGATTAAGCCAAACATGCATAAGTTATTTAGTTGGTTTTGGGGTTGTTGGGGTTTTTTGAACTTATTCCATGACATTTATCAGGAAAAGAGGAACTGTTCTTCCTTCCTCTATCCTTTTTTTTTTTTTTAAAAAAAAAAATTTTTCCTTTTGTCCTTATGGGCACCTACCCTGATTTCTAGCCATAGAGAGCCTTCCTGGAGAGCAGCCAGGCTTGAACCTTTGAATACTAGGATATTAGCTATCCTGGGTCAGATTAAAAGCCCATCCTAACACAACGTCTCCAATGCTGAGAGATCTCTACAGATAACTAAAACAAAGCAAGGGTGTATGCTACTTCCCCTGAGTAAACTCTCCTAGTCAGAAGGACGGGATGTCATCCAGAGAGACCTGGACAGGCTGGAGAGGTGGGCCTGTGTGAACCTCATGAGGTTCAACAAGGCCAAGTGCAAGGTCATGCACCTGGGTCGGGGTAACCCCCAGTATCAATACAGGCTGGGGGAAGAAAGGATCGAGAGCAGCCCTGCCAAGAGGGACTTGGGCGTGCTGGTGGATGAAAAGCTGGACATGAGCCAGCAATGTGTGCTGGCAGCCCAGAAGGCCAACTTTACCCTGGGCTGCATCAGGACAAGTGTGGCCATCAGGTCGAGGGAGGTGATTCTGCCCCTCTACTCTGCTCTGGTGAGATCTCACCTAGAGTACTACATCCAGCTCTGAAGCCCTCAGCACAAGAAGGACATGGGACTGTTGGAGCGGGTCCAGAGGAGGGCCACAAAAATGATCCGAGGGCTGGAGCACCTCTCTTATGAGGACAGGCTGAGGGAGTTTGGGTTGTTCAGCCTGGAGAAGAGAAGGCTGCGGGGAGACCTGATTACGGCCTTTCAGTACCTAAAGGGGGCCTATAGGAAAGATGGGGAAAATCTTTTTAGTAGGGCCAGCTGTGACAGGACAAGGGGTAATGGTTTTAAACTGAAGCAGGGTAGGTTTAGACTGGATATAAGGAGGAAATTCTTTACAACGAGGGTGGTGAAACCCTGGCAGGGGTTGCCCAGAGAGGTGGTGGAGGCCCCATCCCTGGGAACATTCAAGGCCAGGTTGGATGGGGCTCTGAGCAACCTGATCTAGTTAGTGGTGTCCCTGCTCACTGCAGGGGGGTTGGACTAGATGACCTCTAGGGGTCCCTTCCAACCCAAAACATTCTATGATTCTATGATTCTATTTTGGCTCAAGAGATTTCCTGAACTAGATCCAGTTTCTACTGTATTTAATAATTCTCAATGGATTTTTCTTCTTTGAATTTGCCCAGGCTGCCATTAGTATGGCTGTCCTTTTGCAGTGCTTTCTATAGGTGCCTATGTTTCTATATTGCCTGCAGCATGAAGGATTTACTTACTATTGTTTATTTCAAATTTGTCTCATGATCTCTTCATCTGCTACCCCAGCTCTGAGGTGGAGAACAGTTGATCCTCTTCTGTTCACTAAAGGTCTGGATGAATGGTGATGAGAGTTGGTGGCCATTTTTTTTTCACAAGGATGATTTCATTTTCTGGAGCTAACAGAGAAGTTACAAGGAAGTTTTGTATAAAAGCAATGGCAAGACTCAAGATAAAATCATAGTGAGATTTGGCAGGAATGAGATGATGAAAATGAAAGACTATGGAAGAGAAGACACTGGGGACAAATGCTGTGGTCATCTGGTTGTTGGAAATGTCCATCCCTGATTTAGGGCAAGAAAGCAGAAGGGTAGATCTGGCTGCAGGGAAAATGTGTACAGTTGAGGTAAATAAAACACATCCTTTTTCCAGTTGACATTGATTGCAATAGAAATGTAGGTTATTGTGAGTTACTACAGCTGGTGGAACTGAGTGCCAGCTGTTCCCCTACAAAATCCTTGTTAAGAATTAAGATTTTCACCATGCAATGGGATGAAAGAATAAGGCTATATTGTATTAAATAAATATTGTAAGAGGAGCATCAATAAGAAAAAAAAAAAAAGTACAAAATAAAGATATTTTGAAGATTGCTCATTTCCCTGTCTTTTTTTCTTTTCCTCCTAAAGCAGATTTTTCCCTGATTATTATCCACTCTTGAAATTTGCTCCAGGCTTAGCACAGCTAAGAATTAATGGGCTCAATAGGAATCAAGTTCCTAAAACTGCTTAGCCAAAGTCAATGAGATCCGAAGGCAAAGTCAGGCCTTTGTGTGACCAAGCCACCTGTAATGAGCGTGTGCAGAAACAGTCTTAGATGAGCAGAGTCTGTGAGCCTTGCAGGTGGGGTTGTGTTCTGACCGTAGCGCACTAAGGATTTGGTTTTATTCCTCTGCTTTTTGTATCGACTCATCTGCATGTATCATGCTGCTACTAAACCAACACATAGCTAAAACGCAGCACTGGAGTAGAATTAATTTGTTAAAATTTGCTCGCTTAAATAAAGGTTGGGTCTGATTTGTTTGGGTTGCTCTTTGCTCCTATCATCAAGCTAACTGGAATTACCTATCTTTGAACTAATTTATTACCTCTTTCTTTTTTCTTTTTCATGTTCCCTTGATGTCTTCTGACCTGAACCTGTTTTTCACCATTTGATGTGGTTTAGGTAAGTGTATATGCTCTAAAGGAGTGTTGTTTTGTTGTGGGATTTTTTTATTCCCCTTCTCTCCCCTTTTATACATCACACAGCATTTTCTGACTGTTTCTCCTGTGGTTAGGAAGCGGTTTTTGCAATCTGTCACGTTATTGTTCCATGGGCTGAGCTCCAATGCTACACCCTCCATGTCCCTTCAGCTCCAGGTTTGGAAAGGAAGATGACCTCACAGGCTTTTTATGATGATGCCATCATTAGGCCTCCAGCCTTAGTGAGGGTAGCAGGTCCCTGCTGGAGCAAGGAGAGCATCTCTAGGTAAAACACTCTGAGTAATTTGGAAGCGATGTCACACAAGGTTAGCACACTTACAGCTGACAAGAAAAGCTTTATGGTGTTACCTAAGTGATTGCTGTGTAAAAGCCACCTTCTCTTACCTAGAATTCCAGTTTTGTCATTTATTTTCCCCTTTTCTTTTTTTGTGCCTACAAATCACAGATACAGGTTGTTTAGTATGGGGCCTTCGCATGTCTTTGGATTCTATGCCACTTGCAAGTTAAATAGGAGCTGGAGATTTTTTTAAATTCCCAAAAAATGTAAATCTTAAAAATAAATAGTAGTTTGTGAAGCCTTCCTTGAAGGGCTGCTTGAAAATCTCACCCTCTTCAGAAATGTATTCATATATTTTTTTAAGAAATAAATCCATATCACCATAAATGCAGACAGAAATAATTTTCATATTGAACGATAGAGCTACCATCTGATAATGACCCTAAAACATTATTCTACATAGGCAGTATTTTTTAAATTCAAAATAAAGTGGGGTTTTTAGGTTTTAAGCATCTAGAGATAGAGAATATGCTGGCATCTATAGAGAATGTTAATATAGCCATGTGACTGAGACGAGTGAAGCACTTGCTATAGTTGGGGAACTGACTTAGGCACCTATAATCTACTGGTGATAGCAGCTTTAACTAGGATCAGTGTGCGACTTTTTAATGGAATTTTTTTGTGAGAAAAATACAGAATGTAGAGATACTTACATACCAGGACAGCATTTTACTCTTACATGATGTAATAGAGCAGTTACTGATTTCACTGAACCACAGTGGATTTCCACTGATAAAAATGAGGCAAAATTTGAATTGCAGAATAAGGATGCATGAACTGTCTTTTCTTCATGAGTATTTATGTGTGAGAAATATCACTGTACATGCAGTAACGGAAAGCCTGCATGCATAATGTGGGATCCCATATGCTTGACAAAAGCGAAAGTATAGAGGACAGCCTACTTGTTAGATTTCCTATGTAGGAAACGGATACCTCACAGATTTAACATTGAGATCTTCTGTGCACAGCAAAGCTAGCCAGTTATCCTACTCACTTCTGTGATGCTGTGAGGTGAGAAAAAAAGAAGCGAAAAGGAAAATACTCCCAAGGGGGCCAGGTTCCAGACTGTAAGTGTTGCTTTTATGGGCAAACCAGGACAGACCAGTTTAGATTCCAGAAATCCCAGCCCCTCAGCAGAGTGGCTGCTCACAGAAACAGATGGTGAGGCTGCCCCGGAGACTGCGAGGCGCTTCACGTGCAGGCTGACGTCTCCCCACACGCCGCCACGTGTCTGTATGCAGGCGTGGGTGCAAAGCTGAGGCAGCCAGCGGGGAGGGGAAAGGAGGGGAGCTCAGCTCCGGAGACAGATGTGCACCTGACTGTGCCCTCTTGCAAGAGGCAAATGGGATGCTCTACCTCTCTGTACAGGTTTAACTGGGAAACCAAACATGAGCTGGCTACTAGCTGCCTGCAGAGAAACAAATTACTTTCAGCAGCTCTGTGAGCATTGCTATGGTTCTTTTCAGAGACAGTTGTTCCAACTAAAAAAGTGTTTTCTGCAGAAGGCATAGCACTAACCACATCTGTCTCGCTGTGCTCAGAGAAACAGCAAAAGCAGAAGGGCTTTGTCTTCACCGCAGAAAGTTTGCCAATTGGGCCCCAACACATCACACTGACGCATGGAAAAATGTATCTCTAACCACGCACATTTACGCAGTACTTCTGCAGGGACTGTACTTGCTTCAGCGAAGCTAAATGCTATGTCACACGCCATCATGTCACTTGCTACACAAGCAGTAGCAGCAGATTCTGCTCATTTGTCTCAGCTGTCCAACTCCCACAGTCCCACGTTTCCCAGCTACAGCTGAGGTGACATAGCTTGTTGAATTTCGATCCCCACGTGTTCTTGTAGCATTAAGTGAACAATATTTCATTACCTTAGTTTCTTGACAGCTTCAACTTATTACCTGTTGTTGTATGCTCTTTTATAAAGCCTCTTTAGAGCCCCTCTCTCAGAAGCTGCCTTGCAGGGAAGGACTTTGGGTGACTGTGGGTTGGCTACTTGTGAGCATACAAAGAGACGGGGAGATTTGGTACAGCCATCATCTTTAATTTGAAACACCCTGTTCTGTGGCAGCCAGTTTAACTATCTGTGGTATATCAACAGCTCCAGAAATCATTGCTAGGGAGAAAGGAAAAAGATCTGTAGCTCCTATTAACACGTGGTTAGGAAGAGCAGAAGCTACTCTAGGTTATTAAAGAAAAGATACTCCCTTTTAAAAGAACTGAATCAGCTTTTTGTTGCCTGTCCCATGTTAAAGCAGTTCTGAGGAGCTGAGCACCACTCTGGCAAGGGACCAGGATAAAAAGGTCATCAGCCATACTATCCAGTGTCAAAGCAGTTGTGCTTAAACTCATCCCGAGGTCTCATAACCCTGCTCAGGGGCTACATGTGCAGAGACACTGAGGAGGAACATTTGGGCAGGAGACAACTCTGAAGGTGGCTATGCATCATTTATGCTGTAGTAGTGCTGAAAAGACTTGATTATTTTAGCTCCTGTCTTGTGCTAGGTTCAGAACAAACCGTGTAATTAATGACTGCCTCAGCTTAAACTTGCCATCTTATTCAAGGATGAGACAAACGGGCAAGGGCTGGGATGAAGGAGGAGAGGTAACATGCAGACCATCCACAGACAACAGCAGCAACTGCTTTCAGCGCAATCATCACAGCTTTAGCTGGTGGTATTGAGGGGCTGGTGTTGCATGTTCTATTACTTGGCAAACATGACCCGAGAATTAATGGTCTTAAATTTCAGCCAGGGAGCTTATGCTGATACTAGAAAAAATGGTGAGCTTAGGCAAACACTGGAAAAGGTTTCCTGAGGGTGTGTGTGAGGGATTTTGTCAAAGTTTAAGGACTGGCTGCGCAAACATTTTCTCAAAAAAGTTTTAGGTAGAGTTGAATCTGTCTTGGGAGCAGGATCTCTTTAAGCACTCTTCACGCTCTCCTCCTATCCTCTTTCCCAAATCTTTTTCCCCAGCTACTTTTGCCTTGTGCAAAAAGATAGAAGTTAGTCCTGAGAGAGGAAACGGCCTCTCTCTGATCTCCCCAGCTTTGAAGTCAAAGCAGAGTCCTCTACTAGCTTGATCAGTTCCAGCGAGCTTTGTCAGTTGTGACCTGAATCCATGTCTTTATTTTTAATTTTGCAGGGCAGGGGGGAATGTCAAATGTTTGCTTAGCATAAAGCACCTTTCCAGAGGCTCCAAGACTCCAGACTGCCTGACAGAATAGAAGCAGGATTGTGTTCTTAGTGTGTTACCCCTGCTTTAAAACCCTCTCTTTGAATTTCCCCACCGTTGCCCGATTCCTTCTGTGGATTACCATGACTTCAACAAATTGATAAGTGGACCAAAGAAAACCAAGATTTCAGGACATGTATTTCACTTGAAGTGCCCCATACGTAGTGCGATATACATTTTGTTTTGCAGTTAGGCAGTATGCTTATGTAGTCTAAGCTACAGCAATTTTTGCTCTATTAATAACCTATTAGTAGCCTGTAGGATGTTCTCTGTACAGCACCACTTCATAAATTAGTGAACTTCCTCTCACAGGTTCATATGAACTAAAACAAATTATAGCATAAAGGGTGTTTCACCTTTTTAGAAAAGGTGAAACTCGACCTCAAGATCACAAACAATGACTCTTGAAAAATATGGATGCTGAATACAGCCTGCTTTCAAGCCTTGGTACTTCCCATCTCCCTATGCAGTCATGCAAAGTGTGCACGCTCCGGTTTGGTTCACTTCCCTGGTGCCAGCAGCAGTCATGTCAATCACAGCCTCAGGTATCATTGCTTGTCATTCTAGCTGCACTGCAGATCTCATGGCACTTTGAGCCCACTCACCATTAAATACCTTGCCCTGGCTTTTATAAATGGTTTGCAGAAAAGAGGCAGAGATTACGATACCTCTGCTGCTGATTGCACTGTCATTGTGGGCGATTAATCTCTGCCTGGCTTTGAGCCTTCCAAATGAGCACTCTGCCATTGCTCTGCACCTGCCACAGCTGTAGCTGCATTGCTGCATCTGCAGGATCCAGGCCTGGCTTTGTGACCCCTGGGAGCAGGGGGGATGCAGGACTCCTGGCAATCATGGCAAGAGCAGGGTCCATGAATGCATCTGTCCACCTGTGGACATTTAGCTGCCTGGTAATTGTCCGCAGTAACCAGTTTCCACAGAATGACTTACCATGGTAAGCTGTTGTGTTTTTCAGATGGGGCAATCACCACTGATTTTTGTGCTATGTGAGAGACTGGCAATCTGGGACTTGGATGTTGAGGCTGGTGTCTGGTCTAGATACACAGAAAAATCTGGTTTACTTGAAGTCGTGTGGTTATATTAGCCCTGCCTCTGACAGGCCAGCAGCTTGGTCCTAGCAGCCAGTACCTATGGGCCAAGTGGTCCCTGGGACTCCGCTGCTGATGGACTCCATAGAGTAGGATGTTCCATAATTTGGGAGGCAGCCAAGGGCATCTTGTACACCTGACACAGATTCCATTAGCTGATGGCATTGCTTGTTGTCTGTCTGTAGACTATTCATTGGGCTCTCTGGCCATTGAGATTTTTGGCAATGACACTTCACAGGTTTCTGCAGAACACATTATCTGATCATCGAAGGAGTGCAGGCTTTCCCTCCAGTCTCCATTTTGAGAAAGTCACAGAGGAAAGTTAGTGTGTTCCCAGAAGAGCCTTTCTGCAGGACACTTTGCGAGGTCTTGACGGCCTCGCTGACTCTCCCATGAGGCATGCCTGTGCTGGGAAGTGTGGAAAGGTGCTCACAGGGTGGTCTTCCTCCAGTGGATGAGCTAGGTATTCACATGTGAAACATGCAGAGCAGGGCTGGTGAAAATGCATACCCACAGCCCAGCGGAAGTAGGTATGGATACAAAGAGATGATCAAAGGAAGGTAGTTTGTTGGAACAGATTCAACCAAAAATTTGAGCCAGTATCCTTTTTCAGTAGCTTTTTCTGCATTTCAGTGTTCCTACCTTCTCTTAGTTCTCCTGTATTTTACTTTTTTTACAGCTTTTTTCCTATTTTTAGAGAAACCGCTCAATTATTTTGAAAAGTTGAAATACTATTTGTTCAGTTTCTGCTACTTTTAGTACCAGATTTGTCCTTCCTACACTCCCACATATTTTTTTTCCTGTAGAGAGGGTGCCTGAGTGAGCCAGGTCCAAATGCAAAATCAGTAAAAGCTCATTGCCATACATGTCATCGTATTAGAGCTCAGCAAGTGAGAATCTGGTGGGGAGGAGTTTGCTTCTAGCCTGTTATCAGACAGCCACTGTGCTCCTTGGGTTTGGGGCCAGTACCCCACAGCACAAAAGGAAAAGTGATGTTCTGCTGGTGCCAAGCAGCAATGGAATTAATGTTGCTTTATAATTTAGATGTTTTACCATCAAGTCACAATACTAATCTTTCTCCTTTCCTTCTGAAAATCTGACAGACCAGACTTTGGAAATCTTTTCTGCAGAGATTTTTTCTGATTGACTATGATACAGGATAGACTGGATATAAGGAAGAAATTCTTTACAATGAGGGTGGTGAAACACTGGAACAGGTTGCCCAGAGAGGTAGTGGAGGCCCCATCCCTGGAAACATTCAAGGCCAGGTTCGACGGGGCTCTGAGCAACCTGATCTAGTTAGCGGTGTCCCTGCTCACTGCAGGGGGGTTGGACTAGATGACCTCTAGGGGTCCCTTCCAACCCAAAACATTCTATGATTCTATGATCTAAACAGATTGTTCGTTAATTATTACTATTAATGCACATGTGTGATGCCTCTTGACAGTTCTCAGTACCGAGTGCTTGGGTTTGGGGATTTTTTTCTCCTTTAGCCTTTCCATTTCTTTCAGAAAAGTAATTTAAAAGAGAGACTTCCTTGTGTTTGGACTTTTTTCCCCATTCCTTAATTCTGCATACTTTACTTTTGAGTCATCTATCTCTCCTAAGAGATGAATTTTGAAGGTTGTGAACTTTGCAGCTTACTGGGAAATCGTCCTCTGTAGCCAACAGAGTCAGGATTTATTATCTTTCCTGCAGTTCTTTCTGGAATGAGAAAATAAATACATTTGGTGGGGAAAATGGTTCTGGGCAATGAGAGTGGGAAGCTTAAAAAATTAAAACAGACATAGAAAGCACTGTAGCATCAAGGCTGTATTTAGATGAAATAGTTTCTGTCTTTTATTTCATTTCTAATTCCCCAAATGCAAATGGAGTTTTTACATATTCAAGGCAGCTTTTGCATTTGGAGTCTGAGTTTTGATGTTTGGGGCGTTCTTACCAAGAACTAGGCCAGAAACGCCAGCTTCAGATGCATACGCTGCCCGAGGCATTCCCCATCACCAGCATTTCAGATACCCGCTGCCCTAGCTTGAGATCTGCGGGGATAACATGTTGCCTAGAAAGTGGTGCATAAAGAATGAATGTCGATTACACAACAGAAGTTGAATAAATAGGGTAGGGGGAGGTGGGATTTTATGACACCATCTGGTTCTGTGATCCAGAGCCTCAATGTAAAATCATGGCTCAAGCTCTATATACAGGTTAACAAAAGCCTTTAAATAGGGTAACTAATGGGTCAAATGTATCTTCGCTTGTAAGGTTAAGACCCACAAGTCATCGTTTGTAAGAAAGTGGGGGGTGGATTGGTCACTGGAGAGGAAAGACATTAAATTAAATGTGGTGAAGCAGCCACATGGGACCCCTTAATAGTTTCTGAGTATTACTTTTTTCTTAATGAAATGCAGCTTAATGCAATCCCACCCTCCTGCCCTGACAAATGTCGACGCTGGCTTTTTTGAAGGTTGTCATGTCACTACTGCCCTTTAAATGATTCCATGCACTCTCCGCTCTCCACTGCTTTCTTGTCACTTACAGCCCCTGGTTTTTGACATAAACAAGGGAGTGTGTCAGTGGGAAGCTGGGACTGTCAGGCCTTTCAGTTTTGCTTCTCACCTCGTTGCTTTCTTACAACAAAAAATAAGATACATTCAAAGTGAGGGTTGTAGAGAGACCCAGTGGTGCATTAAAAACAGGCAGCAAAAGTG
Organism: Gorsachius magnificus; assembly: GCA_034008185.1. NCBI lineage: Eukaryota > Metazoa > Chordata > Aves > Pelecaniformes > Ardeidae > Gorsachius > Gorsachius magnificus. The sequence continues at coordinate 23,232,612 of CM067087.1, read as the reverse complement.
GGGGGAGAAACATCTGTGGAATATGAAATATGAATGGGGATCTGAGCCTCTGGAGATCATGCTTGAATAGGCAGCTTTGTACAAGGTGGATCCAAGTGAGCCTCAGCCCTGGGTTCATCTGCTGGTCAGGACTCAGAGAAAGCATTGCGTTTTTGGGAGTAGTGAGAAAATGCAGGCCACCTGATTAATTTTAAGAGCCATTTTAGGAAGGCTGAATTAACTTGGATCTTTAGACATGGCTTTTTAGGAAGACCAAAGGCCACAAACCATCCTAATAATTTTTACAAGACTGTGTTTAAACACTGACAAAGCAACACTGCTACTGACCATTGCTATCAACAGCAGCACCTCATGGCTGAAATGCTATGCTTTCTCCTCTAACAGCTCAGTCCTGGTTTCCATTAGTACTGTATTTCTTTAACCTCCCCCAGAAGAGTTTGTCCTTCACCTCTCCTCGCTTTCTGTGCAAAAACTGCCATTACTCCTGTGCTATCTTTGGTGAGGAAGGAGTGAATCCTCCTTACGCTCCTCCTCTTCAGACCTAGAGGTAAATTGGACCAGAGGCTCCTGCACACAGCTCATCCCAGAACCTGCCCACCATTTGGGGAACACCTACATGTTAGTTTTAATGCTTCTGGGTCTCGCAGCCGCTCAACTGACTGCAAAATATTTTCCGGCAAGTTGGCTCTTTCTGGAGGCAGCATTCAGTGCCTGCTTACTGTGTACTTAGTGGCTGTTCCTCCTGTTGCCTGGGCCAATTGCTAACAGATCCAAATACGTACACCTCCTCGTCTTTTCTTCCTTCACACCAATGAAGCACATATGCTTCTGGAGTCTCACCACTATTTCTGGTCTCAGAGGCAGTGTTAAATGGAGCCATTGCTCTGCTGTACATAGCTGCAGAGGAATTACTGGGTTCTTTAGGCAAGAGCAGCCTGCTGTGCATGTCATATAGTGAGCTGTTTAATAACTGAACAGGCAAGGGGTGGGGGAGAGGTTGTATTATTACCATGGTTTGCCTCTTGCAGCTGAGGCATGGAATTTAAGTGGCTTGTCAAATGTCTGCAGCATTTAGGTGGTCTCTTTTTTTTCCTTTATATTCAATCTTTTCCTTCACTAAATGATTATTGTTTTGAGGGGAAATGCTTTTAGTTCTGGCCAACAAGTTTTTAGGAATGAAAAGCTCTTGGCTTCCTCTTAAAAGCATTTGGGGAGGAAACTATCTAGTGGTGTTACTGAGGTAGGAGCTGGGCTCAGTAGGAACACAAGGGAAGCTGGTTGGAATTAAGGAGCGACAAGAAAAGAAGAGTAGAGATGACAACATAGTCTGAAAGATTTCTGTCACTTCAAACTAAATGTGTCTAGAAGTGATTCAAATGTAACTGAAGTGTCCCACTACATCAGTATCCATAATGCCCCTCATGCTATTGTTTTCCTGATTTACTTTGATGTTATATTAATTGTGCATATGGAAAAAGAATGGTCCAACAGAAGTCTGATGAGCCTTCTAACAGTAAAAGTAGAAAGCATTTACAAACTATGGGAATGGACTGTGAGACTTAAAATGACTCTCCTACCCTGCTGTGTGGTTCAGCTATTGCCTAGCTTTAATTCTTGAGAACTGCTCAAAGTCTTCCCTTCCTTCAGGGCTGTGCTAATCAACATAATCTGCTTTATGCAACAGGACTGGTAGTCTCATTGTTGTGTCCATATAAAAGAAAACTCTGATAGTGGAACAGAATTTCATACCCTAGTTGGCATCTCAACGAAGAGGCATGAGACTGAGTGGGCGTGAAATCAGAATTACCTTTATACCCTGTGATGGTGGTTCTCTCAGGGCATGGCCGTGCAACAGCAGGGCATGCTCGCAGTTGCAAACTTACTGCTTCTGGAGGCAGAAAAGCTGTTGAAGCTGGCACAGTTTCAAAATAAAAATTGTCTGTGGAGACACAGCGAATGCTGTAGTCTGGCCGAATTCCTTTGAATACCCATCAAAAAGTTAAATGCCACTTGTTGAAAGGACTTGGCATCTACTGTGGTGAAAAAATATGTATCGGTAATTGAGCAGTTGCACAGTCCGGCGCTTGTACGTAGCAAATCAGGTTTCCATATGTAGTAGAATCAATGCACTGAGTGCCTGCACCTGGAAACCCTACAAAGAGGAGGAGAATTGGTTCAGAGTTTTCTGTAAAGGTGGTTCCCAAGGGGCAGTTCCCTCTTATGCTGCTGCAAATAAGACTTTTGCCTCTTCTTCCACCTGCAAGAGTCCTTGGAACAGCTGCAGAATGTGGATTTCCATATCCCACCAGCAGACTCAGCTGTGTCCTGGGAGGATCCATCTCCTTATTTCTCCTTAGGGAAAGTTGCTTGTTTGATTGCATGTGCTGTCCCACCAAGGGCTGGCTCTTGCTAGGGACAGTTAATAATAAATAGGTGTCTCTAGAGGGACCTTCAAAGCTCGGGACCCTGTGTTTGGTCCTGGTTTGGTAACGTAGAGGTGAAAGGCCAGGGAATTCATCCATTTATGCATTCTCCCTTAGGAAAGAGAATATGTCATGTAATTAAATAACTGTCCCCACAAGGTTTCCAGGGATAACAAGCAGTGCTTTAAGCAGACACTTCAATAAAAATGATCTGTCTACCTGCTGCACTCACGTTATAACCTGCTGAAGGGAGGTAAAAGTCCTTGAGATTATAGTGAGGGAGTGATACTGTAATTCTGGCTTTTTTTCTTTCTTAATATAGGTGGAACTCATAGGCCCAAGTGTGGTCATACCTGGGTATGTGTGCAAACCCTATCTTGAACCTTTAAGCTTGTTTTAAAGCTAAGCCATTTGTGCTTAATTTACAAACAGCTGGTTGATTTAAAGGGATTTTCATGCTGGAGTAAACAAGAACAACATTTACACAATGAGTAAACTATCCTGCCGTAAATTCTCTTTGCAATTGTTGTAGCTATTTGTTTGTATTAGATCTTAACTTCCTCAGTGCACAGCTAATCCTTCTTGATCCTATAGTGAAGTCATGAACCTGTGTTTGATGTCACCATCTGTTGCCATAGAAGCAACTGTGATGTTGCAAATTAAACTTTATGACTTCATGGCAAGATAAAAGCATATCTTCAGCTGCTTGCAAAAGCAGTTAGGAATATTTCCATGAAGTATTATGAAAATTATGCCAGTTTTGATTTTGTCTAAATACAGTTCTTGGAAAGTTTATGAACAGGGAGGGTTTGGAATAACGAACTGAGTGAAAGGGGAAAAAAGAATCCCAAGGCTTGTATCAAGTTTGTGCTTTAAAAAAAATAAAACCAAAATCCCCTGGCAAGTAATTCATACTTGGCAGGAGCCCCGCCTCTTAAAAGGTTAGTACGGTTACAAACAGGATTGAAATAGAAACAGTTTAAAACTCAAGCACTGTACAGATATCTCCTGACTCTAGAGAAAAGCTCTCATGATCTCACCTGGAAGTATGCAACAGCTGTTGATAATGACAATTTAAGTCATTGTCATGTAAATATCCAGTCAAGGATTACAAAAACTTGAACTAGAATATGATGTTATTTTTTTTCTGAAGCATTTAAATCGCTTAGGAAATTAAGCCTTGATCACACTTTCAGGCATCTGACCCACTTTGAGAAAAATCCTCCTTTTCATAAATGAGAAGAATATTCCTTGCCTAAATGGCAAGGGAAGGAAAGGTGTAAGTTGGTGCAGGAGGAGAGCAAGAGGGATACAGATGCATCCATACAAGCGAGCGGACAAACGTTTGTGTGCTCCTGGTAGCCCTCGCTCAACTCTTCTGCCAACAGGCAGAGGCTGCAGAGAATGTGAGGTAAAATGCAGGAGAAGTTTTTGTTTTCCTTTTTACTGTACAGAAGAGAATGAGATAGGAAGTATAATAGTTATTTTCTCTGCTAGCTGTCGAGTCCTAAATTAGGAACTAACTTTATTTGTTTATTTCTTTTTAATCAGCCCTCTCTCTTTCCTGCCGTCAATCACTTCCTAAAGATTTCCTAGATATTTCCCTCTTAAAGATGGATATCGAGTTTCAGTATCTTCTGATTTTGTATCTTTGAGTGACAAAGACTAAATGATCTTACTAGAGCCATCTGGATTAATATATTGATGTCAAAAATAACTTGACAGACTATTGATGATGCAATGCAATCTCATGGGGAAGGTGAAAGTTTCCCAGTGGAGTTCAAGGAGTGCTCTGTACCAACATGTACCTGGTGGAGAAGCTCAGGCTTGATTCTGCTCATCTGTCCTTAAACAGGTTACTGTACATGTCAAATACTCCATGTCCTCACCTTTACCTGCTTGCTGTTGTCTGGATTTGAGGATGGTGGCTGGGTGGTTTCCAGACACTGTTAAAGTTGATAAAAAGAGGCAGTTTGTAGTGCTTACAGTGAGGGTGCAGAATCTAATATGTGGGGTTTGTTTCCCTTTCTTTTGAAGACTGAGCATCTTGGGAAAGAATAAGGTTGTATTGTCCATCCTGTTCAACTGCTGTAGGGCTGTTCCCACTGATGTATTTGTGGTTAAGTTATTTAGATTACTGAGTTCACTTCTCTGATAAGCACATGGCTCTGATAAATGAGCTAAAGGATTACTTGAATTATTTCTTTAAGGGAAGGCACTAATTCTAGATTCTCTTGCCATGCCTCTCCCCTTCTCTGAATCTCTCTGAGGGAAAGGAAAGTAAAAAATAACATCCAGGGACCCCCAGCAGAATTAGGTTCACTTTAAACGTGACACACGCTCTATATCCCTGGGGCAAGCACTTAATTTTGTAGTGTTTCAGACTTTTATGACGTGATGATTGATTTTGTAGAGGTGGAGTTGCCTTAGTCATTAGTTAAAAAGCCTGATAAAGCTGCACAAAGATATTAAGTTGTTATCAATCATCAGTGTCTTTTTGTTCTCCCCCAACCTTTACCCCACCTTTCAAAGGGAAGGAGAGAGACAGGCAGGAGGCTGTCTCACTTTCAGTCTGTCAGGGTTTTATTAGATCCTGGCTTTCTTGTCAAGCCCACTGCTGAAACCCAGATTTGCACCAGATGATTAATGGGGAGCAGCATGCTCCGGCTGACGGGCTCCCGCCAGGCTCCCGCTCTCCAGCCGGCAGCCTGAGCCACGCAGCCCAGCCAGCCGCTCCTCCGCTTGAGCTTCAAACACTGCCTGGCCCGCACTCCCTGCCCAGCCTGCCCTGATCCCTCCCTGCAGCTGCCTTTGCAGATGTGCAGTAGCCTGCAGTTGAAAACTGTGGAAGAGTTTCAGGGTATTAGTTCCCTTTTCTCCTTTTTTCTGTTCCCTTCCCTCTGGTAGGGTGTAATTGGTTCTTGGAAATCTCTTCAGCATATGAATGGCAGCCCGAATCCTCCTGTGAATTGAGAAGCTGCCCAATGCACACACAATTAATTCTTGCCTTGATTGCATGGGGTTCTCCCAGGTTTTTTTAATGATGTATTTTCTCTGAATCACAGAGGTATTTCTCCTGATTTCTAGTGCTCGATTTCCTTTGTCATTTCTACCATCAGTGTCCTAGGGGTTGGCTTTTTCATTCTGAATTTTCTTTTTATCAGTGCCATTTGCACTTACAGACTATGGAAAATCCTCTCATTTCCCCATATGATGAGGGATGGGAAAATGATTACAAGCTCCTTGTTTGATTGTGGTTGGGAGTATTGTTCAAGTTATTGTAGGCAGAATGAAAGTATGTTTTGTGGATAGGATTTGTGAGCCAGAATAAGCGTGTATCCTTATGACATGGGTAATAAAGGGATAGTGCAAGGGTACGGGTGGATAATAACTATGGAAGTGATCATCAGGTCACATAGTTGAGAACAGTAAAACTGTGCTTCATCTCTTCTACATGTATTAAAAAAAAAATAAAGATGCTTGGTTTTTCAGCCAGCCAGCCAAAGCTGCGAAGTGCTTCAGAGAGCTCACTCTAGTGATAGTATTGTAATGGACTTAATTGGGGGGGAGGGGATATGTATATTTTCATTTTTCTCTAGGCTTAGGTTTTGATTTTACTTTTCATGGTATAAGAGTGTTTTTCTCATTCTGAAAGTAAGACCCTTTCTGTATCTAAGTGAAACAGAACAGTTCTATAAATGTGTTGAAAGGACCTGTCATACTTATGTTTTTCCCTTCTAGAGGCCTTTCACTACAGGAATTCTGAGGGGTTCTTGTGGTACACAGATAACATACTAAAAGCCAATTTAAATCTGTTTTGACTAAGTTCTGTCCTTTTTTCTTTTTTTTTTTTTTTTTTTTTAAAGAATGACATACCATGTCGGACCAAAAATGTCCACTTAGCCCCCTGTATCCAACAGCAACTAGACTGAAAGCCTGGAAAATAGCACCAGAACAGGGCAAGAATATAATTATCATTATCTTAGCGGTGTTCCAGCCTCAACAGAGGTGACATCTTCAGATATTACTTCCATTAATTTTTCCAATTGCTTTTTGAACCTGTACTCCTCTTAGCAGTTACAGCATTCTGTGAGATGAGTTTCACAGTCTAATTAGATATTGTGTGGAGAACCATTTCCTCTGCTGTTTGTGAATTTGCCGCCTGGAAGTTTCATTTGATGTCCTCAGCTCCTTTTCTAGAAGGTACAGTGGACAGCTAATCTCCAGGCATCTTCTCTGTGTCACCTGACATTCAGTAGCCCTTGTCCATGTGTCTACTTAGTCATCTCTGTTTCAGGCTGAAAGTATTTTCTATTTCAGTGGCATCATTTTTCAGATGGTAGGAAAACACAATCTTATTCTGTATATAAATCCATCATATTTACTGTTCCATGTTTGCTTTTCTGTTCTTAATCCCTGTCACTCTCTTTGCTTTTTTGACAGGGAGTACTGAGCTGGCATTTTTATTCATCAGTCTTGTTAACTCCCAAGGTTGTGTTCTGAAATGACCAATTTGTAGTCTATCACTGCATATGTAAAGATAGGATTACCTTCTCCTGTGTGCATGGTTTAACATTTTTCTACCTAAGTTTCATCTGCCCTTTTAGTCCTCACATGCTTAGTGAGGTCTTTCTGTAACTCCTTGAAATTCTCTGTCTTTCCTGTCTCAATATACTGGTACCTGCAGACTTTGTGTCATTAGTCACCTATTTTCAAATCATCAGGGAATATGTTGCCCTGGAGAGACCCCAGCGCAGATCCTTGTGCAGTCTGCTGTGTGCTTTTGTGCTCTTAAGAAAGATGACTATTCTTATCTTTTTTTACCTGCATTTAAAGCAGTCATCCTTCTTCCCCTGCTTCTTTTTTGAGGCAGATTTTCTTCTGAATCTGCACTTTCTACTTTGCAAACACAGAGGTGCCCAATGACACAGATGAGAGACGCTCTACGAATTCATAGAATGGTTTGGGTTGGAAGGGACCTTAAAGATCATCCAGTTCCAACCCCCCTGCCATGCGCAGGGACACCTTCCACTAGACAGGCTGCTCAAAGCCCCATCCAGCCTGGCCTTGAACACTTCCAGGGATGGGGCATCCACAGCTTCTCTGGGCAACCTGTGCAGTGCCTCACCACACTCACAGTGAAGAACTTCCTCCTTAGTTCTAATCTAAATCTGCCCTCTTTTAGTTGCAGAATTAGTTGTAAGATTTAGTTTCCAGATGTGCTGGCAGAGCAAGGATCAACTTTGTTGCTCAAATTCTATGCTAAAGAAGCTTTTGAAATAGGGAAGCCTTTAGTTTATCAAGCATGAAAACAAGTTTGGAGAAGAGGTGAAAAATACATACATTTCTCCTACTGACGTTTTACAGGTTGCCTATACATTATCTGCTGTTTATACATCACATAAATCCATTTGCCATATAAGTAGTTTTGGGAATGCCAACTTCTTGTATCAAAATATGCTACTAATTTGAATTTAAACTCCCTGAGATGGATAATGTTCCCTAAAGGTGCTGTAGAAAAGGAAGTATTTATAGCTAAAAGTGTCAAGATTTTCTCAGACTCCTCAAGGAGTTTACAATCCTCTTGCTTTCATCACCAGTATCCACATGCATACTGGCTAGTTGTGTAGAGCTGCTCAGAAGTAAGGCTGGTCAGTGGCTTATTGCTAAAAAATAATGCCAGTGTTCAGTGTGGACTGAACTGTTTTCCAAGCCATTTTACCCCTTCAGATTTCAGCAAACATAACGTTAATTCACAGAGTGGTTTGGATAAACAGTTATTTAGAAATAGCTCATTCAAATTATTTTCTCTTTGGAATTGGTAGTGAGTGAGTGGTCTTACAAGTTTAGGTGATGTTGCTCTGTTCTGATTGCGTGATTTAAATTTCTAAAGGGAGGAAATGAACAATTGAGAATAATGAACATCAAGGTAATAATGCGGATTCTTGTTCTTGCAGGAACACCCTTTCAGCTCTGGAGAAAGCAGCCGTTTCCCTAACATTTGTGGAAACAAAAAAATGTTTCAGTTGAACATTCATGAATAATAATAAGGCATGAATATTATCTGTAACAGCTGTTTGGTGAGAACTAACACATAAAGCAGTGTTTTGAAGAGTTCACCTCTTTGTTCAAGAGCATGAATTTTCTGAAAAAGTACAGCCATTAAAATCATAAAGCCCTGGTGTCCAACAACAAAGACAAAAACTCGGGGAATGTTTGAGGGTTTTGATACTTAATTTAAGCACGCTCTCCAGTAACCCGTGGGAGCATGCACGCCTGTGCACATGCACAGCTGATTTCAGTAGCATGTAGACCTCTGCACAGACTCCTTTTGGTGAAGGTCTTAAAGCAAGGAGGAAGCTTTTTAAAATACTTGCAGTTTCTGGCTGGTGGGATAATTCTCAGAGAACAATGCCAGCTGTTTGCACAACAGACCAAAGGCTGCATGCGTGCGAGGGAGAGCAGTAACTGACTCGGGTCGTAGCACTGGTAAAGCCTAAGGGTCAAGAAATGTTTAAGTAGTCCTGGATAGGATTTAAGGAATGATACAAATCTGTGAATCATCAATGGGATTTTCATTATTGGATTTGAGTTTAGTTTCTCACTGCAGCAAGCAAGCACCATTTCAAAGGAGTCACAGGCATAAGAAAGGGCAAACAAATGGGACGTAGAAGTGCCAGTCTCATTTAAGAGCACCTTGAATATTGAAAGATGTGGGTGAGTAATCAGTTTTATTACATGTCCATTTCAGTGAGCATCTATGCACTTTAAATACCGTTTCCTGGACCGCCAAAGTGAGAGCCCAGAGGATGCTGCATTGCAACTGCTCAACATCTTTATCAGAGGACGGGGCAGAACATGCAGGCCCCCAGGTGTAATGTTTGATCTGAGGTGGAGCAATTCCTGGGGTCACACAGCAAAGCTGCTTTCTGGTAACTATCAAGTGCATAGATCAGGCTGGTACTGTAAAGTTCAGAGAAGGTGAGAACTTGCAAATTGCTTATTTTCTGTTTGGGCAAAAGAGTTTGCCTCTTACAACTGCCACCTTATTTGCAGAGTAAGGCTGTGGTAATGTGTGTAGGGGTAACTTCTCTTGCTGGAAGATTGATTCAAAAGATTGATCAAAAGCAAATAATTTGGGAGTACAAAGGGAGGCTGATTTCTCCCCTCCACCCTGCCATTCATTACATGGTGCAGTTCAAGCTTGTTACCTCCCCATGTAATCTGCTCATTTTCCCTTGTCAGGAGGCGCTCACAGCGCTGTATTTACAGCAAGGGGATTAGGCTGGCAGCTCTCCAGTGATGCTGAAAACGGCCTCGGTGAGCCCCTTTTCAGCTGAGGTTGTCAGGACTGATTGATTTTCATGGTTGACAGCATTTGAAATGCTTTCAGATTGTGATTTCTCACTCGGCCTGATGCGGGGGAGGTATTTTTATTATCATTATTAATAGTAGAAATAGTATTATCTGGATGCTTAATGCAGATAGAGATTATAGGTACAGACTGGCATAGGCAAGCTCTATGATGGCAAGGAATAATATCATCAAGACTTGCATTCCAAATATAGCTAGTTCATGGTCTTTCCAGGGTAAATGAAAATTCACCATACATTTTTGTAGACTTTACTATTTCTGTCATTGTTGCATAGTAATAAGAATGCCAGAATTTGGGTTCTTCTGTGGGACAGCACACTGTTTTTTGTAACTTTTAAAATCATATGTTCTTAGTTTGATGGAGCAGAATTCACATTGGTTTCAAAGGGGTTTTAGTGAGGCTTTTGCAGAGCTGATTTTGAGCTGCTTTGCTGAACAAAGGATCTGCAGGCTAACAAATTGCAGGGTGACCATTCTTGGAAACTGTAGCACGTGCTTCCTTGTTTTCTGCCCACAAGCGTTGAATCTTTGTGTTTGTCCCTACTTTATTGACTTACTTAGGAAGAACTGTGAATCCAGGTCGGGATGACCTTTTTGCAGTTATCGTCCATGCTTGAGCATGGGATGGCACAAGACCTCTAAAACTGGTTTGGCTGCCTTTGATACCATCTCTTCTTAACATTTGATTAATTGCTGCATGGAAAAGTGGTGTCCTGGGCCTTAGGTTTTGTGTACTGCCTAGAGATAAATTTGGGAAAGGAATTCCTGTTGAGTCTTTCTGTGAGTTTCCAAGCAGTGTACTTTGCCCTGCTCACTGCATTACCCAGCATGGCAGGAGAGTATGTTCCAGCTGAACATACATGAACATAAAGCCATGCTTTTCCTTACCTCATCATCAGCACCTCAACTTCTTTTAAGTATCTGGCTGTGAGGAAGCTACCAGCTTCCATCTCCTGGAAACGTGGCCTGTGGGCACTTCATGGAGCAACGTGCTGGCTTACACCCATGTGGAGCTGATTGTGTGCTGTCCTGGGGAAGTGCTGCATAGGGCAGCTGAGCTTGAGCTCCAGAAATATGTTGCTGCAACTATGTAGATCTCGTCTTGCACCTCTATCAAATATGACAACCCCAAGTTGTATGTAACATCAGAGCTAGAAGTATTTGAGTGATGTCTGTAGCTTGGTGATGTTTGCTCACCCACAGCCCCTCCAGGTACCACAAAGGGCAAAGCACAGCCTAATCTGTTGCTCTGAATCTTGCTCATCACCAATCATATCTTCAGACGTACAGACGCAGGGTTTTTATTTGCCTGGGTTTTGCTCAGTCTTCAAAGCGAGCAGGTGTTTTTTACTCTTGTGTCACTTTGGGATGTCACTTCATATGACACGTTTGTCCAGCTCCTTTTTCAGTTACTTCCTGACACACTGCACTCTGAGCAGTCCCAACTCAAGAGCATACCCAGATAAGCATTTTATAGACTGCATAAGAGAAGCAATAACTGTCTGCTGAATCCTCTAAACCTGCAACTCGACCCAGGTTTTTCCCATGCCTTGTTAAACGAACTACTTCTTCCAGTTTAATTTCTGTATAAGTAATGTAACTTCCAAAAATATGAAAAATGAAAGGAAAAACTCATTCCGGGCAGCACAAGAATAGCATTAAGGTTTATTTTTAACATATGGAACATCTGTCAATTTTGTGCTATGAAGACAACGTATCCTCATGCTTTGAAATTAGCTTTGTTACTGTTAAGGATAACAATGAAAAGCCCATACACAAAAAAAAAAAGGATGTCTGTTAATAGTGTTGCTCTGAAAAATAGTCTGATCTTTGTGGGAAATACACTACTTGCGGAAATAGGAAATCACAGCGGCTAATGAGAGGAAGTTTCAGAGTTGGATCAGCCTGCTCATTTGTTTGAAGGGATCCCCTCTTAGCCAGAGAAAAAGGTCTCTTTAAGTTCAAGGCTGAAGTATGCTACTTTTCATGCAATGTTTTGGGTTTTTTTTCCCTACAGTATAAACACTAAGGAAAAATAATTCCTTATGATCATTTTAGTTTAGGGCTACAGTCATGCTGGTGATAAATCTGTGACCTTACTTCACTTCAGCAGATGTTTCCCACAGGGCCTGTGGACCAAGAATCCGTTCTATAAGTCACTGTGCAAGTATGTACCAAAGACCAGCTGCCCCTTCCTCAAGGCTTTTGTTAGCCTCTAGGTACTGAACCCAGCAGCAAGATCCTACCCATGGCTTTCAGAAGTGGTGGTGTTGGCTGAAAAATCCTTGACAAGGCAAGGCAGGTAGAGACCTTGGCAGCTACTGAGGCCTTCTAAAATAAGGAGGAGAGGAGCTGCGGCCTGGAATTTCTTGTTTTTTTCATGCTGTCATGAAGCATATTTAGTAATCCTTTGGCTACATTTATGCAGTGTTGCTGTTGACATTGCAGTGCATTTACAGGAGGCTTCTTTCTTAATTGTAGAGAGTCACATTTTGGCTGCAGGTAGTCTCTTAATTTATAGATCTATAAATCTGAGACATATAAATGTTGAGTGAAGTATTAGTCTCCCTGCAAGCGATGGGTTTGTGTGGCAATCCAATGGTAGAGCAAGGTGCTGCTGTTATCAGTACTTGCCTGTCAGGGACCAGTAGTAGCTACTATCTCAGGACTATGTATTTCTTTAAAAAAGGAAAGTAGTTGTCTATAGTGTGACATATGGTTAGGATCTGGCCAATTCTTCCAAATGTCTGTGATAACCTTTAGGCAGTTTAAACATACAGATTCTCATCTCACACAGATTCTCATTACCCTACTCTGATTTGATTGACAATAAATTAAACTAATTTCCCCAAGTCGAGTCTGGCCTGTGACAGTAATTGGTGAGTGATCTCTCCCTGTCCTCATCTTGACCCACGAGCCTTTCGTTACATTTTCTGTCCCTGTCCAGCTGAGGAGGAGAGTGACAGAGCAGCTTTGGTGGGCACCTGGTGTCCAGCCAGGGTCAACCCACCACAGCATTATAACCCCACTGGATGAGGTGGGTAGATTGCCAGACTGAAAACATGCAGTTAGTTTTCTTTGAGAGCCACAGCTGATTGCTTGCAGGTAGGTAGGTTGCCTTTTTTTTAAAGGATATATCAAGGGACTCTCATTACTTTTTCCGTATTGGATTTCACCAGCTCCCTGCAGGGAAGTCTGTTGCGGGCTTTAGTCAAGGTATCCTTGAACTCTTGCACTTGTGTAATCAGTCCTAGCTCTGTCAAACAAGGTGGGCCAGGTTCTGTTCTTGCACACTTGAGAGACTTCCTTGTATTGGATATAACATTTGGTAAAAATACCGTTTTGACAAATTATGGTCAAATCTGATGTTTTGTGAACGCAATATACACTTGCTAATCTGTGATTGTACATAGTAGTTCATTTCACCGGAAAGTTCAGAGAAGACTGTCCTAGCTCCTGTCACTTCTCTGATCTAGATTTTCCTTCTTTTTAGAAGTGGTACTGCTTAATTAGTCAGATGCCTCCTCTGTCATTTTGTAGTGAGAAAGTAAATTAATTATTATTCTTTGTGTCTTTTATTAATTCAAGTAAATACTTCTTTTAAAAAAATCTTTTTAGTACCTGTTTTTTGTAATAACTGCACACATGGAATTTATCCCTTTTACCCTGCTTGTGCAATGGAGAAGAGACAGGGTTTGGGTGTGGTAAACTCTTCTTCATCTTGGTTGTCACTGTGACATTTCATGTGGTTTTCCCTAAACTGTACGTGAAAAAGCCACAGCCTGCTCTGCTTTGTTGCTGTAGACCCTGTTCAACTCTGGAATGGATTATGTAATCATAAACTATGTTATTGAATGCATTTGTTTATATATGTTTCAGATCGTCACTAAAAATCAGTTTTCTCTTCCTCACTGAGCTTTTCTGGGTGTTTTTTGGTTTGTAGATTGTGTAGAGGACATGACACTGACTGACCCAGCATAGCATTTTCAATTTCATTGCTATCAGTTTTAGTTGTGTTCACTCTGTCTCTGCAAACTGAGCAGAGCACTGCCCATCACCATGTCCAGATCTTGTTTCTGGAAGGCTAATCCATCACAGTGTAAGCCATGGGTCACAGATCCTTGCCAGGCATTTCGATGCTTGTCTGCTAGAAATGTGTTTTCAAGAGGTCAGGCTTTGTTGAGTTTTGTCTGGTTAGCTAACTCTTTTCCTGAAGCTCCCCATTTATTTTTTTTTTTTGGGAGGCTTTTTTTTTTTTTTTTCACTTGGGAGGCTTTCTAAGTCAGGTGGTCATAAGTAGAGGTATGCTACCATATTCCCCCTCACTTCCAGATCTTCAAATGCCAGGCAGAACACTACTGAACCCAGTGGGAATTTTGTCACTTAGTTAGAAGAATAAAGGGGCTGAGCCCAGTATCCTTTCTGTGCTGTGGAAAGCTCATTTAAGAGTTTTTCTCTCCTGTTTATGCCTCCCATTGCTTAGTCTGTGACAGGATCTTCTCATTCTTAGTTCTGTGTTATTTTAATGGCCTCTTAGCGGGGACTTCATGAAACTTTCATGGAAAATGTAGATAACTGTATGACAGATAAATAAGCACAAGAGGATATAATTTAATACTGTTAAAAGTAAAATATTGTGGTATTAAACCCAAAGAATATATATGAATTGCACCTATAAAATAGAAGGAGATTATGACGTACATATTTATATTGGCTTACTATCTAAAATCTGTCATGCAGGTTGTTTGTAAGACTTTACCACAGAGATACTCTGTACTTACCAATTGTAAGTATCATAGGGACAGGGAGCAGGAAACCAAAGAGAATTTTATCTTTAGATTCTACTTAGTAAGCTCCACCACGAAAATAAAAGCGTCAAGGTCAGTTGAACCAACCTGAAGAACAGTGCTTAAAATACAGGGCTTAAAATGAACACCAGGTGAAGTTCAGTCTGTCTACTTCATCCTTATGTGGGTGGCTAATAAAGTAAGTGTATGCATTTCTTCACAGAGGATGAAGTTGGGTTTCTGATTCCTCCAAGGAATAGTTTTGGCAGCAGTTACGTCTATCAAGAACCATTTATTTTTTCCCAGCTTGCTCAAGGGATGTACTTAAAGGGGAATGGAGAGAAATAAGCTCCTGTAGTGATCTCCACTGTCAGAGAAATTCATGTTATAGTGGCAATGCCAAATCTTATGCAGGAGTGCTTCTCTTCCGTGTTTGTATCTAATCCAGAGTACATGGAAGTGTGGGGTTCCAGTGCTCACTGTGAGTCAGCGTGTCCTGAACTACTCTGACTGAAGGTCTGTGCAGCAGATTTTGTGTTTTAGCAGGTTTTGTTCTACACCTGCTATCTACTTGCCTTCTATAGATCTTTATCTTGTAATAGCTTTTATTATTTTAATTAGCTCTGCCTTCTGTGAAGAATTCTCTCTCACAAATTAGTCACACTTTACTGGTTGTCACAGGGCACGTTGTGATAACGAAGCTCAAATGTTCTTGGAGGTAAGGAGTATCTACCCTGTAGTGGAGTCAAATTCAACTACTGTATTTAACCATTAAAAGAATATTGTACCTGCATGGTGAGGGATGTTGTAGAAGAATTTCTTTGTGCAGATTACTATATCTCCACAGGCCTTGGCTTCAGTTAGTCCCCTTAGATGAAGGATATATTTTTTTGGTTTGTCTTGGCTGGAGGAAGCTGGAAGACAATGCTGCTCTGTTTTTGAGGGAAAGAACACATAGAGGTGAATGTGGTACACGTACTGCCAGCGCTTTGGTCCTAATGAGCAGCACAACCACAAACAGTCAACAGCCAGAGTTTATGTAGAGTAACTCTTGCCAGAGAAATCCTATTGTTTCATCTGCTAAACTACAAAATTAGTGGCTGAGAGGAATGCAGTTTCAAGGCAAACATGTGAGATACACAAGGAGGAGAGTGATTTATAGAGTTAGAAGAGGAAATCAAGGAAGAGGAAGTCTTGAGAGGCTATCGGGAGGAAGGGAAACAGCCTGGCAATGAAATTTGATTAATTTTTGAATCGTTCTCCCAATGGATGCATAAAGCTCAACTGATACAAATAATACTTATTAACTGTAGGGAACAGACTTGTAATGGGTGAAACACAAACAGTCTAAACTGATTTAGCCTCTTTAATGTGTAACTGTTGTTTCGCACAGGTTGTTTGGGTTTTTTTCCAAAAATTTTTGCTGGCTGTTAACTTGTGAAAGCCCAGTTACTGACCAAAAAATAGGAGTTGTTTTCCTTTTTGTTGATTACAGCCTGTTTTATCTGTCCTGCCAAAAGAAGCACCCACTTAACTTGATGGGGTGAAAAATTTAACACTTTACGTTACTCTGTTTATCCAATGTGCAGGGTAAAATGAGAGACTCAGGATGGTTACACAAAGTAGTGAGCACTCTTTATCCAAGATGATGCTCCAGTCGTGGCTGGAGCCTTGAAGAAATCTTAGAAGGAATTACTACAAAACTTATAGAAGGAAAAAAAATCAGCAGCTGCCTGGCCTAGCTTTGAACTTAGCAAGTCCAAACCTTACATTCTGGACGAACTTCAGCCAGGTGCGTTGCTAACATGCCTCGAGGTGCTCTCTGTTACAACAGGAGAATGTGGCTGCAAGGGCTGCACTGAAAAGTGAGCCCATATTTCTTTCATCCCATAGCATGCCCTTTGAGAGGTGCATTCACATTATTGGTTAGGCAATAAGGATTTTTTTTAGTAGCCTGTAGTATTTAACTAGCTGAACACCTAAACCTTAAGATACTGCTGATGTTATATTTTAAAAGCCTGGCTGAAACTTTCTAATACACCTTTATCCTTTGAAAATGCAGATCTTCAATTTCTAAGTAGATAAATATGCTAAAACACACTGTTTCACTGCTATGCTTCTTTGTTGGTTTTTTGCTGTTTGTTTTCCTGTAGTAATAGAAACTTTCAAAACCACAAGCTTTGTTGTATTAGCTTTTGTTACTTATATTCCTCAGGATAATGTAGTTCATTTAATGTCACCTACAACAGTAAGTTAATAATCAAATGCGTGTTTGAGTTCCATATCTAAACCACATCTATATCAAACAGAAGAGATGAATGAACTTCACATAAATTACCATAGTTGTCTTAGGGCATGTCCATTTTTATATGTGAGGGGCAGGACAAAGAACACAATCAGAGGCAGAGTACATTAAAGCAACACTTAGATGTAGTTAGAAAAATGAAATCTCATCTTTCGGAAAAGTCCAAGAGCTTTTCAGTACTGATTTGTTTTGAAAGCCTAATCCAGAGGGGGTTTGTTTTGGTTTTCTTTGTTTTTTAAAAAGTCACATAATCACACATTTTCTATATACTAAGCAGTTAAATGTTACCTCTTTTCTGAGAATTAAATGAACTTGGACTATGTTTGCCAGGAGCTTAGAGCATGCTCTCAGTCCATTACTGCTCTTTAGTTGGGGCACAATAAATAGTCAAGCTACAGACTTGATTACTCAACTTTTAAGCTAATGTTGCAGTGAATTTTTTTTTTTCTACAACTGAGTAGACAGATGACATGTTAGATTAGTCTGCATTCATTCGAATACCTTTTTTTTTTTTTTTTTTTTTTAGGCAAGTGGAAGACAATATATTGAAATAGCAGCAGTCTTGCAGTGATGAAAGTCTAAGGGTGTATGAGTTTCAAAGACAGATGATATCTTTTGTTACCTTAATTGATACGCATGGGAAAGCAGGACAAGCTTTTGATGACAGTTACTTAATCGGCTGAAATACCAAAGCACATTCTCTTATCTGTGCAGCATGGAGATTGTATTTTTTAAGATTTTCATGATGATTCATTAGTTCTTTAAATACTCCTGTTAAAGTGTGTTTAAATCAGCCAGTCGGAATGAAGAATTACATTTTTTGCCAGAAGAAGGTGGTGAGTGTTAAGAACAGACTCACTAAGTGAGCTTGGGAGATGTCTGAAAGGTTTCTTTGGTACGTGGTTTTTGGAGTATTCCTCAAGAAACTAGTTGAAATTCAGCAGTCCTTCGCGTTCTGAGGTGCTGCAGTGATGTGCTCATTTCAAGTTGATGAATGGACTCAATGAGAACAATGTAATGGTGGTAGCATGTACAGAGGAAAGAAATTGCTCGCTCCAGGAAGAGCTCTCCTGCCTGCCCTCGGATGTTTGGCCTTTCTTTTAATGGCAAGCTGTATGAGTCAGCTGCCAAATGCATTTCCCCAGTGTGGCAACAGGATGTATAGTGTATTCCCATCTAGGGAATTCACTCGGGCTGTATTTCTGTATTATTACGAGGGCTTCCCGCTGTTAGATCTGTGGCAGAAAAGAGGCAGTGTCTCTTGGGCAGGAATGCTTAGCATTTGATAAAATGATGGCACGATTAGCAGCAATTTGTAATGTGCCTCTTCTTCTTTTCAAATTTAGTTACTCTTAGGAACAACACTGAATGTTTGAGGACTCCAAAGGAGATATATATATATATATATATATATATATAAAATATTTAAACAGTCCTACATTTCACTGCATACATTCATTTTTTCTTTTGGTTTCTATGTTTGGATGGCATATAAATACTGGATTCCAGAAGGTCCTGTTTAAGCTAGGAAATTGAGTTGACTCCTTATCACCAAGATTAGAATTACAATAGGAAGAATGTTATTAGCTCAGAGTAGGACAGTCTAACCTCTCTCAAATCCCAAAGCTCCTCATTCTTCACACAAATATTTTAAAGGAACATCAGCCGCTTGGAAACAGTCTGTCTCAAGTCTCTTGTAGAGCTTCTCTTTGTTAGTATTTATGGTTTGGTACTTGCTTTCCCATCTTAAAACCTTTTTCCCTGGTGCATAAACTATCTGTACAAACAGCAAAACTGACAGACTGTAGCAACCAGAAGCTGTTCAATATGAATACCCAGAATTAACAGGTGTGTAGAGACAATCTCCATGTAAGTTCCTTTTACAGTCTCTAACTGCTGCTGCAGTGGGGCTTCGCTGGGGTGTTGGTCCTCTGCTTGGTCTCTGTACATTTTTGCTTTACAAGAAATTCAGCAAGTAGGGGAAGGATATATGAGTTTTGTCCCTGACCTTTCATTTATAGTAATCCCAGGGAGTTACTGCAATATTTTAATAAATAAAAAGACCATGATACTATCTAAATTAACATGAGGTTTCATCTACATGCTGTTTCACTGTGTGGTTGCATTGTTGTGGTACCCCTTTGGCCTTTCTCATTACTGTTATATTATATCCCCCCACCCCCAAAAAATGGAGGATCCCTGTCCATCCCTGCTTGCTTGCATATGGTAGAGGTAGAAGAGAGGGAGGAAGACTGCTTGCCAGACTGAGCCCATGAAACCAGTCTTTATGACAGAGATTGGTGAGAACTGATGAACTGTTCTCAATCTGTGGTAATAGTGATGGTAGAATGTAATGTCCGTCTCACTCCTATCAGACAAAACCAAAAATGCTCTAGTGAGCTCTTTCCCTCAGTCTCGCTCACACAAAAGTAATTTTGGCCTGGTGAAGTGGATTTTTGCCAAAGGGTCTTTCTCAAGACCTTTCTCTCATGCTTCTGGCAGTTGAGGCCTTGGAGGGGATTTTATTTAAAGCCTTTGGCTTTGAGACTGGGCTGTAAGTCACGGGATCTTTTGTAGCATCTCTATGCACATCAGACAGCTCTAAAACAGGGACTCTTAGGAGATGTCAGGCAAAATATCAGTAAATCTCATCTAGACAAAGTTGCATTTTCTAAATCAAACCAGCATATGTCACATGGATTGCATCAAATAAAAATCTTTGAGTTAGGATGCCTGAGCTGGACTTACCATAAGCTGATGTAGCATGATTTCCCGGGCAGAATTCATCATCCTCAGCCTGGTGTCACAGTTTGTCCTCTTCTCCTTTCTCAGTTCCCTTAAATCTTGCACAAGGAGGCTTTTATCTTCTCCCTCCAAGTAGGCTCTTTCAGTTATATTGCCTCATTTGATTCTTGATGTGCTGGTCAGGAAGCTTACTGCAAATATTCATTTCTTAGTCTTCCAACTTGGAAAAGGAGTTTCGGGAAGCTGGGAAGAATGAAGCACGTAAAGGGATTATTAAAAACAGGCAAATCAAATATTGTCTGTATCTGCTATCAGCACTAATCATGTTTAAAGACCATTCTAGTATTGTCACAGCAGGCAGAATGTATATGTTCCGTTTTTCTGCCATACAAGTGGTAAGAAAATAGTTGGAGTAGTTCAGTGCTGGGCTAGAGAACCAGAAGCGACTCTTTGGAACAGCCATGATTCTGTCCATATGGTGTCTGGTTCAGTCCACTGAGTTGTGGTCCATCCCAGCTGACTGAAGATCTCGATCTTGTGTGTTCTTGTTAAGAGGTGTTCACTATGTAGATTGTGAATATAGTCCACAGAAACATGAATGATGCCTCCCAGAGTGTGGTTCAGATTTTAGGCATCAAGCAAGTTTCCAAGTTAGGCATCCCAGGTAAATGTCTAAAAGCTGGGTCGGACAATTCTCTTTTCTCTCTCTGCATGAAAAATGCTTTTTTGTTTTGCTTGTTTGCTCATACAGGGATATAATTACATAGTTTGCTTTCTTTTCAGTAAAAAAATAAAAGTAGAAATAAGAAAGCATTAGAAGGGATAGTTCTGATGTAAACAATACTTTTAGATTGCAAAACTGTCCCAGATTCCTTTCCATTTCCAAAAGGCAGACTTAAGAATCCACATAAGAACTCCCCCATCTGCCTTCCCCTCCCCCTTCTCTTTGGTTATTCTTTTTCCAGTTGCTCAGTACTTTCCTTGAATAAGAGTAACATGATTGTTGCTGACATCAAAATCATTATATTTCCCTTTTAAATACTATGCATGACCCTATCTTTCATGTTCACAATTTGCATGAAAGAGAGTACGAAGTTGGAAGCAGTTTGGGTTATAGAGTGGAGAGGGAGATTTTCCCTTGGGCAGCTTCTATGCTTTTTCTAAATTAAATTCAATCTTATCAAATTAATTAAGGACGGTTTCTCTTAAACCTGATCTGATCCAGCTGCTTAATGGAAAGACAAGTTAGTTTTGCTAGACTAAAGGAAAGCAAACTATTCCTTTCCTCCTCTTCCTGGCTTTCTGCCATGAAATGAACACCAAGATTGACCTGGATTGTAGAGACAGGAAAAGGGTAACACTGGAGCTTTTGTACTACAGTGCTGAAAAACTAAATCTATGTGATTTCATAGATTTTAGATGTTCAGAACACTGAGCAAGGTAGGCCAACCTGTTCAGTATTGCCATATGTTGCTATTTATTTCCAGGTGAAGTTGACTGTAGGGGACAGTAACTGAGAGTTGCTGTCTCAGAGCAATGTGGTAGCCAGTTTAGAGAGAGGTGAGTGCTCACAAACCTTAGTAAAAGAAAGATATCCACATCACAAAATTCATTGCAGCATTTGGGATGGATAGATGTTCTCAAGCATTAAATATGGTCAGGTTTCAGGATTGCTTTGTTAAGTAGTGGTGGCCCACTGTTGTAAAATGGA
The DNA here is from genome assembly GCA_034008185.1 of Gorsachius magnificus. Taxonomy (NCBI): domain Eukaryota; kingdom Metazoa; phylum Chordata; class Aves; order Pelecaniformes; family Ardeidae; genus Gorsachius; species Gorsachius magnificus. Next base: position 23,211,267 of record CM067087.1, on the reverse strand, counting down.
AGCCCTGATTTAGGGCACTGCATAAAATTCAATGCATAGATGTTGATGCTTCTGTTCTGTGGCAATATATAACTTATTATATGTAAGGGGAAAAACAGGAGTAGGACAGCTGTCAGATTGTGTTATGGAAACAACCTTTAACCTCATGACTATTAGCCCTTTAAAAGGCTCATTTAAAAGGAAGTTGTACTGGATAGACTACAGGTAGGATTTTACATGTGATTCATCCATGGCTCTGAAATACACTCCTGCCCCGACCTGACAAAAAGGCAGCATTGTTAGCAGGTGTATCTGAAACCTGCCTGTAGTCCCTGTTGACTGGACAGAATGCTTATCATCCTGAGCTGTAAATGATTCCCCCAGCACTGTCTTTAACTCAGTTTCCAGGCAAAGAAGGTTTATGGGAGTGTGCTGCATATCTGTTGAATCCCACGCCAAAGTATCTGGAGTAGAGAAGTCTGGCAAATTCCAGCCCGAGAGAGCAGACATCTTAAAGAGAAGTAGTCTAGAAAGTTTAATGAAAGCAAGCACCAATGTAGGGGAAAGAGGGGCAATGATTTCACAGGGGTAATGGCTACAGCTTTTTATTATACATCAGAGAATCAACACCAGCTCATAAAACTGATAATCAAATGTATTCTAAAACAGGTTTCATTGGCCTGTTACCCACAGAAGGATTTTCTGGAACTGTAGGTAGACCCAACAATTTGCAGGTAGAGATTAAATGTTATACAGATGTTAATGTCTGAGAAGCAGGTACTGTCTTGCTGCTGTCTGCAGTGCCTAACAGTAGAGGACTCCAATCATCATGCTGCTGTTCGTGTACATCAGAAAGATATAGGTGGCACTTTCTTCCCAGCAGATACGCAGCTGAACTTAAGTAAATGCAGAGGTGGAGGTGACATTTCACAGTGGTAGCATCAGATAGCTACCTGTGAAGCATGACGTTATGAGATTGTGAAAGATCTCATTTTATCTTTATGAAAGCTATCGCGCAGCTGAACAAAGAGCCATGTCTTCAGGTTGCTCTTTAATCATTGCATTGCATTTATGGTTTAAAATGTTCATTTCTGTAGTAGTTTTGAGTTAGGAGGATGCTCACTTTTTGGAGCCATTCCAATTTTATTCGCCCACAGAAGAAACCCCCAACTATGTAGTTCATTGGTTTGTGTCAATACCAGTAAAAGAACACGTATCTGAAACTTGACAGATCTCACCAGGCTGGCCAGGGCTATGGTTATCCTGGTGATAATCTGCTCAATGTAGCCATGAGTTCAGGTGGTTTACGTCCCTTTAGGAATAGGAGGTACATCCTGGGCTTGTGCACTGGTACCTGGCTCCCAAGCTACCAGGAAAGATTGTGTCATGTTCATTAGCCTGATCGTTACAATTACTGCTGAAAGATAGGGCTGTATAAGAAAGGGCTATACAAGGAGGCAGGTGAAGAAGTTTTCTAGGTGAGAAATCCACCTAGAAGTTGAAACTGTCCAGAAAAAAACTTTGTTTTCTGCATTCTTGCATACACTATTCATGAAATAAAAATCCCATTTGAAAGCCTGCGCTTACAGCACCGAGGTTTAGCTGAAGTGACAGACATAGGTTAATGTCCTGCCACCAGTGAATGACTGTAGAGAAGTCTGAAATACAGTTGGTGTTTTTAATTGAAATTTTACAGTTTTCCAATAAAAGGAGTAACTGCTCGCTCTTTGCGTCTTATGTTCAAGGAAACAATGCAAGAAAGTTGAAATGTGTGAATTCTCTCAGTAAGAAAAATTAAGTGCGGTCTTTTTGCACGTCCCATTCCCTACTAGCCTTACCATTGGACTTGCTGGTAAACCACGCACAAAGTTTAGTCCTAGATTATAATGGTTTGCACTATTACTAAATTCACCGTTCTTCTTTTTCAGTATTTATTATCTGTTCTATAGTATAGAGAAGATGGAAGATTACTATGGGCTCTCTCAGAATTGAAATGTATATGGGATTTTTTTTTTCCCCACTATTCTCAATTCTAGAAGCAGTTACTGAATTAGTTGTCTCTTTAAAATCATTGTCAATGATTTTAAAGTAGGAGTGGGGTGCTTGCTGGAGAGGGGAGAAAGGAAGACACTGGCATCTGCTGCCTGTTAAGTCTATTAATTGAAAAGAAAATACTGCTGGTGCCCCTGCTCCTAATTAAGCCTAGGGAAGCAATGGACTGGTTTTAATTGAGAACAGCATCTCACTCAATGGTGCCAGCAGCTAAAAAAACGCGAATAGATTCAAAGCACGAAGCACATGCAAGACAGTAGTGACTCTTTATTTATAGGGTCAGTCGTTGCGCCATGCTTGGAAACCTGCATCCCAGCACGAGACCTGGAAGGAATAATTGGGTCCCAGTTATGGGCAGAGTCATCTATACTTTTCTAGGTCTGAGAGATGGGTGTTTACAATACAAATTAGCAGTAGTCATTAGTAGTGTGCCCTTTCAGAAACAGTTAAGGAAGAAAGTATTTCCTGGTAGCTTTGGTGGCAGGAGGAAGAGCTGCCATGCCTTACTTTGCTTGTGGCAGCGTGGTTCCAATTAGCGTAGCCTTCATACTTGAAATGCTTTCTGCCCAGGTCACCCACGAGTTCAGGCATCTGGTGTGTGCACCACATTTCGATCCCGGATCCCTTAATTATCCCTACTTATCATAATACTGTTAAAAAAAAAAAAAGTCTTCATTCTGAAATGATCAGCCATTAGGAGTAGGAGTTCTGTGCCCAAAAAGGTCCTTAAGCCACTTTTAGCCTGGTTCCTTAAGGGAATGAGGCTTATGTGATTGTATCTTCTGTTTTCATGCTTGTCACTCCTGTTCTAAAAGCTTTTGAATCCACTAGGCAATTTCAGCCGAAGAGTACAGTGAAAATAGGTGGCTGGGCAAAGCAGAGAGACACAAATTAATTCCCCCCCTTGAGGGGAGGGTTAGGGGTAAGCTTAGCTACATCATTAGATATTAATGAATCCACATGGGACACATGCCTCTGCTTCAGGAGAAGCTCTGAGTAGAGCTCCTACTTTGGCTAGACATGGGATAATCAAACCCCGAGCCCTGAGAAATCAGTCTTTGTAAGTCCCACTGCTCCTTTGTTTGATTTGATAGATCAAGGTTTACCTGGCCCACGCTGGAAAAATCTCTTCATTTTTCCAGAGCAGGAAGCTCATCCTCTGCCCAGACATCTGTGCCCCTCGCCCCTCCCATGGAAAAACTGCAACATTGAGGCTTATCCACCATTTTGGAGCAGCTTTTTGGTACATACTTGCTGCCTTCCAACAGAGACACCATTATCCTTTGCCTAGGCAGTGAATGTATTACATGTATCCTTCTGTGCCCCTTCTAGGGGATGAGCCTTTTTTTTTACAGAGCCTGGGTCTTTAGCTCCAAGTGTAGACAAAACCAAGGCTCACTGCTCCAGGAGCAGCTGCTTCAGTCCATTTTACCAGCTAAAATGTCCACCATCACATCTTAAAGGTCTTTTCCAACCTAAATGATTCTATGATTCTGTGAAACTGTGGACATTTAAGCAAAGCCAGGGTTTAGGACATGAAAGTATCTTGGCTCCATCTGTTGCCTTGGGGTTGCTGAGTTAGTTAGCATATTGAGTAACACTTAAAATCTGAGGTGCGTCTGGAACTACAGATTCAGTGAGAATTTGTACCTTGAGTGATGGGTGGCACTCTGTGGGAAGGGAAAACACTGGCCTCCCAGTCCTGCCTGCAACAAGTGGTAGCTCATGGTGCTAACTGCTTACACCTGGATGCCTAAAACCAGCTTCTGTTCATTAAACAATTCTCAGCCAACACCAAAGTACATTTGAACAGGAGGCTTTTAAAATGAGACTTCACTTACGTTGTAGTAGGTTCAAAAATGCCATTTAGAAAGGTGCTGAATTTTATCTGTCTCATCTGGAAAGTAGGAAGAAGTCAATAGTAAATTTGCTATCAATCTGGGGTTTTTGTCTAATATTCCTGCAGCTTAAAGACGGGTTTTGTTTTGGCTTTAGTCCAGGTCGTTTAGTAGCCTGGCTCATCTGACTTGGCTATAATGACCTGGCTACATTTTTTAAGCTGCTGCTGTGAGCCTAATTGTGGATTTAGACATGACTTGTGTTTTCATGGCGGTGGTCAGTAAGTCTTCCCTGCATGTTGTAAGCCTTTTGTCACAGTATTTGCTGGGTTTTTCTCTTGATTGTATTGCTCAAATTGTTTCTTAACCTTTTTTCCTGTAGAAATCAAGCCTGTGATTTGTTTTGATTTATTATTGTGTTTTCTCACTTTGGCATCCTCAGCATGGTGAGCCTCTACTTTCAAGTTGTTCATAGGCAGATGGCAGCAAAATATTCAGTGAATTGTAAATTCGCCAAGAAATATGATTGGGGTTGGGGGGGAATCAACATTATTTACAAACTCTGGTTACATTTGGCAAGCAGTTTCAGCCAAAAAATAGAAGAAATTTATTTTTTATAGATGTGGGGCAAAGATCTAAGATCCAGGAAATGAAGTTGTTTTGGTATGAGCAAAAATGAAAGTTCTACATGGATTTGGTCACTGACTTCCAAAAAAATTCTTTTGTGTAGCTCAAAGTTTAAGTTTTCTTTGAGTTCAGCCTATGCTCTGCCAACTAAGGACACTACAGAGATGAGACCTAGGATGCCTCAAGGTTTCTGTATTTCTCAAGGCCCAGGCTGCAATGCTCGCTAACCCTTTGACTTCTCCAGCTACGTCTCTTGAGATTTTGTGGTTTATGTGGTTGTGCTGTTGCAATTTGTGCTTGGGCAATGACCTCTAAGCACAGTTCCAGCTCCTGAAGTAATGTCTTTGACCTTCCAGGCAGAGGAACAGATTGAACTTTATAAACTGACCCCTGTTCGTGACTCAGTAATTCTTAACTCTTCTGGGACCATGTCCGGGGAGGCTGGTATATCGTCTGGGGAATGCTGACCTGCAGCACTCTTTCTAAAGACAGTAAGGAGGCAGATTGTTTGGCATAAAGTAAGCCTTGTTTGCATGTGCTAAACCTGAGACGTTGCAGAGCCTCTCAAGATGTGCTCCAGCCCTGCTTCATGCCAGCCAACGCACGTGGGAGGCAGGCGCCTGTCCACTGCTGGATGGGGGCTGTGTAGGAGTCAGGAGTAAGGGGTTGCTGCCTTTCTCAGGGACAAGCTGCTACCAGCAGTCATTGATGTCTCTGCTTCTGAAAGAGGGAAACTCCAAACTCCCACTGAGCTGGATTTTGCAGGAGTCGGGAGTGCCGCCACTCACAGACACAGTTTGCCTCTCTGCAAGAGAAAAATGAAACCAGCATGCTTAGTTTCCATTTTGTGAAGGAAAAATACAATCTGGCATGTGACACTTGATGGGCTGCTGACCCCTGAGCTAACGGTTAGACACTGACCCTGAGGTCAAGAGATTTAGGGGGTTTCACAAGTTTTGCCCCTGGCCTGCTTTTTAGCCCCTGAGCAGCCTGCCTTTACCCTGTGGCTCTGCTTTCCGCTCATCCTTTGTCTCAGACATTTAAACTGCAAGCTCTCAAAGACACTGCCTCTCTTATCTAAGTATGTGTACCTACCTGTACCAAGCGCTGTTTGTGGTCTGGCTGCTGCTGTCATAGAGAGTGACAGTCTGGAACTGATGAGTATCCTTTGTTCCCCTTGACTTTAGTGAGATTTGACCCCATGCTACGTGCCTGAGACCCCCTAGCACCATTCCTGGCTGCGGACTCTTACTCTGTTTTGGGACTTTCCCATGCTCTGTAATTCTGAGTGAAAGACCAAGCTGGTGGCTTGAAGGCTCATTCTTGAATAAAACTGCCTAAATATTTTTTTTCCCTGATGTGGAGAACAGGGGTATTCTTACCAAAGTGATTGGGAGCTTCTAATTAAATTTGTCTGTCATCAAAAATAAAATGAGAAAAGAAAAAAAGGTTTCCATAAAAAGTGGGAGTAATTGGTTAAATAGTTAAGCAAATCAAAATTAAATTCATACCTCCAGTAGTACTGGCTTTTCATTTTCACTGTTGTTCCCTCAACACACACATTTAGGCAGTCTTCAAAGGAAGAAAACAAGTGTGGCCAGCAGTAAGTAAAAGAAACTTGGAAGTGGATGAACTAGTGTGCAGCACTGAGGTGTCTGTATTAGTTGCTTTCCAACTTAACTGTCAAGCCAGTTTCTAATTGATGCTTTCTCCCTCCTGTTCCTGTCCTGCCAACTTTTTGTCTTTCAGAGGGCCCTTCCATTTGCTACGGGATGGCCAGGAGGTAGCACAGTGCTTTGGGGAGCTTTTAGCTTCTGCCAAAATAGAGTTTCTAAGATGCCATGTAAAACCATAGCCTGCATTTGTTTGAGGCTGTGATTGGTGGTCTGGAAAACAAACACGGCTAGCAGCTCTTCTGCGTTTGATAAGTTAGATTGGACAACATCATCCCTTTCAATTGCTTTCAGTTTATTTCTGGCTGACCTCAAGCAGTGCTCTCTTTTAAGACAGGCCATGATGCCGAATTGAAAATCTGCTGTCTTGTAATCACTGGGTGTATTGCAACAAGAGCAAGGCAGCACCTTTGTCATCTGTTCCCATTTTTCTTCTCTTGCCCAGGGCGGAACCACACCTCTCTGCTCCTCAGCCTCTTCCCCCTCCCTTCCCTGGTGAATACACCTGAGCCATTTATTCAAAGACTCCCCGTCTGAAATTACTGTTAGCCCATTAGCACAAATGCCAGATCTCCCAGCCCTCCAGTGTGTTTTTTTAATGGAGCCCTCTGAAAGTGAATGCTTTATTTTGGGGGCTCCACTAGACAATAGGCTCTCTGGATTCTCCTCCAGGGGACAAGCTTGTCAATCAAATTGTCACAGACAATAATTACCCCCTGCTTTATTCGCTCTGTCTGTCTTCAGAACAGTCAATTAGAGCTATTGATACAGACAAGCTATTCTCACCAAGTTAGTTTTCAGCCTAATTAAAAGGAACCTGTCAGTGCCTTTCCCGTAACCCTCGGGCTTCTAATGGCTTCTCTTTGTGTACTGTGCAGGAACTGAAACTCGGCCTCAGTCTTGGAGACAGAGGGCTTAGTTAAAGTATAGTCTTTCATCTCGGCGTTTTCCTCAGTTATGGTGAGAGGGCGGGATGGAGGGAGGGAGAGGAGGATTTTCTAGAAAGGACAGAGTCCTGACTGCCTGGTTTTGTCCAGTGTTTTTAAAATTCCTTGTGTAGAAGGGGGAGAAATCCTCTGAACTTCAGATTCCTTGAAAGCACTCTGACAGTGAATAAGTGTTAATTCTCTCTGAGCATAGAGACCTTTAAACAGACAAGTAAGGGCCCTCTTCAGGGATGAACAACAGTGGTTTTTCATGCCAAAGTGTTTTGTTCTGCTCTTTTTTCTTTTTCTTAAAATGACTAGAACACACAGAGAGATATGCCAAAAATCTCATCATCTTGAGGATACTGCTGATCTAAAGTGTATTCAAGAAAGTAAATACTTTGACCAGGCTTTAATGCAATACAAGAAAGAAACTGCCATGCTCCACAATTTCAACAAAATGTCCTCAAACATAAAATAAACTCACTGTCCAAACTTGGGGGGCTGTGGGTGGGTGATTCTGCCATGAATTTACACCTTCTAAGGTCCCGTGTATGGGATCTAGTTTCTGAAGAGACAGTGGGCATGATCTTCAGGCCTCTGCTCCTACAGGACTGTCGTATGTGTTGTAAACCTGCTGCTGTAACTGATTATTCCTTTTCTGAATTAACAGTATATTTTTTCATTTTCTTTCCTCTTCCATGTTTTTGTTGCTGTTGGGTGTTTTCTTCTCTTCCTTCATGAACTGAAACATACAGGTAAGCGTAAATCTTTTTTTACATATACCCATTATCAATATTTCTTTCTTCTTTGACTTTCCCCCAACTGCCTGCTGTGTTGCAAGTGACTTTTGAGGAGCGTGTTGCACAGAGAAATAGTAGTGAGAAAGATATGGTATGATTCCCAGTGTTCTATAAATACACGTTCCCAAACAATGAGCCATTTCACAAAAAGAAAAGTACATCCAAAACCAAGTTTCCCATTTAACCCAGAAACTGTATAAAGTGAGGCAACACAAGTCTCTTGCCAATGAAATTGCTAATCCCACCACTTTGTGCCAATGTTGTAATGAAAAGCATTGGAAATCAGAACTCTGTATGAAGAAACTCTTTACTTTCCTTCGGTGAGGTAGACCTCCACAGGAAGTCACAAAATAATTTCCAAGTGTAAGTCAAAATGGGAGTGGGATTTGAAATGTAAGAAAATCTATCTGTACATGTAATCAGTATTCAAAACTCTTTGCACACTTCCACAAAGTGTTTGCTGACAAGTTTGCTGTAAGTCTATTGTAATTCAAAACCTGTCCCAAATCCTTTCCCCCAACTCACCGTTAATTACCAAGTACATAAAAGGGAATAACAAAAATTTAATTTCTGGAGTTTTGGAAAACTTTTCTCCCACCTTTGAAGATGAGTAAAGAGCCAAAAGGGTCTGAGGGATCTAAAAGTGGAGCTGTCAGGTGTTTGAAGCCTGGGCTATTGCACCTGAGTTCAGTAGCACAGGGTACCTCCCGAGCTTCTCCCATCCTCTGTGTGACCTGAGCTACCTGCTTTCTCAAAAAGCTTTATAATTGCTCTGGAGCCTCCCTAGTGATGACTCTGTCGTTTGGAAGGTGTTGCCAGGTATCTCCCACACTACCAGTCTTGCCAGCGCTGCAATTTATTTTCATAGCAATTTGTAGGCAATTGCTGAAAGTTCAGTTTTGTTCTCAACTGTGTGTTTTCTGCATCCTTCCTCCCCTGGATATCTGTGACTCTGCTGATGTTACAAAGGCAGAGTAGCTGTCTTTGTGCTGCTACTTACTCACCAGTCATAATTTTGTTTAAGTTGGATTAAATCTTGTTTTAAATTTGTTTACATTCAAGCATTTGGTTAATACAGTACTGCAAAATGATACAACAGCCAAAACTCTTAGAAATTTCTGTTGTTTGAGAATCTGGTTTGCCACCTAAGTGACCTACTAAGCAAAGGGTAGTCACACGTCTAAAAGCACTCATGTAAGCTTCATGTTTTAAAAGCTGTGTGTGTATTACAGTTTTAAAGTTTGAAACATAACAAAATACCATCAATGTTGCACGTACCACATATGGAGCATACAAATATCTGAGCTGTAGATCTGAACTGTGTCTATAAAAGCAGCATTTGAAATGATCCAGCTATGTAAGCTCATGTGCACACATGCATATATAATCCTGATACACTTGCACAAGTATATATTGACCTTAAGTTGTGTTCATATGGGATGTTACCCTTTTTGAAAGAAAAATAATAACAGCAGCTGTACTGGAGCAGGAGAAAAATCCATCTGATCTGATAGCCTGGGGAGGAGTAAAACAGGCAAGCATATGTGATACTTACCCCTAATAGTTCTCCAGCTTCCAATTATTTTCAGTTTAGTGACTTCCCAAGCATCGCAGAAGTAGGACACTCAGAGTAAAAATTAATCTTACCAGACAAATACGGAACAGAATATGGAGTTTCTGACCTAAGGATTTAAACCCTGCTTACAGCAACATATTACGTTCTTCCCCAAGCCCCCCATTCCTGAAGGTTCCCAGTGCTGCCAGCCCCTGTCATCCACCAACGTTGGCTTTCTCCCAGAGGGCAAATAAATAATGTGTACCAGTTTACAGGTTCCTTTGATGTAGCACTCTTAAAATTATTTCAGTGTAAGTGATAGTTATCAAATGAAATTGTAGTCAGTGCTGGAAAATTCAGAGCAGTGGTTCTGTATCTGGGGGGAAGAGGGAGGCTTTTCTCTTGTTCATGTCAAAGGCACTACACAGGGCTGTGTGAGAGGTAATTGCTTTCCTTCTCCATGGTTTTTACATGTTATCTTCCAGTCTTGCCACTAATGAATATTCTTTCTGGGTTTGTTTAGTTACATGGAACAGTTGGAGTCTGCATCTATGCCAAAGGCTTTGTGGCTGTAGGTGGCTTGTGTAGCATTAGAAGTAAATCTCCTAGGAGTATCTACCTGCTGTCTGTTCCAGTGCACGAGGGATATTGTGAGCCCTAGTTTAATCCTCCAGTGCCAGTGGTGTTCTCAAGTCCATAGCCAGCATGAATAGCTGGCCTTTACTTTCCTTGCAGGAAAAAAATAATACGTCATCATTTGAAATTACTTCAGAAATAACTTGTTGTCCATTAGAGAGAATGTTCACTTTGGTTCCAAAATGTCATATTTGAAATGTAGCTGAAGGCAGGCAACATGCACACGTTGGAGGAGTGGAGCTGGATATGCTCATGGTATTACAGAAAAAGTGGGAAATGAAATCACTCATTTTGCGTTCTCCTAAAGGAAGGATCTCTCACACGCAGCTTGCCTGTTGTGTACCAAGTCACAGTCACAATTTGTGGGTTTATGTAGTAGATTTTTTTTGTTGTTTTTTTCAAATTCTTCTTGAAAATGAAAGACTAGCCTTTCCAATACAGCAGTTGAGGGGGGTGTATTCTTCAAAACGCAATGCTCAGTAAAGGCTTCTTCAGAGAAACAGTAAAGGTGTTATTTAAGTGCAGGAACAATCAAGTAGCGATAGTACTAGCAGTACCATTATTCTTCTTACAAAATGTGCATGTATGTATATGCACAGAAATTTGGGAAGGTAACAAATTTGAAAAGAACAGAGTTCTAGTTTACTTTTGGTAGATATCAGAGTAAGAATTCATTGCTGGGGGTTGAATGAGATGCGAACTCTAAATTGGCCATCTGTAACATGTGGAAGATTTCCAGAAAGTTTGTCTGCCATTTTTGGCAAACTGTGCCCTTGGGGTGTTGTCAGCTGTGATTGGGAGGTTTAAATACATAAAAGTCCTGTTTAGAAGGAACAGTCCCTATTTATAACAATCTTTTCCGTAAAAAAATCAAACCAGTTTCTATTTTTACCTCACTAGAAATCCACTGACTCTCACAGAGTTTAATGGCCTTGAAATCCTCCCTGTCTTCTTTTTCTTCAGTTCCTGGACACTCTTCAGTCTCTGGTGTCTTAACATACTGTATATTGGAACACATTAAACTGAAGCAAACTTTTCCTGAGTTCGCAGTTAGTAAGGAACTGCGGGTCCTGAGATAAACAGAAATCTCAAGGTGGGTGAATTACAGCAGGATGAGGAGAGTATGAATGCATCCTGCAGATCTGAATAAAATTTAGCATAGAAGCAGCATAGAAGGACACTCTGTCGAGGGTGTTTTCTACCTTGTATATTTATTTAACTCATTTATTTTGTTATAAGCAACTACAGCTTTCCCGATCTAGTACCTAACATCACTGAGTCTTAGCCTGCATTACTTACAGTGATAAGAGTAGCACAGTGTCACCCATCATGGTTTAAAGCCGTATCAAAGGTACTAACACTTCTTTGAAGTGAAATATTAGGCTTGCTGGTTTAGACACTAAACTTTGATATACATATGTAATTGTGTGTATAAGGGCTCACATAAATGTTAAATACTCTTGCAGAGCTACTTCACAGCCTTTCGTAGGAAAATTCAACCAGAACTCATAGTTGACTAAACGTAAATATGTCTGAAAGCTCAGCTGAGCATTGCATACATTCTCAAGTGAATTAAGTGTAGTTGGCTTAAGTTTCTGGAATTGATATGAGGAGTGAAGAGAAAGCATACATAAATTACAGAAGGCCCTGGATTTTCTTCTGGTTTGTTTACTTCAAAGTGGTGTATGAATCGCTGCCTGCATTGCAGCTATGATATGGTTGTGTCAGTAGCAAGTCCTCTTTTTAGAAGTTGCTTAGCAGTTCTGATATTTTCCTTTTTTCTGTTGCTTGTACCGTTCTGAAAATGTAATGTCTCAGGCCAAGTTATTCCTACTCCAAGGTGGCTTGTGGGGGGGGAGGATTGTTCAACAGTTTGGGTGCAAGTCTGTGGTGGAAGGGAATTTATGTTCTGTTATGAAACCTGGAAAACAATTCTTGCAATTTCTTTTGATATATTATCATGCTGTTCAGCCAAATAATGCACATGCATCATGTCCAACAGAAGATATGTTGTAATAGGTATTTGAGAAATGCAAGAATGAAATTAAATATTGTACCATAACACACACTCAAGTGGGAATGCAGATAATGTCATTCCTTAGCATAAATATTTTTCTTCTTTGGGACATTAATTATACAACAGTAATGCTTTCTTCATATGTTTTGCGATCAAAATACGAACGTTACTGAAAAAATTTACTTCTGTAAATTGAATTCCCTTATCTTTTACATGAAATTGTCTGAAAATTTATTGGCAGAGTTACTCCTGGTTTTCTTAGTTTCTCGTGGCATTGTTGCAAGCAGAGAGAGTGCTATGATTTTGATGACGATGAGATAAGAACGGGTAAACTGGCTTCATGCTGTTGTGTCGCCGCTGTATTCTCTGTTCCCTGCTTTTATTCTGGCATTTAACTTGGCTGCAAACTGCAGAAATAAAAGAACACCCAGGAGGAAGAAGCACAGGGGCTTGTAAAGCTTGTGATGATACAGGGTAAAGGGAAAAAGAAATGGTATGTTGAAAAGATGCCTAAAAGACAGAGCAGTCTTTCTCACTAAACTTGTTTCCCTGAAGACCCAAGTGTCTCAGTGTGAGTCCAGATACGCTGGTGAGTGCCCTTTTCTATGCAGCCTGTAGAGCAAGATGTTTTGCTACCAAGCTTTCATCCTTTTATCCTGTTGATGGATGTTGTTGTTGGGAGGGAGAGAAATTGCAAATACCTCTTCGGTCTGGATTCTTGAGCATGTATCTGACGGATAACGTTGTGGACAAATGGCCTGTCTTATGGGATGATCTTGTTTTTCCTATACTGTTATGTGATGATACAAATGATTTATTAGGGTAAAGAATAAAATCATGATGCTTGAGTAAAAGTTACTGCTATGGATCCAGTTGCCGTCTCAGGGGCTGCTACTTCAGTGACTGTAGCGTCTGCAAAAAGCAGTACTGAAATCCCTCTTGCTGGGAGGCTGGAGGGTGTCCACCAGTCGTACAAGTGGAGAGCCTGTTGCCTTTTCAAAGGAAGCCTGTTTTGTTTCCACAAACGTCGTTGTAGAAAGCTTTGAGCCTACAGAAGGTCCAAGTGGAGAAATGCTGCCCAGCTCCAGGTTAGCAACGTTGGTCTTTCACTGGCCCTCTCTGCCCTCACCCTGCTGGCTTCCCCTGCCACTCTCCTGAGAACGTGTCAAGCACAGCTTGGAAAGTTCAACCACAGCACATTTTTATACCCCAGGGATCCAGCTGAAGGCAAATTGCTGTCCCATGAGGAAAGATACAGAACACCCAAATGTCATAATTGCTTCATTTATAGGTGTTTACTTAGACAAGTGAGCAACCTGAAAGCCAGATTAAGTCTCAGTGGAGTTGAGCCTGGATGATGAAGAGTTGTATCTTATCACATTGTTTCATAGTTCTAAAAGATACTCTGCTGAATTAAAAATAGGTGGAGACACAGTTTCACCTCTTTCTTTCCTTGCCATTTTTGTCTAGACTCCAAAATTATTTTTTTTTTTTAATTAATTTATGGAGAGACTTGATCTGGCCTTCGATCTGGAGGGACGGAAGACTGTAAGACAAAAGAAAATGGGAACTCTCCAGACTTGCATCAATGAATGGGCCACAGACATTGGTTTGCATTTGTCTGTCTCAGAAATGTGCAATGTAATTTTTTCCTCATCCTGTGGGTTTTGTGGTCCTGAAGATAATTACTGAGATTGGGAAGTGCCTGGCAGTACACTGGCTAAAACAAGGCATTCACATCTGGCATTGCTTAAATCTCCTACATCCCTCTAGAATGCATTTTTGCAAATTGCTATTTCACAGGCAAAACCATGGCAATCATTCTGATTTTTTTTTTTTTTTAAAGAATTTCATTAACCAGATTCAGAAAAGTATTTATGACTTTCCCTTCTGAGTGTCAATGGTTGGCAGCATCATATTGAGAACAGGCTAAACCAATTCAGCTAGGTTCCCAGGCAAAATTATTACATGAAAATGTACTGATTGTTAATGCCAACACACATCCTCCTGCAATATCAGCAGATGGTCCAGTCAGACAAGCAAAGAAGGGATCCATCTCTTTCCAGCACAGATCAGTTCCTCCTGCTCAGGAGACGGGGGGGGGGGGGGGGGGGGAAGAAAAAAAAAAAAAAGAAAGGGAAGGGAACAATAACCCAAAATCTAGAGTTTCTTACTAGATTGGGAGTTCAAATGTCCAGAGAGAACAAACGAGCAATGCAGTCCATCAGAATAAAGCAGTGGACTGGGCATCTTGGCCTTTTTCAGCTGGATAACTCCCCTGACATCGGCTGAGATAAACTATACTAATTTGTTGAAAATCACACCCAGTTGTCAAAGGCTTAAATTATTCTGATATTGCATCTGTAGTCCTTGTATTCTTCCTGTGGAGAGTGTGTTTCTGAGCAGATGCCAAACAAGTCACGAGGTGAAGGACCATTCTGCCCTTGGTATATTATTAGAAGGGTAGAGGGCTGTCAAAAGGTTTGAGAATCACCATGCCAAGCACTGACCCACTCTCAAGATTTGTGCACAGGTCTGATTTTACCAACATACACTCTTTAAATAATTTTATTTCCCAATTCTCTGTAAAACCTCTCTTTCTTTTACTCTACAGCCATCATTATCAGCAAAATAGTACCAAGCTGCACCACTGCAATTTTCCCAGGCTCTTATAGCAAGAAGTTGACAGGGATGTGACCCGGTTTGTCTTGCTCCAACCCCAGATATAGTTTTCTCTCATTTTCCTGCTACTACTGTATAGTCTCTTATGAGCATTTCGCTGCCTCAGGTTGTTGTTTCATCTTTCTAACCTAATATAAATAAGTAATTTAGTGTAGGCAGGAACTTGATTAGCAAATATAAACTGGCAAATATTTGAGTTTTTAAGGATGGTGAAACAGATCTCACTTAGGGTTCTTAGAGGCAAATGTGGCTGACAGTGCAGCTGAGTCTTTATTACTAATTTTAGATCAATTTTACAATGTTTGGAGCTATAAAGACTGAAATTTAAGAAAATGAGCAAGACTACCTGGTGAGTTACCGTGTTGAATTTTACCATATTGTTGTTCTGTAAAGACCTGTAATTTTAAGTTTTCAAGATGAACGAAGTAAAGATACAGAATTTCTGGATGCTGCAGAAATGTCTTCTGTTCACATAATGATTTACTGGTACAGCTGACCAGCATGAAAATTAACTGTTGGACTTTCGCCTCTTCGTTTAAATTTTTTTGAAGAGTACCGTGACTAGCAAATATGGGGGGGATCGGTTAATCGTTTTTAAAGTCTTTAGGAAAGGTGGAATTTGGCAGCACTGCCAGTAGGTCCTGTTCTGCAGGGAATTTTTTGCATGGAAATTTAACTGGTATGAATGTGGGTGCAGAAGCCTTTGCCTGAACCTATGAGAAATGTTGTTTTCTTGTGGTCTTTCACTGAACCTTCGACCTTCCTGATAAGATCAAATAGTTTCTTGTGTAGGGCCAGTTAAGTTCTTCAAGGCAACTCATGACTTAAGCCTATTACAGAAATGATCTAACCAAATATAAGCCTCATCTGTTTCTCTCAGCAGTTACTTGCTGGAGGGTAATAACAAAGGCAGCTCATAGAATATTTAATTGGGGTTTTGTTGCAAAGACTAAATAAAATTACCTTTGTGAAATATCTGCAACAGAATTGTATTTAATTCGATTCACTTTTAGGAATATTGTGGCATGCATGCTGACAGCAGGAGAAAAATCCCCTCCAAGTTTCTAAATCAGTATGTCCAAAAATGTCTCCAAAACTATAAAGGAGAAAGAGCGTGGTACAAAATTGAATCCTGATGGCAAGTAGTGTGAGACATCCTCCATTGTTTATAGAGTAAGGCTGCTGCTGGGAATTAGCCATAGCTGTTAAAGCTGAGTACGAAGCCACAGTTTCATTTCAGATTATGTTATCTGCTTTGGCATTTAAAATACTAGTCCCAATGCATCGATAATCCAGAGTGTTTATTGCCAGTAGCAGGGATCAGAAACTGATAATCAGTTCCGTGTATAGTATGGAAATTCCAGTTTCTAGTCACAGATTTCAGCAAATGGGTTCAAAAGTCACCGAGGTGGGAATACAGTGTATGCGAGAGGAAGCATTTCACTTGGGGGTTTCTTCAGCTATATCCTCAGGCTTAGCTTTGAACCGACAGGGCCCACAGTTCCCCTGCCTGCTAAACTGTTGTCAGGCTCACTGTTCCCTGTGCATCCTGCTCGAAAAAGCCAGTAAGGAAATGTTTTGAGTGGAGCAAATGTTGCACTCAGAATTTCCATGTAAACTGTTTTAATCTGTTGCTGACAAAACCCTTCTCACCAGGGGAGTCTCTGGATGTTCTCCATCAAAATATGTAACCTGCAGTGATCGGTGCCATTCTGCAAGTGAGAAGATTAGAAACTGCTATTTATTTGTACATCAAAATGCTGTTTGTTTGTTACAGAGTCTAACCTAGGCCTTCGTCAGTCAGACGTCGTTTGACCCTGCTGGCCACTAGCCAGCATTTTGATGCCGTGCATGGTTTCAATGTAGTGGAATCCGGGACCTGGAGTCCACACCGATGAGGACACCCCAGTGTAGCTGCATGGGATTGAGAGCCTCTGTTCGCAGCACTTCCATTTACTCTGAGCCGTCGCCGTGGCTGTGGGATGTACCTCTGTGTGCAGGAAGGCTCTCTGGGACTTTATCCCCTGGATTCCGTATTTGCCACTGGAGCCAAACAGATTAACAAACTGGGGTTTGGGAATTCTGCAGCACTTCTGCTGTGCCTACCCTGACTGAGCTGGCAACCTTGTTTTTAAGAACATATACTTGGACAGGGAAAAGTGTAAGGAATTGCTCCTTGTTCCTTGATTTATTTTTTCTTTTTTAATCATATTGGCTTGGTAGCCTTATCTCAGCCACTGCTCCTGAGATGGGCTTTTTGCCAGTTTTACAGCCTTGTCAACTGCATCAATCAGACAGCTCGTCTCAGGTCACAGCAGTCAGCGACTCAGCTAGCATTAAAGTCAAGAACTTTCCTCAATAAGCGCATTCACCTTTTTGTAAGAACAGATGGCAGGACTAATCCAGCATTCGTTCGTAGCAGTGAATGTGCTGTGTCACCTTAGCGGGCCTCAGCTGACAGTCATCTACCACCACTGCAGCATGAGGAGAGTCGCTGTCGTCCCTGGTGGGCCCACCCCAGTCTGCAAGAGAAATAAGCTCATTGGTAGGTAGTGGTGCTTATGAGACGAAAACAGAAAATGACAATTAGGAACTCACTGTGTTTCTTCGTTTGCATGAGTGTTTTGTATGGTACCAATTAATGAGTGATTTTCATCAAGCAGATTCTCAAGCTTTTTCCCTCTTTTCCCTGTTTCTGTGGCATGTAACTAAAGCCAAACAGTGCATTAGAGGCAGTGGATAAGCAGCATGGTACTCTGGTGGGAGGGAAAATGGTGTATTGATCTGCTTATAAACTGCAAAACAGAGTAAGGTTTCTGTGCTAATAATATTAGTAATAGCATATAGTAGCAGCTGTCTGTAAGGAAGCAAAATCTACAGTGTGAAGGGCCCCATTATAGGGCTATAGCTTTATGTGGTTTGGGGGACATAGCTCCAAACGGTTCTGATTACAGTGGACTCAATGCACCTGCTGATCTTGGAATCTAAACTGTCTTGGGCTTGTCCAGTACAGGGATGAGAGACTGCTTGGCAATCTCAGATATTGTAGGCAAAAAGCAAGGCTTCTAGACTTGAAGAGCTGTTGCATGTTAAACAGTAGAAATCAACTGAACGCAAATAATTCATTCACCCCTATCACCACTGCTGAGCTGCAAGTTGTGCAAAAAAAAGGTGTCTCAAGTCCTTTGTCCTGTTACTTTGAGAATTTTTTAATATACTTTTCCATTTACTTACATGACTACCTAAGAAAGATGATTGAGTTTGCTCCATGACCCTAAACATTCTGTGTGGTATTTCTAGCCTTACACTAAGACTAACAGTAACACCCACAGTCCAGACGAGGTGGTCCTGGTGGTTGGGTGCACTAGGAGATTTCCTGCAGAGCCAACCTCCAGCGCAAACCAATGGGAAAACAGACGAGAGGCAGGAGGAGGAATAAGAGCTGGAGAGTGTGAGGGAGTTTGCTTTGCATGTAGCAGGTCAGTAAAGGGTTTGGGAATATCAGGTCTTCTGACTCCAGCTTCCAGGAAGGTAATAAACCATTAGAGCCTCTGTTATAGCTCCTGACTGGGTGTTAGGACTTTAATCATACATCTTCATTTCAAGTTCAGCAGGCAGATAGCTGGCTTTCTTACAGCATTCAAAGCAGAGGAGACTGCTGGAACATGCAGTTATATGCTTAAGGTGACAGACATGCCTCAGTCCTGGAGGACAGTTATATTTGAAAACTGGCAACCACAGACCTGTTCGCATTATGTAGAAGCATCTGCCTGGGGTGATGATACCAGGAAAAACTGTGTGAGAGTTTGGAACGGTGCCTGTCCTCTCTGCCAACCTGTCTCTCCATGATGCTGCTGATGTGGCTGTTACAAACGGGAATGCTAACTGGTCGTCTTGAAACTCAACTACATGAAATGGTAGAGGCGGCAGACGTGTTCTTTGGTCTTCTCTAATGGTTAAAAACATTTAGGACAGGATTGCAGAATTTTTACCCACATGTGCTTAGGCAGAAGTTCAGCATAGTCTCTAGTTCTCTGTGGCCAGTGACACTTTTGCAGCTGGTTTCTGAGACAGCTTTTCTCTTTACACTACATTTTTCTCTCCAAATTACAAGTGGTGTGAAATATCGAATATGCTGCAGGAGCACAGGGGATACCACATATGAGGGAAACTACTGAATTTCTGGTAACCTTGCAGTCTGGTTTGAGACCTCAGTTCACCTTTAGATAAGATCAGACCCAGGGTTAGGAACTAGTCTAGTTTTTCCTGGAAATTTCTTGTATCTTTACTAGCTAAACCATCTAACCTGTTTCTTGACTGCGTCTTTTAAGTTATCACAGAGTGCTGCAGCTGCCCTTTTGCTTTTCTGTTTCAATACCCCCAAATATGCTGTTCTTTGAAATTACTTAAAATGTAAAATCTAACAAACAGAGCTAACTTTTGTTAAGTAGCAGAAGCCCAAGTCTGTTCCCCCTCCTTCCTCTCCTACCCCATCTCTCCCTCTTTTACTGTGCTTTGCCCATTGTTTAGTCCTTTCCTTTTTGATTGTCAGGTAGTAAATTCACCATGAAGAGTGTCTGGGATGTACAGAATACGTCCCTCTTCACATGGCAGGGATCTCTGTTAGGAAGGGGGGCAAGAGGGCAACGAGTCTTCCCTTCATCCTCTCCCAGCATCCTGCAGACAGCTGTCAGTCAGGGTAAGTGGCATGGCAGAACGGATGGTAATTATGCACACTTAAACTACAGCAGCTTTCTCCTGTAGAAGTTGGAGTCCTTGATGTATTTAGGGAAGTTATGTGTATTCTGCCAGGACCCCAGGCAAAATATTTACCTTTCTTCTTGTAACAAATATGCTTATTTCTAAATAAACACTATAGTCTGCTTTCCCATGGTCTGTGCATCCTACTCCTGCCCTGGGTGTTGGATCCTTAGGTGAATGCAGGTAAGAGAAGCAATCACTGAATGAAAGAACAGTGATGTGTGGCAGATACAGTATGGTCTTTTCAGACCTGTGTGGACTATTTCTGAATAAATGCCTCTTGTTACTAACATTTTTGTGAAACAGAAGAAAAATAGAGGGGAAACCTGCATGTGGTTTGGATTGTACATGATTTGGCTATAACTCTTAAGTCCTTAAAACAGTCTGTTACAACAAGATTAAGGAGCTACCAGAGGTTTATAAAGTCATGCTTGATGCTTTGCCACTTTGAAATGTTGCGTGCCATCTCATAAGACACTTTCCTGGTGGTTATAGCCATGAAGTGGGCCCATGCAAAGACTCTGAGATCATGCATTTTTAATACACATGTGCTCTCCCAAGTGTCATTTACTTGGGATACTGTGTAAAACATTTCAATTTATCTTAATTTCACCTGATTTTATTGGATTGTGAAGAGCTGTTAGTTCCTCATTTAGACTACCACAAAGCATTTAAACACATTAATTGACTATTATCTAACAAGCAACAGGAATAG
Organism: Gorsachius magnificus; assembly: GCA_034008185.1. NCBI lineage: Eukaryota > Metazoa > Chordata > Aves > Pelecaniformes > Ardeidae > Gorsachius > Gorsachius magnificus. Next base: position 23,191,003 of record CM067087.1, on the reverse strand, counting down.
GTCTCTTGCTGGGCTGAAGCCTGAAAAGCCCATTTGAACCTTTACAAACGTTAGTATGTTTAATGAGGTAACAATGAATTCGAGTTTCTGCACATTCAGTGAGAACTCTTCCTAATTGATGGCTAGTTGCATTTTTCTCCTCAATCTGGGCAAGGTAATGAGACCGGGACAGTGTCTGGAGTAGTTCACAGAGAGCCTCTCTTGAGGAGCTGTTCCTTCTTTCCCCATCATGAGGCTGGACTGAAGAGTGCCTCCCATTTCAAAGGGTTAGCATCTGAAATACATTATTTAGAGTTCCTGTGATTTTATTTATGATGAAATTGGGGGGTTAGACAGTAAAATATTATATTGCAGTGTCAACTTTAATCCATTCTCTGGCCTAAAAGCCCCCAAAAGTGCTTGCTGCCAGGGTGGGGAACTGGAAGTATGATTATAATTAGCACTGGACAAGGCAGCACAGCAGACTGATTCAGTGCTTGCCCAGATATTCTCATCTGGAAAGTAGGCTTGATGTCTTGACAGCAGTCTTTCCTTTGCCATAACTAAATCCCATGCCTCATGTATTTGCCTTTGGTACTTCCATGATACAGATACTCATGGTTTTATGGGTTTAGTTTGTCACTATATGTGTCTGAACATTGAGTACTAATTACATCACACAGCTGCTGAAGATCAGCCAGCAATGTAATGCATCAAAGATACAGAGCTCGAACTGAAGGCAAAATTGGTTGAGGTGGTTTATTTTAAAGGAGCTTTTTCTAACTTTCTAAATTTGAGTTCTGTGTCCTGGGTGAAAGCTGGAGTCAATACTAAGGTTAACCTAAGAATTGCTAAGAAAACTACACTAGAAGCGCTTTTTCAGGGAAAAAAAACCACCATACTGACAAAGTGCTCTTGCTATGGAATCAGCTGTACTGGCAAAGCTGTTCTTTGTACTGTTTTAGTAACACTTCTCCCTGAAGTGCGCACACATGAAATAAGCTTTCCAACCAAAAGCATGTGCTGCCAGTATAAACATGTCTACACAGAGGGGCTTCTGCTGGCGTAGCACTGTCCCGCAAAGACCCACCTCTTCTCACCCTTCACAGAGAGGCCTGTGCCAGCAGACGCCTATGGTATATACGTGGCCTTATTTTAGCTGAGCTTTTTTATTCATCCACTTTTGTAAAAGTCCTTGTGATGTTGAGTATAGCGTGGCACAGTGCTCTTCATGAACCCCAGCCTCTCAATGTCAGTCTGTCTATTAATCCTTGCTAAACCTATTAAACCCGGCCTCTTAATACACTTCCCACCTGCTTCACTCCGCAGTACATGTTGTTAGGGACAATGTGAGAGTATATAGCTGGGTAGATGAAATTTTCACAAGTGTGAACTCAGTGACTTAGGCTCTTGAGAGTCTTGCTCTGTGTAGCTCTTAGCCTCATTCAAGGACTACGGTCTTGTATTTATATTGACTGATCACTTGTATGGGTAGGTAATCCTCATTACATTGTTTGCAGCCAGAGTGAGCCAAATCATCGCTGACATGAATCAACATCACCCTGTAAATTTCAGTGAAACAAGCTCATTTACACCACAGTGAGGATTTGGTGCTTTATTACTGGGTTAATCGGGGAAAACATTTGTATGGAGCATTTGAACCCCTAAACTCTGTTCAGAGAATCTGCCATGCTGCCACGTTTTAGAAACTGCAGCCTGAGATGGCTTCCCCTCTTATAGCATAAGCATATGTCATGATATGTGCAATACGACATACGCGTGAAGTTACAAACAGCAGCCTGATTTCATGCATGTTTAAGGTAGCTGTAACACTGCTTGTAATTTGCTATTGGGAGTATTTGCTTTTCAGTCAGCCCAGAAATGGGGGACAGAAAACAGATCACTGATATTGCATGTTCTGATAATGAGCATACAGGCTATCACACAGGTCCCCTCTTCCACCTTGCAAAATAAATTTTCCTCATTCTTTCAAAGTAGTTACGGATCTTTCCACTTTTTGTCAGTCTTGTTCTGTGTGCAAGGAATCTTATAAATGGCTTTATTTTCAGAAGAATATCCTTTTGCTCATATCTGTCCTGGATATAAAGAGGTCTTAAGACTTAAGCATCAGGTCTGTGAGCAAATCCAGTGCATTTCCAGCAGGATTTCTTCTGTGCATCAAACAGCACTGTCAGTCCATCTGGAGAAAGCTGTACTATTCCATACCAATACAGAGTCATTCCCTCTGATCCAAGTATTACTTTTTTGTTTGTGTAGAGAAATATGCTGTACTGGGGTTTCTGCAAATGTCATGTCTTGCCAGTGTCATGGGAAATTTGTCAAAACCATAGCGCTGAGGAAGTAGAGAAATCCAATCTGGGATTTGCCTAGGACTTGACGGAGTCGCTGGTGCTTTGTATCAGTGTCAGGCAGGTGGGAAGGAGGCAAATGGCTTGGGTTCTTCTGCTTGAAATGACTTGTTAGCTACAGTAAATCCTAAGGTTAGGTTTTGAGCACCGTTTCTGCTCCACAACTTTGGAATGGACCCTGTGATATTTAATTAGAAAAGCTACTACTGTCTTTAATTGCACTCCAGATGCAGCTCAAGGCCACTGTCACTTACCAGGGCATGAAATCAGAGGTCTGACTCCACGTGAGGGAGAGAAGATCAGAGGTGGTAATCTGAACTTGGCTCTCCAGCTTTCAGACTTAAGTGCATCTGCCATCTGTGTAACAACTCAAAGGACTTTCATGCCTCAGAGAAAGGCCTTTTCCTTCACAGATTTCTAATGCTTCAAGAAATAAGGCTTTTTTGCATGTAGTGGAGCTTTTGCCCTTGAAGGATCTGATGCCTTTGTGCTCAAGCCCTCCCAGCCTCTCTCCACTGAAACTGAAGTGATCCTGATCGAAGAGGAAATCTTCAAAAACGGGACTGGGACTTTCATTCCCTGCCCTACCCCTGGTCTGCCATGTCTTTCAGCAAGTCACTTCACATCCTTAAGTTGCTGTTTTCCTTCCCATCTTCCTGCCTTATCTGCTTAGGAACCTAAGACTGAAAATTATCTCTGCAGCTGTAAGTACAGGCAGTCATACACTAAATACTTAGTAGAGTCTGTAAAACACCTGCTTCAGATGTACACATATCTATGGGCTGCCAAACGCTTTCTGGTTCCTTGAGGAACTAAACCCAGAACTGTGGCCATCACCAGTGGTTCAGGCCCTTGAACAAGCAGAGGTTTGTCTGGTAAAACCCTAGGTCACTGAAAAAGGGGACTGTGCTACAGAGAAGGACAGACAAAGGAAAAAGCCTGGTCTCAGCCATGGAGAAAGCTTTGTCCCTGCCCCCATCAGGGCCCAGCAGGATGGGGATTATAGATTCTCTTTGTGGCAGGGTTTGTGTCTGTCTTGGTACTGTCCTACTACAAATAAATATTAATAGGTGTAGATAAAGGTAATTCGGGGTTTTTTTTCATGCTGAACTTGTATCTGCCTTTCAGAGGCGCTGAGCACAAACAGCAGCTCTCAGAAATTCCCTGAGTTCAGTGCTTTTCAAAATTATCAGACCTTCAGTGTTCTCCAGCTGGCACTGGGGGGAGGGGGAAGTAAAATAAGTGAATAATTCTCAAGCAAATATGCTTTTTCATCTTTCTTACCTGATCCTCACCCTTCTGTACAGCATGAAGTGAGGGAATAAAGGCAGAAGAATTGAATTTTGGAGATGATCAAACGCATTGAAAATTTTAACATGTCAGTTTAGTAAGCAGCGAGAGGCTGTCCCAAGGCAGCCTGACACACTGATGGCTCGGTATGAAATGCAAGGGAGAGCTTTTAAATAAATAATATGTGAAAAGAGCTCCTCTAGCCCAGTCTTTATTCAGCGGGAGGATGGATGCGAAGGAGCTGGGGGGAAGGGCCCATTTCCTTTCCTAAGTGGTGGTGAAAAAATACACTCATTCAAATGTGAAGAATTTTTAATTGGGGGAGAGGGAGACTGAGAGCAGGCGGGACTGGAGCAAGGGAGAGAGCAAGGAGGGGGCAGAGCGAGGGAGCGATGGAATGACAATTCTTAAAGATGCATTAAACTGTAGGGAGCCTAAAGTAGGCTTAGAGATGAGCTTGAGTAACTGGGACAAAGTCTGCTCAGAAGCCACAGATGGGCCTTGGCTTTCACTATTATCTGCTTGAACTCACAAAGGGGAGGAGAGGGAGGGAAGGGGCCCAGGGTAAGGTGCTTCCTCGCCTCCCTCTCCTTTGCATTTGCATCGAGAGAAAAAGTATTGTTTGCTTCCACTTGCAGAGAGTCGGGCAGGAGGGATGGAGGGTGGGAGAAAGCAGCAGCTCCTGGTAGCTCAGGGGATCAGACAGCCCTGGATTCTTCCACCCTGCTCCTGCCAGGCAGGGTGTTAATGTGGCGTGAAAGCAGTTTAAAGCCCTGGGCCTCTCTCTCAGTCAGCAGGGTGTCCCATGCAGGCCAAAGTCCCCAGTGGGTGGCTGTCAGTGGCAGCTCGGTCAGTTAGGCAGAAATTTATTAGTAGTATATTTCCCCCCATTTTTTTGTTAGAGCAGCAGGGAGAAAGTGACAGCTGTATTAGGGGCTGAAATGCCTCCAAAGGGATCAGAAGACATCTGCGGAGAGGGCTTCTGACAAAAACCCCTTTCAGTGTGCCTTAGCAGCATTCCAAAGATATCACAGAAACTAAAAGAAGGGAAGGTTTACTGCTTCTGGAGGGCTCAGGCTCCTGCCTTTTAATTTCTCTGTTTATTTCTCTGTTTCTTTATTCCTTTCCAGCCTTTCACAACATAGGCATCTTTCCCGTTAGCGCCCCGGCGCCTGAGAGAAGAATAACCGCTCCACTCCCTCCGCTGGCTTGCTCCTCTCTTGCTCTTTGTCTGATTTCCAAATAACGAAAAGTGGAGGCTTTGAGGAAAGAGGTAGTCTCAGAGTCACGTCTGAAGGCAAGTCCTCCCACAAGGCAATGCTGAGTTCCTCCGCCACCAGCACTACCAGGCTTGCCAGAAGTATTTTAAGCAGTCAAAATGGCTTTGTACTTTTTAATCTCTCTGTCCCTTACCATCCTTCCCCCTCTCGCATCCCATGTGTTCAGCTGTGGAGCTTGGGAGAGCTAAAAAAAAAAAAAAAAAAAAAGAAGGAAAAAACCAGCAATCACTTTCATCATTAACCCATTCAGCTGCAAATCCCCCTCCCCAAAGAAAATTCACACACAGATTTGCATATGCAATCAACTGTATTCTTTATTTCTATAGGGCCTTTCTTATTAACCACCTCTCTCAAAGGAACTCTTCAGGAAATAAAATTGGTTAGAGATTAAATACAAGAAGTCAACCTTCCATGTTAAAATACTGCATTTTTTTGTGAGGGAGGCAACGTTAGCAGGCCTTATCTTTAACGCTGCTGGCTTTCGCATCTGCTGCCCCATTGAGATGGGGCATTTAACACAGCAGATCAGGTTCTGTGCCAAGTAGCTGTGGGCAGCCTCCATGTCTTACTGATCTTAATCCTTCCTTACCTTAACAGGTTTTACTGTCTAGGATTCTGATTTTTTTTTTTTCAGGCTTTGAAGCGCTGTAGAGACTAAAATACAGCGCTGGGTTTTTTTTATTACTGTTTCAGAAGGTTTCATTCCCACCTGCCCACGTTCTGTTGATCTCCGTTTATTTCACCTCTCACGCTTTATTTCACCTCTCACGCGAGCAGACAGATTGCTGCGGCTGGAGCAGCAGTACCTGCCAGGGGTCAGGAAGCTGCCACAGGTACCCGGGGCTGCCAGGTTTGGCAGCTCTCCTGAGACTTGCATCCCCCCAGCTTCGGCTAGAGAGCTTGGTACAGGGATTGCTGGCAGTAGGAATGTGACTTTTGGGGGGGGTTCCACTGAAAATAACACAAAAACCTTTTGAGAATTAAGAACCTAAATGGAAGGGATAGCATTTGAAAGAAAAGAACAAAGATTAATACACTTTCTTGTGTATGTAAAAGATATAATACATAAAGGAAGGAGTGACATCATCTATAGCACCTTTCTTTGTGATTGCAAATATGCAATTGCTGAGCATCAAAAGAAATTCAGCAGAAGAGCATTTTCACGTTCATTAATCCTGTATGTCATTGTTCTGGGTACGTTTCTTCATTTTCTGAGATTCTGTTTTAAATCTCTGATTGTTAAACTGAGCATTTGAAGCTGTAACTGAAAACGTGTAATATAGGAATTCACAGCTGGAGGCTCATGTGTCAGTTACAGTGGGACCGGCACAGCGTGCTTTACTGAGTACAAGCACAAAAGACCACTTTTCCCATAAAGAGTCAGGAAAGTGGAAGAAATTACTTTTCAGATTCTGTCATCTGTAAGCACTAGTACCAAATACTGTCATTTGGTAAAAAAACAAGCAGGTAATTTTGAGGAGTCTCATTGACTGCAAGAAAGATAAGAAATTCCAAAGTGCTTGCCAGGGGGTTGCTGAAAAACACCGGTATTGTTAAATAATTTCTCATTCAAACTCCAAATCAAAACTCAAATGGATGTAATTTTGTGCTTAATCACTATCCAAAGATATCTTATTCTTTCGTGATAGTTTGTTTTCTGTTAACTGTGATGACAAGAAGAAATTTTGCACTAGTAGTTTTTCACTCTTATTTATAAATGGAGAATAAGTCCGCATTATAGTAACAGCAGTGCTCCCCAGGGCAAATTGTTCACACTCCAAAGGTGCTGGAGTTTTATTGTGAATATTGCTTGCCTGTTTCTGTGGACTTCAGTTATGGTTTAATAATCGAGAACTCATAAGACCACGTAAGTTTTTGGAAAATTTACAAATCCAAGGTTAAGCAACATTAAAAACGGATGGAAAAAGACATTAAGAGGTGGTCTACTTGGCATTTGGCCAGTTTGCTTTTAATAACACATACACTCACCTGGTTAGGTCTTTGTAATCCCTATCTAAGAATAAACTGACTCTGCAGCTGGAGTCAGTGAGGGAGGTGTCACCACCTCATTTTTGCTGTTTACAGTGAAACTTAAATAGTTCACAGTTTCGAGTTACTTAATGAAAGTATCGGACTGGAAATGTAGCTTTTGGATAAAAGCAGATACCTGCCTCTATCAGACTTTGAAGAAAGCTGAAACGTCGCTTGTTTTAAATATTTTTAAAGGGTATTGCTTGCATTTTAATTTAATGGTGAAAATAATGAAAATCCAAATGGAATTGAAATAGTACAGTGAAAATTACACTGGGAGGGATATATAGATAGTGCAGCTATTCCCTGGCTTGTCTCAATGTATTGATGCTTCAGGTACCTTTAAAATCCCTCACAAACCCGTCTCACAGAGGCTTCTGGGGTTTGTGTTGCCCTTTGGCTAATCAGCATCTTGCCCCTATGCTGCACGGGTTGCTTTTGTGTTGCCCTGAGCTTGTGATGCTGTTTGTGATGGCTTTTGAGGTCCCTGAACGTGCTTGGAAGGAGAGGTAAGGGGGACAGCACTCGTCCGGGGTAGAGCGATTAAGGGGAAGCAGCTCATGTCTGAAAGATGTTTAGACACAGCTGCTTTTGTTGGAGTACTAAAACTGGAGCTGCACCCAGCAAACTGAAAGCTTAGCAACCTGTGTGTGTCAGCAGAATCTTTGTTCAGAAGTGTAAATTCCTGGGAACAAAAATAATGAGTATTCTGTTTCCACTGTTTTCTCTCCCAGCAATTGAATAACCCGTGCCTAAGGGTCTGAACCATGAGAATGGTGTCCCTGCCCTGGTTTTCTCTTTGCAGATCTCAAACACAGGCCCAGAAATTCAAACCACATACGGGCAATATGACTGCAAGGAAGAATCTTTGATTTTGAAAATGAAGAGAGGAAACCCAGAGGGTCTCACTGCACACATACAGCCTCACTCCTGGATGATTTGTTGCTCATTAAAAAGACAGTGATCAAGAAATGCTCCATTTTGTAACAAATGTGGGAATTGCATGCAACTCCCTTGCCACCTGCCACTCTCACAACTGCCACTCTCTTTCAGAGATCAAGGAGTGAACAAATAAAAGAACACAAACCACCTTCCCTTGATGAGACGCGATCTCTAATGTTGCAGCATCAATCATAACAGTGATAATGTTATGGCCGTAATGATCAAAAGATTTAAGAGAAAAAAGAATTGTAGGGGTAGTTAGTATGTTTTGTTGGACTAACTAACGTAGCCGGAAAAAAATGACCAGGCTTTCATCAGCTTGAGTAAAGTTGGGGAGATGATACTGTGCTGCTCTTGCATGAAGAGAGGAGCACAGATTTTGCAGCTGTCAGTCAGGGACTTCTTATGAGTCCCTCAAAAACCTCTGCCTTAAAACTCGCTTGAAAGCACGCACACAAGGTGATGTGTACTTGTATGTATTCTCCCTAGAGTGTGATAAGCAGCCTTATGGCTGGTTCTGCTCCAGGAAGGATAGCATCAAACGAGGAGAGGGGAGCAAAATCAAGAAAAAGCATATGCATATGAACGGACTTCACACTAGTAAAACCTGAATGTTGCTATTTTAGTACCTTTTCTGTGGTCCTTCTCCCATTTCTTAAAATAAGGAAGCACAAGCTTCACCCTTGTTTTAATACCGTCCAAGAGAGATAATCATTGTGATTGTTGAAAAGGGGGAAGAAGGGGGAGAACTAGGGAATTGCCATGAGGATAGCTATAAATAGAACTTTGCTATAGCGATGCTTTTAGTGGAGAGTGTTCTTGCAGACAGGCTTGTAACGAAGAGGGAGCAGATTTATTGTCCTGGACTGTCAGCCTTTCTCTGAAAGATTTGTTGATGCTGTGCCAGTATGTTCAGTTTAGTTCTCTTGTGCTTCTGCCTAAGAATCTCCCCTCTATGCTTTTTGCCTAAGATTTTCTGTATTCGTATATCATTCTTTCCATTGCAGTACAAGGAACAGCACTGTTTACTTGAGAAGGATTCTGCGGTTTAATTGAGGAGAATGGTTCACCTACCTTACAGGGATGCCTTCTTGCTTTGAACTGTTGAAGATGATCTGAACTAGTCTTGGCATGCTCCATGCTACCATGTGCTTTATGGAAGTGGAGATGGAGGAACCATTCTTCTGTAGTCTGAACAGGGACAAAGAAACAAAGAAAATATTCTGTTTCTTTTTTTATTATTATTTTAAGAGTTTTGATCTAGTTGTTTAGTGTAGTTAAGGCTGAAACAATAACAATTCCTGCAATATTGTCTGTAATTTCAGACTATCACGTGAGAGCTTTCTTCTCCTCCTCCTTCCCCCACAAACAATAATTTTTAATTTCTATGGATGTATTCTTTCACTGGGAGGCGGGAAGGCCCTGCTCCTGCTGCCAGAGTCAGCAGAAAGGTTCAACCAAGTCAGTCTCGGTTGGCTTTGGCACTCATTCAAAAGCAGGTATCAAACAGAAGCAGAGGATTTAATTTTATCTTATTGGTTTTGTTCTTTCCTAAATTTTATCTACATCAGCCCCTGAATATTTTGTAATTTAATGAGCATATTTTAATGTTCTTTTGTCAGAAAGAACTCAAGACTAGACGTACCCGTGCTGCTGTTTCTTTCTTTTCTCCAGCTGAAAAAGGAGGCTGAAAGTCTGCACTAGACATTGCAAAGATGAGCAGAATCTGCATGCTAACCTTCCCACTAGCCTCGTCCCAGAGGTCAGAGCTAAGGACACAATCTTACCTCTGTCTCCTTGGCGTGTTGTACACCCAGCAGGACATGCCAGAATCAGCCCTGAGGAGTAACTCTCTTCCCCATCTTAGCCATGAAATTACTCGGTACTGTGTCTGGTATGTTAGTGGCAATTGGTGAGGCCATTTGTGTTCAAAACAGTTTCCTGTTGCAGGCTGTCTTAGTCATGAGGTATATCAAGACGATTGCATTTAGAAATTGGGATGGATGGCAGCTGTTCAAATATTCCCTGAAAAAACATTATTATACAGCTCAACTATAAATCTCACAAATGTCTTAGTCCCCCTGTTACAGAGACAGAGATATTCTGCACTTGTTGGCTAGAACTTCATGGTTAACTGTTGCTGACTACACTTCTGGAAAAAGTCTCTGATGTAATGGGAAGGTTTACTGGCGGTGGTGATTATTACACGAATGGGCTCCTCTGGGTTGCTGGGTGTCACAGCAAGGTGCCCTCTAATGGCAGGACCAAGACCTGTGTGAAAAGCGACATGAGAGTGTCAAACTCAGAGATGCCCATAAGTAGGAAAAGGGATGTGTTGGGCACTACCCTTTTTAGGAACGTATTTTTATAGGTTTAGGAATAGAAAACTTCATTTTCTTTATTTATTTTTCTTTTTTTCCTCCAGCTCGTTTCTAAATATCAAAAATCTGAAGAGGTACGAGTGCCTCTAATGCTTGCCGCATTAGGCTGATTGTCATGGGGGGAGACAGCTGTGTGCTATCCCGGTGCATAGGGGAGGAAATCAGAAGTTCCCCCCGGAGCAGACACTCCTGTCAGTCACAACGCACCACTGAGCAAGATGAACCTTCCCTCCTCCCTCCTGCTGGCAAACACCATGGAGGGGCCCATTGTTGCAAAACCTGTTATCAGAACAGACGTGCTACAGTGGCGTATTTAATCCACAGGAAGCGTTAGCAACACTGTATGTATTGATCACAGCAGCTTAATCGAAGAATAGCTGATGAATGAACATATGGGTAACGCTTAAAAGAAGGCTGCTAGTTGGAGCTGGAAGCTTTGTAGTTTGATCAGGTTTGTAGGTTTGTGCTCATTACAGTTTTTCAGGCCTATGATAAAATGTCACAAATATAATTGTAGTTGACATATCACCAAAAAGGAGAGAGGCCGCTCCTTACCCTAATGTTGACGCGCCTTGACAATCCAGTGGCCCATAACATTTGACCTGTAATCTCAACAGGGTTTCAACAGTAAGTGGGATCTGTTCAGTCAAACCTTCACAAGGCTGCTCCCGGAATGTACGAGAGTGTCTCAAGAGGGGACAGTCTGTCTGTCCCTGAGTTACCGTTGCACAAAGATGCTGACAACAGCACTATATGGTACTCTGCAATTAGAAGCGCCTTCGGTTTGAGCCATGTCTCAGCTCTAAGCACTTCTGTCTTTGAGAGACTTGGGCAAAGTCTTTCTACCGTAGTCTGTCAAAAATAAAGAATAGGTGCGAGTAGAGGTAGAAATCATGGTTGTAACAAAATTCTGACCAGCTTGTTGGTGACTGTAGTAGGAGGCTTTTTTAATAAAATCATCTGCCTGACGGAAGGAGGGAATGCGATATCTTAGTCCAGGTATGCAGGGTAGCTTGCTTTTGCAATTTGCTCTGTATTGCATTTGAGGCAAACATCACTCTCTTTTCTCAGTGGTTTCGATGCTCTGCAAGAGACAGTGTTAGAGTTGCCATGTACGCTGCAGCAGGTTGATTATCACAGCTATATTTCCCCTCCCTCATCTTTTTTTAGGAATACCATCTGTTTAGTCATTAGCCCCATCAGCTCTCATTAATTGAGTCATGTCTCATTTAGGCTGCTGTATTAGCTTCTCATTGTTCCCTAGATAAGGAATCACAGGCTTTTTTCCAGATGCCTTGCTTCCTGTTGAGCTCTGTCCAAAGTCAGGTGTCAGCTGGAGAGCAAGGATGGGATCCAAACCCAGGCTGTCTTTCAAAGCCAAACTGCCAGCCTGTTCCTTCAGGGCACCGAGTGCCAACTTGTCTGCGCTGGCCCAGCTTTGGAGCGTCATGGGGCCTTCTGTCTCCTTTCCCCTTTGATTTCTCTGCTTTTCATCATCTCTGCTACAGCTAATAGGGTTTTTTCCTCCCTCCCAATGGCACAGTGGGTACATCTAAGTATTGAAACTCTGATGCAGAACAGATATTAAGAACAAATCACCTAGAAGGAAATGATGGGTTGCATTTCAATTAGTACACTTTGGTTAACACAGAATTAGTCCTGTCACAGAACTTTATCAAGAAAGCCTTCAGAAAAGCAAGGAGAAAAAAGGAGCCCTCCTGTGTAGTTGAATTTCAACACTGGAGGGCTGAGGGTTTGCTATAAAATCTAATGTTTAACTCAGTTGTTCCAGGCTTATGTTTTTTTACCATTAGTTTTATTGAGCTTGCTGAGTTGATTTTTATTTTTTGAAGGGTAGAAGGATTAGTTACAGCACAGCCCTTTGATTTGATTTCTTATCCTTAAAAGCGCCCAATTTGAGTGGGAGAATGTGTTAGAAACTAACCCGCTCGCTGCAGAATGGATCATTGTTAAGACTACAAAATGTAGGTGTGAGTTTGCGAAAGCTGCCGGAGAGCAGGATTAGGAAGGTGTTGAAGTAATCAAGGCTCCTCAGAGTGATTTACAAAGAAATGAATTAAGTAGGGCAAATTGTGAGTTCACAGTTTTCTTGAATGACCTGCCTGGCTTATATGCTCTGAGGCCTTCAGACAATATATGATCCCTAAGCATTTTAAGCACTTTGTCAAAAGAGCGAGAACAAAATGTGGAGCTGCTGAAAGAAAAGTGTGGGTTTTTGCAGACGTTTAGGTGAAGACCTGCTATGCAGTTTTCCCAACTTGCTTAGCTGTCAAATAATTAAACATTGACAATAAACTATTCTTCTGCTCCTGTCGTTCCCATGTACATCCGCTTTCATTTTCATTTTGCTGCAATGAGATGCCTACAGTTTCTTCCTAGGGCTTCCTTAACACATGTCAAATGGAGGACATGGCTTCCTCCAAAGTTCTGGCTCCACGTACAAGTCATGTTTGCTGAATCTCCTGGAAAAAACTGCCAGCATAGTGAAGATCTTCACTAGCAGGCAAAAATTTGGAAAATTCTGGAATGAAACAGCACATAGACTCTGAATTCACAGTGTTAGATGTAGGTGATGCCGAGCAACCAAAATTACTTTCCATGGAAGACCTGAGCTACCTGTGCATTTCAGCTTGACCTTCCCTCCCAGAAACGCAGTGTTTACTTTGACCTGTCATTCTGCGTGTTTGAGGCCAAAGCTAGAGGAAGATTTACTAAGATTTAAGAGGACATAACTCCTTGACCGTTTGTTCTATGTTGTGCAGCCTCTCTGCTCGGTACCTGGCGACTGCTTAGCAGCGCTAGGCAAGTTATTTCTTCTCCCTGCAGGGCTACTTCTAGTTTATGTTGCTGCCTCCTTTATATCGCTGCTCTAATTAAGCTCTTAATGTGAAGAAGCCATAGACTATCGCAAGCTGTTTGTGTTGCATATGTTTTATTGCCTGTCCTGTCTTCCTCCACTGTCTTTTGATTCCAGGAGAGAAGAAAATACTAAAAGGCCATTTTCTTCAGCCAGAAATTGTGTATCTACGTATGAAAAAATGTAACATTTACTAGCTCCAGTTCCTGTGATATCTTTGTAGATTGTATTGTAAATACATAAAAAAATTATGGTTCATCATTCAGATGGTTTGCAGTCTAAATAAGAAGTACAAACGTAAAGTTTGTAGGATAAAGCATAATTTATAGAGAATTGCCTCAAAATGGAAAACTTAAAAAGAAAAAAAATTGTACCCAATTCTTTCTTAAATGCTGTCACCATGATGTTTCATGTCTTTATTCACTGCTTTTCTCATCCTTGCAAAGACTCTACAAAATACCTATTCTAAACTAAGGTGTGGCAGGATGAAGCTTCAAAGGTATTGATTTCTTTATAGGGAAAGCTTTAGCTGGCTTCCTAACAAGCCATCTAGCTTCAAACTTAATTGTAAATGGATTCTGGTTCACGCAAGGTGCCAAAATGTCCATAATGTCTCCATATCTGCTTGTCGTTTTGCAAATCAAAAGAATGCATTAATAGTGATGAATACACTGAAGTCAAGTTGAACAGCTCCTGTGGTTGTACTGTCTGGGAGAAGAAAAAAGCTCAAGAATTGCCAGGGCCTTCCCCCTCTACGCTGACTGTACAGTGCCCTGACTGCCGGTGTGCTCAGGATTTGCCTGTGTAACCAGCTTGCATTAACCCTTCCCTAGATGGCCTACCTTGTTCTTTCCCTGGCTGCTAGGCTAAAGCAGAGGGGCAAGCGGGGTTATCCCTAGAGCCAACAAGCTTGTGCTCCTTAGGAGGTTTAAAATCAGCTTGTCATAGTGAGCCAAATACAGACATTTTTCTGATTATCATCTAAGGAGGAGAATGAGTGGGGATAGTTGTTTGCCTGTAAGTATCGTTTCTAGGAGCTGAGAGGCTTAGAGGATTAATCTTCCTTCTGGGATGTGGATCAGGCTGAAGTGCAGGGCAGGATGATTATTAAGACTGAAATTCTCTGTCAATTTGTTGGCAGAGATAGTTTCTCTGCATCAAGACGATGGTGGCAGAAGCGTCTCATTTCAGAGGCAGCACAGGGAAAGGGCATATCTGAGATGAGACTGAGGACGGGAGGCTTCTTTCTGGAGGGGAGGGAGGCTGGTTTTGCCAATGCCACATTTCTTTACGTATTCCTGCTGTAAGAATGCCTTTCTTTTTTTCCTGCAGAGCTTTTCGCAAGGACTACAAGCATTGCAGGGAGCAGCACTGATCAAGGGCCTGTTTCTGATGTTCTTTTGAGGGCTAGAACAGTCCTTTCTCTGTCCCTTCAAGGTTGGAGGTGCTTCTTTGTTTTCCCCTCAGAGACCAGAAGGTCTTTCTCTGTCATATTGAGAGTTGGCATGGTGGTTGCACTAAAGCTATGCTAAAGGCTGCCTTGGTGCCAAGCAAGGAGGGCAGCTTTTGTGGCTTCCTTCTTTCCCAGCCTTTGCTAGTCCTTGCCTCCAACTCCTTCCCCTTGAGGAATAATCATTCAGTCTGGGGCATTCATTGTAGGTTCCTAAGGTCACAACTGCAAAGAACACATTACATTATATTTATTTTTGCTATATTCATTTTGCACTGTGAGAGGTTCTGGGTCAGGAAGACACTGAGATACGTGCATATGTGAGCTTCATTGCATTGATGTTGGCTTTAGTCCTGCTCCACATTCACATTGCAGCGCTGTGCAGGAGCCCAGGTAGCAGAACAAGACTCTGACTGTGCCGAGTGCTGGACAAAACATAGCAAAAGACATTTTTGGTCCCTCAGGGTTTCTAATTTAAGTGTAAGATCTGCAGTTGCAGATGGAGGCTGCACGCAAGGACGTGAGGAGCCATAGTGGTCATTATGATATTCTTGTAGTAATTTTTTAATTTGAGGGATGTTAAAAATAGAAGACAGGTAAAACTGGGACCTCTTTGTTCTGTAATATTTAAACAGTACCCTTTTGATTTTGTTTATTTTGTATTGAAGGGTATATCAATTTAGTTTTGAAGTGGTATGTTAGCTTCTCACTTAGGAGCTTGTCTCTTAAATACTCTTAAAGATGAATTTGCACTGGACTCTACAGTAGAAAGCAGCAGGTTTGGGGTTTGATATTCACGGGAGCTTGTAGACAGGTGTGTTTGCATCCTGAGGCAGAAAATATCTTTGTGAGTGCAAGTTTTTGTCGTCATATTTGGTTTAAATGCAGCCCTAGGAACTAGTTTCTGGAAGGGTCTTTTCCAAATGCAGCTTGTCTTAGCATGCTTGTCTTCTCTCTTAGGGGTGTGTTTTGTACTATGGCTTCTCCTTCAGGCTAGGCTGAGTTTAGATATTGCAGCACATGTTCAAATGGTTCCCAATGCTCCAGAGACATTTTTATATCCTGCTTGCATATTTTATTTTAATTTTGGTGCAGGTTTTATTTTTAAAAGATTGAAAAAAGATAACAGCAGCTCTCTTGGCCATTTCTCTTCATCTGCAGTTCAGCTTTTTCCATTGGGCATTGTGGGAAAGAGATGTGTGTGCCTGACCTTGGATCAGTCCTTCCTACAAAGCTTTCCAGTCAGAAGACTTAATCCTCCTTTTCATGCCTCACCTCGGCACAATCAAGAGAAGAGAGCATAATTATTTAGTGTGGCAGGCTGGGCAGATGGCAGGGTAAAAATGCATGTGAGGTATTTTGGTTACTTCTGGGGAACAACCCCCATCATCTAAAAGATGCTTGGTATAATTTGGGCCGTGCCTTCCATTCTTTGAAGGGGCAGTGGCTGGGTTATGTATCTGTGCCTCAAGGCTTTCCACAGTTTCAGCTGCCTTGTAAAAGGTGCTTTTTGAAAACTCTTTCTGGCACCAGTGCTTAGAAATGGCCAGATGGCACTGAAAGGGTCAAGTCAGGGCCTTGCCTGAAGCTCCAAGGCATCCCACTCAGGCTGTGTTTTGTATTTCTATTTGAACTGACAGGTTTTTAATCCTAGTCTACTTCTATTTTAATGTCATATTAAGTAATGGAGACACGTGCAGAATCACCTAAACAAGAAGTCCTAGAAACCCATTCCTTTGACATACCAGGAGTTCCAGCTTTCAATGTGTCTTCTTCCCAGTCACCCCTCTGCCGCCTCTTCCCCCACCACACGCTCCCAGCACAAGGACACCCATGAGAATTCACGCAGTGCTTGAGGGCTTGGGACCGACTCATCCCTGTCACACCGGCTGCAAGCAGATTAGTAAATTCCCTTTAATAGGGAGTGCTGGGAATGGGAGCAAGTTCACAAACAACTGCTCAGTCAGGTGTATTAACTGTTTCCATGCAAAAAAAGCCAACGACAAGCTGAGGAAGGTGATGCAGATCAAGGTGCAAGATTCATGCCTGTTCATGCCCTGTACAGAATGCACTGCCCTCCTATAAATTTTGATGAAGCCTTCCTGAGGCAAAGAGTTGTTGAAACATATATCAGTATGCTGTAACCTGGCGAACCCCGGAGGGCAAAGCGTTGTACCTGAAGCAGAGAATGATTAAAATATTAGGCTGACACATATGTGATATCTGAAAAGTTTTCTGCCACAGCCATTAAGCCCCTTAACATTGTGCTTTGGAATGTGGCCACGAGTCATAAAAATGTCTGAACCTTGGTAGTGTCATAAATAACAACGGCACTTCTCTCCGAATATGCGTGAGCACACAGAGAAAAGGAGAAATAAGGAGCAGAACAGGATGACACAGGGAGATTTATTAACCTCAGCAGATGTAAGATTTAAGATTGGAAATTTCCTGATGAAAAAGAAACAAAATACTGTAAGATCTCCTAAAATAAAAAAAGGGAAGGCTCTGATTAGTGCTTAGTATGTCACTGGCTGACATTCACTGGCTGACGTTTATTTTTAGTTGCAGCTATAGTGAAAGAGCCAACAAGAATTGAGCTATGTTGGTTTAGTTTGGTTTGACACACCATACTGTCTCTCTGCTTAATCTACAGTGCGTGCTAGGCAAAAGAAATTCAGATTCCAGGAGCAGTGACTTCAGTGGAAGTTAATATTTTGTCCTGTGTCGTGAAGAAGATGCAGTGAAACACTGCCATTTTCAGCAGAAGCTGCCAGTGGTAGCATTAGAGGGTGTTATGTGAGTAAAAAGTCTTGTCCCAAGCTACGTGCTTTTGCACAGAAGTCGCTCTGAGTGGCAGAACTGATGAACCCTGGTTTCTTAAAGAGAATTGTGTCCTTTGGATTGATTTTTGGTATAGCAAGATTGGGAAAGCTTTGCCTGAAACTGGCATTCATAACAAGCCTCTCTCATGCAGAAGCTTTGGTGTCTGACAGAAAAATGCCTTCCCCACTGCTGTTGCTGTGGACTTACCTGGTCTGTGCAGCTATCTGGGGCTGACAGCCGCTCTGCATCACGGTTCTGCTTTCCAATGAATGGTAAATGCTCTGAGAGGAAAAGTTGGTAGCTATTTTTGCGGTTTCTTTTGCTTCTGCCATGTTGCTGCCCATGATCCTCTCCTAACCACATAGTTCTCATTGATGTCCCATTTTCTTTCAAGTGCTGAATAAGGTATTCCGAAGACCTGGCTGGATTCAATGCTGTAAGAGAGAACCAGCGATGTCGGCACATGTCTCCTTCTTCACCATTCAAGGACAGTTTTGGAGAATGTGCTGAAACACAAACAAAACATCCTGCTGTGGACATTAAGAGAAATTGTGATGAAGTCATGGTTAGCAGTCTCGAGGCAGCGCTAGAACTAGCCGTATGTGCAGGGACACCTGATCTTCCCCAATAGCCAAGATGAAATCATCACCTCGCCTCCTTTGGGCACTCTCTGTGTTGCACTTGGGGCTGTGCCCGACTTTCCAAGTATCAGGTGGTTCTCAGATGGCTGCTTCGATTTGCAGTGTTGTAAATAGCCATCCACAAAGAGAGGTTTAGGGACTTCGTGCTTATTCTTGTTTATTCAATGTGACCTTAATCTCTCTGTATCTTCCTGTGCTCTGTTACACATATGGATGCAGCTTGCAGACTGACATCTCATTGATGGAGTCGGCTTGCACTAATTTAATCCATTTATATAAAACAATGAAACAGGACAGTCCATGAAATCCCTTGCCCCAGTAGTGCTATTTACATACTTGGAAATACTTTGACAGCCCCAAATGATATGAAAAATAACATCAACGTTTAGTAATAAGTAGTATCAGCTACAGGCCAGGCTTTCTGCACACTGGAATTGACAGACCCAGACCCATCCTGCAGAGCAGGGAAGGCCAGTACAAAAGCCAGGGGTCTATAGTAATGCCAACAGAGCATAAACCCCTTTTAGTAGGGTTTTGGATGCTTCATAAAGGTGTAAGTTTTATACTTTATAAATTGATGATTTTAGAAGTAGGTCAGAGAGAGTTGGAAATGGTCACAGGTGAGAAGCTTTAGAGATGGTGAACACTTCACCTCTAAAGAAACTAGTTTAACCACAGGATAGACAATCAGGCAGGTTAAGTTGCCCACAGAATCACAACATCAGACTAAAGACAGGGCTAATCCATCGGCAGACAAGGCAGTAAAGTTAGGAACGTCCCTTTGCTGTACTTCATGCAGATGTACCTTAGTCTTTTGATGGTAAAAGAGGATGGTTCTCTGATGCTTTTTGCAGGAGGCAGTTCTCAGTTCCACCCGTCTTGAGACCCTTTCTACCCAAGTGACTTATTTTCTTATACTTTGGTTATGATTATTTGCAACAGGCCAGCCAATCTGTTAATGTTCCTTAAATTTTCCTTAAAGTTTCCTTTAAATTCTACATGTTTGGTGTTAAGATTCCTTCCTTTCTGTGAAGTTTGTGAACACGGTGCTGCATACAGTATTTGATGCAAAATTAATAATTCATAATTCATATGCTGTATTTTTTCTGTATGTTCTGCAAAGATCATTATGCCTTTCTTTGAAGTACTTGTTTTCACCATGGCTGGATTCTTGCATTTTCCTAGCCTCCGGCTCAGGTCAAGGTGCAGCTGAGGAGGTTAAATGACGGGACTTTTTGCTAATGCAGAGTGTCAGGTCCCAGTAGGTCACTGGAATACATTGCAGCACGCATTCAGATGCATACTGGAAACCATTTTGCAATTTGTGAATTTGGTATGTGAGCAGACAAAGGCCAGGTTACAAAGAAAAGTAACACTGGACTTTGGAGAGATTATGGACTTTCTTGCATTGCAGCACTGATAAAAACTGCCTCCCCGCATCCCCTCTTCTGAGCTGTTGCAAACAAAGCCAAGCTTTTTAGCTCTGTCTCTGGAATAGAAATGGACATCAGAAGCCGCATGTAAAATAACCAAACCGATATACAATTGCAAACTCAGATAATCTCTTTAGCCTGGTTTCCTCCAGTAAGCGTCGGCTCTCTGAAGCACTATTGAGAGACTTAGAAAGCACCCCCGGAGCTGTGCTGCGGGACACTCGCTTTTCCTGACTTCCAGGCTGCATTTCTTTTTTTGTTTTTATTCTTTTCTCCCCATGCCTCCCGTCTTTGCCTCTTTCTCTATTTTTGTCCATGCAAACATTATAAAAGGCCTAAAAGTGGATAAGTGTCTGCTTCTAGTGTATTTAAGAGGGAGTACCATGCAGAGAATCCCCCAAGACAGCTGCTTTGGTTCCAGGCCAAGCTGGCATTAGTGCTAGAGGGAATTAATTTTAATATATTAATATATAAACATGGAATATGTGATACATTTATCTCCTGAAATTGACTGGTTCCCTAACTTTGTTTATAATTATTATTCTTTGCATTTGAATACTTTCACCTGAGGGTGTCTGTATACTTAGTCTGCCTTTAGGTATGTGCAAAATAAGTCTGTGGATGGGGCCCTTTAGAAAGCCTCTGCTATATTTTAATACCTTGGGAACATACTGCTCAGTGTATGTGTACAGCGTACAGCTGTGAGCATGGGACAGAGTTCTAGGGTATTGAATTACACCGCTGCGTGAGAACAGCAGTGAAAGCACTGGTGGGATGCAAAAGCAGCATCTTTTAATTTCAGAATGCAAGATAGAAGAGATACTAAGCTGTCAAATTAGAGAAACGGTTTATGGAACGTCCTAGTTCTTAACTGCAGATTTCCTTTCGTTTTTATTGCATTATCTGGATGCTTCCCTAGCATGCACTCAGACAGTTCCTGTCTCTCTTGGTTTTATCTTTTTTGTTATCTAATTATGGAAATTGATTTTAATACAACAAATAGACACTAAGTATATTGAGTGAACGCAAGTCACAGGGACAGTTTTTTACTCTCTAGTAAAAGCTTCTAATGATGGGCCAGTTCTCTGAAGTGCAAGTAGCTACAAGAATCGCAGTTTTCCTGGATTTCTATTGAGAATTTCCTGCCTTTTATTCTATACAGTTGGCAGTATGTACAGACCTCGCCCAGCCCAAGGGCCTAGTGTGAATCTCACAGATGTTCACAGATGCCAAGTGCTCTGCCGTCGCCTTCCCTGTGGCAACACACAGCTCATTCCCTGGGCTGTCAGCAGCCTCTCCAAAGTGCTGCCCTAATGCTGTGAGGGGTAAGAAGGGGAAAGCTCCCTCGAGAACTCCCTCTTTGCTCATTTACTATTCCTTTGCTGCACCATTTCCACATCCTCTCATAGATCCATCAGTAAGGACATTTAGGAAAAACTGAATTTCACAGTCACAGGGTCAAAGAAGAAGTCATTTCTTGGGGCAACATGTGAATGAGGTGGGCTGCTCCTCACCTTCAGTCCCACCCAGCAGGGCTAGCCACTTCCCTCATCTTCTGGGAAAGAGAAACAGATTTTTAGCAGCCAGATTTCACCAAGTGCAGTGAGTTCACCAAGGTCCGGCTACAGCAGCAGCCAAAACAGGCAAAGGATGCAATCACCATCATCTCCTCACTTCTTCCCCAGTCTGGCCCTGGTCCAGGGTGCAAGCCTGGCAGCAGGTTGGTCTGCTGAGGGCAACAGCAGTGTCTCCTGCTGTATTGGAAGGATGGGTGAGCAGAGGGAGTGGGGACCCGCACAGGCGTCAGCTGGGCTGTGTGGCTGCCCACGCCGTCTGCCGCTCCAGGGAACTACCTGCTGTGCAGACACTTGATGCCAGCCTTCATCGGTTTATAAATGTATATTCTCATCTATAGCCATGGAGACTAGATTTATGGCAAAGTTTTGGACGAGACTGCTGTGGTGGGTAACTGGTTGGGAACACTTACTGATATATTTGATCACTAAGGAAGGTATGTTGCATGCTCTTTCATGTGAAAGAAGTGTATTCAAAGCCTGCCCCTTGCCCCATCCCACCACCCTTCACGGCTTGGGATGCATTTACAGAAAGCCTGAGCTGAAATGACAGCTAACAGCTGCCAAAGGGGCAGGCAGAGCCGTCTGTCTGCCCTTCTCTGCTCCATGTGTGCCTTTTCCTTTGCACTGGCTTTGGGGTGTGATCGGCACCTTAGTGAGTGGATCTGCCTCGCTAAACCTGCAAAAAACAATATTGGAAAAAAGGTTGGGTGCAAATTATGTGCTGACTTGATGTGGTTTTTTGCATAAAAGCTTGATATGCTAGCTCATGGAGACATCAGGTGAGTGCCAGAGCAGGGCCAAAGGAGAGGGCGAGCACATGTGTTCCAAAACAGTGAGGGGAGAGCAGCACCACTCCTGCTGGCAGCAGTAGGCTCTTAAAGTGCTCAGCTCCTCTCATCGGACCACGTTTGCAGGGTCCATGCTGCCATCCAGTGCTGCTGGGGAAAAATGTAGTTAATTCCAAGCTCCTTGGACAGAAGATGTGTATCTCCTAGTCGATATAACATCAGTGATACCACCTCTTGGGACTGAGCCACCTTGTCTTCATACCCATGGGTCTGGAAACTTTCAGTACTCACCTCAGCCACCTTCAGGCCATTATTTAGCATTTCTATGGGCTTTCAGCAATAGGTGACCCTTCTCAAACTTCCTTACTTGTCAAAAGTGTATTTGCAGTCAGCCATGCTTATATCTGAGCAAGACTGACTTAAAGTTTTCGGTGTTTGTGAAATCCAGCTTTAGCGTGAGGGAAGTTCCATCTCTTGAATGCTGTATTTTTTCCTAGCATTAGGAAAACAAAAGCCAAAGTAGTTGAGAATTCAGCCCTGTGTTTTTCCCAGCTCCCACTGTGTGAGGAAAACAGTTGTCCACACAGTATCTTCTAGGGGGTCATGGTTGCAAATGGAAGGCATTATTATGGGAGTCTTTTCATTAAAAGCCAAAAGGACAGGATCTCTCTCCATCACCACCCGAGGCCCTGCTTCCCCCAAAGAAATAAAACCCAAGACCCCAGGCAAGTCAATTAAGCATTGTATGGACCTGTCAGACAGATAAGAAAGGGACTCTTTGGCCACAGTGAGGCCAAAAGAGGGGAATGAATCCCAGAAAGACTCTTGAGCAGATAATAAATAGCCTTTATCTGGGAGGTGTGTCTGTGTGTGTTTTTTGAGGAGGTGTGATGTCAACCTCCCAGACTTGCCTTCTTTGTTGGGCAGACATTCGCCTTAATTAAAAACCTCCAAGGGAATGTTAATTGGCCAGGGGTTGTGTGGTGTGGAAATCATTACTTCATCTTCTCTCTCCATCCAAGTCCATGCGCACACATATGCACGAATACACATGCTTTCTTTTACGGCAGAGTAAAGCAGCAACAGCGAGTTTTCTGGCAAGGCCTGCTTTCCCCAATGTGCCTGTTTGCATGTCACAGTTTGGCAAAAGAACAGCAAATAAATGTGGTGCTTTGTTTCCTTCCTCCTGAGGAGAAGCAAGGGGAAGATCTGCCAGCTCCTTCTAAGGGTTTCACTCCGAGCAGACCTCGTGGGGCCACGTGAGAGCCCTGCAAAGCCGAAACTCCACAGTGCCGGGCAGCAGCAATGCCAGAAGTGAGTTCCCCTGGTGGGATATGGCATTATAATAAAGTGAAGGGGGACCCACTTGGCTAATGAGCATCCTTTGGCTTTGTTCCTTTGAACATTGTTTTCCATTAGTTTGGTTTTTTAAATTAGACCATTTTATCCCACGTTTCAGAGTGGGAAGCAGCAAGTGAGCTTGCAGAGAGACACGAGAGGGTTCTCAACCCAGAAAACCTTTGCCTATTTTTCATTCTTCTTTTCAGCTATTCCAAGATGAGTGAAAACAACCCTACCCAGCTTATTTGCTGAACTTGTACATTACCACAACATAAACCAACATCCCCCATCCTCTGACTGTTTTCGTTCCTGTCGTGGCTCAGAGCAGTGAGGGCAGTTTCTCAGGAGTACCCGTTGGGAGCAGCGGTGGTTGATTGTCCCGCTGTGTGAAGTCTAGACCTAATGGGAAACATGGCTTCAAAAGTCCTGTGCTTTTTAGTTCCTAAGTTGTGATCTGGTTACCAGTCATCCTTGCAACTATAGCTTTTCCTAAAGCTGTGTAGTTTCAAAACAATGTGATTTTTTTCTTCTGTGTCTCATACATTATCTGTTGTGACAGTTTATAGAAACAAACTCCAAAATACAGATAATAGCTGAAATGAAAAAAAAAACCTGTGCCTCCCAACCTCACTGTCATCTCCCTCTAACAGAAGATGTGTTTCTTTTCTTCTCTTGCCGTAATTGTAGAGCAGAGGAGTTGAAGTGCGCAGCAAACTTCTACCTTGAACTACTGCTGTTAATAGTTTTATTGTTATTAGCGCACTAACTAAAGAAGACTTTGGGGAAGGGGATTTAAGCAGTAATAAAAATATGTATTTTCTGCCAGGGCTGGGATCTAGATGGGAGGGAGAGGGGGAAACCCACAACACTGACATTTTGTCAGAAAGAAACCAAAAAGGTAAGACAGATGCAAAGCCAAATTTAAAAAGCAATGTATGGCATCCTGCTCTGAAGCTCAGTACGTAGGTAGAGGTTCCGGCAGGCTACCAAGCAGAGCAACTGCCAGAGGCATGTGAGCCCTGCGCTGCTCCCAGCCCAGCAGCACCAGATCCAGAGGAATGAGCTGATCCCTCGGCTACCCAGCTCCTTTCCCCCACGGTGCCTTGTAAAGTCCCAGCCAGCACCTTTGGTTAAACTCAGGAGCAAATGAAATAGTGAAGATTTTTAAACACAACACACACACACACACACACACACACACAGAGGCTATACTCGTATATATTTGAACATAAGGCATAACATACAATTTGTAAATCATAACTGAATTTTACCTAGCATTTTCCAAAATGTCCTTGGTTTTGAAGGTGCTTAAGCAGATTGATGTGTATTCATACTAATTTAATCAGGGCTAAAATGCAACTTTAGACCATCACAGCTAGAATAACAGCACAGCATCTAACTTCAAGCTTTTTATACTGTTAACAGAGATAGGCTTCTATTTCACATGCTTTGTATCACCATCCAGGGGAGTCTGTCTTGCCTTTGACTGGCTAGGAAGCCTGTACTCCCAACACAGGCAGGTAGAATAAATGTCAAAATTTGGATGCTGTGCATGCCGTAAAACAGGAGTACCTGTGTACCAAGAGCTAAGTACTACATGCAGGTCTCTGCAAAGCTGAGGAGAGAAATGAGGCCTGTTCGTTTCCCTAGACTTATATTTAAAAGGAGCGAAAACATGCTCGGCTCTTGGGGGAGGTAACACAGCAGCCCTGTATTGCATTCTGGAATGTCTTTTAAAAGTGACCTTTTCAAAGGATGTCCTTGTGCTCCAGGCTTGTACCCATTTTTGCTCCTAGGTATTCAAGCATGAGTGTGATCCTACTTGATAATTGAAAGAGCAGAGCTATTGAATTGCTAACAAGGACATCCCTCCTGAAAAATGCTCGTTAACTGTTGGAATTTTAAACAAAATATTAGAGCTTTTAAGGAGCCTAAATTGAAAGGTCTTCTCAGTTACCAGTTACGCAGCTTTCTATGCAGCTTTCGTTCTCTTGATTCTCATGCTGTCATTATTTTTGGCATTAGCATGGCCTTTCAGAGTAGGCAAGACATAAATCTGTATTACATATATAAGAAGCAGGGAAGAAAACTTAGTAAAACAAAAAAAAAACCCTGACAACCCCCTGTCACTTAAGCTTTGTTTATTCATCCTACAAAGTATAAGCCCCATGTGGTTTCTTTGCAACTTCTGAAGGTAAGAAAGAGAACACCTTTTTAATAAATGTAAGATTCCTTTGCGCTCAGTATTATTGACTGATCTTATAAAACGTATATGGATGGCAAGACTAAATGTCTTGTCAGTCTCTACAAGAGCTGCAGGTTTGAGCCTCCAGCGGCACAACAAATTGCACAGAACTGGTCCTTATCCGATTACTGCTGAATGCACTCCTCATTGCTGCCAAATCTCATGTGCCACGTTTTATCCCACCCCTTAAAGACCCAAGCAAATTTTAGTTATAGTTTAGTCACTATAGCACCTGATATAAATTATAAAACAAGGAAGAAAGGTTAACATACAGTTAATTTTTGTAAAATACTGGAATTAAGCAGCCATGTCTCTACGGCTCACATTACTCCTGACAAATACATTTTGTCTTACCCAGATTTTTAGCCAGTTCTCTTTTAGTGTCTATTTGAGCAATGATAAGCAGTGCATTTTTAATGTATCATAGATAGATGGGTGAACTCTAAAGGAGTTAACATCTTAAAATACCATGTAACTGTTTGCAGTAGGATTTTAAAATTTGTTCCATTGGGATGTGATGACTTTCATCTTAATCTGGACACACCAAACATTCAGGTTCTTTTACAAAATTCTGACAAAATAAAGGAACCGTGTAAGTGGGCATAACAGCAATTTAAACCATTTTTCAGGCTGACAGGCAGATTAATGGAAAGGAAAAACAATGTAAGAAACTAGATTTGGGCCAACTTTTCTGGAATAAGCAGTAAGCCCAGTCTCACATGCAATCCCATATGTGCTGAAGGCAAAGAGACGTCTTGCCTACCAAAACCTGTTTGCACAGGATTGGGCCCTTTGAGTTCTGGTCATTTCTCAAGTTCCATTTGTCATTATTCTAGTGCAGAAGCAGTAGTGAAGGCAAGTTAAAGGACTTTTTAAAGTGTAAGATAAAGCAGGTCTGTATAAATGTACTTTTGAAAACTAATTACCTTTAAACCCACAAATGACTGCTTTGTCTAGTCTGGGCATATTTTTGTGTTGTAGAACTGTCTTAAGAGCTTGCTGGCTTTCTCCTTCTTGGACTACAAAGTCAACATAAGCATTTCTTTCCACAGGCCTTGCAAATCAAATAACTTCAGTCAACCAACAAATTGGGTCTGCTGATAGACAGTTAATGTAATGCGTTAGGCTGCTAATGTCTTGCCCAATAAAAAACTGAGATCAAGTCCTAGTTTGTAAATGAAATTGGCTGGAATGATTGTCGTTCTTTCCCAGAAGCGCACCAAACCCACGCTGGGGTTGGGACAGGCAAATAAGGGGTGTTTAGGAGAATAGCCGTGGATCTGGGTTAAGAAGAGCAGGGAGGATTTGATGCTTGCTTTGGAGGTGTATTGACAGAAGCTGCCTGAGGAAGATTTGCAGGCAGCCTAATGAATGCTGTCTTGCTGTCAGGATGGCTCGTCCTTCATCTTGAATAAAGTCAGCGTACTTACATTATTTTAAAGAAAAAGGGAGCTAGCTTAGTGGTCTGTAATTGCTGTTTTGCTATTATGGAAGAGTTGTTGAGTGTTCATATGGCAGGGCAAAACAAAACGGTTTATAAAATGAATCTTTCAGCCTATGGTATGTGTCAGTGTGAGTAAGGACGAACACTTGCAAAGTGCATGCGGTTTGCCTGGAAGCATGCTTACCGAGAGTGGAAATGGCCAGGAATCAGGCTAGGTGATAGTTAGGCAATTTGTCATCTATTTATGCTTTTAAAACGATGTTTTTGTAAAATACAGGAGTTAACAGAAGATGATCCTAATGACTCCAATCTGCCATTTTCTCCCTTCCATTCCTTTTAGGAGAGCCCATCAAACACCAATAATTCTAATCTTTTACAAGTACCCAATGGCTTCCAGCCAAGAAACGTTTTAAGAAATAAATAGGAGCTCTTAATGCAGTGAATTTCAGTTTTGCCTAATCTGTGCAAATTGATGAATTAAATCCCTTTGCATCTCAAACCCACTTTGGTGATTTGCATGGTGATTATTTCAGTTTTCATAAATTTTCCCCAGTCATTTCCTGTCATTTCTTGAGAACAGACTGCTAATCTCCGCAGAGATGTGTGTGTGTAATAGCTATATAGTGTTTAAAACTTGTCTATACATATTCAGCTATTGAACGGTCATAATGTATGTAGATGCACGCAGGACAGCAGCTATCTCAGCTGGCCCTGATGAATGCACCTGCAGTATCTGTATGTGCATCATCTTCAAAGAGCAGAAGCATATTTGAGATATAATGAACCTGAGTCAATTAGCAGCGATTAGGTTTGGCTGCCCAGCATTTTGTGCAAACCTAAGCAGAGGCTGGTTGTTATGTATGAATCCTATATTGGGTACACTTACCTGTAAAATATATTTTAGTAAACTATATTTTAGATGTAAGATGCAAGACCATGTATTACAGTTCAGCTGCTGGCATGGAGCACACTGAAGCAATAGCTGAAAAGATAAGCCAAGAAAGATTTTTCTGTTCTCTGTTTCTGTTCTGCAGTGTGGTTTAGCGAAGTCTAAACCACCACTCTGCTCAGGCATTAACTGAAAAGCAACTGCTAAAATGCAGCTAGCTTTTTGGGCCTTCTGGGGCCTTCACACAGAAGTTTTGTTGTGTAAGTCTGTCCCTCTCCTATGGCTTCTCTCAGTGTGACGTGAGCTGGAGAATATTCCTTTGTCTTAGAGCTTACGTTGTACTCAGTTTGGCACATACTGGCACAAAAGGGAGATATTACTGATAGACGTGATGTTTTGGAATACGATGGCTACGGCATACCACAGCAGTCGGTTATTTGTTCTGGCTTCAGGAGTTGTAATTACTCATTTGTATTATAAGAAGTGTTTGACTAGTCTGACATATAAGCTCTCCCTGCTTTAAAAATAGCAGTCGTGAGTAGCAGCTTTGGAATTATTGTTAGGGTATCTTTAGCTTGAATGCTTTTCTTTTCCATTTTCATTCTCATCTACTGTTTTCGTGATTATCTGGAATGACTTGTTTATAGAGACAGTGTATGTATGTTTTGTAGATAAATGGTTATAGATACAAATATAACTAGAGATTTACATCATGTATGTATTTCTGTCTGTGTGTATATGCACTTTACGCATTCATGTGAAGTAGGAAGTACTTTCATCCCTGTTTTATGGAAGTAGAGCAGTCTGAGAAGCTAATGGTAATTGCAAGGATGAAAGAAAAGTCATTGTCACAGACAGGATTGGAATCGTGCTTCCTTTCTCTGCTTCCATCAGAATTGCAGAAGATCAATCTAGAAAGGATAAGAGGTCATCTACTCCATCCCGCTGCCCCCAGGGTGGATCAATTCCAAGGAAACTGCTCCTGACAGATATTTATCTAACTACTTCTTAAAACCTCTAACAATGGAGATTCCCCAGGTCCTGCAGGTGGTCACTTTGACTGCTTGCTGGATATTTGCCCACAGCAGACTTTCCTGTCACTGGGTGTTGCTTTGCCCTGCAGAGGATTTCATAGCAAACCTCAGAAATACGGGGCAAAGTAGAAGTGTGGATTGGGCGGATGCCTGTGTTTTGGTATGTAGCCCTGGAGGTTTCTGTGTTGAAATGGACTGTGATACTCCGTGTTGTGATACTTCTGAGTCTTTTCTACTTAACAGAGTCTCTTGGGTATCTGTTTAACAATTCTGAACCTGTACTTTTTAATCTAGAAAAGGTATGTAAATACTGTGCAGGTTGATGGTGGAGTTTGCCGGAAGTTGTGCATCTTCTTGATAAGTGTTTATAATGAGATTGTCCCATGAGTTTGGTTGGACTCAGGGGAAAGCCATGTATAGGGGAAGTACAACTGAACTGCAAGGAGGAGAGAGACACGATTCTCCTGGCTGGGAAAAATCAAAACACTGTGAAAAGGAGTAGGATGTAGTTTTGTATGATGTTCTTGGAGCTACCTTTTGGTTAGTAAGTTGGAGCTACACAACGTGAATTAAACTTTGTAATTCCCTATTTGGTCTCTTGTTGGGGCAGGAGCCTGTCTGTCCCCTACCCCCACGGCGCTGCACACCGCCAGAGTGCTCTCTAGGCTGTAGAGGCAGTTTGCATTCCCTGTACAGCACATCGGAGATTGGAGAAGCCCCTATGGAGAAGTCATCTGTTTGAAGGACACTCGGGTAGCAGGCAGCTGGAGGAGCTATGTTTTGCAAAGAGGCAATGTGAAGAAGGGTTGGAGATACTCGGGGACTTGCTGAGGCCTTATGGAGTGGGGCCCAGTACTGCAGCACCCCATCCCTGATTCCAGTTCACTACCGGTATGTGGCCCCATCACAGACAGCTCTCCAGCGTCTGGGCCTGGTGCTGAGGATCAGCTGTTACATCTCTTCTGTCTTACGCCATCTCTTCTCTCCTCCAGGACCCTTGGCACTTCTGGGTTTGACATTTGCCCCGTCAGCTCCCAGCTTTCCAGTTACACAGGCAGGGCACTGGCACCAGGGTATTTTACTTAACTCATTCGTTTCTTAATATATAAAAAGAGGCAAAAAATAGTGCAATTCCATAAGGTTGGAGGATGTGGGGATCAAATTAAAGCATGGTTTGGAAATCTGATTATTGGTGACTTTGCTGACTAACAGTTCCTTTGCTGTACCCTGCTTTCTCCCCTGCCTCCTGCAGCTGCTGGCTCTGAGGCTCCATGCTGAGCTGGATCTGGAAAGCAGTTGGGGCTCGTTTCTTTGCTGGCTTATTTTTAACTTGGCTGTTACCTGATCAAGCCCAGCATTCAGCCCCAAGAAGCAGGTGTTTTGGCACTGCTGAAGTGCCCCAAAGGGGGTGGACAAGAGCCATGCAGTGCAAGGAGGGATGGTGGGAGCTACTTCAGTTGACCTTGTGCCAAAAGGAGCGTAGATCATTCTTCCACCTAAACACAGCACAGCTGAGAAGTGCTGCCTTGAAAACATGGTGCATGGGCTCCCCTCTTCACCATTTACACTCATTATGGACAGAAGAAGAACAGTGTTCCCTGTAGTCCCCAAGCAGAGTGTTTCCTTTTTGGCATGAAAAAGCCCTTTTAAGAACATTATCTGAGTTATTACAATGATGAGGATGCATGTAGGTCAAAGTGATCATTAATTCACATGTCCTTTGCATCTCTCCTGGCCTTGCCAGTTAATATCTACCAAGCTGTGTAAGGGTTTGTTTTTTAATATAGATATCTGTTGCCAAGGGACTGGATTAGGAGTGCCCCAGTTTACGTCGAGCACTGATCAGTCTCTAGGTAGAATATCTATGAAGGCTGGACGTGAGGCTGTGACCTTGGAAGAAGAGACTGGCTGTTCATTATCTTTCCCCTGCGCTGAGTCGCCCTCCCCACGTGTGTAATCCTAGAGTTTGCATATTTTCCATAGAAGAGATTCCAGCTGGCCTTTGAAGTTACCTCGAAAATATTTATAGAGGACAAGTCAACTCTTTTACACAGTAAGTGTTGCATGTACTGAGAATCAAAGTGTAAATTATATCTTTCTAAATGTGTGCGCCTACTCTTGAGTATCAGAGCTGGTCTTAAAATACATACTGCTCGTGAAGCTTTTTATTAACTTTATGAAGGAGTTAAATGTCAATTTAGAGTAAGATCTTTTTAAGCCTTATATATGAGAAGGCTTTTTCCACCTGTGATGTCCTTGCCAATGTTTATAATACCACAGTATCCAGCAATTATACTGAAAGATTGGAGTCTACCCATAATTAATTTGCAGTGCTGAGTACTGTTACACCAGTCAGTACGGATATCCTGAATATTACAAAGGAGGAGAATATTACATACAGGGACGTTTTTAACTGGACTCCTCAATTTGCAAGAAAGAAATGCAAGTTAACGATACCTTCCTATTGCAAATCTTTGTAATATTTTAAAGCTAAGCCTTTCCCATGGTTGCTATCCAACAGTCCAAGATAAAGAGGAAAGAGGTTACAAAAATCTGACTTTTGCAGACTCAGAAAAGGATGCTACTTCTCCATATATGAAATCCATCAGGGTGTTTGCAGCATACACCAAACGAAGCATGAAACTTTAAGTTCAAATATAAGAAGTAGTGTCTCTTTCAAACGTAATTATGTAAAGCTGACTCTTAAGCTGGGCCTTACGTTGGGACAGCCTGAGTTTCCACTCATGTCTTGGTTTTGGTGATGAAAGCTGTACCCCTAAAAGGTGATCTGACAGGGTACAAGTTAGGGGTGAGCAAGCCAGCAAGGAAGCACTAGCCCCAGAGCCTGAGCTGGAAATCAGGCCGTTTGAATGCAAGCCCATGTGCTTGGAGTGCTGCAAGAAGGGTTTCGTGTGGGATAAATGCATTTTTCAATGTGCAAGGAACAGTCTCTCCTGCTTTCTCTCGCGATTATTATCCAGATTCATAATTAGCCTAGTGCAGCTTTTAACTCGATAGTAGGGTGGATTTTCTTGTGGTTGAAAAAGTGCTCTGGCCTTCTGTCAGCACATCAGACGGGGAGCTATTGCTTAGTTTCATTTGAGAGATTTCCCCAGTTTAGCCACTTAAAAGCATTACTTTAGGAGGCTGCGAGATTTCACAAAGCCATTTGTCTGGCATTTCTCAAAGAGTATGCTTCCTGTTGATAGTACACCGACATAAAAATGCCAGAGTTGTAATAAACTATGTCCACTCGTGCACTACAGATCTGCTTAAGATTTGCCTAAAAGTCACTGGGACTGTGCACCAAGTACATATTTTTCTTACTCTTTTTATTATTTTACATAGCAAAGGGCAAAGCCAGACTGAAGGTCAATTTATTTCTTCCTGCAAAAAGGTGGCGTGTCATTTTTATATTTGCCAGTGTTTAGTTAGGGGATAAACAGACGAGAAAACCAGCTTGCCACAGAGCTGTGGTCCTGACCCAAAGGCATTCACATCCTGCAAAACTATTTTGGCGAGAAATAGGCAAGTGGGGACCAAAGCAGACAGCACACTTATCCTGCTAGCATTTGCTTAGGACGTGAACATGGGAAGTAATAAACTTGTCACAAAAGTCCATTTGTAAATGCCTAATGCTGGAAAATACAAAATACAAAAGCAAAACGTGTAAGCATAGATTAGATCTGTTCCTGACTTCTTTGCAAAATGGTTTTGTAAGGCTGGCAAGACCGCTACGTGAAAAATTGGCCTGAGAGAACAGGCAGCATAGCCATTTGTGTTGCTGTGCCTGGAGTTGGTCCCAAAGGTGAGCAAGGGAGTGATACTCCCTTGTATAAAAGTTTGTCTCCACCCTTAAGAGTTTACTTTGAACTTCACAGATAGTGATGCAAATAAGGAGAATATGGAATTAAAACAGAGTTGTATTGAGAGTGTATAATAATAGGTCGCCCAGCCAATCTTTCCCTAGCGGAGATGAACAGGGTAAAATACCAACAGTAGATGCACAAGTGAATTACTAGGCCCTACTGGTAAATTTTTGGGCACTAGAATTGAGTAGCTTGAGTATACACAGGCGATGTGAGCCACCTGATCTAGTTAGCAGTGTCTCTGCTCACTGCAGGGTGATTGGACTAGATGACCTCTAGGGGTCCCTTCCAACCCAAAACATTCTATGATTCTATGACCCTAGAAGCCACCCATAAAATAAGAAGCAAAATAACCCACACTAATGGGGGACTTCTGGGAGGTAGAGCCTATATCATCTGGTCTGGGGTCTCAAGCAGAATTTTCTTTCTGACATCTTCAGAAGAGATCTTGTTGTGCCATTTCCGTGTTAAGAGTAAGGTTTCTCAGAGCCAGGGACCGCCTTTGCTGTGTGTTCACGTCGTGTGTCAGCTGAAGCATCCGGGCATTGAAGAAAGCATGTAGTACTTGACAAGAAGCAAAATGTTCCAAAAGGAGGTGGTTACGCTGTTGCATTCTCTTTTTCCTGGGGGAAAAAATATATTGCAATGGCGGAAGATAAAAATAGCCATCAGTCACAGACCTGGCAAGCATCTATGTATGTAGTAAACATTTTACATTGAGGCTAAATAATGAAGCCATTTAATGCTCCTTTCTTGGTAACAGTTTAATAAGAAAAGGCTGGCAAAGAAGGCCTGAGCCAAAGCTAATGCCCAAATGTTTTCTGTGCATGTTGCCTAGCAGGGCAGGGCCACTGCATCAGTGAGTTCCCAGCACCTCTTTAGCACCTTCTGTGGAAGCAGTGGTGAAGGGAAGGGTGAAAACAGGGTAGGTTTGGCTGTGAAGGATGCTGAGGCAGGGCTTCCTGAGACAGAACGCCAGCAAAAGGGTGAGTTCTGGAGAAGGCTGAGATCAGCCACACACAGGTCAAGCCAAATCCACCTTATCCTAGTAGTTAGTCAGAAGTGGTGCTGAGGGATGGCCAGGAATATGTCAAACATGTAGGATACCTGCCCCTAACACCCTCCCAGCCTCCAAGAGTATTTGTATTCCTTTTTTTTTCCTCTTGTGTGTTCAGGAAAAAAAAGGACTTTTTGTAGATTCTTGTGCAGTCTTACTTACTTGCAAAGGAGTATTGGAGCCATATCAATTTTTCATGGAAACAAGATAGGAAGGCTTTGAATTTTGCATACTCTTTGGGCTAAAAGGGCAACAATATGATGCATTTTAATATATGCTTTTTGAGTTTCTTCTAACAAAAAATATCAAGTAAGCAAGTTAAAAGAGTGCCAGGGCTACTTCTGAAGCTTGCAAAATAGATAAAAGCCAAGAATTTAAAACATTTCATTAAAAATGAACCCAGAAGTTTTTTGAAGCTCAACATTTTGTTCTGCAAGCTCAGCATTATTCATTAACCTCCCACTGAAGATTGCTGAACAGCTGGATCCAATTTCTGAAAAGATAATCATGAAGAAATTAGATTAATAGTCTTCAAGTGGAGCAGTTGAGGATCAGTTGTGGCAAGCTCTTTTATATGTAGCATGTTGTTAGCTGTTTTCCACGTGAAGATGGTTACTGCAATCCCAAGAGGAATGAGGCTGTATCTCAATGATACAGATATCAGTTCTCCTGGACTGTGAACACAGCAAGGCACAGATAAGCAAGATTGCTGCTGGCTCCCTTTTCTCCTTCTTTCCTATCTCCCTATTCTGAACACATCACCTCCATGTTATATATGCATATTTGCTACAAGGAAATCGCTGCCCTTTCAATATCAAAGACAGCATGTTTCTGACATACCAATCAGTGCAAAAAAGCTCCTGCTGGTCCAAGTAAAGATTAAGTGCCTTTGTGTGTGGCTTTATTGTAATACAGAGAGGTAAATGTAAAGGATGACCTGTCCTTCCTCAGGCACAGCCACAAATAAAGTAACATTCAGTACCAGCTTCTCTCGCTGAATTAACTGATCAAACTCCACTGAGTTCAGCAGTAGCTGAATTGGGCCAGGGCAGAGCACCTCTGAATCCCACATTAGACTGTTTTATCCCCGGTCTCATTTTTCACTCGCTTCAAGCAAGTCTCAGAAGATGACCTGCAAATTTTCTCACGTTCTCAGGTCAGTGCCAGCCACCTCAGTGGAAACCCAAAAGCCTCTTTTGCCCCGGTTCCCACAGCACGCCCTTCCAATAAACAGCTCCTGCAGGGATATGTATTTCCCTCCGCGGCTCAACAACACTGCTTCTCTTCATATCCCTGTACTCAGTCTAAACAAGTGTAAGGCAGGTGTGCCTCATGCTCTCAATCTTTCCCTGGCAGTCTCTGAATACCGCATCCCCACTGAAAAGTGTCCTATTTTTACTTGCACGCGGTGACTACATTCAAAGGAAGCAAATACTGTTCTGAATGCAGATGTAGGGTCTGTATCAGTGATTTCCCCTCTCTGCTCACGTTCTGGTAGCTTTCTCTTAGGTATGGGACAATCCAACAAAATTGTAAAGGGAAGGCAGGAATTAAAGCAGGTTCATTTTTACACAGGGGAGCATTCTCATGGTACGTTGATTGGCACATCCTTCAGCAGCCTGCTTGCTCTCTGCTTTTCTTTTTAGTTCGCTCATTCTCTGACCTGTAAGTTTATTCCCATTCATGCAAATAGATGCAGAATAATCTGGCAAACCCTAGGGCTTTGATTTTCCAGACTGGGTGACCAGAAACAGCTTGCTGTTGTATGCAGTGTGGTTCACAGGCAATCTTAAAATCACCAGCAATCTTAAAAAAAAAAAAAAAAAAAAAGAGATCCAGCATCACTGGCTTCCGCTCATCTTTGTCTGTTCTACAATTAGCAAAATGATACGCTGGTTCTCACCCACCTACATTCAGTCATTCCCTGTGCAAACGTATATCTTTATATAACCATGCAGATTTTAGGGGTAAACTACCGCATTACACCTTTAGGTGACATCCTGCTGATGTCTTGGCTGCCAGATGCTCCGAGGTCTTAGCTAAATCACAGCTGTGGGTGTGCACTGGGTTTGATATAGGACACCCCAGAGCTGCCTCTTCCAAACCTGCCAGTGTAGGTGTGTGCCAGTCCTCAGGCCAGGGCTTTGAAATGCAAGCTCTGGCACTGCCCACCACCTCCCCCCCACACACACTGGCACATTATCCCAGTTCTGCGGGCCGTTCTTGGACAGCAAATGGCTTAAGCACATGCCTGAGGTCAAATATCCACTTAAAGGCTTCCTAGCCTGAGAGGGAATCGGTCTGGGGTCAGCTTGAGTGTTTCTCTGAATCAGAGTCGAGAGAAATTCACTTTTTGGTGTGTCCCTCACTGGTCCCATGCCAGAAGACCCCTCATTTTGAGTGAAATGTGGCAGCAGAATAGGCCATGCCTGACTTTTCGACAGTGCTGGAAGCCAGCCAAGTCACTAAAGGTGTTGGTCTTTTTCTTTGCAGCTCTGAAAGTAATATTTGAGTAAAGTGACAGAGCTAGGTAAAGAGGCAGAAGGGTTGTTTGTTTTCCTTTTTACTCAAACTTTCAGTACACGCTTAAAATGTGACACTCTTGTCTGGTATATTCAGTTTAGACAGAACGTGGTTGTTTCTTGGGTTGAAAAACTGAATTCCAGAAAGAAATAATATTTCTGGCAAAGCGGACTGCATTCCAGGGCATGATTTCATCTGGTAACTAGTCCAAGAAGAGTCAATATTGGCTAATATGACCATGACTGCATGTATTTCTCATTTAATTTTCATCAAAACTTGCCAGAAAATTCATGTTTTGGTGCCAGCAAATCACCCTTCCTTTCTATTTATTTTGTAGCGTCATCATTCACTAACCCCAAAAGTCTCTCTAAGGAAAAGAAAAAGCTATAATGCAATGTGCTCATCTCCTCTCATTGCCCACTGCAGAGTTACAAAAAGAGGCGAAGTCCTTTATCAAACAAATGAGAAGTTTTTCAAGAAAGTGGTTTTGTGAGTCCCTTGCAGGACCAATATTTTCTGGTGCATAAGAAAACGTGATTCTAAATGAGGTCATGAAGTGCAAGGCAGCTTTGACCCTCTCTCTGCTTTTTCTTTCTGCTTGAGCTCAGAACAGAGCCTAACTGATATCTGATCTAATTTTTATATATGTTTAGCCCAAATTCCCTCAAAATGTCCTTTGAGAATCCTCTGGACATTCTCACTCTCCTGTTCTGATGTGTGCTGGACGCTTCTGCTGCACTGCATTCCCCAGCAGTGGAGTCTAAATGTGTAGATTCAGGGCCTTGCTTACTGTCCCACAGTCCATGGAAGAATGGGAACTCTCAGTGGCTCTTCTACCTGCAAGAGCCTTGGATTTGAAACAAGAGATGCATAATATGCCCATAATTTGTCAGAGAGGGAAGAATGCAGTTGCAGATCCCGGACCAATCCATGAAAATAGATCCAAACTCCTGAATTCTCCTGGTTAAGCGCATTTCAGTGTCCCATGAAGCAGCTAAAGGAGTTCTGTGTCCTCTGTCCCTAAATATGATTTAATTATATCTTTCTGCAGGGACCAGTTAGTGATGAACTACCAAAAAATTGACCCACGTGGGTTTTTTTGAAATACCACCTGAGCAGTCTGTCACTTCATCAGTTTTCATTCCTAAGCATGTAGTCAGGACGTATCCCAAACCTTGCTTTGTTGCCTCAACAGGCCAGTCTTTTCCCTGCCTTTTGGTTGTATCTGGAAATTGGAAAGTCAAACTGTCCTGTCCCGGAGAATCTCAAAATGGATCCCAAGGTTTCTTTTACAGTGCTGTCAGCTGGCGTGCAAGCCCTTCTCTCTGAATGTCAAAGCACTTGCCTTGGAGAGACAGATGGCCTCTCCCGCCTGCCTCAGAAACACGCCAGTCTTTGCGATCTGGTCAGCAGATACGTACAGCAAACTCCTGACCTTTGTTAAACACCGTGTACTACATACGGCAGCCAGGTCAGATGCCACATTTGGAAGAGCCACACTTCAATCAGTCTGACTGACAGAGCTGATATTTCTCTTTCCCACTCTCCAAAGAGGTGATTTCTTCTTGTAAAGTACTGCATGCCAGAGTCTACATCCCTAGGTATTGCAGGGTAAATACCTCATCTTTGGAGTTATTTCAGCAAAGGTAGACCTGGTGACCTTTCCTCCCTCTCTGAAATCCTCAGCAACAGATTTTTAATTCTGAGGAAACTTCTCTTGCCTTTTTTTATGGCAAGAAGAGGCCCTAGGAGCATAGACTGAGGCTGGTCTTGAGCTCTGGAGGTAAACGAGTGTTTCAGTATTTGCAGCTGAATTGACTAAAGAATCAACTCAGAGAAACTGTTACTGAGAGTTACAGCTCAGCTTTAAAAACAGTCACCTTATCCTGCCAGCGTGTTTCTTTTGTCTGCTTTCTTCTTTTGGGAAGAAGAAACCATGAGTGATTCATAAAACAAAATTACATTCACAAGCATTTTACGAATGGGGGTGGGGTGGGAGATGAATATACGTATTTGTTTAATTATTCACTACACTGAGTTAACCGTAAGAAGTAGTGCTTATATCGCTAATATTGACCAGGGGGGGGGTTATGTTGAATTTCAGTAAACTGAGTCGGAATAGTTGAAACGTGCACAAGAATCAGGAACTAGTATGGGTGTTCATAGCAGCATTGCTAATTGGAAAGCATAGCTTTTCAAATAGTACCACTGCAGTATTTTTCCTTGTATCTCAGCTGCTGAAATGACATTATCACCTTTAACTCCTATAGCAAGGAAGGTACAGTTTTAAAATTCAGGACTTATTATTTAATAAAAGCTATGACTGTGTGCCTGCCTGTGTGTAGGTGGAAGGTCCTAACTCATTCATTTTTTCTGTACTTGGCCTGGCACTGTTGTACATGGGTGTGCAAAGAGAAGGCAGCGAGGCAATCTAATCTGCCTAAATTCTCATTGAAATCTATACGGTAGAGTAATATGAAGGAAAAAATCCAGTCACTACTCATGTACCACTCTCCCCAGTGGTGTGAAGTAGGCCCATTATCCAGCTGATCAGATTTTATCTTTTCCCCACTCTGTAAAATTAAGAGGTTTTGAGAGCTAAGTGACAAAGCTCCTTAATACCAAGTCTATTATCGGCAGCACTACTGTCATCACCTGCTCTGCAAGCTCAGCTTTGTAGACAGCCCTCCTTGAGGATGACAGGCAGCGGAGGCAGGGGTAGTAGGGCAGGCAGCTTTGGGGGGATGCTCTTCTGCTTCTCTCCCCTCCAGCTGCACACTTTGCTCTGTCTTTGGGTAGGGTTCTCTCCTCCAGCTAGGATTTCAGAGGTGGTGACACAGAAAGCAGCTCATGCATTTGTGAAGCATGGAGCTGCAAGTGTTGAGGAAAGACTCCCTAAAGGGATAGAAGAAAAGAAAGAAAACAGTTTCAGCAACCCATAAGAGTAAGCTACATGCCATCCTGCAGACCAAGGCAATTTGAATGGTTAAACCAACCCTCTTCCCCCCCACCATTTTCTCCCTGACATTTCCACTTAGCAACAGAAGACAGTTACACCAAATGAAGTGATTGTTTTGAATTATATGGTACCCTGGATGGACTAGGTACTTTACAAAACATGTAGATCTACTGCAGCTTCCAACTGCTCACAGCCTAATGAGATGCATAAGATGTGACGAGCTCTGCTAGCCTAGAGGACGGACTGCAGGGACGTTCCAGGTGGGGAAAGACGCATGGCTGGAAAGCAGCTCAGTGCTGTCAGGGATTCCCGTCTGCCAGAAATGAATCCCTCAAGTGGTGGCTCATTGCAACTGTCTGCAGCAGCCTCAGCCTGCAGGTGGGAAAAATAAAAGTAAGTGAAAGCCAACTTTTTCTCTTACTGAGGTTTGATGCAGAGTGTGGTTTGGCCCGACTCTCAGTGATAATGCTGAACCCAGAACAGAGCACCATGGCTCTCAACCCCCTGTCGATATTTTTTCAAAATACAGTTTCTTATTCTGCTCCACGTGGGCAAAGCCACATCAATCACACCGTGCTGGCTCCAGCCCCAAATTCCTGTCGGTGCTTTCCTACTTATTTATTTTAGCTTTTCTTGAAACTCCATTGTATGGCAAATCTTTCTGTGACGGTAGCTTTTGTCAGTCCTTATAATCAAAGGTCAGACATTGCGATAGGTTAGGTTTGGGCCTTGATCTTTTCACTAGTGCTACCTTTGGGCTGAAACCTGTAGAGTTTCCTTAAAGACAGCGTCCTTCTTTCTGGTTCTGCTTTTCAAAATACAAAGGGTTTGTAGGATCAGGTTTGTTATTTGTAGATTGGATCAAAGTCTATTTACCTTGTATAATCATGGGCTCTACTGAATACCAGAATCAGGTGAGATCTCAACTGAGCAGTCCATCACCTCTCAGGAAAGTGCCAAAGTATGTGTGAAGGACCCGCTGAAATCAGTGAACCTGAGGCACAGGCTGAAACTTAAGCATTGACCCTGTCGGCTCCGTTGGCTCCGTATCTCTGGTTGTACTTCTTTTTTTTTCTGTTTATTTGCCATCATTCTGAAACTAATTTGGAAGGTAATGATTAAATACTGTCAGAAAGCATACGGAAGAGGAGGAAAGGCCTCCCTAATTGTGTTTTGACATCTTTTGACATCAGCAATTCTTTTGAAGGAAAGATAAAAAAGAAAACAAAATCTGTTCAATCAAGATTTTCTGCTTTTTGTTCTCTTTGGCTAAGAAAAATCAGGTTGCAGAGAAGCAAGTGCTGC
Organism: Gorsachius magnificus; assembly: GCA_034008185.1. NCBI lineage: Eukaryota > Metazoa > Chordata > Aves > Pelecaniformes > Ardeidae > Gorsachius > Gorsachius magnificus. Next base: position 23,150,475 of record CM067087.1, on the reverse strand, counting down.
AGAACCAAAGCTTGCCTCCTAAGCAGGAGTTTTCATGTACTCATCTTCCATCTAAAGGCAGTTTTACAGAAATTTGCACTCCTGTAAAGACAGTGTTTTCTTTGTAAGCGATAGCACTTCAGCTTTCACAGGACCTCAGTGCTTTGCACTATCTCAGTGACTTCAGGGATGTGGTACTAAGATTTGCTTGATACATGGGTCTGTCTAAACGCAGTAGGATATCAGCTCTGTCCCCAGGTTTTGCATCACTAGGTAAATAACTTGGCAAATGAAGTAGCATGTCTGTGTTTTGTAAGATTAAAACCCTGGCTCAAAGAGACTATTGTACCAGCTCTTGAGAGCTATAGCAGAACTGCTACAGTATCTTCAATGTGGAAGGCATTCTGAGGAGTTATTTCTCTTATTAGCATTTAAGATTGCTTTTAAAGATATTTTCTAAATATCAAACCCAAACTGTAACAATAAGATCCCTAATTAATGACAGAATGATCAGTTAGCATGTAGTCTTCCATGCTTCAAAAGCATGCCCCCGGAGTTTAACATGGCTTCACACAGATGACAGGTAAGACCAACAGCAGGTCTAACACCTAATGCAGGATTAATTTTTAAATCTCACTTTGTTGGGGTTTTGGGGGTTTTTAGTTTTGAAAGGGAAATAAAGCATTTCCAACCTTTTCTTACATTTACGTACCAAACTTCAAGACTGAGATTGTATTCCTGCCCTGTAACAGAGGCAATCCTGTTTTGCTAGCGTGTGACTGCAAAAAGTAACAGAAACGGTTAAATCCAAAATCTTTGTGGGGAGTTTGTTCTCCCTCCTGCTGCCCTGCTGGAGTTGGTGGTCCAGTGTAGGTAGCTTTTGGAAGGATCCAAAGCCACAATCTCTCCTCCGTCTCCGTATCAGTGGATAGCTCTGAGCTGGGTACAGGGAAACATTACAGAAGCCTCTGAGTCAGCCACAGGGACATCTTGATGGATGCCACCACAGAGCAGGTTCTTCTCATCCCCCTCCAGCATGCCTAAGGGCTCTCAGCACAGATTCTTTCCTGTAGCTGTTGAGGATATTTTTTTTCTGCTGCCTGGTAAGCTTTAATACTACTTCTTTCTTGGGTTTGGCAGGTAAATGAGAGCACAACTTTCCAAATTTTTTTTTACGAATGGCATTAAAATGTCTTAATTTCAAAATGACTAATAAACCCTGAAATCTCCTGAGAGACCTAGGGCTTTTCCCTAGGCTTAGTCGCAAATGAAAAGGCCATTACACTTAGAATATTTCCAGAGTATGTTTTAGATACTTTAAAAAATTTTGATTGAAACTTAAGTGTACAAGTTATTTTGAAGAGCCTTTCTGTTTAGTTGTCAAGAAAGTGAGTTGACGGGAAATGAGTGACCAAATTTGAACAGAACTGAAGACTTGTGGGATTTCCCACCAGTGGGATCTGAAAGAAATCTGAACTCCTCACCTGGTAGTTGCGGGCTGTGGTTTCGGAAGGGACTTACGAAATTATGTATGGACAGGCAGCACGGCTTCTGGCACTTCTGCACGGCAGCCAACATTCTAGAGTCAAGCACCGTTTCAAAGAAGAACGAGAAGAGAAAACACAGGTTTTGCTAATAGGCTATGAGCAGTTTTCTGAACCCCAGGAACTGCAATCACACCCTATTTCCCGCCATTTGCTTTGCTCTGATTCAGGCAGAACTTTAAAGCCGTATCCTATCTCTCAGTCATGGAACGTAGTGACAGCTGTCACTCACTGGAAAATTTCCTCCTGAAGCTTGAATGTCTTCGTTGTTTGTTTTTTGGAGGTTGCTTTGTTGTTGTTGTTTTTTAATGGCAGTCTTTTCACTTCTGTTATGCTTATGGGTTTGTACATCCCTGGTACTTTGCTGACAATCCCACCGGCCTGTGAGGAGCTTGCTTCAGCAGTGTGTAGCTTTCTCCCTGCTGAATGCAAACCGTACTTCAGTGCTTTGATGGGGGAGGGATATTCCAGGGAAATGGGCTGGGGCAGACTTCTTTTATGGTCAATGAGCAGGCAGTTTCTCTTGCTTTACTCTCCTGTTCAGATCTTAAGAACAATTTGGCATATGTAAGATTCCAGAAATTACTGTCCTCAGAGAGACAAAACTCTCACTTGTTCAGCTGGCGTGCCAGGGCACATCTAAGCGCTCTTCTCCTGCAGGCACATTCTTGAGCATTCTCCTCTCCGTGCCCAGAGCTAACAGCCAGGATACCATCCTGCTGTAATTTCCAAGACCACTCTTTCATGCTTCGACTCCAGCCCTGAATGAGATGTTGCATGGAGCAATCCAGCCTTTGTAAGTTGGCATGCAGAAGCTTAGGAAGTAGTTCAGTTCTGCTTGTGTGCAGCTCTTCACAAAATTAGGGACTGCAAAAGGCGTTGTGATTCAGAGCTGTATTAGCAGCCAGATGTAGGAACTTTAAAGAAAGGCATTCTGCAGATTGATCACAGCAATGCTATTACCATCAGTGGTGTGTAAAGTGTCAACTGCAGCTGTGTTGAATTATTCATTATTTCATAAATACAGTGAGGTTTCCAAGGGCAAGGTTTTTAAGATCCATTTGAAAAGTAAAATGAAAGCCCCTGTAATTAAAAATCATTTTTAAACTTCATTTATTTAACTTCATTTCAACTTTCCCCTATGTGATTATTATTAAAGTTATTATATTTATTGATTTTTCTACTCCCTTCCCTTTCTCTGCTAGCTGATGACAAAAAAGTGGGTTTGAATTAAGCAAATAATCTTGCTCTCCCTAGACAATTGTTCTGTGCTCTCATGTTGACCCCTGGAAAGAGATTTACTGGGTGATGCTCTTATTTTTGCTGATAGGGAACAATGTGCCCATCAGTACAGGGTAAAAAGAAATAAATTAGAAGGAAATCTGAGGTTTGATGTGCTTGCATCTTAGACCCTTAAAACTGTCTTTAGGTTTGGAATGACTGGAATCTGCCCTGGGCTCAGCGGGGAACAAAGTGCAGCAGAGAGAGCAGTGCTTTCTTGTGTAAGAGGCAAGCACTGAAGACACGAGTGCATGTCCAATTCCATACAAACAACATTATCTTCAGTTCGTCTCTAGTACCAGAACATATTTCCATCAGTACTGTGCCATTCGAGATAAAAACAGTTAAAAGTCCCTTTGATACCTCAGCCATCTTTATGGTCATGCTACAGTCCTCTTGAGATGAAGGCTGTGGTACAAATACCTGTGCTAGCTTGTGTGGCAGGACCAGGCTAACGCAGTGATGATGCTTAAAACAGCCTGAACCGAACTCCATCATGGCAAGGCTCACCCGTTTCTTGTATCGCAGCTACTCATTTACAACTTGCAGGGGAGCATCCAGAACAGCCACGAGGACTCTATGAGAGCAGCCTATGCTGAGGGCTCCCAGCTCCCCAGTCTCCTCTGGCTTCTTCCAGCCATCATTGCAAGGGTACCAGCCCCCAGAGGAAGCTGTATGTGGTGGACAGCAGTGGTCACAGCGGCAGGTCTCAGCTGCCACCATGTCTTATCCTTCCTTTGTACCCCAGCCCGGCTGCCCCTTCCCTGCTTTGCACATGGCTTTAGCACCAGCTGGCACCAGGAGCCTGACAGAAGCTGGGTTGGGGCTAGGGGCTTTACTGCTGACAATATAGCTGTACAACACCTACCTCTGATGTGTCATTCATTACGGCTCTCTTACGCTTCAGTTTTCCTGCCTGCCTGCCTACCAGTTTCTCAAGGATGCTGCAGGGCTGCATTTACTGATGTTTGTGGGGTTCAGTTTGACCCTGCAGTAGGATGTGCTCGCAAGTGGCAAGAAGCTGTCACAGACATTGCTACCTTTATAAACAAATGCGTTCACACAGCTCATCTAGCATTTGGCACAGGAGTAAATACTAGTAATTCCATTTTGTCCTGCTGTTTAATCTTCCAATAGTGCAGTATTGCCCACAACTGAACACCAAACTGGTAAGTACGCAAAGCATTATGTATTCACCTAGGAAAGGTATCTTTTTCTGGAGTTAGCTGTGCAGGACTCTTTTCTTCTGCTGATTGTGTAGTGCAGCCTTAATATTGCACCTCCAGGCATCAGAGTATCTTAGAAATATAGAGAGTAAATTTCCGTGATTTCTGTGCAGTGTGCCATGCCTCGCAGCAGCAGGACATGTCCTTTATAGTTCATTCCAGCTCTCCGTGGGGAAATGGAGCTACAGGGCCCTGTTGAGACTGAAGAAAAGATAAATAATCTCGTAGAAGAAATTCTTGAAAAACTCCCTATTGCTTCCAGAGGACCAGATGAACCAGCAGCTTTTCCCCCAACCCAGAGACAGGAAATGTCCTGGGGTCAGATCTCAGTGGGAGGGAAGAGCCCTCAGACGAATGCTCTGCCCAAACTCCAGATCCTTTGGGTTCTCTGGCCTTACAGAGCTCCCACTTCCACTTACCACGTTTTTTTGAAACACTTCCCTCCTCTTCCACTGTTTTCCTCTTCAAAAATTGAATTCACTGAGGAATTTCAATACACTGATGAGTACCATTGCAGTAACAGCCAGCCTGTAAAGGTTTTGGGGTGAAAGCCAGAGACAGTTCATGTTCCCACTCAATTTTGTGACCATATGAACCCAGTGAAACATATGCTCCTTACACGTGTGCTTGCTCATTTCTCATTCATCTTTGCTCAGTAGTTATTGAGGAGTGAGATCATAACTGGAATCTATTTAGAGCTATGGTCTCTCCACCCTGTTGGGTCCTTCAGCAGAGTGACTTTATCCAAGATTTCATTTCCTCCCTGTCACTTTGCATAAACAGAAAAAAAGGTGGATGGAAGAATATGCTGGCAGAAATGCTTTGGCAGAAGGCCCTTATTTTCGTCATAGCCTCACGATGAGTGAGAGCAAGCGTCAGAGCTGAAACTTGTCTGTCCCCAGATGTGTTTCGTGGCCGGAGGGCCGGTTTCTCAGCACCCAGCTCTGGCCTGGGGGAGGAGAGGAGTTTCACAGCTCAGTGTTATCACAGGGTATTTCTACCCAATTAACTGGCTCCAGGACAGAGATGCCCAGCATGTTGCCATCAGTGGGGCTAATTAGCTTGGAGGCAGCACCGAGCAATCACGACCCTGACCGAGCTGTGGACCAGGTGTCTAGTTCACATGTTCCTGCAAGATTGTGATGAACAGAGTGAGTGTGTATCTTCCTCCATCCACCATGGTAGACACACTTGCCGTACTACCCCAGCACATTACAGTTGCTTTCTGTATCTGTCTGTGGTCTTTTTTCTTACATTATGATCTTAATTTCTCTGGAAGAACATCTCTTTATACGTGTGCCATTTAGGGTCGAACATTGAAGCTCGAGTAGAAAAAGTTGATGTATCTTATGGCACCATTTTGTTAAAGTTTGTCATAGAAGCACATACTTGATTTTGCAGCTCCTGAAAAAGGTTCCTCTTAATATTAAAAAAAAAAAAAAAGTGGTTGTAATTTTATCATCAGTGAAAACAGAAAGCATTATAAAAACAATTCAAACACACCATGCCAGATTAATGAAACCTGCATGCAGGCATGGGGAGGACACATGACATGAGACAGAATTTCACATTTGCTTGGGGTTTTTTCCTTTATTCACAGACACTTATGTCAAACCTTTCACCACAGTTTTGGAGCAGTAATGAAGAGACAGTTAAAGGACTTGAGCCTCCTGCTTGCTTCCTTCAGTAGCACTAGAGATCTTTCAGTCTCTCTGATAAATTCCCCAGGACACTCACAGAATTTCTGACTTGAGAACAGTCTTTGTTTCTTCTCTTGCAAGTAATTATTCCCCTCTCCTTTTTATCCCTTCATTGCACCAAACTTCTGTTGTTTTATGGATTTTTGGTTTAGCTTTAACGGGTCCCCAAAGCATTTTCCTTGGTTGAGGGCTGGAATTATACTGCTAATATAGAGAAAAGTGACTGGATATTAAAACTGCGCCCGAGGCTTTGAGATAACATGGCAAATGCAATGGGCTGGGCTGGTACCAGCGAGTACTGGAGTTTTGCCAAGGCGTTAATATTGTTAAGTGTGTGCAGACAGATATATTGACACATACCCTACCTTTCCCTATATCTGCAGCCATTACTTATACTTAGCGTTCAAAAGTGGAATGGTATGTGTCTGTGTTAAATTTCGTAGTACATAAAAGATCTTCCTGTTTCTCCTTTGATGACAGCAAATCAGTGTCACAGAGGAATGCTGGTGAAAAATTATTTGCATAAATCTTATCTTTATCCACTAACAAAAGCACTTGTGTCACTCTATTTCATTTGCTCCATTGTTTTTACTTTATCATTTGCTTGGAGAAAGCAAACTAAATTGAATTAAAATGTCGTTTTTTTTTCCTCTAGCTGGCATGCTCATAGTGAAATACAAATCTAACTGTGTTTTCTCTCTCTCTTTCTCTTTTTGTTTTCTCATTTGACCTGGATTTGTCTTTTGGTGGCTTTGATACATCCCTGTGTGATCCTTTCTTCTTCATTACTTTAAAGGTAAGATCGTTGTTTCCTCAGTCAGTATTATATATGTGTCAGAGGTACAGAAATACAACTTGAAAGCCATCTGGGGAAGACGTTAGTAAGGAGGTAAAATAATTAGTGGCCATTTGGAGTGCAAGAAGTCCAATTAAGAAGTACATTTTATATTTTGTCTTCACTAACCATTGGGTGCAAGTGGGGATGCTCTCAGCAGAGGAGGCTCAGGTTGTCCTGGGCAGCCCTGGACAATGTCTTGTGTGCAGTGCTGCTGTGCCATGCTGGGCTTTGTCTCCCTCCTGCTGCTTTCCAGCTCTGCCAGCACTTCCCTGAATGCAACCGAGAGGGAAGCAAAAGGTTAGTGGGAGCATCGGAGCAGCCTTGGAGCAGCAAATCTGTGCAGGAGGAAAACAAGGTCGCTTGATCCTTCCCTTCACACAGGAGTTCCAGAGAATTTTGGCTGTCGAGAGGGGGCTCAGTGAATTTAAAGATACGTATATATCTGCTTGTTTAAATTACAATAGAGAGACGGGATGCCAATCAGGATCAGAATATATAGTGATAGGTGTACAAAGACAGGCAGAGACATTGTGTCTTCCCTGAAAGCCTGCAGTGTTTTCTTTCTTTCACTCTGTTACAAGTCTGTCTTTGGTTTAGACCACATTTTTCTGCCGCTCTCCAGAGTCTGCCAAGTCTGAGGTGAAATATCTCCAAACCACTCCTTCCCTGAGCTTGCTGCCTTTTCATGCCTTGTCAGTACCTTCTGTTCCTCAGGAACCAGGACACTTAGGGGTGAGAACCTTTTGCAGGAGGAATTCAGAAATGTGCAGATGTTGGGAGGATAGGCTGTGTATTTTCTGACAATTTCCAAGTACAGAATTTCGCTGAAGACAAGCAACAGAAACTAAAGTAGGAAATTTTATTTTAATGAGCACTTTCATATGTAATCAGCAAATGGCAAATAGTGAAGTCCTGATGCTTCCCGGCTTGCATGGAGACAGTCCTGGTCTCTGACAGGTCTGGAAGATGCTATTTTTTTCCCAGACTTTATACTTCCCCCCCTCTCAGAAGTCCAGAAATACATGCTCTAGTGTCTGGGTCATCTCTGCAGCCCTGCAAAGGCCTGGCTGTGTTCCAGAGAGTGACTGGCAGAGAGGGTTGGACCCTGTCGCTTTGTGCCTCTCTCAACAATGGTAGGTTGCCTCCATTTACATAGTGACAGTGGAGTCACGGAAGACTCAATGAATTTAATTAGTAGCAACGGAAAAATGTGTGTACTCATTATGTAAAACATGTAAATTTAACCCTTGAAATGGAATTGTCAATGACTCACCACTGTGGCTGGATGCCAGCGCCAGAGGCAAAATTACAGAAACTGCAAATGTGTCACAAGAAATTAAATCTGCTACATTAAGGTTCCTGGGTTTTGTTCAGGAGGTGGTTGTTCATGCCCATTATAGACTAAAAACTTGTTAGGAATATTGGTTTTTCTCCATTAAAAATGTGCTTTGAAGCTGGATATGTATCTATAAGCAAGTTAATTGATAGAAGACCAGAAAAACGTGGAAGGAGTAGGAGGAATCATATACTGGGTATCTACCAAAATGTGTGCACAGAGTAAAAGGCCATAATAAACACTACACGATGTGTGGCCACTGTAGGAATACTCGAGGCTCTGATGGGTGTTGCAGTGCCAAAAATTGGGTGTGAGGAAAGTTTTTACCTACCCAGTCACTGCAAGTGTTAATTCACAGACCCTCAGGCAAGTTACACAAGGCTGGATTATCGCTGTGGGATGCCCTGGGGTCTCATTCGGCCTCATTGTAGAGGATATGGAACAAAGAGTTTCATGGTGAGCTTTAGACTATTGTTTTCAATAAGAAGGGAAGGGACTTAACCCTCAGGCTGTTGCTGACACTTCTGGATCCTGTCCAGGAGCGGGTGTGTATAGTTGCAGCTCTTAGGACAGTGCACAGAAAAGAATTTTTAAGGGTCTTTTTGAACTGCTGCCTGCTTTAAAAGTGAAAGAAAGGTCTCTTAACGACTCTGAATATTACACCTGTCATGCAGTAAATGAACCTCAAAGGCTCTAATTTTCTATCCTATCCCAGTGGTTGACGTGGCACTGTACTGTAATCCGCATAAGACTGAAGCAGGACTGGAAGCTGAAAGGGGTGTCCTGGAGTCTCCCTCTCCGAGGGGCCCAGGGGTTCAGTGGGGTGGCATGTGTCTGGTCCGGCATCGCTTTCCAGTTCTGCACGTCTCTGTCTGACAGCAAGGCAGATCCTAACCAAGGCTGGCAGGGCTGGGAGCGGCTATCAAAGGGCTAATCCACTGAAATAGCATTTTAAAGAGGCAGAAGCGCTGCGGCACTGAAAGGCAGAGCAATCTGGGAGGGACGGCCGCCACCAATGGGAAATATGGCCTGTTGTCATGAATTCTTTTCCGTCCTTGAGCATGGCCCCAGTTTATTTATTTATTTACTCCAGATTTCATATTTTTTATTATTTATTTAAGAACTGCTGCTCTTAAGCTTTCTCGTGCTCTCTAGGGATCATTTGATGTGCAACATAGCTCCGCTTGGAGGCTCTTGCTTATTATGCAGTTCTCTCCACAAATGTGCTGGCAGCATGCTGCTTCCAGAAAGGGCTGTGCAATCCCCAGACCTGCAGATAACAGTCTTTCCTGACCCCATTTCCAAATGTCACCATCCAGGGATTTCCTGTGCGTACTCCAGAAAAACTCATCTAAATTCTTCTCAGAAACAGGCAGTGAGTATAGATGTGAAGCCTGGCAGGCCCAAGACAAAGAGCCCGACTCGCACCATCAGTAAAGCCCACCTCACTGAGCAGTGAAGCACACTTTACAGAGCAGATGTAATGGGCTGAAACAAAAGTGCTGAGAGCGTTGGAAGGGTAATTGGTTTCATTCAGAGCCAAACTGCAGCTGGAATTGTCCATTCCTGCCTGGCCATTGATACCCCCTGCTCTTCCTACCTGCCTGTTTGACCTGGCAGCCTAAGGTGAGCAGGTTCTTAGCCAAGAATGTCACAAGTAAGATTTTTTTGTATTGTGATGCTGCTTTATTTTCCCAGTTTTGCAGTCTGAAAGGCCTGAGACAAGGATGTTTAACTAGATCAGAGTCCAAGATCATTCCAGTCTCGGGTCATCATGTCAAGTGCTGCTGTTCACAACAGCAGTTTGAAGGATTTAACTTCTTAATATCCCCAGTTACCTAGGGAGCGAGTCGGACGTGCAGTGGAGAAATGCTTGCTCAGACAAAACTGCATGTAATTTTATGTCTGTGATTTACACCATGCATCAGAAGGAGTGGGGAAGGTCACCAAGGAAAGTTAAACTAATGAGTGTGGAAAAGGGTTATGAGAATACTCTTATGACATTTGTAATGTCTAGAAAAAGTTCTGCTCCTCTTCCCAAGTCTATCCCAGTGCTCCAGCTGAGTTATGCAGGCTTGTGTACGCTCTCCCTCAGATTCCATCCTCTGCTGCAAATTCTGCAACGTGGCTCACCCACATGCTTCCTGCTGGGGCTCCTCTGCCCAGGAATTTTCCTGACTCCCTTTCTCTTGGTTTATCATTGCACAGCCCCTTCCTCTGTTAACCCTAACACATGGGTATTTGTGGGAGTTAGGTGGGGTAGGGCAGTCAGCCCTTCTGTCTGCAAACCAAGCAGGCTTTTCCATAGCAGCAGGTTTGCTCTGGGGTGCGAGGATTTTTTAAGGTGGCTGGGTGTCGTTCTGAGGCTAAAGAGCCTGCCTCAGCCAAGATGACACATTTGAAAGTGAATCTCCAGCTGTGTGAAAAGTAGCAGAACTGACAGCAGTGGAGATCAGGGACAAGCAAAATCATTTCATCAACATTTTAGCTGACTCGAACACTGTGGGTCTGACAGTTGTCATCTTCTTGAATATTACTGGGCTTGTGCTTTACGTACAAAAGAAAAAATAGCCAAAGAGGAAAACATGTTGGGGGAAAAAAAGGTGAAAACCTCTCAGGCAATCAAACAGTGAGGGTAGGGCACACAGAGGGACAGGGAAGGGGACTTGCCCTGTGTCACAGAACTATCAAAGCAGTCCAAACTTTTGGAGGAAGAATGGGCACCCTCCTCATTTGTATCACAGATCTTTGAAAAAGACATTTGTCTATGGAACGAAAGACCTCTCTAAAAGTAAGAATACAATTGTCTTTATGAGACATTTGCTTGGAGGACAGCTACACACTGACCTCCCCTCCGCCCAGCCAGCCAAATTAAAATCATCGAAGCTAATGGCTGCAAAACCCCGGAAAGCCTGTGGGCTTCTGGGCTTCCAGGCTTGGAGCAGCACCAGCAGCTGTGCCACGGGTTTCCTCAGAAGGTACCACTGCTGTGCCTCCCCGCTCACTCCAGTGTGGAGAGGTGGGCATACCCACCCCTCCATTGCTTTTGCTGAAGCTGCTGCTTGTGGTAGTCACCCTGGGTATTTGCCCTCTGGACTGGAGCGGTAAATGACTTGCACACAGGCTACTAAACATTAACTGCTTCCCATTACTGTTTTTCCACTCTGGTTATAAGCATGTGACCTAGAAGTAAAGTCACTGCCCCTCACTTGCCATCCTGCAAAAAAGTCATTTTGTACCCCAGGATTATTTGGTTTCAGAATTTTGACTCAGTTTTCCAGACCTTCTTACAAAGACAGCTCTTGCTAAAACAGGAGCTGCCGCTGCCAGTCAGCAAAGTCAGTATTCGTCTAGCTACTGAGACTCATTAGTGGCTACTCGATGATAATGAGGTTTTGTTCATTACTCTCCATCTGATTTGAACTCCTGATCCAGAAAGCAAATGCTGTAACATCTCATTTTCAGTCCTGAGCAATTTCAGGTCTCTGTTTGTCAGCGTAACAGAATGTGAAATTTGTCCAGAATATCCCTGGCAGTATTTTCATCTTTATGGTTACTTCATTTATACTCTTTTTGAGAAAGACAATCTGTTCGCTGAGATGGGATCAGTTTATGAATACTGTTTATATCCCAAACACAGGAGCATGACGCTCATCTTAACAACATCTGAAGCAGCCCAGGGGATGTTAGTGGAATTTGCTGCTGGGATCCTCCTGTGTGAGCTGTACTATAGCTACACCCAGGAGTTCTGACTGTATCTCCTGAAGCTTTGAGTCTAGCATTAACCCTCCTCAGTGCTGGTGTCCACAGCTGGAGAAGGCAGCAAACAAATAGCAATAAATTCATTGAAAAACTACGTGAAAGAGAAAAAGACTGGAAACCAGTCCTCAAGAGAAAAATTGCAGAGCACAGTCTGTTGGGTTCAAGCCTAAGTTTAAAGGGCCATCGATTTGCAGTCTGTAAGGGGAACAGCAAGTTGGCAGTAGACTAATAGACAAAATAAAGATGAAGCTAGACAAATTCAGACTAAAAATTGTGCAAAACCCAGTACTGGGTTGTATTGGGTTGAGCGTAGCTGACAATTGTTAAATTGAAAAATTATTTCAAGAATACATGCTCAATTCAAAGAAAAGTTAAGTCATAGAAGCCCAATGGCCCAGGTAATTCAGAAGCCAAAATTGCAATAGTCTTTTGTGGTTTTACTTTCTGTGAATGGCAGTGAGATGACTAAGTTCCTGGGTTTGCTGAGATTTGGTCAGGAAGTGAAAATTGGTTTGTATCATGTCACTTGACACCATGGCATTAACTTGGAGAGATATCTCCCCTTGTTTTCCATGGCAGAAGGAGCTTCCACTTTGGTTTGGGAGGCTTCTTTCCTGCCACACACACAGTAAGAAAGTATAAAACCAAAGCTTTTCATTACAGCTGTGTCCGAGCTGCTGGTGTGTGTTTGTTTTAGCGGTCAGGAGGATATGAGAGTTTGGAGGTATATTTATTAATTTAATGTCAGTGTGCTCTCAAAAGAGAAAAGTAAACTATTAGACATAGTAAACATTAGTCTTGAAACAGAAGTAGGCTAGTTAACATATGAAAATGGTCTAAATCTTGATAGTTCATCATCTACCTGACAAAAAAGTGATGGTACAGGTGATCATCTCAGCAGGGCACATCTCAACAAGGCAAGCAAGAAGATGAAAGGGCAAGCCAAAAGCAGGCTGCTTCGCTGTGTTGCCCAGTCAGGTTGGGCTGCTCTGGAACCCCAGAGAACCATGAACTTTCATGAAGGTTTGGGTTGTGGTGATTCACCGCAACCCCTGGTTTTCACTGCTACAACCAAGAAAAAATGCTTCTGGAATCCCAACGTGAAGGTGAACAAAGGCACAGTCAGGAAAGGGAAGAAGCAAAAACTAGGGATTACTCAGTGGCAGTGTTTTCAAAAGCAGCCAGGTAATGTGGGAGCCTAAGCTTCCATGAATAGCATTTAGGATCATCTTTCTCACAGATTATTTTTAAGTGTTTCCATCCTTCTGTTCAAAAAAATTGGCTTTTGTTCAATGTGGGTGCTCTCAGGAAGCCCACTGTAACATCCACCTCCTTCAGCTGAAAAATTTGTCATAAAGAAGAGGACCTACAATGTTTTCAAATGCAAGTAGGCTTCCAGTTTATCAGTATAGAAGCTGGGAGTTACGGCAGCATCGTCTGAGCCAAAAAAACCTCAGTGGAATGTTATACCCGTAATCTCAGGCTGTACTTAATGCGCACCATAGCAAGGGTTAAATGAACTGGAAAGCTCATAGAAAAAACTCATACAGTGCAGGTTTTGTTTATACTGAAATGTTCCCATATGTTTCAGTTAATGCAGAACATAATTGGGTCTGCCTTGGGATGCAGACATTTTTCTTACACGATTTATCCATTAATCGGGTGTGGGGGAGAGTCCACTTCACCAGAAATAGCTTCCCTTCCATTTTAGCCAAAAACCCACAGTTCAAAATCTCCTCCCTTCTCTCTTCCCCTTAGAGCGCTCATTCTCCTCTCCAAAATGTTCTGCCTTTCTGCAGTGAAATAACCTGGTGGAACAGTTTCAAACATGAGGTAAAATAGCTCTGCCCTAAATTAGCTTCCAGTTAATGTGTTTTCTGGCTCACTTTGCTGAGCAGCTCACATTGCACATGGATGTTCCTAAATTAGAAAATCATACATATAAAAGTTTTCTTGTGTTTTTGTGTGTATGTTGCTTCAAAGTCAGGATTTCTGGTTTTGATTTTAGTACCTCAAAGTAGCAGGAATGAATTGTGCTTGACATTAATTACATCCTTCTGCTGCTTTATTATTATTAGAATAAACAAGCTACTGATTTGAAGGAGAAAAAAGTCCACAAGGTGTTTGAGGTCTTTATTTCCTTTTCCTTTGGTAAACTTCCAGTAATTTAGCTTGCCTAATTTGCTGCTGGAAACCTGCTGCTGGGAGTGCTCATACCTGAGAGAATAAAATTAGTGAGCTGCAAGGAAAATTTCAGTAATGAAATGAGAAGCAGGGAAAATTTGGCTTTGTCTGTTTGTTTGCTTTTCGTGTGTGAATGTGCACAAAAAGCAGAAGGAATATTGATTGTTTGAAAGCAAGACAGTGAGCTGTGCATGAAATGGGATGCTCAGTGATGTTTGGCGGCATAATCGGTCTGTTAGACATTATGCGGTGTTTCAGCACCAGCTGGACTATATAGCGTATACCTTCCACTGCCTTTCCAGACAGAGACAGAAGTCTTGTGGTGCTAACTTTGATCTGCATTGGTGCTAGGTCGGGGACGTACAGCAGTGCAATTGATCACTGAGTTATCATCTCAGCAGAGGGGAACCCTGTTGCGTTCTGGAGTCTTTACTGTGGCTCCCCAGGTTAATTTAAGGGAATCAGAGTGGGTTTCTCTACATGCTACCACTGATCCCCTGGTGCTTTATTAGCCCACAGGAGCCACTGACAGCCCGTAAACTTAAGCCAACTTTTGTACTATTGCCATTTACTACTAGGCATAAGGCAGACTTGGGTTCAGTGGCGTTCGGCAGCTACCTCTGGCCCTTTCTTGACCTATACTACTGCATTTCTTGATTGTAGCAGCAGATGTGCCAATAGTGTTTGGAGGCAGAGCAGGTTGGTGATCGGTTGTGTTTCACAGTGTACAAATGCTTTATACCAAATGACAGTCCCATGAACAATTGTGTTCCTTGACTTTTTGAACCAGTGGGTTGTCAATGTATCGAGTCTGGTGCCACTTGTGAGAAGAAGCCCTGGTTAGATTTGGAGGGCGATTCATTTACTTTACTAGGAGTCCAGCCGGAGAAGCAGCTGCCCTGGAAGAGGCTCTCAGAGTTCCTCCTTGTGCACACACACTCCTACCCATGCACGCAGGTAAATAGATATTTTAGTGCAAAGTTGAGCTGTTCATATGGGGAAGAGTTCAGTACCCTTAGTTGACATTTAGAAACAATGTAGTTTAATTAGTCCAATGGTTTTGGAAAGCTTCCTTTCCTCCTGTACTACCTCCCTTTCCAGGCAGCTATTCTTAGTCCCACATCTTATTTGTAGTTAGCGTTTGCTTACATTTAAAAATACCCATAAATGAGATTAGCAGTCATGTGTGGGTCTACTGAGATTGCAGGCAGAACTTCTTCTGTTGGCCCAACAAATGCAGCCTGGTATTTGATCAAGTCACACTGTCTTAAGCATCATTCCTTATCATGCAGATTCTGTAAGCCAAAATGTTTCCCTTATTTCATGTATGCAAATTCTCTACATTCACTGTTTTGATCTTTGCACCACCATGTGGCTAACCAAGTGCCATTTGGTACAGAACTTGGTTATCAAGCTTAATTAACAATAGTTCTATTTATGAGACAAAGGACAAAGTTGAGTTCAGCTTCCATGCTTGTCATTATAGTGACTGTACTGCAAATGGTTGTAAAAATGTACTAAAAATGCCTCAAGTCAGCAGACATGACACTGAATACACTTGGTGAGAGATTCTATTTCTAAACTGATGCATTTCACAGCCATGTGTTCAGAGGAGAGCTGCACTGTAAGCAGGACAGATCACAAGGAGCTCCTCTTCTGCCGGGGTGCTCCTGCTCGGATGTCTTCGCATTTTGTCTCTGGCTATTTACTATTCCTTTTCCTTTTAATTAGCACAATTCCCCCTTGCCTAGCAGTCCCAATTGCTTAAATCTTTCCCTGTCACTTTGTAGTTTGGTCCACTGAACCCATGTGCTTACAACCCCTTAGGGTCATCCAAAATTTATATCATAGGAAAGAAATTGCCAGCTAAGAGAGAGAGAAGTGTAACTGTGCAGGAGGCAGGGTGATAAATGAGATTCGACGAGGAGGGAGTAAGAGGATATTAGTTTTTAACAGCTTCTAGAAATCCTAAAATAGACCAGAACTGGGCCACAGCTAACAGACATCATGACTGCTTGCTGATGAACAGAGGCATCACTGCTGTGAGAGAAGGAGGTTTGGCAGAAGACACCTCCTGCAGCTTTCGTGTAGTTACTAGAGAGAATGACTTGGAGCTGGAAGGATCCTGCGCTCCACTGCCAGAGTCCTTGGAGTTAAGCACAATGAGGTCAGCTTAATGTGGTGGAATTTTTCAGCTGGTCCAGTGGTTTTCCAGGGCCTGAGTCAAATTTTCTGAATGCATGAATCTGGCAATTCATAAATCTTTTGGCTTTTATAACCATCAGCCACAAACAGTATAAAACCCGCTTTGCACATACATGTGGACAGGAGGGAATTTCAGGTCAGTAGATGCCACACGAATGGACTGATAGACTCTGGTGTTTTCATGGCAGACCACCGACTGAACTAAGAGGCCTCAACTTTCTACTAAGGCTTTTATTTTCTTCCTTTCAGCTTCTTAGTGAATTAGCAAGGGAGAAGTGTTTAGTTTTCTTGGCTGCTGTTGAACAGTTGGGAGTCCCCAATGCTTCTGCTGAAGGCAATGAGATCAGCAGAGTCCCAGGTGACAAACTGGGCACAGAAGGTTGACACTGTGATAATGTTAAATAAGACATAATTCTGGGGATAATACGGTATTTGGCTCCCTAAACAAGACTTGACAATCACTTCTTTCACAAATTGTCCTTCCAAGGGATGTGGGTCACTCTGCTTCTGTCTAAGATATGGGATATGTGTGTTTTGTGGCAATCCCTTATACCCTGATCCCTCTGTCATGCTAACAAGGTACCTGCCTGGAGCAGCCCACAGGTCTCCTCCAGCACATCAAAACCACAGCACAGCATGGCTGGGGCACCCTTGAAAGTCAGGACAAATTGGTTATCCTATCTGGATAAGAGTTTCTGGATCTGATGGCATAGACATAGCCTGAGAGCACTGGTAGGGGCACAGAAAGCAAAGTAGCTCCAGCAGATATTTTTTAAAAGCTCGTTCTTTGAACATGAATTGGGAAGGGTCCACACGTCCTCAATAAAACGTATCTGCCCTTTTTGCAGGAAGGTGATAACACCACTGGGGTCCTAGTTGTCTCTTTCTGAGAAAGGCCCAGCATTGAAACAACATAGAGATACAAGTTCCTGCTTTACCTAGGGATTATTCTTCTAAATTAGGGCACGAATGGCAGGATCATGTGTTATTGTTGTGATGTGTAATGGTGTAATGGTTTCTGTTTGCCCCTCTTCCACAGTTCTTACTGGTTTTCTCTTCTACTCTGCTCTTCTCACTGTTGCTGCTCCAGCATGGGTTGCCAACAGGCTGCAGTCCCTCAGAGGAGTCCCTGCCCTGGCATGGGTCCTCCATGTGTCACAGCCCCTCAGGGGTATCCCTCCCTCCAGCTCTGTGTCCTCAGCAGTCTATCCCTCCTCAAGCTTCTCCCCATGTTTCCTCACGTGTCCTCCCCTAGCAGTTGTCACTCTTTCATGAGAGCTCAAGCACAGTGTTTGCTTTGTCTTCAAGGAAGGCATTTGGCAGGCAGGCAGGTGAAGTATGATCCAAAATCCCTAGAAGCCAGTGCAAATCTTTCATTTGAGTTCAGTGAGCTTTGGATCGTGCCATTACAGAATGAAAATTTGGCAGAAGTGTGTATGGAATAGTTGTGACTTAAGAGTCAGGCAATAAGATTTCAGCAAACCAACAGTGACTGGAACAGTTTGAGTGCAACAGTCCAAGCATGGGAAGGCAGACGGAACGGGAGAGGTCAGCACTGGTGCCCAGAAAAGCATTTGTAACGCCAGCAATTCTCCATCAGAGTACAGGTATGTTCAACATAATAGAAGTGACAATTGACCTCTGAGGTGTTCAGCTTTCAGCCTGCATCAAGGCCAGGTTTGCTTGTAATTCATCCATATTAACGGTAATCATTTGAAGAGTTCTTGTTTCTCATTTTGGAATTAATGTTTTTTAAGTAAGACCTGTGAAAACCTTATCCACATAAGAAAATGAAGAGGTAGGATTATAGAAGATATGGGTCTAAAAGCCTTTTGGGTGATGACATAGGCAGCTAACCTCACCCCAGAGATTCACCAAAAAAAGAATCATGTCATTTACAGCCCGAACATCCTCTCCTGCACAAACTGGTTTTAAAAGAGAGAATTTATAAAATTTTTTGGTTTACCTCTTCAAAATGGAAGTCCGTTGTTTTACAACCACATTGACCTGATAGTGAACTCAAGGCTGATACGTTCAATACCCCTAAGTAATTTTCCAAATTTAATCAAACAAATTTAATCAAATTTAAACTTGAGAAATTTAATCACAACTCATCTCAAGATCCTCCTGTCTTGTCTTCCTTCCTTGTCCTCCCCATCGTGTCATCTGGATAGTTCTGAGTTTTTTTCCCAGAATATTTTGCTACTCCTTAAAGCTTAGGTAGATAAGAATGTGTTTAAAGAAAATCCATGTATTCACTGGCAATGAATAAATGTGCAGGTGGAGCTACCTGTTGTCAAGGATAACCGTTAACTTTCTGATGAAGGGAAAAGGTATTGAAGGTTCTTTGGGTTAAAAAATTGGAGCATGATTCATAAATCTGCCACCCACCATCTTCAGTACCCAGTCTCAAGCTCATAGCAGACTTTACAGGCTCCTAGATGATGAGAATGATACAAGGCGCATCTCTTTTTGTGTGGGACTTTCAGCACCCCATTTCTGTAAGTCCCTCATCCATAGAATTTTGCTTATTGTATTAATGGGCATTTTGCTCTCAGATGCAAATAATCGCCCTTTTCTCTGAGACCGAGTACTCCAGAAAGACAGACCCACTCACAACTTCATGTAAATTCCTCACAAAATAGAATCCCATTATTTCCCAAGTCACATGCACAGCACAGGTATTGCATGGCATATGTTTGGGTTTTGCTATAAGTAACTTCAGCTCAGGCTGAATTCCAGGACCCATATGGGAAAGCTATCTCATATTGTAATGGACTTAAGTATGTACTTTTTTGGCTTTTGGAGCAGTATTAAGGATTGTTCCAAGAATACGGCAATAAGGGGAATCTTCCTATGTATTTGAAACACAGTATAATATGTATGAAACATGTTCCCATATATAACAAGAAAAACTGTAGTTACTGTTCATCAGAATGAGGATCTGAAATTGCATTTAATTCTGATTATGAGATAAAAACATGTCCAGAATCATGTGTCTAGAGTTGAGTTACTAGCAAATAGTTCTAGAATTGAAAGTTGGTGTTGAGTGTTTTCAGACCAGCACAATTTCCCATGTTCTTCCGTATTTTTTTTTCCTCTGTTTTCTTCTTGCTTTTTGTTACAGTTACAATTTTTCTGACTAATGCTGTTATTATGTCCTTGTTCACTGGAGGGATGGCTGATGAGTCATGGAAGAGCATCTTTCTCCAGCCCCTGCAGGAGCTCTCACCTCCATACCCTTCAGCTGTGAGGTATTGCCAAGCTAGCACTCAGACAAGGAACATTTGAGGCTGTGATTTTGATACCTGAATTATTCTTGTCTTTCCTCAGTGGAAGTCAGCTGCCTTATATGGCTTTTAAAGCCAAATAAAATAGATCTCTCCAGTCCTTTAATGACAAAGGAGAAATAAAGTTGAGTGGGACAATTGGTGTAGCTATGTCTCCACAGACTTCATTGGAATGAATGAGGCTGGCTTGGTTGGGAGGCGGAGACAGCATCTTCCTGCTCCTGTGCACACCATCAGGGCTTCTTTGGCGGTGTGGGGAGACCAGGCACTTCAGTTACAGTTGCAGACAGTGAGGAAATAACATTCACGTGGCACAAATAGCTGGAGTCTAAATTTGCTGGTTTCAAGCTGAATTACAGCTCTTCAGGAATGGTGCAACTTCCCAGAGGTATGAAGGGAGAGCACATGCTTCCATAATGCAGAGCTCTCTGCCATGTATCATGAACTAACTCACCAGAGTAAAATCCTGAAGTGGGTCCTCAAAATGCCTGCCTGACAGTTCAGACACGCGTGTAGCCGTCTGCCTGAAGGGTCAGCTCTCTCCTTTGATGCCTGATTATGGGGGCCTGTGCAGGAAGGACAGGGAAGACTCCAGCTGTCAGAATTATTTAAAAGATCTCTTGAGAAGGAAGGTCTTTATCCAGAGGAGGTGAGCTTTGCCTTGCAGGATGAAGGAGACCAAAACCAGGCATAGCATACAGAGAGAAAGACTATAAGGACAAATACATGTCAGACCTGACAATAAACAGAAACTCCCAGTTATCGTTAATGAAGTCTCTTCCTGTCCAGTCACAGGGAAATAGGTCCCATGGCAGTAACAGAAAGGAAGTAAGTCAGTGCCTCCACTGTTAATTTAGAGCCCTTCTGGGACAGACGGAGAATATTGCTGTGCACCCGCCCCGCTAACAGGCTTCATCCCATGGAGAGGTTCTGGCTCTTCCCAGCACCTCTGAAAGTGCCCTGAAGCCTCATCCTGCAGCCAGAGGCCCTGCAGCATCCCCCGAGCAGAGAGGCCAGCTCTGTCAGGAGGCTGGGGCAGACCGGAGACTCTGCTTGGGAGGACGGGAATTGAGAGAAGGGTCTGCTCAGCCCCAGCTGGTACCTGCTACCAAACAGCTGTCAAACAGTGATGGAAAAGCCGTGCAGCGTCTGTTCTCCAGAGGAGAGCCATGCTCGCGAGCCGCAGTGCACAAGGGCTGAAATCTCTTGGTTAAAACATATGTTGCAAGAAGTGAGCAAAACCTAAAGTAAACAGCTTACACAGAGGTGAGCATCTGCTGATTGCCGATATACACAGGCAAAATGAGTCTCTGTTTGAAAATGGCCTCATTTTGCCCTTGCCTGCCTCTTTTTATATAGTGGAATAACTGACTCTTCAGCAAGGCAGAAGGCTCCACTACTTACGTTTCCACGGTGCATTTTCTCTCCCAAACAATGTTTGCTGCCCCAAGAGCCTAATTATCACCTAAGAGATGTTAACAGCCAGATCATTGAAACTTCCAAAAGGTTTTGATCAAATACAAGCAAGATGTAGTTTGTATTTTGCTGCTCTGTATTCCAGGAGCAGCTGGTCTCCTGAGGTAGTAAAGTGTGGACTAAGTTAATGAATTTAAATATGCTTCTGTTAGATCTTTTAATCATGAATGTAATTGCATCTGGTAGTCTTTTTAATTTTTAAATATAGGGTATGTGATTGGATTTCTTTTTTTTTTTTCTTTTTCAAATCTATCGCTACTGTTTCTCCCTGAAGCGAATTCTCCAGTGGGAAGACTTTGTCTTCCCAGAGTGAACATTGTGATTCTTTACTGTACTGATTCTTTCAATATTCATTTTCTGTATTAGCAATCCCCTTTCTGTCCCTCTCTACAACTGCTTTGGCCTTTGTTACGTCTGCCATAAGGAGGATACACATGTAGTAACAGGTACAGTGAGCCCAAGCACGGAGTGGGAGGAATTCACCTTTGGTTTTCTCTGTCTCTGATACATGCCTTTCGTGCCAGCTCTGGCACTTGTCTCTAGGCTGACTGGAATAACAGGATGCACAACAAGCATTGGCCCAGCTTCTCAGAAAGACTTAACAAGGGGAATTTGAACCCCATACCTGTCTCCCACAGTCAACTGAGAGATGCAGCTTTTCTGCGTTTGAGCTAATTGATGATAAAAAATGTCATCAGGCTAAAGAGAGCAAACAAAGGAAGCAGTGCTGGCTGTTCCTGTGATGCTAAACAATTTCCAGATCTTTTGCTTTTGTACGCACCCTCTCTTTGAGACAAAAAAATGAAATACACCAAGCTGAGATCCCACAGAGTATTCAAAGAAACAGATTGCAATGACCCTGCTACCCTCCAGCTCCCATTGACAAAATAAAGGATAAATTCTTATGGGAAGAGACAGTCAGGGGATTGAATGACTCAGGGCTGTGGGATATGGAGCCTCATACAACAAGATCACCAGCTCTCATCCATCCCAGGTTGGTAGTGACTGAAAGCCTCTCCAAGCTCAGCAGTTTGCCAGTGTATCTGAAAGAACTAATGGCCTCGGCCCAGCAGATCCCAGTGGGCAGAGACTTATCACAGCATGCTCTAGGGATGTAGATTGCCACATTCTTATTTCAAAATTTACCAAACACAAGAAACTTTTTCTCTGTGATAATTGTTTTGACAGAGAGACTAAGCACATGCCTGCATTCAAAATGTGATTATTTCAGTAGAGCTGTGCTGATAAACCCCTTTTGGAAAAGAACTCATGCTGGCAAGCATTCCTCTGCCTCTATAACTTAACCCATTTCCCTGGACAGAATAAGCTATACCCACAACTGTATATATAGCTACCCACAACTTTTTGCTGGCATTGCTGTTTGGCTGACAATGTTCTTTTATTATTTACTTCTCACAGTACAGCTACGACAGCAAAACTTTTCCATGTAACCTAAGCCTATGAGGGAGAAAAATCCTCTGTAAATTTTTTGGAGGTGATGTTTCACAGTCAAGCCTGAGGCAAAGACTTAAGCAAAAGGCTCTGTAGATACAGAACTGTAATCTCTCGACGAAAAACCCAGTGCTCCACGGTTACGCGTGTGACATCACCCGTAGGCCAGGGGGCACTTCGTATGCAGTGTTTGTGCAAGCAGTGAATACATGCCGTTAAATTGGAAATCAGTGGCAAGTACTGTAAGTCCTTCTGGATGGAAAGCTGTGTGTGCAGAGAACTGCCTTGGGAGGACACGCTTGGGCCGGCTCTCATGCTTGGTTATGCCACCCCATCAGCGGCTGCGGTTGGTACCCAGCTGTAGGGTGACATCAGTCCAGCGTAGGGTGCTGTCAGGTGGCACGCTGGCATCTCTGCCTCCAGCCCCAGCAAGGAAACAGAGGCACTCACCGATTCCTGTCCGTGTCCTCTCCCGCCAACCCAATGAAATGAAATTGCACTTGTGGCCTTAATACATAAGACAACACAAATCCCACGAGAAGGGAAGAAAAATACTGCCATGAGGCAAGCTTCCCCTCTGGCTGGACCAGGCGGGCAGCGCTCAGCTGGAGATGGATGGCATTCAGCAGCAGCAGGTGCCATCTAGTGGGAATTGGGCCTCATCCAGCCCCGCAGCCGGGCGGGCTCTCAGGGAGACCTGGCTTTTCTCTTTGCCCTGGGACGCTGGGGAGACCTGGCTTTTCCCTTTGCCCTGGGATGTTGGGGTATTCCCAGGCCGCAAGAGAAGCAGGAGGAATAGTCCCGCTGTGCGCTTTCTTTGGAGAGATGCAAAGGGGTTTTCTGAGCTGAAAGCAGTGCTTTGGGGAATTGCAGTGTACGCTTTTAAGCATGTAATTGGACTTAGCTGCAGTAGAGCTGCAGAGGAGCTTGCTTGTCTTTCAGCCAGCTAGGACACCTCCAGAGTCCTTCAAATGGAAGGCGAGGCAATAACATTGGCCAGTATTTAAAAAAAAAAAAAAGTCTCTCAAGGATTTATTAATCAAAAAGCTGCTTTTCAAAATCTCATTCAACACATTGCTGCTTTTCTGGTAGTTGTAAGTGCTCCTGCTGGCCACAGGGCAAGAGACCTCATTTACCAACCTTAGAAGCAGAAAAACCCATGGTTTGGTAGGGCGTGATATCCCTTCTTCACAGTCCAGGGGTGCTGTCCCTGTGAAATACCCACTTGCTATTTCATTGGACCTTAAATTCACTCAGATTTGCTAACTCTTTCAGCTGCATAATGTATTGATCTGAGGGATCACCCAACCGAGAAATCCTGTGGTTGTTGAAGTTTTGAAGACTCAAAACATCCCTCTGAAGACCTAAACCATGAATCTGATTTGTGATTCCTGGGAGTGCAGCTAAGAGGAAACAAGATGATTCCTGTAATCAGAAATAGCTTTGCTATTCCTTGCACCCCTCCCGGCAGTGCCTGGGACAGGTCAGTGTCAGAGAGAGGATGCTGGCTGGCCTAGACGGATCAGTGATGGATTTGGAGCAGACCTTTCCAGTGCTGCTCAGCTAATGAATTTTGCAGTCTTTGTTAGCTTCCTCGGTGTGGTGATTCACTTAGGAGAGAAATTGTTTCTGTGACCTAGACCATCACTTTGACAGTTCCTCTTGGATATTTCTGTAGGCCTGATTTAAGTGAACTGTGGCTGCTGAGGCTGGCAGAAAGTACGAGTGCTGTTTGGTATAAAACGTCTGCACCTTGTACTGTACATGGTACATATTTTCCTTATCTTTAAGAAACAGTATTAACAAAAGTGTTAATTGCAGGCCAGCTCATGCTATGCTGTTTTCAGGGTCAAGCAAAAGAAGTTGAAACCAAGAGTTAACCTACCGTTTTCAGATCAGTAACTTATGAAAAAGTGTGTAATGATGCCCGTGAAGACTCCCGTTGTGCTGCCAGGAGGAGCTGGTACTGGTTACAGTACCAGCATAATGAATAGCACCCTCTTTGTTGGGCTGCAGCCCTTCCTGCAGCCTCAGCCCAACTTCTGCAGTGTTTTTAAGAGCAAACTCTAGGCACTGCCTTAGGTCTGATGCTGGATGCTGTGCCACGTGCAGAATGCACTGCAACATGGGTTTCTTGATGCTGGCGTGGCCTGTGTGAGATCAGTCGCTTTTCGCTGCATACCCTTTGATGGATTCATTGCATACAGCTTTTAGTAATGTCTTGATTTCCCAGGAAATAATGTGTTTTAGACAGAAGCCAGGCATCTTGTTACTCCTGCCAGCTGGCAAGGGTATACATACAGATATTTGGTGTCTAATAATTGAACCTGGATATATCAAGGTTGGCAGCGTGTCTTTCAGCTTTAAAGGCAGGGCATTGTTATAGGAAAACGGGATGTTTTCCTGCGCTGAAGACAGGTTTTTCTTCCCCAGCTAATCCTGGTGTCTGCAGCTGCTGTCGAGATATCACCTCCTAAAAGGCAGGGAATGAACTTCTGAACATCTGTAACAGCTACATTAAGTGGCGTGGTTTACTGTAGAATTATGGATGACGATGGCTGGATTACTAAATTGTAAATCCGTCAAAGGCATTCTGATGATAGTCTAAACCATGAGAGAGAGACTCGTGCAGGAGGAGACAGTGATTTATCACACCAACTGGTAACACATCCATCCCCAGTCATTTTTATTTTTAATTATTTTGAAAAGATTTCAACCCTTCATGAAAGTGAATAAAAAAAAGATATCTGTAATGATGATAAAGTTTTGCTGCAATGAACTGACACTCCTGCACTGTGATTTCTGGTTATAGGAAAGTGGAGAATAAGGAACTTAAGATATACAAACTTCACAAAAATTATTTGAACTTCAGTTGATTTATTTCTTTTTCCTTTTTCTTAAATTTAAAAACCATTGGTACCCAGGATTTTGAATGCTTAGCAAGTCATCCATTTCCAAGGCATTAACAACACAGACAGGATTTATTTCAATCTGTGCAGATGATTCTTTGATCCACTTGCTTAAGTGCATTCCAGTGCAATTAATTAGAAAAACAGTATAAGGCAGTGGCAACTCCAAGTGATCTTAAATGTAAAAGTGACTGATTAGTAGCTCTGCTTCCTTGAGGATTGTCTATTTGTTGCTTGACAGCATCTGCTGTTCCTGAGCAAGGGAGAGTCAGTCAATTGAGAAGAGGGAGCTTTGATACTCTTTGTAAGCCACTAATATGACTATTCACAAGAAAAGGAGCAGTGTGGGAACCTCTCCCAGCACTAATTTTGCGAAGGAACCGGGTAAATGGTATTAGGACCAGTCACCTCTCTCATGCCACTAGTATGGCAGTATTTAGTTCACATCTGGTTGCTTTGCTGGGCAGTATTCGTTCCCCTTTGCTAGCAGCCCTCCGTGCCTCGCAGGCAGTGTGCAGAGGAGCTCTTTGGAAACCAGTGCTTGCAACAGCTTGCACTGTGGCTGCTTCCAGGAATGGGCTGTGCTGCTCTTTGTGGTTTTCTTCCTTGGGATGTCTTGTTTCTTGATGTACCCTGGATGGTTTAAAGTCAGAATGTTTACTTGTACATCCAGGACATGTCAATCTACTTTCAAATTTCTGTGCATCTCGAGTCTGTTTCCCGAGTCTTCCCGCTCCGATCAATAAAAGTAGACATCCATCAATTTTTGATTGGAACAAGATTGATCCGCGAGCAACTCATAGGTGTCTGTGTTGCAGCTGCAGCTGCCTGACACAAACATTGCATCCCTTTTGGCTGAGGCAGGGAGGTGCCGAGGAAGAGGAATTCAATTGTCCTGGATAAGCAATCAATATCTGCTCCTCTGACTACTCTTGCTCCCTGCATCTTCCTGTATGGTTTCTTTATAATTTAATATTCTTCAAGGAGAAATACTTCCTGTCTGTCATGCTGCTACACTTCTCTTGAATCCTTCTTGCATCTCACTGCCAGTGGAGATCCTGTGATTCACAAGAGAAGCTGGTTTACAGTTCAAAAGAAAATGGAAACTCTAGCCTATTGGCTTTGTTTGCATCTGATTCAGATAAAATATCTTTGCATATTGTGTATTACTTCTGCTTTGTCTTTGCGCTATTTCACCTTGCTTCTGGTTTTCTTTTTTCTATGTGGCAATATGCTGATTGTTCTTTCTTCTGCATCCTGAAGTGTGCAGGAATCAAATACAAATACCTGCTTTATTAGGTAAAATATGCACTTGTTTTATTCATTGTATCCATCTTGACACCTGGGGAGGCTGAATCCCTGGCATTCTCTCTCTTCCCAGGGCAAAGACAGTAGAAAGCCGTGCAGATTTCCCTGCAGCACCAGTGCATCTCTGTCCTGATGACGTGGGGGACTTAGAGTTCAGCCTCCCTGGTGACATAGCAGCCTGCACTGGCCGCTTATTAGGGGACAGCACGTACCCCTTGGAGCTAGAATGAGACCCCAAATGTTTTCCACTTTAACTATTCAGTGATACGGTGAAAACTGCTATCTTATGCTACCTATCCAGTGCAAACTGGTCTCTGACACAGAGATGAAAAGGTCAGTGTCTCATTACAGATGTCTCATTACTGTTCTTCAGGGGTTGATTTGTTTCTTGCTTGATTCTAATGTGCCTAACATACAGGGAGAAGCTAAAAAAAAAATAGTGGGTACAGTACCTTACTAACAATTATTTTATAGTAACTATGGCTGTAATGTGTTACCAAAGTCTGTATTTTGTGTAATGCTAAAATCAATAAAAATTAAATTCTCTGCAATAGAGCAAATAAGTGAAGGGAGTGAAAAAGTTTCTTATGCAGAATGGCAGTGGCTTTTCATCCTGAAATTTCCTACCTTGATGACAGCAGGGGCAATAATAAAAGCAAAAGAATGCAAAGAATAGGCATGGGTTGCAGTCCACATTTCTACCGTCTGTCCTCTGCCAGCATTGTTGTAATCCTTCTGGCAGTGAAACTTTCCTTTGCAGTCCGTCAGCATTCAGATGTGCCATTGATTAGTTGGTTTACTAAGGTCACTTAGGAATCACAACAAACCTCCTGAAACTTGGGAAAGGTAATAAATCAAAGGCATTTGATTTGTAACTTGCCGTCATTTTTGGTGCCTTGCTTCAGTAGAAGACAGCAGTCAACACTTCCTAAGCGCCTGATACGAGGAAGGTTATGATGGCAAAAGAAAGCACTTGTTTATAAACGGTGCAAGTAACATAAGCTTTTAATGGGTCCTAGAGGAGTCCAAGGCTCCAGAGGGCTCTGGAATGCCTTCCTCTCCACCCCCATCTGCTCCCCTCACCCTGACCCCTGCTTTTTTTTCCAAGCCTTTGGCCAATTTTCATCACTTCTGTCATTTTGAAAAATGAACTGGCGGTTCACTCCTAAGGTCCATAACATGTCGTGTATCTTTTTGTAGATTAACTTGTTTGCAAGAGACAGTGCAACAGGAAATTCTTGTGCTTACACAGCAGCTCAATTTTCTTAAAAAGCAGAGATGTTGTTAAAACTCATAGTCTGTGTCTATTCCGCTAATTGGATATAAAACAGTCACGAGACATGCGGTTGATAGGACCATACTCGTTTCCTGAGTAAATGCCTATTATTAGTATATTGCTAACAAATCTGAACCAGGGCTGAGTGTGTAACGCAAGCAAGTACCAGTACTGCGCAACACTGAGATCTAAGGTAAAAGCATTCCCTCATTTCAGTGATGGGGATAATGATCCTGAAAGTGTCCATTTCTGATGGTTTCAGAGGAATTAATACCCAACCATACCTATCTTGATGCTTCATCTGATTCCAGACATAAATTGCTCCCTTGTATTACCATATATATCTCATCAGTATGGAACAGTCTGTATCATACTGACACTCCCAAGGTGGGTGTCAAGGCTACCCGTGTCCTCCCAGCTTTCTGACCAACTGCTGTCTCACCCATCTGCCCTTGGGGATGACTTACATCCTTTGTACCTCCACTCCAGCTCTGTAGCCTTTGCCAATATAATTCAGAAGATATATCTACCTAAAAGGAATATATATGTACTAGTATTCTGACTATTGCTTGGTAGACCTACCTTTCTTCACAGGTCAACTTTAAATAGAGACGTCTTACGTTGAGCTGTAACTGTGCTGCAGCCACCGTGTGTGCAGAGGCATGTGCAGACACACAGCATTATCGCTCCTATCAGATTCCAAAATCAAGGCTGGATTGCTGCAGGGTGTCCAGATCGAGCACACAGGTTGCTCTTTTCGTTGGTTTCATGTCTGCAGGTTTCTTCACCACCAGGATGGAGAAGTCTCTCTAGCAATTGTGTTTTTAAAGCTGTGACTCAGAGCCCGTGTGCGTCTTGCAAACACCAAAAAGGGGAGCTTTTGTTTAAAGTTGTTCCAAGTGGATGGAGGGGTGGTTTTTCCTCTTGTGAAATGCCTGAGCTGCTGCTTGCTCTTTTGTCTCCTTCTTCACTGTCAGCTTCTGTTATCTTTTCCACTGCCTTTGCATGAAAGATGTGTTGTGTTCGGTACACGCAGGTACACACACGCACGAGCTTCACGCTCCATGGCTGGCACTGCAGCATGACTGGTTGTGGTATGATGAAAGGCTGCATCACCAGGATTGTAAAGCATTTGAAATCCTCCACATTTTATGAAATACACAGGGGAAAAAAGAGAGGTGTGGCTTTTCATGCATGCCTACTCACTGTGAAATTATTTTTTTTACTCAGTGTTAAATAGTACTGGTATTTTTAAGTATATATTTAATGAATATAACACATTTTAACTCCTGCTAAAAGATAGAAATATGTAATAGATTCTGACTCTACAGCTATTTAAATCCAAAAGACTAGACCTAGTAATCTCACGTTCATTTACACTCTGGAATCTGGTACAGATCTACTGACACCCTCAGCCAGTATTGCTGTAGCTACTGGAATTAGAGTTGACTCTGTTTTTCCGGTTTTAATCTGTTCTTCCCCAAGAGGTTTTTAGGATAGCATAAGGATAGGATAGGATTAGGATAGGATAGGCTAAGCATAGGATAGGATAGGCTAAACATAGGATAGGGTAGGATAGGATAGGATAGTTCCGTTGGAAGGGACCTACAATGATCACCTAGTGCAACTGCAATTCTCCTGGGCAGTAACTGAACTGGAAGGGCAGCAGGTAAGGCTGCAGCCCCAAAAGCCATATAAATGTTACCAGCTATAGAAGCATTCTTTTTTTGAAGGGATGCTGGTGCTCACACCCCGTCCTGTGTTTCAGAGGGAGGTAGACATGTCATGGCAGTGAGGATCCAAAGCTCCAAGCACCCAGCAGGCACTCAGATGCTGGGTTGCTAGGCCAGGGTCTTCCACAGACTCCAGAATGTGCTTTGAAACCCCTTTCTTGGGGGTGGAGGACTATATGTTTGTATTAAACTGCATTAAAGCTATCCTGGAAGAATGGCCCTTCTTACTCCCCCATTGCCTTAACAGGAGCACAGGGTGCAGATTATTAGTGGTTTCTTGGAGCTGGTGTGACACGTGGGACTCCACTTTGCATGTGCCCAAGACTAGGATAAGCAGGCGTGTGGCTTCTGGAGCATGTGCACACAGGCATTCATATAGCAGCTTTTTGTTTAAACACTCTCAAAAATAAGAGCTGAATTGTGAAAGGGTATAGCCTCCCCACAGCTCTCCTTCCTTTTCAAGAAGGGGTAGCTGGGCTGAAACACCCAGTTTTACCTGCTGAAACCCACCCTTGTGTATTTGGAAACCTGTGCTTTGGATTGCATCCAGCCAAGAGAGTCTGTGAGAGCTTAAGTTTTCCATTTGGAAGAAAAGCATGGTGATTTGTCTGTAGTACGAGAGTGCTCTCTTCTGCCTCCAGCTCCTGAAGCAGCCGGAGGGTTGTTTTGAGGGGTTGCTCTCAGGGGGCTGTCAGCGGCATGGCCTAGGCGGCGGGAATTGGCCCGTGGTGAAATTGGACCCTAGGAAGAGTCCCCGAGTGGAGGTCTGGAGGGTGAGCAGAGCCTGTGGAATGGTTGGTTGTTACGTTTCAAAACATCCTATCTTTTAATACAGCGAGTGCCAAGAGCAGAGACCATCAGGCAAAACAAACACAACTGTGCAAAACAAACCCAGTTACCAAAGCAAGCACTGGCTTGCTGTAAAGACGCCCCCCTCCTTTACTGGAAAAGGAAAACATTGATGTAGGTGTTTACATAGGCTGAGTACTGGAGGATTGGCTTTGCTATTAAGTTTCGTGGCTTTCGGTGTTCTGTGTGGCAAGCTTTATTTAAACATAGGGGACAGAAGGGACTTGTTTATTTTGTTTATTTGTTTGTTTGGGATTTTCTTTCTTTTTCTATGCCTTTTAGAGGGCTGAAGAGTTTATTGTGTGTGAAATGCAGGAAGAGTCTAAATGAACACCAGATGAGAGGAAACAGACTGAGGAAAATTAGGGCTATTTGCTACCAAAGGAAGTAATCATTGTACATACATTAAATTCCAATCTCTAACTGAGAGTGTGGTTTTCTGTGCAAGAAATCTGACTGTAGAGTAAAAAAAAAAAGGAAATATGTGGAGTCTTCCCAAGTTTGAGCTTTCAAAATGGGGGTTTGGTGTACTGGTGGTAAATAAGGCAGGAGGCAACTTTTACTGAAGCAAGTGCTGAGGGTGGCTGGAGAGTGTTCTGCGCCCCCATGCTTCCCACCATAGTGGAACGCCATTTTGTGACTCTGTGCAGAAGGGTAAAAGAGATTTTCATACGTCTATTATTTGTAGGAAACGTTTAGTGTGACTTTATAATGAGAATATAAATTCCTTACAAACTTTCATCTGCCACGTTGTCAGCTCATCCATCATTAGAGATGCCTGACTCACCCTTACTTATTATTTACCTGTAAGTCACTGCTGGAACTGCTCCTTTAGGATACATTGTCCATTTTCGGCGGAGATAACCATTACCTAATAATCCCCTTAACTGTCTTGGAAAGGTGAGGGTTCGAGTGGTCGCAGGGGGGCTGCTGGCTGCTGGGGTTGTTCTTTCCTTGGTCCCTGCAGACTAACGGCAGGGTAGGTGCACATTTTCATTTCACTGGTGGGAGGCAAAATCACTAGTTTTAGTGACAAACTATTTAGAGCGAGAGCCAGTATGAATTGAATAAGGACCCTCACAGGGAGGAGTGTGTAATACATGAGCTCAGCTTACAGAGGTGCCTTAAATCAGCCACAAATTTGACATTACTACTTCTTTTAAACAAAACAGTGTGTTTCTCATTCCTGCAAGCTGGCAGACACCCTGTTCAGTTCAGTTACTTCAGCAAGGACATAGAAAGATTTTTTTATTATTTTTTTCTTTGGCAGTAGAAAAACTGTAGCCTGGAGGCATGTTGCTTTGACAGATTGGGGTTATATGGTTGAAGCTGACCTATGCAGCTTCCTTCCCCTTCCCCCTTCTGGCAGGCGGGATGAAGCACGTATGATTGGAAGTGGCTATCCTTATTTTGCTCTTTATCTGATGGAAGGCCACCACAGTAGTCAAGAAGGGCTTGTTATAGATTTTGCTCTTCCTGTGAGGGATGCTTGAAAGCTCAGTGAATAACCTGTAGAAATAAAATATAAGATATTTTGGCTGTGTGGGAGGGAAGCATTTAATCACAGCAAAGAACAGGGGATTGCACAGTCAAATAAGCAGTTCTTGGCAGATTTGAGAGACCAGCAGTAGAAAGAAAGAAGGGTGTATTGAATGGGAGTGTAGGAAAGAATAAATGGAAATGAACTGAAGAGAGATAATAGCATCATATTTAGAATCTGTCACTTTATCAGAATTATGTTGACTGGTTATTAACAAAAGAGAAGGAATTGGTTTTTTAGAGGAAGAAGAGTTTCATTTCCCCTTCATTAGCTGAGGAATCTGCTGACAGGAATTACAGCAGAATATTACTAAATGGGGGCTTCAGCCACTCCCTCTTGTCTGCCAGAAAGGGTTATTTTTAACCCAAATCTGCTCAGTGACTGCGTTTGCAGCATGGCCCTGCAAAAATAAAAAAAACAACCCAAAACTCTGCCGGCAAAACTAAGGCTGCTTTGTGCTGCTATGTGAGAATGGGAAGGAGAGGTCCGGGGTGGGAATCCTGTAAGGCAGCAGTGCCCCTGACGCCTGTGTCATGAAAATATGCCTCAAGTTAACTATTGTCCTCTGACCTCAATCCATGCTGAAGCAGGGGCTTTGCATAATCATTGAAGGAGATGGTTCCTGCTCCAAAAGATGTTATGTTTTGAATTGCCAAAATAGACAAAGGAGACATTGTCAGCCCTTCCCACATGGAGACAGAGGCATAGAGAGAGAGAGTTGTCTGGGGCACATAGGCTAATTTTGACAGAAGGGGTACTTACGCTCCAGTTTCCTGAATTCATTTGTGCAACTATGAGATTGCCCTTCCTTTCTAATGCTGGATTTTTTTCTTCATGAAACTTCAGTTCTAATACAGAGTTGTTTATCAAAAACATTGTTTCATTTTGCGGTTTAATAAATACGCTTTCCTCAGACAAAACTGTGCAGCTAGCATGCAGATCCAAGTTGTGACACTGAAGTTGCAAATACCCCAGGGAGCTTCAGGTGGATTTTCACGTTGGGACTGCCAGGGACAATAATGCAAGGAAAGGCAGAGGTGTGACTTCACCTTCTGCTTTTCCTTGTCCTCCTGGGGATCACAACCCCATGGATATGTAGAAGGGGAGCCTGCAGGAGTAGTAATGCAGTTCTGCCCAGCTTCACAGGGGAAGAAAGAGAGAAGTATCTTTCTAACTAGAATGTCCATTTTTCTTGCTCAAGCTTGTTAACTCCAGGAAGGCCAGTGAGAATTGGCATTGCACGACCAAACTGGGGCTGTTTGGGTTTTTTATGAGGCAGTATTGAGTGGAACCATCTGGGCTAGGAGAAGACCACACTTCTGAAATGAGCCTTTAGGAATACTTAAGTAAAGTAGCTGTCTGGGGCACCATGCTGAAGGGAAGGGCACTCACAGCTGCATGTATTTTATGGGCTTATTTTATCTCTGATGACAAAAGAGAACTTACTAGTCATGTGGTTCCTCATAAATTTCAAGCCACCGCTGACAAGTGGCACTGCCTGTGTTCTCCACCACGCTGGCACAAAGTTCCCCCAACTTTCTGGCTCGCCATGTTAATAACACTGCTAATGGGTGATGCTTTAGAGAGATAGCTAACTTAGTGGCAATCCCAAGTTAAAGTTCGACAATGGAAACTTTGGTACCTTAAGAACCTTGGGTGATTACTTCCATGGTCATCCATCTAATATCAGAGTGGCTCAACTCTCTGGTTCCTGAGGCTCCAGTCTTCCTAAAGGTGTGCTGTTCATTTTCCCGAGAGCTGAGTGAATCTGCACCGCTGCAACCAAGATCCTTCTAGAAAGCTAAATGCAGGTTTGGGAGCATAACTGTCAGTATGTCAGTGGTGCACCTCAGCTAAGGCAGTTTAAGCTGTTCTTTTGCATTCCAGTCTCTGCTTTGTTTTGTTTTTTAATTTATGCCCTTTTTGGGGGCAGCTTCCTAAAGTACCTCAAGGGGCCTGGTTCTGTTGCCTGTATTTCAGTTTCCAAAGAGGTATCTTGTTTCCGTGTTAGGAGGCCAGCTCGCCTCCTTCAAATACTTTTCTACGTGACAGACCTGCAAAGGGACACATCAACTTTGGTATAATTTCAAAAAATGTAACCTATTTTACTATGCTTTCTATTCACTGAGATGAATCTTACAGATCGCTCGTGGTAAAATACATACCAGTGCATCACCTCAACTAAACTAATAGCTCTTATAGTGCAGGTGTGCAGAAAGAAATACTTGCTCCTTCCCCTCTTTTCAATCTATGTCCCCTTGAAGCTGTCTCTGTTTCAAAGGACCCTAGAAGCTTTGCATGATATTTATTAATCTGATTTACTAATAGACTCCTAAAGTTTAAACAGAGATACGGGAAGAAAAGACAAACTGGACGCAGACTTACAGCAATCAGATTTACGCCAGCTCTGCCACAGACACCCTTTTGACTTCATGCACATCATTTAATATTCGTGGTTCCCCTGTCTACAAAATGCAAATACTAATTCTTCTTTTTTTCCCTATCCATGCTTGTATAGATCTCAGGTTTGGACAGGAATCAGCTCCTCCTGTATCTCTGGATGCCTGACAAATGAGTCCCTGATCTTAGGTGAAACTTCTAGTTGCTTCTGGAAGCCATATAATAATAATTGGGCTTCAACCTGTTTCAGGAAAAAAGGCAACCTTTGGATTACATTGGTGTAAATAAAACGTCCACTACAGTTCACAAGTCAAAAAATGCTGGTAGTGTTTAGCGTCAGTGTCTGTCGCTTGAACATCTGGCATTCATCATTGCTTTCCTTTTCCTTCCACTGTCATATTTTATCCCCATCTGTTAGAGGTTTCTTAGCACTGTCTATATAAATTATAGCTGCATCTCAGTCTGGGTAGTTGAATCATTACAGGCTGCAATGTAAATGAAGGAAAAAAGAGGTAAATATAAGGGAGGTGTTGCTCTTATGCACTCTGCTCCCCTTCTTTCTCCCCTCTCCTTGTACACAGACAGTACTAGACAGTAGTACTAGACAGTGGGATACCCCAGCTATGAAGAGAGAGAGAAAAGTTTCCAAGAATAGCAAATGTTTTTACCAGCCCTAGTTCTGAAGGTAGAAAGCAGGAGAGGAGTTGGAGCCAGAGTGGACACCCATTGCCGTTGTTGGAAAGACCAAAATTTACTGCTTTGGAACAACCCTTCAGCAAGTTAATAATAAATTGGGAAAGCAAACATTCCTTAAAATCAGACTTCCCGGGCAATGTCTTTGATGTATTTTCTTAAAATTAAATTACTCTTATTGCAGTAATTTAGGTTACTGCTAGGAATAATAATATTGAAGGTGTTAGGAAAATATGGGTTAGTTAATATTAACCACAGCAAATTTTTTTCTTTTTTTTTTTTTCTCAAAAACCTGTGCCATGCCCTCATAACGGCCGCCCCATCCAGCTCTCCCAAGCCATGCCAGCAGGACAGCAAGCCATAGCAGCATTCCAAAGATGCATTTCTGGTGGGGGAATGAATCCACCACCACCCCTACACAAAGTACTTCCAGTAGCATGTGCCCAGTACCCTGCCAAAGCCAGGTGCTCCCGTTTGCACAGGGTCACACAGCCCCATGCGCTGGGAGCACATGTGGATTTAATTCCCTGTCAGCTTTAGCAACTAGAGAAGGTACTTCCTTGTTCTAGAAACACTCGGAGACACCGTAGTCCCACGCTACGGGAAGTTAGTGAAAAAAGGCCCATTTCTCTCTGTCTGGAGAGGGTTGTTGCAGAGTGCCATCACTGTCAATCCCAGAACTTTATCCAGGCTCAAGGTAAGCTGAAGCAAGGATGGCCCGTGTCACTATGCGTGTACCTCCTGACTGTCTTGCTTCTCCCTCCTTTTTAGTCTTGTGTATCAAAAGTATGTTTGAATTGACAGCAGATTAGCTAAAATGAGAACAAACTGGTGCTGCTATTGCTGGTTGTCAACTCTTGCTTTCTCTTTCTACAAAACATACTGCATTCCTGATTTCCCGTTACTTTTCACTTATGTTCCTGTGGTGTTATCCTGCTACTTGGTGCAGGCTCCCAGGTTTCAGCTCAGCAACCAGATCAGTCGAGCAGTAGGTGTCTTGGTCTGCATCTGCACAGAATGAAAACGATAGGCACAGCTCATAAAGAGCGCAGTTGCTGGGCTGTCCTGCAGAGCAAGTCCTGGCTGATTCAGAGGGCACGTTGTCTTGTGAAAGGCCAGGCAGTCCCTAAAGCCACAGTTGCTCTCTGAAGTTGGTAGATCAGTTGAATCTGATGATTTGTTCTGACATTACAGTCTGTTGCTGGAAATGGTGAAAGCTTTACTACTTGGCAAGACTAAAATGGTGGGCAATGTGAAAGAGAAACACGGGTCTAACGTTGCACAAACTACTTTGCATGAGATATTGCAAGAAGAAAATAATCCAAGAATACAGTGGAACAGATGCTGTGATGTTGATTTACTCTTGTCTTTTTAATATCTGCACTCGATCTCAGTTTGCCAAGCATCTTTCTTGTTACTAGCAGAATGTTTATTTTATTTTCTTTTCTCTTCTTCTTGTAGAAAATTTTACTACATCACACTGCTGAGAGGACCCTGTATCTCGTTACCTCAGCGAATGGCGTCACGTCCAACGAGGAGCTACTTGGAAGACCTCCTTGCATATGTGTGATGGCAGGACACCAACTCCTGAAGAGCTGCCGTCGTGCTACGAAGGCACGGACTGGTCAGGCTGCACGCTGCAGGAGTTCATGGATTGCCCATATAATTTGGCCAACAACCGCCAAGTGAGGATGTTGGCCGACTTGAGCTTAGTGGGCTGCTACAACATGTCTTTTATCCCAGAGAACAAGCGAGCACAGATCCTGTTGGAGAGCGCAAAAAAGAACCTCAAAGACATGGCCTTCTTCGGCCTGACAGAGTTCCAGAGAAAGACTCAGTACCTGTTTGAGAGAACTTTTAATCTGAAATTCATCCGGCCCTTTATGCAGTACAACAGTACCAGGGCAGGAGGGGTGGAGGTGGATAATGACACCATCCGGAGGATTGAGGAGCTCAATGACTTGGACATGCAGCTCTATGACTATGCAAAGGACCTCTTCCAACAGCGCTACCAGTACAAACGGCAGCTAGAGAGGATGGAGCAGAGGATAAAGAATCGGGAAGAGAGGCTTCTTCACCGGTCCAATGAAGCACTTCCCAAGGAAGAGACGGAAGAACAAGGACGCTTGCCCACTGAGGACTACATGAGCCATATTATAGAGAAGTGGTAGCCTAGGCAGACTTTTATATTAACGATATTCTAGGGTTTCCATATAAAAGATCATGGAAGTAAAAGTACAAAACCAACAAAAAATATTTTATTTAAAAGCAAGTCTGTAAAACAGAAGATAGATTGCTTCCTTAAGCATAGGGTCTTTTTACTGTTTCTTACAAGACCGATGAGATTCTTAAAAAAAAAAATAAATACATAAAAATAAAAAAGGGGTCAACATTATAATGCAGAGGTGAAAAATGCACAAATGCAGTTACCCGCTCTTAAGGCCAAATACAAAAGAATGTTTCTTATCCTCAAATGGCAGAAGTAGGATTTTAAAAACCTGTTTATCCCCTGAGCATAATGATACAAAGACACAGAACTAAACCCCGAGGAAACGGAGGTTTTCTTTTGTGGGTGCTTTTGGAGGTGGGATGGCAATTGCATTGCTTGTAAGTAAATGATAACGGTGACTAAGCTGAGGGTGTGCTCTCCTGGCAGGCTGTGATCTGAGCAGAAGAGTGGTCACTTCGTTTCAGCTGGCAGCCACTGCCAGAAAGTAGAGCACCATAAAAACAGAAGAAGACAACAAACATCAGAGGGTGAGAAACATTAAAGCAAATTGACTATGGCCTAGGATATGTACTTAGCACAGTGGTTTTGATACATTGCACTGGTATCACATGCACATGCGCAACTTCATCACAAAAATAATAGGGAATTCATGCACAGAGCTCCTAGATTCATTTCACAGGCAGGTCCCAAAACAAGTTAAAAGCCGACCAAATTCCACATAGGCTCAAACATCCACTCACATGCCATCCTGTCACCCTACACAACTGCCACTCATGCCTTCATCAGTATTATGCATTAACAGCACATGAAAACCCTATCCTACATACTAAAAAGAAGGAAGAAGAAGTTAAATAGCATTACTCCCTCATAGATCTGCACGACAAGTTCCAGGAAGACCCTGCAAATAATCAGTCATTAATGGCAACATGATTGGGGGTGGTTTTGTTTTGTTTGTTGCTATGTGAAATACTGAACTAGAACAAGCATTCAGACGTACCCATATCTGTATTTTTTTCAGTTATTTTTACTTGCTTTTATCAAGAGATAGTGGGCATCAGCCTGCTTCCAGTGAAGTCACTAGAACTGATTTAAGAGGGAACAGAATGAGGCTCTGTTCCAGAGCTGTGAAAATTTCTGACTATGGGTCTGAATTAATTATGAGACAGTGCACATTGTCTTTTGGCAGAGTGCCTGTTCTGCAGCTCTTACTTTAAATGAACAAGCTGTGTTCATAAAACTGGAAAGGGGAATCATGGATAATGTTTTTTTAGTCTCAGACCACTTTCAAAGCAGAACTCTTTCAATGCTGTTTTTTAGGGACTCATGCGGGTTTAATCCTCCAGTGTGGTGATGGTCTAACCAGGTTCTGCTTACTGACTTTTGAGTCATAGAACAACAATGACTTCTCTAATTCCTCTTCCCACTCACCAAATTAACGTATGGCTTATTTTCTTGCTGTTGCAAGCATTTCTTTGTTTGGCTGGAAGCATGGAAATGAAGTAGTTTTTGCCTGTTTCATGTCTCACCCCATTATTACTCAGCCTGTAAGACCTGAACCAGCTATTGTTTAGGGTAAACTATGAACCAAATGGAATATGATTTAATTTTCAAAGGCCATGTTAACTGTGGATCAAATACGGCATTGAAATCACCAGAGGAGAGGCAGGGAGCTGATGCATTCAGCTTTAGCATGTTGTCTTTACAGTGTCCCTTTCCCATCACACGAATCCACTGAAGTGCTGCTTGTTTTGTATTTTAATTTGCTCGCTCTGCCTCTGTACACAGTTTCCAACAGTTTCAAATTCAGACTGGGTTTTGCAAAAGAGGTGGCTGCCCTAAGCAGAGGAGCTGCCTTGTTTCTTCTGTGTACACCCTGGGGGATACACCTTGCTTTTGGAGATGTTCTTCTCCAGAAGAGTGAAGATGACTAAAAAGAACAGAAAATACAAACAGCACTTTGGGCTCAAATACAGCCCCATTACACCCCCGATCCAAAGTCGAAGGATGGCTTTCCTATTGATTTTGGATTAATTTTGATCGGGTCTGCATCCTGGTGCTGCAAAGTGCCCAAGCACACGCTCATCCATCTACAAGCACAGTGGGACGTTGTTACCCCTGCATTTGGCTAATACTGGTATTTGCTAGTGGTGTCGCTGTCTTTAAGGTTCTGCCACAAAATGACCCCTGTTCCCAGAGATGTGTCGCTTGGCCATAAGCATTTTCTCCTATAGCTGGAAAGTGGGAAGCAAAATTAAGCAATTTTCTCTTGTTGGCTTGGGGGCAGAAGGTATTACAAATCCATTTGCTCATCTCTTAATTCCAAGACTGGGGGGAGCTATGTCTGCTAGTTCCCAGTGCTTTTATGTGTTGCTGTAACTAAAGAAAACATTTATATTTTAAAAATGCAATTTTACAGGCTGTTTACCCACAAAACCAATACACAGGATATAAAAAGCAACTGTTTTATATGCACAGTTTCCAGCTTTCCCCAAAGGCTTTTCACTGTGCGTCCTGCGTTATGGATCCATAATGCACAAATGGTTACTGCAGCTAATCCATATTTGAGGTGCACATTGGCGCAGCTCTGGCAGGGCTGTGCGGGAATGCCCAGGCAGGTCTGCGTGTGCCGGCACTGACTTCTGAGAGCCATTCTGTACCAAAGGCCAAATTCTGCCCCTCAAAGGGGGACAGTAAACAGGATGGTGTATGATTAGGACTGGCATAATTTGGCCTGATTTGCCTGAGTTGGTTCTGTGTTGTGGGCTCTGAGTAACCAGCTGGATTTTAATGGATCTATCTGCAGCATTCTCTAAATCAGAGGCAGCCTCTGACCCTAGAAGCATGTCAGTAGAAGACCTTGTTCCAACATTTTCTTTGTAATATATTACAGTAACAAGTAAAAGAAATGAATCTTGAAAACTGTCTTGTTAACAGTTTCACTTCAACCCACAAAAGGAGGGCTGACCTCAGCTTAGCGCTGAGGCAGAAATTTCTAGATTCAAATCCTGCACCCAACAAATGCCTCAGTTTCTCCACCTGTACATTGGGAATCACAAATTTACGGACTGTAAGGAGGTACTCCCAGGTATGAGAAGTATTTGGCACTTTGAAACAGATTCTAAGTATAGGAAATTAAGAGAATGACCCGAAAGCCATCACTTGCCCTGGCTGCTCTGCTGGTCTGTTTACGGCTGTAGGCCATGCTTTAATTTATTGGAAGTGCTGTGTGCCAGAGCATGGGTTGCAGGACATACCTGGCACTACTTTCTTCCTTTAGTGGGTTTAATGGAACATTTTTAACATAATGTGAATGTAGTTTTTTGTGATTTATATGTACTACAGTTTAAAGTGGTACAATTTCTTTTATTTTTAGGACTGATTATTTGATGCTACAATAACATGAAAAATGTATGTGTAGTTTTAAAATGAATGGAGAGCAACGGCTTTAAGGCACTCCAGCAGAAGTAGTGGCCAGATAGTACATTCTTGCTCAATATGTGCCCCTTTCTTCCAAAATGTTTTTTCCCTGTGACTTCCAGATGCACTGAGACCTTCTTCACTACATAAAGTTTCTTCATGGGGCCCGGCAATGCATCATGATCCAGGTCAGGATAGGCGAGTGCTGGGTACACGGAGGCCAGGCAAAAGATTATGACTTGTCTCTTACTGGTTGGTGAGGCAGTTGCCCTTGAATTCAGATTTTACCTGGTCCTCTGACACTCGGATGCTTCTCCATCCCACAGTGTTTCTGCCATGGTTCCAGGGATACCCTGTGAAAAGCCTTACAAAAGCTGGGGCTGTGTAAGGGTTTATACAGTCAGCTGTGCTAGTGTGAGTGAGTGTTTTGGACAGGCAGATATGTGGTACCAGGCCAAGGATGATGGCTCTTAGTCTCTGCCGTCATACACTGTGCTGACCCTTGCACATCCGCAAACAAGGGTTATGATCGGGGGATTTCCCAGCAGGTTCCATTCCTGCTTTGGGAAGGTGGAAACGCCAAGGCAGGCTGCACTGCTGAGAAGAAGGAGGTCTTTTCTTGCTTTTAGCCACCTGAACAGTGTTAACTTCACTGCTTGGTAGGTGTAGTTGCTGAATAAAACTTTTTATTGCTCATTTGTCTCATCCCAGCTAGCTCTGTGGAAGGAGTTTGCCTCCTACTCCAACGTTTCCCAGACAGTCAGATGTCACCTTGTACCCCACCCAGGTCACAAAATGCAGGACTGACTGGTAAGGTTGCAGCCCCA
Organism: Gorsachius magnificus; assembly: GCA_034008185.1. Classification (NCBI taxonomy): domain Eukaryota; kingdom Metazoa; phylum Chordata; class Aves; order Pelecaniformes; family Ardeidae; genus Gorsachius; species Gorsachius magnificus. Next base: position 23,109,020 of record CM067087.1, on the reverse strand, counting down.
GGCTGTCATGGAGTTCAAAGTCATCATCAACAAAAAAAAAACAACCTCTTGACAAAGGATCAGTGTGAATTTCTGGCCTGCCTGAATTTCTCCCTCCGTGCCCAACACTTAGGAATAAATGGGGAGCACTTCAGGTTGATGTTTTTTCCACCCCATAGTCCCTTACTTACTTACAAAACTGGGATGGCAATGGAAGCAGCATAAAGAAGATCCCAACAAGCTTTTGAATTCTCTCTCCCGGGGCTGTCCTGTAGGAGCAGAAAGGGCAGCGCAGTCGCTGAGGATATGAACAAGGCAAAAGGGCCACCACAGTGACGGGACGGGCAGATGCCAGTTAGGAAGTTTTCCTTCTGAGCCCTTCAAATCACTTCACAGAGACCACTGAGCAGCTACAGAAGGTAATGACACAGAACAGGGCCTGACCAAGATTCATATCCTGGCGTTAAAAGCTCTCTAGCTTCTTACTGACCTTTAGAGTTACTGAGACCCTCCCATACCCTGTAGAATTTTCCAAACGTCACAAAAATGGGTAACGCTATGGGAATTTGCAACTCAGACTATGCTAAATGTTGTATTTCCAGGGCTGTACCTTGGAAGGCACCTCATACTATCTGCTGGATGCAAATCACAGGGCTGGCTGCATTATCTTTTTTTCTTGTTTTCACTAATATTAGCAGATCACGTTCCAGAGGCAGAAGTGAATGCAGGATTCACTGCCTGATAGCCAAGCCTAAAGCACAGGTCAGTTAGCAGCAGTTCAGGTAAACCAGCGAGCAGCCGAGCTCATCTCTGCACACACAATCTGAGCGATCTGCGGGTGTTTGTTTTGCCCCATCTAGAGTTCTGCCAAGGTGAATGCAGTCCTGATAAGCACATGGGTATTAAAGCCTGTATTGTCCCAGCTCCAGGTGGTTTTCTCTGTAATTTTTAGCCATGCAAGCTGAAAAAAACCAAGATTTGCAAATGAGTCTGTCTCATCCCTCAAAGCCCCACAATTCCCCCTCCCCGTTTTCTCCCAGGTGTCAATTCTGCAGACTGGATTGAGAGAGTTGTACTATAATGAATAATTTTATATTCAAATGGTTTACTGAGCATGATTTGTTTTGTACATATTGGAATATGATTTAACTTATTTTTATTGCCCCTTTTCATCTTTTTATTCATAAGGAAAAGACAAAAATCCCCACCCTCTCTCAATGTGAAGTTCCTCTGCATTTGTGTGTAGTCTGCCAGGCAAACACACAACATCCACAGGATTTCTCACCATCCCTACTGGTGTCTGATTTTATTTTTCATTGTCATTTGGTTTTGTCTGAGGCTTTGCTTATGTTGCCTCTTCTGTCCTCTCTGCTGCATGGTCTGCACAGGGAAGGGAAAGGGCAATGCAGGCAGCACTTTCCTTTTGTTTCTCCTCTCTTTCTTGGGTGCTTTACCTACCAAGGAACTCAGTTCTTAACTTGTAGGAGTTGTGTGACTGAGGGTAAAAAAATACAACTGTCCCCCCACACACCTTCCATCCTTCGTATCGTAGATCAAACAGATTCAGCTTCTCCGAAAGTGATTGTGGCTGGAGTCATTCCATTGGGCTGAATGTGTATGGTTTGCACTTTTCTTTCCACTTCAGGAATTTAAAAACAACAAAAAATAAAAGACAACTCTAACTTGAGCCAAGTAACAATTAAAGCTTTATATATTTATTTATAGCATCTTACAAAAAGTGTTAAAAAGGTTTTTTCTTTTCTTCCACAAGAAAAATTGGATTAAAAAAATAATCATCTAATTGTTGTCTAGATCAAGAATGAATGTTAGCAGATGAAATAAACCCTAAAACTATGAGCATCTGTCGTGTGTGTTGTCCTTGCATTGGCCTCTGGATGCTGTTTTAGTGTAATATGTTTTGCCTTCCTGTATTACAGAGGGATGAAGCTGCCAGTGCAGTTGACGGAGAATATTTGTTTTCTGCTAAAAAACCAGACTCCTAACACAGAAATATTCAAGCAGAAACTGCAGTCTGTTTATTCCAATTGTTACATTTGAGCCAACATTACAAAAAGCCCTTAAACCTCCTATCATCTTTAATAAATTAATTACCCTTAATACTACAGAGTCCTCTGTTTTCTTTTTCACAGTCACTGCAATAAACAGATTCGCAGGCAATAAATGGTGGTCACAATACCAGAGATTACAGAATAATTAACAGAAGGGTTTTTGTTTCACGTTCAGAGGTACTTTCACCAAATGCAACCTGTGAAAACATCCTCCAGCTACAGACCGAAATAAGCCATGCACCTTTGGTACATGGAGAGTTAGGAGTAAGAGGACGACGATACAAGCGCTTTATGGCACCCTAAGTGAGAATCGCGAGGTGTTACGCCGCGCCACGAGCCTGCTGCAGAAGCAGCCCTCATGGCCCGCTCCGCCGGCTCGCGGCCCTTTGCCGGAACGAGGCGCCCGTTCCTCCATCGGGCTGTCGGATTTAACCTGCCACTGACGCCGCCTCCTAACCCTTACTGGAACGGGGCTTTTATTAACCTGCTTCCGTTTACTTCAGAGTGAGAACCAGCTCCGCTCGACGCCGCTCGCAGGGGCAGAAAGTTCCCGAAGCACCGGGAGCCCCGCTCAGCCGCGCCGCCCCTCAGCCCTAAAACGGCGGCGGTGGCGCAACGGCTTCGTCTCTCTCCTCCGCCTCCCTGCCCCGCCGGTAAGCGTCGTCCCGTCCCGCCTTTCTGGTGGGGGCCGTCTGGGCCCCCGAGGAGGGCGGAGCACCGGGCCCCCGCGCTACCCCGTGCTTCCTCTCTGGGTGGTAGGGCCCGGCGGCCCCGCGGGGGCTGCGGTACCAGGCTGCCGGTGCGCCAGGCCCGGCGTGGTGGGAGCTGGCGCAGGGGCTCCCCGCGGCGCCCGGGACGTGCTCTGCAGCCCGCGGAGCTCGCTGGGGTTTGTGCGCATGGCTTCTCTGGCGGTCGCTGCAGCCGTGCTGCCCCTCAGAAGGGGCTTTGGGTAGCAGCTGAGCCCCCTCCTGCAGTTTGCTTGCATGGGACGTTACCCGCTGATGTCGCTTTCCCACTAAGCAGGGTAGGCACCAGCAAGCCCAGTTACCTTAATTGGGGCAGGCTGTGCATGAGTGGGGGCATTCCTGGTGCTGGGACCTCGGCACTTCTGTAGTGTGGAGCCCCAGAGGCTGGTGGCCTGTGGTCCTTCCAGAACTTTAAGGGGGTGAGGCAGGTCGTTCTGCTGTATGGACTCCTGCACTGTGGTGGTGGTACTGCTTGAAAGTGCTATTTTTTTCCTTTACCTTCCTTTCCCAAAAGCCTGAAAGATACTCTTGTCACAAGAAGTCTGTGGAGGCAAAATGCTTTCATTTGCACGTGGTCTTTCTGCCTTATCTTTAATATGGGTCTTCCTCTCGATGGATGCTAGAAGCCTCCAGGACAAGGAGGGAGGATAGCAAGCAGATGGAAGGAAGGCTTCTTCTATTGCAAGAACTGGTGTAGGAAGGAGAAGGGAGCAGAAAGGATGCTGAAGGAGGGTTAAAAGAAGCAGGGAAATTAGTTACTGAGGGGAGATTCTCCAGAGTTGTGTTTTTTTTTTTCTTGGTCACACTGATGATTGTTCAGTTTCCTTATGCCTGAGTCCAGGATGTTCCTGTTCCTACTGTATTTAGTCATTTTACACTGTCCAGCACTGCCTCGGGGGGATGCGCTGCCTCAGGTTAATTGGAAGGTGCCCTCCTTTACATCCTGCTGTGACCCTAGCAATACGCAGCCCCTGGCTGCTCTGCTGCCCCAGGTGGCAGCCAGCTCTTCCGAAATGGAAAAGCTGATCCTGACCGTACCATATCAGAGAAGGTGGTGCTGAGCTCTTGTCAGAGGGTTGTGTTTTGTTTTTCTGGCTCACACAGTCCCACAGAGTTACTTTAACTCTATAATAACATATTTCTGACTGCTGCCTACAGGAGGAGAAAAAGCAGAGCAAGTCTGCTTTAACGCTGTAATGCCAAAGTTTTTCCTCATTGATGTTTGGGTAGCACAGGTTCCTTTTGTCCTTGTTGAGGATTCATGTGTGGGTCCACATAATGCTGAAGAGCCTCTTGTCAAAGAGCAGAAAGAGGGATGGAGATTTCTTGCATAATTAAATGTATATCTAGCAATGACTGCATGTTTCTATTGATTTTGTAAAAGCAGGCAGGCTTTAGGAGAGTTTCATGCATTGCAGTTCGTAACACTTTATGGTGCAGTACTTCTGTGGTGCTTACAGTAGGGATGTAAATAAATTTTTACACAGATAAAATTCTGAGCTTTCTGCAGCTGGAAATGTTCCTGACTGATTTGGGCACATCAGGTCAGACCCTCTCTGCTGCAGGGGGAAACTAAGGCACATTCATACATATACTCAAACAAAAAAAAAATATGTTGTAGGTTTAATGGTAAAGCAGTTTGAACTTTACTATAGTTATTATTTAATAAACTTCAAATTAAAAGGGGTAGCCAATTCATGAGTTTAACAGTATTTAACAGACCATTGCTATTTATCCATTAAAACCATCGGAGGTTGCAATTGAGGAAGGCTTCACTAGCAAGGCCCTGTGTGCTTTAATTGATCTGGAAAGTAAGTGGCTTGGAAAAAAACCCATACATGTTCACATTTTGCAAGCATTATCTATAAGCCTAAAATGAATAAAATTATCAGTCTCAATATTAATCAGACTGTACTGTAGCATATTCAGTGCTCTGGTATGTGATGCTGTTTCTTATGTCTTAGAAATTCTTTGCCCAGCATGATTTTACTTATTTCTCTCTTCAGTGATGCTCTTCCCAAAAGCTTTTTTTTTACCCTGAGTGCTTTCATGTCGCTGCCTTAGTCTTGCCTGCTCCCTAGTCTTGCTACGCAGAAGGCTTGTCCCCAGTGATGGAAGACGTGCAACATCTCAAGCAGGGATCTTGTGCCCTTTGCATAGGGAGCCGCAGAACCAAGATTCCAAAACTTTTTAATCGATATCCAGCCAATAACACAAGGGAAAAGTTGAATACCTGTCCTCCAGGAGCTGGGAATGGATGAGTGATAGCAGTGCTTTGCAGATGTTTAACGAACTAGATGTTATTTGTGTATTTATTGTGCTCTCCCCACTAATAATATCATTCTGTCAGGCTATGGTTATGGAATCCAGATGTTTTTGCAATAAATGAGTGATAGTGATAAATAATGAGCATTTAATTCATGCGGCTTTAATATATTCTAGTTCTTACTGGATTCTGTTTAAAACCTTCTTTTTATTGACTTAAACCAAATGTTATACTCAGTTGTGCTGTAAATAGCAAAGAAATTCCATGTGGCCTAATCTAGTTAATTCAGGCTGGATACCTGATACTGAAATGAATATGCGGTCATCAGTCATCAATTTTCTGGCACAGGCAGTGACAACATGTATAAATCTTATGGCCTTTGTGAGAGAGTAAATAACTTCCCTGTAGAGCCCTTTCTTTGGGATTGTATTATTATTGCCAGACATTGTTCTCTGAAGGAGAATTTGTGCCAAATTAGTGAGTGTTCAGATGTTTTGCATACTACAGCAGCCCCCATCAGTACATGTTTCTACTGGTCCTGTATTCTTTTTGTTCCTTGATATCAAATATTTTTATACTGAATGAGAATTTATAAACTGATGCCAGTTAGCCACAACGTCGTGTAGGCTATTAAATTTTACTGGGTTAATGCATGATCAAACCTTTTTTGTTACTGGAAATATTAAAGCCATGCTGCTTAGTATTGTGTTCTGGGGCAGTTAATGGAGGCTTTGCTCCCAGACTGGAAAACTTGGAGAACAGTGCTACTGGGAGAGATGTAGGACCTTCTGGACTAAGAGATCTGCTGCAAGTCTGTTGAAGTTTCTTAGGTTTTGGTCAAGAGCAAGTGGGGAGTAATTGCAAAGAATTCAAGAGTATGTGGTCATCTGTTTTGAGGGCAGTCTAGCCTTCTGAAGCAGCTAAAATGACCAACATTAAGTTATTTTGAGGCTGGGTGGACTGGAGTGGAGGCAATGGTCCTGTTTGAGGAGAAATCTCTTGGTAGAAACCTGGCTGATGTTATCATGGGACCCTTTATTGCAGCTGTTTTGCATAGTTTTTCATGCATTGATTTTTGAATACTGTTGTGAGGTGAATGATTCCTCTCCTTCACTTGGAAAGCTTGTCAAAGAAAAGTGTGTAAAATTGGGAGCCAGAGTGCTGGCTGGTGGGCTCAGCCTCATCTCTAGTTCTTCATGGTCACCCTTGGAGAGAGAGTTCTATAACCTTTTGGAAACAGCGTTCAATCTGAGCAAATAGTCAGGCTTTTTGTTCCTTCTCTGCAATGTCTTAATAACTTAGAAGTCCTTTTAACTGTCCATCTGCCTGCCTGCCTCTGTTCTGGCGAGTGAGTGCCACGTGCCATGCCATTGCTATCTGTGCTGCAGCTGGCGAGGCAGTGAAAGGCACTGGTGTGGCTGCCTTCTCCAGTGCAGGAACAAACCACGACTGGCTCTGCCAAGACAGCATGCTGAGACAGGGGCATGCCTCAGTGGGCAAAAATGTCAGAGAGTCCTAAACACTGCCCGAACTGAGCAGTTGTGGTGTGGATTGCTTGTGGTACAGTGATGCCCTCCAGCTGAGATGGCTGTTAGCCTGGCAGCGAAGTTTTGCAGATGTTGTTCCTGTGATTCGCTAATAAGTCTGGAGAGGATACTCCCTTCCCTAGAAGTATTTTATTTTTCTGGGATGTTGGCCTTTATTTTGTACTCCATCAGTCCTCCATTGTTGTAAGAGTAAATAATGTCTGTAAATTAATAGTTCATTCTAGGTGCGTGAGACCTATGCACAAAGCTTTTGCTTGGACTTTACTTCACTGTTATTTTTAAGCAATGCTTAAAGTTAAGAAATGCTTCTGGTTCCCTGAGACCATAAGCTTTGACTTTTTATATGTACATTTAAGGACTTTTACAAGAAAATCAAACCATACATATGCAGGGACAGCATGTTGGAAGGAACAATTACAGCAATAAATAAAGCTTTCTGCTTGCATGCTAACGTAACAGCCTTTACTGTCTCCTCATCAAGTGATCTGCCATTTGTTAGCAGTTGCTTGGTAGGGTCTTTCTCCTCTCGGTTTGTGTATATTTTAGTCATCTTGACAAGGGAAAAGAACTCTTTTTAAAGTAGAACCACTTATAATTCACAATGCCTGTAACATCTGTTGCAGGACTAGAATTACAAACCACATCAGCATATTTTGCTGCTTTGTTTTCTCTCTGTTTGGCAGTCTCATTAGCTGTCTTACATTTTTGCTTGTGGGTTGTTGGTTGTGTTCCCCGCACCCTCCTGTGGCCTCTTCGTGAAAACAACTTGCTCTGTCTTCCTCATTCTTTGTAAAGGTAACATGGAGGTCTGGGTTAGCCAAAACCCGCAGTAACTGGCAATGAGAGGACCTGAGGCAGCAGATACCTTTTCTGGTCTTCTTGCATGGGGAGGTGGGATGGGAAGGTGGTAGGTGGGAAGTGATAAGTTCCTTACAGCAGCCCTTGCCTCTATAGTTCACTAGGGAGTCCAGAGCTGCCTTTGGCATGTTAAAAGTGCTTAGGTGTGTTTCTCCCTCTCCAAAATCTGTTTTCAAGTTGTCTGCAGTGTTTTTCCCCCCAGCCCCTCTTCTCATACCAATATTATATTTGCTATTAAGCACAGATGCCTTATGGGAAGAACTAGTAGTTTTGCCTGTGAGGTGTCTGATGCTTTCTGCACTTCCATGTATTCACTCGTGTACTAGCTTCAATAATTAAAGCAAAGTTTGTGTGACTGAAATGATGCTGAAGCATTTGGAAAGCTGGAGGATGAAGGCTGGAGAGGATGTGTATAAGGGAATAAAGGCAGACAAGCTGGTGGTCACCAAAGCATGTAATCCTTTTTAAGGGTAAGATGGAACCCGAAGTGGGAGCACTGTCTTGTACTGGCAACAAAGGCACCGTCACTGAAACCCAGCGGATGTGCTGCTGCTTCCTCACCCTGGTGTCAGACCACATATGGAAAGTTCCCTGCATCAGAGCTGGTGCAGAAGGCTCTGTGGTGGAACTCAACTTCAAGCATCTTTTTGCAAATGGGGCTGTTACACCATAGCTTTAATAACTGTAGCGAGATCACTGACCTTCCTTTCCTTCATGCCCTTAAAGAGGAGTGCGTGGATTCTTCCATGCTCTGAACCATATCCAAAAAATGGCTACCACCTTCTGGAGAGCGAGGCTGGGGTAAGCGTGGGTTCTTCCTTGCTCCTGCCAAGAAAGCTTAAGCATCCATTACATTTCCTTCACTTTGTACAAGGAGGGGGGTGACAGAAAGGCAGCAGAGCTATCCAGTCATTGTTATAAAGGACCATTTCTTATACATTTACCTTTGCTTTTCCTCTGCAAATTACATGAAAGTAACACAATGCAAGTTTCAGTGTGGAATCATGGAGAAGAGCAGAAGTCAAGAGGTGTCTGTAGTTGCTGTGCTCTAGACCTTCTGCAATCCTGTTTATAAAACAGGTAATACAGAGAAGTGTCTACCTACAGTTAATTGGAAATATGCCAAAGCAGGGTGATACGCAGACTGATGGCAGAGGTGATGCTCTGTGATAAAATAAATGGGAAGGTCGTCTTGATTAATTGCCCCCGGCTTCTCACCCTTACTCTGTCTTGATCTCCCTGCCGTCTTGATAGGCACCTCTAACTCGTCTGCCATGTCAGGTAGTTTCCATTTAAGTGCAAGTAGGTTGAGTATAAGCTAAATTATTCTTCCTGTTGTATTTCTTAAGGTGCTTCATGTTGTTAAATGGTGGGGTGTGGTAATAAAGAATTGCAGGAAAACTTGCTTAAAACACTGGCATAGGAGGGGCGTTTTTCTCATTTGCTTAAGAACTTGATTGTTTCCCTTCTCTGTGGAGCTTCATGCTTAAAAAAACCCCAAAAAACAACAGAGACCTGTCTTGTCTGGGTTTTTTTCACATATCTTATTATTTTGAAATGCTGTGGCATTCGTATCCTAGTTCATTAAGTATGCCCTCACTGTGCCATAAAAACACTGAACACAATGAGACCCTGCCTCAGGAAGCTGTAACTTAAATCATGAGAAAGGAGAATTAGTTCTGCCTCACCCCTGGGCTATGGCATAATCAGTGATCTCTGCATTAACAGTAAGGTAAGATTAAGAGTTTCTCACTGTGTGAGGACCTGAAAACTTGTCTCATTGAGAAGAAATAAAAGCTGGCTCTTGTCAGGTCTACCTTTAGTCCCCCAAAAAGTGAATGTAACTAACTTCAAAAGACTTTCCTTAAGTATTTTTTAAAATGGCCTACTGGGGCATGTAAGAATACAAAATTCCTCCTTAAAATTATTGTCACCCTGTTTAAATACCCAGTTAATCTATCATGCTTTTCTGATCTACAGAGCAGGGAATGAGCCATAATTTTTGCAGGGACAATGATTTGATGACACTGATGGGGAAGACTGAACTCTCAAACTCCATTAGGGTGCATGAATCACAAGATTTTTCTCACAAGTTAATTAGTCATTTTTCCTAATATAATGAAGTTCTGGTTTTGATCCTAGAATTTCTGTCTCTTGTCAGATTTATTATCTCCAGATGGACTGTTCTTTTTCCTCCCCTAAAACTTTCTCATATTATGAAGTGAGGTTTTTATAAGTGTACAAAATATTAGTTTCTTTTCTTTGAGAAAAACTTGCCAAGGTTATACCCTATTTCACACAAGTAAAGAGTTGAAACTACGGCTTGGAGTTTCATAGGCAATTATACACAGAACATGATGAGTTGATTTACACTCTAGATAGAGGGTATTAGAACCTGAGTGAATATCAGTTACTGACTTAAAAGCAGAAGATAATGTTGAATGTCACTAATTGCTGCTCTTTGAGCGAGTGCTGCTGTGGAGGGCTGGGACCGCACGTTCCCCTGACGTGTCCTTCCGAGTGAGGAGCGCAGGGGTTATGGCAGCGGGGAGGGAATTTGGATGTTTAGTGGAGAGCCCCACTGCTCTCTCCCTCTTGGAGCTACTGTCTCCTGCCTGTACTGCTGCTTGCTGGTGGTGCCGTAGGTTGGCTCTTCTGCTGCCATAGGGCAGCCCCACTAATACACACTTCCACTTAGGGAAGCCCCTCCATGCTATGAATACACTGTGAACCCATGCACATTGAGGGTCGTGCTCTCTGACTGTGCTGTTGGATCACAGGAAAACCTGGGGAAGGATGGCCGATTTTTCTTGAAAGTTGGTAGGAGAGCTGAGCTAAAGTATTGAAGTCGTCTCCATTACTAGCAGACACACTGGATCTGAGGCTTCTGTCTGTGGGGACATCCACTGCTTATTCTGGTAGCATTGCAGGGAAATTATTATGTTGAAGTATTTTTAAAAATGGGGAATATCCCAGGGAGCTTGAAATGAACTTGTAGCAGCAACTCTTTATGGTGTAATCTTCCTTCCCAGTCTGCAAAGGCTCACCCCATCTCCCTGTCCTGCATCCAGTTGGAAAATAATTTACCTGCTTAACAGCCATAGGAATTTCTTGGTTTGGATCTCCAGATCTCTTCACAGTGCTAGGGCAGGCTAAGTTTGAGGAATGAGCACAATTATGATGTAAAAACCTAACGAGTGGTAAGGGGCAGCTGTGTCCCCCACAGTGCTGCTGGCATTTTTTATCACAGGAGTTCATGTCATTGTCTTGGTTTTATTTTTCTTCCTAATGTTCAGTATGCTGAAGCATATGATAAAAAAGGATGTTGAAATAATAATTACCTGGAGTAGAACTGGGGGGGGGCACTGGAAGGGGGGGTGGTTTTGGGGGTTTTTCAAGGTTACAAAAGATTTCTTACACCTTCAGGATGCAAAACTTGCGTGGGTAGTGAAGAATGTGGGTGGGGGTTAATTTTTTTTTTAAAGTAATTTGAAAATTCGGGGATTGAATATACTAGAGATAGCATAGTTAGACCATTACCCCAAATCCAGCTTCTGGCTTTATAAGAATTATGGTGTGGGTTTTAGTAAGCTGTTACACAGAAATTTCTTGTGGACCAGCTCTAAAAACATGGCTCTGGATTGCTTTTTCAAGATAGGAGATGGCCTGGGTGACTTTAAGGAAGGTGCATGTTGTTATCTGGGCAAAGGGTGGGATGTGGCAGAGGACACTTTGAGGGAAATAAAATTGTGCTTGGCCTTGGGATTTAGAGCAGCACATTTGAATATGGTACAGCGCGGGAGGAAAGAGAGTTGAGGAAAGGGAAGGGAGGAGAAATGATCTGGGTAGAGCCTGAGGAAACTCTGCGCAGCAGCTCTCCCTACGGATGGGAGAGGGCAGCGTGTGTGTGGGAGAGCCTGGGGAGGCTCTAGTAATCAAACTGTTGAGGTCCTGACAGCCCCAGCAGCAAGAGTTTTAGTTGTGAAGCTGCAGAAAAATATATTGCTTCCATGTTTTTATTCAAGAATTAAAGTCTTATGTCCAGACATGGGTTGTTTTCAGTAGTCATGTTCATTTGTGGCTGCTGATAAAAGGTGTATGGAGCCAGATCTGTATAGCTTTTGAATCGCAAATGAAGAAGTGGTAGAGAGAATGTGAATCTGTTCTGATACGTGCACATTCTTGGTGAGGAACGCAAAGCTTTTGTAGCTATCAGCACGCCATGCATGGTAACCAGTGTATTCAAGAGGACATTATCCTATTGCAAGCTACATGCTTATTTTGAGTTTCTGTTCACAGCAGAGCTTCTTACAAATGAATCCTTCCTTGCTCCTTTCAAAGTTCAGGTTTCATTGCCTTTCAGTCCAAATTCTCTGCTCCTTTCAATTACCCCATGCTTTATTGTACTAGACTTGGCACAGCTTGCAGTATTGAAGGAGTTATCAGTTCCAGATTGTCTCTCCTGGACAAAGCCCACTCAGAAGTAAAGGGAATAAGTAAACTTTCTGACAGGTAAAGTGAGCCTGCATCCTGTGGGAGAGGACAGGAGCCAGGGTTTAAGTAAGGATTAGGTAGTACCTGCTCTCAAAGGTGATAGTTCAGTAGGGACTACTCCTTCCATACTCCCTTGGTAGAAGATGCTGTCTTGTCTGATTGCCTCTCCCTTGGGCGCTGCTCTGTGCAATTCCTGCCATGTTTGTATCCCTTCACTGACACAGTGACAAGCGCAAGTGCTCCTGCACTTCGGTGTTTTATGGGAGTCTGTAATATATTTCTGAGAGCGTTTCCACTTGCTTCACGAGAGGCTGTTACTGCTGAAAGCTCACAAAGGTAACCAGTGATTCAGGGCTTCTCCCTGGGAGCCCTGAGGAAGTATCAGTACCAGCTAGTTGTTGCCAGCCTTGAAAACACAGAGGCTTGTGTTCAGTCCTCAAAGTGTTTTGCCCAACTGGGACGCTAGTAAGTATACTTAAAAAGGAAAAGAGAGCTGAGAAATTACTCATGCTTCCCTGTTTAGAAGTGTGCTGGTGAGAAGGAAACGGATCTGCTCTGCTTGGAGCTCCAAGGAGTAATAACCTTTCCAGATCAGGGAATTTCCCACAATAGTGCAAAGGAGAAGTTTGTAGACTGCCACTCCAGTGCAGCTGGAGAGAGCTCTGTGTTAAGCTGTGTGTTTTCTGAGGCCAGGGAGAGGTGATGCACTTTGATGCAGGACTTGAATTTTTTTTCTTTTCAGAAATCTTCAGGAAATGTGCATGGGATCTTGCAGAAGGAAGATCAGGCCCAACTGTTACCTTGGTATCCTCTCAAAAAAACCCCACCCAGGAATGAAAATTTAAAAGAAAAGGCTTTTGATTTATAATGACTGGTTTTTGGTTTTGAATTTTGAAGGGGCCTGGTACAGGTGTAAGAACCTTTCCCAGAGTGACATCTCATACAGAAAAATGAGGAGGTCCTGACAGGGCTGCCAGAGGGAATCACGCACAGTTAGCTGCTAGATGTGTGCATGCGTGGCTGCCTCCCTGCCCTGCACTCCGAGAGGGAGAAAAACAACTCTGCTCTGAAAAAGGAGGGACCGGGAAGAAGGAAAAGAATATTTAAAAGTAGATTGAGTAACTAACCTGTCTGGAAGCTGGTCTGCCCATCCATAAACTGCTGAGCAACTGTGATGCTGCTCTCGAAGTACTCAAGTGCACAGAGCCGTGTGAACTTGGCCCATCAGTATGGAAATAAAGTGCAAGTCCAGTACTGAAAATTAGATCCTAAATCCATCTACATACTGAGGGTGTCTGAAAAACTTTGGCAGTGTAGTTTGCTGCTTAGGTACAGAGCAAAGTGTACCTTAAAGCCTGAGTAAACCCTTTTGATTTCATGCTCTGCATAGAAAGATACAGTTCAGCTTTGAGTCAGTTACATAAAGGGGCCTTAGATACTGTGCACAGGATAGTGCAGAATTGGGGTGTTGCCTCTGGAGCTCTGTTGGAAAAGTTACTGTCTCTACACTACGTGAGCATCGTGTCAGGTCTTACGGACTAGGTTTTGGAAGCTCTCCCATTCATTTAATTTTTGATTTTGCTCTCCTAAATAGTCTGAGACAAGTGTTTGTGTTTCTTGGAAACTAAGGTCCTGATCCAAAAGCCCTTTAAATTGTCAGCAATGCTTTCACTCTGTGCAAAACCTGCCGCTCCATACCTCTGGGATGGAACAGAACAGTTCACAAACGTGCCTTCCTAGGCTGGCGAGAGCAACTGTCAGAGCATCACCCAAGGCAGGGGGATCTCCTGGCTGTTCCATATTTCAGGATATGCCTGAAAGCTTGGCTTTTACATTCACCTCTTCTGCTCCTGGAGCCAGATCCCATGCTGTGCTGTTGAGATTATGGCATTTGCAAGAAAGTGGGTGAGGGCCCCCAAAATGCCCATCTTTGGTGGGTGGGAAGAAGCTGGATAACTCTTCTCTATTGGTTTGAGCCTGGGGCTTTCTCTGATGCCTAGAATGCCCTGACTTCACTCCCTGTTGTCGATGTCTGTAGGAGTGTGACCAAACATGTGTGGCTTTGGACTTGCTGCACTAGGTTTTAAGAAGTAATAGAGTGTCTGTGTTACAGAGACAAGCTAGAACTACAGCCAGTTTTCAAGGAATTTACTGTGCATCTTTTTTTCTGGATATTCCCCACTGGTACTGGATACAAATGTAAGCAAAGCCACAAGTTGGCTGCTACCTTTGGTATAGAAAAGGTCTAGAGCAGTACTATTCAATTTTTATTTTTGCAGGCTAATAATTACTATTTTCCAAGATAATTGTGTACCACTGTATGGCATGCTTTAACTGTACAAGGAACAGACTAGTGTTTTGTTGGTTAATTTTGTGGACCTCAGAGTCTGTGGATTCTGCTTATACCGCAGGCTGTCAGGTAGAATAACTGGAGCAGGATATTTCGATTTCGATATAGCTGTTCATGTGGTGGTCCATACCAAATGGCTTTACCGTGACTGAGCCGCTGCATGCAGCTCCTTGCAGGATTGAACTTTTTGTAATTTGCAGCTTTTTATTCCGGAATTTTATTATCTGTTAAACTGGCAATTCCACCCATGGTCAGTTTAAATGTTGTCAGTTTAGATTTAAAGAAAAATAATTTTTAAAAAAATCACTGCTGAGAGCTGTAAAGATCACAGGCGTGTAATGATTTTATTGAAGGCAGTGGCTAACTCAACTGTTTTCAGGTCAGGCCATGCTTCCCCATGCTGTTTGCCAAGGGAGTGGTTGCAGGAGTTGGTATCCTTACAGGTTAGAGGGGTTTTCATGGTGTTTCCTATCCTGCCCCTGCCTTAATGGAGTGATTCAAACTTCCTAAGCAGGCAGGCTTTGCCTGAAGTGTTTTATGTGAGCATCTTTATGCTGGTTGAACTGCAGAAAAATAAACATAGGATGGGAACATTTTCAGGTAGCACAGCTGTTAGCAAGGTGTCTCTGTGCCTGCAGTGTGAGATGCAGACTGTCAGAGGTAACCCGGGCTTTTTATTTGCTGTGTTACAACTGAACACATGCTCCATTTATTGTGCACAGACCATATATATGTCCTGTATTAATAACATACATACACAGGCTGTTATACATAATGACGTATTTTAGTATCTTGGAGAGCACTGATGAGTGAAAGTGCGAATTTGTAGTCACTGGTCAGTGTAGGTGTTGAGCTCCATGATGGAATCCTTTCCTGTGTATGGCCTCTGCACTAGACAGGCCTCCAATAAAACCTGATGACATGGGGTTTGCTGGTATCTTCACTACGGGAACAGAAACTCAATTTAGGACAAAAATAATTTTTGCACTTGCTACCTGATGAGCTGTGAAGCTCTGCTTCAGCTGAATGGTGTGAAATTATTACCTTGAAACTGCTGATTAGACTGAGCTCTGTTTTTCATTACAGGCTTGTTGACAACAGAGAAGATGGACACCTCCTCTGGATCTGGTCTCAGAAAATGCATGGAAGCTGATGCCTGTTGATGTAGCACTCTTCTTGCAGGTAAGCAACATTTAGCTCAGTCACAAATTGTTTCTCTGTTGACCTTAAATCAGTGGCAGAACCCTGTATCTCTGTTAAGTTACTTTGCTTTTTAACAGTCCAAATAAATTTTGGTTCCGCACACTCATGCAGCGGTGTCATAATTGTTAAGTTTGGGATTTGTTGGCAGTCTTGTGCTTGATCATATCATTCGCTCCTCACCTCATTAATTAACTCACAGTTCAATGACAATTAGCTAAGGAGTCTTTCTCTCTGCATTTCATAGCAGAGAGTTGATGCAGTTCTGGAATGTGATCATACTTTGCTGTGCTATATTCGAATGTGTTTAAATAATAGGTGGGGACTGCTCAGTAAATACTTAGAATGTGAATATATCACATGGCACCAGAGAAATACGTAGGGGTGTTTTTCTAGGCTGCTTATTTACAGCTTTAATGGAACTAACAGTTGTTAATGCAGTGACTTGGCTCAGGCATCAAGAAAGTTCATTTGTATTCTCAGTAACAGCTACAGGCTTGCTTCATGTAAATCCTTACTTTTACTTTAAAGGTTTGCTTCTACGTTGCATCTAACTTTACATAATTTTCAGCAGCTGTGGAAAATAAACTTAGTCCCCTCCCACCACCCCCTCTCTGCCCTTCCACTACAGGTAGATTTTTTTTTTTAATTTTTTTTTTTTTTTTTTTTAAATTCATGTGGTCTCGCTGCTTTTCTTTCTGTTGTGTATAGTGATGATGTGGCCTTAGAATCAGCCTGTTTGGAAAGTTGGCCTGGCAAAAAACAACCCCACCAAAAAAAACCCCAAACATTTGTTGTCATCAGATCAGCTTGCTGAATCTGCTTGCTTTCAGGGTGTATAGTTAATTCTGTGGGTGAAAAGAAGGAGGCTGGGACCAGCCCTATCTGGGACTACACTTGAACTGGATATAGGTCAGACTGTACCTCTGTTGCTCTGCTCTGCAGTTTACTCGCAGTGAGATGTTCAGAAGGGATTGATTTACAGCTTTGCTAGTAATAATAAAAAGCATTGGTACAGTGCTAGTTTGGCAGCTTTTTTTAAATCCACATTTCACCTTCTGAAACTAGGATGTCTCCATTTTGTGTTCTTGCTGTATACTTCCTTTTTGGCTCTGGACACGTAAGTTTGGTCACATGATGTTGTTTTTATATGAATGAATGTGGTATTCTCCATATTGGATTTTATCTTCTCTTACACAAATGCTTAGGAATCCTGAGCTGCTCTGGAGTTAACCGTGTGCTGTTAAGGGTCACTCTCTAGCATGACCTTGTGCTATGTTTTTGGGGATTCTTCTCCCCCCAGGCTTCACAGTAAAGCTGGATGGTATTGTGTGGAACGAGCCTTTAAATGAATGGCACTTCTTGCATTCCCAAGAAGCTCTTCTGCCATCATGAAACTCCATTTCAAATGCAGGAGAAGTGGATTGCATGGTTTGTGTGGATGTTCATTTTTTGTAGCAAATTTGAACAGTTGAAAATGCTCTCTCCAGTTGTGCCCCAAAAGGCTGTTTAAACAACAGAGGAGGTATTCTGTATGGGACTTTCTAACCAAAGCTCTGGTGCCTTGATTCATGCCTCTTGATAGCTGTCTGAACTGAAATCGACAGCTGACTACTTCCACATTTATTATTTCTCTGGCAATTAGTTCAAAATATTTTTCTTGTTTTATAGGTTTGAACTAGTCTATATAGGTCTTAGCTACCATTCAGAAAAAGCCCTGAGGATAATAGATTTATAAATACACACTGGACCACACAGACAAAAATCAGTTGGTGTGACTGTGGATAAATTATTCATCGCTATGCGTTATTAATAACCTTGTAACTCGCCAGTGACAGCAAATTAGAGCCAAAAGGAAATGAAATAAGACATGAATGGTTGAATAAGTACTGTATCTGCTTTCAGGTCGTGAGTCCATCGTTTAAACAATAGTGGTTTTCTTTGCATTGTTTTTATATCTTTGCTATTCAGTACTGCTTGTTTTTATTTGATCACTTTGCCTCTTGCCACTAGGTTAGTTGGAGAAGATTGTGTGTTGTTTTCTAATTAGATGATGAATTAATTCTTTCCCTTCCTTTCTGGTTCTGCTTTGGGTTTCCATTATCAGAGTAGCCTGGCTACTGATTTCCATAAGATTTTAATTATTTATTTGTAGTTCTCCTGTGATGTACAAACTGAGACCATTCAGGGCACTTGTGTTGGAGTGAGTCTGACATCTCTGAACTCTTGCTGGAGAAAGCATGGGAGAGAGTTGTGAAACCACTCTCCTCTTCTCCATGGGCTCGCCTGGATATGTTCTAGTGGGTTGAGTGAACAATGTCTTGGTAAGACACTGAATTGTGGGTTCCTGCTGTGTTATAGGCATATGGCTCCTTGCCCCCTCCCACCCAAGCTCAGGAAGCTGTAGATCAAAACAGAACGGAGTTTGGGTCTGAGTTTGAATCCGATAGTCATGCTGGGGTTACGTGATAAGGCTGTAGCTCAGATTCATCTCTGTATCAGGCTCAAATATGAAGAAAGTAAGAAAATAAAAGGAAATAAAAAGGAAGTCAGAAAAAAATTTATTTTTAGGACTTGGCTTTCTGCAGCTGCTCTAGGGTAGTGACTGTTTCTTGGTCTTTAATTTTCTGTGGAAAATTCTGTCTCCTTTTAAGAGAAAAATGAGTGCTCATAATTACTATATTAATTAGCAGTCCTGGGTGTAATTTTTTTAGAAGGTGCCTTTCCCATCCCCAAAGGCCTGTAGATCCACGGCAACAATTTCAGAGTTCAGTTGACTCACCCTCAGTGCTGTATTTGGATATACGCACCTGCAGCAATTCTCCAGTCCCTGCAGCCGTGTGTCATCTCCTGTTGCTCTCCCGGTACTGCAGACTTCTGTATCCTGTGGGGCTGGACTCTTTGAAGGGGTAAGTGGAGGGGCACTCTGTACCTCTCCCTTCTCCTTCATGCCCTCTACTGCTCATAGAACTCTCTTTAGAGACCCCTGTAAACCCCAGGGAGGCATCTTCTCTAGGACCATTCCTCCCTCCCTTCCCCAGGGTAGCACTGGATGAAGGTGGGAAGTGTGTGGATTAGTTAGTTCCTGTTAGTTCTGTTAGACTAATTAGGCTGTTAGTTCGGCTTGTTAGTTCTGTTCTGAGAACAGGTTAAGGGAAGGTTCACATGTTGCTTCTCTGAATGTGTTAAAGAGGATGCAGGAGAGCCAGAGCCTGGACATCGGTGGTGTCAGCAGACATCATGGATTCTCTCTAGCTTTTGTGGCCTCCATCTTCTGTATTTATTCTCATCTCAGTCCTGGCTGCAGAGCACTGGGGCATTATCTGCATGTAGATCTGCACTGTTTGAGCTCTCCATGTTAGAGTTTGCCAAATTTAGCAAAACAGACGCAAGGTATGAGTTATTTTGGTAGAGTTGTCCATCTGAGGGACGTCTTTTTATGTTAAATAGGCTGGAAAATCTTTCCCTGCCTAAAAATGGCCTTTCCTCAGTTATATCAATTCTGTTTAAATACCAGAAGCTGGTGAGTGTTGCCTATAGTAAGGTTGGTACCTGGAGAGGGGGACTTCCCTGTCATTCCCCAGTGTAACTTAGAATACAAAGGGGATAAACAAAAATATGTCTATTTTGAGGATTTTCAAATCAGTTAGGGATAGTTTATGATATTGAAAAATATCTAAAGCAATCACTTAATTTCTTCCTCGAATTCTGTGCTGTTTGCTGGCAGCAGATGGATTCCTCAGAGCATCTCTGTTCCATGTGGACTTGTCAGTGCTCTGGTTAATGCGCTGAGCAGCTACTGTCTTGTTTTCTGCTACACAGGCATTAAGCTTTAGAGCCTTAAGTAAGTAAATGAATGAGCAAACAAGTTGGACAGCTTTTAGGTGGTTGCAAGGTGGGTCCCTATAGTAAGAGCTTTCTAATATCTCATTCCTTGACACCTTCATCCCTAAAATACCTGGGCTTTGCTGAAGAGCTTTTAAAATCAACTTCCAGCTGTTAAAATATTCAGCTTATGCTTAATGGGGCTGATGCTGTCTTCGGATCGCATTTCTGGTTTTAGAATGCAGTTCTTGCTTTGCTTAGCAACACAAAGTGATCAGGTACATTTATTACTGCACAGATATGAGCTGGCAATAGGTTTCTCATACATCAACTGTCTGGCGGAGGGGCGGCAAAGCAAGGCAGGAACTTTGACAATGAGGAAGAGGAGGATTCCATCTTGTTTCCCGGTGGGCTTGTCCAAAAGAAGTAAGCAGAAAGGCACTTGGAAAATCAGACAAAAAGATTCGCTTCAAAGTGTAGACAGGGCATAGCTTTAGGTCTCCTGTCCCACTCAGATGATAGCACGTAATTTTAGGATGGAGCTCAATCACGGCATGCTTTTGGCTGCTTTACAAAAAAAAAAAAAGCGGGGGTGGGGTGTGTGTATTCACAACACACACTGTCTTTCCAGTGCTCACCCTTCAAAAAGAAAGTAAATTTATGAATTATACAAGTGAACAGAATGAAAGTCTTGAAAATGTATATTTGATTTAGAGTCTTACATGAGTCTTTAGGTGTTAATGTTACGCGGGCAAAAATGTTTCTCTGAGTGGGATGTGAGACAACAGCTTCCCTTGGAAATACAATCTTCATGTAAGAAGTACAGACCTCTGCCCTTATAACTGAGTCCTTTCCTACCTAGTGGGAGGTAGGAAGATGATTCTTGAAGTATTCAGGGATTTCTGTATTACTTTATTTAAGCTTTTTTGCCTGTTCTTGTCAAAGAGCTTCTGATAGTCATAATCAGATACAAGACAGTGGACCAAATACACCTGGTTTAATGTAGTGTAAAGATTTCTGTGTTTCCAGCCCATTTCTCCTAGAACCAATCCGTTTTTATAAAAGAGGTGTCCTAATTCTAGTGCAGTACTAAAAGGGGATAATAGTCTTCATTTGAATGAATAAATTGGCTCTTGATTTGCACTAGAAAGTTGATGGTAAGTGAAATAAAAGCAGTTCCACAGGATTTTATTATTAATAAATAGTAAAAAAAAACAAAACAAAACAAACCCAACCAACAAACCAGCCAAACAAACAAAAAACCACCCACAATAGATCCAGAAGTGTATCTGTTTGGCTGTTCCTTTTCCTGGAAGCAGTTAGACCTTGTCAAGGTAACTATATTTGAACTTCACTGAAATGCCTTATGACTTAATAGCAGCAAGTCTAGTAAATGAATCGGTTCTTCACAGAGATGGTATTCATTGCATGTCTTAGCCTGCGTGCAGCCCAGCCAAGCATGCAGCTGTGGGGCATGAGAATGTGTTCTTCCTACTTGGGGCTGGTTTGGGTACAGCTTGCCAAGCTCCAGTTTTCTATCTTTGGACTTCGGCTTTTTTCTTTTCTTTTTTTTCTTCTTTTAGCGGAATGCCACAGTAGACCACATGGGACAAATATTTCCCACTTTAAAAATTGCTGGAAATTACCGGGAAGGGGTCAGCGGGCACTTGCAGATCTTTTTCAGCAGTGCAAGTGCTCCATCTGCAGGTCAGACATCTGCTAGGATCATTGACCAGCATGGTCAGAGTGCTTTCCTTCAATTATGTTAATAAAAGGACAATGTCGCTAAAAAGCTACCTCAGAGAGTCCACCAGTGTGATTCTGAGTAATCAGCTTTGCACATAAAATTGTCAACCATAAGTTCACCTTCCAAAGGGTAGTTTCTTTTTGAAAAAAACTTGGCTTGTTCAGTGAGAAAGGGTAAAGTTGCTGCATGTGAAGTGGAGTGGTGGCAGGGAGTTTAAAAAAAAAAAAAAGCTTTAGAAGCTGAAAGCAAATGTTGGCATGAAGGGAAAAGTTAGTGTGAAGTTGCCATGTGTTAAGTTTAGGTGGACAACTGGAAAATTATTTCCATCACTGTCAGTGTGGTAAGATTTGAACAGTTTCCCAGCAATGAGATGGAGGAATAAGAACCCAACTCATTTAAAGTGATCTGGATAAATTTGGGAGCGGGATCATGCAGTAGTAGCTGTGGTATCAAGGTACTCAGTTTGGTGACTCGGGTGGCACCTTTCAAGCCAGCAGTCAATGATGTTGTTGGGACAAACAATTAAGATGTTCAAGAGGGCAAAAGCCTCTTACTTACAAGACTGACTAATAAGCAAGTCTCTTAGTTATTTTTGAGGGTTTTTTGAAAGACCCGAGTCGAATGGCTTGTGAAAACCAAACAATGTGTTCTTACAGAATTCTGGACAGAACAACAGCAGCGAGGAGTTTTCCCATATAAGCCTGCCAGCGTGCCTCCATTCAGAGTTAGCAATACATTCCTGGGTAGGAGCATAATTCGGTCAGCATGTCTGCTAGCTGGCCTCTGAGGCTGCCAGTATAGCAACAGATAAGGCCTCATTTACCCAAGAGAGAGAAACACAATCTTGAACACATCTTAAATACAGTTCGATTTAAGGGCAAGAAGTAGAACATTAGGAAAAATGTTCTTAACTCGTTTAGCTTTGTTCCTAGGTGAAGATGGCAAAATTGTTTAAGAAAAAGCAGGATGCTTACTAGGTATGTGTGTAGTGTATGAAGAAAGAATTGGAATGGTGTGCTCTTGTTTATTGATAGTATGGGGATATCTTCATCAGTCTGATGCAAGACACATTAAGCAGCTGCTATTTAAGATTTTTCTACAGGGACAACTCAAAACCTGGTATTTAGGAGGAGTCTGAAGAGATGAATGGGGAAACTGCTGACACAAAGACGTTAGTTTTTGATAAACTGTGGAAGACAGGGCACGTGTTCCAAAAAAGTGCAGCGAGGAGTTACTTGTCCAGACATCTGTCTGAAACAAAACAGAGGGGAAGCTCCTGGGACATCAGTAGTGCCGTGAAAGCTGAAATGGCTTTGGAGAGGGTTTTGTGGGACATAATTCTAGTCAAACAAGTGTGACTTCGAGGAATTATAGCTTTGGCTTTAATAGCAACACTGAGTGTGTCACAAAAGCCTACCTTGTTGCTCCAAAATAATGTAACTATATAGCATATCCTTAGAGCATGTTAAAAGGATTAAGAACCAGTTAGCAAAGTTTTAATAGTAACAGTTAGTGGGAATCCCTATCAAATAGGTGTTTGAGATTCTTTTCCTCTGCAGTGATCTGTGCTATTCAGTGCTGTCATAAAGGTCTGGAAGCAATTGTGGTGACAGCTGTTGAACAGCAGTGAATCATACACAGCAATGCAGATTTCTTGGGGCCTCTTTCTGTAGGGGAACAACAAAAACATTTCAGTAAGGCAAATTTGAAATTACACATTTAGGAATAAGAAACACAAGGGCTTCCAACAAATAAGGGACTGTATTCTTGAGTCAAAAAAGGGAGTTGGTGATTGCAGTGGACAAGCAGTCCAAAAGAAATTCTAAGTGGGATGGGTAGAAGGCCTCCTGTGGTTCTTGTTGATATAAAAGGCAAACAGTAGAATGAGTGTGGATGTACAGAAATACACATGCATGCAAACTTTATGCAGTGCTGATGAAATTGATCCTGGAACACTTGGAATAATGTATCCAGTTTTGGTGCCAAGATTTCATTTTCTTTATTTAAAAAAAATAATAAAAAAAACCCAAACCACAAAACCCAAGCAAACCAGAAAATATCAAGAAAACCGTCTAAGGTTGAAGGAAATACTTTGAGCTCTGGAAGTCCTTACTGTGTATTTATTGTAGTAAATAAACACCTACATGTAGAGAAAAGGTTGGAGACTAAGAGTCTAAGACCTGAGACGTGTTCTTTTCAGCAAAGAAAGGAGATGTAGTAAGTATGAATGGCAGAAACTTTCCCCAGAAAAGGAAAATAAATGGGAAAAAAAAAAGCACAGCTTTAGTGTTGGGAATTCATTTTAAGCAAACAAAGCAGTTGGTTCTCTGTTCTGTGGTATCTTTTAGGAGGAAGCCAAGAGGGTGTGCTGTACACGAGGTGATTGTGCTTAGCAGAGGGGAAATGGTGAGAAATACAGCAGCCTCTGACGAACAGGCAGTGAGACCAGTGAGCTCTGGAACTGGTGACACAGCACGACATGCAGCACTGCCCCCATCTCCGGTTCAGCTAAGTTACCAGCTGCCCTCTCTTAAAGTTGGGTGTATGTCTTAATCCTTCCACGCCCATCTCTCAGGAGTTGGAAAAGGTTAGTCATGAGGATTCTGGCTTTCTTAGTGGGACTGTCAGTGGGTGCTAGGGTGCTTCCCACACACCTGCAGGCTCCGCAGCTCCTCAGCAAACCCATGTCTCCCAGTCACTGCACTGTAGTCAGGCAGGTATACCTGCATCTTCAGGTATGTCTCTGCTCAGGTGTAGTAACAGCATTAGCTAAAAAAGCAGAACGCTTGACTGCTTATTGTGCATTTCCTGGGCTGTCTAGGAGCAGAAGAGGACCCTGCTGTGCCATAATCAAGTATATTTCTGAGTTCTTTATTCTAGATCTTCACACAGAAGAAACACTGTTCTCATTCCTCATCAAGCCCCAATCTGGCTAATAAGGAACAAATTCAATGTATTCCAAGCACAAGGCAACCTGTCTTAGCAATGATCTTAATAAAGTGTAGTCAGAAGTGATTTTCCTTGAGTTTCCTGATTAGGGAATGCTGTTCAATTATCTGGATTCCAACGGGCAGCTGGCATACACGCTGCAGACAGAAAGGGATAGTGGGGGAGAGTTCTTTAATTATCTTCAAGTCAGTGAAGATCAGCATGTTGAGTCAAAACAGATGGAGCGTATAATCCACTAGCAATACTCCTGATTGGGTAAATACAGTTATATGGCAAAGAGGGGGAAGGCGAAGCAAATGGAGAGGAATTTCCTTGTGGGTAGGCTTTGAGTGTTGGTATATTTACACTGTCATTGCTAGCCAAGGTGGAAGCGTGAAGTGTAAATACAGCACCTTTCTGTGGTGACTTGCAAGGCTGCTCTGGGGAAGTGGCAGGGTTTGGGCAAGTCAGTTCCTTGAGGAGCCTTGTGCTTTGTATTCTGCTGGCAGTGGCTGTGTTACATAGATTTGTGAGTCTCTTGGTTCCAGAAGGCACAGGTTTAATTCCTTTCCTGGGGTGCACTTCAGGCATTTCTGCAGTGACTGACTGCAAATCAGGCTGGACTCGTCAAAGTAATCGAGGGTATTTTCTGGACAGCTGTGTGACGGAGGCACTGCGCAGCTCCTCGATGGAGCTACAGTACTGGTAGGAGCTCAGTGTTCTTTCTGGTTCCCAGTTGTGAGGTTTGCAGTACACTCCCAACATCTCCACTCACCACCATGTGGTAGTGGGAGGACTGACCTGACAAGCTTGTCCAAGCCCAGCAAGAACTTCCAACCAGAAGCCCCTGTGATTGCCTTTACTTATTTATGGGGTTTTCTGTTGTGAGGCAGTCTGCAGCTGTCTGCTAGGGACGGGATCAAATCCAGTGGCCCTTTCTACAGGGCGTGCTAGCTGGTTGGTGGAGCAGCATGGAGCTGCGAGCAGGCGAGAAGTCACTGGTGATGGGACAGGAAAGCCTGTTGCACCCAGAGCACAGCTGAGGGTGCTGGTGTGTGCTGTATGCTAAATTGCAGGGAAGTTCTTGTACACAGGCACTGCCATGTCTGTGTTAGATGGGGACCCAGGCCAAACCAGTAATCTAGAGAGGGTCTCATCAGGCTTAGCAAAGTGTGCACTGGAGATGGGCACGGGGTAGCTCTGCCATTACTTCTAAGCCCTGATGATAAGGACACCCTAACTATTGTAATTTGTCTAACTCTGAAGTGCATTTTAGTGACTGATTTTTCATCTTGTTACGTCAGTGTGAGTATTTGATCAATAGATGGAAACAGGCAGCAAGAACAGCATCTGGAAAGGTGGTTTGTTTACCTGGAGAAAAAACACTGCTTATGTGGCTGTATATCTGTTCCCCAGTTAGAGCCTAAGTGGTACAAGGCAAACAAGAAATTAGTCAAGTGCCTGGAACGTGTCTAGAGGCTTCTCCTCCTTTTTGTCTCTCCTGTGTGGATGGGAGCTGGATTTGAGCTGCTATGCTGAATGCCTCAGCAATGGCCCTGAACAGAGCTTTGGGTAAAGTACTGCTTTAATTTTGTGGCAAACTCTTCCATAGGGGCACCATGCTGCCTTACTGAAGGGTGACTCTCGACACCAAAACCAGATGCTATGCATGGAGGAATGCAGAGATGAGGTGACTTTTGCCGTACTGTGTTACAGGGAGATTAGCTAGTGCTTCAGCGAAGCTGTGGTCACAGGGTCACACAGTCTAGATCTGATCTGCCAGAGGCAAGGGGCTGCCACCAGTGTGTATTTCTGGTTCTGCAGGTACCCTTGCACCTCATAGTGCTTTTGGGTAACCTTGGACTTCTGTTTTTCAACTGCCTGTTTTCCTTTAAACAGGACCATGAGAGAAAACGAGCATCCTGCAGTGCTTGCCGCCTCCTAGTAGAAACAAGCTAGAAATAAACTGGGTTTTCCTCAGCTCAATTCTGTTCATTATTGTAACTTCCCTGTATCAATCATCACCCATCCCTGTTGTTGTCCCCCCCATTCTCCCCTCACACAAGATCTTCTGAATGTCATTAACTAGTACCTAGAATGATTGAGCAGAAATATAGCTGTAACATGTTTGCAGTGAAAGCCATCTCAGGCTGAAGAAAGGCTGCATGGCAGGAACTTGTTCTGATGCTGTAAGAGCACATCCACAGGCGATAACGCAGCAGATGGTGATACCCCTTGGCTTCGGGCTGCATTGTGGACATGCTGGTATCTGCCTGTAGCACAGACTACAGCTGCAGCAGGGCAGGGTGGACAGTCCCCACGTGAGCCTTTGTGTTATGGTGCATTGTGATGACCAAGTGTCCCCAGGCTATTAATTCAGAGCAGGGCAGTAAGTCTTGCACTGGCAAAGCTGGCTCTGCTTATGGATGAGAGCTAGACACAGGTATTGGGAAATACATTTAAGATTGCTGCTGAGAAAGTGAAGGGGCAGGTTGGGCACCCTTGAGTAACACCTTGCACATGCAGCAAGAAGTCCAGAACATGGTGGGCTTCTACAGCAGCTGCCCTTGGCACATTAGAGCAGTGAAGGAGACCTCCTGCACAATGTGGCTTGACGGTCCCAGCCAGAGGAATGCACTTCCCAACATGTTTACATTGAGCTCTATATGGTGTGTGGCTGAAGTTACAAGCTTGTGTTACTGCTGGGGTTGGCAGGGTAGGGGGTGGAGGGGAACAGGCCAGTTTGCCCATCAAAAAATGCTGTATTTGGGCTAACAGTAAAAATTGGGGTTGGTAGAAAAAGATTCAAACCTACTTTTTCCATTCCCCCTGCAGCCTCCAGAGTTTGTCTCATTTAAACTAACTCTTTTGGGGTGGAGGGAAATCAGTCTTGGACATAAAACCATGCATCCATGTACAGTCACATGCTTAAATATGTACTTTGAAAATTAAAAGAGGGGTGGTGTAAACCCCCTTTCTGGCTGAGGAGCCAAGAGGCATATGGCATCTATTTATTCTTTCTGGCTGCTTCCTTTTCCTCTTTTAGTTGTCTTTTAGGATTTGTTCTCATTTTCCAAACCTGAGCAAGTTCAAACAGCCAAATGTAGGAAACCAAATACTTATTTCTATGGCATTCAACTGAGCTTTCTGTGTAAAACTGTCTATTTCATAGCTTTCTGAATAATAAAGGTGCTCTGGTTGAGAGGCTTTTTGCAGAGTCCCCATAGAGTTTGGAATTCATTCCCAACTCTGAAAGAGACCCAGACACAGGTTTGTAGTTGCAAGTATTATTTGAGTAACACTAACTTTTCCAGTGATTACTATGAATGTATCAGTGTAAAACTTAACTAACTTAATCACATTAAGAAAACTGACATAGTAGTAGTAGGTGGAGTTGAAAAAAAAAAATATAGATCTACCTTAAATGTAAAATACTTCTTTCTTTTTCTTTAACAGAAGCGTCTCAGTTTAGGGGTTATTTCAGTATCATGAGTAACAAGACCGGCTTGGGGGAGGAGCTCTTTACTTTTCCCTTCTAGAAGGCTTTCCAAAAGCATCCCAACACTTGAATAGAAAAATAAGTGAAAAACACATGCTAAGCAACTCCATTAAAACATCAGTTATCAGAACCAAAATAACTGACATGAGAGGCATGGGTACAGAACAGCAAAGGCTTTATTAGGGTAGACAGATCTTACTGTTGCCACTGCACTAGGAAACGCACTGTAATCTCAGTTCAGGTAACATTCAGTGGAGAGTAACTCCCACTATCTTGGGTTGGTAGGTATCAGTGCCACACTGAGTTATGGTATATTCTTGAACAGATTACAGAAGATTTGGCTATGCAAACCAGTTTATATTTAAAAAAAAAAAAAGTTTTGGCTCTTAAGACTGTGACTGGGTATTTACTGCTTTGTACATGTCCTACCCTTTTCACTTCCTTTACAGCCCATAGCTAAATGAAAGAAAAAGCCTAAAAACATGTTTCTCTGCTATTTGTTTTCTAGTAAGGCAGTGAAATCCTCCTTTTAAAATAAAGTCCTGGGCATTTTTCAGTGTGAACTTTTCAAGCTCCTTGTATCCACAGATTGGGAACAGTGTCATCACTTTGCTACAGAAGTAGCCTTTCTAGTCTGAGGGATCCAAAATTATGTTGTGACCTCTGTAATCCCCATTTTCTATTTTTTCTTATCAGTCCCACTAGTTTATGGGAACAGGCCATCAGCGGTA
Organism: Gorsachius magnificus; assembly: GCA_034008185.1. Lineage (NCBI taxonomy): Eukaryota > Metazoa > Chordata > Aves > Pelecaniformes > Ardeidae > Gorsachius > Gorsachius magnificus. The sequence goes on along the minus strand of CM067087.1, from coordinate 23,080,781 downwards.
TGATCAGAAGTAGCTCTATTTCAGTAATCATCTTACTCTTAGATTTGTTCTAGATGGAGCTATCAAAACATTTTTCTTTTAAGGCCCAGTTGAGCACTATGAACAAGCGTATGCACAAATCCAAAATAAGTGACTGTTCTTCTATGTGATTGTTCTTCTTGTGTGTAAGTAAACAGTGGCCTCCCAGGAAGCACTGGAGTAGTTCACATTCAGAATTATTAGAACCACCTGCATTTTATAATGTACTTGAGAACAGGTACAGGATTCAAGAGTACTGCAAAAGGTACAGAATCTCACAATTTCTTTCTACATCAATGGTGAGTTAGATTTTTTTTTTTCTTCTTAAGAGCTGAACAGAACAGCATGGTCTCTGTTAACCAGAGGAAACAAAAATAGCTTGCTACATCTTATAATTAAAAAAAAAAAAGTATGCAGTGTGGGTGTTTAAGTGCATACATTTACTATTAGAATGGAGGAGCATAATGAAAAAAAACCCAATTCTGTAACTGACATGCAATTTAAAAATATTTTCTCCTTATTCAACTCCAAACAAGGCATTGTAAATATTGTGCTGAATTTAAGAGGTTACTTTACTCTCTATCTTCTGGCTTCTAATATTAAAAAAAAAAAAATTAAGCCAAATATGGTTCTAGAAAGGAGAGAGGGTCTTGTTTCACAGAAAACTTGCACTCCACACACCATCCATCCCAAGTGATCCTCCTCTGCTACCCCTCCAGCCCTGGGTGAACCTGTGGTGTACAGCTGCTGCCCACCTGATCCTGTGCCATTCCTGGGGCTCCAAAGAGGCACAAGTGGTTTGAAGCTAAACACAAAAAGGGTAATCTTACATGTGCTCTGTTATCTGTTTAAAATAGGCTAATGTACATAGCAGGTAATGACTTTAATTTGTTGGCAGGCATATTATTGCTTTTTACACTAGAAAAATATCCTTCTAGTGTTAAGTTTGCTTATCCTTAACTGGAACAGTTTTGATGGGAAGCATAAGCCACTTGTAATGCACAGAGCATCAGGGAGACTATCTGAATTTAAAAACCCACAAAGTGGAAAATACCCAAGCTGATAACTCCTCATACTCTGGCAGTTTGGGGTTTGATGTCCAGCCCCCCATGTTTGCAAAGCTCTCCCTCTGGAGAGGGGGAGATTATAAACTGTCCTTTCCAATACCTTTCTAGAGTTACACACTTTTGATACCCACCAGAAACGTATGTGCAGTGTTACTGGTTAGTTTACTGGCCTTGTCAACAGTGCTAGCAATGTGTGTTTAAGGGACCCAGCTATTTCTTTTAATATGTTTTTTCTTCTTAGAGTTTGGGTTAGTGATTTGGGCCCTTTCTTGAGCTGGCTGGAGAAGAGCTGCCTTTCTGTTCGGCTGCCCTATTGAACAGTTTAAACACTACAACTGCCATCTTTCAGATTCCTCCATTTATATGATGTATAATACAGTAATTCTAGAATAGCTTCTTAAGTCAGGATTATCTTTGTGTGAAGTTCTTGCAGCACAGAATATTTACCTGTATAAAATCATGGGAGCAGAGATGATCCCAGTTTGGATTTCTAAAGAAGCAGTGCATAGGAGCTATATTTTACTACTGGAACTACTACTTTAGTTCTTACATTTTAACTCTTCAACTTCTCAGTGTTCTAGGGGGCAGACAATAATCCTACAGAATGAGGGAAACGGGGGTTTAAGGATTTTTTTTTTAATTGGTATGTTCATAACACAGAACTATAACAGTATCATCTTCAAAAATTAAGACATGAATATGAATGATAAAACTAGCCCACGGTAATTAATTCTTGCAGGAAAACGTTTTCTTGTCTGTGCGCAGAATGAAAACAAGTGCAGGTGAAATACTCAGAAACCCCCAAAATCATATTAGGACCATAAGCAAAAAGGATGATCAAAGGACTGAGTGTGAACTAAAAGCTTAAGACCTAGGAACTCCAAAGTTTTTATTGATGTGACAACATCTCTGTTTGAAGAAAAATAAAAATGAAATTTACATGATGAAAAACTTCCAAACTTCCACAGATTTTTCATAAACAAAACACATTCATGAATCAGTGAACCACAGCAATAGTAAGGCCCTACCAGTTTTGCAGACCGATTTAAACTGAGCAGGAAGGAAGGAGGGCACTTTGATTCAAGTCAGATGGGCTAGGATGAACTGAGCTGTCAAATTCAATGTTCTGCTCACAGTGTAAGCTTAGGCATTTGTATCTGGATGGGCATTTAAATAGATTGTGGTAGCTTTACATTAAGCCAAACCTTAAAAAAGTTGGGCAAAAACTGAAGACAGGAAATAAAAAAATCTAAGTAATGCTGGACTTGTTACAAAATCGAGGGCATATTGAACAACTCTGAGAAGCATTTCCAACCCTTTGAAAACCTGCAGATAAAACAGTATCCCAAACTCAAGGCATGATTCTGAGTTTTTTAATGTTACCTGGAAAAATTATCTCCATCGGTTGAGGTTAGGACTTATGTTCTAGCCAACGGCTCAATGGGTCTCTGATTGCCAGGCTCTCAAGTTAGATCTGAGGCCAACGGGATCTTCATAAGTGGTGGAGCTAGCAACAGCTGAAGAAACAGGCTGTGGCTCTTCCAGTGGATTTTGAAGGTTTGTTTCTGAAATGCTAAATTCCATCATGAGCTCTTTCATCTCCACCACAGGTGCAAAAAACCAGTAATGCTAATTCCAGCAATCCAGATCTTATTTCATATGCAGAAATTAACCCAAAGGCAAGTAAGAAAAAATGCATACATCATCCCATTCAATTATTCAGCAGTTTTGCAGACATACCAGAAAAAACTAGGCTTCAATATAAAAATTGTCTATGAAACAGTCTAACTTGAATTTTTCTCCATGGATCATAATTCCACATGTGCTGCTGGATCTGTAGAAGAGGAGAGAAAAATGAGCACTTCATTTCCAGCTGCCTCAGTGGCAGATTGGTTTGAAAAGTAGTATAGAAACCCCAAAGACTTGTTCTTTGCAAGGTTACCAGTGACCAAAGAACAATTCATACCCAGTGTGTATAGTGGCACTTAATTCCAGGTTAAGATAAGGCTGAGCTTATGAAATTGCAGGAACAGTGAGGGTCTTTAACAGAACTGGAACAAGTGTGCAATATAGCCCTCTGTTCTCAGAGTTTTACAATCAGGTTAAGTTACAGCTGCCTTGCTCAGCAAGGCCTTTCTGTCCCATTAAAATACACCAATTATTTAACGGATCCCTCATTCAAGCCTTCACACGGTGCAAGCTTACAGTGAACGAGTATGCAACTTAACCCCAGTGCAAACAAGGAGGAAGAAAGTCACAGAAGTGGGGAAGTAGTCAGAAAGAATACCGTCTGTGTGTTGTCTTGGCATCTTAGCTGGTGTCCCCGCTTCTTTTTCTTTCTGGAAAAGACTATGGAGCAGTTTGATTTCTTGATCATAGTCCTGCCATTCTGGAACTATCCGCATTGCTGCTTGCAACTTGGGCTCTTTGGTCATTGGGTTATTACACTGCAAATAAGATATACAAACTGTTGAGACACTTAATGCATAAAAAAGGTGTATTTACTGAATAGCGTTTGCTTCCCCGTGGCATTAATCTCTTGTTGGTGAACACCACACACTTGTATTTTGGCTAGAGTACAGTGTAAAGTCTCTGAATTCATCATAATGCCACTGCTCCAGGTAAGAGAAATACAGAAGCTAAAGGAAAAAACTGAAGTGCTGAAAACATTTAAGTAACAATACAGGAGGAGGTGCCTAGACCCCGAGGTCACTATATTTTATTGTGACATGGGAATGAGGGAGCAATATGGCACTTACCAGATCAATGGTTTTTGCTCTCTTCTTTGAGGAATCATCACACCATGTTTCACACCACAGCCACTCCTGTGGGAGTGATTTAATTGGCACCTGGTGGATCATGTTGTTAGGCAAATCCTGTTGTGAAGAATGGGAGTTAGTAGCAGCTTCCACAGGGTGCAGGCTGGGAGGTACAACCCCCCCAGCCAGACAGTATTGAGAAGTGTAACTTTTATAAAGAGCTTTTTTTTTTCCAGTGCAACTAAAAAGTGAGGAGTCAACCTTCCATTCCATTCCAAAGTCCTTTGGAAAAAAACCTGCATACTACAACTGTTCATCTTATTTTGTTGAAAATTGTTATTTAGCAAACAGTATTAGAGCAGTAATATGATTCCAGTATCAAACCTTTACTGGACCAGTTAGGAAAACTCTTAACTGATTAAAGCCACCGTGTTATTTTGTCCATCCGCCACAGTACAAGCCTTATTTCCATGTTATTAAGTCGGTGCACAGTAAAGCACTGAGGGCTGGATTGTTCAAAAAACAAGTACCCAGCTGTCCTATGCATTTGTCTTGGAGGATGCTGGAAAAGGTGATCGTCTTAAGACATTTAAGGGGAAGGTGTTGTTTCCACCCACCAGTTTGATTGATATATCAATACCTGCCTCATTTGAAGGCAGGGTGTTACAGGACTGCCACTGGCATCTGGCTGTGATTGAAGTTTGGCTAGGAAAGGAGAGGTCCCAACCTGCTATCATGCCCCAGTAAAACAAAACAAAGCAAACACAATAAAAACACACCTGATCAAGGTTGGACAGACTGTTAGGATCCTGACTAAGACCCTGATATTGTCCTCTGAGTCGATCTCCAGCTGCTATCTTTCTGAACTTCTTCAGATCCACGACATACAGAGCACTACATGGAGATGATGCAATTAGTAATGACATTTGACTGATGGGTGACTTACTGCAGCCCCAGCAGACCCCAAGGTATAACACACTAAAACAATCTCTTGGTGGCAGTACATCAAATTCTGTAATACAAGGCAGGAAAGCAATTCTAACAAGGTCATGGCATGTATAAAAAAAAATAAAAAATTCAACAAATCTATCTTAGCTTTGCTGTCATGCAGTCCCTTCTTCCAACACTTGTTATTAACAAATGAAGATGTCTGGTTAGTTAGCACTTCAGTTCTTCATCTGTAAAAGCTGTAGTGTACTGAAAGTAACTTCAGTGTCCCTAGTGCTTCAAATGAACCATAGGCAACGGAACCTTAAAGAGGCAACAGTAAGCAGGAAGAGGTTCACTGCAGCGTTGTATACCTCAGCTAGTTTTCTGCTAATGTTAAGGAGCAGCAAAAGCTTTCCCCCTCTATTTTGAAAAAACTGAATTCTTCAGTACCTGATGTGGTATTTTCTTCCAGCTAAATGACTTGCCCAGTATCCTGATTTCCAGAACCTGTAGCCATCCATTTCTTTCCGACTGTCACAGAAGGGAGTATATCCGTAAGGAGCACCATCTAGATTGAAATCTCTTAATTCCTTTAGATCTGTGCGCACAATCTGAAGGGAAAGGACATTTTATTTTTATTTGCAGAAGCCTGTCACGGGTTATTTTGAAATGCTGGTCAGGATTTAATTCAAACTGAGCAAACAGTTAAAGAATTACCTGTTACACTCTGCAGCCTTTTGCATTATGTATACATAGTACAAAACCACAGCACAAAAGGTGTTGTCTCCCCTGCCCTTAGAACTGGTGCAACTAAAATAGAGCTTAAAATAATCTGATGGGGGTTGACTGACAGCTGAGGTGCCAAATTGTTGCTTAAAGAGCAGCAAGTATCCTCACTATGTGTGAACTCTACTGTAATCCTTTGTATCCTTTCCTCTTGAAAGCTGGCAAACTGTTTCTTCGGGGATGAAGGCTTTTTAATGTCTTTTTGACACAGACATTGTGGCAGTAATACTACTCTAAAAATACCACTCCAGTGGGAAAAAAATGCATTAATATCTCTTTCATAAACAGAGTAAAAACTGCCTAAAATGAGAACAGTGTAGCTGGAAATTTATCCTAGGCAATACTTTAGCATAAGTTGTAATGTGTTTAACTGACATGGGATCGTACTGTACATATGCCAGAACACCTCAGGCATTTTATACTTATGTGTTGATAATCTGTACTTCTCTGTTTCATATATGCTTTTGAAGGACTACTCTTGGCAGTTCTCACTGCACACATATCCTGTACTTCCAAATTGTTCAGGCAGTAAGCACAAAGCCTTACAGACACCGTTCGTTTGCTTTGCAGTAGGACATGGCTCCGTGCACAGGGGATTTGCCCTCCCGCTCCTCCGAAAGCCACTCAGATCTGTCAAAGTTAAAAGCAGGGGGGTGAGAGAGGGAGGGTGTTTGGTGACTTAGGAAAATACCATATGTGGTAAGTGATCTGCAGGCTGGGAGAACAGACGGAACTGGAAAAATGGAAGGGTGAAACAAGAATCTATTTGGCAAACTAGCTGGAATCACAGCGAGTGAACAAGGAACCAGACAAAAGTAAGAGACAGGCCAACAAAACCAGTCTTTGTGGGAACAGGCAGAAAAACCAGCACTCACTGAAGCGTGCTATAGTTACAGAAACAACCTTCGCAGGCATGATTGAAGGGCTCAAACTTGCAACCTCTCCAATAATACTGAAATTGTATTCAAGAACATACTATTCTTAGAGGAAAGAAAAACAGAAAAAGAAAAAAGGAAAAGATAAAGTAATTCCAATTTCTGTGTTACCTGATCAGCGTCCACAAACAGGATTTTATCAACAGCTAATGGGAAGAGCACATCTAGAAAGAGGATCTTGTAGCCCCAGATGATACGCTGTTTCTCTGTTTGCTGATGAAGCCAGCGTGGCCATTTATACTGGACAAGCTCATACTGGAAGTTATACTTCTCTGCCATGTACGGGATGAACTCCTGCAGAGGGAGGGAGAAAAAAGTAGCTTATCTCAGTTCTTTGTTCCTCTGCAGGTAAAAGTAAAGTGCATTACAAGAGATAGACTTCAGTCCTATAGTACAGCATAAAATATTAGAAAATGAAAGAACAACTACAGTTTCATTGTTACTTCAAACAAAGACATAGCCCCAAACTGAACAATCAGTACAAATTATAAAGCCAACTATCAGAAGAACTAAATATTTTGGCATTTTTCTCCACACAATTACTTATGAGCCATTTTATAGTAATCCACAGATCAGTTTAAAATAATGCATTACTCAATTTGTAAAATTTTGCAGATGGCAGAATTATTATTTAGGGCTTTAAAAGCAGTGTAAATGGGAATAATAAAATGAGAGAAAATAATTGGGAAAAATTTTTTACTAGAACAACTTGGCCCACTGTCAAATCAGTTTACATTCTCAGCTGTGAGGCTTCCTCTGACACTGGGAACGTACAGGTTCAGCCAAGGGCTGCTGGTACGACACAGCATTAGGAAGGGAGGGGGAAAGTGTATTGTTGCACCACCCCAAGAGGTGACTGACAACAGCAGAGTCACAGCACAGCCCATGTCTGCAGCAATGGGGACACTGACAATTATCTCCCCTTGAGTTCATGCTGAACAGGCAAGATTCTCTAAGAAATGCTACTTCCTAATATTAAAAGTTGCAATTTCCTGAACATTTTGGCATCCATTCACCTCTGGGTTCTGTTTTGAATTCTACTGTTTGTTTTATGATGTATCACATATAATTGATAAGTATTTCCAGGCATACTCATCTAGGGCCTGCGCCACTCTACCATGCAGCGCTCATGTACTCTAGTCAGTCTTGAAACGTGGTTTTAACTTCTCAAGAAGTTCCCTCCACACCTAGTCATAGGTGCTGCTTGTTTGGTAGGGTTTTTTTCTAGAATCTTTCAACCCTTATGTATTAGATGTAAGTTTATAGCCCTGAACTTCATCTTAAAATCTATACCTTTATCGTGCAAGTAACAGAAAAAAAAGTTCAGATTCTTTCAAGTATGATTTTTCTAGTATGTGCTGTTCTCTTAAATATTTACCTTCAGCATGAGTCCACTGTCAGCCTGTCTGTTATTTCTCAAAGCTTTTTAGGCAAAATCACCAGCTTATACCAATTTGATGCTTTGTCAAAATAGAAGGTGTACAGACAGGTAACTGTGCATATGTTTACACAATAGTATGATGTACAAGTTGAAACTTTTTTTTTTAACTTTTCCCGACAATAGAATAAATACCTAATCAGTAACAAACCTTGAACGTAGGTGATAAGTAGTTCTTCAGAAACCAGAACTTCAAAGGAGTCTTAGTATGTTTCAGCACAGACAACATCATTATGCTATCAGAAGAAAAAAAATAAAGCATTTACAGGAACAACTGCCACCCACTAGAGATCGACTGCGTAACAAGTTACAAATTGCTGTTTTTCATTATTAGACTAACTGCAGTTGTGTGTCAGGTAACTGATCTTCAGGCATGAAAAGCGGGTAGCTTCAGCCTACTGCAAATTGCTTAATTTTCTCTACAAAATTACTAACCCCCAAACATCTACGTACTTTAACTAGTCAGAGAATATACAACCCGTTGGCTTTCACGGTCCTTTGAGAACAGAAGTTCAGATTATTTCCCAAAGCAACTATGACTTACTCTGTAACTTCTTCACAATACATTTGTATTTGTTTATATTGTAGTGAGAAAATTCCAGGACAGCAACATTACCTTCTGTTAAACTAAATCTATTTTGAATGTATGAATGTTATGCAGACAGAAGTTCCTATAATACAGTAGATGCAAAATCTAGAGGATTTCTGAGCTATTGATTTTTTTTTTATATATCTATTTTTGCAAAGTCTGACCTTTTTCCTTGTGGAAAGCAGGGCACCATTTGAGACTCCCCAGATTATTAATTCTGAACTAACCGTAGGAATCTTTCATATAGGTGTCCTGAAGCCACAGAGAATATATTTAGTACATCGTCTTTATCCTGTTTCACGTCTTCATTCTTTTGTCCTCCTGTGAATCCCCTGAAAGGACCAATGTGTGTTTACATAAAGGACAAGATAGTAAGGCCCAGCTATATAGGAAAGAGCGCAACAGATTATAAATTGCTACAGTGTTGGTTTACTATAGTACAACTGCAGGGTTTGGTGTCATCCCCCAAGCTGGTCAGAGTGTCCTCCACAAGGCAGAGTGCTGCAGACACAGACATGGAAGACCCGATAGCTTATATACGAACACCTATTCAATTGAACAATTGCTGGCTGAGATGCAGCTCCTGGAATGTTTCCAGGCTCCCAAGTAGCACTGGGGGTAAGGGAAGGTAAGCGGGTGCAAAGCAGTAGCTCAGCTCTCTAGAAACAGAGGGGTCTTATGAAAGATAAGGAGTTAGCAAGACCTAAATTCAAGCAGTCTTAATAGATGGTTGTGGAATATCACAGACCTAACTGTATCATGAAATAGTTTTCCAGTTTCAAGAGACTTGCAGGTTATTATTGAATTAGTTTTACCATTTGAGAGATTCCCAAAATCCAGATTCATTCTCACTGGTACCATCGCTTAGTAGATCTTCATTCATCATATCCAGTTTTTTCTGAACCTGTAAAGCATAGGTAGCATTACTTTAGTGAGTGGCACCACACCTTGGGCAAACAGCTGTGGAGCGTTATTTTGACACTGGCTCTGTCTGTATCCATTTGAATTATGCCCAGTGAGCCGACAGGTAACGTAAGTTCTCTGGAGAAACAGCTCAGTAGTGAACTGACATTTTCAGAACAGATCCAAAGATGTTTTCAGACACCAAAGGCATGTTACTCAAGATGGTTAAAATGCTTTGCTAAGAGGCACTTAGTGACCATCCTTGATGATGGAGACTGGCAAAGAAAAACCCTCAAACCAACCAACAAACCCCACCCCCCGCAAAACCCGACCCAACACCTCAGCACCACTTTTTAAGAGCAGCTCTAGTTTTTTAACTCACCTTCACTTTAATAATTTTGCTCTTGAAGTTGTTGAGAACAACAATAACTTCACTAGCTTCAGGTGAAGAGTCTGTGCCATCGTGGCTGAAAATACAGTAAAACAGTTGCCTTTACTGCAAAGCAGAAATATGTTCTTTATTTCTTCTACACATTTTTCTACATGGTATTACACATTAGCACCATAAAACAGGTTTGAGACATGCAACGTAACAAATACATGTATTTGAACACACACTTACTGGGTTTTTAAAGTAATTTATTTAATTTCACATAACTTATGTTCAGTATGAAATGTAATTTGCTGTTCAATTCACTACACTTTGCCAAGGGAACTGTTAGGTTCCTTGCCTACCTACTTCAAAAGTTTCACAAGTAAAAAAGAAAAGTATTTCTTATACTGTTCTACCTGTAGATTCTGTAGATATCCTCAGATCTGCCCTTTCTGAGTCTTAGAGTCCATGCACCAGGATTGGCTTTTAACTGGAAGTAACCCTGTAAAGCAAGAAGAATATTTGTCACTTTCCAGAAAGTGCAAATGTAGAAAACCACATTTTTAAGTTATATATTTTGACCCACTGTTTTATATCTGAAAATAGTTATTTTTAAGCCAGCTGATTAACATAATCATAAGGCCTTAAAAAATCCAGGGAACAGGAGAAAACCCCCAGAATTTCCATTCAAAATTGCTGGTTTGTTTGTTTGGGTTTTTTTTCATAAGAGTATGAAAATGTCCAGCATTATTTGTTAGGTGACAAAAGTTCTTCAAGGTGTCCTGACAGGAACAGTGCAATCCCAGAGTTTTTTCTGCAAAAGTTTGCCTTCATGAAGGAGTGAGTGAATTTCAAAACACTAGTTGGTAACTACACAGCAGTCCATGAAAGGTCTGCCTACAAAACAGAATTTAAATCAATTTTTAAGCTCTACAGACTGGTCCTTCAGCTGCAGCAGGAAATAGTAACATAGTTTGTATGTTACAAGATCTCTCTTCTACAGAACTTAAAAAATCACTACGTGACATTCAAATATTGTGTACAAGTCTTGTTGAAGTTTCAGGTTCCAGATCTCAATATTTTCTTCTGTGATTTAGATTATTAAACCTATAGAAGATATAAATATTTATAGTAATGCTTCAGTGCCCCATCCAGTTTTGTGCAGTGACCCGAAATGGATGCAATTTTATATTATGAACCAGTCTGCTTCAAAAAAAAAAAAAAAAAAAAAATCAGCACAGGGCATGTTCCTGGTCTCTTCACACCCCTTCACAGTGTAGACACTGAGCTGAGGAAGGGTATTCCCAGATACAGCATCGTACACTTCGGTTTAACTAATTAGATGAAAAAAAAAAATAAAAAAAAGACACATCCAAGCTTTACTCCCCAACATACACACACACAATGTGATCACACATAAAATAAGGGTCATCATCTTTTCTACAGTAAGAACTATTACATTATAGGATATACTTTGACTAAGAAAAGGCACAGAGAAGTAGAAAATTAGTGTAAAAATTTAAAAATAAATATTTAGCATTGGTGAACATTTCTTCCTTGCCTTTTTTGTTTTTTTAATACATTTAAAGATTCCAAAAACCAAAATAGGCAATTTATTCCTGTTTTACACTAACATTACATATCAAGAAAATATTCCAGTGGCTAACTTCCCTTGCCATAATTTCAGTCCATTGCCTCTTTCATTGCCCAGTGTGAACACTGAAAACTGATTGATCCCTTATGCAGATGCCTTATAAAGGCAGCTCCAGGGAACAACCATATGCTTGGATTTCCGTCACCTTTTCTCAACTAAATTAAGCAATTCCCATTCTTTCACACTTCCTTTGTTTTCTAGAATGCCAGTTATTCCTGCTGACTCTCTCCATTTGTTCCATAGATCTCCTGAAGAAATGGGTCCCAAAACAAGACAACTGCCCACCTAGGCTTACAGTACCAGAGTGGGTGCTCTAAGGAGTGCCCTGTCTAGAAAAAACAGACCTGCCTGGCCTTCCCTGGAAAGAGGTTGCTTAAGAATATTGGCATCATTTTAAGATATTCCAGAAGATCCTTCTCAGCAAGCTGAAGGGAAAGGAGTATATATTGAAAAAGGTAAGAGACAAGTAAGTACACTGCAAGGTTTTAGACATCACTGTTAGGAATGAAGTGGTTCTGATGTATTTGCAAGCAACTGCAGACTGCAGGTAACACCATGTACCCATAGCCCACGTACTAGAAAATACTCAGTGGTTTATGCAAGTGATTGTGCTGACTGTAGGACCAGTAATTTGTTGCCAGCTTCAATCGACTGCTTACCAAGTTGGCCATAACAATGGTATCGACGATGACAGGACTGGTTGAAGTTCCCAGTGTAAACTGGAGCCCCCGAGGTGGCTGTCCAGTAGTAATATCATAGCAGTGTCCTTCCAGAAGCAGATACTCCAATTCATATTCGGCAGCTACAACATTATCCACCTGTAAGGAGAAGATACTGCTAAATTCAGCACTAGCTCTGAAGTGCAAATTTTTAGTGATTCGGTTACTCCCTAAAATAGCCATAGTAATTAAATAACACTTACTTTATTTCACCAGAGTAATTTTATTAAACAAATACTTAGAAAGCCTCAAAAAGCTCAGCTCCTTCAAGCGATGAAATTCACACACATATTGTTAAAAGAGTGTTCCTGATCAAAAAGATTTGAATCTCAAATGGTAAGATGCTAGGATAAGAAAAGGGAAGGACTGTTGCTCTAATTCACAATTATTATTTTTCTCTAACAATTATTGGAGAATGTAGTCAAGTAAGCGATCAGTCTGGTATCTCATAAAAGGTACGTGATGGGCTCCAGAACTTTGACTCTAAATCTGTTTAAAGCCAGTCTCATCTAATATTTATCATCTGAAATAAACATTTTGTTTTGCTCTGCATTACTCTCTCAGTGTGCTAGGGTACTGTCAGACCCAGTTTTTCTTCTACACCAAACAAAAGTGCCAAGAAAAGAAAAGAAACAAAAAAAAAATACAAACCCAAAAAACCTTGGGTCCCTACCAGGCTAAACTCAGATGTAGCCTGAGGACACTACATAAGCAAAATATTAGTCTGTTCTCACAAAGCCTCTTCTCTCATTGCACATCCAAAATGACAGTTTAATTGCTACAGCACCAACAGACTGCATATTAGAAATTGGAAATTCTGCACCTGCAAAGTAAAGCTGCTGTTTATTTGGAGGCTCAGGATGGTGCTTAGAATGCCCAAAGCATTTAATCCCCCTCTCTCTCAGCTGCCAATTAATTTGAGGGCAGATGTGGGAATCAGGGGCTTATCAGCCATTTGGTCGTTCATTTATGTCTTTACAGTTAGGTTAACAGATGAAAAGAAAAAAAAACATGACAACCAAATCTAAACAAAACAAAAACAACAAAAGAACCCCCAAACAACAACAACCACCACCCAATTTCCAAGATTTCTGAATAACTAGTATGGCATTAGCAATATCCAACTCTACCACTATACTGCATCATATTCCCAACTAGATGCAAACACAAAGGAGACTAATAATATAAAGTTCAGTGAGAAAGTAACCCACATTTGTAACAACCACAAGGTTGCTACTTTCACTGTTGCCTTTCAAGAGGCCTGGTTGTAAAGGGTTTGAGAATGCTGTTACAGACAAGCGGACAGGTTTCTGTACTGCAAGAGTCACCTGCACAGCTGGGGCTGCCTGGTTTTGGAGCCTGAACTTTCCTCTTGCCTCTGGAGGTGGTTTCTCCAGGACGGGAATGAGGCACACGGATGGAGAAGCTCATCCTGCCACTGCCGGTGCCATACCCATTCTGCAGCCTCCAGAGCTGTCACTCTGGCATCTTTTCCATGTGCTGGATACACATATAAAATTACTGGGTTTCATATATATATATGTAGTTCACCAAGGCCAACTAAATAATGGCTTATTTCGAGAGAGAAGACTATTTGACTGCCTCATTTAACTTCTATTATTTAACATTGCACCCTGAAGTCCAAAATTTTCTACTTTGCATCACACACAGATTTTCTAACTTTTAATATATTGTGGGTTTAGTGCCCATGATAATATGTTAGGGTAGTGCTATTTTGTAACCACTTACTAACCCACTATTTCTAGATCTTCTGGAAACTATTGTTAAAGTTAACTGCTAACAGCAAGAGGTTAATAATTAGCCACAGGAGCATTTGCTGGTAACAAAAGCTGTGAAAATGAACAGGTGGAAAACTGGCTTGGTGGCTTCTCAGAGCAAGGGAAAGTTAGTAGAATTTACTTAGTGCAACAGGACTCGCATCTTACTTCAGCATTTCTAAACAGACTTTAGAAAGGAACAATCTTATTTTTTATTGTGACATCAGCTGTAAGGAGCAAGAAACGTTTTTCAAGAACTTTTCAACTAATAAATTGATACTTTCAACTAATAAATTGAAAAAGTTATTTAATGACCAACAAAGTTTCTTTGTTTCTAGCTCAGGACACTCTGAAGTGTTATATATACACACACTCAAAGCATCTGCAGGATCTGCTTCAAGCCCACAGTATTTTTCAAGCTGTGGGTCAGGCATCTGGGAGTAACTGACAACAGCAATCTTGCTGTTGCTACGTGAGCTTAGGTTTACCTGCATCCCTCCTAGAAAATGTTCAGGGGTCTGCAAACATAAGAGGTGTTAATATCCACAGTTCTATGTTTATTAGCATTTTAAAATTCTACATTTCTTTCCCATTAAAACCCTGGAAGCCCTGGAAAAACAATACCATTTAAATGCAGTAATAGGAACACATTGATTTCTCTTACCTCCTCTAAATAAATATTATCAAGGTCATAGGGGGTTCTGACAGATTCCACCATCCAGCTCTCAGGAGTATTTAGGTTCAAAGTGAACAGTGGGGACTGGGGCATATCCAAAAACTTAGCAATTGGTCCTGGAGCAAAGTTGTTATCTGCTGTGAAAGAAATCTCTGGCTCCAAAACATAGCGATAAAAGCTGAAATTTTAGAAGGAGAGTGTTAGAATGTATCTCTGCTAAGCTTTGCAAATATTTCACTCTTGTTGAACTTGGTGACAGCATCAGCTTTCCCCAACCTCCAATGTCTCCAAGAAGCCCAATAGAAAATTTTCTTTTCTTGCATACAGGAGGCTTTGTCCAAAGCAACACAGGTTGTGTTGACCTTATAAGAGGTCAGAATTTTCATCTTTTCATCGTCATTTTCATAACAATTTTCAACCAGAATGTGCAAGACTCAACCATTAAGATTAGTAAGTTATTTAAGTTACATAAATAAAAATGCACCCAACTTGGAAACCAGCAGAATTACCTCATGCTATCCACAAATTCCCAGATTCTCTATGGGAAATCATGCTATTATATAAACAAGCTCAAAGCAGTTATTGAGACTTCCTATAGGACATTTGACCATATCTTCCTGTGCTTGCATGTTCCACCAGGTTTTTCTTTCTCGGTCTCTTTTTAACCTTGGCATGGGATTGCTTACCTTTTCAGTGGCATGTCAGAAAGTTTGGACTGGCAGTTCATAAACACTCTTAGGTTCATATTTATCAATTGGTTCAAAACCTGAAGTAATGAGAAAAAGACACCCCTTAAAATGCAAACTAGGAAAGCTGACCACTGTTTTTATAGACAAGAGCTCAAGAAGGCAAGTTACCTGATCATTCTCAATCGTCCCTTCTCATTTGCTTTACCACAGCCACCTTTTAATTGGTGGTTTTAAGAACAACTTGCTCCCTCACATTGCTGGCATTCTTCTTGGGATGCAGAGACTTTCTTCCTCAAGAACAGAGTCATTACAAACTAAACTGTTAAAATGTTGAAACTAAAAGCTGTCTAGACAATATCTAAGTGTGATCTTTTTAGTGTGTAGTATAGTGTAATTAGTTTTTCCACTAATAAACTTACTGTGCAACTCAGACACACTATTTGAAGGCCATTGGTCACCACTCAGTCAAGGAAGAAGAAAAAAGTTCAAAAGTTACAGAACTGAGACAACTTTCTGAAATTGCCATAAAATGCATTACAACAGTGTACTCATACCAAAAGTAACGGAGCAAGTCTTTGAGCATCTCTGGTCACAGGATCAACAATAGCCACGACATCGAAGTATGTCTCCCCCTCTTTTGGTCTCAGTTTAACTGCACTAAACAGAAGAAAAAACAATTTAAAAGTATCAAACGTATGGCTAAACATAGGAAAACCACTATCCATCTCATTATGAAGTCAAATTACTTCCTAAATGCTATGCAACTTCTGAAACAAGATTGAGAAAAAAATACATATATACACATATGTGTATAGAGATAGGTAGACAGAGTTAATCTCTGGAATCTCACTGTGCCCTGAAAACTGTTGGGGACTTCCCTATTGCTACTTGGATTTTTTTTTTTTTTTTTTTTAAGTAAGTAAATGCAACTTAAAACCACAGGAACATGAAAAGACAAGGAAAAGCGTATTGCTCAGCAAATGCCAGCAATCCTATACCTGTATCGTTCTTCAAAAAAATGATATTCAATCCTTGCCTCTCCTTTTGGTTGAGCAGAAAGAAGAGCATCCACTTTCATTACTAAGTCACTTGCACTGAAAAGGAAAAAGAAAAAACAAGTTTACAGTCAGAAAGTGCATGTACTTAGCACATTTTCGCCAGTTAGCAGCAAAAGAGAAGACAAACTAACACTTTTACTACCTCTCTACACAAGCTCTGAAGGATTAAACATATTTAAAGGTTAATCTGCCATTAATTTAAACAGGTTGCAGCCTTATTACTGCGGGTACCAAAGGGTTTAACTCTGTAACAAGTACAGAACAGCTGGTATTTTATGGTTCAGACATGCTACAGGCACTGCGTTCCTGAACTTCACCAACCTCTTAGACCTGTAAAGTGATTCAGATCAAACCCTTGTTTCACAGTAGTCCTCCCATTTTACACTGCAACTCTAAAAACTAGGAAGCAATCCTGTATGTGGAGAAACTTTTGAGAGGGGCCCTATCATTAAAAGAGAATTACTTCTGACAACTTACTCCTTTTTATTATTCCCATAAATTTTCAGTCTAGTATTTTAAGAATATATTTAATCTTGAAAATGTAAAACCTCTTGGAAGTTCAATAAAAATTGATTTGTACATCATAGCTTTGCCAAAAAGCAATACTGTAACTTAAAGGTCTGTCAGCTTTTCCTGAATTAAGTAAGTCTCATAGATTTATAGTGACAGCTGTTTAAATTGTTCATACCAAAACCACAAGCCTGGTGAAGTCTACAGTGTTTTCCAATGCAGTAGATCGCTTTGAAAGCTTTCGAAAAAACTTAGGCAGCATTCAAACCAAAAAACCACTGCTCTGTCCAAAACCAGCCTATGTTCAAATTATGCCCTCCTCCTCCAACCTTATTTCTTTTTTGATTCCCAACACAGCAATGGATGCAAAAGTGTTTGGAATACTGTTAAATCCTGTCCTCCTAGGATTCAGAAACACACAAGATTTCTGCACAAAAGACCTCATGCTTAACTCACTTGACCAGCCTTTAACAGTAGGCAGCATCATGGAAAAATGTAACGATAAATAGGATAGAAACTATCTTCTTAGCTAGGAGCTCCAACACACAAATGCACACCTCTGGACTTCAGTTCTTTTGGACCTGAAGATGATGTTCTTTTGATTAGCTCACTTCTATGGTTTTTGCAATAATTATCTAGAACTATGATATTCATTTTCTTATCTCTACATCTTTTCCTATTGTCTCTCTTTAAAAAGTTAAAAGCCGTTTACGTGATTCCATAGTACTGACAGTGAAGTACACTACTCAAATAATTTTTATATTGATAGGCCAAGCAGCACTCAGCTGAACTGCAAACAGATTCAGAAAGCATACTCCAGTGTCTCATTTTCTTATCTTCTTTCTGCTTTTAAATCAATACCGTAGTAATCCTACATGTGAGTTATGAAACCCTGATGTGTTGGAGGTAATGGTTTAAAAGAGCCTGTCAGTTAAGATTTAGCTTGGGAAAAACCCACAGAAAGTCTGAAGGCCTTAATATTAATGAAAAGTTAGGCTTGTCTTCAATTTAGAGGAGCAGAAAAGTAATCTGGTGCAGAAAGCAATTTCAAGAATAAAGTAGTAACATGTGGCAATTTATACCACTTCATAACACATCCCAATCAGCAAACAACTCTTCTCTGCATACAGACATCACGTCTGTTGGTAAAGCTGTCACCAACCAGAGTCAACTGAGCCTTGAATGAACTTCATCTAGCTCAACACAGCAATGAATTCAGCCAGCTCCTGGAGAATGCATCATCACCCTCATTCTTTATTTTTTCAGTCCACCTGTATCCCTCCCCAACCCCCCAGTCCGAGAAACCACTTCCTGAACTCCCCAGGTAACACAGCAGGCTGTTGCTGCCCATGCTGCTGTGATCCTGGGACTGCGAGCCCAGCGAGTAGCAATAAATTTATTGTTTCATGTTCATTGGAGCAGTTCTATAGCAAATTGCTACAGACTTGGGCGCTTTCCCCATCTCTTGCTGCTTTTCAGTGAGGCTCCAGCCAACACAACTCCTCCGACTTCTGTTACGAGGTAACAGACTGGCCATGGCAGGCTGCAACTAGATAGAGATAACTAATCAAAAACGATGAGCTCTGAGCACAGTACCATAGTAAGGGTTGCCAGTACTCTCAGAACTGCCTCCTGAATCCGGGGGACACAGTTGCAACTCCATACCTCCAGGAGGTTGTGAACTACAGAAAAGTCACTAAAGCACTTCAAGTCCAATAAAGATATTTTACATATCTTTTCCTTTCTCACTTGCCCCTCTGAACAGCTGAGCCTTGACCATACCAATACGTGCATGTTTGTTTATAGCACCTATTCAGAGCATACTTGATAAAGCTTTCTGCAGGCTGCAGAAAGTCATGTTATCAGCAGTACCGCCACTTTTTTGTAAGCCTCTTCACGTTTACTTACAGATCTTCTTCAAATCCCAGCTGCTGAATCTGAGATTTGATTTTCTGTCCTGATGTCTTTAGTATAATGTTCTCAAGGAGATGGAAATCATCCTGATTGAACATCTCACCATCCTCTAGTGGGCCAATAATCTACAAAGAAAACGGGATCAGTATTATTAGGTAAGGCTACACTGAAACAAAATTCAAAAATGTATTAAATAAATACTCCAGCCCAGTCTCAGTACGTATCAACTGTTCAGCTGATATTCATGTCTATGGCAGCAGAGTTTAAGAGAGAATTCTAGCTATTTAGAGCCAAGAGTGCCACACTAAGGCACAAAATAAATGCTTAAAATTTTCACTGAGCGCTTGGTTTGCAAAAATCAGACATGTTAAATTGCATATGCAATGCTACATCTTGAAAGGGCAATAGAATATCGGGCCAATTCCAGCAGTCCAGCAAAACTCCAGCAAATCTCACTCTCTAGCCTTCAGAAGCCTAAAAGCTACCGAGACGATTCTTGCTATTTTGCTAATGAGAAAAATAGAGTACCGCAACTCATCGCTTGAAATTTTTAACCCATTAAAATTATACAGTGGCCACTGGAACTTGTGGGGTTTTTCCTAACTACCAAGCAGATGACAAGAGAAAACTGAATGCTGTATACAGCTGGGCTTCCTTATTTGCAGTGAAATACTATTGTAACATAATTTGCCTAATCTGAGTTGCTATTGCAGAAAGAACTGGTGGAAGAAACCAAGGCACCTTGATCAGGGCCAGATACAGCAGCATTTTACCCAATGAACTGAAACAGCACAATCATTCAAATTTATCATCCCTTTCTGCTCCTGGACTCAGTTCACTGCCAACGTGAAAGCAGCTCTGTTATTGAGAGATCTGAATTTGTACAAAACACCAATAACCTCATGCAGTACAAAGAAAAGGTCACTGCAGGTCTGAATAAATCAAACTGGAAGTGGTTCTAAGGACTGCTGAGACCTAAAGAAAGCTGAGACTGTGTCTGATCTCTAGACTCTGCTGCTCAAGGTCTACTTCCTTCCCACATGTGGAATATCTCTCTGTCTGCTGATTGATCTCACCCTTCCATTGCTGATCACAGCCCTCTGCCCCTTCTTCAGCTTTAGAACATCTCTGCAATATATGGCATGGGACAGAACAAAATCCACCTTGGGAGATTCAAAGGCTTCTTTGAAAATATTGATATCCATACCCTGAAAGAAAAGAATACTTGACATTGAAATGGGAAGAAAAGTACACCTCTGCACGCTTTTCTTAAATGCACCTTTTTTGTTTCCATTCAAGAACATTTTCATATCTTGCTAAAATTTATCCCCAGCTCCCTTTTCTTTGTGTCTTAAGCCTAGTTCTTTCCTGTCACCTTCAAACATTATCACAACCTATGATGTGAAGGGCCCCAGCCCTAGTAATTGTTGCTTAAACCAGTTTTTCCATTCTTCTGTCCTTAAGTGATTCTTGCCTAACTTTTTTAAACCTACTTTGAGAAATACAATTTTTCTCTGAGCTTTTTAAAGAGATTCTAGTTCTCTCTTAACCCCCCAAGAAACAACTGACTCAAATAGATCCCTGAATCTGCATTCCTTTTGACTTTTCAAAGTTAGGTAGCTTTGATGCATATGAGGATTCACTTTATTTTTAGATGGACTGTTATGTTTAGGTAAGTTTACCTTGCAGGGCAAAAACCAAACCCAACACCAAACCCAACAGTGTTACCATTGTTACTGCCTCTTTTGCAAATGAACATACTACATTAAAGAACTCCTTAGAAGAACAAGCAAAGTGCCCTACCTTTGTAAATACCAGCAAACATGCTTACCCCAACAGCAAACTCCAAGATGTTGGCTCCTGCCTCTAGTGCTTTTGCAATTTCTTCTTTTGCCATTTTGGTGATGAAGTTCTTGGCATTATTTGACGTTTGTGTCTGTAGAGCTGCCCATATGGCTTTAGCGACAAGCATATTCTGGCTATTTGGATCTTCACTAGGATTATTAATCATGCTAATTCGAACATTATTGCTGGATTTCTGTGTTTAACAAAACATGCGTTAGGAAAGTTTTAGATTTCAGGTGTGCTTTAACTTAAAAGAGTAAGCCTATTATAATAAAATTCTATAGCAAAAGCTTTGTATTTCTTAACCAGAAAACCAGATTCCACATCAGGTAAGTAACAGCACAGGGTTAAAAGGATGAATAAACTAATTTAACATCAAGTGTTTAGTTTACATATAGGCACCACTGTGACAGGAATCTTCTAGATAATACTGTGCTACATAAGAGATATAGGACCATGGCCACTGCTCAGAGATCTAGCAAAACAGTGATTTAGGAGTGAACTATCTATTTTTATGATTCATTTATCCTCCTGGAACAAATGACAGAGAGCAATGCTCATGTTCATCTCCAAACACAGACATCTTCAGTTTAGAACCATGGGCTTAAAAGAACATCTTTTCTTTATTGTATTGGCATAGTGCCAAGAGGGGATTCTGTCCAAGTACAAGAAGGTTAGCAATGTTCCAGCCCCTATAGATAAGATGAGGCTGGAAATTAGAGACCCTGCAGGGAGGACCAATCTCCCCAGGTCATACAATAGGAAGAAGCACAACCTGTGTTTTTCAAGCCTCTACCTACTGCTTTATTAGCACTGCTAACCTGTTCAAATGAAAACATTACCTACCTGATGTTTAATTGCATCATACAACAATTGCCTCCCTGAAGGTTTATCAAAATCACCAACAATCCAAAAAGTAACAGGTCTAACAAAGGAATCATCTGCAATTAAAAAAAAAGAAAAAAAGAGTGGGAGAAATTTGAGGGTGAAGGGAAAGAAAGCATCAGTTTTTCCTCATTTGGAGGAGAAATATGATGCACATGCAAGCGTTTCAAAAAAACGTAAAATTACATAGGGAACACAGGGATGAAGCTAAGCTATGAAGTCTGGCAAGACAAGAATAATAGTATTGGTATTATATTAGGTTTCATTTACCTCATTCATAAAACCCACAGGGCACAGCATGCAACACTGTTTCTAAGCTGGATTTTTTTGTTTGTTTGTTTGCTAACTTTTTTATTTAGAAATTGTAAAGGAACCTGTAAATAACTTACAGATTCCAACTAGGGTACAGACATACCGCTTCTTCATACTGAAGCTGTTAGTTCACAAAATCAGTTTTGTATAGAGAAAAGAGTGCTGAAGCAAACATGCATTTAAACAGCTTTCTTCATTTCCTGCTGGTTCTAACGCCAATATTAGAAAGGAACCAGAAAATTCCCAGAACAACAACGTATGAAATGCTAAAGCATGAGTTACCATAGATCTCCTTGGAAGACATTCCTGGTCAAAAAGCAGAAAGGAAAGGGGGAAAGGAGAGAGACGAGACGTTAATAATCTGATAGTAATCCCAATGTGTATCAAGAAGCTGCAGCACTGTACTGGGCGTAACTGAATAACCAAAGTTCAAGTCCAACAAGCAACAAGTTTGTGATAATTTTACCAGAGTAAGCTCTGCCTTTTTCTTCTCCTCAAACATATCAATCCTTTATTTTCATGCTACAGCACTAATTATACTATGCATTACTGATTTCATACCATACCATGACGGCATCATTCTGACGCCCTTTTACAAAAACTGCCATGCCATTACAACTTGGATGTTAACAGTTTCTGTTACCTTCCCTCTTTAAAAATTAGCATGACAGTGCTATTTCAGTACTGCAGCTGAGCCAGCAATACGTATAACTTTCCTATTAGTTTGGAAATTAAATGTTCTACAGCATTACTGTAATCAGATACCTGGTTTAAGTGAGGGGAGGGGCAGTGACCCAAAACTGTCGAGCCATGGCATTGCAAATTAATGCACGCTTTCAAATGAGCGTGCAGAGGTGTAGGTTTAATTAATACTCTACAAAGGGGAAAACAAGAAACTTGTTCAGATCTAAGTGACTGAACACGAACCAAGGGCAAAAATGAGACAGAAGGAGCCATGGGAACATTTAAGGCAGTGCACGCAGGTGGCAACAGCTGGAGATTGTACTGGGGAAACTTGTAAGAGTCTAGCAAAGACAACAGACAGGCACAAGAGGAATTGGTTCAAATGACAGCAGCTTATTTATGATTCCTAACTGAAAAGGATATAGGAAAGGCCTGATTAAGCTCTGTATTCTCTCTGTGCATGCATTTCTTACATTGAGAAGTACAGCTGATTTTTAACACTAACAGAAGACTTTACGTATAACTGTAATAAAACAACACTGTCATTGAAAAAGCAGCACACGCACTGGAGCAATAAAACCAGCACAGACCATGTTAGGTGTTGTCTTATATAATGGGCAATAACAATTTTCTTCTGAATCCATGTCACTTTTAGTAATTTTTAATTATGAGACAGAGAGCTAGAACACCTTTTATATTTTTCTAGTCAGTGTCCCCATAGGATCATAGCTTACACTCTGCATCCCTGGTCATTTGCAATATAGCATGAGGGGTTGGGTGGGACTTTGTTATTCATTGAAGGCTGGGTTTAAAGAGGGGAACATTCTTGTTCCATGTAGATGCCATGCCTATTAAAAAAAAATTTTTTTTAAAAAAAATAAATCTTTCTTTTTAACACTTCCATTGTGCCATGAGCCACAGCTGTGAACAAGGCTCAGTACGTGTGTTGAATACTGTTTATACCCTTGGAAACATATATTAAGATTAGATTTGGGTTCATAATCCACTGCAGATGTTACCTTTCTTTGTTAAGTAGGTCATGCTGTTTGCAACAGCAGCTGTCTTATCTTTGGAATCCAATGTGGTAAATCTAGCAAAGTCATCCACGTAAAAGTTATCTGGGGAAGATAAAGTATTAGATGCAAAAGCAAATTATTCCATGTAAAATGAACAAAAAATCACTACTATTACTAGAACATTAAGAACATATCCCATTTTGTTCCTCATGATACTGCTTTTTATGTCTCATTTCCACTGTTAATATATAAGCTGAGGAATATATTTGTCTTGTCTCATAAGTTACATTAATAACTACATTGCATATTGATATGCATAAGTCAGTTGAAAGAACTGTTTAAGTCTCACTTAGTTGAAGTTAATTTATGTAAATAATATACATTTAAAAATCCACTGTGTTACTATTCTCCAAGCAATTCAAAGAAGGTAGTTTTTGCAACACTGTCATTACAGCAGAGTGGCTGCATTGGGTGTCAATACATTTAGCCATGAAAAGTTCTAAAACCTATGGCACAGCAAATTGCAAGTAATTCCAGAGATGACCATCAATCTCTGCTCAAATGGTTAGAAATAAGAAACAAGCTGTTGTTTTATACATTCTGTGACTGTTCTTGGCTTTTGCTAGCATTGCTAATTTCTCTACTTCTTGAGTCGTATTCCCCTAAGGGTCTGTATAAAACCAAACCAAATTCCTGTTCTGAAAGATCTGTAGACGTTAACGTTGTTATTGTACATAACATCTCCCCGAGTACTACAGCCAGAAGGTCACTTGGGGTGCTGTTAATACTTTGCCACTAGAGCTTTCCGTTGGGACAGCAAAAGTCTTTGACTCAAGATACTTTAGGTTTAATGCAATGAAAAGCATCCCTTACTCATTCCTGTCAGATCTAGGTACTCTCTGTCAGACGTTAAGATTCTTGAGTTAATTCTTGGAACAACATTAGGCTGGTTCATGATATACTCAACCACATCTTGGTCATTAGATAATTCACCCTGCAGGAAAGAAGAAAGAAGCAATATTTTTATTTCACATGTATATTTGCCTTAAGTAACTTAAAAAAACCCCAACCAACCCAAAACAACAATAAAAAAAAATACATGAAGAAATTATGCAAGTTAAGTTATCTTGTGTATTACATATTCAGGGACTTTTGAGTCAGTTTTTCCAAATCTTATTTCCCTCTAAAGTCACAGCTGAACTCAGCACCTACCAGGTACACGGCTCGCTGGAAGATGCTTGTGGTTTCCAGGATTTTGTGCATTGTCACAGTTTCTAGGTCATCAGGATCCAGCTGATCTTTTTGAAAAGGCATTCCGTTGAACAGCACAACAGGGAGAGGACCTACACCTGTTTGCTCATAGTAAGCTCTTGCTGCCTAAATATGGGGAAAGAAGTAGCTTTACCACGAGGGTTCATAACATTTCCATGCAATATCCACACAAGTGTCTTCTAAACACACCAAGATGTCCTTCCAGCTTTTATGTGACATAGGAAATACTAGTTTTATGTAGTGATTAAGACACTTTCTGTATCTTACATGCAGAAGATGTCCTTGTCTTTCAGAGTTTCAAAGCAAAGAAAGTTACTTTATAATACACAAGTGCAAAATATTCCATTAAGTTCATACTGTAAATAAACTAATTCCAATGAGCGCTTTCTGGTAAGAGCAAAAAATGCACAACAGGAACGTGACACAGCATATGGAAGCAAATCAATGGAAGCATTGATAGCATTGTAAGGCAGGGTAGAGGGTTTTTCTTGTTATTTTTTAAGAACGTGTTCCTTAAACTTGTGAGAAAACATTTGCTTGTGGGGGAGGGGGTTATTATGTCAAGACAAATTTCCCCATTTCACATAACCACTGCAAAATGCACCATCATTATTGATACTCTGTTATGGACAGAAGTTAATCAGGTTCTTACTGTTTAAAGGTTCTTATTGAGGGCTTTCAAGACCTTTTGAGGACACAAATATCACAAAGCTCAGATCACATGAAAGAGTGCTCAGTGTTGTTTTAACTTGTGTCCTTTACATGGAGATAAGCTCTTTCTAAAGGCTTCTTTCCTTATCTGAAGGCTTTGCAATGTTTTAAAATGCGGTTGTGCTGAACAGTGTCAGGTACACCAGTTGCAGCAAGGCGTCCAGAATGGCCTCTCAAGCCTTCTGGAGGAGAGCACTTTGCATGTGTTAGGAGTGGGGCTGTCGCTTTTGTTTTGTTTGGGTTTGATTTCTGTCTAGTATGTAAACTGAAAAGGCCTCTCCTGTCATACCAAAACATCTGCCTTTTATTGGTTTTGATTTCCTCAAAGTGCTTTTCCCTTCACTTTCCTACATGGGAAGATTGAAAGCATGCGTGCATACAAGCCTATTTATATAACCCTGACTGCATTCCTTACATTTACAGATATAGGCAGTACCATCTGTGTTACAGAGCTATTGTAGACAGTATTTTCATTCTTTTAGAGCATTCCACAAAAATACATAAACCATTCCCCTACAGAACCCCAAATAAAATCTGCTTCATCTCACATAAAAGTGATCCAGTAGTGATTTCTTCTCCCAGTTTTCTGCATTCAGTATGGAGAAAAAAAAGTATCAACCCTAAAAATAACTTTAAGAAATTACTTGAGGAAGACTGTTGAGCGCCTTGTTGTAGGAAAGGCATTCTGAATTCATCATCATTACTTTACCTCACACAGTATTGAAATACCAAGAAAGAAAGGCCACGCCAATCCCTCACAGACATTAAGCCCCTTGGTTTTCTTATGAACCATTCCATTACCTTGATTTTTTTCAAGCAATTTTAAACTCCACTGAAGTCTGTATACCAGAATGAAAGCATGACTTATGAGTCACAGGAAAGTTAGCTTGGTTCGGGTACTATACATATAGATTTTTTTTAAATGTATATTGCAATATGTTATATATATTATGTATATTATATAAAGCTTTGTGCTGAACATACTTGGATCAAGAAATTGTACGTAGCTGTATTTTCAAAACTGTGTTGAAACAAAAAAAGCGGAAAAAGCTCTATTTCATAAATTCTTACCTTTCTGTTTTGATCATAGGCAGAGTCAATTCCCAGAATGCTGTTGACTTCCACGTAAGGATACTGTTTCTCAAGAACACTAACAACATGCTCCACTTTCAGCTGATCTCCTGTTTTCACTTTGTTATATATCTGACAGGGGATACAAATACAAGTTTACAGCTGCAACTGTAAAGCCTCTGTCACTACCAAAGGTAACCTGACCTGTCACCTGTATTCCAGTAATTATAAGGAATTAACAGCCAGATTGCAAAACGTATTTTCATATTAGCTGCAATAACAGCTCCAAAGCACTTGTAGCTCTTATCACTACCTTGCTTAACCTCGTAGTCATTCCAGTGAGATTGGAAGGAGCTAAGTATCCTGTATTTCTTTAAATAATAACTTGCATCTTTAATTAGAAAAGGTATTTAAGGGGAAAAGTAGTGCTTAGGGGGAAAAAGGCTCAAATAAGGCATATCCAAAGAGCTACCCTTCCCTTCAGAACTCAAGACCTGTTTATAAACAATACAACAGACCTCACATGTAAAGTACATTAACAGTTAGTTTCCCCCTTGAAGGTACAAGGTTTCATTTTGACTTACAAACACATACCAAAAAAAGGAGAATAAAAGTCACCAGCAGTTTAATGTTATGGTATGTCCAACTTGTAAATTTGTACAACAATGTCAAGCCACAAGTGAAAATGCATTTACTAGCATCTATATTCTCCTTTGATGTGGCAAAAGTGTTGCAGCAGGAACTGTTCAAAACAAAGTATGATATTGAAAGGATATGGCAGTTTAGAACTCATTGGCAGAATGAGCAGCAGCAGGATCAGAAAAACGTGCAAGTGTTAAGTGTCACGTTTAAATCTACTCACTTGGTAAATTTAGGTCAGAAGCACTTTACAAAGAAATGTGTATTCTGTGGTACTAGTATTTGAAGATATTCTGAATACTCCAAGTCCAAGAAAAATGTATTGCATTGTCTACATATCAGCACATTAACATAATCTTACATACATGGAAAATACTAAAACATTAATTACCCTTTTAAATGAATACTTACAGACATGACAGTCTGGAAAGCATAATTGTTGTCCTTTTCTTGTGCCACATAATTGTATGCCCTAAGGAGGGCAACACCAGGATCCTGAGGTCCATCAACATCCTCCGAGTCATTAACCACAAAGACTAGTCCTATCCTGCAACCAAACAAGTCCCCAGATCATAAATCTATTATACTAATAAATAATCAACTCTTCATACAACTGTCAGCTATGATCATCATCTTAAACAAAGACTTTTTCCAGAATATACTGGTAAGGTGTTGCATAGAGCAGCCAGGAATCAAACTGAGGACATATAATCTCTAATGGTGAGTCTGTCAGAATCTTGCTTTTTGTCTCTCTCTCATCCAAAGTACTTGCTTTTAAGTTTCTTTTGGACTGTTAAAGAAACTGAACTCTGTTTTGCTAGTAGCAAGAGTTATATTCAAAAAATTGTAAAGAAGAAACAGTATTTAGTAAATGTCCTTCCCAACCACCAATACAAGATATCTAACATTGCTACAGTGTCCTAGCAATGAGAATTTTACAATTGCAAAAGTCACAAAAATAAAACTGATGTAAAAAAATTCCCATTAAAACATAGCAATTACCTCAGTGGGATGTGGTTACTGAAAAACATCTCTGCCACATTCAGTAATTCTGCTGTGGTCTCATGAGTAGGATCTACTATCAGCACCTGTTATAAATTGCAAGTGAAAAGTTTCTATTCCCTTAAGAAGTCAAGATAGAGGGTTAGAGTTAGCTTCATTCACATCCCAGTGCACAATTATCATCAGTCCTATTTTATACACTGCCACGGAGATGAGGCCCAATAGTTTCTTCTAAAGTCTTTAAGTCTGTTGTCTAAAATACCCTATCTAAACCACTCCTTTAACCAGAAAAGACCAGAATACTTACATACTTTATCTTTACCTCAGTATGCCCTAGCATCTAGGCTTCCACCTCTGCGTGTACACAAATCGATCAAGTTGTGCATGGGAGGCAGGCATTTGTCAGAGCTGAGGAACACAGCATTGCTCTGTTCAACCCCCGGGAGAGCCAATACTGCTAGGACATTCTCAGAACCAGCGCAAACCCAGGCAGAACTGGGCCATTCAGAAGGAATTTAGGGCCCTTTATTCATGCCAAGTGTTGCCTTTCATTTAATAATTTCAATGTTAAAAGTACTGAACTCAAGAGAAGTTAACACATTAATGCTTCCACAGCTTGAGGTGGAAAAGTCCCTTCTTCTATGGAGCCACTCTGCCGCATGACAAGAGTTACAGTACAGAATTTACAAACTCCTTATTAGATCTAACTTGAAGTAGTTTACCTAGAGACTAAAAGGACTCCCAGGATTAAGCTGAGGACTGGTGATCATCATTTGAAGTCTTGGTGCAAGAATGCTTTCTAACTGAAACAACTGAAGTTGGTCTTAACCTCGTTAAGAAGATACTAATTAAGAAATTTGAGGGATTTCATTAACCAATTTCAGGTATTATCACAAAGTTGAAATGTACCAAATACTTGCCAGGTGATAGTTTTTTCCATTGATAAAACAATTTGTGGCATCTAATAGAAGCCAGAGAATCGTGCTCAGTAATCTCTGAATCTCAGCCATAGTAGTACGGGAAAGAATACCTTTTAGAAAAGCATCCTATTTCAAGATATTTAAATTCCAGGGAATCCAGCATATATATCCCTGCTGTTGAAAAAAAACCCACATTTAATTTCTAGTCAGGTTACTACTTACAAAATTATGGAAGTTTTTTCTAATTTGTCTGATCACGCCTGGAAATGTGGGACGCAGCAGTTCTTGCACATTGGAAGGCCAGGAATTATACCGACTGTCAACTTCAAGATTGTTGATCCACTAAGAAAAAATAAAGGCATGATTGACAGTCCTCCTGCTCGACTCTGAGATGTAAAATATTTTAAAATCAGACAGTATATTGAGAAGCGTATGAATAAAAAGTTAAGCTTTTTAGAAAGAGCTAATGATATTTATAACCTGACTTTTTTTCTTCACTGCAGTTGCAGAGCTGATTGTGAGCTAAGAACAGAAGTTCCACTGACTGCTTAAGAACGCACTGCCCAATGGCGAATAAGGTATTTCTTATATATAACCATACGCACTGAAATAGCAGGGCTTCTGATGTCCACAGCATAGTCGGAATCTGATGGCTGGATGTTCAACTTCAGAACGTTATGCAAGGAAAGGCCCTCAATTCCTAAGCTGTGCAGGCCTTCCATAACGTGGGCTTCATTGCGTAGCACATCAATCAAGCTGGAAGGAAAAGAAAAAATGTTGAATTTTAAAAACACAGCAAATAACTTGGTCTTGTCCTGAGGGTTAACAGATGAAATGTATAAACAAGTCTGCCACGTCTGTGCATTACTTCTTATTTATCACCTATTTCTAACTGTCCTAAGAAACTTGAGGTAACTTAAACCTATTCAATTATATTGTACTTCTAGGAAAAACTATGTTAAATCAAGATAACTAAAGCATGAAATACATATGTAATTTCAATTCCACATTATTGAAACAAATTTTGACGAAGATACAGGGTGGTTTTCAGAGGAAAACTTTATGGTGATTTATCCTTTGAGAATCAGTGTCTTCAGAATAAAATCTGTATGTTGACAGCCTTGGAGACCAGAATCTTGCTAGTCACAGCACAGATCAAAAGAACAGTACAGAGGTGACTTCCCATTCCAATATGCAAGGTCATTCCAGTTTTCACAACAGCCATTTTGTTAGAAATGCGCTTGTGTAAGAGAAGGAACCATGATTTACTTTTTCCAGTACTTAACAATTAATAACCTAGAAATCTAGTCTAGGTAAGACTTTGTGAAGAAGGTTCAAAACTGTCTAAATTCATTTATTACCTATTCACAAGCAGGATGCAATCTCCTATACAGGATACAATTATTCTGAAAAAGAAAACATTCCTACCTAAATGTGTCCTGAGTGTCTAAATCAATAAGTAGTCCGTTGATGAAGAGGGCAGAATCTCCTGGTTGTAATCCTAACGTTCCTTTGAAATACTGAAAGAAAGTAGAAGGCCATTAGACAAATGCCCTGCACAGAAAAAAAATTACGAGAGTTTAATGTGTCGAAGTTGTAGATTTTATTTCCCTTATTGCATTACATTACTTCTCAACTACTGTTTTTGCTGACTTTGTGCACACATCCATACCAGAGGAAAAAACAACTGAAGCTATTTAGTGCGTAGATCCATAAATGAGACTTAT
The DNA here is from genome assembly GCA_034008185.1 of Gorsachius magnificus. Classification (NCBI taxonomy): domain Eukaryota; kingdom Metazoa; phylum Chordata; class Aves; order Pelecaniformes; family Ardeidae; genus Gorsachius; species Gorsachius magnificus. The sequence continues at coordinate 23,049,901 of CM067087.1, read as the reverse complement.
ATTTGTTTCTACATGATTTGGTAGTACATTGGAAAGTCCCCAAGTAGACTTTTTCAATAGACTCAGATTAAGTAATTAGAAATGCTTGAGAGAGGTTTTTTTTTTAGCTGACAGCCCACAGAGTAGATGGATGAATAGCATCCAGTTACTTGTCCTCCTAGCCCTTTAGTGTGCAGTTTTGGGCAGAACAGACTTAAACTGCTGGATATTGCATGGCACTCACGAGTGGAACTAACTACTGTGTTTAAAGTACAAGTCCTGACCTGCTGGATATGTCATCAGTGAAAAGTAGACGAGCTGCCATTGTAGTCTGATCTCTCCAAAATCAGCATCACACAAATGGAGAAAGTCTTATCAATATTTTGGAATTTCTTCCAAGTACCTCTAAGCAGAGGCCCATTTGAATGGACACTTGCCCCTGAACTGAGGCACCATCACAGAGAACAATTTTGAATCCAGAGAGTTGAATAAAACACAGTCCTCCTGAAGCAATTTTCCCAACTCTAGCATGAAAAATTCTGTTTAAAGACTTAAGAGGTATCAGAAGAAAGCAACATAATTTTTGTCTTGCAGTATCAGTTACAAAATTCTATTAAGAGGCATGATGAACACTGAAGGAGAAATACAGTATCTGGGTATTTAAAAACACTATTATCATGAAGCATGTGAGCAAAGCAAATGGAGGAATAGCAAAGTACCATGTGAAGCACCAAGAACAGGAAAACAGCATCTAACAGGAAGAATGTATTTTATTAAATAAAAAAGCTTCCAGAGAAGAGCTGAGTACATGCAGTGTTAAATTGTATCTTTTTGTGGATAATTACATAGTAAACTATAACTTGACTAATGGCAGTGAACTTCACTATCAAGTAATATCCACACAAACCAAGTTATGCAAACAATAGCTTAAAAGGGCAGGGTTAGATCTAGCCAGATCTGGATCTAGTAGCCTAGACATACTTTGAATAAAAATGAATCCACAAAATCATGGGATTACCTGTGGACCAGTCTGATCTAACGCAAAACAGAAAAGCCACCAGGTAGCTTTAGCTTGCACTTACATTCTATACTTTGTCCCTTCCAGAACCACACCGGACGACAGTGTCAAACCGCATCCCTTCTTTTCTGATTTTATCACTATTGAACAACAAGGGATTTCTCTTTCAGAACAGGAATCTCAGGGGACTGGTAAGTAGATGTCAGGCGACTTCGCATTTACTACTACTAAACTAGCCAAATATCATTGATTAGATTTTAAACAAAGACATAAGTGTGTACTTAACATACTTTGTATTTTTCCTATTACTACCAAGTGACACTGAAATGTATGAATGGATCAGCATAGATCATATAACAAAAGCTGTTGTCTGGCTTTGTTTTTATTACCATCTTACACTTCTATTTTGTACACTATCCAGACTGCACTACCAGGTGGGTGCATTTTAACTGTACAAAATTCTGTACAAAAGTGTGTACAAAATTCCCAAGTAGCTATGTTTTTTTTCAGTGCTTTGCTAATGCCAAGTACACAACAGAGCTGTTGCATTCTTCTGCAAACACCAGAGCCTACTCAGTGACCTCCAGAGGTCCCTCATAACTTGAGGTTTTTTTACGATTCTGTTTCAAAGCACATGTAGACTTACTTGGACAGCTGTTACATTTTATTCCTTCACTAGTTTCACTCTCAAAGCACCAACATTGGAACAGTTTCCTCCACATAGTATGAATCATTCTAAGCCATGGCAGAAGGTTCAGAGTTTATTCTGTGGCTTCCTTGTAAACACTGATGAATTTGGATATCTAAGCACCATCTCAAATTGGGTAATGAGAACTAAATCTCTTCTGCATTCTTAAAACTGTAAGATGCTGCTTAATATATTTGCTTTTCAAGCAACAGCTTTCCAACAAGCTATGTTCCATCCAGCTAAGACATTTTAAAATAATCTAAAAATATAAGTACATTTTGACTTTAATAACTTCCACTAAAAAGCACTCACACTTTCAGTATCTAATCGCTTTTGAGAAGTTCAGAATACAATCAAAACCTAGAATCAGTAACTTGAAGTCAGCCTCTTTTTAACTCTTACCCAGGACAAGTAGTGCTATGACGTTCAGACTTAACCTATCTGCTATACCACTCAAATAAGAACTAGGTCAGAGACTGAAAGGCGGCCACCCAGCAGGCACAGTCCTACAAGAAATGTATTAACCAACTCTACACAACTTTAGCTGGCAAGTCATGGCTACAAATGTGTAACTCGGGAAACTAAGTAAAGACTGATGTGACGTAGACATCAAAACTTCTACTGCTTCATTTTCAACAGAGTCCTGTCCCGTAGATCAGATTAATAGAGCCTGCATGGAAATCTTAAGAACACCTATGCTGTATGTTTTCTGTAAATAAAACACTTTCCCCCAGGGTTAACAACACAGAACTTTCATTGTATTTAAAGTTAATTTTATAAAAATAAATAAATACAGTTAACCAGATTCAGATACCAAACAGAAGGCACTTTCATTTACATTAACAAGCGCTTGCCAAATAACTATCAGAACACTTGACTATTGTGAACAGCCATTGTAGGGGCAGGTCTCTGAACAAAATCCTCTATCATCATTCCCCAACACAGTGATCTCGCTCAAAGAATTTATGACCAATATCTTCATATTTGAGCAAACAAGCTAAATTATGTTCCTAATCCACATCTGAAAATCCACCACTTCTTTACTTCCCAGAGGCTTACTATGACAAAGTTGTGTGTGAAAATACCAGGTCGTTATTTTGAACAAAATATAAACTTTTAAATAGAATCATTATTTTCAAAGCTTGAATTTATATTAAAACATAAATGCAAACACACTATGTTTACTTTCTGGAAGCATTACCTTTTGGTTCTCTTCAATTTCTGCTCGGAGTTCTGAAGAAACAACTGTTTTTGTTATTGCTCTACAGAAATAAAAACAACATGCTGTGAATCATCTTTCTGTGTATCTAATGGACAGATTAGATATCTATTTGTGCTACTTTTTGTATCTTATACATAAATATATTTAGTCTCCCAGTATAAAGAGCTCCAGTCAGAAGCGCTTGCACTTTGTGGTACCATTAAACAGTAGGATGCACTATTTTTTCTTACACTGTATAACTCAACAGAACATAAAAATGTTAACCACATGCCAACTCTCAGTGTCTAATTTCACATTAACCATAATAAAACTGGGCAGCTGCCAGAAAGGTAGAGGTGGAGGCTGGCAGCAGAAAACAGGGGGATTTCACTCCTCATTGTGGGTTCCCATTCCTTTCCTTACTTACACTGGATCCAGTCATTGCATCATCACAGAAGGGACAAGTACAGCCCACAAGTCTGACTAAAAACGCAATGAGAGTGCAATGCCTGCCTTAAGAAGCTATAAATAGCACAATCTTAACATTAATTAGTGCGAAATAAGACCAGATTTCAGTTTCTTTCTACTCTCGGGTATATCTCCACCTACTCAAAAAGGAGGAGCTCCTATATCATCATCTCCACGACACAGGTCATGGAATTTATCAAAAGAAACATATTTCTAGACTGGTGTCCTGGTTTCAGCAGGCCAGATTGTGACTGAATTTCTTGAAATTGATTTGAATATGCTCAAGACATTCATTGACAAAGTGCAAAAACCAGTGGAATTGCACATCAGTCTCTGACATAAGATTGACTAGGCTGTTTGACAAAGTGGATCCCAGAAGACGAGTGGGATCCAGTGAAGAGATAAATCTTAAAGATGCCAAACAGAAAACCTATTCAATAAGTTCTTGAGGACTTGATGCAAAAGGTTCAGAAGCATTTCACCAACAAAATAGCAAGGATAATTCTGTCAAATTTTCCACCAGTCCACATCAACTGCCATCCAAGAAAAACACTGTAAGATCCTCTTTGTAATCACAGGCTGAAGAACTCCTCTGCATAAACATTCCCTGGTGTTTGCTTCCAGCTAAATGGAAACTCGGACATTAACCCAACCAATGCTGCCTGTATCAGGTACTGCTCAGAAAAAAGACAGTAAGAAAAATTCCTAGAACTCGTAATTAAAGTTACCTGGCCTTTGTAGGGAAGTTCTGACTGAGATCTTTCATGACCATCAAAGCATCCACAGGGGGAGCAGTCAAAATGCGAGCAGCAGTTTGAAAACTTAAATCTAGAAGTGAAAAAATAGAAAAACTCTAAACTGAGAACAAGCCAATGCAGAGTCATCTTAACTTTAGCTTTCAACTTCTTTGCATATTTGTTATCTATGAATTTTCATTTTCTATCTGTGCCTTTAGATATTTTTTCCTAAATCTTCTTCCTTGTATTCAACAATTCTATTTGTTGCCTTGAAGTAAGTAACCCTTTCAAAATGAACCAGTGTATCCTGTCTATGGGTTGCTTCAATGAGTCCAGACCATCACCTTTTTTTTTGGCTGAGGTGGGAGGATCTGCCCTTCCGAAGGGGTCTGGGTACTTGTTTCACAAGCTAGAAATACAAACAGCCATCTGTCGGATATAGATTCTCTGTGGCTACAACATATGTTCAGCATTTTGAATTCCTCTCTTTTTCAGAGGATGAAAAGCTCTTCCACAGGCCTCTAAAGATTATTTCCAGGGAAACAGGCCAGAGTTGCATGCAGATGTTTTTGAAATACAGTTTTCCTTTGGTCTTGAGAAATCTCTGCTTTCCACACCAAGAACGTGACCACTGAAAGAAGCTTTACATTTTCTTTACTTTTATCTGTTTAGCAGATCATACAAGTAATCAGTTTAAGAGCAAGTGGCTTATTGTACTTCACAATATAGAAAAGCAAACCTCATTTCAGAAGCCCTGGGAAACAGTCTTTCTAAAAGCTATTTCAACAGGACTCTAGAAAGGCACTTTAGAAAATCCAGTATTATCCAATGCAGGAATTTACAGTCAAAACCTCTCAACTGTACACAGCCACTAGCAACCACATTTGTGTAGAAAACAAGAAGATAGGTTTACATTGAGTTTTTGCAGTGCAATACTGGAAGCCTTCATACAGATTACCTTGTAACTGCCACACTTTCAAAGGTGCCATTTCATTGGTACTTTCCACGAGGTGTTTTCTAAGCTCTTTCAGCTCTTCTGTCAAGTCAGGATACAACTGCCTAAAAGGGTATGAGGGTAAAACAACTTCTGTGGTTTCCTATAAGCAAGTCTGCTGTTCATTCAAAGAAACTAATGTACGAAGAAGTATGCTGCTAACCCATATGGATAACTTGGACATTTAAAAAAATAGTAACAAAGCAAAAGATCAGCATCTCTGCATCAAGTTTTTTAATACAACAAAGACCAACAACTTACAAATGAGTTTTACCTTAGTTTTCCAAACAGAAATCCTTGCACTTCATCAATAGGATCATTTTCATCTATCACTGTAGCATTCACATCTGTGCCTATAAACACACAGAGAAGAACAATACTACCAGGCTGCTCAGAAACAGTTCTCATTTGATTAGTTTAACAAAACTGCACTGCAGTAACCAAAATGAAGAAAGAAAGTGCAAGATTCAGGTTTGCTTTTAAACCCGTATCCAAGCAACATTACCTTTACAAATGAACACAGTAACAGCTGAAATAAAATCAAGCTGGATTATTGAGAAGGAAAAGCTTAAGATGAGCCGAAATCTCAGAGACCTCAGCATTGCAGAGGAATTCACTAGGACCTAGGAGCTCTGAGGACATGCCAGCTTTGTAGAGTAAGTGCTAAACTTCAATTGTGAACATGTGCTGGTTTTGTCTGGGGTAGAGTTAATTTTCTTCATAGCAGCTAGTGTGGGGCTGTGTTTTGGATTTGTGCTGGAAACAGGGTTGATAACACAGGGATGGTTTTGTTACTGCTGAGCAGGGCTTACACAGTGTGTATTTTTCTGCTTCTCACCGCACCAGTGAGAGGCTGGAGGGACACAAGAAGCTGGGAGGGGACACGGCTGGGACAGCTGACCCCAGGGATATCCCATACCATATGACATCATGCTCAGCATATAAAGCTGGGGGAAGAAGAAGGAAGGAGGAGACGTTTGGAGTGATGGCATTTGTCTTCCCAAGTCACCACTACACGTGATGGAGCCCTGCTTTCCTGGGGATGGCTGAGCACCCACCTGCTGATGGGAAGGAGGAAATGAATTCCTTGTTTTGCTTTGCTTGTACACGCAGCTTTTGCTTTACCTACTGAACTGTCTTTATCTCAACCCACCAGTTTCCTCATTTTTACTCTTCTGATTCTCTCCCCCATCCCACCAGGGGGGAGTGGGCAAGCGGCTGCGTGGGGCTTAGCTGCCAGCTGGGGTTAAACCACAGCAGAACACAACCCTGATTTTAGCCCCAAAATACATGATAAAAAATAGTATCTGAGTGAAGTCCAATTCTTGACTCAAACATCAAAAAGAAATCTGTGCAAAGGACTCACATGATCTCCTTAACTAGCTGGACACAAGCCAGCTCCAATCTCGATGTTTTATGCTCAAGTCTAAAGGTGCACCTCACTATCCGTGAGCTATTTGCAGCTCATAGCAATGCAAGTACAGTTCGTCCATTTTGTGAAACATTTGAGAATACTGCATCAATATTGGTGTAAAACTTCACAAGTTTACAAATAACAAATCTTCCCCAGCATTACTTTTCCCCCCCACACACAAAGAAACTAAGGCCTCCAATGTTCTAATCTACAAACAGTCTCAGGGCTTTTGCATGACTTTTTGATGACAAACTAATGGAAATTCTTGCACAGTAATAGAAATCTTAAGTTGGATCACCTCCTCTAGTACTCTAGTTTCTCTTAAAATTAAATACTTCTACAAATAAAGACCAACGGGTTTGTGTGCCTATACTCTAGATGGTGGCAAAATATTCTGTCAGAGTTTAGATCTGTATCTAGAAGCTGATAAAACTGCAAAATCCTGAAGGACCCAATGCAAAATCTGAGTTCTGTTCTCCACAACTGTTATCTTGAACAAAAAAAAAATATTTTTTTTTTTCTTTTACGTAAGTACAAGATAAAAGCAGGAAATTCTGGGGTTTATATGTGTGTGTGAACATCTAAATACAAAGTATACACAGACAGAGATTACCCTAACAAAGTAAGTTTTGCAGGTGCATGAGAGTTTGCAAAACAGAGATCAAGTGTTCAGTGTTCTGAATAAGAACAGGCAACACATTCTGCTCTGAGGATGGATAAGCTCAGGCAAATTAGGTAGAGGAATTGCTTTACATCTGCAGAGAATCTGGTTATCTGGTAAAAAATCAGTTGCCTTAGTAGTGCCATTACTAAGATCTAGTCCAGAGTCATGACTGCATCATGCCCAGCATTTCGCAAAGACTGAAGACAAGTCCCATGGCAAAGATACATTTCATAAAGAACAATCCCCAAAGAGAGAGGAAGAGAAGTGATTTCAGAGCTGAAGAAAGAATATCTGCAATTCAGACACACAGTCATTCATATTAAAAGAAATATAAAATTACCTTTGCAAAATTAAAATGTTCACATTAGTTAAAATAATAATTCACCTTTCACCTGTGTATCATCCTTGGCCTTATATTCTGTACTTTTAATAGCCAGTTCCACACCATAGCCAGAGAGGTAGACTTTTTCTTTACTGGGATTCTGTAAGGAAAAGTAAACAGTACAATATTGCCACTCTTTGTTTTGCTGTACAAATTAAAAACTGCCATTTCCCAAAGCTAAGAAATCTCAAGCTGTTACACGTTTGACATAACTGGTAATGTATAAGTGAGAAACAAATACAGTGAGTGATTCTGCAGTAATGTGCTGTAATAATTATATTTCCTATTGTATTTCAACAAAACTCTTTGAAGTTCAGAGAGCAAAGATATCTCTATGAACCAAAAAAGTAGAGCAGGATAGACTCATATCATCAAATCAGGTAGAGGAGGGAAGGGAACTTCAACTATGGTGTTCCAAAATGAAATGTTCACTGAGGAGTTACAACAGAGAATTAAAAAAAAAAAAAAAAGGATAAATCGATGACTCAAGAGAGATGCATCATTAGTTCTGACTTTAATGGGAAACAAACATAATCGTTTGTTAAAAGTATTTTGAAGTAAACAGGAGTCACACATCTGTATCAAGATCTATTGTGTAATACATTTAATTTTGAATGTAAATAGTCCTCCCAATACTGATAAACAAATTACTTTTTCAAAGGAAAGTTGTGTATGTAATGTATGACTTTTATTTTATCAAAAGTGCAAATGTCAGTAGAAGTGAACCAGCTGATGCATTATTTTTTTTTGGCATACAAGTCTAGCTACTACCTGCTACACTGCAGGTTTTAGCAACATTAAGCAATATTTAGGGAAAAAGTCAACTCAAATTTCTCAGAGCTTTTGAAATGTGAAGTTAAACGCTAATCCAGTGGTTATGGGCAATTTAGGGGAGCGAGATGGCAACCAGGATAAATTGCATTAGGACTGGTAAGTGGTCCTGTAATAAAATTGCTACAGAAACAACATTTTTCATTTGAAAATAGTACCTTAAGGTTAATCCCTGCTTTTCATACCAAGTAACTAAGTGGCCTGACTGTGGAAAGATCGGACTATCTATTTCCTATAATCTAATATAGGTAGAGCAATATCTTTTTAGATTAAACTCTGTGATTTATCTGGAGTTTAACTCTGCATTTGTAAAATCAAATGACATTCTTATTTAAACAGTCATGAGATTTTAAGTATTCTGAATTCCTCAGCTACATGCAATAAAAAATAAACTTTGAGTATTCCAAAAAAGTATCAAGCAGCAACACATTATGCAAATGTCAAATTAAAGGAACAAACTTAGGCCATTTTTCTTTTTTGAAACCCAGGCCAGTTACTCTTTCCATGTCGAATACCTTTGTTACACTGCACAAATATACTTACAGCAATATAGTGTCTAAGGACGTAAGTGATTTCTCCTGCCTTGGCCTTTAAAACAAGCCTCTTATGGTACCTGTAGAACTCCTCTGAGCCAATCTCAGCGTAAAGTATGACAACAGGACTTTCGGGGCTTGACACTGGGTATTTGTGATCCCCTTTGAACAAAAATGGCTTTGGCCTACAAGTAAACATTGAAGATTATCACACTGTGAGTCACGGCATTTCCTCACTCAATGCAAGATGCAAAATTTCTTTTTCTCACATTTAATCACTGTTCCTATCCTCACTGAATACATATGTCAAGCTATTCCCCCATATTACCAAGGTCAGCAGCATTTGACACGCGTTGATAAAGCTTTGTTAAAAATGGACATGTGAAAATGAAACAAGTAGCTAGGTGCTAGTTTGAATATAATATGATACTTATTTTAAAAAATTAACCACTTCCCTTAAATTTTCAATTAACTTTTTTTTCCCCACAATGGTGATTAATAAATTCTGTATAAAAAAAATAAAAGGCTAACAGAGCAAATGTTCCAGGAGCTCAAATTCAAGAGGACCCTGTCCTTGTCTTAGTACACAAATGAGAAAGTGAATGAGAAGACTATTTTCAACTTCTGTTTTTAAATTCTGTGTAAAATACAATGAAACATTTAAAATATTCCCAGTGAATCAGAAGAATAGCATGTGAGCTATAGATGCCATAGGTCTGCACATTTTTATGTTTACAAAGCTCAAAACTACCAAGATTACTATGAAGAAAAACTGAAATTTAAGTTGTTTTTTTTTCCAAAGAGGTATTATATTTTATAGTTTCTTCTTGTTACTAGAAGTTACAATCAAGTTCTGTTCTTGTAAAGAAATCTGAATTAGAAATATATTGTATGGTAACATTTTTGTTTGTTAATGCTGAGAAAATTATAGAGGGAAAAAATACCATGCATGCTTCAAGCCATTCATGAAACAATCTCTGTTATATTAACTATCACTTTAACATGCAGCCCACCTCTTTCTATTCTCCCTACACACTGAAGGCTTTACATATTCCTGAGAATTCCTACTGTCCTTCAACAAATTGTTTCCAGCTTTCCCCGTGCACCTCCAAGGCATTCCTCCTCCTAGCAGAATATCAATGAGCAAGGGGTACAAAAACAATCATTCTCATGTGGATTAATAAGCAATAAGAGACTGCCACTCTGCAAGCAATGGACAGTATAAATCAATACTGAAGAATGTAGAAACTACTGGTTTATTACAAGCTCTTTACAGCAGTAGGTCTAACTAAGTTAAATTTTAGGTGCTAATGCAGTGATAGGAAATTAAGCAGATACCTTTCTGAAGCTGCCTGTAAAAGGTTTCCAAGAGAGTCAAATTCACACGTCTTCTCCCCATGCACAGCAAAAAACAGGGTACAGCCCTTTGGTGGAGGTTCATCTGCCGCTATCTGTGTTAAAATATTTGTAATAGAGTAGGTTGAATGTTTGCCCTTAGAACAAGTGAAAATGACAGCAGTGTAGCTCTGTAGCAATTGCTCTTTGACTTCCTCGATTCTGAAATAGTACTTCTTCCTTGTTTATTACATAATTTAAATGCATGATAAAAATTGAAAACTGAGAATTAAATCTTAACTTAGTACAAATAGTTTTCCAGTCTATAACTACTATTAACTGCAGTATTAGTTTCAGGTACAAAAAGCGAGGCTTGCAATTATGGGGGTTTTGGTTGGTTTTTTTTGTATTACACAACGTCTAGATTTGTTAAACATCAAATGATGAAATTACTCCAGATGAAAAAGGAAGATGTCTCCTAGTATTGCTTAGATAAAGCACATTATAATGTTAGACAATTTGCAATGAACTCTATGATGCCCCAAGTTTGAGAGTACAACGCACTTCCACTTAGGGGTTCTGATCACTAGAGCTGTATATTCATGGATTACTGTCTTCAGGTAAGTACAACTGAGTAATGGGAACAGCAGCAGCATCACAAGTACCAACGGAGCCATAGGGATTTTCTTCATAAAAATCTTTACACATTTATTAGTTCAGTGGGCATCAAAGATACGCAGACATTTGGAAATTCCAATTCTTTAGTCTACTCTAGACAGAGGGACACAAATTTGGCACTCAGTGAAATAAGAATATACATATGCCCTTCAGCTCAGATGTATGAAGCACTTCATCAATTCAAGATTTTGGATATTCTCAACTGTCTCCTTACACAGCTCGCTCCTTCCTGGACCATAACGTAATGCTCTACAAATCATTTCAGGAGCTCCCCTGTAGCTGTACTAACCTGTTGAAAAGCTTGAACTGTTGCAGAGTAAGAGCGTAAAGACAAGGAAAATTTCAACAAATTCTGCTGCAAAGGTGACAGGCTCTGGCAGGCTACTTTCAGCATTTCATGGTAAGAAGAATAATCGCTACCTGCAAAGTCAAAGCACAAGCAGTTATCTTTCTATACCATATTCTCATTGAAGAGGGGCTTTTCAACTTAATTGTGATTTATACTAACAGAAGCCCATGACATTACTTGTAACTATGCACATGACCATTCCTCCTCAATTTTCATTACAGCCTACAGTTCTACAGATGGAGGAGAGTGAATTTCAATAGTGATCCATGAGAGTACACTTACATACATTCCTAAGGATGCAAACATAGGCTTGGGAAGGAATGAAACAGTTAAAAGCTCCCATTTAATTTCAGTTGAGAAACGGAAACAGAGAAAAAGCATTTATAATATCTTATACTTTATGTTGAAACAGAAACTGGCAAGTAAAACATGTTTCAGACTCATCCACTCCAGCTTTTATCAAACGGATACCCAAAAGCCTTCAACACTTCACAGTAAAAACATTACTGAAATCAGTCCTCATTTGACTTGTACAGTAACACAATGGAAGACAAAACATTTTAGTTTACTTTTCAACCATGTCAACTATCAAGTCATCATCAAGAAAACATTATGAAAACTTACCATCATGTTCAAAAGTCTTAATATTTTGACTGGCTTCAACAAAATTCCAGAATTTTTCTTGGCCTTCTTCTGATAAAAATTCACTGAGTAAGAAGAGAAGAGTTAGCTAGATCTATGAATTTTCTCTCACATTACAATTCTAATACTTTGTAAATCTCTACAGAAAGTCAGCTCCTACCATATGTTTACCTAGATCAGAAAACCATATGTTACTAGAAAAAGCAGACCAGGAAAGCTAAAAAATTAACAAACCCCAACAAATAATAGTTGCAGGCCAGGGCAAACACATAATACATGAAAGCAGCTTGCAAAGCACCTATTAATCTCTCAAAGACCACTGACAGACAGCAGTGTACATGCTGGGAGCTCTCCTCCCTTGTGCTATCTTTTGAGAAACATACATTTTTGTTAACTTTGCTGTAACAAACTGTAGTCTGTTGGAACCACTAGCTTTGGTGCGGTTGGTTGGTTGGTTTGTTTTTAAATGAGTTTAAATGAGCAAAAGGAGAAGTCACAGCTTCAAATCATGATGCTGTCATTCACCACGTATTAAGCATATGATTAAGTAGGTATACATTAGATAGCAAAATAATTCTGTAAACATTACTAACAGCAAATCCTTTATCATGTACCAACTTGTAACATGCTTCACATGCTAAAGGATGCTACAACATAAGATTTGGAGCCTACTACGTGCCACAATAGCTTCTGTGTTAACTTCAACCTGCTCTGCCCTAATGTGGCAAGTACTTCCTGCACAATTGGGCAATGAATTGCAGTGCTGGGCTAAGTAAATTGAACAGCAGGAATGATTTTACACTGCAGCACTGTATCATTCTGCAATTCACCCCAGACGAACAACCATACTTGCCCAAAGTCTTCAAATACAACGGTTAGGTTAAGTATCAAGCCTTGGGCACATTATTTTACTTATTTGCTTACTATTTCACCATCTCTTAGGGTGAGCTTTCCCCCAGCAAATGTCTTGCATTACCAGGGTATTTAAATCCTGGCATTAACACCTGAGCTTTGCATTTTACTGCTTAAGGATTTTTCGATCTTCAAACTTCAGCTTCTCTAGAGAAGGTTACAGAAAAGTAATTTCACACAGGACACACCTGTCCTACCACCCATAGCCATGCCCATCTGGATGAAACCCATCAATGCTCAACTATTCTCATGTGAACCAGTCTGTGGTAACACAGGCAGAATTCCATATGTGGCACCACCCTTAAGTGACAGAAAATTAAACACACACGCACTTACACAAAAAAGTGTAAAGTCCTATTTTACACAGACCTAAAAGTCCTATTTTGCATAGATGTCTCCAAATACTGCAAAATGAAATAATGGGAACTTCTAAAGTGCTACATAGACTGTCAGTGAAAAGACAGCGATTTGTTTTCTTTTTAAATAGCAACTTTTAAAAAAATAAGTCTTTAATGCCATAGAAGAAATCTCCCGAGGCTGACTTGCACAACTCTTAAAGCTGTTGACTTTAGATGCACAACTCACATGAACAAAGTTAAACTCAAGCTTAACTGAGCTAAACGTACATGAACAACAGATATATATCAGAACCTACAGTCATTGTTGAAGTCAAAAGTCTTTTATGATGGAATCTTACAAGACCATACTAATCTTCTCTATCTAGTGCTTTGAGTAAAACTTCATAAGGCAAAAAATACTTACTGTGGAATTATTATTATTAATGTTTGTTCTAATGCACAATCAAAGAATTTATCACGCAAAAAACTGCTACTGTCTCCTTTAAAAAATTCATCCCGTCTCCCCAAGCATAGCAGTGATCAAGTTCAGCTAAGTGTTCTTATTGCCAGTGGACTAATAATGACCAGAATCCAAAGCACCACAAAAGGGAATCCAAAGCACCACAAAACAAATGAAAAAGAGAACACGTTACTTTATCCTGTAAGCATATTCTGATTTGTCAACAAAAAATCACAATGCACTTACCTTGTTTCAAGTAATAAAGGAGTCGAAGACCACTTTGTAGTTAGAGATGTTGTCACAGCTTTAGAATCTCCTTTTACAAGTGAAGAGCTGAACCAGATTCCAAGAACTGCAATAAGTATTCCCATTTTATAGAAGCCTAAAAAAGATGAAGGAAAAAAAACTGGTTTGTCTCTTCTTAAAAATACAGAATCTCACATATCCAAATATATTAAGGCATATTTTAAGATTCAGTGGCCCATTTAATGCAGAGCATCAGTAAGATAATCATAGTCTCACCTGGGCTTACAAAATCAAAAATACTATGAAAACATGAAAAGAGACATGGATTTTAAGATCTGACTTCCAAGCTGCAATTAACCTAAATCAATTCCAGATTCTTCTATGTTTATGCTTTCAAATAAACCTGCTTCTGTTATGGGACAGCCACATCACATATTACCTGCTTTAAGAGCTATTACAAACCGCATATTTTAAATTAGGTGGAAAACCAACCCACTGTTCATTTTATGGGAGGTACAGTCACATTTTGCCGTTGCACAGACACATCAGCTGGTGTACTAACCAGTGTCAGAAGAGCCAGGCAAGGTTAAGGTTCCCTTGTCAACCCTTCAGGTTCTGCTGGGTACAGCGGACAACTTCTCTGGGGAATGAAGAAACAAGCATTTCCTGGATGCACTAAGTACCACCAATTTTAGAAGCTGAAAAATGAACAAAACAATGAAGACAGACTCAAATGATACAACTTACTGCAAGAAATTAGCCGGGGGGCAGAAAGCCATTTCTTTATTGTTCTTCATATGTACTTTCATGCCTATGTATTGTCTGACCTATTCACTGTAACACAGCTGAGTGGAACTTCCTTGCCCACAACTCTTAAACTTACAGAAGACTTGAATTCTCCTGTTAGCTTTCCAAAAAGTCATGCTTTCCCCCCCCCCCCCTCTGACTAGAGTATAATATACACCCAGGCACTCGCTCACTTATTTTTCTGGGTAACTCATTTTCCATTCACCCCCCAATTGGAAAAATAGCCCACTCAAATTCCAGGTACATCACAACGAACAACCTGTCAGGATCTAACTGGTGTCTCTTTTTCTTGATCTCAATGTAGAAAATAGCCTTTGCATATGTGTTATATATCTGTAGCTATAACTCTATCTGTATATATATATATAGACAACCACCTCATCCTGCTCCCTTTAAAAATTTACACTACTGCAGCTAAAATTTCACAAGCAATCACTCGCCCATTGCTCTTTCTGTATCTAAAAGGATTCTTTCAGAATGAAACCAGAAATGCCCTGCCATAATATACAAAGAGCAGCTTGCTCAGCTGCACAGGACATTTGTTTTACCCTGCACCTGGGAAGCAGACAGATAGCATCACACGACACGGAATGGTTACAGCTACTGCTCGCTCCGTGCAGAGTAGGAAGCACAGTCAACATCTGTGGAGTGAAACCCTGGCTTCCGCCAAGGGCAACAAAAAAACAGGATTTGCAGTTCCTCCCGGAATCAGGTCCTGCAAATCGTACACAGTAGTTTGGAACATGTCAAGGAATATATTGCACTGCGTTCTTACGATTAAAACTTCTATGCTACTCTCTCATGCCTGTTTTCCCATTCAGTGAAAGGCTGTAATAAAAGCCTTTTTCTACATCAAACGGCAGGGGGGGGGGGGGGGGGGGGGGGGGGGGGGGGGGGGGCAGGGAGGAGGGGAAGGACATATCTGTCACCCAACACCAGTTTAGCCAATGGAAAACCCACAGATTAGAAATATCTGCACTGCCTGAATAATAACAGCCATAAACCAAAGGAAAGACCAGTATCTCAAAGAAAAATAAAAATACCCAATGTAGAACAGAAGAGGTAAGAGGCACGGGAATGAACACAAATGACACGAGGAGATCCAGCTGTGTTCTGTGTGAGGTAACACAGCAAAAACCAATCTGAATTACGACATCAAAAAGTGGATTTCTGAAGCCTCATTTGGTTTGTAAATGGTTTTTCTCCTTATTCTTCCTCCAGTTACGCAGTTTAAAATACAGTTGGCTTCTGGAAACTTGCACATCCTGCCCTAGAGAAAGCAATAAATCATCCCATTGCCACAGGCCCCGACAGGCTTGAGAGAGCACCGACCTCTGCCACGTGCCATAAAGCCTGCCGGGCAGCAAGCGGGCAAAACGCTCCACTTTGGGGAAGGGCGAAAGAAAAAAGCCCTGCTGCTTGCACAGCGGTGCCAGCTCCCGGCGTCAGGGCCCCAACGCTCAAGCAAGGTGTCTGGCTGAAGCGAACGGCGCCTGCGAACGGCGAGGGTCACCGAGAACGCCGGGGTCGCTTCTGTAAGCACGTCTCTTCGGGCGCGGGTGTCACGCTGCCGTGCTGCAGATACTGAAACTCAAACATGGCGTTCCACCGGTCAGTCCCGAATCACGGGCTGGAGGAGCTTTGACCCTGCATAATTTGTTCCAGCCACCAGTCACCGTCCAGCCTGCTCTCAGAACAACCTCGCCCGCCGCACCGCGCTCACGCTGCAAGGCACGCGCGCTGGACAGCGGGAACGCGGACAACGCTGATGACTCACGAAAAAATAGGGGCTTTTAAAAAATGGGGACGCCCGTTCGTTAACGGCGAAGGGCGCTTAACTCGCGAGCGCGGTCTCGGAGCTCTCCAGTCGCTCTCCCCTCACGCGCCCGCCCACTGATCGACCCCAGCGGCGCGCGGAGGCCGCCCGCCGTTCGAGGGACCGCGCCACGCTCCGCCGGGCCGGGCCGCGCCGCTCCTCTCCGCGGGGGGGCGGCTGGTGGGCCCCCCGGGCCCCCGCTCCCGCCGCTTCCGGGCACGGCGCTTCCGCTGCCGGGCGAGAGGGGCCGCGCCGCCATAGAGTTACAGCGGGGCAGCGCCAGAGCGCCACCCGGCCGCCATCTTGGGGGTGCCGGCGGGCGGCTGTGCTGCTGTCTCCTCCCCCCTCGTCTCGCCCTCCCGTCCTGGTTCCCGTGCCCGGCACCGCCCGTGGCCGCCGGCGCTGCGCGGCCAGGAGCCTGCCTCAGCCCGCAACGGGGGCTGGGTCGCCGCGTTCCGCCGCGCTGCCGTGAGGGGGAGAGCGGCGTTAGCCGTCGTCCTGCGCGCCCGCGGAGTGGCAGCCCCGGTAAGGCGGCAGGAGGGGTGCGGGCACGTTTCGGGCGAGCTGCCCGTCACCGCCGCAGCCCGGCGGCGGGCAGGGCCCGGCCGGAGCCACCGCCGTTCTTCAGACGCCCCGCCCTCGGGGGTGAGCCGGGCCCCGGGGAGACCAGGGCCAGCCCGGCGCGGGCCTGCCAGCGAAACGGGGCCAGCCGCGGTGCGGCCGAGCCCCGTCCCCGAGGGATCGCCCGTGGCCGGCGGCAGCCGCGCCGTGGGTTGGAGTGCCGCTTCACTCACACCCCGCTGCTGTGGGCAGCCTGGGGCAGGGCTCTTCCTCACGGCCCCCGGCGGGATTGGGCGCATTGGCACCCGCGTCGCAGCGGGGCGGGGGGGAAAACATCTTAAAACGTGGTGACAGCCGTGCTGGGTCAGTGTCGTGCGCGACTACGTCCCTACCAGAGCCATGGGGCGTTTAGGTAAGAGCGTAAGCTCAGGACAAACAGCAATGCTTTTTCCAGAACATTTGCACAGTCTCAGTTCGAGAAGTAGGTAATTCCAGAGGCAAAGGGGGAAGCAATGCTGTTTCTTTCATTAATGGTTGTAGCTGGCAACCTGTCCTGTCGAAGAGTCCCACAGCACTGTGCAAAGAACAGCTTCTTTCACTTGCATGTTTGTTTACAGCACAAATATGAGGGGACATGAAAACAGCGTATGGCAGATACAGTTGCTTTTTATTCGTCCTCTCTAGGCCATTTATGATTTTACAGCTCTCCCTCTGAACTGTCCCTTTTCCAGTCCAAAGACGCCAACTCCATGTACCCATTCCTCACGTGCTCCGTGTCCGATTATCCTTGCTGAGTCCTCTGAAGGTTTTGTAGGGTTGCTGTGATGGTTTTCAGCCACGGGGATGGGTGAGCAGAACCGCACATCTCATTCAAAGGGTGTTAAGCCCAAATAAAGCTGGGAGTCCATCCAGACAAAGTAACTCTGAAAGGGGTAGGGGCGGTGTCCCAGAAGTCGAGCCACAGGACAAGCCTCAAGTCCTGATCGATGGCCACCCCGAAGCGCGGTATCCCTCCGGAGTCAGCCTAACCGTTCTCCGTGCCCAAAGCTTCCTCTGCGGCTGTGCACAGCGTCGTTCACAGCACACACCTGAAGGGTTTGCAAGGCACAATTAGGGATTACTGTAATTACAAGATTTTCTTTCTGGTTTCATTTTAAAATATTACTAAAACTCTGAAAATGACAGTTGTCTGTCTGACTTCATCTCTGAGCATCAGGACATAAGGACCTAAACAAGAACAATGCCATGGACAATAGTGGCATTCCGAGGTGCATGGGATGAAACATGAGGCAACCCTGGACTGGCAGCATCTCAGGGTTGCAATGTACATTGTCACCAAGGACTTTTATTCTTCCAATGATTTCTTTTTTTCACCTCTGTCCCAGTTTGTACCCAATATATATGCTAGCGACAAGGCGGCTGTTGGAGTCGGGCATTCACTGGTGCGATGGGTTTGGTTACCGGGTCCCACTTCCCTGAGCGCAGCAGGCACAGACCAGCAACGCTCCCTCTCCCGCAGGGCCAGCCCGGTGCCAGGCCGGCGGTTACCCCATCTGCTTGCCTTTTGCTCGGCGCCTTGCGCTCCGTGAGTCCCCTCCTGGCTTCAGGGGTGCTTCTTCGCGTGCATTAATTTACAAAGAAGCAGCGAGAAGCGGGGAGGGGGCGGCCGGGCAGCCCTGCCCACGGCACGGCGGGGGGAGCAGGCGGCGGGAGCCAAGGGAGGGACGCGGGACGGGGTTTGTCTGGCGGAGGAGCGGGTGGTGACGAACCGGGCGGGTGCCCCGGGCGGGTCCTGCGCCCCGGCCCCCTATGCGGTGCCCGCGCCTGCAGCCGGCGGGGGGGTGGGTGGAGGTGGGGGGTGTAAAGGGGGGGCGCGGCCGCCAGCTGGCCCCGCCCCGCCGCGTTTCCCAGGAAACCCCACGGCGGGGGCGGCCCCAGCCAACGGGGCGAGGGAGCGCTAAGGTAGGCGGGGCCGACCGGGGCCAATCCGCCGTGGGCAGCTACGGCGGCGGAAGCGGGGCTCGGTTCTCGGCGGGGGGCCGCGGCGCCGGGGCGCCTGGCGGTGCGGCGGGATCGGGCCGCGAGCGGGCGGGCGGCGGCGGGGGGGGAGCTCGCGCCCGGCGGCAGCGATGCGGAGCGGTGTGGCGGCGGGCGGCGGAGGAGAGGAGAGAGGGGCGGGGCCCTGCGCGGCGGCGGGACTGCGACCGGGGCGGGAGGGCGGGAAGGGACGGGGCGGGGGGGAGAGAGGAGAGCAGGGCAGGGCGAGCAGGCCCGGGGAGGGCAGGGGCAGGGCAGTGCCGGGCGCTGCGGGCCACGCTCGGTGCGGGCAAGGGCGGCCCCAGCGGCCGCCGGTCTCCCGGGAACATCCGGGCCCTGCGGCCACGGCGGCACGGCCGGACCTCATTGGCCAGCGCTGTCCTCCCCGCTATTGGCTCGCCCTGTCGTGAGGTCATTAGTACGGTCGCGCCTCACTGGCTGGGGAGGCCTGCGCTGGATTGGCCGGTGCGGCGGGGGCGCGCCGCATTGGCGCAGGGTTGGCAGGGCCGCTAGCGCCGCGCCCAATGAGCGGGGCGGGAGCGGGGGGCGGTGCCAGCCGGGGGTGTCGTCGCCCCCCGTGAGGCGGTGCTGGGGGGGGGGGGGGAAAGGAAGGAGCGCCGGTAGCGTGACGCGCTGTGACGCAACGTAACGGTCGGCGGTGCCCGCAGGCGGACATGAGCTCGCAGCAGTTCCCCCGCTCGGGCGCGCCGCCCGCCGGCCTGGGACCCGCGCCGCCACCCATCCCCACCAGCGGCTCCGCCGGGCTCATCGCCCCCGCCGCCACAGGTAAGCGGGCCCCGCAGGGGACGCGCCCTCCGCGGGCAGCTGCCGGCTCAGGGGGGGAACCCGGCCCCCCCCGCGGGGACGGGGTCGCACCGGGCGCTGGGCGGGATAAGCGGGACGGCCCCGCGGGCGGGTGGCAGCCGTCCCGAAAGCTGTCTCGGTCACGAACGGGAAGAACAACGCGAAAATCGCTTTAGTTGCTGGCTCTGAAAAGCGACGTCAGGGCAGAGCTGTTCCGTGGCTCCTTTTAAGCGCGTTTGCCCGGCTGCCGGCGCCCCTCGGCTCGGCTGCTGCGTGTTTGCAGTCAAAGTGGTGAGCGAACGTGGGAACGTTTCGGGTAGCTGGCAGCGGGGCGGGAGCCCCGAGCAGAGTCACTGCTGTCCCTGCCGAGGCCGCGGGTCACCAGAGGTGATAGGGGGAGCAGATTCACCTTCAGGAGGGTTTATACTTGTTTTTCAGCTTGATATTCAGATAGATAACACATTATCTTTTTTTTATACTACCTGTTTGATGTGGGACTTCATGGCTGTTGCATAGATAACTGTGTACGGTTCAAGTGAAGGAAAAATTAGTGAGTCTTTGTTTGAAGGGGGTGCTTAGATGGACTTCTCAGAGATGACCCCAGGTTGCCCAGCATTACAAGGCCCATCAGTTCTGAGGGGGAACGAGCAGAAGCAGCGCCACAGTTCCTAGGGTTTTCATCATTGGAACATGTTTTATTGTAAGAGTGAATTTCTTTTAGTGAGACTGTTTCTGGCATCACATCTCTGAGCTGGTGGGTCACCGATGCGACCTTGTTAACCTTTTTTACCTTTTTCTTCAGAGTTCCCTTTTTCTTTTTTTCACTAGTGAGTGATGAAGCTAGTCGTGACTCAGAAGTTGCCCCTAGAGAGCACATCGGCCCTGGCAGCTCTATACAACCCCGAGAAGAAAAGCAGGAACCAGTGGTGGTTCGGCCATATCCACAGGTTCAGATGTTGACGCAGCACCACCCAGTCCAGTCTGGTGCCCCAGTGACAGTGACAGCACCACCAGCACATTTGACTCCAGCTGTCCCTCTTTCCTTTTCAGATGGACTTATGAAGGTAATGAGGAGGTTCACGATTCATAGGGAAAAAAATAGAATTTATATTACGAGTTAAGAGTGCTGAGCAAAAGTAACTTACGCCAAAAACTTCCCTGCTTTTGTTTCTTACGCTTTCCTTGCGTGCTTTTACTGACTGCACGCTGCCTCCTGGGTTTAGCTGTTCCATATGATACACTGAGGACTTCCTAATATCACAGCATTATTTCTGAGGGGGGTGTTTTTTGTTTATCTCTTAAGAGTGATTTCAATCAGTTTCTGAAATCTTCCCCTTTTCCCTGCAGGAGTAGATGAGAGTATCAAATTAACTGTTAACACTCAGTGTCTGTAGTGGAATACCATAGCCCTAACAGATTCCACCTGTGACTCATGCTGTATGTTAGAAGCTGCACGTTTCCAGTACAAAAGATGCTTTTTCTTTGTCCCAAGTGAAAATGGAATAGCTCTAGATAACCAATATCCTTCCTCTTGCACAAAGCTGACTTTCTCTCCAGGCTTTGACTTCCCGAAAATGATTTCTGCTTCAACATTGAGCTCCCATTTGGAGTTGACAGCACTTCTGTCTTTGTATTTCTTGTAGCCTCCCTTGAAGCCCACCATGCCTAGCCGGCCCATTGCTCCTGCTCCACCCTCTACGCTCTCAGCTCCCACAAAGGTTCCTGGGCAAGTCACTGTGACCATGGAAAGCAACATACCACAGGCTCCAACAATTCCTGTGGCAACAATCAGTGGGCAACAGGTCTGGGATTTGGGGGTTTTTTTTGTTTGTTTGTTTTTTCTTTTCCAGCTCACTACATGGTAGATCAATACTAATATTGGTACAACTGACGCAGGCTCCTGCAGCAGGAGGGAATGTAGAGACAGCAGGCTTCCCCATTCAGTGGCCACTGGTTGTTGGATCAGTTCGCTTGGAGCATTAAACCTCAGACTCAGTTATTACTAGCTCCTTAGAAAGCTGCTGATCTATTGTAATCATCCAACTGATGTAGCATAGCAATACCAGAGCCATATCCAAAAGCTGCTATGGAGCTGAGTCTTTCCTTAAAAGCTCCTGCTGTTTCCCTATCACTCGGAGAATCTCTAGTGTAGACAGACTGCTGGGATTCATCGCTGCAGTGTTCTTTAGCTCTCCTGGGAGCAGATCAGAAGAAACTGGTGAACAGTTCATGGTTTTGCAGTGTATTCTTACTAAACAACTAGTGGCAAAATTTGCAGGGGGGAGGTGTAGATAATGTTTTAGAATTTTTTTTCCCTT
The DNA here is from genome assembly GCA_034008185.1 of Gorsachius magnificus. NCBI lineage: Eukaryota > Metazoa > Chordata > Aves > Pelecaniformes > Ardeidae > Gorsachius > Gorsachius magnificus. The sequence goes on along the minus strand of CM067087.1, from coordinate 23,027,689 downwards.
CTAACTTTGCAGAGCCAGTCCCTGTGATTTCAAACTAGTTTGCCAGAACACTCATCACTAAACCTCTGAAGTCTCAGGGGTTTGATGTAAAGTGCCTTTGGTTGGATTTCAGTTAGGCTGCTCAAGGACATGCAGAAGTTGCAGTGGATTTTTAGCTTTATTAATATCCCTGGGAAGTCCAGAATTATCAGAAAACAGAATTAATTTGTTGCAGCATTTTCCAGGTTCCCGCTGTTCTCTTGACTTTACTGGAGAGGTAGTATGAATCTATGACTTAAAAGTTGGTAATGGCGGAAGGGCCATCTCTCTGGTTGATCTATGGGTGACTGCTGACTGACTGTCACCTGTGTGCCAACCAGAAAAATAGATTGGTGGAATAGATAAATGTTTACACCTTCCACAGAAAATGTCAGCAGGTTCTGTAATTTTATCCTGTAGAAACATTTGCCTCTTTCCCCACTCAACTTGTAAAGCATGCAACCTTTGTACACCAAATATTTCTATGAAACCTCTTTTCTGTCTTTGGGACTTGGATATAGTAATACTGTTAGCATGGTGTTGTGGTTTAACCCCAGCTGGCAGCTAAGCCCCACGCAGCCGCTCGCTCACTTTTCCCCTGGTGGGATGGAGGAGAGAATCAGAAGAGTAAAAATGAGAAAACTGGTGGGTTGAGATAAAGACAGTTCAGTAGGTAAAGCAAAATCTGCATGTGCAAGCAAAGCAAAACAAGGAATTCATTTCCTCCTTCCCATCAGCAGGTGGGTGCTCAGCCATCCCCAGGAAAGCAGGGCTCCATCACGCGTAATGGTGACTTGGGAAGACAAATGCCATCACTCCAAACGTCTCCTCATTCTTTCTTCTTCCCCCAGCTTTATATGTTGAGCATGATGTCATATGGTATGGGATATCCCTGGGGTCAGCTGTCCCAGCCGTGTCCCCTCCCAGCTTCTTGTCCTCTCCCAGCCTGCTTGCTGGTGGGGTGGGGGGAGAGGCAGAAATGGCCTTGGCTCTGTGTAAGCCCTGCTCAGCAGTAACAAAACCATCCCTGTGTTATCAACCCTGTTTCCAGCACAAATCCAAAACACAGCCCCACACTAGCTGCTATGAAGAAAATTAACTCTACCCCAGACAAAACCAGCACATGTGGCCATTAATTCTTGTCAACACAGCTGATGGTTTATTTGGGGTTTTGTTATTTCTTTAACTCTGCAGGGGCATCCTAGTAACTTGCATCATATCATGGCTACCAACGTGCAGATGTCTATCATCAGAAGTAGTGCTCCTGGGCCTCCGCTGCACATTGGAGCTTCTCACCTACCGCGAGGTAAAGATCTAGCTGTGCTCTCCCTGCCTTCTGTTCACAGCCTCTCAGGGAAGGTGCATTGTGTTGCCTTCAGCCATTTAGGGCAGGACTGAGGGATGGTGTAGAATACTGGCAGATACCAGCATGTCTCTTATTCTAGTTCTGTGCTGTTAAAACAGAGAACACTTGCAAGACAAAATATACACCAGTATAGACTGACCCGTCCTACAAAGCGTCGTGTGCGTTCTTGGTAGCGAGCTTTGTTCACCTATGGTAGTGGCACCTGAGCAGTTGTGAGGTGTATTCTTGTACCCACATGTCACAGGATCACTTGTGCATTTTTGCACACAGTAACATAGCGTATTGTGTGCATTTGCATTGACCCTTGAGTTAAATGCTGGTGCTAACTACAGGCTTTTGTCTCCCCGGATTTTGGTTGCTACAGCTTACAAAACAGGAGATCAGCCCCTTAAAAGAAGCCGTCTGCTCAATACAAAAGTCTGTCTCATTTCTGGCTGCAGTTTTACTTTCCAAAAACTTACAGGTTGGGTTTCCGGTTCAACTTTAAACTGATCTGAATTCAAATTACCATTTATATTTTTATTTCTTTTCATATTTGATGTTATTTGGTCACTCAAGAAAAATAAATTGCCATGAGCAAAGACCTAATCTTTTACTGGAGTAGGTAGAAGGGCTGTGCAGCTTTATTTGTAGCTGAAGCAAAATGTAGTTTTGTTCACTTGATTCTTGTGGGACGGCTGCCACAAACTTTGTATTGTCACTTAGTACGTGTTTGATTTTTTTATTTTTATTCCTGTTTTTATTCTCTCAGCTTGAATATTACCTTTTGAGGTAATAATTTTAGTTAGGGACATCTCCAGAAACTATGCAGTCTAGTCCATCAAATGATTTCAAGGTTATTTGCCTTTGACAGCAATTTCTTTTGATCAGGAGATAGCCAACAGGCAAATTAACCAAAGTCCTATGCTGTTGTCGCTTTAAAAGTTGGTTGGGGTTTTTTTTTGTTTGGTTGGTTTTCTTCTATTGCACATGTATTTTTCTTTAGAACTTCATCAGGTGCAGGGAAATTATTGTTGGTATCAGGTGACTTATTTACACGTTAGCCCAGTGATCAAACTGTTTGAATTATTTCTACTGGCTTCCATAGCTTGGAATAGAAAAAGATTGGATTTGCAATACAAGGTTGTTGTAGGGGAGTAAGAAGTATCAATAAAGCCAATTTGTTTAAAATAATACCTGCCCTTCCCCACATACTTTTGTGAGCTTCATGTATATTTGTTGCAAGCCTGACTCTTAAACCAGTGTCACCTGAACTGGCATGCATGTGAAATACATTGAAAGTGAAATACGTATCAGCTAACATCAGGGTCTGTCTCTGCGGTTGTAATGGAGTGGTTCGGGTGCACGGTATTTTAACATGCTTGGTTTGTTTCCCAGGTGCAGCGGCTGCTGCAGTGATGTCCAGTTCTAAAGTAACTACAGTCCTGAGACCAGCTTCGCAGTTGCCAAACGCAGCCACAGCTCAGCCAGCAGTTCAGCACATCATTCATCAGCCAATCCAGGCAGGTAGCAGCCGGGCAGCTCTGCACAACGCTGACCACTGGCTCCAAATTCTTCCTGGCACTTACTTGTAATTGTGTATTTACTGGGCTGAGGCTACTGTCAGCTCTCTTCCAGTTCTGTTTCTAATGGCAAGTAGTGAAATAGTTGTATTAGTCCTGTGGTTTTATTTTCTTCATAGATTTGGTGCCAGAAATTGGGGTTTTTCAATGTCTCCAAAGTGCTTAGAAACTGGGAAGAGGATCTAGTTTAGATATACTCCAGTTTTGAAGTCTGAAAGGTCTTGCACAATATGCTTGTGTTGATTTATTCTTAAATATATATATATAGACGTAGAATTAAGAAAAAAATAAATCTCATTTTAATATGCCTCTATATCTCGGCTTATGTACATGTATAAGGAGAAGATTGTAGATGTAATCTCCCTACAATAGCACTAGTATTCAATGTTAGGATGAAGGGTTAAACATCTTCACTTTGTGCTTTCAGTTAGGATCCTGATGCAATCACCTTTGACTTCCTGTATGTACTTGGATGAGGGTTTCTTTTCACTCTGAAGGGAACTGGCCTTTAGTTTCTTTTTTTCTCCTGAAGACCTTCAAGGGATCCAGTCTTATTAAGTCAGAAAGACTGGAAATGTCTTAGAATGACAAAACTTAAGATTTAGAAAAAACACAGTTTTAGCCAAGTAATTTCTAGTTATTATCTAAACAGCAGAATTTCTTTTCTGAATATATCTCTTTGACTTGTTTTATAGTCTCGTCCTCCCGTGACAACTTCAAGCACTATTCCTCCAGCTGTGGTGGCAACTGTCTCAGCCACAAGAGCTCAGTCCCCTGTTATAACTACAACAGCAGCACATGCTACGGAATCAACCCTCAGGTAAAGGTGCTTTGAAATCTACAGTGCTCTGACTTTACAGAGGCAGCAGGAAGGGGAAACATACGTGTTAATGATCCAGAACTGATAATCCTCTAGATGCAGGGTGATGTAATATATAAATAGGAATGCTTGCACAGTGCAAATGCTTTCAGTTCTGTGAATAAAAAATACTATAAAAGTATTATATAATAGTATATTATATATTATATATAAAGTATATAAAACTATAAATGCTCTGTGTTCTGACAAAGAAAGAGCTTAATGAATCAGTTGAGATCTCCTGCTTCCTGGAAAGCAGTTTCTGTTGTAGGAACTTGTGGCTAATTCAGCCCATTTTTTTTATGAAGACTCAGTGAAAAAATGACACACAAATGTCAAAAAGCATCCCTGACAGAAAGTCTTTCTTATTAACTGATGTGTGTTGTTGAAAAGTTTGCCCTCCTAGTTGGGTACTTAGGGAAGATGGGGACGGAAGAGCGTAGTTAAAGCAGCATAAGAAACTTGACCATATACTTGATAGCAGTGCTGCTTTCAAAGAGAAAGAGACCAAGGCCTGGTGTGTGTCCCTGCATCTTATCTTTCATATTTAGCATCCACATGGTCATCTTCATAACTATTTTTCTTTCTCTCCAGTCGACCCACCCTATCTATCCAGCAGCACCCACCTTCCGCAGCTATTAGTATTCAGCGGCCTGCACAGCCGAGGGATACAGCTACTCGGATTACACTACCGTCTCACCCAGCTATAGGAACACAGAAGCCACAGCTCCACACCATGGCTCAGGTACACTGCAAGAAGGAAAAGAAAAAAAACCAAACCAAACAAACCTCTTGCTTCTACACATCTCTCTTGTTTCCATCTTGAGCACAAAGATTAAGTTTGGAAAAACAGTTAGTATTAGGTTAAAAATTCATGTTCTTCACAGTCAATGCAGCATGATTCCATACTAACTAAATATTCTAAATGTACTAGTCCCTTAACTTGAAGGTTTTCTTCTCTTTTCATAGAAAACTATTTTCAGTACTGGTACTCCAGTGGCAGCAGCAACAGTGGCACCTATTCTGGCAACGAATACAATTGCTTCAGCAACCACAGCTGGTGAGTATTCATAATGCTGTTGTGGGAGACTTGTGGGGTGGTGTTTTTGTCGGTTTTCCTCCTTGGAGATGGGACCGGATTACTTCTGAGGAATTCTTTATTCATGGTAAAGACTGCATTTGGAAGTGCATGAGTAGACTTCAGGAGAAAAATTGCTGGGTTCTTCAGGAAGGTTTTCTGGGTTGGGGATTTTGCCTTCTGTATTTGGGTATAGATACACTGGTGTGATAAGGCTCTGGAGAAAGATCTTGCATGGTTTTTTTTCCTTTTTCTTTAGGTTCTGTGTCTCACACTCAAGCGCCTACAAGCACTATTGTCACTATGACAATGCCCTCCCATTCTTCCCATGCTACAGCTGTCACGACCTCAAACATCCCAGTTGGTGAGTGATTTCAGTTTTAAGAAGAGTGTGTAACTGATGCTTCAGTTTTCTGTTTACACTAGTAGTGTTTGTGCATATTAGCAAATTAAGGAGGGGAAGAAAATCAGTTCAAGTGGGAGAAGCCAATTAACAAGTCTGCTGTGGCATAGCTTTTTTAATACCAGGAAGAAATAGATGTTCTAGTAGGGTTAAGTAGTAAAATGGCTCATCAACTTACTCAGTTGAATTTTTAGACGAACTTGGGCCTTTTGGCATTTCAGAACCTGCATTGTATATACCAGATGTTGTAACTGCTTGGTGATAGAATATGGCGTTCATAGTTGGTTTTCTGAGTTCCTTCCTGTGCTTCTTGAGGCATTAGGTGTAGCCTAGTCGAGTTTTCTTAGTGTGTTCATTTGGAGGTACAACACTAAGGTCTAAAGGTGGGAAATTTACTTGCCTGGATGTGGAATCTCCCCAAGATGTTTCCTACAAAACTGCTTAAGTTTCCTTTTGCTCATCTGTTTTCCTGCTGACCTCCTTCTTGTTCTTTCAAAATCTCGTAATATCTTTTCCTGCCATAAATTTCCAAGAAGTGAAGTTGTATCTTGATATGTCCATGTTTCCTGTAAAGCTTTTGTAGATAGATACTTTCTTTCTTGGCCTCTATCTATGTATACTTGTCTGCCTTGATCTCATTTCCCCTTGGTCTCTGTCAAGTTCTGCTTTGAAAACTTGGATAAATAAGTTCTTGACAGCAGAAAGGATTGGGCTGATCCTAAGAGAGAAAAAAAAATCATTTGAGCACTGGAGTAACTTAATGTTAGCAAGTGTAATTTACACATGCATTTATAATGTCCTTCTATAGTGGTACAAATTGATGAAAAATGCTTTATTGCTGTTGTTCTTTCTTCCTATTGAGGAAACCTATCATCACTGTGGATAGGAAGTCATCTGGGGGCGGAGTGGGATTTTATTGGGGGGGTGGGGAACAGGTGGATGGGCTAGTATTGGTGTTTCTGCCAGGAGAATTAATCTTGCCTTTGCGGTGTCTACCAACTCTTCCTTTGACCATTAACTGATTACATGTTTGTCTTTATACAGCTAAAGTGGTTCCTCAGCAAATCACACATACTTCTCCGCGGATCCAGTCTGATTACACGGCAGAGAGGAGTAATCTCATACCCCTCTCTAGTCACCGTGCATCTCCAAACCCAGTAGCAATGGAAACCAGAAATGACAACAGGTGAGGAAATAACAGCTCTATGAATGAGAGTGTGTGTGAGTAGGTTTTGAGTGCCTTGCTGCTTTTCGAGGTTCTGATAAGCTGGAAATAGTGTGTTTTTAAAAGCCTGGGATGAGGGCGATTTGGTAGTTTTGAATTAAACACAATAGTTGAGATACTTGCTTATGACAGTTGTAATTGCAAAACTCAGGGAGTGGCCCAAAAGCAGGGGTTGAAGATGAACTGTTGAAATGGTAAATGGCGTGTATAATACTTCCTCTCTTTGATGCCTGTAGGCAGTCGGTGCCTGTCCAGTTCCAGTATTTCTTACCAACGTACCCGCCCTCTGCCTATCCCTTGACTGCACACACCTATACCCCCATCACCAGCTCGGTGTCCACCATTCGCCAATATCCAGGTAAGACAAACTTTGGGGTGTTCAGTTGTTAGCTTATGTATGAGATGTAGTGATGGGAGAAGCTAAGAGGCTTGTATGCTTGATTCTGACAATCTGCCACAAAAAGTCTTCGGTGATTTGTTGGCTGAGGGGAAAGCTCATGGGCAAAAGGTACTGAACTATGTCAGGGGTACTAAACACAGCTGATAGCAGTTTTCTCAGGACTTTAATGTTTGATACCAAAGGGCTTGTATCTCTGTAAGTAAAAGTTTTTGATTCTACAAATCAAAACAGTTCAACTTCTCCAAAGCAAACTAGCTCTTTGACACATCTTCATTCCCTGGCGGCCTGACAAGCCCATTTTAATCTCTTTCCACATGAGTGTACAGTTTGAGAAAGAAACCTGATCCAAAAATGGATAAAATAAGCTGCATTGCACACTTTTGCATTAGTGTTCCATTTAAAAGAATAGTGCAATTAATGTTTGAACTGTTGCAATAATTTGCACAGTCAAAAAATCATGTAATGTGAGCCCACATAGTCAACCCAAATTTACGTCATTCTGTGACAAAATTTGGAGCACTTTTAGGTAAAGCAGAGTGGTTTAGGACTGTTTTCTCTATACTGTGATAATCTTCATAATCCAAACTCTGGGAATACATGTGATTTGGATTTTCATGGAACACCTGTGTCTGCTGGTAGCATGTTACCCTTGAGCAGTATAGAAGGAATTTGGAAGGACTTGGAGGTGGCAAAGCCCATATGCTGAATGGGAAAGTATGCGCAGAGAATCAAGCTGCTGGGGTCTGTCCTTTCTGTCATTGGAATTCCAGTGAAAAGTTGCAAGTCCTGGCTATGTCGTGTCAGGATTTGAGGTGGGCTTCAGGATAATTAAATGATTTGCAAAAGGGATAGGTGAGCTGCTTTCATACCTTCCTGACTGTGGCTGAAGGTTTGAAAGGAGAATGTGCAGGTGAGTGGTGGTACTTGGTGTTGGCAGCTGTGGTTGAGGAGTGGTTATAGAGTCCCTGATGGAACATGATTGCAGACTATCAGGAGTTCTGGTAGCATACTGGGGTGATGGTAGGCTAATGCTAATTTTTAAAAAAGCAGATGCAGGAGCTCATTGACAGGGACATTTTGCTTGCTAAATTGACTTGAGGTGTTGCTTGAAGGTATCCCAGTAACTGGTGACAACTCAAAGCAGACAATTCAGGGTATCAGCAGGGGTACAGCCAGTTGAGGGATTAGGTAAAAGCGCAGAGGCGACTTCTAAAAAGATTGCTGAGACAAGGAGTATTAATGCATAATTTTGAGGAAGAATGTTGCATTTGGCTTTCCAAATGCCAGTTGTGTTCATATAGTCTCCTAAAAGGATTTTGTTCGATAGGAAGTTATGCAAAACACTTTTGTTGCAGAAAGTGTTCCAGTAAGAGAATTAATGCACCATACTTTATACAGAAGCCATTTTCAGGGACCTGGTGCCAGATTTCAGGGGTTTGACAGCTGGTTTTAGAGTGTCTTCTCAGCACAAGAACTTGATCGAAATCGTGTGACAATGAGAAAAACAGCTTGTTCTGTGATGACAGGGCTCTCCATTGTCAGCAAGCAAGTCCATTGTTGGCAAGTTCCTGCTTGCATTCTGTGTATGGCTGCAGAAATAGCAGTACTGTTCTGTAAAGACTGAAAATCTGTAGATCCAGAAAATGCAGGTAGTCTGATGGTATTCTTAAATGCTGCCTGGGAGAAGTGTAATACGCCGTATAAGTAGATCTGAAAAGACGGAATCGTTGCTCAGAGCTGTAACTGAAATAAATGAACTTCGTAGAACAGGTGCTTCATTGGGAACATCGCTCTGCCACAAAAAGATTTTGTGTTCATTTTAGCTATGGGATTCAGCCTATAACTGCCAGCCCTGTTCCGAGTCAGACAAGACTGTTCTCAACTTCAGAACAGTTTGTCCACTTGTGCTAAGGAAATTTTTTTTTTATGACTGTTTTAAGGTACTCGCACTTGAGTCTCTGCTTTTGTACAAAGGTTTGGTGTTTTTTAATTGATGAAATGATTGTCTTTTGAAAAGAAATGGCTTAGGCTTCTGGTTTTGGTCACTTTTTGTTTTGGTTTTTTTAAGCAGAGAAAATGCGAAGTATTTATACTTAGAAGCATTGTACAATAAGATACCGAGCAAAAATAGTGCACAGCTTTTTGAGACTGAAATCTGGGTACATAAATATAATTTGAGTCCAACCAAAAGTGGACTTAAACTTGATCCTTTCTCTCTTATTGCAATTTGAAATAGAAAATGGAATGGAAATAAACAGTCACGTTTCATTCTTCTGGCAGACAACCTGGTCTCTCCACTCTCAAATTTACTACTGCAACAAGCAGGCTGGCAAATTAATTTTTCAAAGCAAGGCAGTCTTTTAAAGTAAATATTTGAGTGATGGGTGCTAGGGGAAACCGAGGCGATCCACCTGGTAGGCGTGACGAGATGTCTGTGTTGCTGCTCCCAGTTTCAGCCCAGGCACCCAACTCGGCCATCACAGCTCAGACTGGCGTTGGTGTGGCCTCCACTGTCCACCTCAACCCCATGCAGCTGATGACTGTAGACGCGTCTCATGCCCGTCACATCCAGGGCATCCAGCCGGCACCAATCAGTGCGCAGGGGATCCAGCCAGCACCAATCAGTGCCCAGGGCATTCAGCCAGCACCAATCGGGACGCAAGGACTCCACCCCGCTGCACCAATCGGCACGCAGGGACTGCAGCCTGCACCAATGGGTGCTCAGCAGCCACAAGCTGACACCAAGACTTCGGGTAAGAGCAACTGGCAAAGTCCATGCTTTGGGTCTAGTCAGAGCAACTGAACTTCTGCCCTGCAAATTTGGCTTTTTTTTTTTTCTTTTACTCTGATTAATGATCTTGTTGTAGTCTTTCTGGTTCAGTAGTGGACACTAAATACATTCATATGCATATATTGTCCCAAAAAATTTTTTTTACGGTTTTTTTTTGTTTTTGTTTTTGTTTTTTTTTTTTTTTTAAAGCATACTGGGTGGAGTGTGTGGGTAGCCTTGAATGGGTTACTTCGGTGGAAAAGACCATTAGTGCCTGAGCTTAAACAATTCTCTTCAGTAAGGCCTTGTGCAAAAAGTCATTTACAGATAAATTATGTTCTCTGAACTGTTCCGGCTATGCATTAGATAACAGTAGCAATTAAAATATGGCCCAATACCTTCAGCAGTTGGTAACCTGATCTTGGACTGTGATAGAAACCATCTTTCATCTCTTCATCTTTCTTTCATCTTCTTTTAGTTTAGACATTAGGAAAAATTTCTTCACAGAAAGGATTGTCAGGCACTGGAATGGGCTGCCCAGGGAAGTGGTTGAGTCCCCATCCCTGGAGGTATTTAAAAGACGGGTAGATGAGGTGCTTAGGGGCATGGTTTAGTGGTGGGATGGCAGGGTTAGGGGAAAGGTTGGACTTGATGATCTGAAAGGTCTTTTCCAACCTAAACGATTCTATGATTCATTGAAAGTGATTGGTCTGATGAAAGACCAATAACTTACTGGAGAAAACGGATATGACAACCAAGACAACATGCTGTTGCAAAGCTGGCAGGCATATTGCATGGTGACTTCCTGACTGTCTAAATGCTCTCCACCAGTTAGTTGGCCAAACAGGCTTTGGCAGAAGGTCAGAACATAAACAGAACTGGTGGTGCTTACTTACATGTGGCATGTATTGCCACGTAGACTCTACCAGGAGTGTTACTCTGTTGACCCGGTTGTGTTGGTGATCTCCCTAGCAATTTCTGCATTTTCCATTTCTTCTGCAAAAGATTTTTTTTTTCCCCCCCCCCCAGCAGCAGTTGTTAGGCAGGAGGTAGTTTCCACCTTCCCTGCAGAAGGTTCAGTGATCAGATTGCTGGTAGCAATGGTATTGCTTACAAAATAGTCTAAAAGCACTGCAGTTAGAGATTGAAGGAGACAAGGGAGCATGGACAACATGTATTCTGCCAGCACCTGCTTTGTCATCAAATTTCCTGAAGTAACTGCTGCTTTTCCTTCTCTGTACCTGTTCTCTCTGCTCTGTCAATGTCCGTCCTTCCCAGCAGTAGTCTTGGCAGATGGAGCCACTATTGTAGCCAATCCTATTAGCAACACATTCAACACTGCTTCTGCAGCAACTACAGTTGTGCAAACCCATAGCCAGAGTGCCAGTGCCAGCGCACCAGCCCAGGGCTCTTCCCCGCGCCCAAGCATCCTCCGGAAGAAGCCAACCACAGATGGGTGAGTAGGATTGAAGATGACATGTGAATGACACTGCTGTGCAATCTTGCCTGGCTAGATGGAATCATTTCAGTGGAGATAAGAAAAGTTCTAGCAGATTATTCAGTCAGCAGTGGTTGTGAGTAACCTGCTGATCTGTGAAACGCACTTCTTTATCTCCCCCAGGGTAGGATATAGTTTTCTCTTACTGTCAGTAATAAAATGAGATGAAGGACAGTTTGTCTCCTAGCTCTTGAAAGTGACCTTTTGAGTGAAAGTGGTTTTTTTAATACAAACAAAGAGTTCATAATCTACTAAAATTAGAATTCTGTGCTTTGTCTCCAGTGCTTTTCTTGGAAGAATATGTGGATGGGTAGAAAGGATAGGATTAGTACCCTGCTGTGAAATCTGATTAGGAAAAAGGGAGGGAGTAACTTAAACTCTTAAAATATTTTATGTTGTCTGTCTGATTTTAAATGCCTGAATAAAAGGCAGGAGACAGCTTTAGATTTAACAATGCATTTCCTCCTGACTAACAACATTTGGAACTGATGTCCTATGAGACTAAATTGCTTTTTTTTATTTATTTGGGTGAGAAGCTGCAGGCTGTAAAATAGAAACAGAAATTAAAGCAGCAGAGGTAGATCACTAAAGATTGTCTCCATTTGAGAGGTTGATTATTTTGGACAACAATTTGACTTCCAGCCCCACAGGAGACTGAAGAGCCCCTAAAACACTGTTCTGTATTCAGCCCTGTGCTGCCTAACGTCCACATTCAGGGCTTGAGGTCTTGGAGTCAGGCTTTGACGTGGTCTAGTCCAACTAAATAAAGCAGATGCTTGTCTGAGCACTGGTTAGGTCCAGATGATTTGCTCAGTCTTTAAATAGCAGTGGGGAGGGCAGTGGCATGGCCAGACCTCCCTTTGTCCACTGTTGAAGCCTGGCAGTCTCCGTAAGATGCTCTGACTGGCAGGATGAAAGTAAAGTTGGCATTCTTGGAGAAGACCTAAATGGGGGTGAAACTATTGCAGAGCAACTAATCTTTTATCTTTAAAGAAAATAAAATGTAACATCCAATTTTAGAAGTAAAATGAGACTCTTCTGTAGCAAATCCATTATACTGAAGACAGAGTGCAATGATACAACTGTTACTCCTGTCCTGGACTGGGCAAGAGAGGATTGATTCCTCTGCTCTTAGTGGTATTTGTCTTTGCGTCAGGGAGGTGGGCGTCTTAGATCTATCCATCTCTTACAGGCTGGCAGTCCGGAAAAGCTTAATTCCACCTCAGCCACCTGAAGTAGCTAGCACGCGTGTTGAGAGTACTATGCGAAGCACATCTGGATCACCAAGGCCTGCTGGGTAAGACTTTAGGAATCAAACAACTGCATCATGATAATTTCATTGTATTTGTTGGATTTCTATTCTTTGGCTATTGGAGCATTTTCCTTTCTTTCAGGAAACAGTCTATTTTGAATTTGTCACTGCAACAAGTTTGAACAGACTTGACCAGTTCTGCTGTTGTGAATCTGAGGCAGTAGCCTTTTACAAAATGTGGTTATGAGCTTTCACAGAAACAAACAAAAAGCCCTCTGCTGTTGTAAAGGCTAGCCTCAAAATTTTTTCTGTAGTACTTGGAAATTAATGCTGAAAAAAGGCAAATGGAGTTTCTAACCTGCTTCAGTTGAGTTCACTGGCTTTACCACTTATTTTTTTATAACTATAAGCCACAGCGGGAGCTCTTGCTAACAGAGGATCGGGCCAGCACAGCTTTGGGTAAAAGTTCTTGTCTGCACTGTGAAACTGTCTGATTCTTTTACAAGCATTTTGAAGCTACCTGGAATTAGTCATGAGACTTGCTTGTTACAGTGAGTGGAAGAAAATAGCATCTATTGTAAATACAAAGGATTAGAAAGGGAGCGGAGGAGGAAACGTAATTGAGATGACACTTTCTCCTGTAAAACATGTTACTTGCAGGTGCAGGAAAAACTGGATGGTCTGAATCCAGCTCGGCTCATTCGCTTTGCGCTAGGTGGTTGTGACTGAGACGCAGTTAACGTCAGTTTGGTTTGGGTTTTTTTTTTTGTCTTACAGTGCCAAGCCAAAACCTGAAATTCATGTGTCCATGGCCACTCCAGTCACTGTGTCTATGGAGGCAGTGTCTAATCAAGGCGGCGAGCAGCCCACCATTGCGGTCCCTCCCACCTCCCAGCAGCCCCCCTCTGCCATTCCACTTCGCAGCCTGCAGCAGCTCTGGCCACCATTCCAGGAGCTGTCCCGGCCGCTCCACCAACTTCTACCACAATTGTGGCAGCTCCTGCTCCTCCATCAACCATGAGTAGTGCCCTTTCAGCAGTGCTGGGTCCTGCAGTACCAGAGATAAAAATCAAAGAGGAAGTGGAGCCTATGGACATAATGCGACCAGTATCTGGTAGGTGATTGCTAATCATCAGGTTGTTTTGTTGTTGAGACAGTGGAGAGATTAGGAGGAATTCAAGACCTCCATTCTAAAAATGAAATTGCTTCTCTTTCATGGTAGCACAGAATACCAGTCAAAGGGTTCCCATGTTACTCACAAAGTTCTTCTTTGCCTTCTCCCTAATCTCCCATGAAATAGCTTGTTATTGTGACTGCTTTGTTCATGTTCAAATGATCCAACTCCAAAGAGTCTGTATGAATTCCTTGCTTAAAAGGCACGTGCTCAGCAGCAGTACCAATATATTATGAATCAGTACAGTTAATTTTGTTTTTCTCACAAATCCTGCTGTTTTGTTGAAAGGTCCAAGGGCCTTTCTTTTACGTGAAGAATTAGTGATCAGAGTAGGACTTCAGGGTCCTCCTGTGATTCATACACTTTTTAGTCTAGAACTTTTTAAAATATTCATTATATTGCCTTATTTATCCAGCTTGGCCATAGTTGCTATCAGACAGTATGGTCAGTAAAATTCAGATCCTTGTGGGTCTCAGGTCAGGCACTATACACTGGCAAAATTATACGAAGGTATCCCACGTTCATGGGTTATGTGGTATCAGAGTTCTGGTTTAGTTGTTGGTTTCATCACTCTCGTTAAAGCTCCATGTTGTTCTGTGATGGAAGAAGCTGCTTGCTACAGATGTTTCGGGAGCACGGGCAGATAGCGTTAGGCTCTTCAGGGTTCTTTCATCATCTACTGGCAGTTGTGGGTATGCCAAATTGTCAAGAAATCCCATTCCAGAAACTTTTTGTTGCAGTCTTAGTCATGGCTGACAGAGCTTTTCCCTCCAAATGTTGAGGAGTGTTCCCTCAAGCTGCCGGCCGCTCTACTGCCCAACTTCAGTGTGTTGACTGGTGCAGTAACCTACCGATATGGTGCTGTTGACTTGGCAGTACAGGTAGACTCTTGTAAGGAGTACTGCAGTCCCGAATTGATTGCATGTGACTCTCTACTCCCATTACAAAGAGGAAAGGGACTTGCTTGCTATTGACTGCGATCTGTGCTGGCGCACATACAAAGATATGGTATTTTTATATGGTAATGTAAGACAGGTGTTAGTGTGGATTCTTCTTTGTAGCATTCAACTAAGATAAGCGTCGAATATGAAGGAACTGAGGGACAATTGTCTCTGCTCTCGTTCTTTACGCTCTTGTACATGAGACACTAAAGATCTTAGGGTATAGGCTTGTTGTAGCAATTGCTGCTGGCTTAATATCTGGCCTTCTACACACACAGAGCTGAAGTGCACATACAGTGAGGTCCATGCTCCTCACAATGTGCTGAAAGAGCAACTACTCTTGGAGGTAGTGTTCAAACAACGCTAGTATGTTACCTTTACGCTGCTGATGGTGCGGGTTTTCTTCCTCTTTCCTTCCTCTCAGCAGTCCCTCCTTTGACTACGAGTACTGTGTCTCCGTCTTTGGCATTGCTGACCAACAACCTTTCAATGCCTCCAAGTGATTTGCCACCTGGTGCCTCCCCGAGGAAGAAACCCCGTAAGCAGCAGCACGTCATCTCCACGGAGGAAGGGGACATGATGGAAACAAACAGCACTGACGATGAGAAATCCACTGCCAAAAGTTTGCTGGTGAAAGCAGAGAAACGCAAGTCTCCTCCAAAGGAGTATATAGGTAACGTTGTCTCTAGTGTCTTTTTTTTTCCTATTCAGATGTCTGTATCTTTGCTTCCTTTTGTTTCTTGGAGAAGGTGCTCCGTCCTTCTCCCACTTTGAAAATATAAATAATACAGAGTCCAAGTACCAGTTTCTCAGCACTTCCTGTATGGTGGTGTTCAGGGGAAATGACCTTTCTTGATATATAAAGCATCATTTTGTATGAGGTAGTGCTTACCGATCTTTGCTGGAGTTACTGCGTCATGCTGATCTCCTACTTTCACCTAAAGATAACGGTAATACACTTTTCCCTGGATCTCTTTCTAGATGAAGAAGGTGTAAGATATGTCCCTGTGCGTCCAAGGCCGCCCATCACATTGCTCCGGCATTATCGCAATCCTTGGAAAGCTGCTTACCACCACTTTCAGAGATACAGTGATGTCCGGGTAAAAGGTCAGTCTGCTGCTTGTGGTTTGACAGTCGTTCATCCAGGATGAACTGGTAACAGTGTCTTGGGAGCATTCTTAGCTAGTTGGTGTTGATAAGCAATCCCACAAAAAGGTTTTGATTGCAATTTGGAAAACAGGGGTTGATCACATGGGCTAATGACTGTCACTAGCTAGATGTTGCCTCAATCTCTCCCTCTCTCAAGATAAAGGAGGAAGGAAGGGAAGGACGCTACATAGAATTAGCTATAATTTTGTAAAAGAAAAAAAATTGTATGGTTATTGAGAAATGTATTTATGTACAGTGACGGAAACTTACTAAAGAAAGTAATCCTTAAACAAGGGACATGCTATGGTGATATGCTACACTTCAAGTTTTCCGACTTTCTTACTACCTAACAAACTTGCCCATTTAATCAAAAACATTCTAGATTTATCATAACTCATTGACTAACAAATGGGCTTCTAAAAAAGATTTTTTTTTCTAATACAGGGAAAATAAGAGACCAGATACTGCTTTTTAGCTAGTATCTTAGCATTTTATAAGCAGGCTGGGTTTTCACAACTGTGTAAATACATCAAGGAGGGAGTAGTACACATATTTCAGTGGTAAAGGATGGACCCTTTTTCGGGCAGGGTGTTGAAACACTAAACACCACCTTTTTTAAATGGGGGGAAGAGGGGAACAGGATATCATTTGAAGATACAGATAACCTGTTCATAAGCGAGAGCAGCGGTCAGATTCATGGCTGATGGATACCTATTTTCCTATCCAAATCAAAATGGCACTCAGTCTCAACTATTAAGATGTACGGAGAGCCAGGGTTGGGTTAATGTTTAAGAAGAGAGGCCTGGCGAACTCCTGGAGTTTGAATAACATGTTTTTGTATTTCCCGGTGACAGAAGAGAAGAAGGCTATGCTGCAGGAGATTGCCAGTCAGAAGGGTGTATCCTGTCGTGCACAAGGGTGGAAGGTCCATCTCTGTGCAGCACAGCTACTACAGCTGGTAGGTGAATGGGGCTTGCCAGCTTCCTATGACACGGGGGGACACGGAGTTGCATAAGACAGGAGGATGTTTTTACAAACTCAGTATATGGTCATCTGACATTGGGATACCATAAAGGAGCTGGTGTGTAGCGCCCAAAGGGAGTGGGACATGCTTTCCCCTTTCTCAGGAATGTGGCATAAGTGGCTTGGAAACTTAGAGTGTTGGTTTTGATCCAGACATAAGAGCTGATGTATTTTGTACAGATGATCAAAATTGGCAACTCCCTCCTGCTGATGCACAGGTCTGAAGAAGCGTCTGTTTGGGATGGTGCGGCTGATCTGAGGAGGCAGCACTGATCCACATTCCTGGATGCTTCTGTTTCAGGTTGGGGGTGAGGTAGGTGCTCTGCATTCTAGCACCAAACTCCCCAAAACCTCTGCATTCCTGGAATAGTACTGTGAGAAACAGAGGAAACAGTTCTGGTTAGGATCCATATTTGTTCAGAAGTGGAGCAATCCTGTAAATAGGACATTAGTAAGATAGTGCCACACTCTACATCAGAGGCTCCATCTTATGAATTACTAACATGAGCAGCTGAGAGGGGAACGGATTATCATCATCTCTGTGTAGCTTTCTTAATGCGGGCGAATGTTTTCTGGCCTAGTGGTGAACCTTCTCATGAAGCGCTAATGTCTTTTAGACGAACCTGGAGCATGATGTATATGAGAGACTGACAGCCCTGCAGGAGGGACTCATTCCTAAGAAAAAGGCAGCGACCGATGATGACTTGCATCGAATCAACGAACTGATACAGGTAGGTTCCTGTGGCCTCTCAACCCAGCAGAACTGCTTTGCCCTTAGTTCCAAAACATCCTGCTGCAGTTAGTAAGAGCTAAAGCTGGCTTAAAAAAAAAAAAATAGCATAGGTAATGCTGCCTGTGTTTCCAGTGTTGTCAGTTACAAGTGGCATTACGTAAAGGTACAGCGGTCACTTGGACTAGACTGTCTGCTGTTAATGATGACAGTGTTTCATTTCAGGGGAATATGCAGAGGTGTAAACTTGTGATGGATCAAATCAACGAGGCTCGAGACTCCATGCTAAAAGTCTTGGATCACAAGGATCGTGTTTTGAAGCTTCTAAACAAGAATGGAACTGTCAAGAAGGTATCCAAATTAAAGCGAAAGGAGAAGGTGTAAAGCCAGAATAATGACTCTGGAAATGGAGAACGTGTACAGAATGGAGTTGAACCTTTTTGTAGTTTGGGTTTATTTTTAAGCAGAGCATCTGAATAAAAAGGATGAGTTTAGGGAACAGATGGCAACAGATGGACACGTGAAGGGATTGTCACTGATCTGTCAAAATGAACAAAGATTTCTCTCAGGCTCATCCCTTTTTAAAGTCTTTCCGGTCCCATTTGTTTAACCCTCCTGATGTGTCAGTGCCTACTAATTGGAACTAGTGATGCAACGTGTGGTGGACAGTGCTCTCCTCCTGTTCTGCAGCTTAGGGGTGAATGTACGCAAGGTGTGTATATGCCTGTGGCGCAGGAGAAGGTTCCGCAGGGGACACCAGGAGGCTGATATGCAGATATCGACCCAGAGAGCCGCCACACTTCAAAGCATTGAACATGACACTGCTTTCAGTTACCCCACTCAGTTCTTGTTCTTCTGACCTTCCGGTGTCTGAAGTAGCCTTCTTAAACCAGTGCCACTGCACTAGGAGATCTGCCACGCTCAGAATCTCCAATGGCTCAGAAGTCCTAGCTGTCAAGTTAAAAAAAGGAAAGGGGGGGGGGGGGGAGGGGGAAGTGGGGGGGGGGGGAAAACATAACAAAGTGATTTTGTAGTGTCTGTGTATGCGTGTGTGTCTCTGTTGGTGCTCTGGGATCCTTGTTTTGAAGTACCTCTTGCAACAGAGGACTTCCTGTAGCTGGTGTAATGTTAATTGTATGTACCACATACATCCTGAAAACATTAATAAAGGACTTGGAGGTTTTTGTATGTGAGTGGTTTGTATGCCTTTATACTAGGGAAACTATTCAACCTGTAAACTCAAAACCAAGTTAAAGCCTTGAAAGAAGCCTTTTGGGGAGCAGAAATGGAATGTTGGGATGTAGTCAGCCTCTTGTGCTGCAGTGGGAAGGATAACTTAATTCACATTTCGGCTCTTAAAGAAGCAACATGGATTGCCCCCCATGCACTTGTGGAAGCAATTAAAACTATTTTTATTTTTTTTAAAGGTTGCCAAATCCATTTTTAGTCTCCTCAGCAGGAGGCTTCAGTTTCATGAACTCTGAATTCTGCTTTCAGAATACTTTTTTCCTCATCCAGTTATAGGGCTGTTATCTTGACTTTATTCAGAACTGAGTTCTTTCAGAAGATTAGAAAAAAATAGTATTTACTTCCTTATTTCTGATTTTTTTTTTTTATTTTTTTTTTTTTAACTAGAGAAGTAAGTAGCATGTCCATATTCACACTGTTCTTGTGTTTTTTAACAAGAAAACTTGCTGGAAAACCCAGCTTCAGATTTGTCTGGATGGCAGTCTCATTTGCATATTGGCTTAATACTGCTTTTTAAAATAAAACCACTTTTAATAGCAAGATGCAATTCTAGTATAATAATACTGTAACTTTGGTAGGAAGAAAGTTATGATAATTGTTTGCTAATTTCCTTGGCTAGAAGAAAGAAAACATCAAAATATCCCTACAGTTTTACAAGTCTGCAAGGAGTGTGTGCGTATACATGTGTATGTTGAAATGCAAGAGACTCTGGCACAGCACAAATTAAAATGTGAGAGGTAAGACATGAAAAGGGGGAAATCAGGAAAACTGCTGCTTATCACCTTGTATTTCTTGTGCTTCAGGAACAGAACGTGCAGAACTGGTCAAGTATTTGACATTGTCATGGGAATAAAACGTGGACACTGCCAACGCTCCCAAGGTTCATAAAGACTGCAACAAGCTCACTCATGGTTATAAAGTTGCCTTTTGTAGGGCTGAGAACTGTTCTGCATGGCTGGCAAAGGGCTTTTGGGTGAAACCTAAGGCATTGCCAGCAAAGGATGAGGTATTTTGAGGGGGGAAAGGGAGGGAAGGATTCTTTTAAAGACTGCAGAATTTAAGAACTTGCTCTTACTCCTTTTTTCTAGGCTATTCTCATCTGATTCTTTGGAAAGACTCATGTAATAACCTTTGTTTTCATAAGCTGGTATACAAGGCTATCATCTAGACTGAAAGGATCATGCTATTCCAGAACCTTAGAATGGTAATAGTCTCAGTGTTGTCGTAGTGCTGTGGAAACCACATAGATAAGACCCATTGACATTCAACTGTTTTTCTCCAGCTGATGTTTTCCTGCATCTTATTTATGCTTCGATCAGGAATGGTATACAGAAATTCCATTTTACAACCGTAAAGAGCTGTGCCAGTTTATTTGTCTCTTGAGGTTCAATGTGTAGCGTGCTGGTACTGGGATCTGCAAAATCTGTTTGTCAGCTTTGTTTTGCCTGTGTTCTCTGAAGAAAATTAGGAGCAGTGTGGTTTGCTGCAGGGTTCCTCTCTCAGGTATCTTGCTGTACAGAGAGAACCCCTCATACAGACAAGAACACCTTGACTTTTACTGTAATCCTCATTGCAGAGGCTTAACTTCCCAAAACAACCAGCTGTGAGAGACACCTCTCCTTAAAGACTGCCTATTAAGCCTCTTATTTTTACAACATGACCTAAAGCCATTGATGGAATAACCACTGCTTTGCTAGGGTTGTGTAGAACGGCTGAAGGACTTGGGTGCCCCAATGCAGCAGTTAGAAATGCTAAAAAAGTAGGTTTTGTTCTGGTGTGATTTTGTCACTTGTGTGCTACTGCCAGAAACATGTTTACATCTCGTTGTAAATAAAATCTGCTCAGCGGCCAGGGCTATTTTTATCCATGTCTTTCCAAGCAAAAAACACAGCGACAGAAGCGCCTGCCAGCCTGCCTCAGCTGAAAATTATTTGGGGTTTGCCCTCCGTACCGACTCCCCCTGCCTGACCGGCTGGAGCAGCCGTGCCGGTACGTAAGTTCCCGCGAAGCCCTCGGCGGAACAGGCCTCCGGGCCTCCCTTACGCCGGCCCCCTCACCGGGAAGCTCCTGCCCGCGCTGGGCGACGCTGGGACAGGCCGGGGCTGTCGGGAAGGGCGGGAGCCGGTGCAGCCCGCGGCTCCCCTCAGCCGTGAGGCGGCGGCGGGACGGACCAAAGCCCAGGCGGGGGGTGGTAGGCCAGCGAGGAGGGCATTTCCCCGCCCTGAGCCACGGAATGGATGTTTCCGACCGCGCGCCCCTCCTCCGGAGTGCCGTCACAGCGCTTGCTGGCCAATAGGAGAGCGGCGCTCCCGCCACATGAGGGTGTCTCCCCGCCGCCCCCCCCGAGTCAGCGCACAGGGGGGGCGGGGGAGTCCCGCGCGCCAGCGGCACCTTCCGCCCCCGAGACTGTTTGTCCTCGCACGTGCGGCCCGTCACGTGACGGGGAGGGAACCCGGCCCCGCGCGTTCTCCGACTGAGACCGGAAGTCCCCGTATCTATGGTTCCGAGAGGGGGAAGAGCGTCCTCCCTTCTCTATGGTCGCGCTGGCACCGCGGGGCCGACGGGAGGCTGGCGGACTATGTACATTTTTCCCTCATTACCTCACGAGCAGGGAGGAGGCTGCCGGGATAGCGGAGGACCTTCCCTCGGCCTCGCTCTAGTCCGCCAGTTCCCCTCGCTGCCCGGCGGCCCCGGGAAGCCCGGCTCCCGGCCCGGCCGCGGCGGGCCCTGCCCCCTTTCCCCCGCCCGCCGGGCCCGCTTCTCTGGGGAACCTCGCTCAGGCCCATGGCTCCATGAGGCGGGAGAAGGAGGCGGCGGCGGCGGCGGTGGGGCAGCAGCGGCGGCGGCTGGGCTGAGGCGGAGGAGAAGCCGCGTCCGGCCCGGGAGGGGTGCAGGAGGTGGGCGAGCCCGGGGCAGGGGGGCAGGCGCCGGCATCCCGCCGCCCGGGGCAGGGAAGGGGTCGGGCGGGGCGCTCCCGCTCCCGGCGCCTCCTGGCGGCGGTGGTTCTGCCCCGCGGGCGGGCGGGCTGGGCCCTCCGGGGGAGACGGGGCGGGGGCGCTGCGGGGCTTCTCGGGGCGCGTCCCCCGGGGGTGGGGGCCCCCCGGGAACGCCGCCGGAAAGTTTGTGACCCGGCCGGCCCCGCCCCGGGGGCCGGGGGGCTGCCGCGTCGGCGGAGGCGGCCTTACGGGTGTGCCGCTGGCCGGGCGTTCCGGTTCGAGAGCGCGGGGAGGCGGCGGGCGCGGGCGGCACCCCGGCCGGCAGCGGGGCGTCCGGCGGCAGAGTAGCGGGTGAGGCCCTCGGCGGAGTCAGCCCCTCCCGGTTTGTACCAGTCGCTGAGCCGTCTCGGTTCGCGCGGGTGTTGCTCCCCCGAGCAGGGGAGCTCGGAGGCGAGCGGCCAGCCGCGGCCTCCCCCGACGGGGGAGCCGGCCGGTGCGGCCGCCTTTGTTAGGCCCCTTCTGCCCGCTGCAGAGGCTGGGAGGGGGATAAATGGAGCAGACGACCTCTTTTCTGCCCCCTGCCACGTCTTCAATTTAAAATGAAGAGTTATGGTTTCAAACAAATTATTTTTCCCCTGAAACGCAGCTACCCTTCAACCGTAACTCAAAAAGGCACATCTATCCCAGCAGCTTCACTGAGCCGTAGAAGTGTAACTTCCAGTGGGCACTGAAGAAAATTACATATTTACTTTGTCAAAGTTATACTTCTCTCCCGCCCCCCCCCCTTTTTTTTTTTTTTGGCAAAGGTAGAGATCAAAGGAACGAGGATAATTTTCTTTAGGTCTTGTAAATTGTTCCTTATGCAGATGATCTTTCTGAAACCTCGAGTTGAGGATTCCCAAGCAGAGTAAGCACTGCAGGTGTACGTGTTTTGTGTGGAGAGGCACATCTCTCAACATGTCTCACACCAGTTCTGGTTCTGTTGAGGATCCTATGACTCCTATGATGGCTGATGAAACTTCGCAGATAAAGTTTACATTGTTTGTGTGTGCAGAGAAGGAAGGGAGTTGTCACACCATGAATTTCGGTGCACGTCACAACCCCACTGTTTTGTGTGCGTGCTGTCAGTTCAGCCATCAGTTAAATACTCAGAAGAGTTGGAGGGATGCTCTGGTGACTGAAGTATCCTGGTTATCACAGGAGCCAAGTGTGACTTCCAGTTCTCTGCAGTGTTCTCTGTGACTTCATGCCTGTGCTTTTAGCCCCATTTGACAGGTGGGGAACTGCGTTTCCCTCTGTTTGTTTA
The DNA here is from genome assembly GCA_034008185.1 of Gorsachius magnificus. Classification (NCBI taxonomy): domain Eukaryota; kingdom Metazoa; phylum Chordata; class Aves; order Pelecaniformes; family Ardeidae; genus Gorsachius; species Gorsachius magnificus. The sequence goes on along the minus strand of CM067087.1, from coordinate 23,004,751 downwards.
GATCTCATGGTGATGGTGGTGTTACGCTTAAGTTCCTACCATCAACATGTGGTCCTTGCTGATCATCTTTGTTCATTTTTACCTGCATAGGCTTTCCTCCCTGTTTTTGTTCCACCCCTTCTTGTCATGCAAGAGCTAGCACTCTTTGCAAGCAAAACACTGTTCCGGGGTTCTTTTTATACCGTATCTGTTTCCTGCCATTACCCATTCCCTCTGTTCAGATTGTGCTCAGTCCTCAGCTCTTCCTCTCCTGCATTTGCTGACCGTACACCCTACATGTTTACTTGTGAGCACTACTGATTTACTTAAGCCTAGAAAGAAAATGCAGGTTCTAGTTCTTGGGGTCAGGAAAATAGTCTGTTGTTTAGAAAATGGTCGCTCAAGGGCTTGTAGCTTCTCTTTGTGTCTTGCTTAGGCTAGCGCTAAATCAAGGGCAGCACCCTGGGGAGTCCAAGCCCAAAGGTGTCATTCAGAGATGTCACTTTCCTGTTGAGACTGGGGAAGGGAAATGCGCTTGTGGTTTCTCAGTAGCTTGTTTGCCATTGGTGCAGGCATTGACCAAGGGGGAACGGGTGATCTGGAAAAGTAGTGGATGGGGTATATCTGTAGTCCAAAGTCTTTTTGTCTTTTTTTTTTTTTTTTTCCCCTGTTCTCCCACAGTTTCGTTCCCTTTAGGGGAAGGCTGGTTGTGGGTTTTGTGCGATGAGCTGCCTGTTACAGGGTTCAGTGCACCTGACCGGTAACTTTAAAAGTGTGATTTCACGCATGTTGTGTACACGCTCTTTCAGTGTATGTGTAAAAACACCAATTCTGCTGGCTGAACTGGTTTTAGTTTTGTACTTAGTTGTGTGTCACGAGGGCTTTCTTCCTCTTTTTGTTGCAAAAGCAAACCTTTCTGACACCTTAGCAGAAGCAAGGAAGCAGCCGTTGGTCTTTCACCTGTAACTGGTTTGTGTGTTGCTTTTTTTTTTCTTCATCCCCTCCTTGCCAGGGTTCTGCAGTGCTCCAGACAGCAAGTTTTGAAGCAGGATGGGAAAAAGACGCTGTGTTCCTCCACTTGAGCCCAAGCTGGCAGCTGGCTGCTGTGGGGTGAAGAAGCCCAAATTGTCTGGGAGTGGAACGCACAGTCATGGGAATCAGGCCACAACTGTACCAGGCTCCAGTTCAGGTCCTCTTCAGAACCACCAGCATACAGATGGGAATAATGGAAGGGAGAACGTATCTGACTTGACTTTGGGCCCAGGAAATTCCCCGATTACTCGAATGAATCCCACTTCAGGAGCTCTGAGCCCACTTACTCGGCCCAATGGAACTGCCAACAGCACCAAGAACCTGGTGGTGACAGCAGAGATGTGCTGCTACTGCTTCGATGTACTCTACTGTCATCTCTATGGTTTCCCTCAGCCACGACTTCCTCGATTTACCAATGACCCCTAGTGAGTAAATCCATGTGTGGGAGGAAAGCTGAGAAACCAGCATTCGGAGCTGTGGTTGGGTTGGGGAAGGATGAAGGGTTTCCTCTGGAAAATGGGAAAACTGGTGTGCAGGGAGGATGGGGGGGTATTCTGCTGCTTGCTTTGTCTGCCAGAAACAAAAAACGATGCACCCTAAGTGCACCAAAGAGTAAAAATATTCTGTTATGTTTGTCAGTGGAGATGAGAGGAGCTTTGAAGAGTGGCCTTGAAGGGAGAACATGCTTGGCTCTACAGAAAGAGCGCTAGGCAAAATATGAGGAAGTGTGGTGCTTCTTCAGCTCAGTCTGATGATGTGTTGCATGAGACGTTGCATATCAAGGAGTGCAAACCCACTTTGCGATAACGTTCTGTTAAAGTTTGCTCCCTTCTTTATAAATAGATTCCTCTGCAAAAAAAAAAACTTAACTGCATTGTGCCTCCCATAAAATTGTACTAAAAGAGTGAGTGAAATTGGGATTAGAGTTTTCAGAAAAGAGTAAAATAATATCAGTAATTGGAAGAGGATCTTGCTTCTCATGTCAGGCGCTACCTTGGTGAAGGGACAACAGGAGAGACTTTCTTATGGGAAGCAAGTGGAAGGAAATAAAGAAGTTGAAGCACGTTCCCGGCTCGTCCTGAAACAAGTGCTGAGCTGGTGAGAATTGGACAAGGACGCTCACAAGGGTGTTCAGTTGTCCAAGTTAATGGGTTTAGCAGGGAGGGGAACCAAGAATTTGCCAGTTGTGGAGCTGAAAAACTGTGTTACAGAGATAGTGCTAGTTGGGCAATATGGGGAGAAATGGAGAGTTAACTTTCAAGGATGATGCCAAGGTTAAGAAGAAAGATGCGTATGAGAAGAAGCGAGGAGGAGGATTTATGAAGGTATTTCGCTTTGGTGAGGTTTAGCTAATGTTTATCTGAAGGTCGAACGCGTAGGTGTGGAAATGTTAATGTTGTTAAAAAGATCAGTGAAAGAATTATATGGGAAAGATCAATGACAGATAAACCTTCTGACACTCCTCCAGGGGCCACCTCCAGAACAATAGATAAAATAAAAAGTTGTTGACATCCTTAAATTAAGTTAATGAATTTTAAATTGATGTACAGGAGCGATGGCTTAAACAGGTCAAGGGCTTTTGCTGTGTATTGAATGTCTCCCCACCTTATTGGCTGTCAGTATAGATGTAGGTTTTGCATCCATGCGGTTATTATCCGAGAAGGATTATGGATACATGTTCTGAATGCTACCGTGGACTAAGCTGTTTAATATTGTAAATGCAAGTGAATGGAGAAATACTCTGGACTAGAATATAGAATAGTTCCAGGGACTCCCCAAACTAAAATATTTCTGTCATTGTTTTTCATACCTAAACTGAGTAGGCTCCTTTTAGAAAGTGATACGTTAGTCTGCTTATTATTTTTTCACTTGAAATGCAAAGGGGTTTTTGTTGTTCTGTTCTTAAGTCAATAAGAGAGATTATTTTATACAGATTTATTATTCTGGCATTAAAGGAGATTTCTAGCTGGATTTTGTTGCTGTTCTGTTGACTCTTTGCAAAAAAGGTGTTCTTTCAGGAATCTCAGCTGTTTGAATTTTATGCCCAAATTTGAAAAGTAAAAAATGGTTCACTGGGCCTTTCTGTGCTGATAACTAAAAAGTCTTTTAGATCAGCACTCCAAAGCAAAGCCAGCTCTTCTCTTTTCTTCCCCTCCAGGCAAATGCCTATCTGAATTTTCTTGTGTGTCAGCTTCGAGCAAATAGTTGTGTGTACCCCAGGCAAAAGCATGGGGTTTGCTCTCTTGTAGAGCAGCGCACAGGGATGATCTGTCACACTGGAGACAGTATTGTAATGAACTTTACACCAAATTTTATCAAATATAAGAGTAAGCAAAGTGAAAATACATAAATAATTTGCATTGTTGTCCTTTGTAACATAATTAATGTCAGTGTAAGAGATCTTTGAACAAAACAAAGGTATATACCAGAAGTCTCTCTGGACAGACAGAAAAGAGTGTTGATGGAAGGCATAAAAAGATGCACAGGTTTGTCACGACCTATTTCTCAGAAAACAGATCTTTTAAATTGGTGCTGAACCCTAAAGTAAAGATAGAAGTAGTCATGAAGGTCAGGATTCTGCATAAACAGGGTAATAACATGAAAGTTACAGGGTTATCACTTGAAAACTACCATGCATTCCAGTTACCAGCTTGAGAGGATACGCGTATGGATAACAGTCTTGATGGGAATTATGGAGCTGGTAGATACCTACGGAGTAAGGGAACCTTACGTATGTGTTGGCAGCAAGATTCACAAATCAACGTAGAGAAGGTGGCATTGCGAAACTCATAGTTATGTCTGAATTAACTTGGTCAATGATGAAAATACCCCCTCTGTTGTTCAGGTTACTGAAAAAATGGCAACTTTGAACCTGTATAGCATGCCAATAGTTAACTAACTTCTTCCACTTTTGTACTTCAGTCTTTGACTTTTTTAATAGTAGGTATTACAAATGGGTACTAAAACTACACCATGCAAGTTGCCAGTTGCCATGCCAAATAAGATACTTGCATCGTAAAATCTGTACTGTAACAGGTTTTTTCCTAGTACAAGCTAAATTCTGATTTGAACAAACTGTATTCTGCTACTTTAAAATTCCCTTTGTAGTTGCAGTTGGAGAACCTAGTTTTTAGTTGCTGAAATTTCCCTCCCCTCAGCCTAGCCAACTCTCATCAAACACACCTAAGTAGGATGTTGTGGCTGGGGGAGAAATTGTTTGCTATAATCTGCTCAGGATATGACTGCAAAGTATTGGTAAGTGCTCTTGGGTGAAGGTGGGCAAAAGGTGGTTGTGACTTTCCTCGGTACGTCTGGGAAATGCACTTTTCAGGGAGGGTCTGTGGAACAATTGGCTTATTGTCAGCTGCACCTGCAATTTGCTAAGTGCCTCTATTCTTCAGATATAGAAACAATGTCTTCTCTACAGCAAGAAACTTTGTAATAGTGAAATTTTATATGCTTGTACAAAACTTTTTTTTACGCCTTGGTTGTTATCACCACAGTGAAAAATTGTTGAAAATGTGCTTTAAGATTTTCTGAAATATGACAGCCTTCTGAATGTAATTATCTTGTCCTTTCTGGTAATATCTCTTCTATTATAGTGCAAAAGCTGTTTACACTCATGGAAATTTTTTTTTTTTTTTTTTTTTTGGAAGGGGAAAGAGGTGAATTGGAAATGTGAACCTTAATTTAATCCAAAAAAGGAATTTTTTTTTCTGACAGTGATGCTTTTCATTTTCTCCCTTCCCTTTTCTGTTTGGGACGAGTGTCACATGGGCTGAGTAATGGTTTCAAAACTTCAATTAGATTAAGATAAATTTCCACTCAGCTTCTGACAGTAGTGTTTTTCAGAAAACTCCTTTGTAAGTTTAGTATCTTTTTTTTGGTAAGCTTTCTCATGCATTTTCTTACGCTCTGTTTCTGTTTTCTGTTTCAACATACGGTAGCTAGATGGAAGTGTAGAGGAATGATATCCCACAAGTGCCTTGAAGTGAACTAGAACAGTAAATCCTCTGTATTGGTCAAGCACCTATCAGGTGGCTGATGGTTGTGGAAGAATATTTCCGCTTCCGCTGTGGGCGAAGTACTTCACAATTATCACTTAAAGGCTATTTGCTATTTTGGGTAGTACTCCTGCCGTTGGTCACAGCTGGTAACTAGTTCCTGAATGATGGATTTATGCTGTGATAGAGGTTTTAATTTCATTGTTGCTCTGAGGAGCATCACTGGGCATTGCTATATCACTACATTTTAAATTATATTCTAATTACTTAGACATAAGAAGCTCTGTTGCCTATATTTGAGAAATCATTCACACTCCACACTGGTTTTGTTGTCTGAACAGAATCCCTTCATATTTTCTGTAATGCTTGCTGCAAAAATATATTGCTTACAAGAGCTTCAAGAGTTTGAGGAAAGTAAGTGTCTGTGCTCTGATGTAGAATCAGTTATTCTGTTTTCATGGTTTAGAACACTTGCCAATGTTTGTTTAATTTCAGAAAATTATTTTCTTAACACTGCATGTTTTCTATCATGTTACTTATCTTTTAAAGTTCAATAGAAATCCATAGACTGATGTATGGAATCACTAATGACTAACTTTCTCATTTATGCTTGGGTTCAAAGTGACCACATCTTATATTCAGTACTACGTAATCTGAAAAAGTAAGATCAGTCATCCTGTTTTTATAATTAGATCAGCATCATGAGTTGCCTTGCAGAATTTTCCAGATGTTTGGACATTCTTGTGTGGCTGCAGCCATCATTGTCCTTTCTTTACTGTTTCTCTCTACAGCTGTTTGCAACTTCAGTCATTTCTGTAGAAGTGACCTTTTTGCATTTAATACTCACAGTTGTCTTCACGTGTTTACCTCTTAATAGAGCTCTTCTGAATATATTGTTCTAAACTTCTTGCTTTTAGGGGCTTAATCATGCCTTTTAGTTTAGCAGATTGAAATGAGCCTGCTGAATTTGAGAATCTACTGTTAGGCCTGTAAATTCATGATAGCAGACAGGAAAGGGAAAATCTGTGTGATGTTTGAGTAGGAACAATATAGCGATTTAGGTATGTGTTCAACAGGAGAGAATCTGTAAAAATAAAACAGATGTAAGGTAAGCAAAAGATGTGAACATAAACTGAGCACTAGGGATGGACCCAGAAATCAGATCCTGATGGAAATACCAGGGCAAAAAAACCCTAGGCTTGCTTTTTATCCCTTTTTTTTATCCCTTGCTTTTAAAGAAAAGCTTTTATCACTAACCTGAATTATAGATGGTTTGTAGAATGCTTGGGGGGTCTTTCAGGTTCAGTGGTACGATAAATAAGTAATCTTATTTGCTTCGCCTGTATTAATTTTGATATGGGTTGTCATGTAAACTAGTGGATGCTGCTGAGCGAGGCCACTACTCACAGAGGTAATCAGTGGGGTCAAATAACCATATCACTCATTAGAAGACAGTGCAGAGCCTGGCCAGGAAGATGTGGGTGGAGAGCTTACAGAATGTTGGTGGAGAGAAAGGAAGATGCTGAAAAGGTGGGGGGAGATGCTGGGGTTTGCATTTGGGGGGGTGGGGGGTGGTATTATTGCTAGATAGCAGGTGAGAAAACATGCCCGTTGGGGTTTATTAGAGGGAGGGAAAGCAAGTGCAGGTATACGTGCTCTTTTACAACTTGTTGGTCTCCCCTTAGCAACCAAATAGCTCGAGGCTGGACTATTTCTCTTTTTTTGCCCTTTCAGTCCACTCTTTGTGACGTGGAAGACGGGGCGAGACAAGCGGCTTCGTGGCTGCATCGGGACCTTTTCAGCCATGAATCTTCACTCAGGACTCAGGGAATACACATTAACCAGGTAATTATGTTGAAAATGAAATAAATCTGAAACTAGTTTATTTTGCTGAAGTCTGTAAGGATTCAAGGTTAAGATTGTGCATCAACATAGTTCCATTTAATATGCTTCACAATAAAATAAACCTGAGAATTGTGTGTTAGGGTGAAGTAATATATCAGGATTTAGTGGAACGTCTTTGCAGCGGGTGAGTTTAGGTTGCCGTTTTAAGGCTAACATCAAATCTGTCTTGCATGCTAACGGTTTTGACATCTTACGTAGCGCGTAATTTCTTTCCAGCTGCAGTAGGTGGAGGACAGCATCAGGAAGCTTGCACTACTGTTTGCATATTACAGTTCATTAGATTAGGAAGAGATGCAAATTACTTTCTGCAGTAGCAAAGAGAAACACGTTTCATGGAGGTATAATCAAAAAGGGAATAACTGACCATCTGACAGTTGAATTCAGTGCTTGTATTAGGCAATATATCTTCTCTTTCCTTTAGTGCACTTAAGGACAGCCGATTTCCCCCCCTGACCCGCGAGGAGCTGCCCAAACTCTTCTGCTCTGTCTCCCTCCTCACTAACTTTGAGGATGCCAGTGACTACTTGGACTGGGAGGTGAGAACAGGTGCATTTGGAATTCTGCATCACACTCTCGTTCCGTTCAGGTTCGGGTTAGTACATGGTGATGTGTCTCCTTCGTTACAGGGGTGTATGGGCATTGAAACTGGGAATGGAGAAATGGGGCTGGAAGACTAGAAGGGAGGACGAGGATGGGCTAGCAGTATGCTTTTGGTTGGGAGGGGATCCGAGCAGGAATGAGAGAGACATGGAAGTGTTTTATGGCTTTGACCTAATAGGAGATGGGTGTAAATAGGTAAGTAAAAACCTGGGAAGTATTTTGATGCTGTGAATAGCAACTGGGAACAAAAACTATTTAAGGCCGATGGTATTAATCATTTTTAGGACCTTGTACGTGGAAGTGCATTTAGTTAGAGAAAGATTAAATACACTTTGTGGTTGGGCTATTTTAGGCATGACTCTCGTGTAGAGATCTTGTCTTTCTTGCCCAACATAAGAGATGAAAAACTGTTAGACTGCTGACAAGACTTCAGGGGAAGTGTCAGGGAGACTGGTTAGGCTCCTCTGGGAAAGGTGGCAGAGGTCCTTTATGTTGCCAAGAGAGCTACTTGCGAGACCTGCCTGGCAAGGACAGAGAGTGGGGAAGAGAATGTCCTTATCCAGGCAAAAGCCAGACTGGCCAGAGAGAGAGATACATGGGAATGGCAACTCGATCATGGACTGGGTGCCAGCAAACATCTCTTACTTGGCTATTCATTTCCATTTATAGGTTGGGATCCATGGGATCAGAATAGAGTTCATCAATGAGAAAGGTGTCAAACGCACAGCCACGTATTTACCTGAGGTTGCTAAGGAACAAGGTGGGTTTGAGATGGCAGCCAAACATGTCAACATATTGTGTCACAGAACTGGGTAACACAAATCTATGGATTTTGGGTTTGGATTGCAATGCTGTCCTCATAGTAGTGCCGTGGAGCCACCAGGCTTAATCTGGATAACTGACACCTGATACAGCTGCTGCTGGGTTTTCATGTGGCCTTTCTCTCATCCCGCATCTGTGCACAGCTGTATCTTAGTATAAAAATGTTTTAGGGCTTAAGAAATAGAGGATCTCAAAGTATGGATCTTCCAGCTTCATTCAGCATTGCATCTTTCCTCTTCTATGTTTCTCCACCAACTAGGATAACTGCAGGCTGCACAGCACCAACAGGAGAGTCCCTTTCCTCCTCATTCTTGCTAAAGTAGCATCCTCCAGATGAGGGCAGGAAACAGGGCCCCTCTGGAGCACACTTCCCACTCAAATATAGTAGCGGTCACCATGGTAACTGCTCAAAATATTGCCTCCTTTCCTCCACCTAGCAGAGTGGAGTGGTCGCATCCTCCTGGCTCTGGGGCAAAAGACTAAGGTAGGAATTTTAACTCTGATCTCTCACATAGCAGTGCACTGTGCTATCACTAGAGCATCAGGTTGATCCCAATTTGTCTATGTAAAGAGCTAAGTATTATTTTAAGGCGTAGAGAGCTAAACTTGAGTGGCAAGTGATAAAACAGTTTGGGGTCCCTGCAACAGAAGCAAGGCACAGACCTTTGTAAGAAGAGAGGCTGTACTACGGAAAATGGAGTTACTGTTTTATAGACCATTGCAGTTCCAATACGAGTTACAAAGGGTTGGCATGTGCAGATAGTGTGCATGCATAAGACCATGTATGTCCAGTTCCACACTGGTATTTCTAAAGATCAAAGTTTCCTGTTTAGTTGTTTGCTTTTCTAGAGGCCTTTTAATGCATCTCTTATATTTTTGAAACATCTTTTTTATATTGAAAAATTTCCCTTGCTTCCATTTTTCAATAGACTGGGATCAGATCCAGACCATAGACTCCTTACTCAGGAAAGGTGGCTTTAAGGCTCCTATTACCAATGATTTTAGGAAAACGATTAAACTCACCAGGTAAGTCAATATATTTGTCGTCTTTCAATTTTCCTTTACAGTGTTTTGTGGGTAATTTAAAGTATTTGTGCTTGATGTAAGTCTTCATACCTCTTTCAGATGAGAGATGCAGTCTGAAAAACAAAATCATAAATGCCATGTGTTAGGCATATAATGTATATGGAATGAAGTGTGATGTGTTTGGTCCATGCAGGATCAAAGTTAGCATTTTCTAAGAGAAGTTTTAATATTATCATCCACATGAAAGATGAAAAGAAGCAGAACCTCTGAAAGTTAAAAAGGCTGATTTTTCTCTGTCTTTACAGTGGACATCCTTTTCTCAGTGTGCTCATCTGCGGATGGTGTAGCTATTTGGAGGTGACAGCCGTCTTAAAACCAAACCACACTCAAATTTGGCTGTTTTTCAGAATTTGCTTGCTTTTCTATACCTGCAGCTGTCCTATTGGTTTCAGCTCCCTTTATGTTAGTAAAAATTGGGACATTCTGGTTTTGTATAGAAACTCTAATTTATCAGGTCATTCCTTACCTCTGGAGAAATGAGGTGGGTATGCAGGGTTTTTTTAACAGGAGAGGACAGGATGAAATTTTTCATTAAAATCTGGTGTAACATGGACGTAGTGCAATTCACAACCACTTTGAAGTTCCCTGTTGTGTAGTATGCTTTAGAAACACCTGGAAATCTCTGACCTCCCAGAAGAGACTTCATGTTTTGTGAATTCTGATTGTACAACGTGGGCTAAGTCACATATATGCTATAATAAACCCCTCTTTACACAACTCTCTATCATTTTCTTTCACTACTCTCAAATGCGAAGATAACCGCAAAAGTAAATAATGATGAAATACTGGTTATTTAGTCTGTGAAACTGAGTCTTCTTCCAGAAAACTTTTCATGCCCTTTATTTTTCTACAGTATGTGGATAAAAGAATACAAACTGATTGTTTGTTTCCTGTGTGCTACTTCAGGAGTCCCCTTGATTATGATTGTCTTGAATAGGGCTCAAATTTTGGTACATTGACGCTAATTCAAGCTCAGATGGGTTATTCAGACTACCGCATGAGGCAAAGCAGTTTTTGAACTTAATGGGTTCCTCTTGGTCCTTACTGGCTGTTAGCTAAAAGGTGATCTGGGATGAATGTTTTTATGTCTAGTCCCTTCATATTGCATAATCTGTTTACATTATTTTTTTTCTTACACTGTTCCCATAGGTACCGCAGTGAGAAGGTGACAATCAGTTATGCAGAATACATGGCTTCCCGTCAGCATTGTTTCCAGAATGGCACTCTTCATGCCCCTCCCCTCTACAATCATTACTCCTGACACACGGCTGCATGACCAGTCCCACTCCCCAGTTGCTGCCAACGGCTACGACATCATTGGGGCAGATGCCTCCTCTTCCTGGTCCAGTTACTTCTATTACTGCACCATTTTATGATGCTAGCTTCCGTTGCCAAGTCTGCCTTCCAGCTGACCTGGGGGGAGGATGAGAGCATGACAGAACTTCAGGGGCCCAAGCCTTATCTCAGCCTTCCCTCTGAACGGGGGTTCAGTTGGATTGGGGCTCCATGCCTATGAATTGTCGTGAGGTGCAGAAGACCTCTAGGAGCGAAAGTGCCACTTCGGACCAATCCGTTCTTGTGTATTACCAACACTCTGGAAACTTGAGCTGTTCGTTATGAAAGCCCCCCAGATCAAGTAGGAGCATTCCCCTGGCAGCCTGGGCAACGGAGTCCAACAAAACATTTTTTAGGTTCTTTTTAATTTTTTTTAACCTCTGGTATCTGTTGTATACCGAGAGCTGATTGCAGTCCCCACCCATCACAGGCGGACATTATGATATTGGTGAGGGTTGAACATCTGGATAGCACCCCATCCTCACGGACAGAAAACACTTAAAGATGTGAAAAACCTTTGGATGGTATTGCGCATGAATCCATTATTTAAATAAACCCTAGAAAGCTTTAATTATCAGATCCTACTGAAAGCTGGATTCTCTAGAAGTTTTGGTTTACAGTTTTCTGGGTTTCAGACAGTGCTTTGTAATGTAGCCTGCTATGAAATAGAATGCTGTTATGCCTGTAAGAGAGCAATGTGGCACATGCTGTGTATGCAAAGGACAAGGTACTTGAGTGTCCCTGGACAGTTTTCTCTGTTACGACTAAGTTTTGTGTCCAAACGTTTGTAACGGAGCCTGAATGGATTAGGGATGGGGAGGGATTTGCAGGGCATTGACTGTAGTCATACAAGTGAGACTAGTGACTGAAATTTATTTAACTTAAGCTAACAGTCTTGGGGACCTTCCTTTTGATAGGACAGCCACTTTCTCTGGTGTGACTATCGATCTTGAGAACTGTGAGTATTCCAGTTTATAGCAGGCCTATGGAATAGAGCTATCTAGTTTCACCAGTGAGTTGTTATCTTACACAGTTCAGTCATTACCACATCAAGGCAATGAGTGGGGAGACCTGTGTTACCCAAACTGTGTGAAACTCATGTGCATTCTGTATTTCTTCTCCCATCATTGATGATTACAAGAAATCCTCTCATCTAAGAGGAAGAAAAGTCATCCAGTTGTTATTCTGCAGCATCACTGAGGGATTTCATAAACTCTAAATTATGACACTCTCTCAGTGAGGTCACTGGACTTCAAAATATAGTTTTAGTTCTTGTTTTGTTTTCAAAGTTTCTGGAGCATCAACAATGATCAGGAAAGAAAATACAAGTGCATAGCAGAGTAATGGCTATTTGGTTGCATATATCTTTAAAGTGTGGTAATGATGGCTTTTAAAATTGGCTGGTGTTTCAAGCCTGAAATTCTCTCCTGGCATGGGAATAGGGCTGGTAGAAAGCTCAGAACTGCATGCTGCTGCTCCTTCTGGTCCTAGAGAAGCAAACAGAATTGTGCAGTTTTGCTTCGTGTCGGTGCAACAGTCTCCTGCTGGAGGAGAGAGACATGAGGGAAAGGAGGAGGTCCTATTCTGGATAACAGTGCAATATCGACCCAGCTTTCCGCCTGTACTGGGTCATTCTTATAAATTGCCACTTTTCCCTTGTGATGTTGTTGAAAAGCAATTGAAGATTAAGGGATTGTTTCATGATTTCCTGCTGCTGAGAATAAATCGGTCTTGTTACAAACTCGAGTGGTTTGTAATTACTCTCCCAGGTGCCGTGTAGTGATGGGGGAGGGTGGGGTCAGCTCTGGACATACCATTCACCTTTCAGCTGTCAAACAGTATGATACATAGGGCTACACTCATTACTGTTCAAGTGTTCTATGTTAGAATTTAATTTCTAAAAGGTTTAAAAAAAGCAAAAAAAATGGTGCTAAAACTTCACCCCTGAGCACGCTCAGTGAGACTGGTCATGCAGGCATATAGTGCCAGGCTTTTCAACAATACTGTTTCTTTTTCAAATGTTTGCCCTGTTCTGTGTCTTCAACGGTGTATAGTGTTTTCCTGATTTTATTTTATTTGACTAGGGGATGACTAAGGGGTGGGGTGGGGAGGGTTAGCTGTCATTTTTAAAGAACAGAATTTTAGGATTGAGTGACTTGGTTGGTTTAAGGCTGAAGTGGGCTAGATGGTTTGGGACTGGGGAAGCCTTATCTTCTCCCACTTCCATTTCCCCACTCAGTCTGTTTAAAACAAAACAAAACAAAAATGCCTCTAAATATGTACTGTGTTCTTGTCTTGTTGCAGTGAGAAGGGAAGCTAGCAAATCAGAAACACTGGTCTGCTGCCTAAGAAACAGGCCCTCTCAGCTTTAGTCCCGTAAGGGTCCAGCTATAAAATCAGTTGAAAAGTGTGTCAGTGGTTCAGTTAGCTCCGAAAAATGTATGGCAAGGACAGGTGGTCTCAGGAAATAACCCCATTTCTAGATCATTACATGGCAGCTATGCATAAGGATGAAAGAGGTGAACTAGAAACAAAATGTATTTTGAGTTGCCTCAAAATGGAGGCAACCAAAATCGATGGCCAATTGATGTAGGAATTTCTGCATGGTTACTTGGCTGGGACAGCAGGTTGGAACTACTCCTTCTCAAAGCAACTGTTACCTGGTTTGATCTGGATTTAACTCATCCTTAGAAGCAAGTGCCTTTTGGTCTAGAAGGGCTTATTCTCATGACAACCACAACTGAGAAATAATCTCACCGCAATTACGAATTGTCTTTGTTTTACAGTAACTACAGGAGAATGTCTTTTGATCACTGGAGTCTGTCAGTGTTGGAATGTTTCCACTGTGAGGTTCTTAAATTTTTTTTTTTTTTTCATAATGTTCAACAGTCAGTCTCAACTGAGGCCATTTCAGTTTGGGAAAGTTTTGTGGTCAAAGTATCACATATCTACAATTTATCAGAACAAAAAAAAAATTTGTAAGAAAGTCTAAGAGTTCATTTTAACCTTCGCGCAGAATAATTTGTTTTCATAGTACATTAACAAACATCTGCAATCTTCACTGACTATTAGTGCTGTTTTCTGTTTGTATTCTGGAAACTACATGTTGTTTTGTTGGGTTTTTTTGGTTAATTTATTTCCTTAAAGCAGGAGACCTCTTTTGACCTTCAGTGCAGAGATGTCAGACCAATTCTTTGTATTACACTTGGTTGCCTCCTACCTATATAATAACTTCTGAGTGTAAATAATTGAACTCTATCCTCTAATGAAGTATTGTAGAGAATAAATCATAATGGATAAAGATTATTTGTACTGTCCTCTTTATATGGTTTCTCACAACCTTTATGGGGGATCAGATGGAATCTTTCTCTTCGGGAAAGATGAACAATATACTACATGTAGAAATACCAAACCTCTAAATTACATTAAATGTTCAGTACCAGGGAGGTTGCCAGAATGGGATGACAGCTGTCTGGAAGCACAGAAATAGTCAAGAAAGGCTCACTAGAAGAAAGCAAAGAAAAAATAGTAAGGAAATTAAAAACAAAGATTAAATATATTTCATTAATAATGGCATAACAAAGTGTCTTCGTGTCCTGAAATGTTTGCTCGACAGTAACTCTCTATGAGTTGTCATGATGGTGAAATATATGAAGCACATACATGCAGAATTCTATATCATACTGAAAATCCTGAATTTGTCAATCTGGCTTAAACTACCAAAATTGTTCTTCATTTTTTTGTCTTTTAAAATGAACTAATGAAAATGAGCTATCTGTATGTCACAGGTTGTAGTCTTCAGGTGATCTAAAAATGTTATTTCAGGAAAATGTCCATCCTTTTAGATTCTTACTAAATATTTTAATGTTTGCTTTGGGCAGGATCAATTGATTTGTGTAATAGTTCTGGTGCACGTGCCTCTGGCTTATATTGTTTTTCCATACATTGTCAGGTTACTGGTTATTTCTTATTTACAGCAGACATGTAGTTAAAGATCCAACATTTCCTGTTTGTGGTTCTCTGGAAGGGCAGCCCTGGATATTGGTGAAGAAGAGGTGTAAGACCCCCCAAACCCCAGCCAAACCAAGGGGGAGGGTAGTTTTGACTTAAATGTGCCTGGGAAGCTCATTGACTTCAGTGCAACTACAAAGCAAAAAAACTATTTTCAGAAAATATGCTACTGGTGTGAGTAAAGCTACAAAGTAAATCCCCTGTGCCATACAAGGACCGGGCTGAGGAGGACTCTGTGGCCAACATGATTTCCTCAAAGTGACTCATTGTAAATTCTGAAGTCAAATGTAAAAGTAGCATCCACTGTTGTCATGTGCCCAGGTAAGTTATCAAGTATATTCTCTCAGCTGCTTTGTTGACTAGAAAACAGTGACTTATTTGTGTATTTTTATGACATACGTTTTTCCTTACTTGATTTTTTTTTTTTTTTGGTTTCACATTGAATCAGTCAGACATAAAATCTTTGTCAGGTTCTTTCATGCGTGTTGCTTTCTGTCACTGCCATAACACTCAGCAGCTCACAATGAAGATGAGGCCAGGTAGAAGGGTGTACATGTATGACTGCACACTGAAATAGTTTAATCCAGACCAAATATACACTAGGATAATTCGCTGGAAAACAGTTTCTTCTTTTTTTACTTCTGTTTGAAATAAGAAATTAAATTAATTAGTCATTTATCACTCACTTCCTTCAAAAACAAATTACAGAAAGGTTAGAAGAAATCTCTAAAAGACACTTCAAAAGAATAATACTTGAGCATTTTTATTCTAAACCACACCCCCCCCCCAAAAAAAAAAAAAAAAATTATTTTTGGACAAAATTTATAAGCTACCTAAGCATGATTGAGAAATGCCACTTGTTGAGGATAAAAATTAAAACCAGAACACTTTCCCATGTGACTCAATAGATTAGTATTTATACTAACCTACGTATTATGAGGATTGCTCTCAAACTGAATTGCAGTACAAGGAGCAGTACGATAGAAAAGTTCCTAAACTGGTTTTGCTACCATCTGGGAAAAGATGACCTATGAACATGTTTAATGATCACTGCTGAAACACACAAAGCCCAGAAGACTATTGTTACCGTGTTCCTTAAAACAAGTACATAACTCTACAAATTGACCAATATCCAGATTATTGAACCATAGTTTTTTTCCTTTTTTAGACTCAGCTAGACTACTCTTATAATCAGATGAATTCTGACATAAATTATGTATTATACAACCAGTTGATAGTATGTTTAGATGTCTTTATGTATGTAGTTAAAAACAGATCATGGAGAGAGCCAGTTTTGCAGGCTTATTATCACTTTATTACCGGGTATTACTATAACTTTATATTGCTTGCACATGTTCATTATGGTTCTAGGTATATATTTTTAAATGGAGAAAAAATAAAGAAAGGTTAAACGGTATGAAAACCTAAACTTGAAGAGTTATACTTTAAGAACACAGACAAAAAAGCATGAGAGTCTTTTGCAATAATGGCTATTATGGCAGATGGTATTATGAGCAGGTGATGTTTTATCCAGAAGGATTTGGACCTATTCCTATAATGTGCTAGAAACGTTCATGATAATGAAACAAGATTAAGGTCTCAATATCCTAATCTTACCACTTTTAATCCATCAAAAACTTCGCTTTTTTTTTTTTTTTTTTTTTACATTGGGGGTTTTGACACTCCATGCAAAATACATAATTACTGCTAGAAAGCTTAAAACTGCTAAGAGGATAACATTTCTTCTGCTGGCAATTTAGAAGGAAAGCATATCACAAAGTATGGTTATACTAATAATAGAATATCCTTGTTATTAGTTCTTCCTACATTTTATTACACAGAGGTATTTAGCTAAGCTTTCTTTAAGATCTGTGTCAGTGCACTTAGTTGTTACTGCATCTGTTTTTAAATTATGGCAATGTTGAAATTACCATAGTAGGGCTGTCTAACAACCCACTATCTGGTATCACGTCTCCAGCAAGGGTCAATACTTTTTGCCCTGGAATATGGAATACTAGAGGCTCTGTTCGTGATAAATTAGATTTGGGCAAGTCTTGTTTTGTTTTGGTTTTTTTTAATCAGTTCATTTCAGGATATAACCAGTAAATATGCCTGAAACTTCCTATAGTCACTCACTTTATTTTAATCTGTCTCATCTTCCTTTTGCATGTGCATTTTCTAATCGAATTGATAAATGCCGGAACAGTCATTATTAACGAGGAAGAAGCCAGTGCATTTTAAAAATAATAAGGTCAGGTGGTCTGTTATGTTTGGTTTGTTGCAGTAGCTGAACAATATTTACTGTCATTTTATAAGTGCATTTTTAAAATTATTTTTTGGGGGGGGGGGGAGCACGTTCCATTTGTAAATGTTCTTATTTGACTCTTGAGACCTTAACCAAACACATCGGTGATAATGAACCTTTATCTTTCATGATGGCCTCTTTAGCTGTACCTATAAACTCTTGCAAGTAACTGGTTTTCTCTTAATTGTTTTAGGTTTTGTATACTTAAGTAGAACGGATCCTTGGGGAAAAACAAAAGTGAAATTAATAACTGAAACCTCTGCAAGCTACCTACGGCTCTGAGAATCATGATGTTCTAAGTAGATGGATTATTTGAGAAGCCATCAGGATTCCAAGCGATTTTAAATGCTTCTCTCATCAATCTGGCACAGATTTCCTTGTTTTCTTGTAAGCCAAATTGAAATTGTTTAATTTGGCAGATGTTCCCTGAGATATTTTCATTCCATCTTCCTGAATGTCTTTCTGCTTGTACCACTTAACAGATTAGTTTTCAATCCATTTCTCTGCCATGCTTGTTTACCCAGATAACCAATGTTAAAGATCTATGATTTGACCCCTTCACATTTATTCTTAATGTGTTCCTTTTCCCAGCATGCAGGAAACAATTCACCTAGGCACGGATGCAAGTTCATGAGAACAGGAGCACATCATAAATCCTGTAACAGTCTATTTTTGCCTTTCTCTAAGGGCACAGGATAAGATAGTGAGGTCTGATAAGATGATTACGTTAAGAGTCTTCTGCTGGTTAGGCACTTACATGTGAGGTCCTCAGGGAAAACACTACTCCATAGGTTATTTTGCTGGCAGCATTCCTATGATATAGTATTGGAAGAACTGTAATTTTCAACCTGCCTATGACTTTTGGGGATCTACAGATTACTTACGGATAGTCTGAAAAAGTAACCTCCCCTTTCCAAGTGTGTTATTAATGGTATCGATACTCCTTCCTCCCAGGCTGGGGTGTATTAATCACAGGGAGATAGATAGAAATTCTGGTAGACGGTTACAGTTATCCTAAGCTTGAGGTTTGCTATCGAGCTGGAGGATGTTGTGGTAGCAAAACGGAGTAGGCTGTAGCTCCCCAGTCCACTTCTGGTGTGAAGCCAGACAGACAAGGATGCATCTGGGGCCTCGGCGGCCCCCAGGTGCTTCGGGGCAAACGTTTGCTGCTGGGCAGAAGCTGATGAGGGGGACCAGCAGAGTTTTGAGCTCTTCAGTTACTTCCTAAACGACTGACCAGAAGGAGCCTTCCTCAGGGTTTGCTCGTGTAAAAGATGAGCGTGGTTTCCCTCAGCGTTCCCTCCACAGCCTGCTCTCTCGGGCCGTGGTCTATTGCATTGGAAGACTTTGGGCCCACAACGCCTTGGTCTGTCACCGTTACTTGGCCTGTCTTCGCAGAAATAAAGCTCCGGCGCCCCTCTGCTTTCCGTCTGCAGGCGCTGATTTCTAAGCGAGCCTCAACACACCTTTGAAGGCTGTGTTCTGTGTGGGGGTGCTGAGGCGCCCTGTTTCCGCTGCTCCCCCCTCCGTGCCCCACAGGCGTAACCGCGCTTTTTTACACCCTCCGTAACGCCCGCCGTGCGCAGACGACAACGACCCCGCCGTTCCCGCCCGGCAGCGCTCCCACACCGTCCAGCCCAGGCTCCGGCCCTCCCGGACCCGCCTCCCGTCAGCGCCCGCCGGCTCCCCCTGGCGGGCAGCGGCGCGTTTCCGGCCGGCGGGGCTTTCCGGTGCCGGCGGAGGCGATGGCGGCGGGCGGCAGCGATCCGCGGGCGGCGGACGTGGAGGAGGACGCCTCGCAGCTCGTCTTCCCCAAAGGTGCGCGTCCGCCCGGGCGAGGACGGCGAGGGGGGCCGCGGGCGCCGGGCCCTGGTTGGAGGCTGGCTGCGGCCGCTGGGCAGCGCGGCGGAGCCCGCGGGCGCCTCTGAGGGAACGAGCTCCCGCGGCGCCCGCCTTGCCCCGGACAGAGCAGATACAGGGCCCCAGGTGTTAAAAATCAGGGATAATAAATCATGTATGTATTTAAGGAACCCACGATTGCTAAAATATGGCTGCTCTTACCGATGTGGAGCACTGGGTGTGCATACAGGAATAAAAAAATCCTTCTTCGTATGAAGTTGTAGCAAGAAGATTCTTGATTTTCGATGTAGCCGTTACTTCTTAGTCAGTGTTTCTCGACAGTAGGATAGTACAGCGTTTTTGGAAACCAGCTGTCCGGAGCCTGAGTTGTATCCAGGGACACTAACAATCTATGTATTTTTTTCAGAAAACTATTCAGTATGAATTCCAGAGCTGTACCAATTCCTCAGAGCTGCCCTGGAAGAAGAGGGGGGAAAAAAAATGGGGGGGGGGCGGGGAGAGGAGGGATCATGCTGCATTTTTTAACAAAAGCATAGCCTTAGCCCAGCTACCAAGACTGGGTTTTGGATGTTTTTACACTAAAATTTATAGCTTGCCCACGTACAGCCCAAGCTGCTTTCCTGCTCCATGCAAAATAAAGGTTGCCAGTCTCTTTCTAGCATTGCCCTGTAGCTGACTGCTTTTGTAAAATGGTGCTGAAGGGCACCCTGGGATGCCATCTCTGATCCTGCTGCTTTGAACAAATTGTACTGCTGATGTTGAAAGACTTTCTTGCTACTGGAATAAATACAAGTAATGATGATGATGATGAACAAACCTAAGGAGAATTGGCTAAAAAGGGGGAAAGATCTGTTAAGATTGGTTAAAACTTTTTTTTTAATAAAGTGGGCCAATTAACCTTTCAAGTAAATGAAGCCTTTTTAAAAATATTTAGCAGCATCCACATTTACTTTAAGAACTCCTTAGAGACTTCCAAAGACCTTAGATGTCACTTTTGAATTTTTTTAATATTACAGTTCTAAATATTTTTTTTCTAAAACAAGTCATACATTACTTAAGTTCAGCCAAAAGTGGGTGAAGAAAACATACTGCAAAAATGTGACAGATCAGAAGGTTAGGACTGCACATGTAAAATGTGTGGTCAAAAAGACAAAATGCATTGGATTGTCACTCAAAATGGTGTAATTTTTATCAGCATTTTCAGTACAAAATGCTGCCCAGTCACTGGTGAAAGGGTTTGCATAGTTACAGTGAAACACATTGTTCATTTCCTATTGCCCACAGCTAAATTTACATAGAAAACTTCTGTAAGTGGACTTTTTCATCCGTGCTTTACCTTTTTTTATACTGATGTTCACTCATTCAAATGTAGAGTTTGAAACTGCAGAGACTCTTCTAAATTCAGAAGTACATATGCTTCTTGAGCATCGTAAGCAACAGAATGAGAGTGCAGAAGATGAGCAGGAGCTTTCAGAAGTCTTCATGAAAACCTTGAACTACACAGCACGCTTCAGCCGCTTCAAAAACCGTGAAACCATCGCCAGCGTCCGTAGGTGAGTGGAAAAGTTAGGATATAAGACTAGTGGAGAATTTGGTGTTGTTAATACTGATGTTGCTTTATGAAAGTGCAGTTCAGTGGCATTTCCTGATTTGTACTATAATTCTGAATCTTGTCTTTCTGAAGAGGCAAGAAGTTTGATCATAATTCTTCATGGGGGCTTGTACTTTGGATCAAGCCACCTGAACTGCTTTGTTTTCAGTATTTAAATGACAGCTGATTGCAGTCAATGGGAGGATACTCTAGACTCTGTAGAGTAATTCTGGGGAAGTGGAGTTAACAGATGTGAATTTTTTTTTCTTTTCCTCTGTGCAGTTATATAATGAGTCTTTCCCGTGGAAAAAAACATTGATTTCAGTGGCAAAAGCAGGGTGGAAAAAAGATACCTATTTAGTTTGGTTTATGCCCCTTTATATTCTAGCTTACTTCCAATTTCACCAAGTTACTGTCTTTCCTTACAGTTTGCTGCTCCAGAAAAAGCTCCATAAATTTGAACTGGCATGTTTGGCTAACCTGTGTCCTGAGACAGCTGAAGAAGCAAAAGCTTTGATTCCAAGGTGAGCGTTTATATGTCGTAAAAGGACTGCTTTGTACTTCCCTGTGATCTAAAGCCAGCTATGGGCAGACGCCCTCTCTTCAGTCCAACTCTGTTTCTTCCTTGTATGCTAAGATTTCATAGCAAGACTGGCTTATGAGCATGAGGCCATATGGACTTCATTTAGGAGTCTGTTTAAACCTGCATCTGCCTCACCTTTTTGACAAAACGTTTTGAAATTATTCAGCAGAAAGCTCTGGGAAAGATGGAGTTTTGTCATTTAAAGAGGAGGCGCTGCACAGGGATTAGAGTGGTGTTTGTGCAATAGTGTTACAGGTGGTTCCTGGTGGAGCTGTACAGGTGCGCAATGATGGTGTTGAGACTGACAGGAGAGAATTACGTCTGTCTGCGATGAATCCGGGGGGAGATTATTTCTAAAACCTTTAATGTACCTTCGTTGCTCTTACCTCGCAGCCTGGAGGGCCGATTTGAAGATGAGGAATTACAGCAGATCCTTGACGACATTCAGACTAAACGCAGCTTCCAGTATTAAGGTTAATCCTCAACGCCTTTAACTGAACAGAAAAACCTGGGAACTTTGACTCTTTCTCAGCCCTCTGGAGCAGTCCCGCTCCTGGCTGAGCGAGGGGAGTTGTGGACACGGGGCGCTCCAGTGCTGTGTTGTACAGAGGCGCAGTCAGACTGGAGATCAGGTCTGTCCCACGTGTACGTTGGTAAGGACGCCTGTATTGTGAGAGCCAAGAACCTGAAAAGTCTTTTCCCTGGTGGCTCAAGTATTTGTTTCTTCCAAATCCCTCTCCCTGCCTTGGGAATTTTCAATATGTTTCTGTTTTTTAGCAGAAATGTAGATGTGACTTCTTTTTTTGGTGAACTTTTAAAGGAGAAAATTGTTCTCAACTCTTGGAAGGTTTAGTGATGGGCAGCATCAATTTCTGTGGTGGGTTTTTTGTTTTGGTTTTTTTATAGTTTGATCAGGACAGTGGATTTTTACAGCTTCAATAATTTTCTGTTGTTTAATGTAAATGTAAAGATTTCTAATTAAATGTAAAGATTTCTAATTAATGCTGTGTGTTTTATAAACATTAGGTGCATATTGTGATTTTTATTAATGAGGACCTTTTTGAGAAACAGATCCTGTGATTATTAACCTGTGTTGGAGATCTGGGGACTCCAAATGCATAATAAGGCAAGTACAATTTCGGACAGGTCAGACAGAAGCTTTATTAATGATGATCGTAGTGAGAGAACACTTGGGCAGCATCTCCCTCTCTGCTCCCCTGTTCTCTGCCAAGGGAGAGAACCTGTATACTGTTTCAGAAAAGAAAAAGGTGAGGAAGAACAATCATTCGATGTTAAAAAAGCCAGGCTTCCATCCTGGGAGGGATGGACTCCTTAAGTAGCTTGCTAACTGCCACGATGCTAAGAAGGAATCAAAACAGTAAATAACTGTTAATAACTGTTAACAGTAAATAAGGTGAGGCTGATGGCTCTTGGTGGAGCAGCATACCCAGTATTATCTTAGCTCTGAAGTGGGGAGTTGGCAACAATCACAGACCGTTAGCTCTTAGTTGAAAGGAATGTTCTTTCAGTTCAGAGAAACTTCTTAGCCAGCCCTCTCAAGTCTTCATAATTTCACCACCATACCTGGAAGAAGGAAAATTTTGCAGGAAAGAACAGCTGGGACAAAGAGGAAGACCGGTGCATTAAGTCAGGGTGCTGCTTGTGACAATAAGCAAGAGTTTTGCCAGTGTTGCAAAAGCGAGAGAAATACGGTATTATTTCAGCTCTTGCTGGAAACTTGATGTTGCTGTGGTGCTGGAAGGCTAAGCTGATTTATGGTAGATGGTTGGGCTACCTCAACTGAGGCACGTTGCCTCACTGCAAATAGCATTTATTTCTGTGCTTTAGTGGCATTAACGCTTCCTGCAAGCCAACAAACCAGACATGCCTTTCTAATTAACCACACTAACTTTAAGTGGATCAGAATAATTACAACTAAAGAACAAAAATAAAAGCAAGGCAGCATGGTCAATCGTTATTTTGTAAAGCTCAGTGGCCCCTTTTGATACGGGATAGGCTTTCCAGGAGCTGCTCTCAGCATAACTCACTTTGCCCTGTGAAATTTGAAGCAGCTTTAAGACATTTTCATCTTTTAAATACACAGGCTCTCATATCTTAATGGGAACTCATTTTTATTAAAAAAAAAAAAAGACACTCTAGACCTCTTTACCTACACTTCTGCATAAAAGGATGTGATAATTGTAACTGGGAGGCATTACTACTTGCTGGTACCTTTGTAAGCTAATGTTAAGGCTCCCGAGGAGTGGGACAGACGTAATGCTCCGAAAGTCATCTCGGGAGGCTTGCACAATCCTCCACAAATAGATAATTATAAGCACTGGGATTAGTTGTTTGTTGCACTTTGAAACCCGGTAATCAGGAATGGAAGATGTCCAAGGGAACTATGCAAGGGGCAATTCTGTTTGTGCACCTGGCTGTTTGGTGAACGTGTGGAGAATTAACCTGAAGCAGTACAGAAACAGAGAGCTATGCGAGAGGCGCAAGGCAGCGGGGTTTGGAAGCAGTATTTTGTCCAGCCGCCGGAACTACCCGTTTTGGAGAGGCAGGAGCCAGCAGACGCGACAGCAGAGTCCTGGTTGCCCACAGCGTCGTCAAAGCACAGGCCCGGGGAGGCAGCTTCCCGCCACGACGGGTTCACGGGTTGAATTTTGGTCACGCTTGTCTCCCCAACCAAAACCCAAGGGGCGCGGCGCTCCCCAGCGAAGCGCTTCCGGCGCCGCGGCCCGTCCCCTCAGGCCTGCCCCGCAGCCGCCTCCCCGCCTCTCAGCGCGCATGCGCATAACGCTTCGCGCCTCCACCTGCGGGGGGGGGGGGAGAGGGGGAAGCCGGGCTTCCGGCTGCGCAGGCGCGGGTCCTGGCGCGGCGGGAGGCTCGCGGAAGCAGCACGGGCACTGCCCCACGCGCCTGCGCACTGGCCGCAGTGGTCCAGGCGCGGTGCCCCCGCGGGCGTTGAGACTGCCTCTCGCGCCGCCGAGCGTGTTGACGTAGGGCGCGTGCGCCGCCCGGTCGCTGGTGGGGGAAGGAAGATGGCGGCCGGCCGTGAAGGGGGCTCGTGAGGCGGCGGCTTCCGGGGACGGAGGAACGAGGCGAGTGGTGAGGTGACAGGGCGAGGAGTCGGGGTACGAGAGACCGGCTGGACGGTGAGTACGGCTCGGTGCTGGGCTGCTGGCGGGGCGGCGCCGGGGGGGCGCGGGAGGCGGTGGCCGGGAAGGAGCTGCGGGGCTGCACGGGCCAGGGCGCCTTCGGGAGCGCGGGGCCCAGGCCTTGTCTGCCGGATGAGCTGAGCGCAGGGCCCGGCTCCGCGGCGCCGGGCCCAGGGGTGGGGTGTGCTGAAGGGCTGAGGTGGCGGCGAAAGCTGGGGCAGAGAGCAGGCGGGTGGTCCCTTTTCTTGCCTGGTGTATGGGTGTGTGGTTGTAGCCTCGCCCGAGTCTCTCAATCCTGTCTTTTTCTAGGTTTTTTTTTTTTTTCTTTCCTATA
Organism: Gorsachius magnificus; assembly: GCA_034008185.1. NCBI lineage: Eukaryota > Metazoa > Chordata > Aves > Pelecaniformes > Ardeidae > Gorsachius > Gorsachius magnificus. Next base: position 22,980,140 of record CM067087.1, on the reverse strand, counting down.
TTCTTCTTTTCTCCGCCTTGGATATGAGCGGAGATCGGGTTGTGACTGCTTGAAGATACGGCTTGGGAAGTCCTGGCCGTTACGGGTAGATACAGCCATGTGTAGCAGGAGGTTGCTTATTCTGGAAGGGTGGATGGGCTTAACGACGATATAGCGGCACATTCCACTGATTGAGACTCACCAGTCTACGATTATGATGTGGGTAGCAAACCTAGGTGACCTGTTAAATTCGAAAAAAACCCAAAACTTCAGCATTTTTCTGTTGGAGAGAACTCGGTAAACTGGTTTCTTCCTGAAGATGGATGTTATTTCTCTCTTGCTGACTGTTAGCTTCTTTGTTGTGAGTAGATAGCTGTATGGTTTCAAATACAGTATTTTGAAATATGGGTACTCCTTTGAGTACATGTGTTTGTCTTACAAATGTTATAGGTAAGTAGTTCTGTACTCTACTGGTTTTGTGCCTCATTGTATCATTAGCAGCAATTTGTGAGTAGTATTTGGGAATCCGTTTTCCTGTGTCGACATTAGTCCCTTATCCTTCTCCTTGCAACAGATGTTTATTCCTTTATGCTTTTCCTATCTTGAACTGTTCTATCCTTCATTTCAGAAAGGCAGCACTACGTTCATATTTGTCAGAGAGTTTATCGTATGCAAACAATATTGTGTCAAAATACTTCAGGGTTCCCTCTATCTGAATTCTTGATCAGCTAAGTTGACTTTTACTTCTCAACAGTTTGCTGCGATATTGTGCCATCACCTTTAGTGTAAGCATATATAATCATGAAACATACTTCAAAATCTGCTTCTTAGCATCTTGTTCAGTTGTGCTGCAGTATTTTTAATGGGAAGATCTGAAAATGTGGTTAAAACATTTTCATTTAAACTATCAGCATGATAAGAAAAATCTGGGGTGTCTTTAATGGCTTTGCTATTAGCATTTTTGGAGTTCTATGCCCAACTGTTCTACAGTTTAGAAGGTAAGCTTTACACAACCTCCCTGAATTTGACTGTTTCAGAAGTGGACAGAACTACCAGATTTTAAGAGCATCAATTTTGAGAAATAAATATTGAAAGACGGGGGGAAAAAACAAATCTCTTTGAGCTGCAGAAAATGTTAGGTGCTAGTAACTAGTGTATGCTTAATTTAATACTCTACTCCTAGAACTGCTAAAACCTTTTAACTGCTTATAGTGACTGACATTTAAAGTCTTTCCCTGTTACCTGAAGTGTTGGTGCTCCATTGAATCCTCTCACTAGTAAACGTTAAACTCTTTGGGCTGCTGGAATTGAAAATTTCTCATCGGTTCTGTATTCCTGTTAGCAGCAGAGGTTAGCACATGAAGTAGTAATGTAATGATTCTAAACTGCACTTGAGATAGAGGTACTAGAAGTGCCTTTTTTTGCTGCAGCAAAGAGAGGCCTTGATCTGAGGAGGGGATGAGAAGACTTCTGGTTTGTTCCCATCCCTAGCAGATGTCTTAGTCTTCTGACTCACCTGAAAAAATAGCGTGGAGAAGCCTTCTGGTTGAGTAGGAGTGTGGAAGAAATACGGTTTAACTTTTTACTGAGGTGATTCCATGCAAAATACTTCACTTTTTGCATCTGCTAGCCACAGGGTTGATATCTAGGGAATTTCCATAGCTGGTTCATAGCTGGGAATGAAAATAATTTTAGCCTTGCCCAGATGTTACTCTAGCTTATAGTTCAGAAAACTACTTGTATCTTTGTGCAGGACAGTTGTAAAAACAAGCTGAAAACTTTCTCTGTAGTGTGTTTGTGAATTTTACAACATTTGTTCTTTATTTGCCATATTATAATTTCTGATATTGTATCATTTTGTTACTGAAAGTTTTATACAAAGTGAAATTACATATATGCTTGTTTGGTATAGTTACTGAAGAAATGCTATTAATAAGTAAACCTCAGTTAAACTGAACATTGTTAGAGTTTAATGGTGGGGAGGGGATATAGTAAAGATCTTTCAAAAGATGAAAATTTTAAAATAACCTTAGTTTTCTTCTCTTATCATAGAGAATGTCTGAATGTAAGAGCAGAGAAGTAGACTTAATAGCTAAATAGTTATTTGTTATTAATTTTGCTTCAATTTAGAGTATCTACAATCCCATATTTTAAAAATGGTGCTGAACTTACCAGCAGTCCATTCTTGCTCACTAGTCTTTAAGAAAACTACTCAGTATTTAATAGAATGTCTTTTCTGGCTCAGCCTGCTCTCTACATGATTCAGGCTGGGCGTACCAGTCATTCTGTTGTGAAACTTGAAATGTGATATGGAGTATGTATTTACCAGGAAAGGAAGTAAGCTAGTTTCTTCTGTTGTGCAATATTACTTTTGATAATATGTTTAGTATAAAGACAGTGCATGCATGGTGATGTTAAATACTGGTTAAAATTGTTCCTCATTTTGTGGTAATGTGGATTAAAGTTTATGGTGGGAAAAGGTAAGGCGTGAATGTTACAGCATAATAGAAGTCCACATTTTTGTGGAGGTTGTAATTAGAAAAATGGCTAAGTATTCCAGGCCTTCAATGTTAGCTTATTTTAAAAGGTTTTTATTTCAAGCTGCTTTTTCTTGTGTAAAGGGGACTTGATTGTAAAGAAGAAAAAAAACCCCCAAACAACAAAAAACTAACCTAAAGAAAAATGAAAACTGTAGTACTTTTTAATGGCTTAATCACAAGTCAGAACATAGGATTTTAAATCTACTACTCACTTGATAGTTTCACTTAAGCCATTGTATTTTTCTGGTAGAGTTCCTTCTCATTTGCTTAGCATGCTCACAGTTACAATTTCTAAGGCATTCTCTGAATGCGTAGGGGTGCTAGAGACCAAATTATTTTACGCTTTGAAACTAAGCTAACTGGTATTGTTCCCTGTTTTACCTCTGCACCAGATTATAAAATGGAAGTAGTATAATTCTGTGTAGCAAGAATGGCAGTGATAAACAGATCCCAGTTTCTCTAGGAAGCTATGTACCTGGTTTTCACTTAAGGGGGAAAAAAAACCCCCAAACTCTGTTCATTAAGATACCTTGCTGAACAGGAAGAATAAGTGCCAACTTCCATAATATGGGATAATCTTTAATGCTGAAAATCCATGTAAATATACTTTAAGGATTGAAAAATGTACTAAGTGTAATAATGATTTGTACTAAGTTGCAAAGAAGTCTTATCAGGAACTGGGAGGTTCTGTTCGAAGCAGTTTCATGAGCTGTTGTGTTTACTGCAATGCCCTACAGTATTAAACTTCACTGTTGACTAACCTTGATAAAACATTTTTTCATTTAAGTGGGATTTTTTCCCATACACTGTTGTTAAATCTGAACGCTTCTCATTCTGTTTACTTGTAATTATTGAGTTAATTTTTGATATGATCAACAACATGCTTGTCACGAGCTCATTGCTGTTATTTAATTAGTCTTCACTGTAATGAAATGTACTCGTTCAAAAAAATAAATACTGTGAACTTAGGAATCTTTGAAAACTTATCAGTGGAGCTGTATATTTGAAGTAACCTAAAATTTTTAGTTCTTTTAAATAATTAAAATAATAATATTCTGCTGCCTCTCTTCTCTTGGTACCTGAGTTCATACAATGGTGCAGGCAGCTGTACAGGGGGACCCTTTCTGTGAGCAGAAGTACGATGTTTGGGTTTAATCTGGCTCAGTTTTCTGTTTCGGCCTGTGTCTTAGAAACACTAGTTCTGGAACCGGTGAGGAGATGATGGGAACTATCTTTCTCTGCCATAGCGTTGACTGACGCCACACTGAGTGACTGTAACCATGCATTGAGAGGTAGTACGCTCTGTTCTTAGTTAATGTGGTAGATCAACTTTTTGTAAAATACATCCCTAAATGTTTAAGATCATGTCTATTTAGTACTAAGTTTGAATTTGAGGCAGCTGGTCATGAAGCTTGAATTTAGATTGCTTTTAGTCACTCACCTGTAACTTTACCCAAAAGTGAGCACCCGAGTTTTTAACAGTGTGGCAGGACAGGCCAAAAGCAGTTTTGTAACTAAAAGTACAGATGTGTTGATACCAACCAGTTCTCTATATCAGTGTTTTACACACTTCAAGGTGGCACATGGATACTTGAAATAATGTGTTTCTTGGGTTTAAACATTTGAGGGTTCCTTTAAATAATTTTCCCAATTCCAAAAGAAACATGATACAGAAGAATGTATTAATGTGTCCTTTTTCCTTATTTTTTTAAAGGGAGGCCAGAGGCCGGATAACAAGGAGTCTGTATTATTTTATGGGTTTGGTGTAGTTTTCTTGTTCGTTATGAAGTTTTGGCAACACAGTGATTTCTATTTTACCATGGGTATTTACCACTGTGAATTTGACTCTGACAGGAGCTGCACTTTGAGTTGGATAAGTAGTGCCACAGCTCCAGCTGATGTAAGTGCTTGACTTACAGCCTGAGGACTGTGTAATGCTGTGGCTCTTTGCTGTTCAGTGTAGATTTGCAGTCATCTAAACTGGCATTGCAGCCCAAAGTGGTATCTTCCCCTGCTTCTGGTCATTCGTTTTTTCTCCTGTGTCAGTAGAGGCATTCCTGGAACTCCACAGTAAGTTGCCTGAGAAGCTGCTCTGGGTTTTGACTAACGTTAGCAAAAAGGGTATGTTTATGCAGAGTGGTTTCTTAGGTGGATGGCCAGTGTGGTGACCAGATAGATGTTCACGTTGGCTTAAAGGAGGGGAAATGTAGGACCCAAACGCACAATTGGGGTCAAGGCAGGACTGCTTTTTTTTCATGCCAGCAGTTTTAGATTGGGTTTGGGTCATTATGGAACTTGATCTCGGCAATCCTCTAGGGTCTTCCCACAATTCTGAAGTTCACTCAGGAGCTATTGCTGCAGTTAAATTGTGTGATCATGATGAGCACTTGTGCTTCCTACCTTTGTCCTTTCCCCAACCCCAGTAAAAATCACCAGTTAACTTTGAAAATGCCTTTCTTCCGGTTGGGCTGTGTTTGTAAGCAAACCATTACACTTTGTTGCAGAGACTAGTGAAATTTTATGATTATATCACAAGAAAAATTATAGACTGCACAAATTTGCAAGTAGGAGGACCACAGACCGAGTAAGTGTTACATAGTATGTTCATTCTGCGATGTTTGCACTGTTCCTAAATTATGCAGTTTGGAGTTAAATTCATAAATGAGTCAGTCATCAAACAATGTTTTGCGATCTTTTTCTGCTAGCAGATGCAAATATCTTGGTCTCCTCAGCAACTTAAGCCTAATAAACTTATCTATTTCTAATAACATCTTTTGTAGACTCCTGACTAATATAGTAAACCACAGCTGCCAAGCTTTCTGTACAGTAAGAGGAAAATACCAACATAGAACTGTTGACTGCTTTTGCCAGGAAGGCTTGCTGATATTCTCAAGGCAGGCAATATGAAGTGGGAAAGAAATGCCAAGGGATTTTAGACCTTTGGAGAACTTGGTTTTCAAAACTGAAGCTCTCTGGTGACATGCACTTCTACTGAATTGTCATTCCCATGGGGAGCTTGACTCTTCTGTAATTGGGGAAAATCTTATACTGAGCCCTTGCGCTTTGAAAGGCTTTGTGCAGGATTGATATATGTGAACTTGAACTTCCTTTACTGAAAAAATCTATTGATAGAGAAGATGAATACATGCTTTTATTGCACAGTACTAAAATGGTAAATGTGAAGGCTGCTCTCTAAAGAAGCTTATTTTGGTCATTGAGCAGTGTGTATACATCTTCGTAATCACATACAGGCATTTGCATGGCTTATCATTCACGAGGAAAGACCAGAAAACTTAAATTCCTGGAAGAGTTGGCTGTGTGACTCTAGTTAAAAGCAAGTGTGTTTCTAATTCATTTTCAGTTGTGTGAGCAAGTGGTATATACATCAGCCATCAATTTAGAAAATATTCTAGTATTGAAAGTTCTTTTATATAGAAGAATTTCTGTGTTGACTGTTTCAAAATAGGCATGTTTCTGACAACTATTAGAACTCCTTGAGTGATATTATGTAGTCTTTTAAACAATGGGAGCTTAAAATTACAGTAGTTATCACAGTTTATTTTTTCTTATTGTAAGTTTGTTCCTCATTAGATTAAATGGTTTCTAGCCTAACCAGTAGCAAACAGTGATTATGCATTGATCTTCCACACCAAACTGTGGCAAAAGAGTAGTTTACATATACACTAGACTTTTCAATCTTAACTGGAGCAGATATTGAGAAATTACACTTTTGAATTCTGTCTTTATCCACATAAACAATCTACAGTCGGAACTTATTTGATCAAAGTAATTTAGAAGTGCTGCTTCCTTTCACTATTTCCATAATTTAGGGGGTCTTTATTTGATTGGTGGTTTTGTTTAACTTCTCTGACCAGTAAGTCAATAATGGGAAGCATTGTAAATATAAGTATGGTTTGAATTTCTTTAGCAGGGTCTGTAAGGCTTGTTTAGCAGCATTGTATGATTTGATAAAGTTTGAATTGTTGTCTCCAATTCCACTACTCTTGCTTAAGGGTGTCTATATTAGTGATGTGTGGGCATAGCAACTGTAGGTATTCATTTGCATCTTTTGCTATAAACATAGCTGCTGATTTAACTGCGCAAAACCCTTGAGTTTTGGTTTGGGAGGATAACAAATATTTGCCTTGGATAAATCTTTGTGTGCACCTGCTACATCTTTTTATCAAAAGAGAATCAAAAACCCTTGAGGAAAAAAAATCTCCTTGGATATTGCTAGGAAAATACTGCGGGATAGTATGTTATAGGGTATTTACTCTGTAGCGTGGCTGTAAAAGTGTTTAGTATCTTCTTTTCTTACATTAAATATGTGAAGTACGAAAACCACCTTGACCAGAAGATGGAGGCTCTGTCGCACAAAGCCTCTGCTTCTGCATGCAAGTTAGCCGGGTGTAGACATAGGTGGTGAATGGCTTTTACCATAAAATACATAATTAAGTAAAAAGTTCTTTTGTCTTGAAGTATTCTACTGAAGTATAAAATCTTTTTTTTGGAGAGAGAGAAGTAGAAAAAGAATCTTTGAAACATGGTTAATAACTACTGAAAAACATTGCTTTTAGTTGTGGATGGTTGTTACCTTCTTACACTTCTCATTTACCATATAAAGGCACATTTTTTCACATGACCACACATGATGGCACTATTTCCTTTCCTCCTGCTCCCCCTTCTGGACTTCAGTTTCTTACTTCCGCAAACTCAAGACACTATTCTACCTTTATTTGGCCCAGAAACTGGTATGGCAAACAGCATTGCTTTGTCAGAAGACTGGCCCAAGTAACACTAAGGTAGGGGAGGAAGAGCATTCTTTGGGTCACGAAGTAGATATTTTCTTAATTTTTCTCTTCTGACGCTTTAAACATTTGCCTTTACATAAAAGTTGCAAGAGTTCTGGATACGTTTGTTAAGCATTCAGTAGATAAAGGTTATGAAAGGTGAATCTTTATAACAAGTTACAACTCATTAATTTCGAAGTCTTACAAAAAAGACTGAGATATTTTTGTTAGCACTGAATTTACAACTCTTAGGGACTCAGGTACTCAATTGTGTTTAATACATTAAAATGGATGTTTCTGTTCCATAGTGTGAAGAGAATCAAACTGTTAGATTATGTGGACTTCGTTCTCTTTATCATCAGAGTCTCAGTAGATCATTTCTTAAAAAAAGATACTGGTTGCTGTGTTTCCCTAGTTAAGTTTTGTCCTGCAAATTGCTATAGTCCTCCTAGTTCTTTTCCCTTCCACTGATCATAAAGTTCTTATGAATAAGGTGAACTGCATATTGGGTGAAACTAGGAGGAGCATCCCAAGCAGATTCAGGTGTGACTTTTTTTTTCCATGAAGATCAGTGTTAGTTCAGTAGGTGCTGATGTAATAACCAGCTGAAGAATATCTTGATATTTAGGACTAGCAAGGATGAGAGGCCTTTTTTGCTTTTAAACTGCTTTTCCTTTGTTGTTTTTTAGTATTTGTCATGCTGTTATGTGATTTAAAAGTTAGGACTAAAGTTTTGTTTCCTAACAAAATGGTAGCTCCAAAGTAAGGCAGCATCAGTAGTCACTTCAGCATGAAAACCAAGCTGGATATACTTCAGCCAGTTAAGATGACTTGCTGTTATCATAGTGACTCATAGTAGAAGACAGACTGGGTTATAATCTAAATGCAGGTCTTAACAAATGCTAAGCAGGAGTCAAGATAAAGGAATATGTTGGTAGTTTATAGGGTGGAAGAATATTGCTTTATTATTAAAAGATTGTGAGTAAACTTCAACTTAAAGCAAAACTATCGAATTGGTAGTACTGAAATCATGGCAGCAGACCAAATCCTGTGCATCTTCTGACTGAGGTTGAGGTGCAGTCTGCCAAACATCCTTTTACTGCAATTGGTTGCTTCCATGTTTGTGTTGAACTTGCTGTACAAGTTGCTTTTATGACGTGCAGAAAGGGAATCATTCTAGGCTGTTTTACTTGTGAAAGCAGTTTTTTCTACTGTGGCCAAAGTGGTAAAGCAGGACCTGTCTCTTGATTTGTGTGACTGAATTTTTGAATGATTGTAAGCACCTGTCTTCTGTAAGTATGTCTGGTTTAGAATGAGTCAAGGGTTTAGTTTGAACATCTTTGAGATTTGTTGGATTTTAGGTATTTGTTTAGAACTAGAAATGCAAAATTTGAGAAGTGTTAAATCTATGTGTACTTTGTGTGCAGCTAATCAGACTCAACTGTTGAAGGTTGTCCCCCAGGCTCTGTAACCTGAGACTTTCAGACTGGCTGTTCGAAGTTTTTCCCCTGATAGCCTGTTCTCCCTTGGGCTTTTAGATTTCTTCATTTCAAATTTTGTCTGTATGCTTTCTCTACTATTTCAGAGGTGTAAGAAATTGGGCAAAGAAGGGAAGAGACCAGCATGGTTGAGACAAGAGATGCTGGTCAAACTAAGGAGGAAGAGGGAACTGCACAGGCAGTGGAAGCAGGGACAGGCATCCTGGGAAGAGTATAGGGACGCGGTCCAGTTGTGTAGGAATGGGGTCAGGAAGGCCAAGGCGCAGCTGGAGCTAAACTTGGCTAGGGATGCAAAGAATAACAAGAAGGGTTTCTACAGGTATATCAGCCGGAAAAGGATGGTTAAAGAAAGCGTACCCCCGCTGATGAGTGAGACTGGCAAGCTGGTAACAGCAGATGAGGAGAAGGCTGAGGTACTCAACACCTTTTTTGCCTCAGTCTTCACTGGGAACCTCTCTCCTCACCCCACCCAAGTTGATGGATGGCATGAGGGGGACTGGGATGACAAAACCCCTCCCACTGTAGGAGAAGATCAGGCTCGTGACCACCTGAGGAACCTGAATGCACGTAAGTCCATGGGACCTGATGATCCCAGAGTCCTGAGGGAATTGGCTGATGTAGTCACGAAGCCACTCTCCATGATATTTGGAAAGTCATGGCAGTCGGGTGAAGTCCCTGGTGACTGGAAGAAGGGAAACATCGTGCCCATTTTCAGAAAGGGTAGAAAGGAAGACCCTGGGAACTACCGACCTGTCAGCCTCACCTCTGTGCCTGGGAAGATCATGGAACAGATCCTCCTAGAAGCTATGCTAAGGCACATGGAGGCCAGGGAGGTAATTTGAGGTAGCCAGCATGGCTTCACCAAGGGCAAGTCCTGCCTGACGAACCTAGTGTCTTTCTATGATGGTGTGACAGCATCAGTGGACAAGGGAAAACCAATGGATGTCATCTATCTGGACTTCTGCAAAGCCTTTGACACGGTCCCCCACAACATCCTTCTCTCTAAATTGGAGAGCTATGGATTTGATGGGTGGATTGTTCGGTGGATAAGGAACTGGCTGGATGGCTGCATCCAGAGGGTAGTGGTCAATGGCTTGATGTCTGGATGGAGACAGGTGACGAGTGGTGTCCCTCAGGGGTCCGTACTGGGACCGGTGCTGTTTAACGTTTTCATCAATGACTTAGGGAGATCGAGTGCACCCTCAGCAAGTTTGTGGATGACACCAAACTGAGTGGTGCAGTTGACACACCAGAAGGACGGGATGTCATCCAAGGAGACCTGGACAGGCTGGAGAGGTGGGCCTGTGTGAACCTCATGAGGTTCAACAAGGCCAAGTGCAAGGTCCTGCACCTGGGGTGGGGTAACCCCCAGTATCAGTACAGGCTGGGGGAAGAAAGGATCGAGAGCAGCCCTGCCGAGAGGGACTTGGGCGTGCTGGTGGATGAAAAGCTGGACATGAGCCGGCAATGTGCGCTGGCGGCCCAGAAGGCCAACCCTACCCTGGGCTGCATCAAGAGAAGCGTGGCCAGCAGGTCGAGGGAGGTGATTCTGCCCCTCTACTCTGCTCTAGGAGCCCTCAGCACAAGAAGGACATGGACCTGTTGGAGCGGGTCCAGAGGAGGGCTACAAAAATGATCCGAGGGCTGGAGCACCTCTGCTATGAGGACAGGCTGAGGGAGTTGGGCTTGTTCAGTCTGGAGAAGAGAAGGCTGTGGGGAGACCTGATTACGGTACCTAAAGGGGGCCTATAGGAAAGATGGGGAAAATCTTTTTAGTAGGGCCAGCTGTGACAGGACAAGGGGTAATGGTTTTAAACTGAAGCAGGGTAGGTTTAGACTGGATATAAGGAGGAAATTCTTTACAACGAGGGTGGTGAAACCCTGGCAGGGGTTGCCCAGAGAGGTGGTGGAGGCCCCATCCCTGGAAACATTCAAGGCCAGGTTGGATGGGGCTCTGAGCAACCTGATCTAGTTAGCAGTGTCCCTGCTCACTGCAGGGGGGTTGGACTAGATGACCTCTAGGGGTCCCTTCCAACCCAAAACATTCTATGATTCTTGGGCATAGTGTGTTTGTATGTGAAACTTCAAATGTGTAGGGCTTTTGTCAATTAAATATCGGCACTGCTTCTCTTCCTGCAGAGAATAAACCCTTTGAACTGCAGAATCACATTTTTGCCAGGTCTAGCTCACAGTGAAAGATTATTGTTTTCTTGATAGATAGGTTAGAAATGTTACATGTTCTATCCTTTCGGACTCCATGTTGTATGTATGTGTATATGTGTTTGGGTTGTGTTAAAAATCCAAAGTTTTAAACTTCGTGGTGAAACTGGGCACAATGAAAGTAGAGAACTGCAGTAAAAGGGGGGTGTGTGTGTGAAATACTTCTGCATTTTTAGGTCCTTGATCATGCCAGTGCAGTAGATTCAGGGCTGTGTATGAAACAAATCTTTGAAGTGTCTTCAAATAAGATGAGGTTGTTGAACCTTTTGGGCAGAGCTGTATATTTTTACCCAGCCAATGATTAATTTAAGTATCTGTTTCTGTGTTTTTTGATAAAGGTGTAGGAGTGGCTTTTGTTGGGTTGAGGTGTGGTGGTTTTTTGGTTGGGTGGAGGTGGGGTTTTTTTGGTCATTTTTTTACATTTAATGTTGGAATAGAATGACTAGAATGGGGAAAGCTGCCAAATCCTTTTCCCGGCACTTTGATTGTCAGAATTTAACACCCATTTCTAGCAAAGTTTTGTTCACAAATAGAATGCAGTAGACAACGGGTGATAACATATATTGGGAGTACAGCAGTAGAGCCCTGGAGAAATCTGCTTGCTGCAGAGAACAGTGATGTTGCTTAATAGCAGTCTTGGTATACTACAGGTCAGTATTTCTGTCTTGAGTTTTGTGATTTGGTGTGTTATGGACCTCCAGCACCTGAGGATAATTAAGGAATCTCTTCTCAGACAGTCAGAATGGTCTTATTTTTCTTAGGTTTTAACTTACTATAGTCATATCTGCATGTCTTCTAGAAAATTTTCTAGAGATCTGCTTATAAAAATGCAGAGAATTACATGCTGTCGTCATGCCTTATGTAATTAAAAAGTGGGAATAATATTTTTAAATACTCAAAGAACAAGAACCTTATGCATTTTTTTCTGCTGTTACAAGGGTTTTTTTTCTCTGATTTTGACCAAAATAAATCTCTTCCTGACCACCGGGCTGAGTTGGGCAACTTTGCACTTCATAGTTGCGTTTCATTGACTGATACAAACTTTCCATATCACTGGGGTATATGCTCTTTTAATAAAAAGTGATGTTCTTTTAATGCAGGTGAAAGTCAAGACAGGTCACAGTGGCTTTGAAGATAGATGAAATTTTTTTTTACTAGTTTTATATTCCTGCTTAATCAGCCATTATCTTTCATAGCTAGTGGGAAAGATATCATCTAGTTATAGAGCTGTAAATCAGTGAAGATCCATAGCACACTTTCTGGACTAAATTTGTTTAGATGTAGCACTTCTGATGAAGCAGCTTTATCTGTCCAAAATCTATGATCTAAAAAAAAAGTACTCATGAAGTTATTTGAGGTTCTTGAGTGCCTTGCACAAATATACAGTTTTCAGACTTTAGTTGATCTTGTTTTCTAAATATCATTAAATGTTTTTCCAATACAATAGGAAACTGAAACACAATGCAATTCAGTTAAATGGTCAAATTAGTTATTCTTCACTACATCTGCAAACCAGCATCATTTTTTCTTTCATAATTTTTCTGTGTTTTCAGAGTGGAATTACCTAATGTACTATGAAGGAAACTTAAGATCAGTCTTTTCATCAGAAAAATGATGACATCTCCATAGAGCAGAAGCAAAGTCACCTCTGCTGTGAGAGTTTAATTCGTTGGCAGACATGGAAATTAGTTTCAGCAGATTTCGAGTGTATCTTCAGTAAGATGTGGTGGAAGCTTGCTGCTGCTAGTGCTGGTTTTGCAGCATTTTTAGTAGTGTAAGTTTCTAATAGTTGTAGATTATAAGCATATCTGCTTCAGTGAATGGAGTGGGTGAGATGCAGAAACACTGGTTCAAAACTAATCCTTTGCTCTGGTTCATTTCCTGTTGAAAAGAAGAATTATTTTGGGAATGCTTAATTTCGGCAGCTTAAAATACTAGGAAGACCATTTACTTAAGATTACATGGTTTGCAAAAATGAAGAATCCTTTTTCTATGTAACCCCCTACCTGGTAACTTTATGCTTTCAAGAAATGCCTGTGAGTCTTAACAGCCTCTTACTCTTTTCAGCCCTTAACCAGGATGGCTGGCTCTGTTCCTGTGTAATAGAGAAATGATGTGTGTACATGCATGTTTATTTCCTTTTTTCTTTTCTAAAACATGAAAAAAAAATGCTGAAGATGGCAAAAATAGAACATTTATGTCTGGACTATATCCTTCCACATAGTTCTTTTGCACTGGGAAGAGGTACAGTTCCTAGGTAAGGAAAAAGACTGGGTGATGAGACCAAAAAAGAGCTTTCCTGAAAATAATGGGAATGTTTCAGGAAGGGGAAGCCATAGAAGGATTGTCTCCAGAGCAGAGATGCATATTCTTCCAGAGGACAAAAGAAAGGAGAATTTTTTTGGAACTCAGTGTTGACCCTCCGTAAAAGAGGGAAAGGAATAACTTTAAATTGTATTTAGTCTGATTTTTTTTTTTTCCCAGAACAGGTGTGTTTATTCAGATGTGCTTACAGATTTCTTAATATACAAATTAAAAAAATGGAGAGGCACATTTGTTCAGAGATGACTGATTTTTTGAATTTAGAGAAATGTTACTAAAAGGAAATTAAGCAGTATCAATACCTTGTAGATGTGAAGGTGCTTGTCTAATTAAAGAAAGATGGTGTTTGCTGCTGACATATTGAACAATAAACTTGTTATGCTGACTTTGCATTGTGGTGTTCTTATCTTGTACTTCTGCCTCAGAAAAGCTGAAGTGGTTCTACTCTTACAGTGTTTTTTTCACTGAATGTCCTGAAACCTTGTTTCGGAGTCCTATGTGCTATTGCAATGCAAATAATTACTATTAATTTTCACTGTTTCTGTTACACTGTAAAAGTGCTTGCTTTAAAGCCTACATGTACTTTGTTTAAACTGGCACTTAAAGTAGTAGTATACAGATACACTCTGGAAACTTCTAGCACCTGGTTTAGCCATTTCAGGGGAATGTCTTTTAAACTGCAGTGTATTCAGTGGTGGTGGGCAGCACGGAGTTTGCAAAGGAACTGCCTGCTTGTGCTCTCCAGGAAAATTAGCCTTCTGTTTTACCATTTGGAAACATCCTTTTCTTTTGATATATTTGGGTTACTACTCACCGTACTGCACTCAAGTTGCTTTCACTTCAGTGAAAAATAACTATTAAATGGGCAAGCACATTTTAATTACCAGTTATTGCACTTCATTAGTGATCTTTACTTTTTGGGTAAACTGTATAAAATTTGTCAAGATTATACATAAATCGGATTTTTTTTCTTTTAGTATTGAGCTAACTGTAAGAAGTGATGGATGTAATTTAAGCCATGACACACTCTTTTTCTTCAAACTTTATCTGATTAAACCAGTGTAGAAGGATGCTTTGGTGTTTTTGTTTCATTAGCCCAGTTTGTTTTATTTCAATTTAGTGAAGTTGTGTGAGTTGCTTTGGTTGCGTGATTTCAGGCCGCAAGGTCCAAATCTGTCAATTTTCAAAACTTAGTGTGAGATTCATTTGGATGTTAAAGAAACAGCCATACCCAAATAAGATGATAAAGTAACAATATTACTAACTGAAATAGTGTCATTTTTGTAGCCTTATTTGAATACATGAATTAAGTGGTAATCATTTTCTGCAATGGGCTAATACTGTATGTGGCTTTTCTCTTGTTTTAAAAAGCAAGCAAACTCCACAAATCCATGTGTCTTGTGACAGCATGCTGCCCTGGGTATAAGCTTATCCTCAGCTTTTTTCATTTTTAACTCTATTCTATAGCCATGTCCCTCTAATGACTCGATAGCATTAGTAAACCAGCCATCCTTATGGCACTGTTGGGAACGAATGACATGCTTGCTCTGTTGCAAGTGTGCTTGTTGACAGGTAAGGAACAGTGATTGACACAAGCTCCTATCAGAAGCTTCTTGAGTTCTGTTGTGCAGCGTCTTCTACACAATTCTCTCTTACCTAAATTCTTTTTAATTTATCTTTTTTTTTTAAATTGTCAGGTTTCTCATTCACACTCTCTTGACTGACCTTGCTCCTCACTTAGTGTTTTTGCTTTATAGTTACTCCCACTCTTACTGTGTTTCTTCTAACTTGTCTTTGGAGTTTTTTGTCCATCTAGTCCTATTCGTGCCTTCAGTTTCATGTCAGATGTGCCCTCATCTATTCCCCAATTTGACTGCATTTTCCAGGCTTTCTTTTGTCATCTTAGCTGAAAGGTAGACCCAGTTATCTTCCAGTGTTTCTGGATGGCCTTATCTTTCCTCAGTGACTTCATTATATATTCTCTGTGTATCCCCAAACACACCCGCCCAAATGTGTAAAAGCTAGTCAGCTTTGAAGGGGCATTTGTGGGGATAGAAAGGGGGAAACTGACAGCCAGCTCTCTGAAAAGTCACGTTTCTGTTGCATGAAAGGATGCATGGAAGAATGGCATACAAAAATTCAATTCACAGTTTGAATTGTGATAAAAGTATAATGAACTAGAAGAGAATAGCAATTAATTGATACCATTACTCTCCAGAAACAATAAAATAAGAGCTGACGTATTCTTGATGTTAGAAAAAATCCTGATGTTGATGGAGCCTTCCATTGAAACCCTTGTTGATGGATTCTAAGATAAAAACAAATTTTGATACTTTGCTTAAAATAGGGATCTGGATGTTGCTACTCTGGATTATGCATTGTCCTCATGTTTGTTAGCATGTTTCTACTCGCAGCAGGAGCTTTATGAATTCACACATTTCCTTAGCCAATACAAAAAATCTGAAGTAGAGCCTGTTGAAGCATTGTTTTGTCCAACAAAAGACAAAGTAGGATACTGATAACTTAAATGGGTATATTTGTCTGACTGGAGTAGAGGTCTTTGGAAATAAATGCTCCAGTTTCATCTGATAGCTGAATTTGTACCAAAAACACCCTTCACTTCTAAAGCTTCTTTGTTTGGGAGCTTCACTCTGTGTGTATATACACACATCTATATGTATGTGCGCACACTTTTATATATGTGTCATATGTATATGGTATGCAAACATGAGTTGGACATATGGATATTACGTGGAAAAAAGCATGATCTTTGAGGCGTTATTAGAAGAAAATGATCATGAACAGCTGCGTAAACAAAAATCTTATTGCAAAGTTTGTAACTGCAAGTAGGAGGCTTTTTGTGATAGAGACAGTTATCAAAAGTTGGAGAAGCAGCTTAGAATATAAACAGAACATAAACCTGTCATTTTCCTAACTCTGTCATTTCACTTGTTGTGTTGTAGTTGTGATGTCACATATTTTGTTATAATAATGAACTTGGAAGCATCTGTAGGCATGAAGAGCTGTAATTAACATGTGATGCCTTTGATCACATTTTAAAAGTAGGTTTTGCTGATGTTGACTGCATATTAAGTGAATGTTGTTTATGCTAATCTAAGCTAGACACTGCTTGTGATAGTTTTAGGTATGTCCAATCTAAATTGATCCATATCATAGCTAATGCTTTATTTACCTATGTTTGTAATTGAAATAAAATTCTTTGGGATATTTTGTTTTCTTGAAAGATGAGAATAAATGATTTACCCTGTTGCTTTGGAGTGTTTCTCTAAAAAGTAATTTTTATGTAATGTTTTCCTGCAAATGTATCTGATCAAGGGTTTTTGGAAGCCCCAGAATATGTCTTTGTCTGCACTCTTGGTCTTGGTTCTTGAGATTTGCTTTTGCATTGCCTATAAGAGTATAGGTGTGTGGCTTTGAAAAATATCTTTTTTTTTCCTCTCTGGTTTAAAACACTAATTGGTATAAGAGTGTGTATATCTTTAGACTTGAGAGAGATTAGCATAGAAAATGTTCTTGTATTTTTTTCCCCAAGTAATGCATACGCTTTTAAAACCACATTAAAATACTTTATTAATGGACTTGCATGTTTAATGTGAGCTTGATTTGCTTGTTTGAAGAAGCTGCTTTCTCTTTTTTGATATAAAACCACTACTATCCTTTTAATTTTACCTTTGAGATTTAACACCTGAAACGTTCTGTACAACAGTTAGCTACCTTCTGGCAAGTTGTAAGAGAATCTGAGATGGTGTTACAAGTACTTGATGTACTTCCTGCATGAGAAAGTTTTGATACCTAAGCTTGTGTGAAACAAGAAAAAATGTAGTAATTGTGATGTTACAGTGGTGTTATGGATGTGGCAGTATTTGGAGGTAGACCAGGTGTCTTATTATTGGTATTGGGCAGCTTTCAGGCAAATGAGCCTTTCGGCCACACAGTGAAGGTTTGTTTATTTGAAAGCTGGTCTCTTTCCAGTTATACAAGTTGATCTAAGAAAAAGATACTATTCCTGCTAAACTTTTTAAATGTCCTTACTTCATTTAAGGTTATTACTTTACTTTGGACTTGTTTGTCTTGAAGGGAGAATAGTTGTAATGGCTTTAGTTTGGGTTTTCCCCTTGTGTGTTAGAGTTGTTTGTGTAGCTAACAGCCAGGTTAGTTTTATAGCTGGCCTGATGCACTTTCAGTTAGCAGGGGAAAGGAGTGTGTGTCTTCCAGGTTTGCAGAGCCCCTGAAGAAGGTTAATCCCTGCCCTGTGCCAACAAACTGATATTTAAAGGGCAACTAGTAGTTTTCAGCTGTGAAGAGGTTGCTATGATCTCATCATTTAAGGATTTTACAGACTGAAAAATTAGGTTTTAGACTCATTTCACTCTATCAGAAAAAGATCTGAATTTTTTTCCCTGCCCCTCATGTTTTTCTTAACATTCTCAGCGGGTCTTGTTGGCGGGAAGTTATATTTGGATACATTTATCAGACCTTGATAAATACATAATCCATTTAATTTTCGATAATGGAATTGGAAGTATACCTACAGGTTGAATGTGATCTGTGGTGTATTAACTATGAGTTATGTAAAAGGAATGTAATTCTATTTCCAGGCCCTAGAATAAGGTTTTGCGGCAGCCATTTAAAACTTTTTTCCTCATTAATGGTTAAATTAACTTGTAACTCATGTGGTGTTTCCTGTTGTATATTGAATCTGAAATAGCTTCTGTTGAAGGGTCTTACATTTCTTGCATTTATTTATACTGTTGTTACTAAGACGTTCTTTTCCCGCACAGTTCTAGTTTAGGGATGCTAATGCAAACTTCATAGTGATCTGTTTCAATACAAAATTTCTCTTGATAGAGAACAAAGTATTTAATGACTTTAATGTCAGTGTTATGCAGCACAGGGGAATAATAATTATCGTTCAGAGGAACCCGCAAATATTTATTTGTAATAAACAGTGATTTATGAAGTTGTTATTCATCCTTGTGAACTTAAGGCAGTGGAGATATTAATGCAGGATTTTTGTCATTATTGTATAGTAACCTGGTGTTTCACTTTTTGCAGTCTTTCAGAAACAAGATAGCCATGGCCACAGAAATTGGCTCCCCGCCCCGATTTTTCCATATGCCGAGGTTCCAGCACCAGGCGCCTCGGCAGTTGTTCTACAAAAGACCTGATTTTGCACAGCAGCAAGCAATGCAACAGCTTACTTTTGATGGGAAGCGGATGAGAAAAGCTGTGAACCGAAAGACCATAGACTACAATCCCTCTGTAATTAAATATTTAGAGGTTAGTTAATTTTCTGGTTTTGTTTGAAAAACTTTTTTCCTTCCTGAAATTTGTGATTGTGCTTTTCAGTGTCCATAGAGCATTCTGGAATACTGAGAGATCTGCTGCATTTTCAAACTAAGTGACAAATGCTTTTAAATTTGGTATAGTATGAATACAAAAGGGTTTGGTCCTTGGTAATAAAACTGCACATATAGACAGCTGATTTCATAGTTTGTGTAAACACCAATTTTTACATTCTGTTTTGGAATTCCAACTTGAGTGCAGCTGAGTGTCTTTTGTGATGTTCTGACTGTTCAGTGAACATAAGAACTCATAAATAATGTCATTGTTCTTATTTTTGCTTTGAAATGGAAATTTCCCAAAATGGGAAATCATTACCCCTTCCCCTCCAAAACCAGGGCACCATAAAAATGTTTTCTCATCATTTTACTAAATTGCACTGCAACTTGCACCATGGTCTTTGAAAATCCCTTTCGGTACAGTTAATAGATACAGAACAACTTAAATGAAGTTTTGTTGAATGAATGTTTCTCTAAAAATGTTTATTTAGCTTCCTGATGGGGTGGTATTAATTTCTTAAGAAATAAAATTTTATGATCAAGATTTACTGTACAAGTACTGGATATTAGCTTAGAAGAAATAGAATAAAATCTGTAAATACAGGAATTGTTGGAATCTCAACAGTGACATTGAGAAAACACGATGAAATTAACTCTGTCTGCTGTAGCCAGTGCATGATTATAGCTTGTAGGTGTTAACACTTGGATGGTATTCTTAATAATAAACTTAAATTATTTTCTAAGACCTGTTTCAACACCAAACACTTAAAACAGAAGATTATGTTTTAGGAATGCCCCTGTCGTGGTTTAACCCCAACCTGCAACTAAGCACCACACAGATACTTGCTCACTTCCCTGCTCCCCAGTGGGATGGGGGAGAGAATTGGGGGGAAAAAAGTAAAACCCATGGGTTGAGATAAAGAAAGTTTAATAAAACATCAGAGGAAAAGAATAATTGTAATAATGATAAGAGAATATACAAAGCAAGTGATGCACAATGCAGTTGCTCACCACCTGCTGACCAATGCCTAGCCTGTCCCTGAGCAGCAGTTGTTGCTCCCCAGTCAACTCCCCACAGTTTATATCCAGAGCGTGATGTCATATGGTCTGGAATAGCCCTTTAGTCAGTTGGGCCCAGCTGTGCCCCTTCCCAGCTTCTTGTGCTCCTGGCAGAGCAGGGGAAGCTGAAAAGTCCTTGGCTGGTGTAAGCCCTGCTTAGCAACAACTAAAACCTCAGTGTGTTATCAACATTCTTCTCATCCTAAATCCAAAATACAGCACTATGCCAGCTACTAGGAAGAAAATTAATTCTATCCCAGCTGAAACCAGGACAGCCTGAAAAAAGATTCTATTAGTAGTGGACTAATTCTAAAAAAATAACTTATTAGTTCAGGACCTTTTTTACTGTGGCAGAAATAAGCACCCTCAAACTTCTGTTTATTAAAAAGAGAACAACAAAAAAGAAACAGATCTGTATATTTTGGACACTTACACAAAATTAGGATATACCAGAATTCCATTTCAGTCCCAGCTTCAATATTGCTGATTTAATTTGATGTGATTCTATAAAAAAATGAGAAAAATGGTGTACATGTAATTTGCTCTTGGCTTAAGAAATTCTAGCGAACTGTGGTAGTGTATGCTGGAAATGTTTTACCTAGAATTTTAGTTTACATTTCTGATACGTACACAGATCCAAATTGGTAAATATCTACAGAAAGAAGCTGAAATAATTTCACTTTTAATTCTTGTAAAGTGTTTTTGAAAAGGTTGTACTTGACAGCTCACAAAATTTAGCTAATTGAAGGCATTTTTATGGTGGTCTTAAGTTGTATCCATTTGAATGCATTATTATCTTTATGCTTCAGCCACAGAAGCTTCCTTTCTAGCTCATGTCACTATGTGGGATTTCATTTAGAGTTCATCAGCACAGCTTCTAATGGTGTAAATGCTTATCCTGAAAGGAAGGCTTTTGAAGTGATTGAACGTGCTTCGTGTAAGAGTACCTGTTAGCCTGGACAGCAAAGTACCAGTCATCTTTGTTACAATAATGTGGCTTATTACATAGGACTGCTCCTTTCATATTGTTAAGCTGCAATTTTAAATGAGCTGCTTTACTCTGGTGAAATTAAGACTTAAACATTCTTCAATCTTTTGGTTATGCTGTACAAAATTCTACAGGCTTCCTGAGACCGAAGTCTTTTAACTGAGTTTATTCTAAAATCTTTGGAGTGCTTTGGAATTTCCCAAACAGGCTGTCAAAGTGTTCCTTATTTTCTGTTATTTAACAATGAGGTGTAGTGGCAGTATGAACTAGTTCTTGTTTTCCTTTTTCCAGAATAGAGTATGGCAGAGAGACCAGCGAGATATGCGAGCAATCCAGCCTGATGCAGGATATTATAATGATGTAAGTAAAATCTATTTAAGGATTCTGCCCATCAGCTGAGGTTCTTTTTGTCCACAAGAGGCCTTAAAGACACAAAGGGTATCTTCACTCTACATTATCTTGTCCTGTTGCAATCCTTGTCTACGAAGATAACCTGAAATTGGATAGCCTTTTAGTTTTTGGATGTGAGAACTCTGATCAAGTTGCAAACTCACTGAGCTTGCAAAGCAGCTCTTGAAGATGATGGTTCTGGATGTTTGAGACGGTAGAAACATTTAAAAGTCTGCATGATTTACTTCCGATAATATCCCTGCAAATGAAAAACTTGCTTTTCCAAAAATAGGTGTTCAGAATGTGTGCTTCTCTTGCAGTTTCTGGGTGGAAGTGTCATTATTAAATCTTTCGTTTCTTCTCTCATAGTTGGTCCCTCCTATAGGAATGCTGAACAACCCTATGAACGCTGTGACAACAAAATTTGTTCGGACATCTACTAATAAAGTAAAGTGCCCAGTGTTTGTTGTCAGGGTGAGTATAGTGTTAGTTATACTTAGCTGTATTGTCTTAATTTAAATTACAGTCATATTCTTAAGAAAGAAACAAGATCACAGTTAAAGCATTTCCAAATAAAACTTACATGTGCAATATATAGACTATTTCTGTAGCTAGTCTTTCTGTGGAAGGTTTTAGGAAATTAATTGCTAAGGTCTCAGCACAAAAAAATTCTTACTCAAGAGTTTGAGGTGCGTGTTTTTGTTTTTTTTTTTCATTTGGGGCGGCTAATATATCTTGACTTTCAGAAAAAAAGGCAATTAGGTATCTGATGTTTGACTCTTGTAGCATCTTTTTAACAACTTTTCTGTGATGTCAGCAGTATTGTTTAGTATGGATATTGTGTGCTAGAAATGTATGGGTGTCAGTAAGCTGTTTCTTCTCTACAACTAGATTTTTTTCATTGCTTTTACAGTGGGTTTTGTCCTGTTGTTACAAAAGTCAAAAGCCCTCTGGCACAGTTCTGCATTTTTGTCTATCTTGCATTGTCTGGAAAGTAATTTAGTAAATTCCAGTTCTGCAGATTCCCTGGAAGAAGCTTATGATTTATTTGGAGGATTGTGAAGAAATATTTAATTCAGTTTAGTTAAATTTTTCTTTTGCAGTGGACTCCTGAGGGGAGACGCTTGGTCACTGGTGCATCTAGTGGAGAGTTCACTTTATGGAATGGACTGACTTTCAATTTTGAAACGATATTGCAGGTAAATTCATCTATCAAGATTTCTGTGTATTTCCTTGAGGTTTCGGGGCATGATTTAGGAACACATCTTTACCCTGCTCATCATGGGTCTGTGGTTTAAGTGTGGTAATGGGAGCCTTAGAGGCCTGCCTTTTTTTTTTTTTTAATTCGGCTCTGACCACATGTCAGACCATGGCTATAGACAATTCATTTAATGCTTCTCATTCCATCTCCATATGCTATACTAACTTCTCAAGAACATACTATGAGTATTTGTAATAATAAAGAAACAATTTGGAAACAAAATGCAAATACTTTTCATTTATTATTCAGAAGACCATTGTATACAAAGTAAGGGAATTATTTTTTCCCCCCACAGTAACATCCTGAATCTAACTAGATCATCATTATTTTCATTTCTTCGTTGGCAGCTGTTAAGTAGGAACTTTGCTAACTTTTGTTTGTGTGGGTCAGACCGTATTTGAATGTGTTTGCTAGAAGTTTTGTTTCTGAATTTACAGGCTCACGACAGCCCTGTAAGGGCTATGACTTGGTCACACAATGATATGTGGATGCTGACAGCAGACCACGGGGGATATGTGAAATACTGGCAGTCCAACATGAACAACGTCAAGATGTTCCAGGCACATAAGGAGGCGATTAGAGAGGCCAGGTTTATACACAATATACCATTTTCTGTAGTACCTATTGCCATGATTAGACTGTTCTCTAAGTGTATTCTGGGTGCAGAAATGCATGGGTTCTGTCAGATTCTGGGAAACTTCCTGCACCACATAAACACAATATTTTCTTTTGTTTCCACATTCTCACCGTTTTGCTGGCACCTTTCTGAATTAGTATTGTCCCAGTATCCGCCTCTGCAATATGTTAGAGATGTATTTGTCTGCCGCATTTTGCACTGGTATTCTTTTCATTTTTATATGGTGACGATGTGTATCAGTTATTCCTTTTTATACGCACTGTGTAAGACAACAATTTCATTCCAAATAAAGAATTCAGTCTTTAATAATCTAACTGAATAAAATATAAAGCCTTCAGAAATAAAACACCTGCATAGTTCTCACAAAATAATAAAACACTAAATAAAGTGAAGAACTGCTTGGCTTGGTGAAGCCAAGACTTCCAGTAATACTAAATACCCACGCAGACTGCCACATACAGAAGTCTAATGTTAATACTGAATGGGTTCTTCAAGTTTGAAACTGTAAGCAAGCCATTGAAAAGAAGACTGTAGGATATTCTCTTGGTTCAGTGTTGATGCCTCAGCTGTGCAAATGTCTATATAAAAAATGGAATCTAAAGTGATACTATCAGTAAGATGTAAATGAAGGATGTTTCTGAAGCAAACCTGCACATAATCTTTAGTAAGATATGGAAATGTTTTTAAAGTAAGCCTGAAGAGAAGCTGCAGATCCAAAATGAAGCTAAAGCAGTGTTTCTTCGGGTTCAGGTGCTGGCCCTTGGTGCTAAAGGTTTACTGCCACAAAACCACTTTCTACTAAAGTCACCATTTTTCTTTGATAGGGTGCAGCATTTTCTGCCAGAGTTTGGTTATGAGAAGTGCTTACATTGGATTCAGTTACTGTCTGACTATCATGGCTATACACTGAATTTCTCTACTATTTTAAGCCCTTTCCTGATCATAAAGATCTAGGATTTCACAAGGGCTCCCTCATGGTCTTTCACTGCACTAGGAAGGAAGTGAGTGCCTGTCAGTTGCTGGAGATGTTCTGGCCCTAATCATGTGGCTAAATAACTCCTTGCGTTTCCAGTGACTTTCATCAAGTGATACTGACTGCTCAATCTGGAAGCTGCTTCTGTGTCTGTAGGATTCTTTTCATGGTGTTGATGGGGTGTAATAAGAGGGATTTTTTCCAAATTACTTTTACAATAAGTGGTACACTTGTTTAATATACAATTTTTTCAACAGTTAATCCAACTAGCATTTTCCTGTGACCAGCATTCCCTTATTTTTGCTTCTCTGCTGCAAAGCACCTGTGGCTGAAGAGGAGTTTTTTCCTAAGAACTGTTCTCCTGTGCTTCTACACAGTGTCACTTTCTTATGGTATTACCAAACATGAAAATCTAGGGTGACAGTTACTAAATCGTATTGATGTCGCTTCTCATCCTGCAGAGAAGGCACTACCGTGTGCAGTCATAGGTAGGAAGGTGCTAAGAATAAATTCTGGATTTTTTCCTCATGACAGGGGGCTGCAATGCAGTAGTAATCCTATGCTAAATTCATGTCTTGTGATGAAGTGTCATTTGGCAGGCACTGTATTCACTTAAAAGTCCCTGTGTTCAAATGCATCTTTCAGTGTATAACACATTACAGTATAATTTTGCCCTGTCTGAGAAGCATAGATAATCTGTTAAATGCTGACTTCTTTCCCCTGCTGTGTGTCTTCATGTAACAGTTTCTCACCCACGGATAATAAATTTGCTACATGCTCTGATGACGGCACTGTTAGAATCTGGGACTTTCTACGTTGCCATGAGGAGAGAATTCTTCGAGGTATGTGTACCAAAAGTACTGATTTGGGTATTTCAGGAGGGGGAAAACCTTTTTTTAAATAGGTGTTCACAATACAGAAGTATCAGCTTGTCTACATTTTTGTATTACATCCCTGTCTTAAATCCTCCAAACAAGTTTTTGTTTGGCTGCTGCTGTAGGTGCCTTATAATATTCAGATAGGCTGCAGTTCACAATGGCATTACTCTGTTTACTGTCCACTTTAGCTCTAAACAATGGAGGTGGATGTAAGGACACTCTCTCTACTGCTAATGTTGGTAGAAACAGCTGTTTCTGGATCAGGAATAGATTTATCTTTCTCCAAAGCTTAATCTTTGTGACCACTTTTACTTCAGAACACGCATCTTCACGCAGCGGATTCTGTTCTTTTCATGGGAGTGCCTTCCATTCTGGTTTCTTCAGAGGCAAGGTAGTCACTTTTTCTCAGTTCTTAAGAGAAGAGCAGCATTTAAGTAGAGAAAACAAGCACATTTGGATCACATCATGCATAGCACACGCAAATAATTCTAGCATCAGTTCAGTAGTTTTCTGTCCACCATTGTGTACGCTAACTTCTGGTGCCTTTCCACTGGCCTTGTTGAGCTTTCTCTTTCTCTTGTTGCAATCTTACTAAGCGATAACAATAGCTTCTGACAACTATTCCTTTCTTGAAGAAGATGTCAAAGGCACATAATTTTATAGGAGAATATATTACGGACTACCATGAGATTGGGGGTTGTAGGCATGCAGATAAACTGTAAAGAAGGTATGCAATAAAATGATGGAATTTCAGTTTTGGGTGTGTGAGCTTGTTCAGTGCTTTCCTAAACTAAGGATTTTTGGTTTTTTAAATCATGCTTCCCACTTGCACCTGCATTGTGTATTTTATGAAGTAGAGCTCTCCCTGTTTCTTTTGACTCTTAAGCTCTCTTCTTGTTTTACTAATACATTACTCTTAAACACCACTACTTTGAAAAGACATTGGGCTCCAGCGTTCTTGCAATAATGATATTCTAACAGAATCTGTGCACAGATGTTGTGGTAGATGTGTTCTTTGCAGGAGCTGGCGAGCAAATTTCTAGGCTGTATCACTTATACCTGTTACTCTGGGAGGACCCAAACGGATTTGGGACTGTTTTGCTTGATGCTTTAGGAAAGAAATAATTCTGCACTAAGCACATTGTATACCCTCCCCCAGGTTTGTAGTAAGTAGTCATTTAAACTGTGTGGAGGAAATGGGGATTGCCTCCATACAGAGTTGTCAAGATTATAAAAATCCCTCCAACTCTTCTGCATTCTTTTAACGTTCTGCATAAAGTAGGAGGAGTAAAGCATTTAATTCAGGCCATAAAGAACAGAACTTGCATTACATTTCCTTCTGTTACCTTGCACACTTGAACATTGTGATTGTGACTATATCTCAAATAGAATTATGCTTTAATTTCTTACAGTTCATACATTGCAATATACACTTCTTAGTTTGCAAAACAGCTCTATAAAGAATGTATTTGCTTTAACTTAAATTATGTACCCACAATACACTTCATCTTTTATGAAATTTGGAAATATTTTGAAAACTTTACATCTCTGGATGAAATTGGACAGCAGATTATTCCTTGTTTCTGCTGTCAGATGAGAAGAAAAAAAAACCAACCAAAACCAAACACCACCACAAAAAAATCCCCCACAACAAAACAAAAGTAATACCCAAACCTCTGAGTGCTGGGGGCGGGAGGATGGTTTCTGCAAAGCATACAAATTTGATTTGCTTCTGGTCCCTACCACTATTGCTAAATATGATCAGAAGACATATTTGAAAGAGCTGTATGCATAATGCTTGGGTAGCTGTCTTGGTGGAAAATATAAGCTTTGGTTTTGTTATTTGGAGTTCAGAACTTATGGCTTTAGGGAACAGATCTTCAGCTTTTTGCTTCTCCATGTGCATTCTGCTTTTACATATTTAGGAGTGTGACACATGAAACTTCACTTCGTACAGCCTTCAGAATATGTAAATACTCATGCTGCTGCCATTCCAAAGCTAGTGATCTGTAAAGTAATATTCTGGTGGCACTTCATTAAAAATATTTCATTACGTACAAAAAGTGTTTAGATCAAATACCATGCTAAGGAATGTTTTTTATTTCCTACTTACACAAACGGTGCTTCAGCTATTCCGGTTAATATTGGTGCTGTGAAGTTGAAGGGATTCTACAGTGTAGTTTAGATCCAAAGCTTCACTTAGTATGTTAAGGTATTCTTCAGGTTATCTCACTGAATTGCAAAAATCAAAAGCAGCTATCAATTTATGGTCAGAAGTGTTCATAAAAAGATTATCACTCACAGAGATGCAATATCAATATATCATTATGCCTACTGATTTTTCAGTAACAAATTAAGGAACGTATTTTTAAAATAGACTTGTGGACTTTAATGCTAAAGAATACTTTTAAAGTAATTCTATAAAGACCATTAAAGGTACTGGGATAAACTTTGCTGATATAGAAAGGACAAAATTCTGTAGACTTGTTATAGATGTTTTTGTTTGCACTGGAACGAACAAATATAACTTATTTCTATTATTTGATGAAATGGTTCCCTTTACTTGAAACTAGTCGGGAGGAACAGTGCTAGTCTTACCTTCCAAAGAGGATTGGAAAAACAAATTGGAAGTGGTAAATTCCATAGGACTACTTCTTAAGGTTTGCTGGAGTTCTTTCAGCTGTCTACAGTAGGCTACACCATTTTTTCAGTAGTTAAAGCCATGAATATGTGGGTTGCATGAGAAACACTTACTAACTGTGGCCAGCTGCCTTTTAATTTGTCAAAATGAAAATAAACAGGACACACTGTTTTGTTCTTCATACATAATGCCAGAAGTTCTGGATCTTTTTTTCTTTAATCTGGCTCAGAGTCCTTTTGCTGCCCAGCTTTTCACTAATTTATGTTACTTTGCTGCTGTTTCTACCATTGTGGCTTTACAGGGCATAGTAGGTGGAGTTTGGGTGTTTTGTTAGAAGTATGTGCAAATTTATCAGGCTCCTTCTTAATATTGTAAAGAAATAAATAGGATTAAAATCTTCCATTTCTTGGGGAACCATCTTTAATTCATCTTCAAGTGAATTGTCTTGGAAGAACTTGAAGGTGTGCGAAATGGCATAATCACTTATCTGCTTGCCTCCCCTCAGCCCAATTACTGCCTGTCTCTTCTCTTGAAGTAAAGGTTCTGTACTCCTAATTCTGCACTGGTAGGTTTTGTCTTTTAATTTCTGTAATATTACCATCTTGATGATGATAACAAGTACAGTTCGGTGCACTTCCTAAATAGACTGGTAGGAAGCGAAGTGATGTTAAAATAAAAACATTTTTGTTAAAATAACAAGATGTGGAAAACAGTCTATAGTATAGCAATATGTTGTTTTCATGTCAATAATCTGTTACTCTGAAAGGCATTTCCAATAGTGGCATTTATTATGAAACACTATCAGGTCTTTAGTCTAAACAGTTGCAGTGAGGTTAATGCCAGGACTTACGTAAACAGCCCCTATTTCTATAAGAACATACCCACTGTTGGTTTTTAATAATGCTAATTACTTCTAGTGGAAAAAAAAGTTGCAGTAAAAGCTTCATGTCGCTTTATTTCTTTTGAGAAATTAATGTTATTGATGATTTGACTGGTGGCTGTGAATCTTTGGGTATTGGGTCTGTGCTAAAGTATCCTTGACAATGTTTTGTTGAGATCATTAGTAAACACATGATTTCTTAATTATTCCTAGCATAAAATCATGGGTTAGAAGGCTACAAACACATCTCAATGTTGTCAATTCCATTGTCCACCCTTCTCCTTACTTTCATGGTTGCGCACACAAAAACCAGTAGAAATGCTTACGTGGGAGGACTGCAAGGTTTTAATTCAGAAGTCTAAATGAGCTATATGTTCGCAGGATTTCAAAGGTAGCCTGGCTTAAATAGGTCTTTTGGGGAGGATGGCTCTACCCAGCTCTCTGAAGGATGGTAACCCAGGATTTGATATTTTGTAGAGAAGTTTTTCTATTTTCTGGATGTAAAATGATCTTCCAGCCAACATGGCAGGTTTGGCAAGAGATGTTTCTTACCCTAACGTGAACGATTAAAAGCAATCATGATTCCTTTACATTCTGTCTGGATTTAAAATTTGCAATTTGTAACAACATGTATCTCTTAGTAGTGTGCGATTTACTGTAAGGGAGGTCTTTTGCCTGTCTTTAATAGCATTGCTCTGCCCGGAATTTCCTGTTCAGGCATAACATCAATGCAAAAACTCATCACCTACAAAATAACATGTATGTGTGTACATGCGTGCAGAAGTCACAGCAGTCACAGTAAACTTATTTTCCATCTGCTCATAAATTCTGAAAAAGTGTCTCCACAGCTACTCATACTGAAATAACTGGAGAATTTTTTATTTCATCCTTCTTTCTATTCCGTTTCTGGATATTCATTAGTAAATGAAATACCACAAAGTGTCTTTAGTTGTTTAACTCTTACTGTATGGTTTGTATACTTCTTGCCTGAAAGTTTTTGATATCCACTTCTTCAAATAGCAAATCCTCTACTTCAATTCAGAGATGATCTGTTGAGTAGTTAAAAGGAACCTGAGAACCAGAACTACATCTTCAGTTTGGTCCTTCACTTTTAAACACACAGTAGTAGCTAGCTCTTAGCCTTTGAATCAGGGAGCTTCTAAAACTGTTACCTTTTCCTGGAATGAAACTGAACTCTACATTGGCAACTTAAAAGGAAAAAAAAATTCCTGTTGTTGCTGTTAGCATATTTCTTCCCTTTATGTGAGGTTTTTCTGTTGTTTTCCTTGTCTCAGAAGGGAGAGAAAACCCAGCAAATTCAAGAAATGCATGTATGTTGATACTGTATTTCTTGTAAGGAGACATAGTGTTCAAACCTTCAGTTTCTTGTGGGGACTTGCTCCTTTGTGCTGTTAGGATTCCAGCTGTATCTGATATGTCTTTTAGTCTACTGATGCATCCCTACATGAATGAATATTAGAAGGGCTTTTCCTCAGAACAAAAGCCCAAGATGAGATGAGACCTGGCTGATACTGGCACCAACCATATCAATCTAGAGAAGGCAAGTCCTTGCATTTTTGAACTTAAAAAAGATGACGTGTTTTGAAATGTTAGTATTTAATCAGTTAAGTATCTTTGTTCGTAGATTTTAGTATGGCAGTTTATGTTTTAGGTGTCTGATCTTCATGAATCTTCATTGCCAAAGCAAAGTTTGGGATCAGGGAGAGGGATAAATTGCAGCTAAGTCTTTTGAGGTCCAGTTGCACTCTGAATGGCTGCGCATCAAACTTTTCTTGTGTTTTATACACAAGAAATGTTAGGGAACTCACTCACTGGGACATTAATAGTGAATCTGTGAGGGTTTTTTTCTTCATGACCAGTTCAGATCACTTGCACAGTTGGTGATGCAGGAGCCCTTTTGTTCTGCTGTGTGCATTGCACCAGCCCTGTCACTGCTTCTGTGGCACTGCATGCATTGGAGGACTCTTTACACAGTCTCATTCACTTTTTCACCTCATTGGGAACCCTCTCTGTTGTCTATGTGAGATTAAGAGTTAGAAATCTTCTATGCAATTTCTGGCTTCATAGATTTAAATTATCATGCAAAGTAATTTTCCTAGTATCTTTCCCTACACTTTTTCCAGAGTTAAGTAAAACCAGGGACTTGGGAGTATGAATACATATACACTTTCCTGAGTTCATAGATAACCTCAGTCATTGCTGCTTGCTTGGGTGGTGGGTATAACCTACTCTAGATGGGAAGAATCCAGTCTTTTCTTGCTTGAGGCTACTAGTGTTCAGGTGTCATCTAGCAACTCAGTTTTATTCCTGAATATAACTTCCAAGGCTACAGTGTCTTGGGTTTCTCTATATAGGAAACTTTATTAGAGGTAGACTTTTTAAAATATCCATTTCTATTTGTGTTAAATGTAAAAATCCATCTGAGAGTTGAGAAAGAAACTTCCTGCTATGTTGACTTACCGTGTTTCTATTTGGGAAGTGTTCTGGATTGGACAAAAATTTCTTTTTTATCAACTATACTTGAGGTCCTTGGTTTCTGTGATTAAAAGGTGGTGATTAGGAGGTAGCTTCAGGATGCCTTTTCTCTGGTTCCTAAAACAATGACAGAAGAATTGGAGCATATTGAAGCCTGCTCTTGGAGCTGGTTGCATCTGATATGCCTAAAAATATTTGGTTTCTATTACAGTTCAGTTCTGAGTAACATTGAAGTACAACTTAGTAAATTTTAGAGTTCTGATTCTCATCTAGAATCTAGTGTTCTAAAAATCCTGGGAAGTTAATAACTAAGAATATGTAGAATTCTCAAAGAATGAATGAAAGAGCTTGAGAGATGAGCCACAGCACCATACTGTAAAAAAAGTTAGATCTGTCAACTCTTTTCATGAGAAAAGAATGAAGAGGCTCTCTGTGAGAATGACATTATTTCAGATTCAGTTTTGAAAACTCTCTTCCTCCCTGAAAATTATCCTGAAGCTGAAAGTTAGATAAACTATCACGTTGAGTCCAAGGGCAAATTTTACACTAAATAGGCTAATACTTGTAGTAAATATATTTTGTTAAGCCTGGAGGAATATCAAGAAACCCTAGTGTTTCACAGGACAGCCAACTCAGTGCTGCTTAAATACACAATACTTCCTTAAGCGGTTTTATGATTGTATCATTACAATTTCTTGTGTCTGCTTCCTTTTGTGTGTTTGATAATTGCAAGGGGTAGGTAAATACTAAATTAGGTGAAACCTTTTTTATGATTTGTTAGTATGAAGACTTTAGTACTGATAACTTTACTGTCATCTGTTCTAAACATAATATGGTACAATACTCTGTATAGTGGTCAGGATTTCACCTACAGTGAGGACCATTGATGCAATAGTAAGCTTTGTCCTCAAGCCCTGCTCATCTTAGTTGAGAAAGAAAAACACTATTTTAATCAGATTATGTTGATACTAATGAAAAAAAATCCTGAACTACAGGGGCATTTAAATACCGATGCTAAGACGATACCAGTCTTCCTTTCTTAGAGCAAGTGTAATTGTTGAAAAGGATGCAAGTTATATGCATTAAGGATGGTGGCCTCCTGGTATCTACTCACCAGTATTTAGCATATCAAAGGTTCTCAACAGAAATAAAATCATCTGGAGTTAGTCTTACACAAGTCATGTTAGTAGCTCATCTTCTCGATAAAATCTGACATGGATAAATACTCAGCATTGTGCACTTCACTTTTTTTTTTTTTTAATGGAATATTTGTCTGACATACATTTCCTACCAGAGTGTAACTACGGAAATATGCTATTTCAGAATAAATGGTAGAAGTCTTCAAAAAACCAAACCCCACAATTCCCTGGTGAAAATAATCCATGTCAGTCCTTCAAAACTTTCCTTGCAGGCTTCTTGACTCCACTTTTTTTTTTTGTGTGTGGATTAAACGGACCACTTTTTTTTTCTCTCTCTTCCTCTTACCCTGTAGTTACTGTAATAAAAGCCTTTGTGCATCTAGGTAAGCATAGACTTTGCAAAGCAACTTATATTTTCTTTTGCATCATTTCAATTTTGGATACTCAAATTACTTCCTATTGTAGTACATTTAACACTGAGTGGTAGTCTGGCTTTAGTAGTGAGACACGTTGCATCAAGTTTTGTCATGTGAATAACACTGCAGTTCTCATACTTAAGATTACACATTCATATGGACAGTCAGGCAGTGGGAGATGGGGAGATAGTTTGCAAATGTTTTCCCTAAAATATGGTGGGTTTTTTTTCTCTCTTCCATACCTGCCTGGCCTTATGTTCTCATGAGAGGGCTAGTCCAAGAGTTTGTTTATATATATACTATAATGTGTGTGTGTGTGTAAATACATAATATTAGTACCCATATACATACACATTTTTCCCCCCAATCTCTTTTAAATTTTACATTCTATGTCATGACTTAAGAGACTCAGATTGGTGAGCTTGAGTAGACTTAAAAACACGTTCTGTATTCATTTGGAAGATGAGTATAGAGTGCTATTTTAGTGAACAAACGATACCATCATTCCTACTGTAACTAGGAGAAAGCTGTCTCTACCAGTTGATTAAAACTCCTTATGGTTTTTATTAGTCCCTAAGAAGTAATATGGATCTTCTGCCCTGCCCCGCCCCCCCATTTTATTGATTTAACAGCTCTAAAATTGAAATATCTAATAGTTGCTCTTCAGACCTAAGGCTAGTTCTGGATTGCTTCAGTTGAGAATATAATCAAAACACACACATGCTGCATGCTTCTGCAAAAAGTGGTTGATTAGATTAAGCATGCAAACATGCAATAAACATTAATTTTCAAAGTACAGTGCCAGAACTTTCCAAGTGACTGAGATTTGTTTCACAGTGAAAATACAAACTGTCATTTAATTTTGCTATTTACAGATAAAGACTTTTTGCTGAAAACAAACACTTTTCAAGGGAAGACATTTTTGATTTTTACTGCTGAAAGTATATGTGTGTATTGCAAGTAAATGTTTTAAAAAATTTTATAGAGGAAAGGATTTTTACAGCTTTTTCAACTAAAAATGATAGGACTGTTAAGTGTCAGCTTCAAAGAAGCACAGCTGTAAGCATCAGAAGTACAGCTATATAGGAGAAAATTACAACTTTTCAAAATATTTTTATCTTATACAAAGTTTCACGGACTAAGTTTAACATTTCTTCCATCCCAGGCAGTTTGGATTACTATTTGTAATTATTATGTCAGTGGAAACATCTGATATTTCTTGTTCTGCAAGATGTTATTTTAATACGTTACACAGTCTGTCAAGTTCTGGTTTGTGTTTGATTTAAAGCACGGGTTAGTTACATATCTTCTTTTAAAATGCAGGATTTTCTTAATATTTGTCATATTTTGTATGACTTGAGATATTCCAGATGTAACTACCTACAGCCATCTAAAGAAGTAGTTGTATCACTTCAGTATAATTTTCTGGTGTAGACAAGGCAAGGACTGCAAGTATCTTGCATATATTGTCTTTGAAGACACAAAGTTATCTTTAACTGTTTTTGATGATTCATAGAAATTGTCTGTACCTTTTTGCTCACAAAAATAAGCTTTTAAAGGGAACCGATTGTTGCTATTTAAGCATGAGCCTGACCTGAGAAGCTGAAAGTTAACTATAACAGGACTGGAATAGGTGATTCTACCAGATCCCCAAGATCTCAGAGAATAAACTTAAAATTTCCATTCAAAAAGGCTGAGGAATGTGTTCCCTTGGCTGCTTAAAACTGGGAAAGCCAATATCTTTTAGTAAAAACAAACCCAGCTTTCTGGTGTGTACTGGCAGATGAGTATTTTCTACCATATGTGCAATAGCTTTTTTCTTTGCCTTGTTATTTAGAACGATGAAGCATGAAAATATTTTAAATGTTACATTAAAATCTTACTTTTTAAACTTCCATCACTTTAAAAAACCTTACTCTGAAAAGACTCATAATACCTGATAAATTAGGAACTTAACTGTAGCTATTCTAGTTCCCAAAGAGTAAGATGAATTGATAAAAAAATGTAGCTCAGGATCCAGTTGATTATTTTTCTATGTGTGTGTTAAGATTTAAGGAAGGAGTAGCTCTGATAAGAATTTATTGTCTGCAGATTGAGAATTTGCATAGCGAGACTTCAGTGTTCTTCCTTGCTTAACACAAGGCCTAATGCTCATTGAGAACTATTTTTCATCAAAAGTTGAGGTTCTTCCTGGCTTTATGAATGATCAGGATACTTAGGAAAAAATCTTCTTTCAATTCAATGAAGAGCTGATTTTTTTCCCTGCTCCCCTTTCCCATGCCCGAAATTTCCATGGGAGAAACTTGTCCTGAGATGGGGCATAAAAGTAGAACATATTCCTTTGAAAAGAGAATTTTCATGATTCTTTAATATTTGGAGATACATAGAACAAATTGATGTATAAATGGTATTCACAGGTAAGTAATTTCCCACTTAAGTACAAGTCTAATGGGAATCCCTAGAAGTTTGATTTCAAACTCATTTGATGTTCCAGGTATGTTGCCACTAGAAAAATAAGTGTTATGGTAAATTTAAATGTTCTAAAACAGAAAATATTTTAGTTTATCTCCTTCTGTAATCCAGTGGAAAACATTTAAAATGCCATTTTTACCAGAGAGATGGAGGGTCTCATTTTCAGTTATTTGTTTGTTTTTTTAGCTGTGCTCATACTAGTGCGGTAGAACAGTGTGAGAGTTTTGCTTAATTTTATTGTACAGTCTCTGTCTTTGGAAGCTTTCAAAAAAAAACCTGGATAAACACATGAGCAACCTGGGCTGACCCAAGCGCTTTGAGCAGGAGATTGAACAAGAGACTTCTGAGGTTCCTTCCAACCTGACTTACCCTGTGATCTTACATACTGAATTCCTGTTTTGCAAAAGGGAGGCAAAGGAACAAAAAATCCTCGTGATTTAATTTTTAGTTACCTTCCGCTGTACACCAGCATAAATGACATAAGGAACTGACTTTCAAAAGACTGTATCAGAAATTCATTATTTTTTTAGTTTGTTTTCCAGCTTTTAACATGCCCAAAGAAATGCACACTATCTGTTTGGATTGGAAAGATTTCTTAATGTTTAATGGAACATTTTCCAGAGATGCTAAATGTTTGATTATTCCATAGTGATCATTCCATAGTGGTTAATGCTTTGTTTGACTTAATAATTACTGAAGTTTAAGTAATTCTTAGAGTCCTCCTACAAGCAATGAAAATTTGTTGTAAATAAGATGGAAGATGTGCTAGTATGCTGTCAACGTCTTCAAAACTCTTCTGATTATGTTATAACAGTGAGGTAAAAAGATGTCTATAGATACATATGCAGTTGTTTTATATGCATATGTGTTTTCAGTCAGTCTCTATACAGCCTTTATAATGGTACCCAGTGACACATTTTATGGACTTAGTTTGCTGCTTTCTTGTT
The DNA here is from genome assembly GCA_034008185.1 of Gorsachius magnificus. Lineage (NCBI taxonomy): Eukaryota > Metazoa > Chordata > Aves > Pelecaniformes > Ardeidae > Gorsachius > Gorsachius magnificus. The sequence goes on along the minus strand of CM067087.1, from coordinate 22,944,250 downwards.
TGCTTCAAAATTATGCAGTCCGGAAACATATTGTGCAGGCAGCGTGGTAAAGCTCTAAAGCACGTGTACAATTAAAATAGTTTGCAAATGTTTGCTTTAAAAGAAAAAAGTAATTTAGGTAATTGTTTTACTCTTAAAGCAGCCTCAGTTTGTCCATCTGCTTTGTCGTGCTGTTCTTGAAGGTGCATTTCTCTAGATCATGTTTCTAAGTTCTCCAGGCAGCCATAAGTAGACTTGGTGTGTTTGCAAACGTCGGCTTTTATGCCTAGATGAAATGGGTGTTACAGAATTTTTTTCTTCTTTCAGGCAAAAGCTGGTCTACATAGTGTATTTCATCGTTCATGCCCACACCTATCCCAGGTCTTGACTGACCTTTATGTCTAAAACCAAATTATAAAATTAATTTTCCAAGTTTAAGCATATTAACAGAAGACTGCACAATATTAAATATAATTTTAAGACTGCAATTATCTTAAAAAATAGAAGTTGCTTTGTCTTGAAACATGCTACTTTTCAAGCACTTGAAAAGTCCAAGCCCAATTCATTCTGCTGTTTCTACTACAGATGAGTTTAGAAAGGAATGACACCACACTTCGTATCCGTAGACAAAATGCCCCCTTCTGAATTGTAAGTAGTCAGTAGCAAGGAACAGTTGCACACAGAAAATGCTACCTGGACAGCTATCAAGCATACTTGTAAATACAATAGTACAAGATCTAAAAATTTTTAGCAAGGTATCTCAATTTTCTAAAGGTTGTCTGGGTTTGCAGCTTGGTATGGTGCACTGTGTTACTGCTTGTTGTTTGTGCCTGGTCAAGAAGAATCCTGCCTCATCCTTACATCTGCCTTCTGCTCTTTCTTATTCATGCATAATTTGCAGGCAGAAATAATGTTTTTAAAGTTAGGAAAAGAAGAGGTGTTTTTTCAGGTTTTTTTTGTTTGTTTTTAAAAATGCCACACTAACCTGTCTTAAGGACACGGAAACTTCCTTATTTTAGGTCAGCTGATCAAGTTGGATAATATGATGTCTTTTCCCTACAGATCTTGCTTTATGCTCTTAAATTCTCACAGCAGCGACTCTTTGTTGCTTCCCTAGCAGGAACTCCACCTACTTAAAATGAATGTATAAGGTGTTTTCTCTTTGGCAATGCATATATTCTCAAAATCATTATTGTCTTGGCTAGTTTTCTAAATCTAGTGATTAGGAATATCAATAATGTTGACGAATATGGATTTCTGTGGATCACCGTTGCCCTTTTGAAAGTCCCTGTTTTCCAGAGACTTACAAGTAAGCATGCGTTATTAAGACTAGGAACATAAAAAGCTAAATTCACTCAGACAATTATTTTATTACGTTAAATTGACTTATACTCTGCAGTTGTATTCTGGAGATCTTTGGGCAAAGGTAGGTTCTCTCACACTATCCCCAGCTTATCAGGAATATCCTTTGCTTCCAAAGGAATGGAGAAAAAAAATTATCATTCCGATCACCTACATAAGCACGTTAGATTTGTAATTTCTGTAGTATGCATTGCACTTGCTGACAATTTCAAACAGAAAAATGCAATCAGAATTTTTAATGCTAGTGTTAAACTTGAGAATTTGTGTGCTCACATTATAAAACTGGAATGGTAGAGGCTTTAAATAGCAGGTGCTGTCTTGGCAGCCATTTTTGTAGAGATATAACTGCTGCTTCCTGTCTGAAAAAAAAATCCTGCTTGCTCAAAGGCTTCTTCACATGCTGCGTGCTTCTCTCCCAGTTTGCGATTTTCTTTTCCCTGCATCACGGAATTCTTCAAGGAATATACGGTCTTTCTCCCTAAGAGCACTTTATTATGTACATTTCAGTCTACAGTTTCACCATGAGGATGTCTGTTCTAGTAAGTCTGGATGGAAATACTGGCAGTTAAGTCTGCGTGTGTGGTACACAATGGTTGAAGTTGCATTAGTTTCTGCAGAACTCTGTCCTATCAGGTATCCTCGCTGCAGTATGTAGCAAGCCATAGCACTTTACTGAAATTCACAGAAGATTCCAAATAATGGTGTTTTATTCTACAGAACTTTACTAGACATACCAGAAGTTATTTTTAACCCATTGCAAAATATTTAACTGAGCAAATCAGTAACTTTTGTTCAACTAGAATGTTGGTATTTGAGAAAGTTTTTTAACTTTTTTGCAAGATGTCAAAATGCAAGTAAGGAATAGGCATGAGACAGGTTTTCTTGACAAATACTTAGAAGGATTTGTTAGAGCAGCAATTATCACAAGTATCTAACAAACATAGTTTAGTCGTGATATTTGAAAATTAACAATTTGGGGGATTTTAATTAGAATGTGATTTGAGTTTTAATTTGAAGTGCCATACTAAAAATCTTAGAAATTAAAGTTGCATTTACTAGACATGAAGAGTTTCAGCATATTTTTACTGATGTGTCTGCTCTTTGCCATCCTCGCACAGAAAGGAGGACTCAATCTTAGGAGTGAAAAGTGAATTAATTTTTCAGTTTATTACAGTCCACGGCTCTTTGATGCCAGTTGCTGTGAATTGGTCATCTGCATGGTAGCAACCATTAACCCTGCTGATTCAGGTAACAAGTTCTACTGACCAGATGTCATGTGATAATTCTGGTTCCAATCAGTCTGAATAAATTATCTGATAGTGAAAGGTGGTAAATTGCACTAATCTTCTAGAAAATCTATCCCCCACAAAAAAAAGTTTCTCTTCATTCACTCAGTAGTAGAAGAGACTACTCATAAAACTGTATGATTGATAGATAAATCAGGCTTTTATTTAAAAATCACTATAACTTCTGTAAAAGTTTACTTGTTTGTACACAGTCGCAGGAGTAGCGGGTCTTGCTGCTTATTTTGCCATAGAATGTATCTGTCATGCATAGTGCATCTCACTGTAGACATCATGTAAAAGAACTTAAAACCCCTAGTGTTTTCTGTGCAAGATACAAAGGCACAACCAGCCTCATTGATGTGCCGTCTTGAGGAGGTTAGGATGCTACTGATGGAGTACAAATGATTAATGCCCATTCTCCAGTAGATGAAGAATCTGTTATTCTTAAAGCCAGGTGTTTCTCAGCCTGCCGTACCTTTTTCTCCAATGTAGTCCTTGTGTCGCAGTTGATCACATTCATGACACGTTGACGCTTGTAAAACTGCATCTTCTAGCGCCAGATAATTCACAAGGGAATATGTATTCCAAAAACAGAGACTAGTCTAATGAAGGTGTATTCTGTGTACTAAAGCAATAACTGTATTTTAACTTGCACTGAAAATAAACTGTTGACATGGGATTATACCTGTTAAAGCTTCCTTTTTTTTGTTAACTTTTTAAGGTTAAAAATGCACTTTGCTCTGAAATACAGGGTTGCTGTATTAACAAAAATATTAAAAATCAAAATGTAAATTTGGCAGAACTGTTATCTTGCATCATTTTGCCATCATACATATTTTTGTTTTTTCAGTTTCCTCAGTGGTTACTTTAGTAGCACTGGCATGCTCTTACATAGCCTTTTCTGAACAGAAATGATGTCATCTTCTTTCATGGAAGTCATCTTTTTTTGGTCTCTGCTTCTGTTAGTATTTGAATGAGCCTACATATGGGGATTTATCTGTGCAAGTGAAGAGGAGACTTTACTACCTCTCCCACAGTCACTGACTCAATTTATCAGTAATTTTATTTTACAGATGATTTCTAAAGTCCAACTTCCTAGAAGAGAAATACTGCGATTTTCCATTCCTTAGCTTAGCTATTTCCACACAGCACAGACAGCACTGTAGAAGGTATTTTATTTTAAGAGCATGGCTCAGTTCCACTCAAGGATGAGGATAGCAACCTTTTACTGATGATGACTTTTTCCCTCACTGTTTATGTGCCTAACCTACTTGCTTTGTTCTTCCTGTTATTTTGCGAACATATGCCTTTTTTCCAAAAGCACTGCTTTTTAGTTTGTCTCATATCTCTGTACTCTCATGTATGGACCCAGTTCATTGTTATCACATGGACTGGCTTCTACATTTCTGAGACTGGAAAGATATTTTATATTTCCTTTCTTTTGGTGTGTGCAAGATTTAAAACTTTAAGAGCTGCTAGAGAGAGCATTGAGAGAAATCTAAAGAGTCCTTAGGAAAGAGCTTTTCTGAATCACATCTGCCCAGTAAACACTTGGGGTTTTTTGCCTTTTACTTTAAATTGATTATCTAGTTGGCATTTTCTTTTGGTGGCTTGAGTCCCCCTTTTTTACACATCTGCAGATGATTTGCATGATTGGAGTTTAGCATGTATCTTTTGTGGTGGTGTTTTCATATAGCAAATGCTCCAAAACCCAGGGAAAAAAAAAAGTGCCATAGATAACTTTATACTTTCAACTTATTTCCAGAATAGTAATAATTACAATTTCTAGTATTAATATTACTGCTTCTATGCCAGTCTTGTAACAAAGAAGACTTGAGTTAAAATACTGTAGGGAAGATCATTGTTTCAGAAAAAATTTAAAGTTTCTCTCAGCATTGCTGAGGAGATGACCTGAATTGTTTTTCTGCTTTGGCTGCGCTTATGAATAGACGGACGTTCTCTATCTCGGATTCTTTTGTCCGTGTCATTTGGCTATTTATGTATTTTCTAGAATTTTGTATAAACTTTTTAAAAGTTTTTTTTAAAGCTTTATTGTAATATTCAGAAAGTATTTCAGAGTAACTTTTTTTCCTTGGGAGTGTAAGGTTTTTGACTAACAAAGTTGCTGTTTATTCTTTAATTGGAAAATTGGACAATGTTTCTGCTGCTAACACGGAGGGGTATGCAATGACATCCAGAAGTTATTTGCTCTGGGTTTAGATATGGCAATTGAATTAAAGATTTTTCTGCTTTTTGGGAGAAAATTTTCCTGTTCTAATCAAGGTTGGTTTTTTTTTCCCATTAAAGTTCCATGTAATTAATGAGAACATACACTGCAGTTACAATTGCAGTACGCTCTTAGGATACTTTCCTGCAACCCTCTGCATCATTCCTTTATGCTCATTTTGGAAATTTGTAACATGCTACTGAGTGTGTGTACCTGTAGATTCCAATACAAATTCAGTCATAGACTGCATCACAGAGGGAAACATCACACTTAAATGCCAGTACACTATTCATATCTTGTCTGATGTTTTTATTCCTTTGAAGTCAGTGGTGAAAAAATCTGAAGCACAGGGTTCAAAGAAGTAGTCAATCTATCTGTAATATAGTGTGGTGGCGTCTGTTTAATTCTTGTATCCTCTATTCTGATCTTGAAAGAACAGTCCCTTTGTATGTTGTCATAGGAAACCTATTTCACACCTATTTTTTTACATGAAGAAGAAACAGAACTTTTTTTCCCCCCATACTTTAAATCAAATACCACTGTTTTGTTCACATTTACTTGTGGCATTAGTATATGCATCCAAGAACAGCATTTTCCACAAATTGTTACCAGCACTTTTTGTTTGGAACCCCACTTAAACTGGTGATGGGCCCTTTTGCCTTTCATCTTCTCCTAATTCTTTTACATGTTCTCCTATTTTTTTCCTTAGTTTTAAGTTATTTAACTCTTTGGATTGTTTTATCCCATTTCTTCCTGTTGACATCTCTCCTTTTCTTTGTTAGGTTTTATTGCACAAAATCCCTGGTAAGTTTTCAACACCATCTTTTTCCCTGTCTCTGTTCGATCATATGTGAAGAGCTTTACTATTTGATCCATTCATGTGCTTGTGGAACATAAAATGATACATGAGGATGCATGGTGTTTTGGAGAACTTCATAGATATTTATGCAGCCATACTCTACAAAACAGTTGCTTAATAGGGGACCTATTTTTAGAATTGAAACAGAAATACGAAGTATTTGGGTTCCTCTACTTAAATAGGCACTTCAGTATTATCTTTAAATCTGAAAGAGGAAAAGATTTTCTTAAATTTCAAATGAATAGGTGGCAGGAAAGAGGACTGAGTCCACAGATGTGGTGGTGGTGATACAGGAAAACAAGAGGAAATAAGAGCACTGATGGTGCATAAATTTGAAGACAGACTGATAAAACGTTCTTTGTTTATGTCTCTTGCCTGAGCTCAGCTTTTCTTTGCTGCTTAATTGAAATTTCAATGGAAGGTATTATTTCTATTATATGTTTCTGTAACACTACTCAATTTTTTTTGTCCTGCATTTTAATTAATTTTTGACTGATTTTTTTTTAAATTTTGCTGTGTTTCTTTTCATTAGCTCAGAGATCACCACTAGATTAGACAAGTTTGTAAGTCACCCTATGATATTACATGCTGGGTATTTTTTCTGATTTAGTTCATGGTACTCTGCTCATTGTGTGTGTTTCTGTCTGTCATAATTTACAGCCCTTTCATATTTCGGTTGCTTGAAAATTGGTCCCTTGTGCTTGAGATGAAAATTCTCCAATCTTTACAGCTTCACCTCTGTACAGAAAGAGTAGTGCTTTGTAGCTAGGCCAGTGTTACATGCTCTGCTTTCTGCCACCAGTTTCCTTCAGTAGACCTGCTGCTTCCTACTTTGCTCTATCTTGGTGGTTTTGTAAAACGCAATGAGCAAGTTAAATGGCCTCTATCTGCATATCCCTTCTGGGATCTCTCATACTTGCTAATTGTCTGGATTATTGACTGACACAAATCTTTTCCTAGAGCCTGTACAAAGTTTGATAATCTGTCGTCCCCCTGCCCCACCTCTGGGCCAACTGCTGTTCAATTACTACTGAGAGCAGGTGCTCATGCAGTATTTGCCCTAGAACCAAAGAAGATAGTTTTCCTAACTTCTGTGTACCTAGACTCATTATTTCTTTGCTTAAAATGATAATGGACTCATGGGATGTTCTGTATTGCTGAACTGGCTATCAAAAGGTGCTTGCTTGGGTTTTTTGGATGGCAAGAAGGAAAACGGTTTTCCTGCAAACTTGCTGCCCCTTAAAGTGAGAAGCTGGCTGGAGAAGTGTTGTTCTTCTGTGACTGGCCAGATGAACATGGCTGTCTTTAAAATAATTTACTTGTCTGGTAGAGGAGAGCATTGGTGGTACCTCTCCTCTCAATGGGATATAAAAAAGTAGGATGCTGCCCTGTAGTCTTAACCATAAAAACACTTTGAAACCTATTCTTCCAGTGAAGGAAGATGAAGTCGACTGGAGGACTTTGGTAGTCCTTCTGTGTTGGGTGTTTTTATTAAAAGGATCTGGGTTCACTTGGGAGTAGGGGTATATCAAGTTACATAGAAGAATTCTTGTCACTTCTTTTGCTAGGATCCACCAAATTTTTTCTTACGTTTTAGCAGCTTGCTGAGAGCGTTGTCTGCTTTTGTGGCCAGACAGTGATTTGAAACTCGGAATTAACCTCTAAACTAGGTAGTTGGACTATGCTTTTCTCTTACAACAGCCGTAATCGCTAGTGGAACCTTAATGAACATTCAGCAGGATGTTAAAGGAAATAAGTACTGAAAATTATTAGTGATGGTTACTCTTAGCTTTTCTGGAAGTATTTGTTCTCTTCCCTGAGTTGGGAACTAAGTATTCTGACTCTACCGCTTACAACCTTGACTGAAATTATGATCAGAGCACAGAGCTTGAGGCAAACTGGTACTAAGTTCTGCAGCGTGTCCCCTGATTGCCTTCCTTTTCCCTTCTTTCACTGAATTGCCATGCTGAATTTTAGGATGCGCTGAAGTTTCTTTATTAGCTTCAACTTTTAATTTAAAAATTAGTCTACATCAATACTGTGGTTTTGACATTCCTTCTTTCCATTACTTATTGTAGCATTTGGTAAAAATATCAAACTTTGTCTGGCTTTGCTTAGTGGTGTTTCACACAGGTGTAACAGGCAAAGGCTTGACAAAAGTCTGCGGGTGGAAAGGCTGGGGATTTTGACACCTTGATGGCAGCAAGTGAACACAACAGTCAACATTTTCAATAATTAGTAACTAAAACTAGTTTCTTAAGTATGTGTTTAAAAAACCTCACTGAAGCTATTCTAGGATCAGTTCATCTTAAAATTCCATCACTTACTAGAAGCTTAGCTTAAGGCAAGTTTTTGACACATGCCGCTCTTTGTTCTTGATTCATAAAATTTAAGTGTACGTTCAGACTGAGCAGTAGTTAAATAGTTACTTTTGAGATATGCTGTCATTGTGAGGCGTCAAATTATTTGACACTCTAGTCAGATTCATCTTTTTTTTTTAAAAAAAGCTGATGGTACAGGCTATGAGCAGACTCCAACAACACTTGTTCAGTTCATATTTGGAGGACTTGACTGGGAACATTTTAATTTGAAAGCTCACACTTTTCAGGGATATTTTTTGTTTTGTTTTTACAAAAAAACATGCTGCCCAGCAAACTTGATTCTGTACCCAGATGCAAAGCCACAAATCTATGGGAACTGCAGACCAATGATTGATAAAATCATTGCATTTCTCATCTTTTAAGTTCACACTTTTTCTTCCCTTGAAGTGGTGTTCTATTCCTGGACACAGCTATACTCTCCCCTTTTCTATACAGCATTATGTATTAACTGCCATGCTGCATTAGACTGGAGATCAGTCTTGTCTGATGGCCTAAGACAGTAAACACTCATTAGAGACAGTGCAAACTCTTTCAGATCCAGTAACTAGTACCAGATACTTGAAAGGAAGGTGCCAGAAAACAAGCAATAGAAAACTGTGGGACAGTTTCTCTCTGAGGGAGTGGTTTTTTGGCTCCTGTCAGCTGTCTATGTTATGAAGCATGAGAATTTTTCTTACAATTGCTGTTCATTTTTTAATGTTTCAATGTTCAATTTTTAATATCATTAAATGTAAATACCATTGTAAATAAATACTTTCTGTTAATGAAAAGCAAGTGTGTTGCTGCTTTCAAAGTAGGCTGGCTAGTTTTTGAAAAGAACATCGAGTCCCAGCTACTTTACAGATAAAGGAACCAGCAAAAAAAAGCATGTGGTTCTACCTTTTGCAATTTAAAAAAGCCCTCTTAATTCTCTGATGAATACCTGCAAAGGAATTATAAGTAATATGCCAAGAGAATTTTAATAGATAACTGTGCCTAAGTGCAAAGTAGAATCCAGTCTGATTTGCATAAATAATTTAACTCTTAACTGTAATGAAAACCTGCCTTTGTTATTGAATTCAGCTGCCATTACTGCTAAGAACTAGCACATATATATTGAGTAAGAAGGTGTTGGACAACTTTAATGTGGTGTATCTTCCCCTTTTACACTTTCTGCCCTATTTTTCCTGTCATTTCTCTTGAGCTAGCTCTGAGCTTCCTGATGGCTTTCTGTTTAAGATTAGTAATGACTTCCTAATTAGAAATAATGACTACTGTATTGCAATAAGCATTATGCTGCATTTTAAAGCATCATCACATAGGTAAGCTCTCTGTCAGAGATGCATTTCATGTTACACATAGTTTTTTTTGATTAAGCGCATAAAGTGGTGCCAAGTTCAAAAATCTGGACACCGATTAAGCACAATTAGTGAAAAATTTTTAATATTTTTACATACTAAAATAACTTTCTGTTGATAATTCTCTCTGATCAATCTAGGTATGACTTAACTATGTCTTATGATTAGAAATTGTGAAACATGCATACTTAATAGATTTTTGTATAGTTCTCCCTTCTAAGAGAATGTTAAACAGCTCTTCACACGTTATAGATGCTGGTGCCATTGCTGTGCTGGTGCACAATCTGCTGTCAAACTTCTTTTGTCTTTATACAGGAAATAACCTGATTGTGTGTAGGTAGTGATAACGCTCAAGAATAAATTCAGGAGTTAGGAAAAAGCAAATATGTCTAAAAGGAAAGGTATCTGTACAGTGTTTGTAGACTCTAGCAGGAACATATTCAATGATTTAAAAAAAACCCCAAACCTGACACCTCAAATCTAAAACAGTAGACACTTTCATTTGTGTAATTTTTGTTTCTGTTCAAAGCAATGCATTTCAGCTTTGGAAGTTGCTCAGCATTCTACCTTCAATTCACTGAAGAGTTTAAACATGAATTTTATAACATGTGGGTAGTCACGTTAGTTAAAGACTGAAGCCTGCATGACCCAGTTCCCACATACACTGGGACCCAGATGGATTTCTTCCCCTCACTATAAACCCTTATAGAAGACTGTGTCACTGAATTTAAACAAATGTAAATGATTCAGATCACTACATGCCATTACTGGTAATTCCATGTAATATAACAAGACTTTTTTTCATGATTCTTTGGAGTGCATTTGCCATTATGCAAGCTGTGCAAACATGCACCTAGCATTATTTTTAAACTTTTTTTTGCTGGTGTTTTAGGATTTTGTAGAATTCAAAATATTCACTGAGTAGTGTAAGTTCGGTTGGGATTAGCACATACAAATTCTAAACTCACTTATGGAAGCACATTTTGGGGGCTGATTTTTTGGCAAACTCATTTCTTTAACCACATCTGTTTCATTAGTGTTTACTGATTATTTTTTTTATTATTATTTTTTTTAGCCTTCAGATTTCACAGATTATAAAAACAAATTGTCCTGTTATAAGAGCTTTTGTCTGGGAAGAAAAATGAGTATGATTATAGAACTGTAAAAAGAAAGGGGGGGGGGATTTGTAAACAAAGCTTAATTATGTCCCATTCTGCTGCTGGTTTAGAGGAATGCTGATGATCTAGGAGACATTCTCTGTAGGTACATTAAAATTCTAGCAGTTTCCGTAGATACCACATTTAATAAACTAGCAGAGAGCTAGAAAAGGACTGTGAGCAAATAAAGGAAAATAAAATTTGAGTTTATCAGAAGGTATGGTGGGAGGCATTGTTCTTAATCCACTGAAGACTAAAAGGAGCTTTTCCCTTAATTTCTTATTCACCAACCTCCCACATTATGCCAAAAAGAAAAAGCATACGGTGTATCTGTAGACAGAGGGTTTCTGTGGTATTCATTCTTGGAGTGGAGAACAGGAAGTGAAAGAGCTCCTAGGACACCTTTCAAGAGCAGTATACTTCCCATAATGTGATAGGGCAAAGAACAATAAATTACTGGAATTAAAATATATTCTTAACCTTTATGGTTAACCTGACTGATATTATCAAAACAGACCAGTACCTAGGCTCTTGTAGGTATGAGGTATTCAGTTCCTAAGTGAGCTTTACATAGAAGCAGGGAATTGCTAGGGGAATGGGTAACTGTCAGATAACATTTTAAAAGCCTTCCATAAAAATGGAACAGGCAGAATAATCAAATTTTCCTAATAGGCTGGAAGCAACTAATAAAGGCTAAGGGAATTATTATGTAGAAAACTTAGAATATCTTTCTGCTAACATGGTGTTTTTCCATTATCTTTGACTTGCAGGTCCTTCTTTTTTTTTTCCTTTTTCCCCATTTTTGGGGGTGGAGAAACCTTAGCTTGAATGGTAGTAAGACCTGATGCCTTTTTGCAGATCCCTTGGGAATAGTCCCCTAGAAAGGGCCTGCTCTTCTGAGAGGTGTTCTGTTACTTTGGGGATACAGATTATGGGAAGGTGGATGTTACTGTGTGGTGATGAAAAGGCTTCGAGTCTGACCAATTCAAGTAGAGGATAAACAGCTCTACTCTGTATTTAAAAGAGAAGCATAAGAGAACCATGTGTCTTTAAAAAAAATTCCAAGCAAATAGAATTATCTCTAAATGAGAAACAGTCAGGATTGTTGCAGTTAAATGATCATATTCCTTTAAAATATGTATGGTTACAAATATCCGTTTTCTTTGGAATGTGGATGTTAAAAAAGTACAAGAAGATGCCTTAAGAGTGTCATCTTGCTATGTGTATATACATCCAAATAATTGCTGAGAAGGATCTAGAAATCCTAGTATCATCTATGAAATCTTCTTTCCGATTTATGTGCCTTCAGAATGGGGCTCATTCCTAGGGGAAAGGATATAATAGAAAAAAATTTAGCTGCATCAATAAACCTGCTATATCTGTAATTGGTAGTTTATACACAGTTGCATTATAAAGTAGATAGATATGTTATAGACTGTAATAAAAAGGCAATGATCCAAAACAACTCTTCACACCATGTATTGCATTCACTAAGTCTTAATTATTGTGTACTTTCCCAGACTTGTGACATGCTGGATTTGATCAAACACTATTACACATAATTTTATTATAGCTTGTTATGCTTTTCACCAGCCAGTATTTCTGTTCAGTGTCTTTTAAAGACCGACCCTTCTAACAAGTTGGCTAGAAGCTTTTACAATCAGTACTTTAATTAATGGGGTTGTGACTATAGTCACTCAGTTCAAAAAATCATTACACATATGAAAAGTATTATTAGAGAAATACTTTTGTATCTGAATGTTTTAAAGAATCTCTATATGCTTGTTTTTAATTTATTTTTTCTGCAGATTTTTTTAAAAAAGATTAGAAGAAGTTGTAGTAAGTAAAACTGACAAGCATTAGGTGCTTAGGGGGCAGAAAAGGGTGCAAGCGTTTTTCAGAGAGGAATTCCCATCCTGGCTCTCCTTGGTCACAGACACTTACGTGTGACTGTTGAAGCTACTGAGCAAGAGCTGTTCAGAGTCAGCAAATAAGAAATGTAAACTACAGTGATTTGCATGAATTAAGGTTTTCTGAGTGTGGTGCTTGGTGACAGGGGTTCTGTACCAGAGGAGAGTCCGATTCCTGGATCTTAGCCTAGAACTGAGAACTAAGAACAACTATGAAATAAGATCTGCCAGGCTCCTTTTTCTCTGGAGTTTTATTTTAAATGCATTTTCTGCATCATCTGTCTCATTACAGATAGTACTATGTACATCTATCGGCAGAAAGAAGAAAAAGCAATATACAGTGTCAGTTGCTCCAGTTAAAAAAAAAAAAAGGAAAAAAATACATTTAAAAAGATTGTATTAAATGATGCTGTTCAGTTATCTTGGTTATCTCATGTAATTCTTCTGAGTTAGTTCATCCTTTGGGAACAGTTTATTTAAATCATATTTGTTGTAGGAAATAATTTATTTTCTCTCAAGAAAGCTTTGTTGCATTAGGAATCTATAGCTAAGCATATATGATGATCCCATTTAGTGCAGAACTTTGTCTAAGAGATGTCTCTTGAGGGCAGGATAGATCATTTTGATTAGGTTACAAAGGAGAGTCCCAGTTTTCCCCCACTATTGCACATTGGTTGAAAGATTGCTCTCTGCAGGAAATGCCAGTTACCTATCTTTATAATGGTTATGTTTTTAAATATAGTAAGTTTCTTCTGATCCCTGTGGTCAATTTTAATGTGCTGATGATGGTCAGAAGCCTGCTGATAAGTACCTAATGATGGATCTGCTCTGGTTACAAGTTCTGAGTGTCCTGGCATCTTTTACTACCTTTCAGCTTTGTGGTCTGGGGCTAGTGGGCAGTGACTATCAAACCTGGCTTCTGAGAGGCCGGTCAGTCTGGTGCTGTCTCATCACTGTGCTCCCTTTTGAAGGCTTTTAGAGAATGGGTGCTTTGGTTGCTCTGTTCAAGAGTGTGGCTCTGACCTTGAACAGGATTGCCCCCTCTGAGCCTTTTTTTTTAACTCGGTACATACTTGGGCTGGTTTAACTCAGGTTAGGTCTCAAAAGAAAAGCCTAAACTGGGCCTTGCACAGGATGCGCTGTCATCCAGAGCTGGCCTTTCATCAGCATAACTAGTTTTCTGGATGCAATCTTACCGACTAAATAGAGTAGCCCTTTGTCTCTCAGCACTTTTTCATTACTGATTGTCTTTATTTCAGTTGCAGCAAGGCCAACGTAATTCCAGTCCGTGCGGGTAGGGTTTTTTTATGGCTTTACTGGGCTTTGGTTTTTTCATATTTATGACAGCGTTCAAATATTCTAGTCTAAACACGTTTTCATACAGTTCAACCAGTTATTCACTGTAATGGGATGTTTCTCTATAAGGGCCTATTGTTGTCCTTGAATTAAAATCCCCTGTCTTTCCCTTGGGGCTGTAAGAACCTACAAAATATCATCAGCCAAAAACCTGCAAGCATGAATTGCCTTCCTCTGTGGAGGAAGAGCGCTTTCTCTCTTACTACTGGCCAAATAAACACTCGGAAGCCAGGTTTGCTCAGCGTTCAGCTTCACGTTTTTATGGAGGGAGAGTGATTAAGTCAGAGCAAATCCAGACAGGCCTGTGCCTTTCATTTCTTTCTACATCAGAAGAGCCCAACGGAAGGGAAACAAGACATCTCACTGTGCCTCTCTGTTGGTAGGACAGACCACCAGAGCGCTCGCTTGTGAGCACATTTATAGTCTTTGCAACCTGAGGATCCTGCTCTTCCCTGAGACCCCACATTTTCCAAGGGCAATTCTGCCTGCTATGGCTGGTTCCATCATCCACATTGTCAATCCATCCTTAAAGTTGTTCCTTACTTACTGAAGCTGTATTCATTTCTTCTTGGGTCAAGAATCTCTTCCCTGTCTGTCCTTTCTTCAGGAGAGGAGGAAAGTTGCATTCATTTGATGGAGAGAGTGCTTTGATTTGCTTCTATTTTAAGATAGAAGTATATTGCTTATTCTAATTTGATTTTTCTGTGTCCTCAGGAAAATTTCAACCAATACTAATTTTTAATGTCCTGTTGAATTAAGACAGCTTGTGCTGCTTGAAGTTACGTATTCCACCATGTAGCAAAACAGTACTTGTGGGAGCTGCCTGACTTTGATGGGAACCCTTTGTCTTTCACGGAACATGCTACCATTCTTCCATACCATTTTATAACTTCAGTGTCTTTATGTTGCAGACAGACCTTCCTTTCTTATCATGCTTTTTTCTTTATTTACTGCATGCTGCCTCATTTTCTGGCATGGACTTTTACTGTTGGCTTTCCCTTGAAGTGGGCTGGCATGGAGGGAGATTAGAGAAAGAAATTACCGATGGTTATTTCTTCTCTAAATGCCTGTAGTTCAGCTCAGAAACCTCATTTCATTGTGTGGCAGGAATAGGCATTTCCTCTTGACAGATTTTGGATCATCTGAGCAGCACTGATTCTCTGTCTAGGTCGGTCATTCTGTTTAAAATCAAATGATATCATGAGGGTTTTTGTCTCCTAACTCTTTAGCATTAAAAAAAGCCTGAATCCCTCTGACCTGATAAGAGGTTACATTTCATAAGATTTCTTTTCATCATATGCTAATGTAGTTTTCAGATCCATTATTTAACTTCTTTGCTTATTTTCTGACAGGCAAAAGGGTAGTACAGATAGGATAGGAACAAATACATATTTGCCTTTCATTTCTACAATATTTCGTAGAAAGTGAAGTTGTCACAGTGTTATTTTCCCTTACCACCTTCATACAAACACTTCATCAGAATGTTATATTTAAAACGCTGTGTAACAGGATAGGGCCAAAGCTTAAAGAAAAGTACCGGTTTGAGCAGAAACTTCTTAGAGAATTTCTGTGTTGAAGTGAGCTTGGTTTGAGGGCATAATCTGGGCAGAAGATGCCCCCAGTGATTAGTAGAAAGGAATGCAACCTAAATAACTCGGACAAGTTTTTATTTAGTTTGATTTTATGTTTTGTGACCTGTGCTCTGTGATGTTTTTCATTTAGTTTTACATTACAGTTATAAGGTGTGCACCCTTTTAATTTTTCAGTGTCTTTTCAGTGTCTGGGAAATCTCAAAATGAACAATCTTTATCTTCTTAACAGGACACGGAGCAGATGTGAAATGTGTTGACTGGCATCCAACAAAGGGATTAGTTGTATCAGGAAGTAAAGACAGCCAACAGCCCATCAAGTTCTGGGATCCGAAGACTGGCCAGAGCCTTGCCACACTGTAAGTTCTTGCCCACAGACTTTGATTGCTAACTTCAAAAAATAATTTGTTTTTAATTCCCTTCTTAGCTTTTTGGCTTACATAATTTCAGCCATACACAATTGCTTCATATATAAAACTACTGCTTTAGCTGTGCCAGAAATCCAGAGGCTAGATGAAGGCAGGTCTATACTTGGAAAATTGTGACTGTAATATTCCTTATTTAAATTTACTTTGTCCTTCTCCGTAGACCTCCTAGTCACACAGTTCTCATTTGGAAAACGGAATTGAGATATGAAAACACAAATGAGATGTTTCATCTGGCTGATGAAAAATTTCTTATTCTGCAGTAGAAATGTGCACAGTAACTGAATACTCTCTCAGTGAGCACTGCCAGTTGCTCTGAAATACAAAAGAACCAGGGTTAAGACAAAGGGCCTTTGCACAGAAAGCCACAGAATTCTAGTTTAGTAGCCTGAGCTACTTTTTACTGACCTGAATATTTGGGACCGGTAAATTACCACGTTTTTATTTGTTTCTGAGAAATCAGTATCTAGACGAACAGTGTGTCTTTTTCTGCTTGCAGACATGCTCATAAAAACACAGTGATGGAAGTGAAACTGAATCTGAATGGCAACTGGCTGCTAACAGCTTCTCGTGACCATCTCTGTAAGCTCTTTGACATTCGTAATCTGAAGGAAGAACTTCAGGTCTTCAGGGGTCACAAGAAGGAGGCCACAGGTCAGAATTTGTTATATTACATGGATTTTTATTAATGTTTGGATTAAAAATTGAAGTTTTTTGAGATTCTAATTTCCATTCATTAGAAATCCTAGTGTTGTACTTGCTGATTGTGGCTTACTTTGTATTTCAGCTGTGGCCTGGCATCCTGTTCATGAAGGACTGTTCGCCAGCGGAGGATCTGATGGCTCTTTGTTGTTCTGGCATGTTGGGTATGTGGCATTTTCATCAGCACATTGAAAAGATGTTGGTCAGATGTGCAAGCTACTATACTAAACATAAAAATACACTTTTCACCTTTGAATCAGTATTTAACATGCATGTTTATGGTATAGTTTTTCTCTGTACCTGAGGAAGTTTGTGAATATGCGTCATTTATGAAGTTGTTTTCCTGTGCAGATGCATTTTAAAGGATATGATTGCTTGCACAGAAAAGAGTCTTTTGTTGGGTGGGTGATGAATGGTTGAAACTCCTAGTTTCTTAGAGCTTGTTCTGAGATGTTGTAATTATTTTGTTTCTAAGTGTACAGGTAAAAATCCCTACATTACCGAATTCCCTATTAAGAACAACTGGGAATGATCAATTCACCCAACAGAAAAATAACAGAGGCTTAACTTTAGCAAACTGTGGGATAGAGGAAGAGGAACAACTGAATAGCAAAAGTTTTGTGTTTTATCTGTAGCAGATATTCACCTGTGTGATGACTGGGGTTTGTTTTGTTTTCTTTTCTTTTTTGATGCATCAGGGTTGAGAAGGAGGTTGGTGGAATGGAAATGGCCCATGAGGGAATGATCTGGAGTCTGGCGTGGCATCCTCTTGGGCACATTCTCTGTTCAGGCTCAAATGATCACACCAGGTATATTCATGTATTTAAAGAAAAGATCTAAGGGAATGTATGTACGTTTAGAAACTAGAAAGGTCCGTGGCATCAGTGAACAAAGAATAGATTGGGATGATTCTGATACACAACCAATGAGCAAAGCAGAGACAAACTTATCTAAATGGGAAGGCACTGGCATTTTACATTAAAAGGTAGAGTCTAACCTATTGTCCTTCATCTAAGGAAGTCTTAAAAAATACTAGGATTTTTGGTTTGTGTGAGCTTTGAAATCTCCTGAAGAAATTTTTTAAAAAGAATTGCTGAAGAAATATTCTTATCTCCGCAGCATTTTTTTCCACAAATCATTTGCTGGTCATGTCTGTCTTTTCACATTGCAAACATGTTTGGAGGCATATAAGTTGTGCTTTAAGGTTGAATGCGCTGTAAACATGGAGCATTTTATAAGGGGAGTAAATTTTTTTGTGTGGATGAGTGTATTGACAAGCATAGTGGTATATGAAGAATATGTTTGAATTGAGCAGGAAGTTTTTGGAATGGACTAGAAATGCATCTGTCTGTTCAGGATCTGATGTCGATGCCTTGTATTTACACCCCTTACGCTTTGAAGTATCTTCTGAATTGTAACTATGTAATTCAATTTGATAATTGTTGGGGTTTTATTTTTGGTTTGAACCTCACATCTAGTGTTCAGATCTAGCGCTGAACTTCATTTACAAAGAGTTGAATCCTTATATAATCAAGATAGCATACTAAAAACTAAAGAACTAATTAGATTACAAGTAGTTAATACTCTTGACCCTTTATTGAGATCACATAACTTCCTTTTCACAGCAAGTTTTGGACTAGAAATCGGCCTGGAGATAAAATGCGAGATCGTTACAACTTGAATCTGCTACCTGGGATGTCAGAGGATGGTGTGGAATATGGTAAGGCATTTTCCCTCAAAAAGGAAGGAGGAGGATTGGGGTCAGGAACAAGCCTGGGTCGTTAGCTGACACTAGAGTGCAGCTTCTGGGTAAGACAATGAAACAGTATAACAGCACTGGTGACTACCTAGACATAGGTATTTTTTTACAATGATGATTTTACTCTCCGTGTTATCAGCAATCACTATTCCAACAACGAGTTTTCTTTTGTTTCCGCAGCTCCAGGAGGTAAGACCTGATCTGTCAATCACAGGAAGGAGGTTTGGCCTTCCCTCTGGCAATATCTCCAGTTTACTTCCTGAGAACTTCATGTCACTTCAAGACTTCCTGCAGTCCTGAACTACATCAGGAAAATCTTTCAAATTATTGAACTTGACTAAAATCTTAAAACCTTACCCCCTATTAAGGATTTATCTTGGTAATTTTAGGCTGCTCAGGGTTCCCCAGCTCTATGGTGTGCCTCAGCAACCTTTTCATCTTGGGGTTGCATGCTGTTTCTTCAGATTTTTGAGTATTTGCTCTTTGGTTTGGGAATGTTAATTAAAATGCAACACTTTTAATCCAATTTAAGTTTTAAAATACATAGGTAACAAAAATGGGGATGGGTTATTATTTCATTTTCTGAGCTTCTACCCTAAATGTAACTTTCCTGAAAGGGTGTGGTTTCTGACCTTTTGGGGTGTATTTATGAATCTGAATTTGCAGTTCTTCTAGTATCCTGTAGTTCGTGTATGGAATTAAAAAGTGACCCACCGGTTGTAAAATATGTAATGATACCATCGGCAAAAGCATGTGAGAATCCAAAGGGATTAAATGGTAATGTAAAGAAAAACATTCCAAGTATAAATATTTATTGTTTTTCTCTAGATGATCTGGAACCCAACAGCCTGGCAGTTATTCCTGGGATGGGAATACCTGAACAATTGAAAATAGCCATGGAGCAAGAGCAGATGGGTAAGTAGTAGCTATGGGGAAGCATTTTCTTGAGCCATCAGGATACTGCATGACTTCTTTCATTCCTTTCATGTATTTTGGTAGAACAGACCCTTTTTTCTGAAGTTCAGTATTGTATGTATTCCCATCTAAAGAAGGAAGTGTTGAAAACCTCTTAGGCTCTGTTGCTAAATAAGCTGCAAAGAGAGTAACAGGATTTCTCTGTAAACCTGCGATGCTCTGACTGTTTGTCTTCCTGGTGCTAAAGGGAAAGATGAGTCCAATGATATTGAAATGACAATCCCAGGACTGGATTGGGGAATGGAGGAAGTAATGCAAAAGGACCAAAAGAAGGTGCCACAGAAAAAAGTGCCCTATGCAAAACCAATACCAGCACAGTTTCAGCAGGTAAGCACCTGATAATATGGTGAATGGGAGAAAAATTCGGGGGTTTTCCCAACTTCAAAAAGTATGTGGCTGTTGAAATGTTTTGGATTTCCAATATCAGCTCTTTTATATAAACACCCAGTGCAAAATAATTTACCACAGTAGTTAGTTTAATTACTATGTAAAAATAAAATCTTTGGTTAAATCTCTCATATCTTATATCTGTACCTGGAAAATAGGATGTTATAAGGTAGGGAAGTTTTATTCAGCATTGTTTTTAGTTTCTGAATATCCATACTACTCAGCATTCCAGCATATCCTTTCCCAGTGCAGCATTATATTGCATACATGTTGTGCCACAGAATTCATCTTGTGCCTACAATTTTTTATAGGCTTGGATGCAGAATAAGGTTCCTTTGCCTCCCCCACCTGAGCCACTGAATGATAGAAAGGAAGATACTAAGCTGGAGGAGAAAAAGAAGACACAGGCGGAGATTGAACAGGAAATGGCAGCACTTCAGTACACAAACCCACAACTCCTGGAGGTATGTATGTAAAGACAGTTATTAGCAAATTTGTTCTAGTGCTCTATGTGGTGTATTTGGACCTCAACACTAAAATGTGTAGCTTGCTTTTGCAGTACTGTTTTCACTTTTTTTCAAGAAAACGTCTAATTGAACAGGATATTGGACTTCCTGCATGATGCTATGAAACCTTCAGTAAGGCCCCCACATTTCAGTGAACTAATACTGATCTGTGGGTCTCTTTAGTTGTACTTCTGTCAATTAAGAGAAAAGCACTAAGTCTTTTTAAACTCCTGAGAAATTAGGTGATTGCTTCTGATTGTTAGATATTACATATACTTCTGTGCTTAGTTGATTTTCTGGGTCTCTTTATTTTTTTCAATCAGCAACTGAAGATTGAGAGACTTGCACAAAAGCAAGCTGAGCAAGTACAGCCACCACCTCCAGGAGGCTCTCTTCATGGACCCCAGCCTTTTCCAGGGCAAGGCCCAATGTCACAGATGCCTCAAGGATTTCAGCAGCCCCTTCCACCTCAGCAGATGCCAATGAATATGCCTCAGATGGGACCTCCTGGTCCACAAGGACAGTTCAGACCTCCGGGACCCCAAGGACAAATGGGACCTCAAGGTCCTCCATTACACCAAGGAGCTGCAGGTCCACAAGGGTTCATGGGACCACAGGGACCTCCAGGTCCCCAAGGGCCTCCACAAGGAATGCCACGGCCTCAGGATTTACATGGACATCAAGGAATGCAGAGACATCCTGGCCCTCATGGGCCAATGGGGCCTCCAGGTCCACAGGGTAATGCTGGCCCACAAGGCCACTTAGGACCACAGGGTCTACCTGGGTCTCAGACTCATTTAGGACCGCAGGGTCCACCTGGCCCACAAGGTCATTTGGGTCCTCAAGGTCCCCCTGGTGGTCAAGGAATGCAAGGGCCACCTGGTCCCCGAGGAATGCAAGGACCTCTTCCTCATGGCATGCAAGGAGCTCCAGGATCTCAAGGGATGCAGGGGCCTATATCTCAAGGGCCTTTGATGGGACTTCCAAGAGGGATGCAGGGTCCACCAGGACCCAGAGATAACCAGGGACCTACTCCACAAGGGATGATGATGGGTCATCCGCAAGAAATGAGAGGTCCTCATATGCAAAGTGGTTTACTAGGACATGGTCCCCAGGAGATGAGGGGCCTCCAGGGACCCCCACCTCAAGGTACAATGTTAGGACCGCCACAAGAATTGCGTGGGCCACCAGGTCCACAAGGCCAGCAGGGACCTCCACAAGGCTCTTTAGTAGGGCCTCAAGGAAACATGCAAGGACCTCAGGGACAACCGAACCCTTCAAGGGGGCCGCATCCTTCCCAGGGCCCTCTGCCTTTCCAGCAGCAGAAAACACCTCTGTTGGGTGATGGGCCTCGTCCCCCATTTAATCAGGTATGTGTCGGTCTATGTAACAAGAAGAGTGTTAAGAATGTAGGAATGGTAACATCATGCAGTAGAAATGCAAAGCAAAAGCTGAGAGGCCGGAGGTTTGGTATACCTGCAAGACTGAGGCCTCAGGAAAACTTAAATGGTAGTGAAAAGAGTTACATAGTTTGGAAACAGCAGAGGTAACTGTAGAAAAGGGATTATTTGAAATACTGGTGCAGAAGTCAGTCTGCTATGAAAACATGTAACCTGAAGAGGAACTCCAAGGTTTTTAATTTAAAGATATAATAATAAAGATATGACAAAGCTGTCTTAAATGGGGAACTCCTTCCTGAGGAGTAGGTAAGCACTAATAAAAATTGAATTTAAGCAAACTGAACGTAAGAAAACTCGTATGTATTAATTAAAGCAAATTACTGCCAACTCCTGGTTGTCCCAGAGTAGTTAATCCGAACTATAGGATGAATTTACCATGGATGCTGACACACGTGGAATCAGTTTAGGTCTGGTTGAACTTACCAGTTCAAACTAAGTGCACAGGAACACAGCTATCCTGCTTCCTACCTTGGTATAGAAATCATTTAGCCACCTTTGTACTTTCTGGAGCACAAGTTGAGAGGTTGGCCTTGTACACCATTAAGTCGTTACTGCAGCATTTGCTGAGAAGCACGAGAGGGAGCGCAGGTATTGGACAGGTTTGTGTAGGAGTAGCCCAGGTCTGGTAGGGCGAGCACTGAGCTGGAAGTCTGCGGAACACTGCCGATGTCCCCGCGCCGTGCTGCCTTGGCACTCGGCCCCAGGAGGGATCCACCAGCTCAGCAATATACTTGCACTTAGCTGACCTGGAATATTGGAGAGCATTGCTTATAGATGCACCAATTAATTTTGCAGGAATCAAGGCAAGTTTTGAACTGAACTGGTTCAGCACCAGGTGCAACCTGCTCTGCTCTCTTCACCGTCTTTTGTAATGGGCTTGTTCCGTCTTCTGATTTACCACAGATAACGCAGAGCTGTCTGTATTTATTAGCTCTTACAGCTTCCTATTTTTATGGCACTGATTCTGTGCTTAAAACTTCTGTTGATTGTCTTCAGCTTTGAGGTGAATTTTGAAGGGGATGTTTGGAAAAAGATTCTACTGACTTGATTTTAAAAAATAGGTTTGTTTTTTTTAAACAGAACTAACTCTCAGACTTGCACTCAATAGTTTCTAGTTAAACCTTTAGGCAAGCCTGCAGGTAGTCCCTAGTGTGTAGCACAGTACCAACCACAACAAGTGATGATGTATTGAAATGAGCTTTAGCTCAGTGATTCCATTTCAGATTGAGGCAAAGTAGCTTACAGATTGTGGGTTTTATTTGAATATTTTTTCCTCACAAATCAGCAATAATTCCCTCAGGAAGTCTGTTAATGTGACACTGTTGCTGAGATTTCAAGAGCATCAGAGTTAAGCAAACAAGGGTTGGTTCCACAACTATCTAACTTAAACTAGCATAGTCTTTTTCATTGCTGTTGCAGGGAGACTAACTTTTCTGCTTTGAGAATAATTACCAAGCCTGTGTGTGAATGAAAGTTTATGTATGTTTACATAATATGCATAGGGCTGTCCTTGTCTGACCCTGCTGTCAACACTCAGGATTCAGTAAGTTGCTTTTGACAGGTGGACAGTTATTTTCAATGAATACTGCTGCCTGGAAGTCTTTCACAGATATTAAAAAAAGACAAAGCAAGGTATTTTTGACCAGTTTTCCTTCTTTGTGCAGCTTTAGTATGATAATGTGTTTTAAAAAATGAACAGATTTTTAAATTCAAGGTTTTTTCCTTTTTCTTTGTAATGTGAATATAACAGTAGTTCCTATTTAAAAAGGCCCTATTTGTGATTTTTGGTTTTTTTTAAACAATAGGCTTTAGCTTGGTTTTTGTTCTGAATTTGACATTTATCTTCTGTAAGCTTGTACAAATCACTTGCCTTCATTTTCAGTAGCAGGAGTGTATGAATATATATCTGTGTTATCAATGGCTTGTGACGTTAACAATGAACATTTATAGCTATTGGTAAAGGTTAATCTCTGTATAAGCTACCGCTGTTACCTGCATCTGCTGTACCCTGGAAAGCAGAGGTTTACTGCAGAGTGTGTGGGCGAGATGTACATCCCCTCCTGAACGTGAGATCTGCTGCCTTCTGCAAACATGAAACGTGATAGAGAACTGTTTATGAGAAGGAAATTGCCTGAGAGATGATTGCCAAAATCTTATTCAGGAGATAGGTGTGTTGATATTAAAATGCAGATGGATGAATAGAATATTGCCAAGTTAGCAGTAGTAGTTTGGAGTGATTTTGCTATTGCTAATTTAGATTTGATCTTCTCACATTCCTTTTAGATAGATGTGCTGAATTTCATCTCACTGGTTGAGTGATGTACAAATGCTTCAGGCCAAGCCTCTTGTCCACATAGAGACAAACTTTTAGGAGCTTGTGCAGTATTTTGGAAGAAATGCAAATTTTTCTTGCGGGTGAATACGAAGGGTTCTTTCCCCCTTCACTGCATAGTTCTCATCAATACAGATGGCTATCGCAAAATGGCTGTACCATTTGCATACATAGGGCAGATATGCCGGTAACATGGAGCAGTTGCGTTCTGCTGCACCAGCTTATCTGACTTGGGCAGAACCTCGGCCCGTGCTGGCGAATCCTTGAGCTAGTGGTGGAGGGGAATGAGGTGCTCCAGGTGTACCTGCCTTGAGGTGCGCAGTGCGCAAGGCCATTTGCAGTTCTTGGTACGGTGTCTCCTCCTGAGCTGTATGTATTTGTTTTTCAGATTTGAGCCGCGTTTGGGGCCCAGAATGTATTTTGAAGTGAAAGACATGTGAAAACGCAGTGTTACGGCTCTGTCTTCCTATTGTGTCAAAGCATGATTTGTTTGGAATAGAGGCTTTTGCTAAATGTCACAGAAACTCATTTAGTGAGTGCTAAAAACTGCTGCTTTGGTTAAACACTAGTGGCATAAATTTAAGAAGTTCAATGAAGTTTATTGTAAGCAAGCGTATGCTAAATATGTGAGAAATCATGGAACTCCAGCAAGGTTTTGGACAAGAATGGCAGAAGCGCTGCTATAGCTACATCTTACTTAGTCAGGGAATTTATTTGTTCTGGACTCAAGTCAACGTTCAGTCACTAGTAAAGTATTTTTTGTGGGGTTTTAATAGGCATTGGACCAGGCCTTTTATTTTGCTTTTTTTTTTTCTCCAAAGTCCTTACAGAATTACTTGCCGCAATTGTGACGTTTATAGTCTATATTTGTGTGCATTTTTGTGTTCATAACCTATATTGCAGTTGAATATAAATATTTTATTTAAACCAGTATTTCAAGATATGATGGGAAAAATACACAAATGAACTTATTGCTTCTCTGCAACCAGGAAAAAAAAAGGTAGTGTTTCTCAAAAATGTAGAGCATGAAAATTATTTAACTTTGATTCATGGAGAGATTAAGCAGTGTAATTATGAGTACAGTCACAGTGATAGAGCATAGGTTTTTAAGCATTTACAAACTACCTGCAGTCTGGAGGGTTTTTTACAAGCCAATATGAAGGCCAAGTCTAGACCTTACATATGTCTGGGAAAAAAATATTATGTACTTAAGGGCTTTCTGGTATGGGTTTGGGGGGTACTTTTTTTTTTTTTTGCTGATGTCAACATAAAAAGGGTTTGTATAGCAATCTTGCAGGTTTCAACTCTGTCTTGTTCACGGTGATGCATTTTTATTGTTGGATCTTGTTGCTACAGTGTAAATTATGTACATGCCCCCTTTTAGTTCCAGTCAAGTACCAACCCCAAATTAGGACTTTTTGTCTGGCTTTTGCCATTTAAAGGCAGAATCAGACAGTTCAGCCACATTGTTTCCCGACCAATGTTATCAGAGCAGGGCCAGTGTAAAGGGGGTACCTGTAGAAATCTTTCATGGGTCTGTGACAGTAGCTGAATTTAAAGAACATTACTTTATCCTTTAAAATTCACAAAAAAGAGAGAAAATAACAAAAGACATATATACTTTATTTTTTCTTTGGGGTTATATAGCTCACACAAACCTCTGCTCACTCATACTGTTTCTGCTTGAGAACAGCAGGTGACTGCAGCTTCTGCTTTAGCCCTGTCATTGCTTAATAACCCATTAACAACTTGTCTCTTGGTGCTTAGCCAAGTATTAGCACTTTCTTTTTATCCTAGAAGTAGAATTAAGAAAAACAAAATTTGCCAGCATGCTAAAAATGAAACTCATCTATTTCCATGTTAACAGTCTCCAAAGGTTTTTATAGGAGAGGTTCTCTTATGGCCCTGTTGTTGCCCCTCCGACACGATATTCTTGATATTTTTATTTTTTCATTGTTTCATTTTTTGATTCATTTCCAAAGGAAGTCTTTGGTCTGTGCAGCTCTTTCACTGCATATAAATCAGTACCTGATACTTTACAAACAAATATATGCAGTTTCCTCATCTTCTATAACAGGCAGCTAGAATATGAGCTTTATAATTTTTGGTTGTTATAGGTAAAATATTAGTCCTTGAAATGCTAAGTTTCCTACAAAATTACGTGTTTCGCAAACAGTGACTGATGTCATTACTGATTACAGCATTACTGATGTGAATGCCTGAAAAATTAGGCTGAAACCATTGGAAAATCAGCTGTTACTCTTGTAAGACCTGTGAAGATGCAGTCTTTATGTAAAGAAAACTGTTTTGCCCCCTTACAAAATGCTTAAAAGCAAAAACACTCACACATGACAATTCACATGGCTTTTCTTATTATATGCTCATAGGACGGCCAGAACCCAGGTCCTCCACCACTGATACCAGGACTGGGGCAGCAGGGAGGACAAGGTCGTCTTGGCCCTCACAACCAAGGACCTGGTCTTAATAAAGGTAATTAATTATGTTGTCCGTTCCTCTGTGAGTAATTCTTCTAAAAGAGGCTGTTCCAGTGCAGTGCCTCTAGGCAGAAAAAGCTTCAGCAGAGCACAGGGCCTTGGCTGAGAGGAAAGCTTCCATAGGCTTGGGCTGGAATATAGAGGAAAAGTTTTCCCAAAAAAATTACTTAATGTGAAATGTATGGTGTATGCTTTCTAGAACTGTACGAAGTAGAGCATCCTAGAGCGTTTTTGGAAAACGTTACAGCCATCTGCTATGATTTTTTCCCTCAAGGTGACTCCCGTGGTCCACCAAACCATCACATGGGCCCTCTCTCAGATAGAAGGCACGACCAGAACAGTGGTGGTCCTGATCACGGGCCTGAGAGAGGGTTGTTTCGAGGTGGCCAGGAGTGGGGTGATGGTAGAGACAGCAGGGGCATGCCAGATAGACGAGGACCTCACCCAGATTTCCATGATGACTTTGATCGACCAGATGACTTCCGTGACGACTTCCATCCAGATAAGAGATTTGGCCATCGATTACGGGAATTTGAGGGGAGAGGAGGCCCACCATTGCAAGATGAAAAGTGGAGACGAGGTGGACCTGGGCCTCCCTTTCCTCCTGATCACAGGGAATTTGAAGGAGGGGGTTCAAACCGTGGGCCTCCTGGTGCTTGGGAAGGACGGAGACCTTCAGATGATAGATATCCGCGGGATCCTGAGGATGCACGGTTCCGAGGAAGACGAGATGAGAGGTAAGAATAAATCTACTCATCTTTTGGGGTTAAAGGGTAAATGGAGGGAACTCTTTCTTCCTGGTTTCCTTTTCATTAAGGAGTCTATCTGTTTCAGATTTATAAACTGGAAACCAATAAGGAAATGAAAACTCTAATATACCTGAGTATAGAGTCCATAAAAATCATTCAGTAATAGAAGAAAACTTGAAAAATGGTCATTGTACACAGCAGCTTCCGTGTCTTTAAACAGTAAGTAAAGAGAAGGGAGGAAATTTGTAGAGAAGATCCAGTGACACAGGATGAAGATTTGAGACCGTTTTGATGAAAATTGAGAGGAAACTTGAAGGTTAAAGTGACAAGCTATTGAACACTAGAAGTGGATTTTGAGACTTTGTCTCCAGTCACAAACTACAGCATGACTGTAGAGACTGTAGAATGAGATGTAATATACTTGTAAGGAGCAGGAACAGTGATCCTACTATCAAATAAAAGGGGCAGAGCTACAGCATCTGTTGGACTGTCAAGACTTTTCTCATGTTTTTGCTTGTAGAAATTTTATTTCTCTTTCTGACTTATTTCTTAATGCCAAGTGAAGAACTCAAAAGTAATCTAATTTACAGCAATGTCCGTGTCATTGCTCACAATTTCCAAATAAATCACAAAGGGATGAATTTGCTTCTAGTTACCAATGTAAATATGGAGGAATTACGTTAAGTCAGCAAGATTAACTGTCATCAAAATTGCTCCAGATTTATTCTAGTTTAACTGAGTTAAATTTGGCCTCCAAGGTCTAAGCCTCTCACTGACCACCAATTCTATATGTATACGAACGTGTACTTGTACAAATATATTGTGGTCTCCGCATAATGTGAATTTTGTGTGTTTTAGTTGCCTTTTTAATCATTTTCTTACATTCCTTTTACTTTGCATCTATACAGCTCTTCATTTAGCTATTTTCTACCTAGCTCTGTAAAGATGTACCTTCCTTTTGTGTGAAGAGTATGAAAAGAAATGAACAGTAACTAAAAGAAGGTAACAATTAAAGCCATTTAAAAAAGTAACAATAGAGAGAATCCAAGCTGAATGGTCTGCATTACAGAATTTTAAAAGACACAGCAGACAACGCTTTTAGAAGCTCAGTAAAGATTTTCAGATCTTACATTGGAAATGCTTAGGGACTGGAAAGTATTTTTTATGATCATCCTGATTTTTAAAAAGGTTTCAGGAAGAGTGTCCAAAACCATTGCGACCTGTAAATCTGACTTCTGAACTAAGAAGAGTCTATTTGTCGGAGTACAAGTGTTTGTACAGAGTTTGGTTTAAAAGGAATCAGCACAGGGCTGTAAAAGGCTTATTGTGCTTGCAAACTTAATGAATTCCTTTGAATGAAGGTGATTTAGGTGCCATTTACTGCAGATGCTGAGGTGAACTTAAGAATCCCAACCACTTGCTTAGCTGACTTGGTTTGGAATTTAGATTGTAACCAGTTTGATCAAGCATGAGAGGGAAGTGTCTGTATGTGTGTCTCTCTCTAATTGCCCGTCCTTTTCATCCCTGTCCTGTTCTTACTCTACCTGTGCATATCAACATGATGCTTCTACCACAGAGACCTGCCTCTTCCTGCCTGCTAATCTGCACAGTGTGTAGTTCTGTACATTAAGGTCCTAGGCCTCAAAGAAGAAGATCTGAGAGCAGTCAAACAGTAACTGAGCCCTATGCAAGGCAGGGTTTTACATGTGACTGATATGAAAAAGTGAAAAAGGATATACATAACACAATATTAGGAGCTGTGGCTATGTCAGGCATAGGTATGACAGATTTCAAAACTAAACTGTGTCCATACGGTTGCCTAGAAACAAAAGGAAAGGCCCTATTCCTGCTAGCCATAGGACCTTGGGTTGCAAATCTTGGTGATTTACAAGCTAAGCAGAGTCACACCATGTCAGTATTAAAATGGGAGGCCCTCTAAAGAACATCTAGAGGACTGTGCTGTTTCAAGGCTAAACGATATTGCTATGTGGTTATTTGAACCATTTGTACCTGAAACTGTTCGGTTTGTTTTCCCAAATCATCCAGGTTAATGTAAAATGGTTCATTGTCCATACACAGCACTCCCTCCATCCACTGTTGTACCTATACAGGCACAGCAGCCTCCTCTCTGTATTGTGTTTGTTTTCTGGGAGGTGGAGACAGACCTATTGTTTTTAATTAAAAAAAAAATAAAAATGTAAAAGTTTAAAAATATTGTATTGTGTTATGACTACTGTTAAAATATTTAAATTTGTAATTAAAAGGTTAATGTTGTTAAAATTCTAAATAAAAGTATCTAAAGTTTTGCTTGTAATAGGATGCACTGTGTCGTTAATGAGCTGGGGAACGGGCTGTTGCACAAAGCCAACACCATCTGAATATTACAGTGGTTACTGGGAAGAGAGGGGAGGTGGGGGGAATCAGTGTGAAGAATGGGCAGAGTGCTCCGCATTCTCTGTGCTGTCACTGAGGGGTGGGCAGGAGCAGCGTGGGGTCACACTGCTCCTGAACCAGTGTGCCTGCACCACCTAAACATCTTGCCTGTGCTTGCTCAGAAACTGGGCTGTAAAATGAGACAATCATAGCAAACGGCGCTAGTGCGCCCTTTTGGAGTTGCAGTAATACACAGAACGTATGTGTGCTTCTACAAGTACTACAAGTGTTTAAACTGGTAATGTAAAAACCAAAACTACTAGTATTCATGCAGCCGTCTATAGGCTTACCTGAAATGGCACTGACAGTTCATTAAGAACCACTCTTCTCTCTGAAGATCTCTGTTAAAACCCCAGTGTGCTACTGGAGGAGCTATACTCATTTGAGAAGAGATGCAGAACCCAATCATACCAAATTACTGAAGATGCCATGGTACTTTCTAGAAGGAAATTCTCAGCTTCAGTGTCGTAACTACATTGTGCAAAACTTAATCCTTCATTACTGCAGGTGGATAAACTGCTCTTCAGGTTGTAGAATGCCACTGTGCACACTGTTCAGCAATCATCCCTACAGAGCCAAGTGCAGTCTAGATTGATTCATTTGCTAAAATTGTAAACTTAGAAGAATGGCACAGAAAAAGAATGTTCTAGCAAAAGAATCCCAGATCAATAGAAAAGAGATGATGGAATGTTTTTTTATAGCCATGACTCTCATTGCTTGTATTTTTTTTGTTTGTTTTTATCACTAAAGTGGAAGGGAAAAAAGGGAAGGGGAAAGTAAAACTACCGCAGTTAAGGGAAATTCACTTATACTTTTCCTTACCTGGCCTTATATCTATAATGGCTCACCAATTGATTTTTTCCCCCCTTTTCATTAAATGAACAGAGTATATTTGACAATATTTTTCTTGCATGAAAAAACAACACAATCAATGGAAGGAACTATGTGGGAAAACCATAAAAATGAATAAACAAAGTGCTCGAAGGCTCATTTTCTAATGAGCACTTTTCCACCTACAAATCCTATTCTAGTAACTGTATGTGCTATAGTATTAAGTAAAACAGTTCAGAAATTAGTTGATTATTAAACTGAAGCTGACTCAAGTTTATCAATCTAAATTCTGCCTAAAAACCACATTTGTACCATGTTCTTTCTTGTAGCTTCAGAAGAGGAGGACCCTCGAGACATGAGGGCCGGGGACCCAGGGGCAGAGATGGCTTTCCTGGCCCTGAAGATTTTGGGCCAGATGACACTTTTGACTCTCCCGATGAAAACTCAAGAGGAAGGGACCATGGTGTTCGGGGGAGAGGTCGTGGTGCTCTTAGAGGTGAGGGGAACATTCTTCCATACTGAAACGCAAGGATAAGGAAGCAAAGACATCTCTTTGGCAAATTACAGTATTTTCACAAATACAATGTCTCTTCTCACTCCTGTCCCCTGCATCTCTTACTGCTCAGGAGGCCGGAAGGGTTTACTTCCTACTCCAGATGAATTTCCACGCTTCGAAGGAGGGCGGAAACCAGAATCCTGGGATGGAAACAGAGAACCAGGTAAAAAATTTGGTGAGGTTTTAGATAATAGACAATACAATATAACCACTTAATATTTTTTTTTTTTTAAATCATCTCTTTTTCCTGTACTTCACATGCTCGTTACCAGACTTTTACCATGAGAAAAACCAAATGTAGTTCTATGGACTTCTAAATTTAGGAAAAGTTAACTATATAGAATTTAACTGGCTCTCAATGCAGCTGTCTCACTGAACAAAAAATAATTGTGGCCTCAAAAGTCTTGATTTTCAGTTGAATTCTTGTACAGTCCAGAACTGCCTGTTGTTGTCACCTATGGATGACTGAAGCATACCTTGTGGGGTTTTTTTGAGATGTATTTTAACGCTAATAATAATCTCTCTCTTGGACGGCATCTTATCGTTTGCAAAAATAATGTGTTCATCTGCAATGTCTGGTGGCTTATTGGCATTTGCATTTGTGTTACTAATGGCAACCCCATACAGGGAAAAACTGAGTTTTAGAAGTCATGGAAAGAATGAGCACAAATGACACATTAATAAATGAAGATGTGGTTGTGTCTAAAATAGATGAAAATATTTTATACTGAAAAGAAGACTTTAGATCTGTCACGTCTTTCTTTTCCATCATCTTTTAAACTTATTCTACCTTTAGCTTTCTTACAACTTACTCATCTATGTTTGCTTGTTGGGATGGAGGGGGAGCTTTATGTAATTTTAACTAAAAATTGTGTGCCAAAGAGTGTGGAAAGTATGTAAATTTATGGGACTGCCTCCAAAAATTAAGAATAATGATCAGATGAACATTACTTATTCTCCTGGTTTTTCTCTTCATGCTCAGGTCCTCGTCCAGATCACCCTCCTCATGACGGGCACTCTCCAGCTAACAGAGAACGTTCTTCTTCGCTCCAGGGTATGGACATGGCCTCATTGCCACCACGTAAACGTCCCTGGCATGATGGACCAGGGACCTCTGACCACAGGGAAATGGATGCTCCAGGTGGACCTCCAGAGGACAGAGGCAAAGGTAAAAAGCCCCTTGTATTGAAAACCGTATGTAACACTGGCACACTTTTCAGTCGTAGGCTTATCCAGAATTCCTTATCTATTCAGAGGAGATAAAGCTGAACTGGTAGATATTTGATCTTACCAGCTCTGAAGCTGAAGACCGATCTTATAGGAACATAAGAACAGAGGGATTTTCTGGGACATCAACTCCAAATCTTCTCTCCAGCATCATATAATCCTCTTCTTTATTGCCCTGTTCAAAAGCAGTTAGCTTTCAGCTCCTTGTTACTCCAGTTGGAAAACTCTCATTAAGAACTTTATTTTCTCTAATTTTCAGAATAGTTATTTGCTAATATTCATGCTTGCACTAGCATCCTTTAACTCAAATATCTTTACTCTCTCAGCCTTCATTCTGTTGGACTTGGTGAACCCTGACTTCTTTTTTCCAGTCTTTCCTTACGAGCTCTCTAGTTGTGAGAGTGTAAGCATGGCCATCCATGATCAGACCAGAAGTCCATAAAGCTCAGTAGCTTGTCTTCAACAATAGCCAGTAGCAGGTACTGAGGGAAGAGCATTAAGAACGCTGTAAGTCTGTAGTGATATGTCCCTAAAATGCTCTCTAAACCTATGAACATCTGTAGTTCAGTGACTTCCTGAAATAGAAAATTTAATGGCTTTTGGCAGTTAACCTTTTGTGTGCTTCTCTAATTGCTTTAAGAATCATGTAAACTTTTGACATCCACAACATCCACAGACAGAGCTCTAAAACTTAATTGCCATAGGTTATGCTTTAAAAAAGGAAGGAAAATGTTTTTAAGCCTGTCATTCACCACTTCCATTCGATGATGTCTTCTGTTTAATTGGAGGAGTTGAAAGTTGATCCTTATTATTTTTGAATGCTACCTCTGATTGCATCGAACTCTACCATTTCCAACCTGAACTAGCTCTTCTCCAAGTCAGTAACTCTGATCTGTTTAGTTGTTCTCTCTGAGAAGTGTCTCTCTATCTTCTACTATCTTTATTACTCTGTATATACTATTTTCAGTTGTAAATTAAATGGGGTAACTAGAAATTGCATACACTATCTAAGATGTGGTTTAACCATGGATTTCTACAGTTCACTTGGTTTTGTTCTGTTTTCTCCATTCTTTCCTAATAGCACCTGATGTCCTATTTATTTCCCTCTTTAACTAACTGCTAAACAGTCACATGGCACTGGTTTGCAACTAGCTAACAAAATACATGCTTTTGGAGTTAGTACCTGGTTCAGAGCCAGTTCTTGATCCTTTTTCTTCTCATAAGTCTCAGCACTGACGTTCTTTTTTTTTAACAGTCTTTTTTCTTAATGCCCTCATATTGACTACCCACTATCAGGTACTGATCAATAACAGAGATCCTTCTCAGTTGCTTCCAAACGCTGAGCTGCCAGCCTATAGTTGAATTTTTTGTTGTTAGACCTCTACTGCACAGCTTTGTCTTCGATGCCACTGAATTTCATTCCGCTTCTCTTATTGTTGTCCTGAGGCTCATTTAGTTTTAACTATATGACAGTCCTCCTCTGTGTGGACTGTATTTCCAGTGTTGTATTAACAGTAGGTTTTATCATTTGTTCAGTTTTTAATAAAAGTCTGCTGGTAAATTCCCTCTGTATCAATATTTTTCCTTTCAAAACTGTATGTTGTTTTTCTCATTTAGCCAGAATCTTATCAAACCTGTAAGGATTCCTTCTCCAGCTTCAATAAGAATTTGTGATAACTCTATCAGATTCTTTATTGAAGTCAAAACAGTTGCTAACTACCACACTTCTTGTGCCTAGACAACTCATTAATGTACCAACAAAAGTTTAGAACAATGGCAGAAAGCCTCATAAACAAAACACAAATGTTACTTTTTCATATTTGTGCTGTGTCACCTTCAGTTGTATTGGTAAAGTCATTTGAGGATTAAAACTTCATCAATTATAAACTCTGTGGAACAATTTGGTCTCTATTTTACACAAACTCAAGCAGAGCCATCAAAAAAAATCACTCTTGCTAAAGTGCAGCAAAAATATCCTCATTTAGCTGTAGCACGTGTCCGTAAAGCACTGTTACCATTAATTTTTTTCAAAATACTGCTTGTTATTTTGAGCTCCTGACTTTAAGGGTTTTTTATGTTAATTTACATATCAGTACTAAAAAGATCTGTGAGAAGTAGAAAATCCTGTTCCTGGCAGTAAGAGCTCATGTAGTTTTATGTTCTGGTTAGTAGTAAAACAGAGCATTTTTTCGTAATTTCTAGCAAAAAATTGAATGAAACAGTAATGTTACTCATTGTCTTCACCAACAACCTCAACTGATCCATCAGTTCAGTGTCTTTGTTCAGGGGAATAAAAAGTATTTTGCAATAAAAATATACAGAGAACCACAGATGGTGTTAAAGCATAAGAATCAGGTATGCCTGGAAGTTTTGAGGACACCATGACTATCACCGTTCTAACTTAATTCATTTAAGTTATTGCTGACTGTATCAGATACAATCTTTAATTCCCAAGGAATTGCTTGACTGCTGCCCATCTTCTGACTGTAATGGAGACACTAAATCTATGTAAGAAAAATCATACAGAGGGAAGAGGCATAAAATTACAGGTCTGAACTACATTTGGTCTGTGAATGATTCTACCACAGAAGAACTAGCTAAACACATGGTATGTCTGAGAAGAGGCATGGCTTAGACTTCAACATCAGTAACTGACTGTGCTTCATTTTTAGGACGAGGAAATTCCGGACCTTCGCAGAGAGTGCCAAAATCTGGGAGGTCTAGTTCTTTAGATGGAGACCATCATGATGGATTCCATAGGGATGAAGCTTTTGGTGGAGGCCCTACAGGAGGCAGTAACCCTTCTCGAGGAGGAAGGAGTGGAAGTAATTGGGGAAGAGGAAATAACATGAACTCTGGTCAATCAAGAAGAGGATCATCTAGGGGCAGTGGAAGAGGCCGATAGAAGAGGCTTTGACTGGGTCACACCCAGTCCTTGCTGGACAATATTTAAATAGACTGCTACTCTGGACTGATAAAAGTAATCCTGCAACACCACAAACCTGGATTCTTAACTGGGATAACTGAATGTGCATTAGTTCCTAACAAAGGTCTTTCCCTAGTTCAATCAACTGCTGCTAGCTGCAGTATTGTAGCTAGCCTTCTGTTTTGTCCTCTCCACCCGTTTTCCTCACCTTCTTTTACCTACTTTGTTTTGTTAAGAGCTGGAATTTTTTTTTAAGTGTTGTGAGACATGGAGCACCTCCACAGATTTCAGTTCACCTCCAGACAGAAACTTGTTTCTATATGTACAGTTTGTCAGAAGAGTTACATTGGTTTTGTATGAATACAGAATGTAATTTGCGCAAATATTAAGAAAAAATCAACATGGTGTGTGATTCTTTACTCACCTCTTACTATAAAGAGGGTTGTCTTTAGGCAAACTTGTGTATCAGATGGAGCAATAGAACTACCTCCTGAAATCTCAACCATTTAAAATACTGATAGCTGATTCCTGGTTTTTTGGTTTATCATGTGTAGAGAACTTTCGTTTTCACCTTTAGCCACAGCTGTCTACAGATTACAAGTGGTGCTTACGTTAAAATTCCAAAACACGGGAAATCACCGCTGCTTGCTAGTCTACCATCCTGAAAGAGAAAAACGTGGAACACCATTTAGAAAGAGTTGTCAAAGACATAGTGTGAGTTACAA
Organism: Gorsachius magnificus; assembly: GCA_034008185.1. NCBI lineage: Eukaryota > Metazoa > Chordata > Aves > Pelecaniformes > Ardeidae > Gorsachius > Gorsachius magnificus. The sequence goes on along the minus strand of CM067087.1, from coordinate 22,908,319 downwards.
CCTGGACTGCTAGCAAAAGAGACATCATGACAAGTCTTGTCATTCTACGCTTCACCTGGGCGAGTCAAATATTTTTGTTCAGAACAGCATCTGTTTATAGAAATTAGGGAAGAAAGAAGTTTAGCAGCTTGATTAATATGGATGCATATGTTTTACAATGGCTGTAGGACGCATTGCTTAAAGATATGGGTGTTCAGTAGAGTCTGGTGCATTCAAATGCTGAAGTGCAAACCTTGATAGTTGATCACTTTCATCTTAACATTTTTAAAGTATCTTTTTCTTTAGGATATTGTTTCCTAGTTTTACTGGGGGAGGGAAATGAGGAGAAGGGGTTATTCCCATTTCCCATATTTCATAATAAAGCTGCTTACCAACCCTGAGTTTGTTTTCCCCATAAATCATTCATATTAATCATCTCCAGTCACAAGGTTATCAAAAGGCTCCTTTAATACCTAAAGCCTTAATGAAAATTTTATCACTTAAGTACATGTTCTAAAGCCAGCTCTGGGGAAGGTCCTACATTAAAAGTATAGGATATAATGTATAATGAAAAATACTGCTACCGTGCTTCCCTCTTCTCCCGCCCCCCCCCCCCCCCCCCTTGAATTTCATGTTATAATATTCAGGATAGTATCGGAATGTTGTTCTACAGCTGACAAGGCTACCGCAACAACATAGCAACACAGCAGCTATTTTATCTGCTATCTGCCTTCTCATACAGTCAAATTTACCAAAGACTGGCTTAAGTCCTGATGACCTATCTTATTTAAAGAGATCAACACATAGATGCTTAACTGCTGTTCTCTTGGTTCAGCCAGTCACAAGTAGGGGTTTTTTCTTAGTTTTTAATTTGTAGTGTATAAAATGGCATTTGAAAATTACAGTAATTAACTGATCATTAGCCTGTAAAATCCTTGTCATGGGGCTCTAGAGAGACAGAATGGCCTCAAAGGAATTAACTGGGAAACAGCTGAGATGCACCTGATGTGACAGTTTCTCCTTTGAGGGGGTGGGAGGGAAAATACTGCTTTTTGCCTCTATCTGAGGAAGGGCTGTGGTCACTTTTGATATATGCCTGGGATTTAGCATCTATCCCAAAGCTTTAATTATAAATACCAATGATTTAATCACTAGCAAAGGGGAAAGCTTGCCCTTTCTTTTTTTTTTTTTTTTAAACAAGCCAAGCCATATAGATTTTTAAGGGGCTCAAAGTGACTTTTGTCTAATAGTTAGAATATGTGATTTAGAGGGTGAGCTTTAGTGCTTAATTGAACCACAGTCCTCTACCAGAACAACAATTCCTAATAACAGGAAACAGCTTTATCTAGACAAAAGGGAGTATGCTTTTTTTTCCTCTGATGGTTGATTAACTCCTTAAAGCACTATGGTGCTCAGTGTTAAGTAATATTCTTCACCAAGGGGCAACTTTTTTAATTAAGTTTTGAAATACTCTACTGTCATGGAATATGCACAAAAAGTCATATGAAAATTTGATAATTAGCTAGCTTTTGTATAAAATCTTAGAAGGTGACAGCATAGCAGGAAAGACAGGACATAGCAGGTCTGCGATACCATGACCCCCTATTGCTGGAGAATGGATAAAATTACTTAATGGGAATATACTTCTGTGATCTTCAGGTCAAGTTCTTTAACCAGTGCTACATGTGGAATCCTTATGCTCTACCTGCTAGTTTACAGCTCCACCCTGTCTAAGATTTGTTTAATTTGATACTGCTGTTAGGAATAAAATTAATTTTATATACTACAGCTTAGATGTTGTAAAAATGGGAGACATAATTTAATGCCATTCAGATACCTCTGATCTACATTTTTACGGAAAAAAAAAGTGACCATTAGTGGAATGTCTATACTGATATTTGGTACACAAATAGTTTTATTAAAGCAATCTATGTACATTTAAGTACCCCCATTTAACAATTTCAGTTTAATTCGGAGCAAGCATTAGGTGAATATGCTAAACCCTAAGTAGTGATAGACAAGTATTGCACTGATTGGCTTTATTTTGTATATGAGGCACATATACTCACTGAGGCTCTGTGCAGGTTAGGCTTGGTAGTCTCAGTTATCTGCAGTAGTGCAGTATACAGCCCAGACTGAAGTCCCGAGCTCTCTGCAGGGACTGAATTCAGTACCTTCCTAAGGCTGCTTGGTTTCTGCATTAAAATATAGCTGTGCTAGCTGAAACAGGCTCTAATTACTAGCAAATTATTTTTGAAGGTCATGCTCTGAGAAGTAAGCAATTCCTACCCAAGCTGAGAGTAAAAAATACACATATATAAAAAAAATAAATATCTAAGAGCTGAAGCTACCCTTCTAGAGCCCAGGTATTTGCTACCTTACAGTAGCTGTATGGCAGCAATACCTGCAAAGGCCAAGGCTCTTAACGAAGGTTAGCACCTTTCATCCTATTGTCATCATGCAAGATGACTACCCCTACCGTTACAGGTAGTCTTTGTGACCCACAGGAGATATTGGATGGTATTTTAGAGATGTTTTTTAGAGAGAAATGCAGTTCAGTATTCATATTCACCACTGGTCTGAGGTGGCTGATGACCGCACCATACAGCAACTAAAGTACGTGTTCAGAGCATAGGGGGCAGCACAAAAATGAGTTAATAGCAGTTAACTATTTTTGAACGTTTACCCCGCCACTTCAGATTTCGCTCAATTGTCTCCATGTTACAACATCAGTCAGCCCTACACACCTCAGCTGCAAGATACTTGGCTTTTCACGTAATGGGCAAGTCAATAATTACATTTAATCGGCTCCATAATCTCACTCACGTTTTGAAGTAGGCTGCAGCAGCCACATGGTCCTATACTGGAGGTAGGGAAGTGGGATGCTGCCAGCTCCCACCCAGAGCCGGAGAGACTCCAGACCATGGCTATGGAGCTGACTGCAATAAGGCAAAATCCCGTGCTCAGGGACGGCTCGGCAGGCTGGCACCAGCACCGCTACACCTCAGCACGGCAACGCGAGTTTAGAGAGTCACTGCGGCCGCTCCGGGCGGCCAGCCGCTGCTTTTCTTGTTCGACAATCGGCGAGGAAAACCCAGCAGGAACGCGAAGGCGGCGAAGAGAAGCGGCGTTAAGACGGCGCCATCCTCATCCCCGTCTCGGCCAGGCGCCTTCGCGCCCCGCGCCTCGGCTGGCGGTAGCGGGAGTCCCTCAGTCCCTCCGTCCGAGTCCCGCCGGGCTGCGGCCGGTCCTCCCCCCGCGGCGGCGGCGCCGGGCTCACACGGGCAGCGCCTTGCTGCGGCGGGCGCGCGCGGAGGAGGGGCGGCGGGCTCCCGCAGCAGGCGGGTGGGCCCGCGGAGCAGAGCGGCGGCGCCCAGCGCGCAGAGCGAGCCGAGGGACCGGGACCGCCACGCGGCGCGGCCGCAGCGCCGACAGGGGGCTCGACCCCGATCCGGGCGCCGCCGCCGCCGCGGGGGGGGCGCCGCGGCCCGGCGGGAAGGGGTTCAGCGGGCCCAGCCAGGCGCCCAGGCCACCGCCGCTCCCCGCCTCCTCCTGCGAGCAGCCGGCGGGCGGCGGCGCGGGGGCCGCGCTGGAGCCACCGGCAGCAGCGGCCGCCTTCGACTGGGCGAGGTACTCCTGCAACTGCCGGCCTAGGTCCGCCATCGCGGGGCCGGGGACCGCTCGCGGGCGCTACAACGCGCCAGCCGCCCGCCCCGCCGCCATCTTGCGAAGTAGCTGCATCCGGGTTACCGGCCATCTCCGGCGGCCCGCCCCCGCGTGGGGCGGCGCGCGTGCGCCTGGGGCTGAGGCGGGCTGTGAGGGACTGAGCGGGCGAGGTGAGTCGGGGCCGCTGCGAGATCCGCAGCTGGTTCTTTTCGCCTGCTCATAGCTCTTAAAAGAAAGGCAGATTTGTTTGACAAAAGGAGCGGGGAAGCCCGTCAGGCAGGGGGTGCCCGGCGGGGGTGTTATGGCGCTGTTGGAGGGAGAGCCCCCTTCAGCTGCTCCTCATGAAGCGACTGGAAGGGCTTGGCAGCTGTGAGCGGTAACAGCTTACGGTTTCAGCAGCTGGAAAGAAGATGGTGTCACATTCAAAATGTAGATTGGTAAGAGAACGATGATATTTAGGATTGATACAGCTCACAGGTAGCCCCACGGGACACAGCGGGCGAGAGGAAGGCTTGCCCAGGCTGATGGCCCAGTGGCCGGGAGGTAGCTTGAGGCGCCATGCTCCTCCCCAACACCCTTGGTGGCACTTGGAGTCTCCTCCTCACGCATTCAATCCAAGTAATCTATGCTTCGCTGTCAGAGTAGAGGCATTACACGTTAGCACATAGAAACCATTGAGGCCAGAGGTGCAGGGAACGACTGAAGCTTGGCTGTTAGCATGTGCTCAGCCAAACCTGTTAAATTGTTGGCTGGCTGTAAGATTGCCTCTTACCCTTTCCTCAACCAACTGTTAGAATAAGAACATCTCACTCAATTCTTCACCCTGGTTTAAATAAGTAATAAAAATACCAAATTCTAATTTAACCTGTATGATTCTAAATGTTTACTGCAGGGCTTAAAAAAAAAAAAGAGATGTTTGGACACCAGGAAACAGCACAGTTTCCATCACCAGTCCCAAGCTCACAACAATATCCATAGCAATGGTGAATCATGTCACACTATGTCACCTGACAAGACACGTAAAGTTTGAAATCACTTTTTGCAGAAGCTCCCTGCCCCATTCAGTGGATCACTTCAGCATTGGTACATTATCCATTGATACATAAAACTCTTCAAGTGGTCAGGACAAAGTTTGATCGTCAGCAAGAAAGGATTAGATGTTATTGAAAACATCAGCCTTGGAGGGGTCCTCTTTAGGGAGTGCGATCCCACTTCCTTTGGGCAGCAGAGGATGCCAGCTGACCACCAGACGTGTCTTCTGCTGCCCCGAGGGTAAAACACGCTGTAAACTTGCTTTCCCCTTGCCTTGGGGATGTGCAATGAGCGTAACAGCCCGCCGCGGCAGGAAGGAAGCGCGGCTTCTTTGTTCACAGGAAAAAAGTTATGTCAGTGAGGTGTATGTCAGATGAAACTGTACACCAGGTAACGGTCTCGTCGTAAAACCGTACCATCAGCGTTTCCCGTCTCCTTCCCAGGCTCGCTGTAGATGCCTGAGTGTTCACTGCCAGGCGGCTCCCGGGCAGCCCGGCGGCGGCTTTGGCGGCGTGGCAGGAGCCGTGGCTGGGGCCGCCGGGTCCCCGCTCCGAGGCCCGGAGGCGGGCCCGCTCCGCTACTCAATGTCTTTCCCTTTATAGGAAAAGTATGCGCGGGGCTGGGGGGGCTGCCCTGAGTCACCGGGGGCTGCGGCTCCCGCCCACGCCCAGGGGGCCCGGGCCGCCGCCGGGCCGGGGCGGGGTTTCTGCTGCCCGCCGGGGCGCGCTGGGGCCGGAGCCGCCGCGCTGAGCCGCCTGTCCCGCCTCATAGCCCCTCCGCCGCCATGACGGGCAGGTAAGGCTGGGGAGGGGGGAGCGCAGCCCGGCAGGGGGGGCCCCCCCCCGGGTGTCCCTGCCTTCACCATCCCTGTGGCAGGCGGTGAGGGGTCGGGAGCGGCCGCTGTTTGCCCTGGGTAAAACGGTGGCGTGCCCGGTAGGAAGCGGTCGGGAGAGAGGAGGTTTGTCTCCTGTGAGGTTCGGGCGGAGCGGGGCACGCTGCGGCCGGGGGCGGCCAGCTCCCGCACCGCCGGCGGCTCCGTGCGAGGGTAGAGTGGGAAACCTGACCTCCTGGAAGAGCAGAGCTGCTCCGCTGTGCCTTACCCCTGCACGGGGACACAGCGAAGGGCGGTGGAAGACGATAAACAGTTGGGAAGGAGCAGTGGTGGATCCGAGCCGTGTCTGCCCAGCAGCGAGGCTCCCTGCAGCCGGGGGGCGTTGCTCAGGCGCTGGCAGCCTGCTCCCGCCGTGCCCCGCACCGCCACGCTTCGCGGCCCTTCTGCCCCTCTGCCCACGCAGTCAGTCTCCTCTTCTTCGGGCTGGCCTTGGAGTTCATGTTCCAAGAGCTGTTTAAATCTGGAGCTTGATTCTCCTCCTGCGCTGCCTGACACTGCAGAACTCTGTCAAGTCACATAATTGACAGATGTAAATGAGAAAAACAGTGGGGAAAGCATTTACTGGCATCTTCCGAGGGTTTGCACAAATGCTTTCGTGTCTCCCATCACTTTGTTCTCCCATCTGTAAAATAAAACCCAGACGTTATAAAGCAGGTCATGAAAATAAGCTTGCTTTTGTAAAATGTCTTGAAGATGAAAAGCATGAAGTAATGCTAAAATTAGTAGGGTGCCTTTATTAGGATAGTCATCCTCCTGAATTCTGCTATCACTGCAATCCTGAAGCATTGCCCTTCATGACTCTGAATACTGAAATGGATCTGGAGTAGTTTGTGTATAAGTATTCATTTTTCTTTTGTGTAAGGTCTTGGTGTTTGTATTATGCAGCTTTTTAGGATTATTCGATGTAGATCATGTTTTGTGGGTTAGGTATAAGAACATGCTGAATAACTGTTACAGCCGCATCTGTGATTTGGATGAGTTATTTTTGCTTTCTGTGATGACAAATTGATGGGTGGTTGTATATGCTCAAAACGCTCCTGTTTTTTGCCCCGTCTTTAGATTAGTTTGTCTTTTCTATCTTACTGGTCCCTTTTTTGTTCTTCTGCCATGTGAAATAGGTGTGTGTTTACAAGTTTACATTCATTTCCTTATAAATAGAGGAAGACTCAAAGAGCCTTAAATGTTTACAGGTCACGGGTACCCATGCAGCTCCTAAATGAGGACAAGATGGGGAGGACCTGGGAAGAACTGTGGCTGTATGAACCCAGCTGATTTTATTTTTATAGAATTATGGTGTAGTACTGTTTAGAATTACATGTTTACCTCAGGTGAAATCACTCAGGTGCAGAGGACAGTGGGAAATGCCTGCAGACAGTAATCTTTGTTGTCTTCTCTCCATGTTTGCTCAGAAACCTGCCGGTTAAGGTACAGCACTGTATTCAGTGCGAAGCTCTGATGTGAAGCGCGAGGCTTGGTGGAGAGTTCCAAAGTAGTTGAGACACTGCTGAGTGTGTAGTTCTTCAAAGTAATGCAGGATTTCTGTCTCCTTTTCCTCAGATGTATTTCCGAGGTGTGTTAAAATGAGCGGGTATAGGCTTTAGCTTTTGAAAAGTGAATGCAAGTGTTATTTAATGTTGTCAGAATTGTTTGTCCCAAAAAGTTTGTCGGCTATGAAAATTTCTAAATTTCTGTCTGGTGTTATTCATAGAACGGAATGATTAACTGTTCTATCAGTTTATAACTTTTTCCTCGGTAATAGTATAATCCATTTAGGGTAGCAGTTTCCCAGCAAAACAAAACCTGTACTTTTTGGTGTCTGTGAAACATTGCACTGCTCAGCACCTTGCAGGACTGATGCTATTTGAGAAGCACTGTGTTTAGTGTTGTTTTCAGGCTAGGACAAACTCCTAAGTCATTAGAGTTCAGCATGGAGAGTATACTTCCTTAGATCCACCTACAGGTCACCCTACTGAACTGTGGCCAGGTGTTGTTCGATGTTTGTTATGTGGTACTTAAAATCTGTTGACATTATCTTATCAAATGTTCTCCAGCTTTTGAGATTCAGGGTTTTCAGGGTTCCAGAAGGAGATGAACTGTTTCACAGCTGGAGCATCCCCACAATATCAATCAATAGGAACCTTCCAGAGCCAGGAACATGACATAAATGTGCCTTTGGTCTTGAAACTGTTGACACAGGAAAGAGAATGATTTTCTTGTGTTATGGTGTGTTAAAGTGAGGAAGACTGGAGAACGTGAAGTGCTGACACATTATTCTTTTTCACTCACCTTTCTTGTCAAATAGAAACACAAAAGGACTCGCTTCTAAGTACTGTGATTACTGATGCATTATTAGTAACTAAGATAGATGAAAAGTAACTCCATTTTCGTTTATAAGTGTTCTGTCCCATTTAGCTGCAGAGGGTGTCTCCTGAATTTAAATAGCTGTAGTAATTTGATTTACTGATTTTTAGCATTAGGGAAAAATATAATTCCAGCAAATACAAAGAAAGATGTGCAGTTCTATATATTCATAGTAGAAAATTATTAAAAATAGGTGACTACTTAGCACATGAATTTCAAATATTACACTTATAATGAGTTACATTGTTACAATCTAATGTTTCTGTTTTGTTAGAGAAAACTGACAAGTAGATCATTGGCATTTGCAAATACTAATTATGACTGACATGTCTTGGCTGAGCTATTTTATTTCTCTGTGTCTTGACTAAAGTGGCTGTTATAGTCCCCAATTTCAAGAGCAGTCTGTGGTGTAAAAGGAGGCTGTTAACTTTAAAAAAAAAAAATCACCCTTTCTTGGATTATATTTGTTCCAACTTAGACCCAAAGGTAATAAGACAGAAAGAAGTTAAAAGAAAATTATATGTATTTTACTTTTGTTAAGTTACATGTTGTTTAACTACATTTGGAAATAAACTCAGTATAAGAGATAATGTGTTAGATAAAAAAATAGTATGTTTCTAAGCAGCCCTTCTATATTTTGTAGTGTTGAGAAATAGAATTTATGTGATTTTTGATGCCTTTAGAAGTATACTATGGTACTTCCTTACCAATAAATAAGTGAGGACTGCTTCTATAATTCATATTCGATGTGTTTGGTCCATCCCTCCATTTTGTCTTTTGCCTTTTCAAGGACTGTTGGCTTTTGAGGGGGGTGGTTTGGTGGTTGTTTTTTTTTGGTTTTGCTACTCTGTTTTGCCCCGTTTTCTTTGTTGTTTGTGATGGACTTATTCCTAAGAAAGAGGATCAGTGAATGACCAGTGAACATTGTCAAATGCCCAAAGTAGAAAATAAACCAAAATTGAAGACAATTTCTTTTAAGACTTTACTGTTGTGGTGTTGATTAGAAAACATAAAGGTAAAAAAATTCTGTGCTGCTTTATATTGCTTTTAGAAATTAATCTAATACAAAGCCCAAGGAAAAATGTTTCCTAAGTGCATGTTTCAGGGCATAATTATTTTTGTAAGAAATTTTTCTTATCACTGTATTTGGTCTAATTGGGATCTGGATACGCCTATTTACTTCCTGCAGTCAACAAAAGAAGAACAGCTGCATTTACAGATTCGCTTATTGATTGCTCCTAATCCAGTTGAGGTAAGAAATTAGAGTATTTATTTTCGAATAGCCTAGCTTTTGACTAGATGCTTTTTAATTCAGTAGAGAGCTGCTGCTGTGCATGTGCTCCATTTTATGAAGCAATTGCAAGCAAAATGGTTTGGAGGAGGCAGAGGGAGTATAAAGGTTGATAATATTAAGAAAGGTTCTTGGCGCTGACTAGAAAGTACCTGCATCAAACTAAGAGATGTCTCATCTCACTGAGTTATAAGCAGCCATTTCTACTTTGCTAGGTTGACAGATGTGGTTTTAACGTTACGATCTTTCCATGTACATCTGCTCTCTGAGGCTCTGTAGATAAATTTTAACTTGTTGGAAGGTCCGTAGTAATCGTTTCTGGGAACATCTGGGTGCTTCTCTAAGGAGAACTACGTGTTAATGCCTAAAAGAAGTCTAGCTGCTTTCTTCTCTGCTTTGGCCCAGAAAGTAACCAGCTGTAAGATTTTGGCATTGACCCTGTCTTTTAAAAGCAATCTGTCAAGAGGGTAAAAACCCAAACCCATGCATTTTCACTCTTTATGCGTGAGGCAGCAAGAAAGGAATGAGTGAGTGATCTTATTTTGAGGAATGGGAAGACAGGATGGTTATTGTTTTGCTGATTTTTTCCTTTAATCCCCTCATCTTCCCTTTTGAAGAAGAGAGTCATACTTTTCTGTGGAAAGTGGTTATTTGAAAACCAATAAAATCATGTTGTATGAGTCAGAAGGGTAAAAGCTTAGGTGGTTGAGAGAGGAGATTTTTAGCCAGATTGCTTCAGTTTAAAGGAGATTAATGTTGTGGTGATTTAATATTTTGCTTTGTGCTAGAAATAAAAACGTGATTTAATATTACACTTAAAAAGTGGTTTATTGCTCTAAAATTTAAAAGGTCAGCAAAATCACCCAGTATGAAGGACATTTTTCTTCAGTTCCATTTACATCATAAAGTAGAAATGGATAAAGCACACATGCAATGTGAAAGAAATGAAAGTGGCAGATTGCTGTCAGAGGGCAGGAGCCTGAAACTCCCAGCGAAATGTGGGGTGAATTGTAGATGTTGAGGTTACTGATTTCTGGTTTTGAAAGTATGATGTTCTTTATTTGTGCCTGTTCTGCTGGGTCCCAGTAAACCCTTCTGTTTTCTTCAAAGGACAGAAGGGATCTCTGCTGCTTAACACTCATTTAGAACTTATGAAGTCATCACTTCTACTTCTCTCATTTTTTTTCCCCTCTATAGCTTGCCAGGCTGTAGTCATGGAATATATTTCACTCTCATGCTACAAAAATCCTAATTTTTTTATAATGTACTAAAAAATAATTTAGAAATAAAAAATAATGACTCCTGAGATGTTTTTCATGGCGATGCTGATCAAATGACACTGACTCCGATGCTCACATGCTCCACTCCTTTCCCTTTGTTCTCTTAAAACCTTACATCTGTATTCTCAAATTTTTACTCTCTTTCTCCCCCCCCCCCCCCCCGGCCCGAGCCATTTGTGCTGTGTGAGCCTCTTTCTCTCTTGCAGGGGTGGGTGGAGAGGGGGAGTGTTAGTAAGGGCCCTGTTCAGTTCCCATCAGAGAGCTCTGGAGGCTGGAATGCCAAGTATGTTCCTTCTCTCTGCTTCCTGACCCTCTGCTGCATGCCACTTCTGCAGGCTGGAGTGTGTCCGAAGAGCAACAGTCTTCATGGTTTTGTTTCTTGGAATACGCTTTATCCAAATGGAGGGACCAGTTCTGTTGTTTGCAGTATCCCTAAGACATTGTGTGATGCAGCAGCCTGCAGGGAACCACCTTAGAGATGCCAGGGTCAGATACGGATCTGCAGTAAAGTGTTCAGTGTAATAGTAATCTATTTTCCTTTTCTGTATTTCTCTGTTGCTTTGATCAGAAAGTCTTCTTGAATTAAGTGCATTAATTATGTGAAGACTCAGGATTATTTTTTTTAATGTCATTTAGGAAATTTATACAGATACATTATGCAAGTCTAAGACATAATGAATTGATGTAGACTCCTAGGGTGCTGGCTTAAATAGGTAATTACTAAGGGAATACAGGAAAGAGGTTGTCTGATCTTTAAGATCTGTAGCAGAATGGCAGACGAATTGTAAGAAACAATGCTCGAGCAGGGGTCCATGCATCCTGCTTTAGCTCTTCTAAAATGTAAAGGCAACTCCCAAAAGGAAGGTGACTCATTGAATATCAGTGTCGCTAGTGTTCGCTCCAGTTGTCTGCATTCCCCTTCACAGTGGTATTGGGTGCCATGGCTGGCCTGAGACTTCGGGGGCTGGCATCCTCCAAACTGTATCAACGCCGGCAGGATCGGCTAAGTGGCACAGGGTCACTCCTGAGCAACAGGACAGATACAGCAGCTGGGATACATGGGTATGTCTCTGAGATGAAGGGATTGGTATTGTTGAAGCATTTTCCAGGATTTGATAGATGTTGGGTTTTGGTGGGGGGCTGTTTTATTTAAAGCAGGAACTGTCTGCACACAGCCAGAGGGGATGAAGTCTGTTTATTTTCATTTCCAAGTGGATTACGAAGGAAAGGACTTTCCTGATGAGGAAGCTTTCAGTTTTTAACAATAACAGGAAAGCAACGTTTTGAAGCACTGTACTAGACTATTCAGAACCAACATTACTGTTAGTCTTGTTAATGGTGAAGTATTTAGGCACTGTGGGAATAAAGAAATGGGGAAATGCAGTAATTTTTCAAAATGCTCATAAAATTATATTGTTACTTGATTTTAAGGGCTCAGTTGTCCATTTCTTCACCTATACTGTTAATGGCAAGCTAGTTGATTTTAGGTTTTGTAAATAACTCCAGTCCAGCAGAAACTGAAGCTTCGAGTATAGCTGCTTCTTGAGATTATTTAGAATACATTCACCAAAGCTTCTTAAATCTGCCCAGACAGTTCCACTGCTTGATTTGATAATTGCTTTTCCTGTGTTTCAGATTACAATTTTATTTTACTTCTCAAGTTTCATTGAAGTTCATTTTGGCTGGGAGAGAAATTAACAGGAATTAAATATAACTTGGTTTCTTGCATTTGGGGAGAACTGTGAGCTGCTGCAGCAGCAATATGGGACCTGAACTCTGTACTGGGGAGAGCAGTGAGCATGCAGGAGAGGAGATTGTTTTCTAGCAGTTAGTTGTTTTGAATTTCAGTCTTTTCTTAGCTGGAGATAGATGTGATACTTGCCTGTGATTGAGTAATTGGTTTGGCTTCTCAGTTTGAACTGTGGATCCCTCACCAGAGCGCCTATAGCTATTAGTGGATAATTTTTCATTTTTTCCTACACAAAGCTGTGGGCACGAGTGTATGAGAATTTAGTAAGGAGCAGTAGTAAAAGAAATTTTGATGCCATTGAGTGGAGAGGATGCTGTTCAGGAAGAGTGAGAAGTGTAGAAGGGACTGGTGGGAGAAAAGAAGCAAAGCATTGAAAAAGCAGCAGTGGAACACAAACAGCAGATTGTGAACTGAAGACGGGAAATATTTTTTTTCCCATGATTTCCAATTATTATTTCCAATATATTTTTCTGAGTTTGTAAACACAACATTTTTCAAGCCTTGATTTTGATATTTTAAACTGGAGTTTAAAACTCTCTCTTAAGTAGATGTACTTAATCTGCTACGCAGAAGGAATGCCCTTTTCTGAACAGCATGTTTATAGTACTCAGCACTACACTAGTATGGTTTTGCAGGAGAATAAGGTTAGTTCTCGTTTGCCTTCTATGTCAGCTGGATTTCAGGAGCTGGCGCTTGGTGTTTGGAAAATGCTTATCTCTGAGATCTCTCTTTTTAAACCTATGCTATTAAGTGTGCTGTATGAGGCTGCTAGAGGGGATGATCGGGGCAGCACTGGCATAGCGATGCTGACAGTAATGGTTCTCCAAATGTACTGCATCGGGCTTGGGCACATTAGCAAGTCTTAAGAAGAGTGGGGAGCTCGCTCTGAAGCCAAGCATAGCTAAGACTACTGGGATCTGGTGCTAGGTAGGAGAATGCTCAGGGGCTGATCCTGCACTGTGTTGAAGGAGAGAGGCTGTGCACATATTGCTGTGGTGACACATGTACAGAGTGAGGCAGACCAGGCTTGCATATAAACTATGTGCTGGCAGAGTATTTAATAAGACCAAGCAGGTTAAAAAGAAATATTTTTTGCAGCTGCTGGAGTGATTTAGGAGGAAAATGTCATGTAAAATTGATAAATTTTTCATGTCATAATTCTTGAAGCAAAGTAAACATCAAGCCGCATATTCTGGATTTACTCAGCAGATGACAGTACTGAGGATTACAATCTGTTTGGGAATTTTGTCTCCTGAATTATTTGTATTTCATTCACAGTTTTTGAGCTACTGATAATTTTTGCTTCTCCCTCCCGATAGGTCCTGATAGTTTATTATCCTTCAGGCAAATGAGAGTAATCCAAAAGCTAGTTGATGATAATTGGTGAACACATTTGGGAATGAACTGTTCTATCAGCGCTGTAAACAAACAACACATTTAGGGACATGGTTTAGTGGTGGGATGGCAGGGTTAGTTTAAAGGTTGGACTTGATGATCTTAAAGGTCTTTTCCAACCAAAGTGAGTCTATGATTCTATGATTTAACTCCTTTGAGATAATGGAAGTGAAGAAGAGAAAGATTAAATCTGTGTAAGAAGATATTATTAAATAGACGTTGTGGGTCAAGTGGTAATAAAATCTCGATAATAAAAGGGTGGTTTTCCTGTATAAGATGTATAATCTGTTTAAAACCTGTACGTTTCTTTATGTTGCTGATGTTTCCCTGGGCTGAGTGGACACTGCTAAATGTGTGTCTTTTTAAGTAATTGGTCATGGTTTATGGAATTAAGTATTGCATTGCATTGAGAGGGACTACCAAGTACCCATGGCATAGGATTTTTTTCTGTGTGAATAGCAACACACTTCCATTGCTGCTGCTGGTCTCAAAGGTCTACCAGATTGTGTCTTCCCCTGCAGGCTGACTGTATGGACATCGTATTCTGTTCTCAGCTAAAATGTGTGAAGGAGTGGAATTTTTTTTAAACCCCTGGCTTCTACTAATAGCAAATTGCTGTTGCTGGTATGCCAAGGAGAAATGAGGAGCCATAAAGATTTTTTTCCATATTGTGACCATAGGTTGCCTTTGTATGTTTTCCCTAATTTTGGTTATCCCTGTGTGGTAAAGAGGAACAAAAAGTGTTCATTTATTTCATTGAAAGATTGGGGACTGCATGGTTGAGGAAGATATGCTGAGAGAAACACTATTCATTTCTTATTTAGCCATCTGAAAAAATATTTAAATAGGGAATTAACTGAAAATTCAATGCAGGCAGAGGGAGAAATGCTGAAAATGTTAAGCTATGCACATAGTTTTATCACATGCATGACAAATCATACACTGAACAAGTGGGATTTTTTTTTCCTCCAAAATTTTATGACAAGTTTAATAATAACCTTAAAGAAGTTAAATCAGTTTGGGAAAGTTGTCCAGATAAAAGTCAACTGCTGTGAAGAGATTTTTGAAGAATGATAAGGGTAGTGGAGGGCTATTTTTCAGCAGAAGTTAGTGAACTGATACCCTTCCTCTTTTCTTTACATTAGTCATTGTCTGTGAAATGAATCATAAGGTCTGGTATTATCCCAGCAATTTTTTTTTTTTTGTCTTTGGCAGCATTAAGGACTTCAAGCCACAAATCCTCAACCATGCTATGGGGATGGGAAGAAGCCCCTCTCCTGGAGTGCTCTGATTTTCAATCTTTAGTGGCATCTATGATACAAGTGGTGACAGATTTCTCGGTTTTTGACTTTTTGCTCTCCTAGGCATCTGTGTGTGTATACATACTAGAAATTTCTATGTAATGTTACCATATTATGATATCTTCTGTATGCACTAGTTTCTACTGGTAGAGCAGAATGAGCAGAGAATACCTTTCTAGGATTCCCTAGCATAGGTACGGTGCCTGTCTGCTGAAGTTTGGGCAGTGACCTTGGCTCTTTTATCTTGAAATGTTGCATTCCTTTCTTTTTGTAGTATCTGTAAGGTTTTTGGTCATATCTGTACTAAAGAAATTCTTCATTCAGCATTGTGATGAAGGAGAACTCTCTTTGACATGAGAAACAAAAAGCTTTTGAGAAAAGAAAACATATTTTTTTGACTGGGCTTTTCTGTCAGAAGCACTCCTTGTGCCTGCAGTTCCTTTCTTGGACCTGATAGAGTCAGGCCGTTCATCTGTTCTCTGGGTTGTCTAGTTGTCTGGTTCATTTTGTCTTGCATCCACGTTTAAGATACTGAATTCTACTAATGCAAAGGCTGGAGCTCCTGTTTACTCTCTTAGCTGTGCAAGTATTAAGATTTGCTTTTTTCCCCTCAACCTGTCACTAGTGCTAGATCCCTGTGGACGAATGTTTTAAAAAAGGAGGTAACAGTGTAGAGGCTGTAGCATTTTAGCCAGCTTTCTTGGTATTTAAGTCCACCCATTTTTTTTCTGTAGTAATACAGGCCCAATTTCCTGAGTCTGTATGAGAATATGATAATATGATATAAAAATATGACATTTGCTAGCCCAAATATATATGAAACCACTGTTTTGGAAGATAGATCCATATTGACTTTAGCGATATAAGAAGGTAAAATGCTTTCAAATCTTTCTATAGCACCCATACCAGTGGCACGGAATGGGTCTCCCAATTAAATTCCACTTCTTATAAAGGAGGAACCGCTTGTTATAAAGAAGGAATTTTTCTTTTTTTTCCCTTTTTTTTTTTTTTTTTTTTTTCCATTTGAGAGCCATGCTGATACTTCTTAGTAAAAAATTCTGAGTAGTCAAAGCAGGAGAAAACCAGACCTAATTATAATGGTAAATAACTAATTTCTGTAAATTAAGCACTTTGACAAAGATAATTTGTTAAAAATACAGCACATAATGGTGAAAGTTTGGAAAAAGCATTGCTTGAGCCTGTATTTTTTGAGTTTGCACAGGACAGGATAACTTCAGGATGTTGAACTGGTCATGTTTTAACAGCCTTTCCTGTCTTTGTCACCAGCTTATTGTTGGAACAGAGGAACAGTCTGTATTTTACTGAATTGAAAAAAAAAAATAAATCAGTGAGCAAACAAGAAGCACTTCATATTGAGGACTGTCCTGTACGGGATACTCAGATCTAAGTATCTTACAATTGACACAGCAAGTCAAATACAAAATTACACAGCTAGGAGTCAGACATTTTGCATCATGTGTCAGCAGGACAGTAAATAAACTCTTGGGACTCCTGATTTTCTCTTGCTTTTGCAAATTAATGGGGTAAATTAATTTTTTGAGAGTTAAAAATGTAATCCAAAATTGTACTTCACGCTAAGGGAAGACAGTGAGAACACAGAACAATAGTGCATTTGACCTTCACTGGGAATTTCAGTTCCCCAATAGATCTTATATTGTTTAGAAGTTAGGGTTTACTGTGAAGTTACTCTGTCTTGACAGCCCTCACATGCTGGTTTCAGAACGGAGGCTCCTGAAAGCCTTACTCTTATGAGTGAGTCCCTTGGTGTTCATTCTCTCTCTCGCCAGCCAGCCATGGGACTTGTGTCAGAATCTCTCCTAGGATAAATATATTCAGTAGCGTTTGGTGTGAACTATCACACTCATGAACTTGCTCTGTGTTTCATACAGGAGCATGGCTGTGCAGCTTGCAGGCTGTAATCGTTGCATAGTGCTGTTGTTTATGTGGCAGCTCTGTTCTCGCAGAGTTCAGCCAGCAGGTAGTTGGTCGTGGCAGTGATGGGTGCTGTTCCTTCCCTAGAGTCCATTTGCAGAAAGAAAAAAATATCAGTACTTTTTTTAAATGTTGATTTCATGTTTATAATGCAAAAAACCCAACAAACACAACCATAGATCATGCTTTGTTGTTAGTGTGTAGGGTGTAATACTTGCTGATGTGTAGGAAATTATGAGACTCGCTGGAATACTGTTTTGCCCATTTTCTTCTGTAACCCAGAGGAGCTTTTTCGCTGTTGACAACATGAGGCTTTCTTAATTGTGGCTGTTGGCTAGCTCAAGTCTTGGAAATCAGGCATCAAATTTTTCAAGAGGGGAAAAAATACTTGATGCGGTGATTTTCAAGTCCTGGTACAGATTTGCATGATGTAACTGAAAGAGTAGTGATTGAAAACTAAGCCGACTAGGTCTCTCAGCTTTGCTGCAAACACTGATGTTTTTGTGTTGACCTATTCCTTTGGTACTCTGTGAAGATAAAAAAGGTTTTTTTAACCTATGTTATCTAGTTTATGAAATTACAGGACTTCCTGCTTGTCCATAATTCCGGTCCATGTCTGCTTTTAAAGCTCCTTCGTACTGCAGTAAGGAAACAAATTGTAACAAATTTCTGCTAAATCGGTACTCCATTCTTGAAATTATTACCAGCTCCTTTGGTCTTTGCCACCCTTGGAATTGCAGTGGTAGAAAGTAAGTATATTTTAACTGAGCGGTCACTCCAGGTCACAGCATAGGATATTTGTCCAGGCTGCAGATGCGATACCTTTGGCTCGGCTGAGCCAGCTGAAGCACAGACTGGTTTTGTTGCCTCAGGAGTATGAGGCTGCTGCCTGCACTGCTGCCTGCTCGTCTAGTTGCGCTCAGAGCATGAAGCCCTGGAATACAAACGGTGGCGTGTTTTTGTTGGAGTGCCTCTGACCAGAGGAAAGAGAATCTTCTGCTACTGGAACATGCTTACTGAATTACTGTTCTCTAAGAGGTGTGGAAAGCAGCATGTCACGTTACACAATAACACTAACAATGGAAATCCAGTTCAAAGTAGCTCTGAATATAAAAAGAAAGAAAAAACCAACTTTTACACCAAGCTATCTTTCATTTTACATATACGTTATGTGGAAAACTACTACACAAATATTTCAGAGATTTTAAAGATGCTGGAAATTTTCTATACTCCCACCTATAAAACTGCAATTTTTCCAATCATAGAATTCAGAAGGTGCCCAGAAGGCATAAAAGTTTTTCTATATCTAGATGTGTAATAATATTGAATTTTTATATTATTGGATAGTCTGATGGTTAAAAAAAAGATCACACTGCAACAAGAAACAGATTCCTTATAATTATTCACTCCCTGTTTGGACATACGATATACAATTTCAAAACTGCATTCTGTTAGTATGGAGAGAATTTAGATTACCATGGTGGCAAGCGTGAAAATTTTGTGAAAGAGGTTAGGGTCATTCTGCATTTTAGGATAGATGGAGGAAATGTCCTACATGATTTGTGAGTGTGGTTTGGGGGGTTTTTTAGCCTCACTTTCTGAGGAAATTAATCTGATGTATTTGCTAAGCCAGCCAGCCAGACATCTCTCTTCCCATACCTTTTTAACACTTTGATAGTTTCAACTAATTTGTCAGGAAGACAGAGACATTGTATGCAATTATTTTCCATTTTGTGCACATAAACTGCTGGGTAGAGGGGGAAATGCCCTGTTAATTCCTACAGTGAAGGGGAGGCTGCAGTGGGATATCAGTGCTTATTACACATCAAAAAATCCTCGGAGGTGCATATCCTGTGACCAGAAATCCCAGGATATCAGGATCATTGTGTTTGCTGCTCTCTGAACTACTGGTTTGCTTAAAATTGTGTATATCTGGTACGAGCTATTAGCAGGATCACATAATGGGGTAAAAGACTGGTGAAGCAGCCAAAAGCGTGCAATAGGTTAAGTCTGCTACATGAGCTCATTCTATTATTTCTAACTGATGTCAGTGCTGAATTGACTCATTGGTCTTTTGTTTTGTTTTGTTTTCATGTAAAAGGGAGTTTCAAGAGGTGGAAATGTGTTTATAGATGTTGGGGAAACTTGGGTGATATGATTATACTCATATGATTGGCTGTGACATTGCTCATGTTCTTACTCTTGTCTTTATTCCAGTAATATGTCTGATGCTCTTGCAAATGCAGTATGTGAACGCTGCCAGACTCGGTTTGATCCTGCAGAGAGGATTGTGAACAGCAATGGGGAGCTCTATCATGAAAACTGCTTTGTCTGCGCTCAGTGTTTTCGTCAGTTTCCAGATGGACTTTTTTATGAGGTGAGGTCTCACACCATAAGAGAAGAGAAATAGCTCCATTAAAATGGAAGGAATTAGGTAAAAATTCTGGCAGAAATACAAATTTCCATCTTTCTTGCATGTTTAATTTCTTAGCCCTAAACCTTTGTTGCTATTTTTTTGAGGGGCTTCCAACTTAATTTCCTTTTTTTTTTTTCTTCTCACATACTCCTTCCTATACATCAGTAACAACAAAAACTGTGTGCTTGCTCTTTGGGCAAGAGGCATTTCAAAAAGAAAATAGAAAATATTTCTTAATATTTCATTAGACATTAGTGAATTTTTGTCTTTATTTTTAGACATTTTGTACCAAACTTTTCCAACTGGACAACTGAAATTGGTGGATCCATTTAAAATCAGGTTGAAATATTTTTACAGAATATGTGCAAGCACGTATTTTGAATAACATGTTATCTTAAACATGCTGCATTCTTAATTTGCCATGAGTTTTAGCCTTGTGTAGGAGGAGTAGTTCTGAATTACATGAGTTAAAAAAAAAAAAACCTAAAGCAAAAATGAAATGAAAGCCAACTATAGGAAAACAGCTTTGGATACTTCAAGATTTTTATTGTCTTGTGCAGCACTGCTATTAATTTAACTGTTTGCTACACAAATTCACCATGAGGCTGAAGCCATATCTGGGTATTTCTTGAAGAAAAATCCTTAAAAACAGGTGAGAGGAGCTAGAACTGGAGAACTTGACTGACCTTGACTAATTGGTCATTTCAATAGAAAATCATGCTGAATTATCATAAGAGCAGTTCATTTCAGTTATTCACGAGGGCTCCTTCTCTCTTGTTTTGTTCACAGTTTGAAGGTCGGAAGTACTGTGAGCATGACTTTCAGATGCTGTTTGCTCCTTGCTGCGGGGAATGTGGTAAGATGTGGTGCATGTCAACAC
Organism: Gorsachius magnificus; assembly: GCA_034008185.1. Taxonomy (NCBI): domain Eukaryota; kingdom Metazoa; phylum Chordata; class Aves; order Pelecaniformes; family Ardeidae; genus Gorsachius; species Gorsachius magnificus. Next base: position 22,888,123 of record CM067087.1, on the reverse strand, counting down.
TGTGGGGTAACAGCTACAGGGCTGTGCAAACGTCCCAGCACTGCAGTGACATCCAGCCCTGGCCTGGGATTGTTAAGGTCATTTTAAGGAGCAGGAGCTCTGGAGGAAAACAAAGCATGATACCAGCAGTGATTTGGGGTATCCTGGCTGTGGGAATAATTGTTTGGTTTTTTTTTTTTTCAAAGTTAAACTGTAATAGTTCTTGTGGAATTAAAGTGGAAGGATTATGAAGGGCAGTAGACTTTTGATAAGACTGTTTTCTGCATGCATCTCAAGGTGTTGCTTTCCTTTTGCAGGTGAGTTCATTATTGGGCGTGTTATCAAGGCAATGAACAATAACTGGCACCCACAGTGTTTCCGCTGTGAGCTCTGCGATGTAGCACTTGCTGACCTGGGTTTTGTGAAGAATGCTGGCAGGTAAGATAGAGCAGGAGCTCTGAAAGCTTTATCAGTATGTTATTGGTATAGTAGTGAGATGTTGAGAGTGGCTAGTTAGTCGTACACTGAGAGGTAAAGCTTGAAAAGGTACAGAAGAGGTTTTAAGGAATAGCCTGTTAAGAGATGGGAAATGGAATGAAGAACAGTGTTCTTCATCCAATGAAACACGTAGAAAGCAGAAACTCAAATTTTAGTAGCTAGTGGATGGGTTCTGGAAAAGAAAGGGATATCAGGCAGAAGGCTGAATAGCAAGTGAGAAAGAGGGATCATGTGATCCTGGGCAGGCTGTTTATCAAGTCAGCTGCTGGGCAGGAAATCAAGATGTAGCAAAAGGCCAAGAGAATAACACGAGGATTACAGCAAAGCCTGTTCAGCATGTGATTCCCCTGGTCTTCGGAAATTTTTCTTTTTATATACAGAAATACAAAAATGAGTCCTAAAGGTTGATTAATGCATTTAATTAAGAAGTAAGAAATAAAAACATAAAAGGGAACTTGTACAAAAGCATAACATGGTAAGAAAATAAAACAATCCAGCAGTTAGCAGAAAGTTGCACAATTCATGGTTAATTTCAGGCTTTCAGCTGTCTTGAGCAAAGCCTAGTAGTTTCCTAGAGTTTATATTCTCACTAACTAAATGGTAAAGAAGGGAAGGAAAGGTTATATACTTGCACCCTGTCCAGCAGGGAGTCCTCTCAACTGCCTCTTCTCTTCCATCCTGCACATAGCTTCTGTGCCTTAGTTTTTGGAGTTGGGCATAACTGATTTTCTTTTGACACCTGGGCTTGTTTGAATGGGCTGTTGTGATATCACCTAGGGTGTTTTGGAAAAGCAGTCAGGATTGAAGTATTGAAGTAATTCAAGCCAGATAAAGTATGTTTAATTTCATAATTTGTGGACCAAATCTAAAATGGTAAGGAGTTAATTCCCAAAAGCATAGAAAAGGGATATGCATGTGTATGTATCTGTAGATAAAAAAATATAATTCACCCGTCACATGATTTCCTATAATTTTTATCTCCATAGCATAGAAGCAGTTTTCTAGTAAATATTATTGGAAACTCTTGGGTTCCTTTTCCCACTTCTCATTGTACCTGGTCTTCCCTAGTCTGCCTGCCATTTCCAGACATATTCCACTGGATGCATTTTATATCAGTGAGGATAGTTAAGATAATCCCTACTTTACCTGTGGTGAAGCAATAGTCTTGCTAGGTAAGTCACAAAAAAAAAAAATAGTGAAACACCTCAAAGATAGGAATCTTTTCTGGACAAAGTAGACTTCACTTCTTCATATGCTTACTTTTCTTCACTTTTGCCATTTGGGTTCATATTTTTATGATTCAGGTGTAGTAAAGATGAATGCTGTATTCCTAAACAGTGCTTTTCCATTCTTTAGTTTGAGGGTTATCAGGATATCTGCTGTTTTGCGGGGAACTATGTAAAAGAGGCAGTGTAGTAAATGTTGTTCAACCTCTGTCTGCAGCTTTGAGACAATGGCAGAGGGCAGATAGAAAAGCTAGTGTGAAGTTTGTGCTCTTCTCCAGCTCTGAATGCTGGGAAGAAGTAAAAAATTGTAAGCCCTGTCTTAATTCCAGTCCATGTTGGGTGCATTACAGCATTTTGGTCTTTTTTTCTTGCCACCATTTAGTACCAATTTTCTGTCTACTATGTATAAATGCTTTGAATTTGGAGATTTGAACAAGATGTGCAGGCATGCTCTCCTTTCATCAGGCAGGTCTATCTCAGGAGTGGATCTGTACTGCTGACACAATAAAAAATTTTAAAATAGGCTGTATGAATTGTGCAGAGGAAGAATCGTTACTGAATGCTTTGGGAATTAAGATGGGGTTTGTTTGGTGGGGTTTTTTTAATATCCGTTTGATAGCCTCTTTGCTCCCTTCCCTATTCCTAAGTGTTCAGCCCTTGGTTTCACATCTTGGAAATCAGTAGAACTGTACTTGTGTTTGCAGTTTCAGTAAGACAAGAACGTGTGATCTCTGTTGTCAGAGGGGTTCTTGCTCATTGCAGTCCCATAAAAAACCAACAGAACTTCCCTCCTCAGAATGAGTTTGACTCTGGACGGGCTATCTCACTGCATATTTGCACTCTAAGCTGGTTTTGGTGGAATAGAACGTTCTTAAATCGAAGCAGTGATAAGAGTCGTGTTCACAGTTCAGATTTAGCACTTAGTGAGCTTTCATTTGTCTTACCCTCATATGTTTGAGGCAACGTTACAGTCTTTTTAACACAAAACAGATTGCACAAAGCCTCACGGAATTTCTCAGCTACAAAAAAGTACATGACTGGATCAAAGGCACCATTTAGACTTGTGAGGCAGGAAGTGATGCGGTTACTGAGGGCTAGCATGCGCTGAGTTTCACAGGAAGTTTTGGTCCCATTGTAATGGAGAATATAAATGTAGCGATTGACATGATAAGGTACAAAGCAAATCAGAAAGATCATCAGGACCATAATGATCATTTTGATAGCTTTTTCCTTCAGGTGTTTCTCAACTCTGTTCCCACTCTTCAGGCTTCGGATGATTAGTAAATAGCAAGTCACTGTAGTAACAAATGGGAAGGTGAATGCCACTGCTAAGGACACAAGAGCATGACGCGATGCCTTTTCTCTGTAGAGCTGCAGGCAGACAGTTGTGTTTTTCATCTCGACTGTCTGCACACTGAGCAGCAGAGGTGCCATTGCAACCCCAACTATAACCCATAGAAAGGCACATGCCAAATGGGCATAAAGGGACCTGCGGAGCTTGATGGACTTCACAGGGTGCACAATGGCTAGGAAACGGTCAACGCTGATACACATGAGGAAGTAGATACTGGCATACATGTTGAGGTAAAAAAGGAAGCCAGTGAGTCTGCATGGGATCTCGCCAAATGGCCAATGATTTCCAGAAAAATGGTATACCAGCCGGGTGGGAAGTACTAGCACAAAGGACAGGTCAGCCACAGCAAGATGCATCAGGAAAACGTTGGCAGGCGTGCCTGACTTTTGGTCCCGGATGAAGAGCCAAAGAGCCAAGGCATTGCCAACAAAAGCCAGGATGAAGTCCAGGAAGTAGAAAGTGGCAAAAAAGATGTTCTCGAGGTGTGTCTCTTTGCCACATTGCTCTGATGTTTCCAAAGAGAAATTTGATTGACTTGAGCAATTGAAGAGTAGGTTTGAGGGATCTGCTGGGCTATTCATTTTTCACCACAGTTTTGAAGAAAAAAACACCAAAAACCAAAAATTTTAAAAAAACCCCAAACCCAAAAAACCACACATGTAAATCAGTGACGTCTTCTGTTTGCTGATAGCAGTATTTAATGCGACAGGTCAGCCTGAGTTTAAACACTTATATTAAAATTCCGAATACTTCCTGCTCAGCTGGGTTTTCCAGACCATTACTTCCTGTTGAAGGAACCACTATAAAGAACTAGCTAGCTGATTATGAGCTTGTTTCCAACCTGTGCTAAGTTGAGTAACAGAGTACTGAAATGCGTATGTGTCTGGTTAATGGAAGAATGGAAGTGGGTTCTGTATATCTAGTTAGAAATTATTATTTGCTGTGTTTAATGTGAAAGCCTGATTCAGGACTGAAGAGCTTCTAATGAGTCAGCTTTTCTGAGCACAGGTATCTGTTGTAAGGTGACCTAGCTTAGAATTGTTCCTAGAAGAGGTGGAAGACAGGTCGGGTATGTTGTTATTAAAAAAAAAAAAAGCTTTGAGAATTATTTTAGTCTAAAGTTCTGTATTTAAAGCAAATGCATCTACTTCCAATACAGGAGGAAACTTTTCAGACAGGTAGCAGCATCTCGTTTGAACAGCAGAAAGCACTGAATTGACTCAGAAAATATTAGTAATGCCCATGCTCTCAGTTACTTGTCAAAATGTCATCCTTCCCTGCAGCTTTCTTCTTCTCCCAGCATAACTCTCTCTCTTCCTCCCTCAAAAGCCTGAACTCCACTGTAGCTTATCCAGGGCCTTTTCCAAGTATCAGCTTAGTAAAACTGAGCTTAGCTTTGCCAGTCTCTTTGTGGTCTGCAGGGTCCTGAACAGCATCAACAAAAAGTGGTAAGATTTTATGCGTACATACCCATGGCTTCTTATACATATCTCATCTGTGAGTGTAGGTGGTAGGAAAATGCAGGCAGGCTGTTTCCAGCATTGTTTCTATTTCTTGGATTCCTCAGAGGTGTTACATTATGTGCAGCATTGTGTTCACTGTTGCATTTTGTACTGATTGACCATTTCTCCATAATATTCAGTACATCTTTAAATACATCAGTTTTCCGCTACTGAGATTAAAATGTTAAGATGGTTGCTGACATTGTTAGACAAAATTTTTAGTCTCGGGCAGAAGCTATGCTATATGCTGAAATCTTACATCATTAAATAGTTGATCCAAGGCATTACACAATGCATTCAGCTTCCCAACAGAACTGATTATTCAGATGTGTAAAAATATTGGTGGCCAATCAAGAAACTGAAATGGGATTAAGAACAGAGCAATATATTGGGAAATGTAAACAAAATCCAAGGTAATTACCATCTTTTGTTTGACAGCTGTCACTTTCAGGTGGACAGAAAACTACAATAGCTAGACAGTAATATGCTGGACCACTTCTGTTTAGTTCACAGTTAAAGAGACAAAAGTCAACAGAAGGGAGACTGAATGAAATTCAGAAACTGAAATTTCTTCCTATGGCCACAGAGGGGCCTTCTTACTCTATGCATTGCCTAGATACCCTGCATGTTCATGGCACAAAAAAGACTCTAGGTTTGAGTGTATGAGTACTCACTGCCTACTGCTGGCTGCACGCTTCTATGTAGTCCTAGAGATAGCAACAAATTATTATCTTGGAATTACTGGAAGTGCCTGTGCAAGGAAGATTATACAGCCCTTTTTTCCAGGAGACATTTTATCTATAAAAATAGGTGTGAAATCTTGCTTTCTTGTACAAAAGGAAAATTCCCTGTTGCAGTTTTCCATGTGAACTTCCTGGGTTTGCAGAGGAGCCTGCAATTTTTGTTTCTAGTATTTATTTGTCCCTTCGAAAGTAAAACCTGCAAGTATTTTTGAACGCAAGATTTTGAAGTTTGTATGTGATAGTAATGTTGAATGCTCAAATACTTGTCCACCCTGGATGGAATTAGTTTAAATATGTATTTTTCTATTGCATACCAAAGGAGAAATACAATGTGACCATGCCTTTTTACTGGCTGTTAATTTACAATGGTACCTATCACCTGATGTTGTGGCTATGTAGTCTTTTTTTGTGTTGGGCACTTTGTTTAAGTATGTTTTTCATCTGTGAAAAATGCATCAGGTGATCTTTATGTACACATCTGTCAGTGATCAGGTCATCTGATGGCTAAGCATTACTCTATAGATGGTTGTGATGCCACTGAGAAAACAGTAAATGCTGGCTTAGACCAGATGAAAAGGCAGAAGCAAGGGTTGTCTAATGGAACAGGCAGGGATTTCTCTTGTCTTAAAGATCATGATTTAAATCCATTCAGGAAGCAAAGCAGTAAGCAGACTTTTTCTCTGTTTACAAGGTAAATTCTAGGGGTTTAGCAGCATGATATGTTAAACTGATTTTTGAGCTGATTTTCTAAGGAGGATCTTTGGGATTCAGATTCAGCTGAGTGTCAATGCCAAATTTGGAATACCCAAGACTTAAAAGTTGAGTTGTGTCCTTACTGATGGCAATGTTGAGTCTGCTGTTGATTTCTATCCTCACATGCTTTCACTGCAAAATACTGTGGGGTAGAGTAGAACGGAGAATGTCAGAGTTATCCAGAAGGCCAGTTATGTCTGTGTCAGGAAGGGAGAGGCTTAGAATTAATAATAAAATTGAAATAGATTCAGTCTTTTCAACTGAGTGCCTTCACAGGGGAGCTGCTGTTACCTAGTTTACTTTCTAGAGCAAGGTGAGGGGAGATATTTTTCATTGCCTGGTCAGAAATCATAGAACAGGGAAGTGGTCCTCTTTCTAGTTTTGCTTAGTTTTTAAATTAGAAGGGAACTTTAATCAAGTTTTTAATTTTATTTGGTTTTTTTTACAATTCTGTTTGTTGACATGGAAATTGTGTGTGGCACTTGAGTAGGTTAGGAAAAAAGCTGACATGTCACTAGAATTAATTGTTGAGCTTATTTTTAGAATTGATATGCTTTCAACAAAATGCTGCAAGTTTTCAAAAAGAATAGTTCTTTGACAGTGTGTTCTGTAGACAGCGTGGAAAGACCTTTGCTGTTATTTACAGTTCTGCTTCTATTTTGCCTGGGTTTATCCTATCAATTTAAAATAAACTTTTTTAATTTTTAGTTTTTTCTTTCTTTTTAGTTTGTTACACTTACAAAAAAAACCACTCAAAGTCCTAAAAATCTTGTTCTACCAGCCTGTATGAATGCTAAGAGCAAATTAGAAGACTTCCCAAATGCCCTAAAATGTGTAGTTTGTGCTCAGCTATATGGTACAAGAGGCTTTGACTCCGCAAACAGAAAACTCCTTTAGGAGTCTGGCTCGTTGTCCAATAATTTCCACTTGGGTTGCACTCTTGGTGTTGTGCGAATATTTAGTGATTTACATATTGCTAAACAGAGCACTATTCTGGAATGAGCCATTATCCCAGGCCTCCCAGGGCTGGGCTGTAATGGGGATGTCACTGCTCATTTGCAATGCATGCACACTGACCATATTTTATGCCCTGTTTTCTTTTCTGCTCAGAAACAAGCAAGATAACAATCCACAAGGCTGTCAGTACAGACACAAGCTGATTACTCTTTCAGCAGCTGCTCTATCATTAATGAGACAATTAATAAGCAGAAAAAATATTTAGCTCATTGTAAGTTAGTTACCTGGCTAGCTTGGAGCTTTGCCCACTGCAGACAAATTTGAACTATGTTTTAGGGTTTGTCATGGATATCAGAAATTCCTGTTTCTTGCTCTCATCTAGAGCAGTTTCTGGTTTGGGATTATGCTGGTTTCTGGGGTTTTATGATTATGGTTATAGTGTCTTGTCGAATAGGAGTGTCTCCTATCTTTTTACTGAAAGTTCTCTTCATTAGAAATAATCCACTTCTGATTGAAATTATTCTCATGAAAATCATTCCCTGCTGAGCGTCCCACCCTTCAGCTGAAATACTTATTGTGAGCATCAAAGCAGTGTCAGAGAGCACTGGACATGCCATATAACTGTCAGTTTTCCTGGCACAAATGGATGTACATTAGGTACAGAAGATTGAAAACTTCTATGTTTTGGAAGACTGATGTAAAGAAGAGTGAGGAAATTATTCTCTGAAGTTCAAAAAAATGCTGCATTTTCTTAGTTTCAAACATTTCCATTATATTCATCTGCCTCTGTGCGTGTGTCTTTCCACCTCACTGACACCAGCTAAAACTAACGCCGTTAGGAAAGCTCCTTCGTTATTCTGCTAACAGAAGTTTGTCTCTTACCTCTTTACAGTGCAGTCCTATGGGTGGAGTGTAGGGTCCTTTTTTGGGAAAATCTCAAGGAACTCCTTCTGATAACAGCAAACCAAATAGAAGCAGCAACGGTGAAAACAACAAGATGATCCAAAAAGAGCACAGAGTGGCAGAGTTGCTGAGGGTGGAGAGGGGAACCCCTCTATATAGTGTCCTTCTAGCTCTGATAGTGCATTATCAGCTCAGTCACACAACAGTGCAGGGGAGAGGACGCTCCAGCATTGAAGAGCAGTCTTCATCCCAGCTGAGCTCTTGGCACTGGGGTTGCTGCTGCTGTTACAGATATGAATATACTGTATGAATATTCCAGTGTTCATGGTGCTTACTAAAGGCTGTTACTGAACTCCCAGCCTTGAACACAGACTTCTTGGAGTCCCCTGATTATTTTAGGAGGGTGGAGAGAAGCATTGTTTGGGGGAAGTCTGGTATTAATAGACACAACAGGACATTTCAGAATGGGATAATTCCATAATGGTGGGAGTGAGGAGGGGGAGAGGGAAAGGGGCGGCTGCTATGGTAACAGCTTAGCCTGTCCAACACTTTCCTTTGCTTGCAATAGAGGAGGGTCTATGGGACGGCAGGGAGGGTTTGTGAGTGGGGAGGGGTTGATAATGGTTTATCAGTCCAAATGGCTGAAGGCACCTTATTCAGCTGAATGAGAGGGGTCTCTTTGAGGACACTTGCTTCAGGGTCCCTATGTCCTGGCCCATATAATTATGCTGCATTTGACAGTGCTGAATAAAATTGATGCCTTTATGCTGAGATGAGCACAGCTGCATGTTCCCTTATAATGGGGTGCTGTCTGCTTTTTCTGGACTCCGCCTGGGTAGACAGTAGTTCCAGCCCTGGAGAGAGACACTTGCTGACAGGAGGACTCAGATTTGGGGAGAATAATACTAGTACTTAGCACTTAGGCGCCTGCCAGCTGAGGGTCATAAATGTTTGAGGTCTCACAACAACATCTGTGTTGTATTCTTGCCCCCATTTTACAGATCTAAGGGTAAGTGATTCATCACAGCAGAGTTTTAGAAGGGGCCCTGCAAAGAACCCACTACTTAGCCATAAATCTACCCTTTCCATTTGAACATTTCCTTTTGTCTGGTGTCTTTTGAGAATGACCTGTAAATCTCATTGAGTGTTTCACATAGTGATACAGTGAAAGGAATTAAGCAGGCCTGTCTGTTCTGTGACAAAGAAACCCACAGAAGTCATTCCTCTGTCATTTTCGTTTTATCATGAATTCTTCCCAGCCTGCAGCATTGCAGCTAGAGGGGTAGGTAATAGGCAAGTAAATTGAACAGCTTCTCCTCAGAGCTCCTAAATATTGGGATAAAACTGGTGGATTCCATCAGCCTTCTCAGAAGTTTTTATGCCTTTGCCCAAGCTTTTCTACCAGAAATTTGACTTATCTACCTGTTCAGGACTGTACTTGTAATATGTTCTGGAATATGTGATAGGAACACAGTTACATTTACCACATAAAATTGCAAAATTGCATATTTATTTATTTTCTTTAACTTAGGACTAAAAGGAATTTGTAGGCAGAAGAGTAGTATTCAATGGTGTCTTGTTTTTCCTAGCTATTGAAGACTAAGGAATCCAGCCATGGTAAAGGCATTTGAGCAATGTGCTTTGGATTAATACTTTTTTATTCTTTCTCCTTGACGCCTTCCCAGTCCTGTAATGCCTCTGTTATGGCTGGATCCCATAGCTAGTAATAGAGAGAGGGTGTTGCCACATTTTCTTGCCCACCTCTCAAAAAGGATCTAGAAGAATTGGAAAGGATACCTAGAAGGATGACAGGATGGTATCCCTGATGGAATATAAACCAGTGAATGTTGGAGGAGTATTTTAAGGAAATACGACTCTGTGACTGCTCTATCCACATACTCTTTTCTGTGCAATGGTGTGAAAGACAAGATACTAAACTAAATTATGTCTAGTCTGACCTTGGAAGATGCTTTTTCTGTTACATGAAGTACATCCTACAGCATGCACTGTACATTGTTTTAGGAGAAAGAATTTCTTAGTATTTTATTTTCTTTACTTTGTTCAACCAGGCATCTGTGCAGGCCATGCCATAACCGTGAAAAAGCTAAGGGACTGGGCAAGTACATCTGTCAGAAGTGCCACTTGATAATTGATGAGCAACCTCTGATGTTTAGGAATGATTCCTACCATCCGGATCACTTCAACTGCACCCACTGTGGGTATGTTCTCGTATTCTAAACTCTGATAAAAAAGAAGAGGGACAAACGGTACAGTCAGCAGTGCAGTCCTTTCCAAGGCCTAAACTTTGCTACCTTCACATTGTTGAACAAGCAGAAATTGTGTGAGGAGAAATTGAAAGAAGTTTGGGAAGCCTACAGGAACTTTAATTTTATTTTGCCATTCAATGGTCTTTTATCCTAAACTTGAAGGACACTATTTTATACTGAAAATGAAAGTAGTTGCTTGGTATGAACTTACCTGAAAGGCCGTGTGTAGAGTACAGTAATAGTATTGTCCAAAGATAGCTGTTGCCAGGCTATTCAAAATAGTTTCACTTTGTATTTCTGGATAGGAAAAAAAAGATGACTTGGTGAGCTGTGTCAGTCTTCTGGCACAGTCCATTACCATGCTGATACCTGTCTGACCTGAATTACTTCCCATGAAGGCATTATAATTGGATCTCAGTACTGCCCTAGAATTTGTAACAGTGCTGAAGAATAAAATAAATGTCTTGGTGTGGAGCACTACTAGGATAGTCCTTGTACCTGAGCTATCTCATTCAAAAATAGCTTGAGTCTTCATATGAATGCTGCATTGTTTCATGTAAGTGTACCTCATATTTCTACTAGAGTATCTAGCCAAAGACATGATATTCCACGTATGCTCTCATCTGGCAAACTGAGAAAGCAATTTTGGAAAGATGAGTTGACAGTAACTGTTTTTCATCAGCTTAGTTTAATGACTTTGCATTTGTAGCATGAATGCTGCCAAAGTATGTTAGCTTTCAAGTTTAGTCTCCCAAAACTTCATCTTTGGCATTAAAGAGCTTCACTTGGTGTTCTTGCTTCGGGGACATGTTTGTGTTTTCAGGAAGGAGCTGACTGCTGAGGCCCGGGAACTGAAGGGAGAACTGTATTGCCTGCCCTGCCACGACAAGATGGGAATCCCCATCTGTGGAGCCTGCCGTAGGCCCATTGAGGGACGAGTTGTCAATGCTCTGGGAAAGCAATGGCATGTTGAGGTGAGGCCTCTGAATCCAAAACTTCCTTCAGGAGCCATTTTGGAAGAGGACTTGAGCTAGTTGGAAGCTGTAGACATTTATGCGTTTTGTAATATATGAATTCAGACAAAAAACCAATTGCTTGTGTTTCAGATTGTCTTCACCTTATGTGAGTGAATGAGTACAGCAGGGTCATCAGGGCTGCCTAAGAAAGCTATGTTTTCACAACAGTAGTAACCTTAATTTTAAAATGCCTGACTTGCATTGTAAAGATTCTTGCAGAATATAGTTCACTGAACAGTATTTACTTACTAATAAATGTACATATTTACTATGATGTACTTAGGTATATCCTCTCCAACCCTAGTTAACAGGTTTGTAACAGCATTAGAATTTGTAATGTAGGCAGAGCCAGTGCAATTTTTGCTTTTTAAGCCTTTTCAGCTCATTTTTTGTATAACTTTCAGATGAGTCGTCACAGCTTGCTCTGAAGTTTTTCCGTGATTTATGGCTTTAGTGATTTAAGCCTCCTAGGGCTTCAACTGAGAGATGCTGCTGCTGCTGCTCATTTGAAGTGCATTCATACCAACCATGTTTTATTTTCCTGTTTCTCTTCTCTGAAACAAGCAAGATAATAGTCTGCAAGTCTGTCAGTATAGATACAAGATGATTGCCCTTTCAGCAGGTCTACCTATCTTTAATACAATTCTTAATTACTGTCATAGACTAAATATCTCCTCTTTTCTTTTACTTCCATAAGGATTTTCTTGTCTGTGTTTCATTAGGGCATTGAGGGGTAACAGTTTTAAACTAAAAGAGGGTAGATTTAGATTAGACTTAAGGAAGAAATTCTTCACTGTGAAGCTAGTGAGGCACTGGCACAGGTTGCCCAGAGAAGCTGTGGATGCCCCATCCCTGGAAGTGTTCAAGGCCAGGCTGGATGGGGCTTTGAGCAACCTGGTCTAGGGGAAGGTGTGCCTACCCATGGCAGGGGGGTTGGAACTGGATTATCTTTAAGGTCCTTTCCAACCAAACTGTTCCGTGATTCTATGATTGTCTCATACTGAGCCGTGATTTATAGCCATGCAAGTTTTTCCCTGGTGATGGAAAAGTCACTTTGCTTGCCACTGAATGTCTTTTTTTCTTTTACAGCATTTTGTTTGTGCCAAATGTGAGAAGCCATTCTTGGGGCACCGACACTATGAGAAAAAAGGACTGGCTTATTGTGAAACTCACTATAACCAGGTAAATTCTGCCATCTATACTGTAGGTACTTGCTCTGACTAGCAAATGGTTTTTTGTATTTTACATACGCAAAGCTATGCAGATTTTGCATAATCTGAATTTGTAGAGGCAATGCAATATTAAGAAATTAGTGAGATTTAACAGAAAAAATAGTTTTTCTTGGTAGATGTGAAAAGTGATGCTGAGAACAGAATAGAAATGTCTTGGGGATATTGACTCTTCATTGTGCCATTGACAGAAAAAAACACTGACCACGGCTTGCAATTAAAATCCTTGTATTTCTACTCCAAAACTATTTGTGTGGACTTCTTTAATAATTACTTGCTTCCATGGGCCTAAGATAAATGTTGTGCTTTCTAAAGCGTAAGAAAAGTATGTTTCAAAAGCAAATCAAAACCTTTTTTTCTGTATGACTATGAACAGCCATGAGCTTGGTTTTTTCTTCTGTCAGATAAATTAGTCTCTTTCTTTCATAAGAGGTGAGTGTCACTGTTTTGAAAGTAGCTCTAGGTTTTATTTTTATGTTTATAGTTAAGCATCAGGAGATGTTTGTCTACAGTAAGCATCATACTCTACTGACCCTCTTTTCTCCAAATTGCCACATGTACAGAACTTTAAGATCACATAACAGTGGTAGAGTGTGAGGCATCAACAAAAAGGTTTTGTAGTATTTAGTGGTATGAGATCCAAAGGAACATAGACTATTTGGCAAGTGTATGAGAAGTTATTCAGAAGATTTAAATTGCTATATTTGGGGGCTACTTGCAATGTCTGGGAATTCTTTGATTGTTAGGATGTAATGTTCACACCAGCTGTGTAATTTGGGGAGCATGAGTAGTCAGTAACATGAGTTCCTGTTATTATTTCATTTGCTGTGCAGCTCTTTGGAGATGTCTGCTACAACTGCAGCCACGTGATAGAGGGAGATGGTAAGATTTGTTCTCTCCTTGTTTTGGGTTGCTGTCCTTGTTCCATTTGTTAGTGCAGCTGTTGCAGTCCCACAGTTGCAAGGCACCAGTGTTTATTTTCACATCTGGCCTCATTTGAATTTGGATACAAATCCAAATTCAAATAATCTGTCAGTTTCCTCTTATTTTGTGCTTTTGCTATTGCAGTGGTATCAGCTCTTAACAAGGCCTGGTGTGTGAATTGCTTCTCCTGCTCCACCTGCAACATCAAGCTTACACTGAAGTAAGTCAGTGTTTATATTTTGGATGGTGTGAGAATCAGCTTGGGGGAGCCATGAGCCAGTACCTCTCTGAGGGGCAATACACCTTTTCTTTGTGGGAGCAGGTGCTTATAATTCCAGTGATTTCAGAACTAAAAGGGAGTTGGGACTCAGCATCCTCTCTTATTTCTTTTCCTTCATTAATCTGTTCTGTAAGAAGGTTGGGTAAGAGGAGAACTTGTTCAGCAATACAGAGGGAAGGCTCTAAACTTCAAGTAACTGCCTGTCCTGAAATAACGTGCAGCCTTCATGTCTCCTTAGTCTGGATGCTCCTCTCAATGACAGTATTTGCAATTGTGTAGATTATTTTGAAAGAAAATACTATGCTAGTTACTTCAAATATGTAGAAGAGGGACAGAAAACAAAGCAGTCCTACATTTTTCCTTTCTCAGGTTCAAAACCTTACCCTGCTATGCTGGGTTGGCCCCACTGGCCTTGTATATGAAGGAGCTCTAATTCATCACAAAGAGGACCTTTGAAGTGACATTTCCATTCTATGATAACATTATTATTCTAGACTGTTACATATAAATAAATAGCAAAATCTTGCTCCTTATTTAACTAACAATGCTAAAGACCCTAGTTCCCTGATAAGAACCCAATCTCTGTACTTACAAGACCAGACAAGAAAGTGAGTTGTTTTATACATGCAGTACAACACAGACAACAGCATTTACGTAGATGCACAGAGACTTGATTTAGTGAAGCATATAGTTTGCAAAAACCATTTTAACAGTCTGCTGTTCTTTGTGTTAAAGGAATAAGTTTGTGGAGTTTGACATGAAGCCTGTATGCAAGAAGTGCTATGAGAAATTCCCTCTAGAGCTGAAGAAACGCCTGAAGAAGTTGTCAGAGCTGGCATCCAAGAAGGCGCATCCCAAAGCTCTGGATTTGAACTCTGCTTAAACAGGTCTGTCAGTCTGCTGACTGCACTGTTACAGTCATAAGCTGCTGCTCACAGCAGTTGTTGATTACAGAGGCAATTACTAAGAACAAGTGAAACCAAAGATAAGTAGTACCTTCCCCTGCTTCTGGTAATGTAGCTTGCATCTTGACTATCCCTTTTCTCAAGCAACTGCCTATTAACACTGGCAGAAAGAGGAATATGATTCCTGCTTGACAGTTTACAGGCTGGTTATTAATTTGCTAATAACAACTTCTTCTGCTTTTGTGGAATTGTACAGAGTCTTTCCTTTCTTAGTTGAACTGCAGTTCTCTCTCCATTCCTCTATAGTCTAAGGAATTAGGAAACAGTGGTTGAGTGTAAGGATGGAAGAAATGTGTGATTTTCTCTTTTTCAGTTAAAGTATAAAAATTTCTCTTACCCTGGGTGAAAACATTTTTTTTTTTTTTTTTTTAATATATAAGCAAATATTCTGAAAGCTGTCACTCTTTGATACAAAATGCAAAATTTCTGGTCTTTCTCCAGATTCCTACTGAGCGTATATGGATGTTGTACAGTCCTTCTGGTTTGCAGGTTTACTGGGAAAACCCAGGAACCAATAGTTACAGCGTCTGCACTGCCTGCTTGTCTGGCTTAGGTCCAATGTTAAGACAACTGAAGAAGTTTGTTTTACTGCTTCTGTGTTCAGTTCTAAGGAGATTTCAATTGTCAAGGCCATGTCAGCCTCTTCAGAATAGTTGGGCTCTCCTTAAGGAGGAGGTGGCTATGGGAAACAAAAGATTTTGTTAGAAACAGACTTTAATTTTCTCAGTTTTTTCTCTACTACTACATGGATACTAGAGCTTCTCGTGGTCAGTGCAAAGCATGTCCTGTCCACTGGCATAGCTGACATTTCTTGAGGCAATGTGGCTGGACCCTTGGTTATTCTTTTGCATGATGAAATCAAATTTGTAATATGGGACCACTTTAAGCACTTCAGTTTCCCCACCCTTCTTGCTTTATTTGAAAGATGAGTATATGCTTCTTGGTCACGCTTCAGAAAGCCCAATTACATGAAGGGATTTCTAGTATTTAGTTTGTAGCAGATGTGGTTTTATGCAGAAAAAAACCCAGGAAGTACTTTTCTTAAAATTTTCATCCAGATAAGACTTTCCCATCACATTTCTTCTTAAGACCTGAGTTTATTTAAAGAGAGGACCTCAGACATGAATCTATACATCTTAAGCATATAGTTCTGCTCTATAGTTTTGGCTACCACTGGTGAAGTTTCACTGGTCCTACTGTCTCTGCTAGTACAACCCAAGGTGCTGAGAAATTTACTGGTTTTGAACATTCTCAGTATTTCTTCAGGGGTGAGCCATCAGCAGTGCTCTTCCTGAGTCCACCTGTATGTTGTATAATCACGGTGAGCTTCTGAGACCTCTGGAGGTTTCCCCCATAGTTTCTTGTGCTGAACTAAGCTGAGCAGCGTGAAAATCACTTTCCCTGAATAGTTGGTGACTATGCCTACCCTTTTGCAAGGTGGACAGGATGAAAATCACTGGAGGACAGCTGTCCCTTGCATGATTTAAGTCATCCAAAAAGTGGCTAGTTTAGTAGGTCAAATGAAGACAGCAGTTGGGCCTAGACACCACACTGCAGCCCCAGGTGAATTAGCTACCAAGAAGTTAAAGCTTCCTCACTTCTTGTATGTGTGAGCAGCTCCTGGACTGGGGCAATAATCTACCTTAAAATTGTCCTTGCTGCCATCACACTCTGCTCAGAATAGTTCTAAATGGGATAATAGCTAAAGCATTGATAGCTGTTAACATGCTTGCTGTAGCTACTACCCGTGAAACTGCACCAGTGGTGTCACGGCAGCAGTCCTGGTTAACTGTGTGCAGATAAGAATCCCACATGCAAGACCGTCTCTTAGATACTTACTGGCTTTGCTAATTCAATTTCCTTCAGCTGCTTTGCTTTTTGTTGCCATAAGTTACCATAAACTTTTAGCTGGGGTATACTGCATCCACTATAACACTGATGAGGGGATAGGCCTAATTTTAACAGAACTCTTCCGTCCTCTTCTGACCAATATGCACTGTAGATTATAATAGTAGTAGCTGGTTTTGTCACTGCTTTAGGAAAACATGTGGCTAGTTACTGTTACCTCACTAGCCTTTTAGTTAAGGTCACAAAAAGCAGCATGTCTTTTGGTGCAGTAGTATGTGGCCACTGCAAAGACCAGTTTTGTAAGCCTATTTGGCTTTTTTTTTTCACAGCATAAAACACAAGAACTACTGATCTAGGTGCAGTTCAGTATGTTATACAGATTCTTCTCAGCATAAGCATTCAGGTCAGTTCCTATAATCTTAGTCACAGGCCATGTCTAATGCTAAATCTGAGCAGCTGTGTATCTTCAGCCTCCAGGGAAGATGGTAGAGGAACACACAGCCGCATAGCTACTGGTGAATATGGAAAGGCTATGTAACTAGCAGGCAATAGGTAATGTTCTTTCAGTGGCCACTCTCAAATTCAGCAATGGAAAATGCATGTAGGTAGAGGTGAATGGAATTACTTTTGTCATGCACACAGAGATTTAGTGTGTGCTCTCACTTTGTCTCACATTAGAAATTCAGTAGACGTAGTAAGCCTCAGTGTTCAAAGGACAGTTGATTCATTCTCTTTGATAAGCTTTTCAGTTATCTAGGATTTTGATTATATTCTTATCTTCAGAGCATTTCCCAAAATTAGGGAGGGGAAAAATCATCATAATCCCTGATTTCTATATTAGCAGAGGGTGATGTTCTCTCAGTATCTCTTAAATTACTAATTTTTCACAACTGTTTTTCTTATACTCCTGCTGCCCATAATCTGCAACGTGCAGAGTTACAGTGGTGACTATTACTGACATACCTTTTGTGGGACAGTGGAATTGAAGGAATAGGAGAAATAGCTATAGTTTAAATAAATTAATCTTCCTCTACTTCTTTGAGTCCACTTCTTAAAAACTAAATAGAATATAACGCAGACTTACGAATTCTCCTTAGTGTGTTGATAGGCTGACAGGCTGGGTTTTGGGTTTGTTTCTTTTTTAAATAAAGTCAAGATCTCAGTCAGAAATAAGCTGCGTGCATTTTTCCATTGCTGTAAATAGACATGCTGGCCAAATTTGTCCTAGGTATCACACCACTGGAGAGTATAGATTTATATCAAGGTTGAACTTGGCTCAGAACTCTACACTTACTAAAAGCTGTTGTCTCATTACATTTATAGTTTACACTCATATTTGTACATACTGAATTAAAATCACTAATATTCACTGAGTACACTTGAAAATGGTTTTGCTTTTAGAAACCACAGTATGTGAAGCTTGTTTGTATTCAAAGGGTATGTTAATCACTTGCAATCTTTATGGCAACTTAATCTGCTCTCTAGGGTTTGCATCCTGATCTTTATTTTTATAGCAGTCTGTGCAATGTAGGCAAATATTGTTCAAATATTGTACTCTCTGTACAGAAGTACAGAGAGTTTCTAGATGTTGCGTGTTTTGTATTAGATGATGTGACTGATGCTTTTTTAAAAAGTGCTTGGATGGTAAAGGAATAGATTGCAGGCAAACATGTAATAAATGTGGTTGTACTAGTCTGTAAAGCACTATTAAGTGCTGAGGATGGTATAAACTGAGTAAGAATTAGCAGCTACTTGCCTTGGGTCAGGCCTTGATGAGCAGTGTGGGTTCTGCACCGTGTAGAGCTCTCATTTTATCACACATTGTTGTCTAACCAAAACATATGATTGTGGATTGAAATGTTGTAATACTGTACCTTTTTATGTTCCTGTAATAAAGTTAACTAATACATTTTAAATATTCACACAAAAAATAAATGTAAGAGAGTTGTATATTGTACAGTAAAAAAAAAAAAAACCCAAACATTTGCAGTGCTGAGCCAGAGAGTATTATGCATTCTGAGGAACTCTGGGGATTGCCCAAAATCTGATGCACTGTCGTGATGAATTCATGTTTTGGATCTGTGCTGCTTCTGTGGTGATGTGTTGGTTGACGAGGATGTGCAGAAAGGGGTATCCTCCTTTTAGAGGCTGTGCTGTACAAATTGTGTTGTGTATATGATGAGTAGATGGGATGCTCTGATCATTTACAGGCTGTAGTGGATGTTTGGTAGGTTTAGGTTACATAGATCTACAGTGAATATTCAATTTTCTTGTTAAAAAAGACATTGTGGTTGTTTTTCTGCAATGTTTATTTAAAAACTGGAGACAATACAGTTTGGCTGCAAAATTTCTTTTTGTACAGGTGAAATATTGAATGGTTCTTATTTACAGCCAGTTAGATCAGACACAGGATGACAAAACAACTAAAAGTCATTACTCTCAAATGTTTCCATTGCCAGCAATGGACATTACAGTAGGAATATCTAATTGCACGCAAAAGGATCAACTATTCTGACAAGTGTGGCACTCATTTAGATGCACAAAGACAGTCAGGCTCTTCCCTGCCACCCATGTACAGAACTCCCATTAGTGTTTCAATTTCACACACAAACATCTGAGGGAACAAGAGAACCATTGTGCATACATTTGCAAATTTGAGAGATCTAGCAGAGCTGCTTTTTCGGCACTGCCAGATCGTGTCTCAAGGAACTTGGTGTAAATGCTTTAAGACGTGTCCATGTTTCACTGGGAGCAAGGGAGGGCTTGTCATTGAGAAAAGTGTACTTGTTCTCTGATGGGGTAAGCATCTAGGCTTGCTGCCACCACAGTGCTTGCATGTTTTACACACTGAGCACACTCTGGTTCCTACAGGACCAAAGTTGTGCGTTTACAAAGGTCTGAGAGATGAACAAGTGCTGAATCAAATTTTACCACTCAAAGTGCCTGCTAAACAGGAAATAGAAAGGATCAGGAGAAATGAAAGCTATTATTCTTGTCTCATGAACGAATGTCTGCATAACTCCAAGCTGAGAACATTTTTATAGAGCAGAAAAGTCTCTTTTCAACAGATGTCTGCTAGACTGTGTTCTTTGATTCTGATTTGCACTGGATAGCACATCTATAACTTGAAATAGGAGCAACTGAGTAAAAATAATGCTCATTTCAGAGTTTGTTTATGTTTACTAGAAACTGCAGAGTAGAAAGCAGTCGTTAGTTTCCAAGTGCATTATAAAGTGTGGAAGAAAGAAAACTATTTAAATTAACCAAGGCAATGGTAAACCAGCAGACAGCCTGCTAATTTAGTAGCACACAGGAATAAGTTATATTCTGACAGTAGCTGGCTGTCATAGTCTACTGTAACTTGCAGCACATAACCTAGTGATAAAGGATGAAAGCCAGCATCTTACTTTTCAAGGTGTCCAGTTATCCTACTAATACAAGGCATTTCTCCACTCTTAGAATTTCCAATAGGAGGAAAAAAATAACATTACCTTTGTTTGTCAAGACTCAAGGAGTTTATGCATTTGGTAAGAGCATATACAAGAAGGGGACATTTTCTTTCCAAAAGGAAGACAACTGTTAATGTGTGTCTCTCTTTAAGAATGGAGGAGATTTAGAGTATCAGAAGAGGTTCTCATATTAGGGTTCTTCTGCCCCCCTGCTCCCTTATTACATTAAAATCCAGCTAAACTTTCTCTCTTTCTCTAAATCCGAAATCTGAATGGAATTCTTCTACTACGTCTCAGACAGACAAGTGTTACAGATACTTGAAAGCACATGCTCACTTGAGCTTCTCTTGTGGTAATATTTCAGCAACACAATTCATTCAGTGTGTGATCAGAAGGCTGATCATCAAGATTAATATTTTTTAAATGGCATTTCTTCTGGGAGATGAAATTACAAGTAGTTTGGCACAGTTATAGGCTGTAGGTTCTATTTCTGCTCTCATGCTGGGAGGTTCTTTTGCTTGTTTACAGCATTCATTAGCAGGCGTACGTAGGATGTTAACAGGTCATCCATTTTGTAACCCTGTCAGAAAATAAAAAAGTCTTAAGCCTCTCAAAGAGCTCCAGAAGTAAAAATATAACTTCCTTCCTGTTTTATCTTCTACTTAGGTTCTTCCCTGCATGGACATCTCTTTTTCCAACAGCTATCACTGTTTTGATAATTATTTATCTATTCTTCTCTCTGCTCTTCCCTTTGTAGAC
Source organism: Gorsachius magnificus (assembly GCA_034008185.1). Lineage (NCBI taxonomy): Eukaryota > Metazoa > Chordata > Aves > Pelecaniformes > Ardeidae > Gorsachius > Gorsachius magnificus. The sequence goes on along the minus strand of CM067087.1, from coordinate 22,867,471 downwards.
TTATAAAACTTTACAAAGCATAGCTCTACTGTCTCCTTGTTGTTCATTCTATAGATTGACATCTTGTACTTAGGAATCCAAGCTTTTCTGTGATAGAAGTTAGCCCTTGAATGTTTTCACGTTATCTTTACAAATTTACTTTTAAACATCAATACAGTGATGCTTGTCTGAGTCTGTGGACAATCTGAAACCAATTCTTAAAAAGGTGGTACCACTGATTGAAAAATGTAAAATTTTACAAAGGTGGCGTTACTCCATAGATGGATCAAACCATGCAAGACAAAAAGTTTCATACGTCATTTGTTGGTAAGTGCAGTCTTTTCTTAATGTCTCAGATAAATAGAATCTTGATGTATGGGAAGAATTTGGAAAATTGGTATTTTTCCTTGTCTCTGTGGTTTATATCTTTGCATCAGATGGCATTATATAGCACTGAACCTGTTCTAAACTGCAGTTTTGTTGACATAGCAGTGAATGCTTTTTGTATCTGCACTGGTTTTAACATCTGTTTTGGCACCATTGTTTTGTAGCAATCCTAGATGTAAAGAAAAAATTAGTAGTTTCTTGTGTATAAGTTGACAAAACTCTTCTTACCAGAGATGTCTCACATAAGATCCGGCTTCCTCGTACCAGGTTCCCTATTGTCATGTGAAAGTATGTGCTCCCACTGCTCCAATTGGAGATTTTATTGAAGGGGTAAACTGTTAAAATATCCTGTAAGGGGAAACAACTGAACTATAGAACATTTCTCAAATGAAAACGGGCTGTTATGTAAGAAAAGCTGTAGAGCCAGAGCATTCTTTTTCCTTCCCACTTAATTTATAAACACAGTAGATCAAGGTAGGTCTTGCATCCAGAGTAGCGGTATATTGTATTTTCACCAAGTGGGTGAGCCTTAATCACTCTAATGAGAATTCCTTTCATTATATATTGATCTTTGCCTTAGCACACCACCATTTTATAATCTAAAATTCTCTGGATACTTGTTTTCTTATGAAAAACAAATAGCGAGACTCATAAATGCTTTTGCCTGCGAACTTGGTAACACCAGACTGTTTGGGTTAGAGAGCTGGTAAACGCTATTATTCAACCTGATCTTTTAGACAGCTTGGGTTTCCTGCAAAGCATTTTTCTGAAGCAGGTTCCCTAGTGCACTGTCCATCCACCTGCCTGATCTTACCCTTTGCCCAGGTCCATCGTGATTAACACTTCTTTTTTCGGAGGCGCTCTACACTGTTTCCTTTCCAGTGTAGAAACTGTAAAGAAGTGATTTGAGGCAATAACATTTTCTTCAGTTTCACACAGAAAATGAATAGAGGGACTCTGTCGATACTCTCCTACCATTCAGGGAGGAGGCCCTGCTGCTGTCTTAACACAGTCAATTAAATCCTTCCTTAGATAGACTCTTGAGAAGCAACTGTTACCTTTGTCTTCTGATGTATCAGTGAGACACCTTGCTTGTTGATTGCAATCAGCACAATCTCTGGGAAATTTGGCTCTGAGGTTTGCTATAAATGAGTAACAGAGCAAGATAAGCAGAAAATTAAAAAATGATCCGTAACAGGTGCATAGTGACCTTTAACAGTGTCCAGTGCTGCTTGTTCTCTTTACCAAATAAACACTGAAACATAAAGTTCTTCAATATTATTTAACTATTGCTAAGGATGACTTTTTTGGCTACATATCGATGACTTGAGCAACTGCTACATAAAAGCGGAATTGGGTCCATTATTTCCTAGGGTATCTGATAATAGGCTTAATGGTTGGTTGCAAACCGGTTAAGAGTCTAGCGAGGAGAAATTAAAGGTAGCAAGTGGGAAATGATTCCTGGAGGTATCCACTGCAGAATGAGAGGATTACTACAGTTCTGTTCTGAGGGAGGAGTCCTCAGAGATACAAGATTTGGCAGCATTTTGTAGTGGAGAACAATGGCAGGACAGTTATGTATCTGTGTAACTAAAAGACCCCATCTACTACATACTTGTAGTATTAAGTATTACAATTGGAACAACAACATAGCCAGTAAACAACAGGCATAGTTCAGAAGGGATTAAAAAAAAACATCTCCCCACTTCCAAGGAACTGAGTTTTCCTCAATAGATGATGGCAAGCCAGCTTTATAATGCATTCCCCCTTACACAGATATGGAATTATAGTCAGTCCATACCGCCCAGTGCTGGTCTACTACCAAAGCCTTTAAACCTACCTTCACCTCAAAGAAGGCTGATCCAAATGTTGGCCACCGGTATATCATTTTCAAGAAGGCAATCTTGGCCTCATCCACAGTTTTTCCTTCATGTTTGCTATATGCTGCAGTAACGCTCTGTTTAGAAAAAAGGATGCAAGCTCTATTCAGTTGGAGACAGGCAGGTTTCCAATGTATCCAGCATTAGCACTAAAGACAGCATCAGACCATCACCAAGATCAGTCTTGTGCCCACAGCAACAGAAGACTGTGAAAATGAAAATAGCCTACCATGCCATGGGGCAAGGCGGAGCCAGAACCTCCCCAGTGTTCCTTACTAATGAGTTGGCTGAAGGAAATCCGGGAGCCCAAGGGAACGGATTTCAGGGCAGAGGGGCCATATGGGATGAAACAAAATTCAGAAAGCCAGTGTTCAACACCCACAGACATGTATCACATTTTCTGCTGAAACATGTAGGGTGAATTTTCTCTCTGTATTTGAAATGGTGTCATATATCTTCCTCAGTGGAGTAAGTAATAAGTACCTGCTGAAACTTTCTTGCCTTTTGGTGGAGAAAGGACCCTTTTGCTATGAGTAGCATGCGCGTGGTGCAAGGTGACTGATTTGCTAGCCAAACTGAAATATTTAGGACACATCTTAATGTTCGTTTCTCTACAAGATCTTCAAATCCCCAGTCCCATCACTGACTTTCCTATCTCTAACTCTTCTTCTGGACACTGAAAATAGATTCATATCTCCAAGAAAAATGCATATCTCAAATCCATTGTCCAGGCCTGCAGATATCTTTCAGAGGTTTCATAGAGGGGATGCAAAATCTAGATTGTAAGAGGCAAAACAGCAACATCCGGTAGCATCCCTCAATAATGCTTTCAAAGACTGTCAGATCAAAAAAGTAGTGTGTCTCAATGTCTTCTCTGATAAAGCTCTGTGGAATTGGCATGATTAATGAAAGCTGATGTTCTTACCTTCTTCCACTCATCTGGCGAGATTGCTCGGAGCAGATTGTCTGGCACCAACTCCTTCAAGATTTTGGGGATGGTTGCCAGCTGTGTGCGGTCATTGTTGAAGCGCACTTTATAAATCAGCCCTGCCAGCAGGATGGCTTCATCCTTGGAACACTTGTGGTAGCCTCTGAGGTACTTCGGCAATTCCTGGAAGAGACCAGCTCTGAATCCCAACAGAATGGGCTGAAGCAAACACAGACTTATGGATGCCAAAGCTGTGAGGTCAGGATATGAGTCTTGCCAAACACAGTTCAAGGACTTTTGACTCTCTGGAGGTTCTCCGGATAATCTTTAAAGGTCCTTTCCATTCTATGATTCTCCATACAATTACGGAGTAAGACGAGCACCTCCAGGGTACAATTAGATTAGGGAGCTGTGCTCCTAACATAAGCAGTATTGCTAAGGTGTGAACACTGTGAGAAATAAACCTGCTCCTGAGGCTAAGCTGTGTCCTCCAGAGGCATTCCTCTGGAAGCTCTGTAATGCAAGCCGTGGTGAGGTAGACTGTAATTACTCTAGAAGGCTTAATTTCCTACGAGTATTTCTTGGATCACATTGCCTGTCATTATATTTGTGCTTTAGGGAGCTGGTTACCTGGTGGTAATGAAAAATGGAATCAGCTTTCAGGTCCTTCCCAGGAGTTACATTCAGCCACAGCTTTCTCATGAAGTACACCTCATAAGCCACAGACATAGTAGCTCCTAAGGAAACAACACCTTGTTAGCATTCTCTGTATCACTGTAGAGTTCTGCAGTTTTTAAATAGCTTGCAAGTTTCTTCAGAAATGTAATTCTGGCTTTAACAAAATTACTAACAAAGAAATATAAAGGCCATTTTAGATGACCAAGAAATTGATTAGTTGTCAGTTCCTGGGCACTGATCATGCAGTGATCTAAGGTACAGGCTCTTCAGAGATGGAGGAAGAAGTTGAGGATGCCAGCAATGCAAGTGTTTATTTGTTGGTGTTCATGACAGCTGCCTGCTGATGTGCAGCACACCTAAATTCTGTTGTACTGATGCAGGTACATTCCCTGATGGCTGTGTTTACAGAAATGTATTGTGATTTAGGGCACCCACAATCTTTATGCTGTGATTTTTCAGAGCTCCTAGCAGCTGCATCAGCTGTGGGGAGAAGAGGGAAGTTAGAAAGTCTTAGATATGTAGATAGCACTTCAGGAAGTTGAACCTTGACTGTCCTGAAGTAAGGAAAGGTTGGGATAAATGAACATGAAATTTGAGTGGAGTTTGTGTTTGATGTGGATTTCAAAATGTATGTTATATGGAGGTGAAGTGCAAAGAATTGCTGTCATTAGTGTTATACTCTTATTCTAGCAAGTGTTCCTCTGGCAATATAACGTGCTTTGGTATCACCAGGTAATAATTTAGGCAACAATTTTCTAACAACCCAAGGCATGGGAGTGACACTGTGTAAAGAACCTATTTACATGTGTTGGCTGATACCTGATCTGGCAATGCATGAGTCTGGAACTGTAAAGAGGATGAACCTATCTAACTTTTGTGCATCCAGCTGTGTGTTTTGGATGTAACAGGTAAAAAAAAATCTTTGGTACCAATTTAAAATATCTGGAGAGATCCCCCCACAAAGATGTTCTGGTGTTTCTGATAGCCAGTGCTTGGCTGCATCAGGTCACTGGATCTTACTGATGGTGCAGGCAGTAACCGTATATGTACAAACAGAATTGGTATAAGGTTCTGCCACATGCTTCCCAAGATGGAGTAAATCCTACTGGATAAATTTGCAGTTTCCCCAGTTCGACACAGCATCTCGTGCAGCTTCTTGTCATGCTGGCATTCTTACCATCTTTCCCTGGTTTGTTCCTCCTGTTCCAGTCTGTCACCTGCCTTAGTGAGTCAAAGAAGTAGTCTGCTTCATTCTGACTGATCACCTGAAAGAGGCCAAGCAATGAAGGGGGGAAAGGAGGGATTAGTAGATCATAAAAAATACTGCCTGTGGCAACATACCCAAGTATCAGGCTGAATTTTCCTTCCCTGTCTACAGTGAGAGAGCACTATTATGGCAGGAAAGACAGAGGCAAGGGGAAAGAAGTAGAGAAACAGGAAGGGGAAGGCTCAAATGATTTAAATTTTGTATGGGGATTTTTACTGCATCTTCTGTTGCTTTTTTCTTTCCAGCCTGCTTATTGAAGTCAAGCTGAAGATGCCTACCTTATTCTTAGCCACCTCCTCTTTGTAAAATCTTGGCACATACTGGGTTCCTCTTTTCAGGAACGCAGCACATCAGAAACTCCCTGTGCTTAGACTCAGTGCTGCTTTTGCCTTTATCACAGTTCCAGAGATAAGGGACCTCTCAGCAAGGCAAGCCAGCCCAAGCTTCTTCTAAACTAGAAAGCAATCAACTGGTGCTGGTCAGCCACTACTCTCCCTAATACTAGAGGGTACTGTACATGTGTAGCACATGTCCTGGGCAAAGCCTGAGTGGAAGAGGGCTGAATCCAGCAGTATGCAACCACCTGTGTACTGGTAAACTGATAGAAACTCTGCATCTCCATCCAGCCCCTTCAAGGGTTGTCAGGTGCTAAAACTTCAAGTCTAGGTTGTATCCCTTCAGTAAGACAGAAGCAGTAATGACCTGCTCTGTTGCTTGGCTTTGTATAGGGTTGTTTAGGTGGTCTGGTAAATGAGTAAGAGACGAGGGAGGAGTCTGGCTGCCCTGCCATAGTCAAGAAGAGTTACCTTGTCTGCAATCTTCACAAAGAGGCTGAAACCTTCCCAGGAGCTCAGCTGCAGTTTGGAAGCAATGTTCTGACACAGAGTCCGGATTTTGGTGTTTGTTCCCACGTCAAATGTCTATGAGATAACAAGACTCTTGTTACACAGAGGAGAGGAAGAAATGAGAACACAGAATGTCTTGAAACGTGCTCCTGCATGAACACATCATGGCTGGGAAAATGGTCAAGGCTGGGAAAGTAAGTTCTCACCTGTTCTGTTTCATTAGGGAAGCAAATCTTGTGTGAGACCTTAGTGTTGTTCTGTAAGATGGCCTCAACCTCCACAGGATGAGGTGCCCACTTCCTGGAGCCGCTCCTGGAAAATGCCACCACCATCATAAGAGAGATCAGTGCTGGATGTTTAATCTTAGAGGAGTTGAACAACAGTATTCCATCCAAACAACAGACTCCATCCAAAATCCTAGTACTGTGATGTGGGGCAGGCTTTAATGGATCTTCAGCCCAATGCAAATTAACAGCATTAACATGAACTAACAGCAAGAAACTGAGGGTCTTATTAGCATGTATATTAAAAGTCTGTTCTACTCTGCAAGGAGGATGCATGAATAAGGCACCTTCATAGCCAGTACCATCACCCCTTCTATGTATTTAGTGACATTTTTCCTTACTGTTATTGAAGTGTGAAGATAGCCACAAGGAGAAATACACTTCATTTAATTCTTGCATCAGCAAAAAGATATGCATTCAGATACAAAATGAGTTACAGCTCAGGAGGCAAGTATCAGAAAAGTTTGGAGGGCCACTAGAAGCATGTTACACATGTATACACACATAAAAAAATATATATTTTTTTATATATATAAAAGAGCTGGCATATAATAATTGGCTCAAGAGGTGCTTATGCTGTACAATCCCAGTTCTTTGAAATTATACATCAGAGCAGAGCTGCCTTTTAAAGCAAAGGAACTGGCCCTGAAGTCCAAGTCATACAAAAACGTTGATACAGTTAAAGTGAGAACAAACCAGCCCCAGAAAGTAATGTGCTAGATATTTTCCTGCCCTCAGTAGCATAGAGCAGGCTGTTTGGAGATTTTGTACACTGCAGCTTATGGGCCAAACTTCCCTCTCACACTGGGCCAATCTCTCAGGAAGAGAACTTAGTCTAGCATCCAGCTGTAATCATATGGATTTGAAAACTAATTTTTTTCCATTAAATAAAGTAGCAGTTCCATTTGGAGAAGGAGAACCTGACTGTAAACCAAGTTGAACAGCATGTGCTCTGGTACTGTACAGGCACTGTAAGGAGTGTGGACCTGCCCTACTCAGTCACCTATTCCTGGACTTGGAGCAGAGGGAGGCCAGAGGAGACCAGGGAAGTGCAGCTGGAGGCACAGGGCCATCTCTCCTTGCAGCCTCAGCTCAGTGTTCATTGCCAAGGCAAAATTTGCTTAACACCTGTCAGGGTGCTCACTGGTTCCCTGGCCGGGAGGCTGGGGACAAAGCTGTAAAGCTGTTTATGGAGTAAAAGGTGTACCCAAGGGCTCAGTTGGCTTCCACTCCACATATTGTAGGTCAGTCCTTTGAGCTGCCTGCTCTCCCCTTTCCAAAAACAGCAGGTTACATACAGGGGGAATTTGGACTAGATGATTGTTGCAGGTCCCTTCCAACTGAAATTATTCTATTCTATTCTGTTCAGAGCAGGTGCAGGTGTAGTCTTAGGAAAAGAAATGCTCTTAGGAAACATTTGTCTTTGTTTCTCTTCCCATCCTCCAGGCTCCAGATCTGGGGCAGTTCAGCAGATAGAATTCTCCCAAACAGCCTATTCTGCTTTCCCCTTCCTGTTTCCCTACTCTGAAGCAGCTCTGTACAGTTCAACAGGGCTTAAAGCATGAATAGCACATGATACAGGGAGGCAAGGAATTTTCAGTCTTCTCCGTAGAAAAAAACCAATGAATAGCATTCTTCGCCATGCATTTTTCAGGCACTTCAAAGGCAAGTTCAATGTGCAGTGACATTTCCCCAGCGGTGCCAAAACCCATTCACTGCAAGGGGGGCAGCTACTGTGTTACCATTCCCTTTGAGCCTGGCCCACATGGCTCACAGACTAAATGCAGGGACCAGCCTAAGAGAAGGGGGAGGATGGAGGAGCTGGAGGGAGAAATCACTGGGCAGCTTCTTTACTGAAGAGGTCTGTGGCAGGCAGGTGGTAACTCACAGCAGCATCAAAAGGGACAAGGCTGGGGTTAACCTTGATACCAAAGCACTGTGTTCTCAGAGTGTCAAGCTGGGTAGTTCTAGTGTCTGGAGGAATGTAGGGAAACCTCCCTACAGTTCAGTTGATCCTTCCTGAAAACCAGGTAGCCCTTCTACTCTTCAGGTCATGTCAAGTTCATTACACCAAGTCATTCAGAAGCTTGGGAAGCACTGTGGGCTGGAGGCCCTATTGCTTCAACCCTCACCAGGACAGGGGTAATGCCTAGAGGACTGAGAAGTGCTCTGGTGTGAGCAGCCATGTAAGTCTCAGGGCTTTGCTCATTTGGATTTCTTCAAAGAATAGGAAATGACTGTGTTGATCCTGTCTTCCTAGCATGGATCTGCTTTGCTTCACCATCAGAGAACCAAGAGAGCCACATCAGCATTCTGCAGATGACAGTGACTTCAGTGGTGCCACCCCACTATGAGTAAACCCTAGTATTTTTAGTTGCACATGTGCAGCTCTGTGCTATTGAGATTCAACAAACTCAAGACTAATCCTCAGGCACATGTAAGGGGTATAAGGATATGCTGCCTCACCACAGGAAAGCAAGGCCAGGACCTCATTAATGACAACACAGGATTTCATACCAAGATGCATGCCCTTTAGGATGTTTGAAATACCCAGCTCTGGGAGTCAAGTGGTTATGTGTGATGCTGAACTTTTTAAAATGTTGCTAACTCTGTGAAAGAAAAAAGTGAAACTTTGACACAAACCTCTTTTAGTGGTTCAAAGTCCATAAGAGAATTAAAAATAATGATCACTTTAAAAAAAGGATGTAAAGAGAGATAGGAAAGGAAGAGTCTCAATATTCTAGTCCGTTTGCTTTTTGGCACCCAATTCATGATTTTTTAACACTTTGAGCTGGTTATATACTGGACAGTTTACCTCATCACTGTCTGAATCCTCCGACTGCACTCCAGGGCCAGTGTCTCTTTCTGACGTGTCTCCATGAACTTCTGGGCATGTTTCAGCAGTGACTTGCTGGGTGGGAACAGGCCAGTGCAGAGCCAAAGGAGCTGCCAGCCCTTGGTCATGCTGTACCTGTGAACACAAAGCAAATGGTTCTGCTATAGCCACATAGAATTCTTTGTTTGACCACACACCAGCCACAGGGAAGAGAAACACATTCCCATCGTGGTATGTTGTGCCATTCAGCAGAGAGCTGCAAATCAACAGAGCCTTCACACAGGATCTGGCAGCCATTTTCTGTGCAATGGCCACAGCCCCTATGCAAAGACAATGCTAAATCCTGGCTGATAAATATTCATGACCGTTTTAAATCTCATGAATAAATATAAGCTCCAGTTTAACAGTCATCTCGGCAGCAGTGACCCTGGTCCATTCCTTTTGGAAAGCCACTGTCAATTTGCTGTTCAAGCTCACATGTACTTGGATTGTGCTTTATCAGCTGTTTGTATTCACCTGCCTTCTGTGCTAGCCAGCATTGCTCAGAGCACAAACACTTTGCTTGTAATTGACTTTCCTTTATGTGTGTTCCTGCTCTGAAAAATGAGCAGGTAGGTGGCATTGTGTAATGAGGTAGTTACAGTTCTTCAAAACTCCAGATCAGGTTTGTACAGTTTTCAGGCAGAAAGCCTCTGGACCTGTGAAATCTGCCAGATTAAGCTCTTCTGGCATTTTATCCTCAGCAGTAAGAAAGGCCCTGCAGCTAGGAGGTGGTCAGTCATTCTACCTTCGAAGCCAGGAGCAGAACACACTTCAGCTGTGTCCCAGGGATTACTCTGAAACGCTAAATGGTGTGAAGTGGTTTCAACTGGGAAAGCTAGCAGGTCTACCTTTCAATGGGCATCAGAGTCTGCCGAATAAAGAGGTCCTGGCTTCTTTATTCCCATTTACTGTTCTAATTTTGCAGATGAAGACACACTATTTTAATCCCATTTATAGTCTATAGATCAGTGGTGTTTGTGTCTGTGTGAAAGTGTGACATGGTCCACAGGGCAGTAGCCTGGGAAGGATGAAAGATTTGTGGCTCTGGCTGTTCAAATGAATATATATGGAAATAGCCACCTTTCAAGCATTGTTTTTTCCACACCAGTGATCCCTCTCAAAACAGTGAATGACCCACAAGACTAAATTGGTAGAGTACATCAGGCATGGCACTGGCACCATGGTTACAGACTATGTGTTAAATAGCCTGTAAGATTTACTGCAGGCAAGGAAATTTACCATTTTATAGTTACACACATGGTAAAAGCTCCACTAAGTTTAATATTTGTGGAACAGTAAGAAACAAAATAAACAAATAGAAGCTCCTTCTCTAACTTTTTCAGTGATACAATGCAGCTAGAAACAGACAAACCATTTCTTAATAATTAGTATTATTTTAAAGTTCTTTTTGCAATTTGGTTCCCCTGTACGTAGGTCAAATGATAATTTTATGAGTGGGGAAGCAAACACCAGCCTGTTTCAGAGACTTATGCACAGACAGGGGCCTGTGTAACCAATCTGTTCTGCAGGCCAGCTGCATAACCTAATTAATATAACTACTCAAAAAGATTCACTGGTAGTAAACGATCTAGCGTGAACTATGTGCTTATAGGAGGGAAATACTGTCATTGGAAAACTTAAAACAAATGGAGGGCTGGCAGTGCAGTCACTGAAAGCATGGAAGAGCTCTATGCAGTGCCATATTTTCCCCACAGACTGCCTCGGGAGCGAGAGGGCTTCAGCAACACCTTCCCTGCCTCACACCATACTGCACAGGGATGAGCAGCAAATGCTGATGGGAGCAAAGCAGCAGCTCAGGGGAGACGAGTGAGGGACCTGCTCCACAGCCTGTTGCTGACAGTGGTCCTGAGTGCTCTGCAAAGGTGAGCCCCACAGCACTGCCTGGAAAAAGGGGGAAGGGAAGGTCTCACTCCAACATTTGGCCATCCTTCCCCTCTGCCCCCACCCCACCACAGGTGTAGCAGGGATTCCTGCTTACCACCTGCACTTGAGCCCTGGCTCTGCAGAAGGAGGGTGTTTGCACATAGATGAGTACCTGTTTTTGTTCTCAGTCAGTTGCTTCATAATCTGACAGTATATCTCATCCCGCAGAACCTCCTCCTGGATAGCTGCTACAAATATCTGGTCAGTGACTTCCACAGAGGAGTGTGCCTGTTTTGAGGGATAGTCTCCCATGAATTTCATGATGGGTGAATGTGCTGTTAAGGACAAAAGCAGGCCAATTTTGGAAGGTAAATGGGAAGTCTGATCTGCATCCTAACATGTTTGTGACTCTGTTGATGTCTAAGTGGCAAATACTGGGAAGAGGGTCTGGAACATATTCCCTGCCTGTCTCCTACACCCTTTCCCTGTGCAGCAGTCACTGCTTGGTTGTGATTTGTACTGTATTAGCTGCTTGCTCTGGGCATATGCAGTAAATCTCACTTGCTGTTAAAGCCATGTTCTCAGTTAAGTGAGCCATCAGGAGTTGTGGAGCATTGGGAGGGACAAGGGAAACAATGCTAAGTTGTGCAGAGTTGATACATTTACATCACGGTGGGGGGTATCCCCTGTAATATGGGTGCAGTATTATCTCAATGGAGGTGACTTTAGTGGAGGTAGCTAGCTCTTCCTTCCCCTGAATGTTCTCAGGTCCTAAAGAGAAGAGTGAAAGGATATCAATGAAGGCCTGACAAGCCAAGTCCCGAAGATCAGGGTCCGTGCATGCTGTTTTTAGCAAGGGCTGTTTCAAGGGCTCCTTAGAGTGTGCCCACAGCTGACTGCGCCCGCGGGATTTCTGGAGAACAGCTTTGCTGATGGATTCCTTCTCAGGAGTCCTGAAAGAAGACAAGTAAAGGCAATACAAAATTACTGGACCAGTATTGCTATGAACATAGGAGGTCACTATCACATAGGCTTGTCTATAGGCATGTTCTTTCTGTTCTTTCCCAAGATCTCATATCTCCTTTGATTATGCAGATCAACAAAAACAGGAAAATACGTATTATTTTAGACACAGAAGGGAGAAAGCTTGCAAAAAGAAGAGAGATTTTAGAAGAATAATTTTTCCCTTACTTTCTGAGGCCTGAGATGTTGTGTACCCTAGCTAGCTAGAAGGGTTGAGAATTAAGAATAGGGCCTGCTGGGAAGAAAAGAAGAAAGTCCAGCTAGGCTTCTTCTACCCTTCCCTTTGCATTTCTGCAGACAAAAGATACAAGCAGGCCATGTGCCAGAATCTCTGGCATGTCCAAAGACACACTTCATTACAGGAAACAAAGACAAGAAACCCAATCAGAAATGGGAGATGCTGTTACATCCTAGGCTTTAGGGATCACTAAAGATCAACTGGAATTTTCCTAGGGTGCACACTATACAGAGCTTCACCTGAAGTGTTCATAGGAGAACTCCTCCAGGGTGTAAGGCTTCACTGTGAGATCTTCTTCATCAGGTTCATCCACATAGGAGTTCTGTGAAGCTGTCCTCCTCTGGTCTGGAGACATCATCAGCAAACTCTGTAATGACATGGCCACATAGAGATGTCACATGGACACAGGTCTGCACATATTGTCAGATGTTATTCAGCATGTATGTGCAGATGGTGGATACTAAGCTTGAGTTCTCTGTGCTGCAGGAGATCTTCTGTCCCCTTAATCTTCTTCAGAGACTCAGGAAAGACTTGGGAGTAGTCAACTCAAAGAAGTAATTTCCATAGACGCAACAGTAGTGACCGTATGTGATTATGCAAAGCACAACACTTTTTAAAAATGCAATTGCTTATCCTGGTGTGGTTTTCCCTCACTTTTTCAGATTTTTACTTGTTAGCACTGTATACAATATACTAAGTCTCCAAAACTAAAGATAAAATTGTTAGCAAACAGAGTGATCAATGAGAAACCTTGCCTCCCTCAAAGAGCATATTTTTTAAAATAGCCTGCTGCACTTAGAGCTTCCCTTGAGCCGTAATGTATGATCACCAATCAAACCCAGTGTGAATGCAGGAAAATTCAACAGCACACTAATTTCCATTAATTGCTACCAATTTCAGGCACTGAAATCCCTAAGGGTGAACGGGCTGGTTTTTTGAAAGTCATTGCTTTTGTGCAACTGCAGTCTGTCTTCTCCTTAGAGTTTGGGCTAGGTTTAGTTTTGTTTTCAGACAGGACAGCATGAAATTCTTTGCTTCAATGGGAAGTATAGAACTTGTCTGACTTTGGAGGAACAATTAACTTCCAGTTATAAATTTAATCATATTTAACACTGTTGTTATCATTTATCTTCCAGTCTTTTCAAAGAAACTGCTCAGCTTTTCTTACCAGAACTTGACTAGAAGGTTTTGTGAGAGAAGGAATGATGTAGATCTCTTCCAAAAATACATTTCCTGTTTTGCCTGTCCTTTCATTCTGGGCACAAATCCAGCCAGAGTTTGCATCCAGCCTTTTGTCTTCGGTGAAGATTAGCAAGTCTCCCTTCTTGAAGGACAGGATGGCAGGGTCTTCTGGAAAACAGAATAAGGGAGTACTGTTAAGGCTTCGTGGTCCAAGAAAATGCAAAGGGATTGCAACATGAAAGACAAGGGAATTGTATTTTGAAGGCCTGAATTCAATTAGCAATGGAAAGTGATTTGCGTAAATACGGCTAATTTTCCAGTGACGCTTCAGACAAATCACTTAAATTTCCTCTGACAGCCTGATTTTGATCCACTGAGGGCAATGACAAAATTCCATTTGCTTTATGGGTGCTGACTTTGTGTCTAGAACTGGCAGCAAAGCATGGAAAGGAACTCAGTAGTTGTAAGTAGGTTGTAAGTTAATGCTTATACTTTAATCCCCTCTTGTCTGTTCCAGCCAACTATATTCCACAGAAAATTCCTGTTTACCACCTCCGTGAAATTTTTCTGGAAAGTATTTCCAGGGAGCTCAGATCCAACTTTCTACTATAAGCAGGCTGAATTGTTGGACAGTCTACTATCTAAGTAAAATATGCAAAGTAGAAGAAGGAAGGAAAGGTAATTTGTATGCAAAGGTGTTGAATCACATTGCCTTATGTTCTGCATTGCTGTGCTGATCACTATGCATCTCTCCTGGAGCAAAGGGACTCTTGTTGCTGAAGTTCTCCCTCTTTGAGCTCTTTCAAACAAGTGCTGTGAGTTCTTTCAAGATTTCTTCGCTATCCTGTAGAAAGGTCATAAGACTTACCTTGGGATTTTTTCTCATTCATTGTCACAGCGAATCGTGATCTCTTCTTCAGTCCTTCAAGGAACATGACCACCAGTTCAGCAATGACGACACTGTTTACAGATGTCAGGACAAACTCCTCGGCACGAAGTGTGATGAGAGTGCAACTCTGTCCAAATGACTTCACTGCCCTATGTAATATTGAGCAGTGTGTTACCAGAGCATCTGGAAAACTTACAGACCCACCTGCAATCACAGCCAAGGCACCTACACCTCCTTGCAGACAATTTCCTTACAGTGAGTATTGGTAGTTCTTAATTTGCCTGCTCACGAGTTGGTAGGTGTGAAGGATTGAAGTGGTTCAGGTTCACTCTGGACTCCACCATGTTTTGTACAAAAGTGCTTCATTATAGACAAAAGAACACTCTTCTTTTGGAGTAACCGGGCAACTGATTAAATCTGTGACAGTCCTCATAGAGGTATTTTTTGTGTATGTAAGACCCTATTCTCTGAGTGATCTGATGCAAGGATGTGTGCTCTGAGCAAGCCAATGGTTACCCTCTTTCCCTCAGTTATCTTTTTCAGGTCCATCACACCTGAGAAGTATACAAACTCCCAGTATGCATAACAGATAATGGCTTAACTATGTTAGTTATTTGGGCCATTCTTGTCTTGATGCATGTCTGTGTTTCCTTACACCTTTCTGACTGAACAGGATTATCTTTCCTTGCACCAGTTGGGAAGATTCAGCCATTTCAGTATTTCCTTTAGAGGCTGCTCAGAACTCATCCCTTTCTATTTCATGGACCTAGGCTAAACCACCTTTCCAGGCTCAGACCAAAGCATCTAGGGGAATGGCAGAGAAAGTACACTTCCTTCCTACATGGAAGACCCTTTCTGAGTATGGGCAGAGATGTCTTCTTCAGATCTTGTCTTTCTGGGGCACTCACCTGTTGGTGTGGATGCCAGTTACCTCTGGGAAGGTCAGCTCAAGGAGCCGCTTTTCTGACTCATCCAAGAAGCAGATACCTTTCCAATTTACGGCAACAATAAAGTGGTTCTTGGGCAAGCTGGGACCTGAAAATGCAGAAGAAAACTCCTTATCAATGCTATACAAGTCCTCTTCTACTGATCTTATATCTGTCCTCTACTCCCAGACTCCAGGTATTACCTGAAAACTTAGTGACTTCAAAGAATCGGGAAAAAAGCAAAGGCCACTGAAAGCGAGCAAAATCTACAAGTTGTTCCTTCACAGTCTGACAGGAGAGACGGTCCTGTGTGTATGGGGCCTGCAGTACAAAAATATACCCAAGGTTTTCTGAGTAAAATCTGGTTTGCATAATCTGCAGACAATAAAGAGCAGGCTTGATCCCAGAGGTTCCCAACAGCCCTCTGTTGTCACTAGTGTCAAGGGTACCTGGAGAAAGTGAAATCAGGAACAGCCTCCAGGGCCCCAAACCACATGCAGCTGAGGCTGCCCACAGGCATGCGGATTCCAAATTTTCCTCATATCCCCACCGACTGATCTGTTCAGAGTCTAACATACTTTGGATGGCATGGAAATAATTCCGGTCATCCATTTCCAGATCAAAACCAGTAGTCCATCTCATGCCCATCCAGTTGTCAGATGGAAGATAGAGAGCCTTAAAAGATACTCTATTCAGAGATTTAAATGTACTTTTTTCATTCTGATCCACCCTGTTGAGCCCTATATGGAAGAGTCAGTGGAAAGGTTCTTTGTTCCCCCAGCCCTAATTAACTATTTGGGAAATACAAACAGACATGTTTTTCCTTCTTCCCCCAACAAGACTATTCATGAATGGAAATGGTGAAAGAAGCAGAAGCTGGTGCTCAAGAGTGGTTACCCAGCAGTGCCAGACAAACCTCTTACCTTAGCATGTGCGTAGGTTATAAGGCTCACCCACTTTTCCAGGGGCTTGGACTTCAGCTGTTTCACTGGGATACAGTCATGGAGCACCTTCTGCACAAGTTCATTGTGAATGGAATCTCCAAACTGGATGTAACAATATTTTGCGCCTATCTCCACTAAATCCTCCTCCTGAAACAATTAATCCATTAAAAGAGGCCTAGAAAGATGTCACAGAGTCCAGATAGGCTCATTAAACCTTGAAGCCAGTTTAAGAAAGAGGTTTTCTCCATTTTTGTCTGGATAACTCTTGACAGTCATACAACATAAGGAGAGATGAACTTCACACAATCACAGCATCAAAGAGATTATTAGCAAAGATATTTTAAAAGGACCCAAACTGCCCCTTTGGACGTGCCTCCAGCTGCCACATGAACTGCAAGTTGCAGAAAAAAAAAAAGTATTAATTACAGCTGCCAGTGTGACAGCTGGCACAATCACCTGGACAGGAATTGTTCATTAAGAAAGGAAGGGTTGTTCACAGCTACTAGAGACTTCATTTCTTTTCCTGCTTTTTAACATGGGAAATGTTAATATATAGTTTTGTCTCTTTAGGAGGATGAATAAGGAGACCCACCTTCTCACAACGGTACTCTCCAAACCGGATGCCACGAATGACTTGGTGGTAAATGAGATCAGTGCTGATAGGATCCTCCTGGGAGTTGTGCCAGGGGGTGAAGATTTCCTTTCGGAAGTAGAGTCTCCAGGGCGCGTTGCGTTCGTGCGTGCCCTGCTCCTTCACTAGCTGTTCACACTGAGAGATGGCATCCAGGACATGATCTCGTCCCCCACCCAGTGACCAGACCTAGAACAAAGGGATGCTGCATTTACTGGCATACCTGCTTTGAATCTGGGTGAAGGGCAACAAACCCAAAGCTTCTGGTCTCCTGACAGCAAGAAAAACTCTGAAAAGGTAAGCAGACGGATGTGCAAGTCGTACTTCAGTAAATGTGTGTATTTTTATGCACAAGGATGGTATGTGGAAAAATAAGTTGGAAGTTAAGATAAAGCAGCTCTGGTTTACAATTTTCTATTTGTCTCCTTGTACTTTGTTTGTCCCCTGTATATCCCTTTAAATGCACATTCAAGTGTTGCTGTAATCTAAACAAAAATGCTATCTCTGAATTTATTTCTTTGCTATTGGTGCCTAACTCTGAGCACCAAGATGTCATCCTGCTGTGTAAGTTTTCCAGCATTACTGTAAAAAAAGCAAAGGGAATGAGAGACTAAAATGCCAGCATGTGAGCAAACAGCAGCAGCCCTGGCAAAGACCTTGGTTTTTAATGCCATATGATAGGGGCTGCGTCAGCAGGACAAAAAGTTATGTGCAGCAGTGCAGGTGGGAAATATGTCTTTGACCAGAGCTCCCTAGCATGTGAGACCTGCTAGTTTCACCCTGCTCCAGCAGTTCTGAAGTGATGCATGCATGACGAGCAAGTGGGATCCCAGAATGTGGTGGGGAGACCACAGTGATGCACTGCCCATGCATGGGAACAGGGCCATAATCAATTATGTGACCTGGCAAAGGAAACCTCATAGGCCTGCAGCAGGAATTGCTAAGTGGGTAGCCAGCAGAAAGGCAGAATAGGATTTATCAGCTCCTGAGATTCAGCTGGGATTCAAAACTGATTTGATCTGAGTGTAGGACTGGGATGGGGGTGCTTCCAGAAGTCAGAGGGAACTTTCATTCTATTTTTCTACACTGTACCTTATCAAACACAGCAATGTAGAGCGAAAAACCAAACACATCCTTCAGTTTGGTTTTATCTGCTATAAACTGACAGATCTCTTTGGCAATGGAAGCAGAGTCTGCAGGAACAGTGATGCTTTGGCCGTCCATCAAGGTGACATTAAACATAATGGGTTTCTTCTGCTTTGTTGCCTGTAAGTCAGAGTCAAATAAGAGAGAAATTATGGGTAAACCTTACTTTTCTGTGAAGAATTAATAAGGCATTTAGATTTAAGAGCTCCACACACTGTACAACCTAGTCAACAATCTTTAAGTGAATCTCCAACTCCACACAGTTTCTTCAATGCATGGTGAGTCTTAAATATAAATTACTGGAGCAGGACTGGAATCAATTTCCCTCCTCCCCACAGCTCAGGGGAGTTGATTATCACACAACAGTGTAGACGGATAGACTTTTCATGAGCCTTATTTGGCCTGATGACTTTTGCCTTACATGCATCAGTGGAGACATGGCCTGCAGCAAGCCTTTTGCCCAGGAAGGTGTGTGTTAGGCGATGGGGTCACTCAGATTTAGGAAGGAATTAAACTGAGGTCTTCACTTAAGGAGGGGTATGTGTACATGTGTGTGTGTGACTTCCAATTAGTAGGGTGACATTTAAAGGAAGGGCGAGGGCGATGTAGCCCTATCATACACACTTCCTCCCTCCATTTTAAAAGCATAAGCCCTGTTCAGTTCTTTCCACAAATGTTGGTAAGAACTTCTGTCAGGAGGTGGTTCTGGCCCGTGGCTCCTGAGTGGATGAAGGTATCTCCCTGCAAATCATGTGTTGCAGCTTTTAACTTACATCCTCCACTGGGTTTAGGCTAACTGAACAGCCAGAAGAGGTGTATCTAAGAAGCTGTCCAGAACACGGCAGCTGGTCTTCAATCCCCTTGTGTGCAATTGATTTCCTTTATTTGACTTAGGTAGATCTGTTAGCACAGGTTAGTAAATACAATCCAGCATAAAATAACACAGTTCAATATAAACTATCAAAAAGAGAGTTGCTACCTGAAGTTCCAGCCAGCTTGGGGGTTCAGTCCGTGCTCCATTAACATAGGTACGTCTCAGACGTTCAGCACAATACGGCGCATAGCCTGTGGGCCCATGGTGGATGAAATTCAACAGGTACTACATGTGCAAAGCATAAGAGTTAGGAAACACTAATCCTCATAAAGCACTAGAAACCTTCTGCAGCTTATAGACTAGATTATAGTTGATCAGTTAGCTTACAGTTCACCAGAAAGTGTTAAAGGCTAGGGTTGGGATTAGTGTTTTGGAAAAGGAGGTCTGAGAAACCAAGTTTTCCCTTACTCTGCAAAGCTTTTAGACTAAAGAGGAAGGCTTGTGTCAGTCTAATCGCTATGTTTAACTGTATGATGAATATTAGACAGTGGAGACTTTATTCTTATGATTAGAGCAAGGGGTAGTGTTTCCATTTGAAAAGCCTGAAGTCTTGTGACATTCTGTACGAACCGAAGTGCTAGGGAGAGGGCGAATTGTAGGTTAGGGCTGCTGATTATGGTTACTTTAGTTTTACTAAGTTCTCTGGCAATATCAATAGTTGAAGTCCACAATTAAGATGGGGCATTGGAAGAGAAGGATTAGATAAACTGAGCTTTTGGAGTTTGTTGTCTTGTTATCTTCGATGATGTGGTATAAGCATGGACTTGTATTTACGTACTTGCATTTAGTGCAAGCATGGATCAGTCACCAGGTTATTTTAAGTATTAAGGATATTCCTAGAGATAGAGTATGGATTTAGGAAAAGAGAACTAGAGGAAGTCAGGTCTTTTGTGAATTCTGCATTGACTTTGGTGTCAAAATATGTCTATGGCTTGTGTCTGGTTTGTTACAAGTAGTGACCACCTGGCAGAATTTATGATTAGATTAATCATTTGAACTAGGGTGTCAGTAAGGCAAGGCTGAAGATTCAGGGATATCTATGGATTCTGTTTGCCTCTAAGACCTAGGAGGAAGGTGGATGTCAAGTTGGAGCCACAGGTTGTTTTGGTTTTTTTTCTCTGATGAACTGGATTTATCATCCATTTAAATTTGGAAATTAATGTATTTAAGAAAATTATGAAAAAGCCCAATTGGATTTTGTAGGCTAGGAGATGTAGGGTAAGGACTGGTAAAATACGGGAAGTGATTTTATACTGGACTTCTGCATATACTTAATCACTAGGATTGTAACTGGAGACAGCTTTTAAATGTTGGAAAGGCAGAACTGGAGAGGATAAAATTTGCCAAATTCTTTGCAGATTACAGATCTAAATGAGGGCTGAGATCATCAACAGAACCCAACTTGTATGGCATGTAATGAAAAAGAATGAAATGTGAGTACAGCAATAATTTATTTAAATTCCCAGATAAGCATATGAGATGAGAGAGTTTCTGCTAAAATCACAGCACCAGCTGCTATGGCAGCAAAACAGTTTATGTGCCTATTTGTATCAAAACATCAAAATACCCAAGAAACCAGATCAGCTAAGGCATTTAAGCTGATGTAGGAAAGGTTAGTAGTGTACCTTCACAAATGTGTCTGAAGGAGGAAAGCAACCAAGGCAAAGTGACAGAAGGATCCAGCCTCTAGCATAGCTGCTTCTGTTGCTGTTTTCAGTGAGTTGTTTGCAAATCTGGCAATAAATCTCGTCTCTGTAATAAAACATGTGAAAGCAACAGATAATGATTCACTGTCTGAACTGTCTTTGGCTACGTTTCCATTGCAGGGTTGGCATGATTGCAGCATGATGAAGTAGATTTGAGCTAGGTTTAACCATGTTAGCTAGGATACCACCTGTAATGTGCCACAGAAAACAACTGTGTCATTGGCTTTGGCAGGAAAAGGTTCAAGGTATACTTAGTGCCCTTTGCCACCCCTCATTACTCTAGCAGTTCAAGAGCAATTCCCATGCTGGATTACCTCCTGTGACAAGCAGGGGGGCTGTGCAGTGATAAGTGCCAGGTCATTCAGCTGTGAAGTGGTATTGCTGTCCCTCCACATGTGAAACGTACTCTAAGCTCGCTAGAGTATGTGGCTTGTATCTCATGGCTCTTGTCTGTCTGCTCATATGTGGATTTGGGGATAAGGATAGGGGGGACATCCTGCTTGATTCTATATTTTTAGTAAATTTGGAGTGAGTCCTTGGACAGGAATGGAGGACAGGGTGCTTCAGAGTGAGCTTCTGAAAATGCAGGCTGCCTGCAGCAAGGACATATGGGATGCAGATGCAAAAATCTGCATACAAACAAAACTGCTATTTAAAAATCATCTTAAATTTTCTGGACTCTTGGAACTCACATTTGGCAAATCTGATGTGGGAGGACACAAGGTGGGTGAGGTTTTTGTTCCCAGATAGGACATGTGATGAAGCACTGAGGGAGTAGATTAAGTATCTACTCTTTGGCTTTGGCTGTTATGATACATTGATTGAAGGCAATTTTTGCCAGCTGAGGATCTGCTTCTGGGAGCATCTTGACTGAAACAAAGCAACTATGTAGAGAGGAATGCAGCCCATGACTGAGGTCAAGGCAGGGCCTGTGCCTATGGGCTTTGTTACAGAAAAGTGTCGCATAAGCTAAAATGGAGGAGAGAATTCATGGGGTCAGGTCAGAACCAACTAGCTTCTGTCTCATCCTCATACCATGCTTGGCCTAAGGTCCATTTTCACACCACTTGTAAGCAGGATTTCTTCTAGTGGCTGATACATTCAGCAAGCCAGGCCTTCAACCGTCTCTGATTAGGGGACATTGCTTGAGGGTTCACGTTGTTGGGAAACTGAGGTTATGAATACTTCTCAAACACCTAGTGTACATTAACTGCATACTTCTTATTGTCTCTTCTGAATGTCTCTTCTCCCTCATACTAGGGCTGTGTTCCACCTTCAGGTGTTATTGGGTTACAGTCCTGAGCTCTGCCCCATTGCATATCTGTGGGGTTTTCAGAAAGCCATACATGGAGGCAGCTGACCTAAACTATGAGATGAAGATACCAGAAAAGGCACTAAGGGAGTTGTTCTCTGTCCCCTCTGATAAAAGTGAACCATCCTACAAAGAGGTGTGTGGCCTACAGTCTCAGTTCTATGTGACTAGCCTGGGCTTTCAGTCAGGAATCCCCAGAGATAAATGTGAGACATTTCCTGCATTTGGAAAATGCCCTGGGACTGTGGAAAGGGGATGCTGAATTTTCTTGATGTAATGGGTGCCTGGTCCTAGAGGTACAAATTTCCTACCTGATGGCAGGGCGCAGAATTGCATTGCCAATAATGAAGTGCACTTTTTCTAGGTTGGACATAGGTGTCTCTGAGATAGAGCTGTCCTCTTGGAAAGCCTCTTCTCCACTTCTCAGCTGGTCTGTCACCTGAAAGAAACCAAACAGAACCCCAGAGTGCTCTAGAAACCTCCCCTCTCACCAGGCAGCTCTCCCAGAAATGAGACACATTCCTTCTCTATCTTTCTGGCTAAAACTCTTTCTGCTCAGTGCACGAGCAATTAGGAACAGACCATATTTCTTCCCTCTCTCAAGCTAACTCATAAAATGTAGTTTTACAGCACTGTTACTGGCTAGGAGAACTTTCTTCTACTGTCCTGTACAGCCCTGAGCCCATGCTGGTTCTCAATCTGCTAAGGGCTTTGGGCAAACTGTTCTGTAATATCAACAGTTCTCAATAATAAATCATTCTGTGTGTTCAGGAGTCACTCTTCAGCAGGAAGGGATGAAGTGAATCTGCCAGAGAATGAATGACAGCAGTGCACATGGGGATAGTTTTAAAAGAACAGCGCACCAGGTATCCTATACACAGGGCTGCACTGGCTTGGCAGTGGAACAAGTTCCCAGCTGCAAGGCTGCTGTCACGTAACATCTGTCAGAAGGTGAAGACAGGGCTCCAGGTAAAAAGACTTAGGGGAAGCAATTTATTTCCACCTCTTACCTTCCCTGTCAACTTGGATGACCGTTTCAGCTTCAGGGAAGAGATCCCCTTGGAAATCTTGTTATCCTTTCTGTATTCTCTCTACAACACACATTACCATTATAGGAAATTAGTTTAATGCACAGCAAGAATGTATTCATTAAGGTAGGAAAGATGCTCAAATGGAGATGTTTTTGTTTTGTCCCCTCTTGCCAGAAGGAGCTGCAGTGTCCTTCCAGGACTGACAGGGGCCCTTTGGCACTTCTGGCATTTCAAGTAGAGTAGCATGAAAGGGTTCCTTTGTTTTTCTCACTCCTGGTAGAATAGCACAGAAACCAAGGAAAGCAAATGAAAATACAAACACATCATGCTCCTCTCACCATATTTGGGCTGTCTTTCCTGAACTGGACCTGGTTTTTCCTGCCAAGTGTGTCATGTATCTGTGTCATCATGGAGCTGCTCTTGGTGGTGGCATTCTTGGCAAACATTGCTGGCTCTGGCAGGTCCCCCATGAACCTCAGGATGATAACCCACACGACTAGAGAAGCCTGTAGTGGCAGAAAGCACAGTCAGAAACTGCCAAGAGAACCAGTGGCCTCATGCAGTTTCTTCCTGTTTAAATTATAGCAGTTTCTTTCTTTACCCAGTCCAAGCTGCTAAAATTCCTGTCTCCTCCCACCGTTTACACCAGAAGTTTACTTTCATGTCAAATAACATGAGAGCAACGCTTGCAACACTCTCATGCTACAGAAAGAGGATGCAGCTCTAGTGGGAATGTCAGATTTGCTCTGTTATTGCTGAGCCTTCACCATTCCCTTTACTGGCCTTGCAGGTGTGCTCTGGCTGGACTGAGGTGGAGAAACCTTGGCTGAACTACACTCTGCATTTACCCACCTGGACAGACAAGCAGTGGAGTGAACTCTTCCAAGAGCCCTCACGCCCAGAACTAGAAAGACAAGTAATATGGGATACTCCATTCTGCAAGGCTACTTAGCATCAAGGAAAACTCCCCTCCTCAATCCTCCTATGGTTCAACAGAAAATTGGAGGCCTGGGCCATACCCTTCTGTCCTAACTCACAGGCCAGTCACCCAACAAGAGCAGAGGAATGGGCGAGCTCTGACACTTCTTCACTCCAATCCATTTTTGCCACCAAAGGGTATCTGGAGAAGTCAAAAGAAGCATCCGAGTTCCCTCTTTAGACAGGCTAAAAGTAACCAGAGATCTTGTGTTGGGCAGGTATCTGTGTGAAGTGCCTGCCTGCAAAGTGCCAAAACATGCTGATGGGAACTACTACTTTCATGAAAGTGCTTAGGACTATCTGCTTGGCTCTAAAGTTCCCAGGGCTGTGCCAGAGGTGGGGGGACCCAAGGATGAAGAGAGCTGTAGAAGCCAGGGCTGTGGAGGGAGCAGGTTCAACAAAAACAAGGAGTAAGATACCAGGATGTTGTCCTTGTCATCATGGTAGAGTAGAGGGTGTCGCAGCTGTCTCCGAATATGTGTATGTGTAGATGACCCCTGGAAATAAGTAGCTGCAAACTTCGGGAAGGTGTACTCTTCCAAGCCATCTGCTTCCTCTTCTAGCTCCACGCTCATAGGAACTATGTCCAGGTCCACCTCGTCCAGCTTGTTAAGCTTCATTTCCAAGTCCTGTGCAGAACATGAGGAAGAAGCATATTTTCTTTCCCTGTATTCTGATATTTTTACTCTACGTTGGTTTGGGTTTTTTTTTTTTTTCTTTTTTCTTCCTTGGTCATAGGTCCTCCAGAATTTGGCTTTCCAGCTAACCCCAAAGCCATTTTCAGCTGCTATGAACAGATCGTTGGGACTCAGAGCTTGTCCTTCTGAGATGCATCCATTCCACATGACCTTCCTGTCTTGGTCTTCAGCAAGAACATTGCTGATGGAAAATCCAGGTGCTGTATCTGCTCACATCCTGCACTAACCCAGGCTATTCTACTCTGCCTTACCTCTCTCTACACGATTCCATCCTCCACAGCTGTCAAGACCAGTTTATCTCAAATTTTGCTTTTAAGAATGTGGGATAACTTGGGTCATGACCTTCCAGCTTGTTTCAGCCAGAAAATCACCGAGAGTACTGTCAGCAAAAGATGTGGATGGTGCCAAAATGCAGAGAATGGCACTACTTGTTGTGGGTCTGCTGGGTCAAAGACACAAATGTGCAGTAGCTTTTGAAGACACATAGTCCCCGAACTGCATGAGACCAAAAATTTTTGGGAACTGACTCTGAAAGCAGATCCCAAAGGGACTGTCTGGATTACTAATTCAGGTGATTCTTTCACTGTACAGAAGTTCATTAAATAGAATTGACCACCAATGGAATTCCAACAGTCAATGGACTTACATGAGGGATAAACATGACACATTACCAGTCTGCAGATGACACATTACCAGTCTGCAGCTCCGTACCTCAAAACCCAGAGGAGCCTGTCCTTCTTGGCCTCCGATCATAGAAGGTAAAAACCCAAAAATTTTGTCCACCATTTCTTGGTCACTGATAACATCATGATTTCTTGGTTTATTGGCAAGAGCATTCCTCCTTTGTCTTGCTTCTGCCTCCTCTCTCTCCAGAGTAGCCAGGTGTTCCTTTAAACATAGAGGCTGGTTAGGCATGACTGAAACATCATTCTGCTAGAATGAATGGGTGTGAGGATGAAACACTATTACAAAGGTGTGATGACAGTGAGGTCCAGCTCTGCTAGTGCAGTGTTGGAATGTGCAGTCAAATGTTGCTTGTGCTAAGCAGTCACAAAGACCTAGCACGTCAGCAGCAGGGCCTTGCTCTTAGAGCTGTCCTTATAGACTGTTGGCCTATTGGTAATGATGTGCAGCTTTTCAAGAACTTTATCAACAAGAGATAATAAATGAAAACCACAGAATTCCAAACAGCAGAAAAAACCCCAAATTATTTAAAATTTAAAAATATTTTGTGTCAGGGAACTGTAATAGCATTGTGCATGTTTGGCTAAAGTGCCAGCTCATACTGCAAACAGAAACATGCATGTGTTTGCCTTGTCCCATTTCTAAAGCATCATTACAAACAGGTTTACAACTATGTCTGCTTTTTATTAAAATATAGCAGTGCTTAGATCTTAGAACAAGTCTGCAGGTGTGAGCTGGGCAAGCCATCTTGTCAGCCAAGGAACATAGCATTCAGTGTTCCTCTACAACCATGCTTACCTTTTCTAATCTCATAGCTTCTTCCCTTGCTCTCACTGGTCCAAGGACTTGGATGAGACGTTTCTCTTCTTCCAAGCGGATATTCCTGGCTTCCAGCTTGCATTTGTTCTGCAGACAACAGGACCATTCTGTTACTGTTTCCCCAACTGTTGAGCCCGCTCCCTTCTGCCGTTAACAAGCTGTCCACACCGGGACTTTATCCCAACATGGACTCAGTTCTAGATTTGGCATTTTAGGGAACAGGCCACAGGCAGAAATCTGCAAACTGGCTTTATCCTGTTTGTACAGCATAAATACAGAAAGGAAATCTTAGAAAGGCCTTCCATGGACTATGGACCACCAATGTAGTAAGTACAGGACTTTCTTTGGCGGCACATACCAAGACACACTGCATTAGGATTCCCTTTTGAATGGATCCCTAAGTGACATTATCAGGCCTTGCTGTAGAAATTGGTCTTCCCTTGCAGGAGTGACTGATACACATATACATCTTACCTTTTTTCCTCCCTTCTGTCAAAAACATTTCAGCTCTGTCAGTGAATTTTTGATCCACGATAATGAACACAGAAAGCAAACGTAAACAAGATCGTCTGTTTAAAACTCTGCTTTCATACTTGACAAGAGCTCAAAATAAAATATCCCAAAATAAATATCCACATCCAGTGCTATGCTATGGCAAGACTTGCTGGTCATTAAATCTCTATCAGAACTTCATAGAAACAACACGTTCACAAGATATCTGTGAGCATACCTCCCTCTTCATCCTCTGGTAGATTCGGCGAGCAAACATGCCCCTTGCATATGCCTGTATAATACATACAGCTTTCTTCTGCTCTGCTGTCTTTTGACGCATTAGATAACCACGGCACATGGCTTGAAGCCTGATGATATAAGCCCGGGTTGCTTCATACTGTTTAGCAAGCTGCCGGCTCCGGTAGAGGGCCTGCAGACGCCCGAAACCCAGCATAACCTGTAGGAGGGGGAGGAAAAATAAGTGATTATGGTTCAAAACCATTGAGACTGGGAGTAAGTTGGGATGAGTAGAAGATAACAAAATTCAGTATCTGGATAAAGACACTGGAAGGGGCTAATGTAATACTGCCTTTTACACGTTACTTTCTGCCAGTAATAGGCTTTAAAAACTAGATTATATGGAGTTCTTTTGGGGACCTGTTCTAGGGAGTAGCTCCAGGAAGTGGCAATGATAGCCTGGGTTTATGACAAGGGAAGAAAGAGAGCAGAAATGAAGCCAAGTGAATGGAAACAAAAAAGGCATGTTCTTGGAGAGACGGGTATGACAATCCCAAGAGAAGCAGCAGCGGAGAATGGGGCAGAGTGCAGGACAATAGCCTGGCTCTTCAGACAGGAATTGCATCGCTCATGCAGAATAGAAAATGTGTCTGACTAAAACTGGTAGTTTCTCCTCCTTCCCCTCGCAAATGGGATGTATGGGATATATTAATAAAAGTCCTGCCACACGAATACACAGTATGTAAGTGCCCCCAATATGGTGTAGCTTTCCTCACCCAGAAAACCCACCATCTATAGAAGATCAGCCAATATTTTTAATAATGTGAGATTGATATAATGATTTTTCTGATAATTTTTTACAGATTCCCAGTTTTCCAGTAACAGTTGTAGAAGACACTTTGCTCATAGCATGGTGATGATGCAGAAATGCTAGCGTTGGACTCCTGACTAGAAGTGTGGGATTACTCATATGGCAGGTTGCCAGAGCCAGGCTTGCCAGAGGTTAGTTGGGTTACTATTTCACCAGAAAGCAGAAAAATCACAGGTTCAGGAAGCCCTGAGAGGTCCCAGAGCCCTCCTTGGACTTTACACCCTTCTTTACACCTTGCCATCTTGCCTCTCCTTCCTGCAGTTGTGAATATCTTCATTCCTAATGCTCCACTCAGTCTGGCAGGGCACAAGTATATAAACACACACACACACAAACATATTTTATATATATATATAAAAAAAACTGTATATATTTATATATACGCCTGCCTCTTACCACTCTGAAATCCTTCCGGCAGCAATAGCCTCGCCAGGCTGACTGAATGGCTACAGCAGACTTCCTCTGTTTCAGAAACTGCTTCCTAAGCAGACAGACAGGTGAGGTGACAAGCAATAGGTTATTTCTACTGCTTCTTATGATAATAGTAAAGAATAAGGTGGCATTTTTTTTCGTGTTATGGGTTGTCTACAGTCTGATCTCATCAGCCTCATCTGCTGTCTAGGAACACTAGAGCCCAGAAAGCTATTGTTAAGACTAACTAGCTCAATTACTAGTGGACATCTTGCCAAGGCAAGTTTGAAGGTCACCAAGGGCTGTTCTTCCTGCTTCTGAGTATCCCAAGAAAAGCATTACATTGCAGCAGAAAGATTAGTCTGGTCAGATACTTTGTACCATGTGCTTCAAAATTATCCTCACTCAGAGCATTTTGTCTGCTTACGTGTTCTCTCTGCTGATGGAATGGCCAGAATAGACTGTTTTGCCTGACCTTTTCTGTCAATAAAGGCCGTAGGAGATTTCACCTAGGCTCAGCTTATTCTGCAACGAACTGTACACTGCTATATGATGAGTGCTGAATTTAGGACTAGTAGAAGGTAGGGATTGATACATTTCATACTCAACAATGCTTCACAGAGTGTGTTAAACTGCACCACAAAGATTATTGCTTCAAACCAAAGCAAATTCCTTTGTGTAAGGTCACTGACCTGTCCTTCCATCCTCTCATCATCTTCTGGATAAGAAGGACCTTATCTGTGAGTATATTTTCGCGTTGCAGCTCCAATATTGTATCATGATGATCCTGTTAAAAAAAAGCATGGATATACCAGATGAGCAGACATCACCACAACTTCTGAAAACTGGACACATGGTCTGAGAGAGGTCCCAAATCAGCGTGATGTAGTGCAACTGAAATGCATTTGTGGAACTGCAGGACGAAGAGTGTAGACCACCTGACCACACTGTGTCTGGCTATAGCCATAAACAAGCAGAGAATGTGCCTGCAGTAAGACTGGTTTACCTGGAGGAATGCTATGGACAAGGAAGTCCCCTGCAACAGTGTGCTGGTATCCAGTTCTTTTTCATGCTCAAGGCTTGAGCAGAGACCAACAGATTGCATCGTGCTGTTTTAGCTGCAACGCTGGAGCACAGGAACAGGATCAGCCTCTCCTGCACTATGCTGTGTCCATTAAATTACTTGGCCTTCAGGAACAAAGATCCAGCCTCAGATTCAAGAGAGACTTTATAAGAGAGCCCAGTCCTTCTGGGTTACCACTCCTCCACAAGCAGGTCAAACTATACTGTGAAGCACCCAGTTTTTCAGGAGAAGAGACAATAAACTGTTCCTTCTACTTACTTTAAGGAAAATCTTGGTCTTTCCAGCTTGCCAACTTTCATCCTTGCCCAGCACTGCTTCAGAGATGCTGATACAGCTCTGGCGAGCATCATTCTTCAGCTGATGTGCAAAAGCATCATCATGTTAGGGCTTGATTGGAAACACAGCACTCTATGTAAGGATCTATTGCCCTGCATTTCAAAGGGCAAAGAACAGAAACAGATGAGGTCTTACAGACCTCTGGGCTGACAGTATAATGAATGAAAGTGCTTCAGCTCAAATGGTCAAGAAAAGGAGGAACATGAGTGCATGGCCAGGCATTCGAGAGTTCAAGTGCGAGGAGGATGTGAGAGACCTCAGAAGTGTGTGTTTATAGAAAAGAAACACCTGAGGGAAATGGGGATGCCACCCTGCCTGGGAGGTCTGTGTGGAGCAGGTCAAGGATAGCTGGACCTTAAAGAACCTCTACCGTTTCAGCTACGGTCCAAGTGATTATGTAAGTATTTAGCTACAGTTACTGTGATGACAGTTACCATAATGACAGCTCCCTCAGCTGTGCCAGCAGTAATCCAAGAACCTTCTACTGTGGGGAAGACTAAAGCCTCATAAAGAAAAGTTAGTTTAGCCTTAAACCAAGTTTGTGCTAACGCACCTGTTTTCGAAGAGACCATGGCAGGAGAACTCTGTATCTCTCAAAGAACTCCTCAAAGCTGTAGCGAACTGGGTAGCCAGCTTTCCTGATCTGAATGGTCTCCATCATCCCTGAATATCGCAGCTGTTTGATACACAGCTCCCGGTCAAACAACTGAAAGGGAAAGCAGACAAGGAGGAGACTTAGCACTGAAAGAAGCTACGCATGCAGCATTCCTCAGAACGTATCTATTAACTTTCAACCTCAGAGTGCCTGCAAGATGGCCTACTATGCTTTTTTTTAATTGCACTTCTTATTTCTTTAGTGCCCTAAATTAATTCATTACAGGCCTAAACAAGTCACCCTAAAGGGTCTTCAAATATATGTTTATTGGCAGTGGAAACAGTCCATTAATTTCAGTCTGGCTTTAGCAACCATTTTCAATTCTGGAACTTCAATTTCAGATGAACAATAAATTGTTCATATAATTTTGCAGGTGCAAAATCACTGCAGCAGCAACTTAGGTCCATTTGGCATAGACTCTTAGGCCTGAGTGCTGCTAGTTGCTTGTAATGCAGATTAAAAATACGCTCACTAAGCCACGTGCAATATTTTAAAAATTGTCAAGTCACTTGACCAACACCATACAAGGTTTTAATGTAGAACTGGGTTGTGATTTCCTGAGTTCCCGCCAAGTGTCTTAATGACAAACTCGCTCCTCTTCTGTAGAGTCAAATTAAGCCACATCACCCCTCTCAAACACCAATAGCTCTCCCATTCTCTCTCAAGCTATTTCATAGTATGATCATTATTGGATCCTATTTTTTTTTTGTTTGTGCCCTGGTTGAGAGGCTAGAAACTCTCCAGTTTTGTCTTTATAGGAAAGGCTTTTACAACTCCTCTCAGGAATACACCTATGTGCTTTTTTGCCATCTATTCCTCTATGATGCTTCTAGAGATGTTTTTGTAAATTAACAATGCTATATCCTACCATCCTTTTTATTCTAGTAATAGCCTGTACTCCAGCTCTTCTTGGCTGAAGTACAGATATAAAATGCTACACAGCAACTCACAGCTTTTTCTCATTAAAAAGTTTACTGAAGACTAGACCTCCTACTGTTAAAACATTACCAGTGGTTTCTTGTAGTCATTTGGCTTGATGCAGCGGATGAAGTATGGCTGGCACTGCTCAAGGATTTTCATTAGTTTTTCCAGGGATTGCTTGAACTGTCCTCCCAGAGTAGAGAGCCGTTTAGTGGTATCCAAGCCCTGGGAAGAGGAAGCACATGCTGACTGTTACATCATTCCCTGTCAGAGGGTCAATTAACAAATCTTTGTATTTTTGTACAGTGTAACAGTATCACACAAGTGTCAGAAAAAAATTATTTACCTACATGGGAGATAAATTGGCCATCTGCATCTTATTAATTTGGGTTTATTCTTGCTAAGAAACCCCACTGAGCTCTTTCAGCTACCTGGGCACTACGTTCTAGCAGTAGGGGTGGCTGTGGCGGAAGAAATTCCACCCACATGAGCCCACATAGGCCTGTCTCTTCCAGCCAAGGCTGTGTTTAGTGTAGGGCCTGGGTGCTAAGCTATTATTCATGGGTGTGTGCCTGAATGCTTGGTGAGAAACAGCCACTCCCAAAGCAGTAATAACCTCCAGGCCAGACATTTTGCTGCCATCCCATAGCTAACTAGGAATGCTAAAGATCCGTAACAGCTTATTCCTTAGTGATTAGGATGACTGATCACCTCACTCGTTAATACTACATTAAGCAGTGAAAAGGCAAACTTTTACTAGAGGATAAGGTAAGAGCTACTCCATTTATGACTGCATATAAAGTGCTTTATGTCTCACCACTCCTGGGTTGAATTTTGCTCCCAGTTGCAATAGTGTAACCCCAGAGGGATTGCGCTTGGCTGCAGTTAGCTCCTGACTTCCCCAACTTCTCTGAAAGCACGGTTCCACCTATGTCTTTTTCACACAAATCATCACAATAGGCCTAAGCTTCTACCTCCTAATATGTTTTAAGGCCACATTAAATTATGGTGACAACAGTGCAGATTCCAAGCAACAAAAGGACTCCAACTGGCCTTTTACATACAGGCATGGAGCTAATAATTTCAGCACAATACAGCTAGTTTGTTTGGTTTGGGGGGTTATGGGGTTTTGGGTTTTTTCCAAGTAAATAATTTAAAGTCCAGTGGCTCCTCTCACTTCCATGGTCTTTACCGTACCTCATTCTGCTGGTTCTTAAATTTAAAGTACCCTTTTAACACTCAAGTTGCCACCTTCTGCTTTAGCTACAGGGCAATGCTGCCCTCTAGCGACCGAACACAGTTCCTGGGGATGTCTCATAGCAACTCTGATGCATCTTGGGGCTAGCAAGCATCTCTTTGAAGTAGATATGGTAACAGCATATACCTGTTTAAGCTGTGTAAGAGTTAAAAGCAATTTCCACTCCCAGATCTTAGAGGCATTTCTGCTGTACCAGTAAATCAGTGGGATGGCCACCCAAGTGTGAAGCCCATGCCCTCATGATCTCACACATATAACATTGTTAAAGCTGAATTTGTTGTTGAGATGGTTGTGACTTTTCTCCCATGGTGTGCCAGGAGAGGAACTCTGAGACCTCAGGACAGCAAAGTTTTTTCTGGCACTCCATTCACTAGTCTTTTCTGTAGCCTGCTTCTTAGGCTTCCCAACAGTGGCCCAAACTATTTGAAATTAATAGGGGTATTTTAGCTAACTTCTCTGCATTTTGAAATGGGCAGTAGCCCACATTTAGTATCTCCTTTCTGGATATGCTGCTGTACTTTCTAAATGTTAGGAAAGGGTTATTATTATTATTTATAGAGACAAAAAACATTAGAGCATTAGAGCAATATAGATAGACCTGATATTTAATCTGAAGGTATTCATAGCATTTAAGAGATGGTAAGCCAGTTCTCTGTTGCTGCTTGTACCACTTCTGACATTCTTCTCCCCCAGGCTGTTTACCTGTCCGTGGCCAGATGTTCTGGACAGCAGAAAGCCAGATTGGGATAAAGACTGAGGAAGAAAGGACAGGATGAGAAAACAATACCAGGAGAATAGACAGACAGACAGGTAAGATAGCAAGTTCACTGTTTGTTCTGTACCCTGACAGGAAAACTCAGGGATATAAACATTAAAAGCATAAGTGTCTTCATGCAATGATGACACTGCATAATTAGAAATCAAGGTATGTGAAAGTTGCAGCAGGGCAGAGAACTTGAACTCTGCCCTATGCTGTTTCTAGTCCACTGTGCTTTACAACCTCATTTTCATTAGGCATAGGACAAGGCTCCCTACAGCACTAGGCTCAGATGATTCTGTGATAATTAGCCATCATGAACTTTGTCACTAATTCTCTTGGCCAAGTTGCAGCAATATGCAGGGCAGCGAGACTGTCTACAGGCACCACTGGGAGCAGGAGACAGAGTATCTTTCTGTGACAGCACAGGTATTTGCTCCTTTGTGCTAGCCTGTCAGCCCTCTGCAAGAACAAAAAGGCCAGGACCCACCTGCCGGTTGCCCAGTCAGACCCCTTGGTGTAATGGTCCCAGCAGACTGGCTACAATGTGCAGTATGGCAGCAGCTTAGCTGCTGGCTTCTTAACAGGTACTGGCTTTGCAGAGGTGTCTCTGGCTGGTGCCTTGTTCTGTTCCAATGAACCTTCTGCACTACCGTTTCCTCCTACTAATTTACACCCGTCCTGGTGATGTGGATGCAGTATGGATGCCCAGGCAGACACAAGAGCAAACCCATCTAGTTGATGACAATATATGGGGATGTAGCACAAGTCATGCTTCTGTGACAGCCTGCAGGCATGGCTACACAGATGTCCTTGGATGCAGTCCTGGGAGACAGGGCTGACATTACACTTGCTTACAGCCTGAACACCAGACCCTAACGTTTCCTGCAGACTCCTTTGCAGATATTAGTTGAATGAAAGGGATAGGGATTTGTAGAGACAGTGCAAAAGGAAGAGGACGTCAAGAACATTCAGAACCTTATAGAAAGAAGAAGAAATTAGTTGTTTTTGCAACCCAGTGCCAGTAAGCCAACCTTGTAGGCCTGGTCAGCTCCAAGATGCCGGATAGTCCCACGTCCCAGACTAGGTTGGGTCATTTCCACCTGGAAAATCTCTCTCAGGAATTTGTTTTTGGAGGAATGAACCACTTGCATTACATTAGCACTCAGTGTGTCCCGATTTTTCTCCAGGAAATCTATAGGATGGAAACAAAATCAGCTTGTCACCTCTGCAGCCTGCTGGCTCTAGCACCACTCTGTCTAGCTAAAAACCACTTCATTTACAGTAACTTGCAGATTAGTTTAGAGTAATCCTCCTGACCTCCTGATCTGACTTCAGATCAACACTGCCCTAGAGTGCCACACATCCAAGGCAGGTCATGCCCTTCTCTTCATCCTCCGTATCCAGCAGAGATAGGCTCACCTTTTGATTCATAAAAGACAACCCCAGCAAAGTGGTTGATACCAAACTTGGTATCATGAACACTCTTAGGTGGGATGTAGACTTTACTTTTGCCGTGGAGGGAATTGATTTTGACAAGCATGGTGGCTTCTGTGCCCTAGAAACAAACACAGGCAAAAAGGGACAGTTATAGAGGTTCCCCCCAGCACTGGCTTATACTCAATGAACAAATAGAAGTGGTGCTCAGAGATAACAAAAACTCAAATTCTGCCCCTTATTTGTGTAATAGATCTGGAGGAAGGTAGTGCCAGAAGTGTCTTTCCTTTTACACAGACCCTTCTCTCAAGCATCAGGAAGAACACACCACCAGCGCGTAAGGCCTGGTATTTTAGGGCTGTACACAAGTCCCCATAACATTACTAACATTGCCAGATACGCTGAGAATTTCGCCAAGGTTTGGACCTCACAAGCAGAGCCTCTCACCAACCTTCCCATGCCGTCCTACCCAGACATGCTCTGAGGGTTGCATGCTCCTTCTCCCAGGCAGGCACAGTTCATCCTTCACTCCCCAACTGGTGAAAGACTCAGAGATCCCTGCAAGAAGGCTGCCCTGAGCAGATATCAATCAGCATGCCCAGATCGTGACCTCCACAGGCAGCCAGGAAGCCGGGTGCTTCCCTTCAAGGGGTGCCATCACAATCTCATTCCCCTGTGGTGCATGTGAGGCTAGCTCTGCCCACTGGCCTGTGCTAGGGGTAGTGAGTGCTGTGTTATCTGAGAAGTCATGTGCTCCAGAAATCATAGAGATACTTTCTTGTCCTGACTGCAGGACATACAGTGGAGAGGAACCTCTTAGGGAAGAAAGGGGAAAGCTGTCTGCCTGTACATGATCCTCTCAAATTGTTACCTGAGAACTACAAATGAGGTGAGGTAGGGACCTGCTCTTCTGGACAAAGCCACATTGCTGTCTGATTCCTGTACCAGCACTCCTGCTTAGCCTCACCATGCTCTGGAGACTATGAAAATGTTCTGCAGGGATGTCTGCAATCAGATGCTACTTTCATTCCCTGTCTGGAACAGCTGTAAGAGTTTCAACAGCGAGGTACCAGGAAGACCACACTCCTGCAGAGAGTGAGGCTTTTGTATAGTGAGCTGATTTAAAAGGAACATCAATGGGAGGGGAAGATATTGCCTCTCACAATGTATCTGAAAGCCACCTTTGGAATTTTTTGTGTGTAAAGCCAAGTGTTACCTGTGAGTTGTGTGCAAAGCCAGGCATTACAGGTGAAACGAGAAATTTACCTTTGGGAACTTGCTCTCTTCATCAATGAGGGAGATTATATTCATGGGCTTGAGTGCAATGACTTCCAGAGCCTGGCGGTTATCAGTGAAGTCAATATTATTCCATGCAATGTGCTCTGCAAGGTATTCCTCTTGCTCCAACTTGAAGACATGGTGCACGAAGAACTGCTGAAGGTGCTCATTGGCTATGTTAATGCAGAGCTGCTCAAAGCTGGGGAGGGGACAAGATAGTCATCCTTGGCCAGTGCTGCACTGCTCTCTGGTATTAGTTTATTCTCTGTATTAAATACATATCCAGATATACTACTGCTATTTTGCACAGTATTAATGATCACCACCACTGCATGTTGCCAATTTTAACAATATAAGGGATGCATCTTCTGCTATGATAAAGGTAAGCAGAAATGAGCCAACTGACAATTGAGTGTTGCTGAGTAAGCAAGGAAAGATCTTTTATGTGTTTCAAGAAACTCTAGAGATAAAGGGGAACATATAACTATGAAAATAGCTTGACTGTATGAGAGTGTGATGTGTTTTTATTTGCACTGTCACTACCACTTCTTTTGTTAGTTACTCCTTAATGCTGCACCTGAGTTTCATTACCTGGTAATTGCTGTGGCACACTGTGTGTGCCTGTGGAGTGCTCACCACAGTGAGGCCACATGTGGATTGCAGCCTTTGGGAATAGCATAAAATAATAGGAGAGAACACAAAAGACAGATGGTGGGCTGAACAAATCCTAGACCATGCTTCAAAAGGCAGTGAGGAATATTACCTTGTTGAAAGCAAGCAAGATGCTTCAGTTGAAATGAATTGGAAAAGACTGCAGAATACATGCTGATGGTTTGTGGAGTACTGATGATATGGTACCATACAACTGAGAGAATTGCTGCCCCCATAGAGAAAGGCAAACGGAAATTGTGCTTTGGGACTGAAACCACCAGTAGAAGAGGTAGCAGTGGGGCAATGGTATACTGACCAGGTATTTTGCTGACCTGTCCTTAAGAGTAGAGAAATTAAGCAGTCCCAAAAAAGGGACGGGAGAACACTCAGCAAGATGGAAGCATGAGATGAAATGGGAAACACAATATGGCCTCCTTTGTACTATATGCAAAATGTATCCCAAGAGACGTTGTAAAAATGCTATGGAACAAGAAAGTTTGGTACAGAGACATGGGGACATATTACATCCTCACATAGTGGCTGCCTGCTCGTAGCAGGTTCATAGCCATCTCCTCTGAGAAAATTCCTGAGGTTTTGGAATAGACATGTGCAATGGCTGCACCGAAATGAAGGCTGGGGGAGGAGGCAGAAATATGACCAAGACTGAATAAAAACAGAATCTCTGCATGATTATCATTGGGAAAATTCAGTGATGGAAATTTCACTGCTTTTCATTCTTTCCCTTTACATCAGCTGCTTTTTGGCTTCCCAGTGGAAATGGATCTAGAGCTTCCTACCTGTTATTGCTGAAATTTTCAAACCCAAAAATGTCCAACAGCCCAATGGACTGACGTCTGTCTCTAGCCTTCTGAGAAGTTGGATTGAAAATGGCTGAGTTGATCTTGTTCACTATCCACAGGAAAATCCGTCCATATATGCCCTGAGAAAAAATTAAAGAGGAATTAGAGCCCATCATTAGCGTCTTTGGAAATAGCTTTCTGCTTACTATTGTGTTGCTACAACGCTGTCAGACTATGCCTGAGAACTACGAGGGACCATACCCTCTGGGTGAATGTTTGCCACATAAGGCTCCTTGATCACTAAGACAGACAGCTCTGACAGCATCCCAAATCTTTAAACAGAGAAGATGTAAGCACCAGTACCTTCACAAAGGCATCCCTCCCATCTGCAGCTTGAACTATGTTCAGGGGCCTGGACACACTTTCTCCTCGGACAATGATGGAGAGGTTCGTGAGGCTGTTCTGGAGTTCACTGGAGTCCACCTGGAGGAACAGTCATGGCAACCTGGTCATTCCAGGTGGATAAAGGAGATCCAGCAAAGTCTGTCTCAGGAAGAGGGCCATGACAAACTGCTTGTCCAGCAGCCTTTGCTGGTGGCCTGCTGTCCCAGTTAAAGGTCTCCTAGCTCAGAGAGACATCTGCAACAGCATCACTTGAGCGCCAGCAGGAAGAAGGGTACATGCCCATTATACGTGTATCCGTACATAAACACTCCACAGAGACATGCTCTGTGAGTGTGCTCAGGGAGCAAGGGCGAAGGAGAGGACTAGTAAGAGAAGGTGAGAGTCTGTTACCTCAAGCAATTTGGTTGCGATTGAAAAGTGTGGTGAGTCCATCACATCAGAGCAGTCCAAGTTGTCATACACAGCCGCTACAATGAGAAAATAGTCTCAGGGTGAATCATTTCTGCTGCGGTGGGGGGCTGTGCTGTTATTGCAGCCCTATTTGTGTAACACTGTAGCTCTAGGAACTGGCCAGGCAGTAACTTCTCTTTTGAAACTCCCAGGTTTGATGATTTTACTGAGGGTCCTGATTTCACCCAGGGATCCTGGGATGTACAGGGCCCTCACAACTCCAGAACATCAGGCTTAAAATAGCAGCAAAACTGTCAAGTAGTAGATTATATAGTAGCTATTGGGGATCTGGGAAAATGTGTTTCTGAAAATATATTTTTCCGTGTATCTGGCCTGTGGGAAATTTAGACAATGAAAGGGAATGAGGAAAATCCCTCATTTTAGCAGGCGTCATTACTCCAAAGAATCCAGCTGGCATCATTGTACTGGGCCCTCTGCATCACAAAATGAGAGGGAGTCCTTTTCTAAAATGTGAGTACTTCTGGCATCCCGCTGGTGGGTGTCTCACACAGTGCCTGTGCCATACCACAAGTGCACTTCTGCAGGTGAGTGTTCACCAAACCCAGCCAGGAAAATTACTGCTATCATCTCCACAGCAAACA
Source organism: Gorsachius magnificus (assembly GCA_034008185.1). Lineage (NCBI taxonomy): Eukaryota > Metazoa > Chordata > Aves > Pelecaniformes > Ardeidae > Gorsachius > Gorsachius magnificus. The sequence continues at coordinate 22,828,735 of CM067087.1, read as the reverse complement.
TCACTCAATTGCTCCTGTGTCCACTGGCTTGTGTAGCACAACAATCAGAAAATGTAACATATATTATCTGTTGTTTCAGTTTGTGTGATAAGGGCTTATTTATAACCATGGAAACCTGATGGTGTGACAAAATAATAATAATAATAATAATAATATGATGATGATGATGATGATGATGGTTTTTAAAACACTAAGCAGTAGAGTCACAGATCAGAATTTCCTTGTGCTTACCTGCCAGCTCTTCCAACCCAGTTCACGTGTTTATACAGGGCAGAACAGCACAACCTAATCTATACAGATGGAAGTGGGCAGCACTTTTAGGCCTTTACCATGGAGTCTGAGGAAAGGCCAAGCACAGACAACGCTGAGTTTACCTTCGAACTCTACATTCCCCAGGTGCAGGATTGCAGCTAGCAGCTTGCTGATGTCCCAGTGTTCAGAATCTGAGAACATGAGGATCTTCATAGCGGAGCGGATGTGGGCATAATCCTTTGCGTCATTCCGGCCATCGCAAGACGTGCAGTTACCCTGCAAGACACCACACCCAAAGGTAAGGAAAATCCTCCTGGTACCCATACACGGAAAAAAGGACCTGCGGGCTGACAAACCCTTGTACGCAATGTGGATGCCCTGTGAGCCACTTGCCACAAGATGCAAAGTGAAAACCTATTTAGACATTCTATATGCTTTTCCCATGGCTGTTTCTTCCCTCATCTCTACTCTCGAAAAGAACACATTAGCAGAGTGCTAGATAATGCACTTCTCGAGGGCTAGACTGAATACTGGGGAAGGAAAAGGAAAAGCTGAGGGAAAGGCTGCTCTGGAGCATAGAAGGACAGGGAACTTTAGCAAGGTTACCTACATTTACAGGGTCATGCCTGTTACCTTGGTCTCCTCTCTCTGCCTTATCAATGGACAATTAAGAGCCATAATCCCAAATCAAAGCAAGTAGGATTGGATCAGTACTAGAAGGCAAATCTCAAAATAAGAATATTAGGATCTAGTGGAAGGCAGATGGAAGCATCCAAGGCAGCATCAGAAGAACTTTCAGCAAAGCCTGCACAGCAGATCCTAGGATGCTGCTCCTGATAGAAACTATTTTCAGCCCTAATGGAGATGGGAAAATGCCTTTTTTATTCTTGCTGTTACCAACGATATAGTGTGATGATTACAGAAGTTAAGTATTTCTAGACATTTCAGTTTACAGCATGTAAACATTCCAGCTTGTGCCAACAGCTGGCCTGAACAAAACCATGGATATGTTCTCCTTTGACTTAATCCTCCTATCTCTGTATTATACTGCCCTACTGCTGACCCAAGGAACTTCAGACCTTCTTATGGAATGGCCAATGTGTGAATTGCACTCATCAGCTCTTGCTGCAAGATCACTGCTATTGTGAAACCATTACATTTGAAAAAATCCCCAGCAACTTCAATTGTTTTGCTTTTGAGACTCAAGAAACAGCTGTATAGGCTTGATTTAATTTTCTCTGAAACTAGATGCTCAGTTCCCATTAGCTTTGGCAGAGGCAAGATTTAGCACCATTTTTCCACGGATGTAGAACAGCTCAAATCAAACCATCTGATATATTTAATATGAGGTATCTGCACAGGCTAAAGAACAGGATTTTCACAATGCCTTTCATGCCCTAAACCAACTAATTACCTATTTTCAAAAATCTCATCTATGAACATCCCATTCCTGCTACTATGGCAACACAAACACAGACATGGACATTAACATTAGCTGTTGGAGGTTAGATTGAATTCTAGCTTTGGGCATTGTGTATATAGGATTTATCAGATATAATGACTAGGATTCTTGGCACTGTTTCTGTTTATTCATTTTCCCCGAAAGTATATTCTCCCTGGCATGAGATCTGAAGTCTGAGTATCTGTGAAAGTGGGTGATATTTCCCACCTGCTTTAAGATGTTCTTTATGTTTCTTAAGTCTTTGATAGAAAGCTTTGAACTGCCACAAGCTGCGTCCCACTGGCGGACATTACAATAAATCTCTAAAACTGAGGCTCACAGCACTTTTGGCATTACTGCTTTTGGTACTCTAAGGAAAGGACTGTTTGGATTTGGTTACTACTCATCTGCAGCTCCTGTTGATTGTAATTGCTTGCTGGGAGCAGCGAATGGCAGAGGGATAATGGAGAAGAAAGCAGAGACTGTTACCATAGTGAGATAATTGTACTCTGAAGCAGTGCCCAGATTCAGCATCTTTTTCTGCTCTGTATTCATCCCCATTAGCATGCAGTAGAAGATGTGATAGTTCCTCTCCTCTGGAGCCTAAAAGAAAAAAAATAGGCCAATGGACGGATTTGTCAGCATAGGCTTGTAACACAGGAGCGGGCAGAATGGACATCTGCCAGTGCCCTCACCTGCCGGCAAACCCGGGACTTCTCAAGAAGAAACTGTTCTATCCGGGCTCCTTCTATCACACCATTTTGATTGAAGTGGATATCAATGTATTTCCCAAAGCGGCTTGAGTTGTCATTTCGAATTGTCTTGGCATTTCCAAAAGCTGATGGGCAACAGAGATAGTATCTCAATTATTGCACTTAATGAACATCAAGTCTATTTTTTATGCTGTTCTTTTTTTGCTGCTAGTATTTTACATGTTGTGTTCCAAATGAAGTGCTGACAAGCACTGAAGAATGTCTGGTCTCAGGCTGCCTCCTAAAGAGAGAGGTAGGCCTACTGTGCATCCAGATAATTGGGTCCTAAAAGACATATTCAAATTATCCACATGCAGCCTATATCTGGCCAGCCAAGAAAGCTGGGAAAGTCTGAAGACCTCCAGAAGGACTTACTGGGAACACACTTGATCCTTTTACAGAGAAAGATGGGTGTCTCAGGGAGCTCCCCTATACACACATTCATGCTTGGCCAGTCACTTCGCCACTATCTAGTGCAAGGGGTCTTTACCTTGGGCTCTGCATTCCCAAGAACTCTTGTGCTCCTGACAGTTGCAGGTTACATATTGTAGTGGCACCTCCTCCTGCAGTGTGGGAGCTGCTGTGGACTTCATGGGGCCATGGCAGAAAAGTATAGAGAACTTCTACCCTGCATCACCAGTGTTTCAGGGGTTTTAGCAGTTATGCAAAAACAATGGTTCAAAGATCTGTTTCTGAATTTTTTATCCTGCTACAAAAATCCGGAGATAAGTGTGGTAGATCAGGCATGTTTGCTAAATAACCCACCTTCTAGAATGGGGTTGGCCTCTAGGATTTGCTGCTCTATCCAGGAATGCTGGCCACTGACAGCTGCCAAAAACTGTAGTATTAGCTTTGTGCTTTCAGTCTTCCCAGCTCCAGATTCTCCGCTGAAGTAAGAAACAAGATCATTACAGGTTTCCTTTCTTCTTTTTTGGTTAGGGTGGCAAAATGGCAGACCAAGTTAAAAAGAAACCCCACTTATATTTACCCTGTGAATGGCAGATCTGACTGTCTTTGATGGAGGGCTGGAGGATTTTAGTCTTTCATCATCTTATCTGCTAAGATTTAAGTTGGTTTTTAGATTTAGGCTGAGGACTACATTCTCCCACTGATTAAAAATAAACAAATCCATGGAAGACATTCTGAACCAGTGCAAATTAAATGACCACTTCTTTAACGCATTACCAGATTTTCAGTGCTAATCTTAGCACATCAACTGAGATGCCTCAGCTATAATCAGATATTATTGCAATGACTATCTGGTCCTTCACACTGATGATTAACAGAAAATGGATACATGTTATGTGTTTATAGGATGAAGAAAGCTTCCCTCCATCTTCAGGTTAGCAGAGGTTGTTCCTCTCCAGGAAATCTCAATTCTCAGAAAGTACATATAACATAGGTATCATGTCCCCAAGGTAAAAGATAGCCTTACATCACACAGGCTCATATTTTATGTTTCTGTATGTAGTGACCATGTGCAGAATGTATCACCGCTTTCAAAGATTCTGGGGGAAAACAATGGACTTCAGAAATCCCTTTCTTATGTTCTACCTTTTGCAGCCCTAACTGAAAGTGAAGTAGCAGGGGAGAAAATATTTCCTTCCTGTTGTCTCTAGTCTTATCTGTGCCCTTCCATTTGGAAGATCTCTGTGTCCACAAAGGTGCCCCAAAAACATGCCAGAATTGGTTTCTGCTACTCATCCTCTCTGAGTCCAGTCACCTGATCACACAGCACTGGTCTCTCTTATTCCTCTTCATATTGAAATAACAGTTGTCTGCAATGGCGAAGACATGAGGTGGTAGCTCTCCAATCCTCTTGTTACAGTACAGTCTGATCTGATCGACTGTGTAAAGGGGCAGCAGCTGGTATGGATTCACTGCTACCAAGATTGATCCTGTGTAAGTCTGGAAAAAAGTTATGAGCATTACCTCTAGCAGCAAACCTGCAAACAAGAACACAACCAAAGCCACTTGCAGTATATATCTAAACAGAGGCAGGAGGGAAGCCTGGGAGATCCATCACAGCACTTAGGCGAGGCTGAGAGCCTCGTTCCTCACCATAAGGTGCCATTAAATATCCCAGGATATGGAGGGCTTTGCAAAGGGAATAATGCTAGCTATAATCTCTTTGCCAAAGGACTTCAGTTCACTATCTCAAACTAAAGCACAAGAAAGTCCAATTTGACCTGGCGTTTTTCTGTGTTATCGTAAGCTGGTTTGTGTTCTAGTGCAGATGTAGCTAATGGGCAAAGTTATGGTTGTGTTATTCATATGGCCATTTAGTAACATTTATAAACACCACCACCACTGAAATGAAGGAGGCTGTTGAAGGCTGTGGAAATGCAAGGCAATAATATTGTTCAAGAACTTTATAAGACAACTGCAGACTGCTAGAGTATAATATAACAGGGTCTATACACACATCTTGGTAGTTATAACTGCAGCATCTATAAAATCAGTCCTAGTCTATACTAAACATCACCACATCTGTGTTGTAAGAGGCTCCTATAGTGTATATAACGTGGGAGGCAAAGCACGGAAAAACCTGAATATTATTATCATATTACAAACTGAAAACCAAGGAGCAAAGAAACTAAAAATGCCAAATTGCTCAGTCACAGATAAAACCTGTAATGGACAAGAAATTAAACCAGGTGTCCTAAAAATCCAGATTTATTCTTAATCTATTTTATTACTTCAAAATCAAGTAAACATTGATTTGGACTGGAGGACAATCCAAATCATGTCACTGTGTACTAATTAGGTTGATCCCGTGTCACAGTTGCAGGTAGTAGAAGCACTAAGCTGTAACACGGGCTGGATTTAGCTAACTGTCAGTCACTGGTGGAAATGGTCGCTCTAGGAGAAAGTAAGCAGGGTCATTACCTAAGCGTCTTTCTGTGATTTCAGAGACTGCTACAAGCTCTCTTCTTAACAGCCAGAGTACTCAAATGAAAGAAGAGAAAAACTACATTGTGTCTCCCTGGCATCCTCAATCAGTAAAGGAAGCGGAGGCCCCATGTATGGAGGGCTTGCAGGCTGCTCAGGTCACTCTGCTAAACATGTAGTAGAGGTCACTCCCGAAAGTACTATGCCTGGTGACCTTGGCACTCACATAGATTTTGTGCTTGTGGTGGCGAATGAGGAGGTTGTGCACCATGCCTGCTTCATGGAGATCGCCGAGGCGGATCATGTCTTCCACCCCCTGGACAGATGAGGGGTGCATCAGGCGCACCATGTGCATGTTCCGAGCTGTGATCCAGTGTTCCTGAAAAAGGCAAGGCATCAGCTTTAATGTGTTATGCTGTTGCTCAGAGAGAGCCATGTTAGATCAGAGCGTGCTTCAGTGTAATCCATGCTTAAACCAGCATATTCTAACACAGATTTGACTGAACTACAGAAATTAACTGGTTTGCTGCTCTCCAGGACCAGATTATTTAAAACACTGTATGAAGTCATTCAGGTAGGTTCTGGACATCAGCAAATTTAGCATTGTTCAGAGAGCAGCTCTGTTAGGTCATCACAGCCACAACATTGTATGAGGTAGGGATCAAACCCCAACTGACTTTAGCGGAACCATGATTTCACCTAAAGCTTCACCAAATTCAGGGATTGGAGCCTGTCCATTTTCTTTTCTTAATTATGTAGATATAACCTCTAGCACAGGAAGCTCTAAATCTTCATAGTGCTGGGACCTGGGGATACTAGGCTATCACCCTATACTTGCCTTATTTTTATATTCTTTCTTTCAGTATTTCCTACCAGACGTTATTCAAGTCAGACCATTTGGCTAGATGGAGCTTTGGTTTACCCAATAGGGCCATTCTTTTGTACTTTGTCCTTTTAAATTTTATGTTCATCTTTTACAGAAAGTTATAGCATAGCCCACCTTGCCTTCGTCATCCTCCAGCAAGATCCGTCCTGAGTCAGAGTCCTTCACGACTGCCCCGATAGGGACATTAAATTCACTGTTTGGTTGAGTGTCCAGCCACACATGATCACCCTGGTGAGAAGAACAGCTACTGTCAAGTACAGTGACATACTTGATGCCATGTAGCTCACAGGCATACATCTCTTGGTCTTAGTTTTTTAGTGATTTGATTTCTTTAGCAGTGTTTAACTGGGTAAGTTCTTACTGCTCGCAGGCAGTACAGGTTATAGTATCATGACCTCTGAGTTCTACTCCCAGCTCCACAGCTGACCTGGAACATGACTTTGGGCAAGTCATCAAACCCAGCTGTCTCACAAGAGGAGATGAGGCAACACCTTTCACAAGGACAGCAATTACTCAGCTCCGCTACCTCCCAGAGACTGGTGGGAGGCACAGTGAATGCTGGTAAAGTGCCTTGGCAGCCTCACACTAGCTATGGTATTCTTTCAGAAGAGATGCTTGAAAACATAGACATTACCAGGAAAAAGAAAAACAAACAGATGTGCAGACTAGATGCCTGGAAATGTAAAGGGCTCTGTCACAAGAGCTTTTTTCTTTCTGCTATAGCTGAAATCACTTAGAAATGTGAGTGCATCCATGATCTCTCTTCGGGGAAAAAAAAGCATTCTTTATTCAGTCCAGTTCCTCTCTTCACATTTGTAGAGGCACGGCAACATCCTGCCTCTCTGCAGAGCAAGCAAGCAACTGCTCTGATGTCACTGGAGGAAAGGTATGAGCTACAGCTGCCCTTTCCTAGGAATGAGCACTGTCGGTGTCACCTGCACTACTGTCCTGACTATACTCCCCAACTCCAAGCCCCCAGGAATATGTTCTCTTGCTCCAGGCACTACTACAGTTTTAAACAGAAAGCTTTACTGTAATGGCTGGAATGAAAATTGAACAAAGCTGTAGGTCAGATCTTCAGTGGGTAGTTCATACTTACATGTGCTGAGGAACCAGTTTTCTAGCCGAGTGTCTTGCCTTATACAACATTTGTTATGTACTGTAGCATTTACTGTCAAAGTTTCAAGTTTTTTTACTGAAAAAAATATTTCTTTTTCCTCTCAAAATATTTTATGGGTTTATGTTTAAAACCAAGCAACTGTAGTGTAAAGCATTTACAAACATTGCACAAGGTTATGAAGAAAGTTACAGACTAACAGCTCTCATTTGCATTGAATAAAACTCCAGAGGTCATCTATGTAGTTTCAGTGCCGCACCTTGTGACAGAGGTCACCAGCTCAGCGTGAGCACAGCCAGGCTAGGCAAGACACCTCTGCATCTCTAGTTTAGATTGATATTATCTTATACCTTGTTGATTCTGGCTAATTGCTACTTTCTTTCTGAGATGGACCATGATGTTAAGGTAATTTTCTCCTCTTTGGGCCTCAGTCTAGTCAATGAATCACAGCAAAGAACAGGGCTTACCTTTCTGAAAACCACCATTATGTTTCAGATCACTGTATGTAACCTGCAATGCCAAAAAGAACATAACATTAGGCCAGAAAAGGGCTCAGGCTTTGGTCAGAACAGACAGGGCAGTGGACATGTTTTCTTGCAAAATTACCAGTAAAATGCCTTAAAATAATTATGTTTACAGATTTCATTAAAGCAAAAGAGATCATAATAAGCTACACAATGAAGCCATCTACCAAAAGCAAAGATCTGCAGCACTGGGGTGGTGGGCTACTCTGAGTTCTACCACATAACCCTGGAGATGCTCTCAACCCCGAAGAAGCCACTGTGCACATTTTCATACCAAAAAGTTCACTCAATCAAATGCTAAGCACATTTATTGGCTGATCTTCAAGTTTGGCTCACAAATAAAAAGACCCCACGATGCAATGTAATTCAATGCACAGTAGAGTTACCTTTGGCTGGTCCATTGACCCAGCACTTCAGTTCCTACAAGTGGCTAGCCCAGTGACACAGATTGAATTCGTATTCTCATGAGATGCTCAGTTCCCTCAGATTCTCACAGCTTGAAGCTACCACCATATAGAAACTGAGGTCTAGAGTTCACCTTTCTTGGCTGGAATGACAGAACATCCCTGGTGAAGACGAGAGACACCGGCTCCGATTTTATCTTGATGCTTAAATGCAAATTTCTATTTTCTCATAGCCTTTTGGGAAGTTATTTTATTCTGGCCCTAAATTATGCTTGTCTAGGTTTTGGGCAGGTTCTCTGGAAAGTTTGAGCAAAACATGAAAACCAGAAATTAACTGAGTTGAAAGTTCCATTTGCTACCTATGCTACACAGATAATCATCAAAATTCCAGTTTGCAGTGCCATTAATATTAGTGATTAATGGGATACTTCACCAGTAATTTCACTGAAATCATTGAGATTTCTTCTATCATGCGTAAAGGCTTTAAAATCTTATGTTTAAAATTTCTGATAGCTATTTACAATTCTGTGTAATAGGGAAGGTATATCTTTTTGTGAGAGGTACCCAGATTTCATTAGTTTTCAGATTGAATAATTTAAATAATTTCATGGTTTGTCTTGATTTTTGGAAATTCATGCTCTTGAAAAATGAAGATTACCAATAAAAAAAATCTCAAGGTGAAGTTTGGGGATACCACTGTTTTCTCCCTTTTGTTTTAATAAACTTCAGTGTTAGAAGAAAATGCTGCAGTAAGAGAATTAGGGCTCATTTTATCACTTTCTTTCCTATAGCTGCCCACTTTTTTTTATCCATGTTATTTGGGAAGGCACAAACAGCTTCCATTAATCATGGTCTTATTGAAAATCAATGGGTGCATAACCAACCTTTTCTTCAGACTAAATGGAAGGAGCAATTATACTCCTGCATGCAAGACACTGCCACTATTATGGGCTACACCAATGTCCTAACCATAAGGAGGGCTGTTAGGGTAGCAAAATGGTAACTAGGAAGTGCTGGGCACGCTGCAGGATCCTTGTGGCCTATTTGTGGCTATAAAGGGCTATACAGTAGCATTGATTGAAGAGGCTTTCTAAACAAGCCCAGAATGATTTACTACTTTAAAGTCATCATAAGATATGCTGAAAATAGCTAGTTATCAAAATTACAAATGTATTGTGATCCCAAAGTGAAAAATAAATAGAAACTTCAAGAGATGACAGACTGTTGATGTAGAAGTCCAATGCCAACACACATTTTAAAGCAGGGATTTTAAATGTAACTTTCACATAGGTGACCCAATAACAAGAAGAGAAGTGGAATGTCACACTTAATAACAAAAGCTGGCACATGGAGAAACTGCAAGCGCTGTATCCCCAACACAACAGCTGCTGACTATATTAAGAATTTATTTTCCCTGTGAGACTAGGGCAACCACCAGAGCTTATCTGTAACTAAGACAATTCTCAATTTCGTAGCACAACATCTACGAAAATTTAGCAATGCAACATGAATGTGTTCTTTCTGGCTGCTTGGTATTTTTTCTGGTTTTTTTTTTTTTTTTTACACTCTCTGAACAAGGAACTTCTGTGTTTCATAATCAGTTATTCTTATGACGAAGTCCTCATGTTCTTATTCAGGGCTCAGGAACTGGATCTGCATATTAACTTCAAGAATGTGATGACCTGTTGCTATGAGCGATGCGAGGTGGTACAGAAGCATGGTACTTAGCAAGTATAGGCCAAAGATGGGCCATGGTCAGCCACAGTGACTCACAACTGAAAGATACTTTTTCTCCTGTGCCAGAAACAAGAATACTGCAACAGAACAGAAATGTCTACCCCGGAACAAACAGGGAGTGGTACGTGCAAACACAAAGCACAGCCATACTGCCTCACATCACAGGTATAGCTAGCTCTAGATCCAGTCTATGATAGCAGCCAAGAATGGATGTGTAGGGAGGAGATCCCATATAATCCCGGGATACACAGTTCCAACATTTAAAACTGGGAATAATCCCAGTTAAATCATAAGTGGCCAGCCCCCCACCTGCTTGAATGGCCACTTTCTGACAACGCCTGGCTCGCTCTCTTGCTTTTCTTTCCAAAGTAAACCAAACTGCACCCCACAGGATGGGAAATTACCTCTCCAGAAGAAATCTTCACTGTCTGGCTTCTGCAGCTTAGTTCCCTCCTTTTCATAAGCATTGGAGTAAGAAGGAAAACAAGGGTGAAACTGGTACTGGTGACATTAAGGGATCCCTCACCAAGTGCCAGTCCTCTGCTGCACAAAGGAGGAAATGACTGAAGCACAGTTATTTATTACAGGACTTTGCTCCCAGATCAGCGTATATGTCATTTCCAGGTCAGGCGTTCCAGTAAGCAGGCAGGCTAATTCTTGCCTGGGTGAACCTTAAACTTCAGTCTCTCCGCTGTGCCTGAATCCTTTCAGATTTTCAGAAAACGCTGCCAGAAGAAAACCCTTTAGCATCCGGTCTTATGCTACTCCAACACCAATGACTTCCCTGGGGTTCTGTTGGAGTCATCCTGTTAGAAAAGAGGAAAATCAGGCCTTCATTTCTCATCTCTACCCTTGGTTATGCACCACTCTTTCTGCAAGGTCAGAAAATGCACCTCAGTCTATGTCCTGTGTGGACTGTGTTTCACAGTACCTACAGCAGAAGGCAAAATAAGCTCATAACACTTAACTGAAATTTGTAGGCACAGATGCATATAAAGGGACCTGGATTTCTAGTCCATTTGTTTAAAACTTTGTGGTTTTCTTATCATTAATTTATCTTCCAAAAAACACTCTGTCCGTGTGTTCCAGCATCTAGGTGCATGTTAACTCCCTGTCTGCCCACTTTTCTCTTTCCAAATTAGCATAGGATGGCCAAGAGCTTCCCTCTTTCTGGTTACTCCACATGCTCTCTCAGTAATCCTGTGTCCTTCTTGCCTGTTCTGTTAAATTCCAGCACTAGATGTGATGTCTACAGAAGTGTAGTGTATCTGTAGTGAGGCAGATACAGGATTGCTCCAGCCAGAACAAGGATCCGGGAGTCAGGCACATTTCAACCCTAACAGCAAGCCTAAACAGTGAGGACAAGCTTTCTTCCATCTAAATATATAACTGTATAACCTTCCTCCAGGGCACTGTACACAGCAAGTGGTTTGCCTCACTATGAATTATTCTGTACGCCCATTATTAAACATGCAAATGAAAATGTGCAATGATTGTGAACATGCGCTACTATACCTAATATCTTAATTCTTATTTTCTTGTTTCCTAGGTTCAATGTAGCTGCATTCTATGATGGGAAAGACAAGAAAAAGCCTCCATGTCTGAGACAGATTCTTGGGGCTCCTGGGGTTCCATATGCACATCAGAGGTAAGCATTCAAGCATAGCAATGAATAGTTGACAGCAATATGTGTTTATCCATGTCACATATTTGTGGTTTAATATCCACTTCTTTAGCTGTTTTTGTTTAAGCTTTATAGCAGAAATGAAGATACAGGTGCAGAAATAGAGCATAGGCCCTTCAGGGCTCAGACTTTTAGAGGGAGGCAGGAAACCACAAGGCAGAGAGGAGAGCTTTCTTAAAGTTTCTAACTGTGCAAATCATTCTTACTCAAGGATTTTGCCTCTAAGTAGTTCTTTAGCAGACTTATTTGTGATACAACAGTTTTTAGAAGTCATCTATATGCTCTATGTGAATAACAAAATGTCAAGTACTGATTTTGTTAGATGAAGGTCAAATATTGACAAAGAATCAAAGTACATACCTCTATACTACCAAGGCAGATATCTAAAACTAAAAGTTTTTTGTGTAACTAGACTGCAGGAAAAAAAGTGTCCTGCATATTTCTTCAGCAAATGAAACATACCTGCTGAAATTCCAAATAGAGTGAGTTTTGGGGCAGAGAATCTCGTTCTAATTTTTTTTTAGCACTTGTGACCAAGATGCAGTGGGGTGCTATTTCAGAGAGAAATACAGTATTTCCATCCTAGTACAATATATAAACTGTATGAGATGGAATCGTGGGGAACCCGAGGTAGTCTGAAAGAAAAGCACGACTCATTGTATGGCTGAAATATGTATTGGAAGGGAGATGGATTTCCACAGTTAAGTCTAGACATACTCAAGAGCCAGAAAACGTAAGATGAAGGAGTAGAGACTTGATATACCAAGTGGAAGCAGCCCAGATGCTTTGTAAAGCACGTGTAGCTAATGAGAGATGAGCAGGCGGCTTGCTAAGGCTTCTTTAGAGAAGTCCCTGTGAGTGAACGGGGGGAGCTCAGGTTTGGGAAGTCACCGCGCCGTGCGAATGGGGAAAGACAGGAGCTTGCCAAGAATGAGCAGCTCTGTTTACTGCTGAAGACATAGTGAGGGACTGTGTAGGGCAGAGACACATTTGTAGTTGTAATTGGGGGCAGTTTGTACTATGGTCTACACTGATGAAAAATGCACTGAGAAACGCAACAAATTAAAATTGGATAATCCCTGGTAAATTTAATCCTGCTGTTGTTCAGAGCAATAGGTCTGTCCAGATAGACATGTGTTAACAGAACTGCATCTTCCTGACAGCTTCCTAATTAAGAGATTGATGTCAGGATCAAAGGGTTTAATTTGCACATGGCACTACCTCTTACATTTCCTCTCCAGTTAAATCAAAGTAGCCTTGTAATTTCTGCATCACCGAGTCCTAGATGCCAAACATCATTTTATGTTAAACTATTTTTTTTCCTGAGATTTCTGAAGGGAGGTGGATTGCATATAACAATTTGCAATTTAAGCTGTTCATTCAGAAGCTGTCCTGTCTACACTAACCTCCTTCCCTTCCTCTAAGCAGATTTGTAGCTTTAAGTCACTGATGTCTGTTAACTCTGAAAGGCGTTCTGCAGGGAACAAAGCAAACTAAATAAGAAGTACCTACCAGTAAAGGATTTCCAAGTGCATCCCTTGGTTGTCTTGAGCATTCTGTCCCTCAGGGAAAGGCTTATTTCATTCCAGCCAGTTCATGATGTTGTACAGAGAGGCAGACTGGTTGGGGCTCTGGGATCTGTGTCATTACACACCTTCACACACACCGAGTGGGCGCTGCTTACTCTGCTTGCTAGAAGGCAGGTCATTCTCCCCCACTGTGCAATCCCATTATGGACTGAGTGTCACTCCATCCTTCCTTTTGGGATGCAGCCAAGATGGTATTACAAGGGTACATTACAGGCTAGTAAGTGCCAAGTTCTGGTTCATGAGGGACAAAGACACGGGCACGCAAGCGTGCACACTTGTGCATGCACACACGCTACCTGCAGAATAGCTATCCGAATTGATGCCCAATTATTCAGCATTGCTGAGGTGAGGTTGTTTAAGGTGCACCTTCTGCTGTGTGGTGCGTGTGGGATGTCACAACACTAGGCTTGGGGTTAGGAGGTTTCATTTCAAAAAGATGGGAATTCATAACTGTTAGGAGGGAACCTCTATGCCTCCTTCCACTTTCAGTAAATGCAGAAATTCTTTGTTCTCTCGTCAATGCAGCCTCAGTGCAGCTGGAACTTGGGACAGTGGCTTGCCATCACAACAGAACATGACATATATTTATAAATTACTAATTTCCAAGAAAGGCTACAATCATACTCCTGCTTGGAACTTTAGTACGTGACTTCTGTGTTTTCTAGGCACCTTGGTACAATTTCCAGTTACCTTTGTACACTTTATTCGATCTCCTTTTTTTGTTACTTTCTATTTATGTTTCCCCTTGTCCATTATCTTCTGTTACATTAGTCCCAACTTGTTATTTCCTACCTTAGTGCTTTGTCTGCTGAGAATTTTATTTGTTGTATTGTAACGAGTCACATTGAAGTTGTCATACTGCCTTCTATTTAGTCAGTTGTAAAAAGCCAATAAATGTCTTCATGGAAGTCAGATACATGAAACACCAGGAGCCTCCCATCACGTACTGGCCCATGTGCCTGCTCCTTCCAGAAAAGATCCAAGTGAAACCACACAGTGCAAACGGCTAAAGGCATTAAAAGTCATGTAGGAGCAGGAAAAAAGGACACAATACCATTAAGTGCATGGTCCTGAGGATCACTAGGAGACCTTTAGGGCTATCTGGAAAAGACCTATAGAGCTGTAAACAGACATTCTCTGTATGTTTTATGTATGCTGCCTTCAGGGAAGAAAGAAGGGGTTTTCTGCATTTTTGATGATAATATAGGATTGTATCCAAGAAACATCTGACTCCACTGCCAATTTCTCCTTCTAAGTGAAACACTGCAGAAGATGTTGAGTAACAACTCAATTCAGAGAGTTCAGCCGTATTTAACATGGTACACTGAACCCCCTGCATTATAACTGTGCTTGCTGCTGGAGTGTTTTAGTTAATAATGGCTTAACCTCTCTGCCATCCATTCTAAAGTGCCTCTAGCACAGAAAAAGTAATGACTCATTTTGCCCAGTGCTCTTGACTTACTAAATTTTGATGTCCCTGAAAAAGAGTGTAGCAAGTAGGATTATAAAAATCACTGTTGTTTAGAAATATCCCAAATAAACCTTGACAGTTTTCTATTTGTCACACATTAAACTGTGCCCTCTTAGAACATGAAGATGTTTTGTTTGCCACAGAAGGAGAGAGGCAGGAGACCAGCACCACGTGCATTTATTAGGCTTTCCATTTTCAAATGACGATCAATGACAGAAGTCATCCCTTATAGTCCTCTACTGACATATCATAGGCATGCCAAATAATTGAATAATGCAACTGCTCAGAGGATAGAGGTTACTAAAACAGAACACAACAATTCCTGAAAAAGACAGGGATCTTCCTGCCCCTGTGTTTACTCCAAAAGTCAGCAATTACAGGGGAGTTCAGGCCTAACTTTCAGTTGATTCTGAAGGCTAAATCTGGAGGAACCACCCACACATGAACTAGATTGAACCGCAGCTTCAGCTAGGACAGTCAGACCTAAATTCGTTGAGACGACTAGTCCTCAGTTTCCACCGCTAGCCTCGGGTCCCCTCGGTGGCCAGCAGCACTGTAAAAACTGTTGGCTCCGATCGCCGCATCCGAAGCTGGCGTGTGTACCCACACCTCAGCTCTGGTTTTGCTCTGGTCTCTTTTTGTAGAGATTCACATTAATTCTTGCTCACTTGCAGGGAGCAGATAAATTCACCTATTATGTAAATGATAAAATCTTTTCTATTCAAGGCAGTAGACAAAACTTTCGATCTCCCATCCTTTACCAGTACTGGAAGCATTTTTACCAGATGTACCTTTGAGCGGCTGAAGGGAGATGCAGGCTAACTCTCGTGGAGTTCCGGGCTGTGGGTTTAAGCACTCGTCTAACATCTTCGAGGCTTTAGTGTCTTGGAGGTTCCCACACGGCTCATACATGGAAACCTCTTCATTAAAATAACAACCATTTTACACTTCTGTACAGCTGTTCATTTCCCATGTTGATGCCAGGGCTCAAAATAGCCTTTTTTTCTGAAAGGCTCCTTCAGTTTCCCCAGCATATCAGTTATGGTGCTAAAATCAAAGTATTTTCTCGAAAAAAAAAAAGAAAAAAGAAAATGTTTAGGGAGAGGGGAAAAAAAAACGTTTTATAGGTTGTGGCAGTTAAGCCAGACCCTGTTTGCAAGCAATGAACAGTCCCAGCGTCCCGTCGCTAACATCTGAGCTTGGTTTCTGCAAACACGAAGATGCTGGAAACAGCGGTAACGGCTGGGGGGGGGGGCGGGGGCCGGGGCAACGGCTGCGGCCCCGCCCCCGCGCGGCGCCCCCTGGCGGCGGCTCCCTCTGAAGCCTCGCGAGAGCCTCCCCTTCCAGGGGCGCGCGGGGGAAGAGGGTGGCCGCTCTTAGCGCATGCGCAGAGGCGGTTGCCGGCCGTGCGGGGGTCAGACGCCATTTTGGGCCTGTACGAGGCGGGCGGCGGCGCGTCTGGCGGCGGCGGGCCCTAGCGGCGAGGGGGGTTCCCCGGGCCTCGGCGGGGGGCGGGGCCGGCGGCCCGCCGTACTACAGCGGGGACCGGGGGGAAGCGTCCCCGGCGGGAGGGACGCCCGGGGCGCTGGGCCCTGCGAGGGGGATGCAGGGCATGGCGGGGATCGCCGTGCCCTGTCCGCCTGGCGGCTGCTTCCGGCTCCCGGGGCCCTCCGCGCTCACCGTGGTGTCGCGTAGCGGCGGCGGAATCATGCCCGGGACCCCAGTTCGGCGGCCGCTCCGCGGAGGGTGGCGCGGGGCCGGGCCGGGCCGCCTCCGCCCCGGCGGTAGGCAGCAGCCTGCTCCGCAGGCGTCTGGGGTGACATCGGCGGGGCCGGGCCGGGGCCGCTGGGGTGATCGCAGCACAGCGGGCGCTTTGTTACTAGTTCGGTGTTTTGATTAGTGTATCAGTCTCTGCTTGCGTGCATGTTATAAATAGTTCTGTGAGCTCTTTGGGGGGTGTCTGTGGTGGGTTTGTTCCAAACCTTCCCAGTAGATACTCAGTTATCCTGTATTAGTACACTGTTAAAACGAGAGTCTGATTGTAGCACTGGCTGTCTCCCTGTTCATCATTGCTGTCAGTGCTGTTTTAAATACTGGGAGATGTCACTGAGTTTTACTTTTGTTTTCTTAACTTCGGAGTAGATGACGGTGGAGCTACTCCAGTGCAAGATGAACGAGATTCAGGATCTGATGTTGAAGATGAAGGAAATGAGCAGCACTCTGGATCTGAGAATGGGAGTGTAGGGCACCAATCGGAGGTACTACTGCAACTTTATCTAGAAGATTGCTCTTTTATAAATTGATTTTTTTGTTTGTTTGTTTAAAGAGGAATTTTCTCTTAACTGAGACTTAGAGGTTTATTCAGTTGTTCTTAAGGGTCCCGTCTGGCAAAACTTTACTTCTGGAAAGAAATGTGTCAGATAATCTCTTGACCAATACGTAGGATAGGGTCTTTTTTATTTTTCTTCTTAATTGTTAGGCTATTATTCACTGTTTTGTACTATTAAAAGTTTAGTATTGTTACACTTAATTGCAAGAAGGTAAAACTTTTTGGGGTTGAAATTCTTAAGCAATGGATTATGAGGAATTCAGAATTTTACCTGAAATCCTGCACGGTAATGTAAAAATACACATTATGGAGGAATAGATTGCCTTACCAAAGAATAAAACGCTCTCTTATCTTCCGTCTTTCCTCTCAGATGTAAGCGTTGACTCTCAAGTCTGTTTTGTGCTATGTTTTTCACCTTGTCATTCACAAAAGAGCAGACACAGGTTAAGGTTCCTAAATGGGATCTGTTCTTTCTTGGAGAAGCCTACACTGTGAAAAGGGTGGTGGTGCTTTGATCCAGGGTTGTATTTGCGGGAGAGTCACTTCACTTGTGGACTGACTATTTTGGTTGAAAAGAGATTCTGATAAAAGTGAAGGTGCCCTTTGGATTTCTAGGACAGTTTTGGAGCTAATTTTGAGGAATTTTTTTGTAACTTGAAATAGAATTATGTCAGGTCTTACTAGGAAGGAATAATTTTTTGGCCTGTGAATTCGCATCTTCTGCCAACAAAGTTATGTTATGGAGAACTTTTTGATACTCATAAAAACTAATCAAAGCCATTTCATTCTGTTCTGCATATTTTGTTGCATTTTATGTAAAGATCAGGGTTGATTGGGTTTTCAGTGGTTATAAATTTTAAAAAATGCTTAAAATGTGTGATGTCATATACTGTAGCAGGCTGATGTGTCAAAAGGCTCAACTCTGCTGTGGTATAACTTGCAATCTTTTTTTTTTTTTTCTTTTTCACCCCTTTATTGAATTCATACTCCCCTCAGAGTTAGCAAGTAGTTGAAGATTTTATATTTGTTTAAAATGAAAGTTCTTCCCATGTATTTGAATTTGAGTGTAAAGCACATTTGGAATTTCTCTTTTTTTAAAAGGTGTTGGTATTTATACTGGAAGAAATTGATTTGCTGCGAGGCAGCATCTCTAATTGTGACAGTAAAGATTTCATTTCAGTGTGAGAGAAAATATGTTTTTCAGCGTGGGAGAAATAACTGTCTTTCAAAGGGATTTAGTACTTCTGGTTTAATTAAAAAAAAATTGTGAGTGCATGGAGAGTTAAGTTCCTGCTACAGTAATATTAAGCTTTTTCTGCTGTGTATGAAAACTTGATCACTTGTTCTTATTCTTCTATACTCCCGTGGGATTTTCATTTTACTTACCGTGGCAAAGTAGTTGGAAGTCTGCCCTAAATAACAGGTAGTTGACTATTACTTACACCTTCAGCGTGTGTTTTTCAGATTTAAATGGCCAGAAAGTACTAGGACCTATTACAGTTAACTTATCCTTTTCATGTGCCTGCATTATTTTAAAGGCTTTGTTCTGCGATGGCTGTTGAATATTCCTATGTAGATAAAATACTTCAGAAAGTCCATTAAAAAAAAAATCAAAGGAAAAAAACTGAACTAAACCACCTTTCTGTCCAGTAATAAATATGGACCTTCAAGCCTCAGTGCTTTATTTGATTCAGTTCAAGTCATAAACATTTGATGACTTCTTTTTGTTACAAGTCTTGCATTTTTAATTTTCCCTACATTAGATTCAAAATGCAACTCAAAATGCAATAATGTGGAGCAGCTGTCTCTGAAAGGTGTAGCTTTCAGTGATTCATCATATTATTTACCCTAAATATTCTCTCATCCTCTTATTTCCTTCATCTTTAGGAATATGTGGGAGGAATGACACTCAAAGGTAGTAAAACCTTTGAGACAGCCTAATCAGTTAAGTCTATTTAATTACTATTTCGTCTCTAATTTAGAACTCAGATGTAAGGAACTGAAGTTTTAAACTTTCAAACTTTTTTTTCAGGTTCTTAACTTTAAAGAAAAGGGGAATCCTGAGGAATTACTTATGTAGGTCTCAGGTATGTGGGTTTTTCTTTTCCACAATTCTTTTCTGGCTTTCCTTCCCCCAGTCCCACTTTATCTATAAATGTTCTCTTTGATGTCCTTACCAATTCTGCTTTAGACAAATAGAATTAGATAACACATAGTTTTAGTACAGTAATGAATATGAAATCATGTTTACAGTGTTTGTACAATTCGGGCTCATATGGAAATCTTTAATGACATAGATTCTTACACTTCCACCAAGTTGCTGCTGTCTTCATGAATTAACTTATGCTTTGACTGTGACTGTTAACAAACATACACAAATATCTTACATATCTGAAAAAAGAGAAACTTGCTGATCTGCCTGTGATGGTTATGTATGCCTTAGTTTAACAATTGTCATTCATGAGATTGTAGTGGATGGGTCAATTTTGTTGAACTTCACTAACTTACCAAAGTAGTACCTCTTAAAAGTGGCTGCATGTTGATCCAATAAACTACTTGCTAGCTGAAATTATTATGTAGAAGGATAACACTGTAAATTTGATTTTGATGTATTCCTTATTTTATACTGTACTAAAGCCTCATGTTACAGAATTCTTTCAGTTAAAAAAAAATTAAGGACATCTCAATTAAAATGTTTATAGATAAAGAGGAGGAAGAAAAGAAAGCAAAGGAATTAGAGAAAAATGCAGTAGTGATTACCTGAGACCTACTTGTTTTTGAAGATGTCTGATCTTTTAATTAAGTATTTGGAAAAGGAAAAATAGAAAACTACAAAATTATTTACTCAATTTCTTTGAAAATACCTTTTTAGAGACGAACTAGTAAAAAAAAAAAAGCAGGGGGGAAGGGTGGAGGGGAGACTATCCTACAGAGTTTAGTCATCTTCCTGTAAAGTTGCATGCACTTTTTATATCAAATATCTTCCAAAATATCCACAGATTCAGAAGACCTTTGCACTGATGGCTGTGGGCAGGGCCTGTCTCTTTTGTGTAGGCTTTGAGCGAGTCAGTTCTGTCTCAGCTCTGCTTTAGAAGATGCTCAGTTACGTTAATGTGCTGAGTCTGAGGTAGTGTGTCATCTCTCTGCTGGGCTTATTGACTTGGCTAATACAATCGTGTGCTTCTTGGCTTAGCTCTGGCTGATGCTTTCCAGGCTTGGGACTGGAGTAGATGGTGCCTGTCTGCCTGATCTGTGTAGGGCACCTATATTATCTAAGTGGTTCTTCTGTAGGTGAATATATCACAGTAGAGTTCAGCTGCTGTAACTGCTGGGGTTCTGTGGTGCAGAGCACTGTATAATCACAGTGTGAGCTAATTAGGATGCATGTCTGCTCTCTCTTCCCAGACAGCTTCGTTCTCAAGAGTGATTGTCAGTTTGCAGTAACAGATTAGAGAGTCAATATATTGTAAAGTGCTTCAGTAATAATGCTGTGTAATTGTAATGGCTTCTTACCAAGTATTTTGCATAGGAAGTTCCTTGTAATTTAGTCATACATTCTGAATAGGTGGATATATAACCTGCAGCCACACTTCTGACCTTAGAAATATTTAAGAATCATTAGGGATTACAGTTGTTTTTTAGGCTGGGTTACTTGTTGACTAAAGACTTTCTAGACTGGCAGTCTGGAAGGTAATGAGCCTAACAGTTTAAACAGGAGTATTTGTATTGTTTTCTTTGGTTTTATTTTGCAAAATCCCTCATTACTGCTGACATAATTATCACTACCTATTCAGCGTTAGCCATCTGAAATCAAGAGAAGACAGACAAACCCATCAAAAATTAAATGGTAGGAAAATAAGGATTAAAGAATTTCTGTTATTATAAACATCCATTTCCGTGTAGACCTCTGCATTTCAGTACTTCTCAATGACCTTACCTGTAACACTGCTGTAAAATCTGTGTTTCCTCTTCTGTTTGCAGCTGTAGTTTTCTTTAATCTTAAATAATACAGTCAGAGAAAATACATCACTTACACACATTGTTAGTTTATTTGGGAGATACTGGGCAGGAGAGGGTAATGGAATTAATTTTTCTGTAAGGAAAAAAAGTAGTAAATAAAATCCTGTAACAAGCTGAGAGCAGTTGAGTATGTGTATGGTCATCCTCAGCTGTGCATCCTCAATTCTGTAACTTCTTAATCTTCATATTCAATTATCTAAAATTCCAAATTTGGGTTTTAACAGAACTACATTTCCTTTCTGTAAGGAGAAATGAGAAATACTGGATAATCCAGCAGCATGATTCAAAAAACTAGCATCTCTGTAGAGACAGGGGCAGGCAGTAGAGAGAAGACTACTCACTCAGATTATCACAGCCGCTGTTTTGTAGCTAGCATTAAGCAACATGGAAATAGTTATATCTGAAGTGCATATTTTAAGATTATATAGTCCTGATTTTTTTTCTGTTGTGCAGTAACTTTCTGTTAGTAATTCTGCAGTAATTTAGAAGTTATTTTATTGAGTGCTAACCAAGGGAATAAATGCGCAGGGTCCAGAATCTTAAAAAGCAATGTTACTTACCACTTAGTATAATTCTGGAGGGAGTAGTTCCTAAAAGCAACTAAAAATTAATGTAATATGTATGGTTAAGAAGGAATTTTAAATAAAAGGTTAATAGTATTGTGTGTTGTAGGTGTAGGATAGATACGCCTGCATTATTTTGTATGGCTCTGAATGTGGGAGCAGAATGATTATAGAAAATAAAAATAGACAAAGTCTGTCTTTCCAAGGAAATTAAATTGCTGACAAAAAAAGATTTGGAACCTCCCGGACACATGGGTCTTGAAGTATCTCTCCTAGGACAATATACACTCAGTTTGCAAATACGTTAGTGGAAGGAGCCTAGTTGAGACAAAATCACGCCTGAGGAAAGCTTGGCTGAAGAGTGGAGTTGAGCATGTAGCAGAGAAGTTCCTTTTACAGTATTGTTCTTTTCAGTTGAAAACAGGACTGTTTCGTTTTCTTGGGTAAATGCAAGTGAGAATTTTTTTTTCCAAGTAGAAATTAGATACTGTAGGAAAGATAAAACAAGATGTTGTCATTAGTGATATTGACAGGTGGCTTGTGAAATTGTTTTCCAAAAATAGAGTGTGTGGCTCAGTATTTTCTGCCTTGCAGAAAAGGACATAAAGGTTTGTGTTTCAATTCTAAAGTTTTAACGAGACTGGCATATTTGTGCATAGGTTATCTTGGGTGTCTGGATAGGCATGGGAGCTATCAGCTTAAGGGAGAGAAGTGCTGAATCTGTTACATTATTACACATGGAAGCACAAAACTTGTTACCAGTAATACTCTGAAAGGTCTGACTAAAACTTTGTTCCTGTTTTTTGGTAGGCTTTTGGTCTTGACATGTTCTTGACAAGTTTCCTTGGCAAAGAAAGAAAGAGCACAAGCTCTTAAGCTTCACTTGGAAAGTAATGCATGTGCAGTTTCAGTAAAACCTATTTCATACAAAACCCATCTGTTTGAGATCTTAAGTAAAAGAAAATTAAAAGTGCAAGATACTGTTTCTTGCCTTATTACTGGGGATTTGGACTAAACCACTTCGAAGGCCTTAGTAAAAGCGCTAAGCATTTACCCTCAAGGAACTGGATACTTCTTAGACATGTTTATTTGAGTGTTTTTTAAATTCTGGTACCATTTCCAAAATATGATTGAGCTGCAGGATGGACAGACTTCCATTGATCTCTTAATATTTTTCTTGATCTGAAGCATTTTATAGTTCTTTGATACAAATTGTCTGATAATTATTTCCATATAGAAAGTACTTCAGTTTGCACTACCTTGGGTAATCAAATTGGAGGAAGGACAAGCAAAAACGCAGAACATTTTTTGTTTACTTTTTAAGGTTTTTTTGCTTAGTTGCCTGAGATTATTTTTCTCTTTCAGAATGAACACAGTGATGGAGAAGATGATGGGCAGATGGAAGAGCCTCTTATGACAGACTCTGAAAATGAAGATATCCCAAGGCAAAAAGACAGTGACTCAGATAATGAGGAGCCTCCAAATCACAATGTAAGTGATTCAGACAATGAAGCAGCTCATGGAGGGAAAGACAGTGATTCTGATACTGAGGACCGTCCAAATCGGCATTTAAGTGACTCTGAAAATGAAGATGCCTTAAATCATCGAGCAAGTGACTCTGAAAATGGAGAACCTCACAGGGATCACAGTAGTGATTTTGAAAATGAGGAATCACACAAGCAGCCGGCCAGCGACTCGGAGAGCGAGGAGCTCCATAAGCAGCCAGCCAGCGACTCGGAGAGCGAGGAGCTCCATAAGCAGCCAGCCAGCGACTCGGAGAGCGAGGAGCTCCATAAGCAGCCGCCGACTCGGAGAGCGAGGAGCTCCATAAGCAGCCAGCCAGCGACTCAGAGAGTGAGGAACTCCGCAAACAGCCAGCTAGCGACTCGGAGAGTGAGGATGTTTCCAGACACAAACAAGAAATAGAGTCTGAGGATAGTGATGGGGAGGACAGGAAGGAGGAAGCGCAGAATGATTCTCATCATTCAGATAATGAGCATGTAAGGGAAGGATTTCAGGGCTCTGACAGTGAAGAGGAAGCTCCTAAGAGACGAAAAATATCGGACAGTGATGAAGAAGAGAAAGAGGAGGAGAAGACAGTGAAGAGGAAAACAGCTATCCTTTCTGACAGTGAGGATGACAATGAGAAAACACGTAAGGATCTATAGTGTGAAAACAAAAATGTGATGTGACAAGCAGCAGTGTTAGAGTTAAATCATTGTTTTTATGTGAAGAAGCATCTTAAGATAAATACAAAACCATAAAGCAAATTTGGTTTTAGAGCACAACTGCATTTGTAGAGGCTATTGGTCTAACTGCATTTCTGTGCGAATGTGTATCTAATAACTTTTGAGTAGTAAGTAGGTCTAATAGAAGTAAAAGAGAAGACTGCAGTGGTCTTGCTTTATAGTGGCATCTGTTGTCGTGTTGATTATTCCTGTTAGTCATTTCTCTACTATGTTGTTATTTCCATAGTAATTTTTTCCTCTTTTTTTTTTTTTTTTTTTATATATACTGGGGGTGAAAGTCAGTTTTGAAATGACAGATTTTTATGGGTAGATGTGTATGGAAGCTTCAGTTACTGACCGAATAAATCGGATTTTAGAATGGATATGTTTTTTAAGAACTGGCAGTGATTTTGTATAGGAAAGCTAGTCAGCTTCCTCTTGTCCAAATCGAACTTGAAAGAGTAGGTTTTTTTGAGAGTACCAGTTGCACCTCTTACTAGGACATGTAGTAATGCTCCTTTCTGTTGGCAGCTGCAAAAAAAGTACGAATCCTTTCTGATGTTGAAGAATCTGATAGTGATGCTGCTTCAGAGAAATCTGACAAATCTGACAAAAGGAAGAAAAATATTGTATCAGATAGTGAGGACGAAGAAGAAGAAAGAAAAGAGAATGCTGGGAAGAAAAAAGAAGAGAAAGATCTTTTTGGCAGTGACAGTGAATCTGGAAATGAACAAGAGTAAGTGCTTCTGGGAATATGAATTCCTTCAGGGCTGCAGATAGTGAGACTGATCGTGAATGGAGAATGGATGAATCCCAACCAGAGAATGATTGTCCACCTTCATTGGTGGTGTAAAGAGGAAGGTTGGTAGTAGGTGGCAGAATGAAAGGTGGATCTCTGCACAGTCATTAGAAATT
Source organism: Gorsachius magnificus (assembly GCA_034008185.1). Taxonomy (NCBI): domain Eukaryota; kingdom Metazoa; phylum Chordata; class Aves; order Pelecaniformes; family Ardeidae; genus Gorsachius; species Gorsachius magnificus. The sequence continues at coordinate 22,803,931 of CM067087.1, read as the reverse complement.
TTACAGAAAATGCCTTCTCACTGTTGCAGTCCAAATAGATAAATGTTACTGTTACCTTCACAGGAACCTGATCGCAGATATATTTGGAGAATCTGGCGATGAGGAAGAGGAGGAATTTACAGTAAGTGTTATTGTCTCTTGTTCACTTGCTACATCTAATCTTCATGGGAAGGTACTCTAGAATGACTGGCTTTGAACTCATGTTCAAGGATACGCTGTATCAGGAGGACAGCTTTGTATCTGCTGGACTCACTGAGGTAGTCTTTGGGTTAAATAACACAGCTCTTCTGTTGGGAGAGTTACTCATGTGAAAGTCACAGGTGGAATTAGGAAGCCTTTGTTCCTCTTCCTTTTAGATCCTCTGCAGACTTGTCTGAAGCTTTTTGAGTGTCAGTGTCGGGTGCCTGAGTAGATGCTCAATCTTAATCCATACACTGACTTGCACTGTCTTTACCCATCAGGGTTTTAACCAGGAAGATTTGGAGGAAGAGAAAGGTGATGCAGACATGAAGGAGACAGCAGATGAATCAGACTCTGATGATAACATCAAAAGAGGGAAGCAGTAAGTCAATGTGTTTACGTACCACTTTGTTAATAGCAAATGCAAGATGTTAGTGAAAGGGCTACTCCAGAGACTGGCTAGACTTCTAAGTTTCGAAAGGCATGGGACTATGTTTCTACAGAAAGTGTGGTCTGGTAAACCACAACAGAAAGTCCTCTCTCAGCTTGTACGCTGTAGTCACTTGACAGTCCATAGCAGATTACCTGTGCTGCTGCTTCAGAGAGCAGTATGTCATGGTTCACCGCAAAACCTGAATGAAATTATTATCTAATCAAAGTAGCATCTAACTCTACTTTTAGCAGTTCAGCATTGGAGTCACAGGTGTGTTTCTCTGCTGGTGTAAGGGATAAGGTATGGCAAGACTTGCCATTAGCGTGTCTCCTGTTTCCTTTCTGTCTGCTCCAGTAGCATCAGAGCAGTGTATTACAGGCACAGGAAAGCTAAATCTTTGTCAGCTTCGGTGACAGCTTTAGCACATTTTTAACCCTGGATATTACATGTGTGCGTGTCGTTAGCTATTTTGGCGAGGTCTTGCAGACTCCTGAGGGCATCTCAGAGCCATTGAAGGCCTTTGCTGGTTTCCCAGTTTGTATGCTGAGGATAACTTAATTATCTTACAGGGATATTGAGACATAATGTTTGTAGATTTATTGGAGAATTTTCAAAAGGTTACGCTACAGAAATACAAAATTATTTCCTACAAAGAAAGTGAGATCAGCCCTCTTCTCACCATCAGCAACCTCTTCTTGCATTTCAGTATGGACTTCATGTCAGATTTTGACATGATGCTGCAACGAAAGAAGAGTATGAGTGGCAAGCGTAGACGAAACCGTGATGGTGGAACTTTTATTAGTGATGCAGATGATGTGGTCAGTGCTATGATTGTGAAGATGAATGAAGCTGCTGAGGTGAGTTTTCTAGGCTCCAAAGACACCTTAAAATTCAGTTCAATTCTATGGGAAAATCTTATGATCAGTAAAATATAGAAATTTGGCTGGTACCCAGGAGGAGTAATCTGTACGCTACAGAAAGCTTCCAATATGTAAATAACTGTTTAAATGTTATTTGGCTATTCTGAATTAAAACATTTCTTTCATTGAAATTGGGAGAAAATATTAACTAATTTTTAAGATTAAAATTCATTAACTTGCTAAACTTTGATCAGCTGTCCTATAAAAAGGGATGTATACGTGTTCTGTAAACTGTATGAATAAGTATATCAAACACTGAGAAGGGGACTGTGGTTTTAAATTCATTATACAATTACTAGCTAATTACTACTTTATAAACTGTTTGAATGAGAGTACTGTGGTAAATGATGGCAGAGCAACAGAATTATCAGCAATTCTGCCTTGGCAGACTGCCTTTTTCAAGGAGTCATTTTTAATGTTACTGTGCAGAGTTTATTGGGAGCTTGCCTTCTGTCAGGTATCTTCTGTTGTGGTTGTAGTTTTGCTGGAGTAGCAATCAAATTAATGAACAGCACTGTGAAACTCATGAAAACCAATTGGGGACAATACACAGAACTTCAGAAAGAGGAATCTTATAATAACAACAAAAAAAGAACCTTCCTGTGAACAAGATAAGAAGGATAACAAGTTTGGGGAGGAAGGGACGAGTGAGATGGTGATCTGGGAGACAACTGAGACTTTCTTGGTCTTGACAAGAAAGTCTTTCCCACACAAGATGATAGCTAAATGTTTCAAATGAAGCCATTAAGTTTGAAATCCTGGAAAGAAGGAAGAGCTGAGCTCCGGTATTGTGTGTATTGCAGTTCTCTAGCATGTGCCTGTCAAACTGTTCTGGGGCATGAAGAGGGGAAGAAGGGAATTAGAACAGTCTCCTCCCTTGCAATAAAAAAAACATTGTGCAGAAAGAGCCTTCAGTGGATTAAGATGAGTGGAAAGGAATTACCACAGAAGGACATAAATCCCTTGATTGTAATGGGTCTTTTTTGACCATATGGGAGCTGAGGTACTGAACAGATAGTGACATTGTGGCCTTGGATGATAGTCACTTTGAAACCCAGACTTTGATTTAGCACATGATGCACATCTGTGTGCTCTGGTGTTACTTGCATCTCTAGGTCATTCAGTTACATTCTTAGCTGAAGTGAATATACATTTTGTCACTTCCCATTGTTTTGGTTAGCTGTTTTTCTGTTGTTCAGGTAAGATTTTACTAACAAAGTTTCTAGGTTATCTCTGCATAGCTAGTATGGAGGAGTCTGCGTACCTTCAGTTTAGTGCAGTCAGCCTAAATCAGGAAGTAGAAAAAAAAATTAATTTTGGGGGGAATCTCCTAATGTGATGCTTTTAAGGAAAATGTTGACTAACATGGGGACCCTTTTTTAAGAGAAGATATAATGTGTTTGGGGGCTGTAGGAAGATGGAGCAGGGTACAGAGTTAGTGTAATCCTACCAAAGTTGCTATTCTCATTTAATAGATGAGTATTTTTCCTGTTTATGTTGTAAAAGATGAGAGTTGATGATTTCTTCTTTTGATTAACCTGTGCTAATTCTTCAACTCCATACAGGAGGATCGACAGCTAAATACACAAAAGAAACCAGCACTGAAGAAACTAACTTTGCTACCAACTGTAGTTATGCATCTTAAAAAGTGAGTTGTCATTCTCCCAGTTAATTATCTTGGGGAATACTGGGAATTTGGTAGATTTCATGGTGTTGACATTACAGTTGTACTGAGTATGCAGTGAAACACTTTTTTTTTTCTTCCAAGTAAATGCTGGAGCTAGGTGGCCTCAAAACCCTAAAATTCTACATAATTTTACCTGTTTATTTAACTTGAAACTATTGTGCTGAAGGAACATTGCATCTTAAGATTTTGTATTATTTTTGTATGTATTATATGACTTCGTGGCTTCTCTTTACTTTAAACTTTCTAGGCAGGACCTCAAAGAAACTTTCATTGATAGTGGTGTTATGTCTGCCATCAAAGAGTGGCTTTCTCCTCTTCCAGACCGAAGTCTGCCAGCACTAAAGATACGAGAGGAGCTTCTGAAGATCCTGCAAGAGGTTTGAAACTGACTTTTAACCATATTTGATTCGTGGCTTCTCTATGGTTTTACAATCATGTGCTTTGGGGAAATGTTCAGTGATAAATGTGCTGCAGCTGCTACCAATGGATCCTGCAGTGAAATAGGCAAGGAAGTGAACTGCAAAATAGATGTGTTTGTTTAAAAGTCGCATTACTTTAATGAGTCTGATATTATAGACATGCTGTCTAGCCGAACAAAACTTGGCTGGGGAACTTCAGGCACTTACTTGTTAGGAAGATTTTGCCTGCGTTCAGAACAAAGCAAATAGCTGTGCTAGCAGCAGGCCAGAAGACGTCACTGACAGTCTCAGGTGAACTACAGACATGAAGTTTTCTACCCGCTCTCTGACGGAGTTACGTGCTTTGGCATTTCTGGATTCTTGATAAATCTAAACTGTTTAGTCGCTTGTCTTCCCTCATTCTCAGTGGCTCATACATTGTGATTGGTCACCTTAATTTGTTTTTGCTGTGTTCATAAAATAAGCATGACATAGTCTTGATAGTGAAGTAGAAGTGAAATTGTTCTTGCAGCACCACTAGCTGGCTTTATTTGACTGAAGCTCTAGAAATATTTCTCCTTGCTAAGAATTTGCAAGAGTTCTTGCCTGAATTTGGATTATTTGGCCCTGCCTGCCTGCTTCAGGATTATATGCAAATTTAGTCGAGTCATTTCCTATGTATCCCTGAGTTTTTCTCTCTTGTGGTCCCTTCTGTTTTCCAGGCTATGAGTGTGCAGTGCACTAGAAAGCCCATCATACTCAGTGTAGACTTTTATCATTTGTAGTTAAGCTGATTACTTGAATGCTTTTGCCCTGTAGGTTTTTATCTTTGGAAAATGAATGCTTTAAAGGCAGTAACTCGGTTTTTGGGCAATACAAACAAAAGAGCATTTGGAATAAATAGTTCTGGAAACTTAATTAATTTTGTGTATAAAACCCAAGAATGTTAAGGCAAATTTATGGGGTTTTGGTGTTTGATATTTTAACCGGTTCCTAGTGGGACAATGAAAAAATTTTTCAAGCTTACTGTGAAGGCGAGTTTTGGTATTTTTTAAAAGTTCAGTGGCACCGTTAATGTTCAGACATAATTGTTTGCTATTTTCTGACTTATCCTTTACCCTGCAGCTGCCCAGTGTGAGCCAAGAGACCCTGAAGCACAGTGGCATTGGACGAGCAGTGATGTACCTCTACAAACACCCCAAAGAGTCAAGACCTAACAAGGATATGGCAGGGAAGCTAATCAGTATGTAAACCCCCCTTTGCCTTGCATCAGGGAGATTCACTGATGATTTAATTTCTGCATCTGTCTGTTGCATGTTTTTTGCTGTCATCTGTAGCAGTTGACATTCTGCAGTGTAGGAATTGAACTAATATGTTTCATTGCTTTGTTTGAAGAGCTCTTAACAAATGCTGTTACATTAACTTCTGCATGCACCTGTTTCCTGTTTCTTTCATGCTCATTCTGAACCAGAGGATGGCATTTATTTTGCCCAGATTCTCTCTTGGCTAGCTGGGTGACTAAAAGGCTACTTCTTGAACAGCTGTAGTCCATGTGTAGTGCATTCTGTCCTGAATGACTGCAAACTGGTTATAAACTTGTCTGTTCTTGAGGAACTATTTTGCCTATTTCTAAAATGTGGAGTGTCAGGAGCTCCTGACACCAAGAGCTTGGAGAGATTCTAAAAGAGCAGGCAACAGCAGGAGACTTTATGGATGAAAGCTCTTTTTAGTGTCCACAAGGCTAGATTTCCCTGAAACATTAAGGGCTCAAAAATAATTTCTTTGGTTGAAAGGAAGTGTAAATACTTGCCATAAACTTTGAAAGCTGTATTTGGTCACCAGAGTGGTCTGGAGATAAATTTCAGAGGCCTAGTGTTTGTTAACCAATTTTTAAAATTTTTTTTTTTTAATAGATGAATGGTCTCGACCCATCTTTGGCCTTACCTCAAACTACAAAGGCATGACAAGAGAAGAGAGGGAACAGAGAGATTTGGAACAGATGCCTCAGCGAAGGAGATTGAGCAGGTAGGAGTAGCAGGCAGAAACTTGAAATCCTTTCTTTCTAAGATCCCATCAAAAACAAAATGGTGTGTAAATATTAAGGGAAATAAAAGGATAATAAGTTAAGACCTCTCTTTTCTTTTACCACAGTTGACTGTCTTTTAAAAGTACTATCTTTGTCTATAGACGCCTGTAAAATTTTACTTTTCTTGCAGCTCTGGTGGTCAGACTCCACGCAGAGACCTGGAGAAAGTGTTAACTGGAGAGGAAAAGTAGGTTGGATTTTCTCTTTCTGTAAATTTTGATTAGAAAAAAGTATTTCAGTGGCACTAAGAACACGCAGTTTGTTTTGAAGTTTTAAGAGGCAGTGGTTTCAGAGGTAGAACACCTTGCACAAGATTGCTCATGCTTCTTTCTGTGTAAGATCTGTCTCTAACAGTCACATCTTTTTTTCTGCAGGGCTCTTAGGCCCGGAGACCCTGGGTTCTGTGCCCGTGCGAGGGTGCCAATGCCCTCCAACAAGGACTATGTGGTCAGGCCAAAGTGGAATGTGGAGATGGAGTCCTCCAGGGTAAGCACTGCAGTGTGGGGATAGCTTAGCCTCTCCTTGTGACTCTGTACCTAAGCTGTCTCTTGATTAAGCCTGGGAATCTGTCACCTTATTGCCATGGCTACTGTACCATATGGTTCTTGTAAGTGCCTCTTCTAATCCATGTAGACAGTAAGTTCTGCCATCAAGTGAACTGTTTTAAGCTCATCGTGTACTTTCACTCAGGTATCGTTGCTTCTCTTAACCAAAAAGAGATTTTTCATGTGAACTGTTCTAGAGTTTCTCTCCAGGGTGAGAATCTGATTACAGGCCTCTTATTTTAGAGCATTTTGAACTAAAGCCACAATTCAATAAGTGCATCACTGATATTTTTATATCTCTCCTAGTTTTTCTGTCATGTTCTGATAATATTCCAGTTTGGGAAAACTTGGAAGTTTTGGTAAACATGAACAGCTTCAGTAGAGGCCTTTGCCTTGCTTTATTTGGTTCATCCATCTACCTTGCACGGTTTAATTTAAAAGCGGAATACATGGTAGAGCACATGTAAACGGAAGAAGTAATTATTACTGTGCTTTCTGCTGTTTTCTCTCCTTCTGTGCATTAATTAAGATATTGTTTCTAGCCAGGGACTATTAAGAGAGGTATTAGTCGCTTGGAAAAACACAAGAGACGGTTTGCTGAACAGAAACGACTCAGCAAAGTGCATCGGGCCATCAAGTTCAGCATTGAAGGCAACAGGATGCCCCTGTAGCCATGACACTCTGCCTTCCCCAAGTTTGAGAGGTATCCCTCCAGGGAGGTGTGAACAGTGCATGTGCTTCAGCTGTTGGCAGTTTGCACTTACAGAAAAGCAGTGTGCACGCCCTAACTTAAACTTGGAAAACTCTCCTCGTATTCTCTCATGTCTGTACTGTGACCTAAAGGTAACTTGTACAGGAAAAAATAGGACATTTGTCACGATACCTGCCTCAACAACGTCAGGGTTGTTAAATGAAAGTACCTGTATGCAAAACCAGTTTTGCACCACCTGTGGTTTTGAATGTTGTTCTGACATAAATTGGGTTCTCCAGGTTTACCCAACCTGACACAGGAGTTCTTACCCCTTAGTATAGGGCCTGATGTCACTGTATGCCAGCATCTGTGGCTGACGCTTCCCTGGTCCAAAGTAACGTATTTTTCACACTTAGTCTTGCAAGGAAGTTGAGTGACGTGAGGCTTCAGGGGTGGTTGACAGGAGGCAGAGAACAAGACCTCTGCAGACCCAGAGGGAGAAGAATCCCCCGCTGCGAATGCAGGGTGGAGGGAGATGGATCAATGACATAGACCATTGCGGGAATTGTTTTGACAATTTCTAGTCTGTGTTTCAGTTCTGAAGGCAGGGCTGCCACAAACTAATAGTGACAGGAGAAGGCTAGAACAGATGGTAGGTAACTGTTGAGTTGAAGCTTCATACTTATTTGTTTAAAAAAAATTATTTTTTTAGAAATCAATGTGAAATTGCAGATATCATTTCAATGAATAGTGAACAGTGTTATGAATAAAGTTTATTTAAAATCAGTGTGTCAGGAGGGCCTTCCTCAGTGATGGGAACAAGAGGTTCAGTTTCTAATAGATGTGTTTTTTCAGGTATTAAGTAGCATGTTCTGGATACCTCCATTTCTCCCAAACTTAAAAGGTGTGAAGTTTCCATCATTTATTGTTTCTGTTGGCCTAGTTAGGGGAAATTGCCTTCCAGGACGTAATGGCTATGGATTGGAAGGTCCTTGCTGTTTTGTCTTCAGTGGCATTTCCTTACAGAATCACTGTTTCTAATGTGTGCAAAATAACTGCTGCATCATCTCAGTTTTTCATTTGCAATTAAAATACAGAGATGAAATGCAGCAACTCTTCTAATAATTTGTATGGTCAGCTTAGGCGTTTCTTTTGCTTCCCCCTGCACCTCCTTTTTCCCAATAATCTCTTGCTTTATAAGTACTAGTGACTACTGGTGACCTTTAAAATAAATTGCGGTTTGGAATTGATGTGTCAAATCAATCCACCTCAGTTACTGTGTATTTGTGTCTAAAAGTCTTCCCCCCACAGGAAGCCTGTATGTATGACACCATAGTGCAGTGTATTTCTGACGCTGAACTCCAGCCAATACAGATACAAAACTATTCCAAACTGTGTAATTCAGCCAGCATGTGCACAACTAACGTGTTTATCAATCCCTCTAATGGGAAAGCTTTACTGTGTGATGTTTTTGAGTGTGACTGCCTCAACATATGCAATGCATATATTGAAGGAACCATTTTATCCACTGTGGGGAGAGAATGTGTGCACATGTGCGCACAGGCATACACAACCAGTTGGAACCAGTGGCTTCATCAGCTCCTTTCTTGCAGGTTTAACCTTGCATGCATTGCTTTTCTTGAACCTCTGGGACGTCTGCTTTTTTTCAGTGGTAATTATTAGTTTTATTTTTTAAGTTCCAGGGGACCTCTAAGAAAGGGGTGAGTCGACTGGACAAACAGATGCGGAAATTCACAGATATCAGGAAAAAAAGCAGATCGGCCCATGCAGTGAAAATCAGCATTGAGGGCAATAAGATGCCATTGTGACCCTTCACAGAATACCCCATGATCTCTGCTGTAGGACAATACACCCATAGACTCTTGGGAGACCTTTACAATTTTTTAACAACTCGTTTGGGTTTTATTGAATCTTTAAATTGTTGGTTCAGGTTCTGGTATAAGATGTCGTCTGAGGACTGTGAATAGGGGACTTCTTTCTCCTGATTGTATTTAAACTTGCTCTACTGTGTCCTTTGTACAGATCACGTATTTGTTGTATTGCAACACTTTAGACAATAAAACATCTGTTTTTTTGGGGGGCTGTCTGTTGATTGCTGAAGAGAATGTCTGTACGGACCACCTGGTATGTGGAAAAGCTGCTAAATGTTAATTTTCTGTTTACCATTGTCCATTTTTTCTTTATTTGGTGCTTTACTAATCAGCTGTTCTCTCTTTGGAGATCTACATGTCTTGGTTTTGATTAGAAATATTGACCATCTTCCACGCAAGGGAGTTCATTTTTCATGAAAGCATGATGTAAAAGTTCAACAGACCAGAGACCAATGCCTAGAAATTCCAGCAGCTTTCAGCTAAAATGCTTGAAGACAGACAGCAGCATTTCACTACTATTGATCCTCCATGCCAAGGGCAAAGCCTTCAATGGCGACTGCTATTGGAGACCAAAGGGCTCCAGCTGAAGGGCGTTCCTGTGAAGTGTGATAGCATAGATTATTTTTAAAGTAAGCCAGACTTTGGAATCAAGGTTAGCAAGGCTGTTCCAGAAGATGAATTTCAGCTTGCTGGACACTTTTTTTTTTTTTTTGGGGTGCTTTATGCAGGATTTAGATTGGCTGGGTGGAGCCTTTGCTGCAAGGGCTTGTTACGCTAGGACTTCTTTGTAGAGGTGAAAGCCATGTAAATTTTTTTTCTTTTGTTTTGCTTTGGTATTTTGGTGGCTCAAAGGTGTATTGCTCTGTAGCCCATGAGAGACTTTCTGAAGGGTTTCTTTTACCAGGGGTAAGGAGAAGGTTCCTGTCTCTGGGTTAGGGGGATAATGCTGCTGTTTCTTCGTCCCTGGTGCTACAGAAAGACAGCAGAGCAACATTTTGTACCTCTGCTGCTTTACCGCTACCTCTGAAAATGTTCTTGTCTGCTGAGCTTGCCTACAAGAAGAGGACTCTTCCCCTTGCATGGCAGTTTTGGAATTTCACAAAGAAAGTAATCTTCGTTCCAGCAGAGCACAGCCCAGTTGTTGTAATGTGTAATTCTTTGAGGTGGGGATCTTGGTGTTGGCTGGCTTAGAGGCGCTTGGTACTTCTGGCATCTGCTGGCACTGGTAACGGGCAGAATGGCGGTACGTGGATGGTCACATTTTGCTATGCTCCTGTGAGACTGAAGGGGGCTGATGGTAAAATAAAACTGTACGCTGGGACATGAAGCAAAAGCTAAGGAGGAGGCCTGCGCTGGAGGGACCCTAGTAAAGGAATTCTGCATGTAAAATTACTTCACCTACTCTTGCCTGGTATGCTTGTAGCATGGTACCTGACCTCCGATGGGGGTGTTTAGCATGCTGAGAGTTTCAAGGTGGGGGAGTGGTGTCCCTTTTTAATTAAGCATTTACTGAAAGGCAGGCAGTCCTTACTGTCATACTGGCAGGTGCAGTCATGAAAAATAACTGAAGGGTGTAGAGCTCGTCATACCCAGGTTCCATTTGGCCTTGAAGGGCTAGGGTGGGCTTTTTTTGCTCTTTTCTTTTTTTTTTTTTTTTAAAGTTCTGGTCCTGCAGTCATGGGGGACTGGGGGCTATTTTTAAATTCCGTGAGCTGTTTCCTTAAAGTACTGACCCTGGTGGTCTTGTGCAGTCCTAAGAGTTTCTTGCCATCAAAGTGAATTTTAGCTTGGCAGTATATGTTCTCTGAGGCAAAGGAAAAGGTTCTGTTTCTTATGGAATGGTAATAATGGACTTTTATAAGGCTTTGAACAAAGCTGAGGAAAAGACCCACTCATCACTGTGACTGATGGCTTTAATTTAAACTTCATAGTGAATTGTAAGGTCACAAAATGTCTTTTGACAGGGGTGACATATTCAGCTGGCTGTCAACCAGTACCCACAGGTCTTTTTCCACCAGGCAGCTTTCCAGCCACTCTTCACCAAGCCTGTAGCGCTGCATGGAGTTGTTGTGACCAAAGTGCAGGACCCGGCACTTGGCCTTGTTGAACCTCATACAGTTGGCCTCGGCCCATTGATCCAGCCTGTCCAGGTCCCTCTGCAGGGCCTTCCTACCCTCACACAGATTGATACTACCACCCAGTTTGGTGTCATCTGCAAACTTACTGAGGGCACACTCCATCCCCTCATCCAACAAGACGGGCCACCGCTTGTGACCGGCTGCCAACTGGATTTAACTCCATTCTCCACAACTCTGGGCTCGGCCATCCAGCCAGTTTTTTTTATCCAGCAAAGAATACACCCATCTAGGCCACAAACTGCCAGCTGCTCTAGGAGAATGCTGTGGGAGACTGTGTCAAAGGCTTTCCTGAAGTCCAGGTAGATCAATCTTCCTTTTGTTTTAGGCTGATTGATAGAAAAGTTGTTTCTTATGCTGGTGCTGCGTTGGCTTTTTTTTTTCCCCCTATTTCATGGCCGAGTGGTTTTCATCAGAAACTGGGAGGGGTGAATTGTGTGCAAGAAGGGATGTCTTCAGAATAAAGAACAGGATTTACAGTCTTAGAAAATGTCTGAAAAATGGCCAGTTCTGTTAGTTGCTACTTCTGCACCTGGTTTTAGTTCCATTTCTGTAGTACTCCACCGGGGCAGGAGCATGAAGCCCCTCTTTGTGCCTTCCCTCACCAGCTGCTGGAGCAGTGCCCCTCTGTAAGCACAGCTGCCCCTGGAGCCACAGTTTCCTCACAGCCCCTAGGAATAATTTTTTTCTTTCAGACATCTATCACCTGGTCCTGTGTTGCTCCAGCTGCAGCCAGGTGGATTCCCTCTCAGTTCATCCAGTGTGGGCTGAAATACATGATTCTATACAGACAGTGCTTTTGTATCAGAAGACATTTATTTGTATTTCAGTAAACTGACTTGTACCTGAAGTGACCAAATGTCAGAGCACGCTTAACTGCTGTGTTCAGCACTGTTTTGTAACTGGAAGCCAGACAGCACTACCAGAAATGCACTTTCTTTTCCTAAGCAAAGAATTCTAAGAGGGCCACGTGCCTGTTTTTGTGATAGGCACATAGACTTGAGAAATGCAAAGCTTTGCCTTTCTCTAAAAAAAAAAAAAACAAAAACAAACCAAACACCCACACCTTTCTGACAGGAATTTACATTAAAAAAAGTAGTTGTCTCCTTTGTTATTTGCAGAATAGTTCTTTATTACACATGAGTATTTTAATCAGTAATACCTGAATTAACAATTCAACCATTTATGGTAAAGAGACTCAAAATTTCTTTGCAGGTAATCTTGGTTTTACACCACTAAGGACAGGAACTGCATCATGTCTTAGACTGTAATAATAGATTTGGCCCTGCTTTTAAGAAAAGTTAACTGTAGAGTTTTCTGAATCTGCAACACTTTCAACAATCTCTTTAATCCACGGGACATAATTGGATACTCTCGTATATACACCATATTTTCCTTTTTCAGCACAGCCCTCGCCCCAGCTTACAATCCCCAAGAGAAACCAAGTGTTGTGGTAAGACACTGTGAAAGGGCCACCGCTGTCCCCTTTGCAGGCGTCTGCAACTTCAGTGTTGTAACCGGCGCAGAACATGTTATCGGTAACGAGTCGGTCGGTTGAGCGCTGACAGGTCTCCAGGTTTACAATGGGCAGCCGGACTTTCATGAGGAAGCGCAGAGTTGAGCCCTGGGGGTGGGTGGCACCCCAGCCGCTTACCATCCCCATTTGTCCTTCCTCAGACAGCAGGGTGGCAAGGCTAGGGCTTGGGAGGCAGATGGGAAGTGCATACTCATTAAAAATAACATCACTGCTCAAGTACAACAAGGCGATGTCACTGTTGTAGTGATTTGAATCATAATGTGGGTGTGTCCAGCTCCGTTCCACACCAATCTTCTGTTCTTTGAATTCTCTTTGATATTTGTCAAAGTCTCCTGCAATGACGACAAGGTAAAATGTTAAGCAAACTGTAAGCAGCCCGTAGGGGATTGTCAGGGGGACGGGGAAGGATAGTGACTTATTGCTTTGGCCTCTCGTCCCCAGACGGCACAGAGCAAACCAAATCATGCTCTCTAACAAGAATTTCTCAGGCTGCAGATGAGATCCTGCAAATCCAGCTTGCTGCTTGCCCTTTAGGGGCAAAACAAAGTCGTTGACTGGATGAATTGATACTTGCAGCAATTATAGCTGCAGGGGTAGGGATTTTACCATAAATACTATCACTGCTTTTTAGTAAGCACTCTATTTTGAGCAGTTTGGCTGAGCTTCCAGGGGACTTTGTGCTTCCCCCCCCCCCCCCCCCCCCCCCGAATGCGACACAAGCATTAGGATGCAGCCAGGGATAAGGCTGAAGAATTCTCTCCTGGGTTCTGTTTGCTCCCTTGCAGCCCTCCCTTGCTGGAGGTGTCAAGCACAGGATGCTGTTTTGTTGCAGCTGTCCTGCTGCAAGGGATTCCAAAGTGACCCGGGAGAGGGGCTTTCTGCTCTCAGGCAATTGCAGGCAACCAGCAGCAGGCAGCACAGCAGGAAGCTAATCTTAAAGCTGATTAAAAAAAACCAACATGACTTAAGAGCAGTCACCTTACAGGCATCCTTCCTCCTTCTGAGGTGAACCCTGAGCTGTGCTTGTTCTCCACGTACAAGGAGTTTGCCAAAATGGGCGACAGAGAAGATAAATCTGTGCATTATGCTCCCAGGTTCATGAAACACCAAGGACCAGCTGGAGGCCCTTTGCACTTAACTGTTGCCAAGAAAATGAAGCATTCTAAAATCCACATCAGGTTGGGTGCGGCTGTTTTGCAACCATACATTACTCTGTGTGTGCGTGTGCACAATGCAAAGCACATTTTATATAAGGGATCACCCCTATGGTTATTCGCTGTACAAACCGTGCCCACCTATGGTAACGTGGTGTGGTCTGACGAGGTCAAGGCAGTGAGCAGCAGTGACCACCCAGCGGCTGCTGATCAAACTCCCTCCACAGAAGCCAGTATCTTTACTATTCCGGATCAAAACCTGCAGGAAAGATGAGGAAGAACGTGTCACCAGGGCTGCGTTAGGGATGCATGCATGCACGTGGACAGCCTCTGGGCAGCTGTTTTTCCACTTTCCCAGCTGCCAAGTGAAAGTGCAAGTAAGAGTGGAGGTCCAGAAACCTTGTTATTGTTTCTTCTGTTGGTAATAAAAAATTTCAAGTTCCATCAATGCCTCAGCATCTCATCAATTAAACTCCTCCCTGAACCTGTTCTTTCATGTGTTAAACTGAAGGAAAAGCTTACATTTTGCTACTCCACAGTTCCAGTGATGTTAATAATCAAAGAGTGGAAAAAGACACGACACACCCCAGCCTCCCTCCTTGGTCTGGAGTAAGGTCACGTTCTACATTTTGACATCATTCTAGGGACTATTCATGTTTTTAGTTCTGTTCAGTAGTGCTAAAACAAAACATTGAAAAGTAGCAAGGACAAATTACCTGAAACTTCTTTCAGGTTATAAAGAACTGGAAGGGAAAGGGGTTGCAAAAAAAACCCCAAAACCAAGATTCAGTTATGAGTTGCTTGATGTAATGAAAAGATTTAAAACTTCCTTGATGGTAACACTTTATTTCAAGAAGAAACTGTATGGGTTGGGCAGCATGCAGGCTATGTTCCTGTCTCAGGGGAGAGTTGGGTCTCACTGGATCAAAAGGATCCTCCTGGAAGTGTCAGATGGCAGAGACCCGTACGATGGACAGGTGGTGACACTTCAGCTTGCAGAAGTGCATGTGGTCCATGCAGGTGCCGCCTGCTCTTTTTCCACCTGTAAAACACCTCCTCATGTGCAGAATGGGAAAACCTTTTTGTGTGATGGCAATGAACTAGACTGACAGTAACCTGAGGGGGCTTTCGATCAATCTGTTCGCTTCTGTGTGCAAGCCCATAAACAACAGCAGTACACTGCTGAAACGGAGACAATCGGAATAAGCGAAAATTAGTTACAAATAAGGACACACACAAAAAAGCCCAAAACTGAGATTAAAAAAACCACCAAAACAAAGTGGAAACAAAATGAACGCATCAGGGAGGGTCCCCTACTTGCCCATGCTGCCCACCTTCACATCTGAGCCCTTGCAGGTTTATCTTCCTTACCATACTGAAAAGCTCAGCATCCTAATGAAGCATTTCACCTGGGCATAGGAAATACTTCTGTGAAAAATACCAGCAGCCGTTCCAAAAGGAGCCAGAAGCACAGCTTCTCACCAAGAACATTTGGAAACAACCTGAGCAACAGAGCAGGAGCTCTGATTGATGTAGTTAAGAGAGATGGTATTAAGCTGAGTTCTCAAAAGTGCACACATCGAGGGTGGGGGAAGAATGATAAATAAGGCACCTAAGGCAGGTATCACCCAAAAGGCCTGCAGAGGTTTGAGCAATACGTGTGGTTGGATTGCTCTCAACCTGAAAAGACTTTTTACAATGGCTTGACGAACTCTGCTCCAGATGAACCAGTCAAGATAAAATAAAGCATCCAGGTGTGGCATTTACAGCCAGACTGGGAGAAGGGTATTACCTGCCAGGGGCAATGTCCACGATGACACAAAGTTCCTCCCGTTATCCTGGAGCCACTGTGCTCTGGCAGAGAGGTGAGCTGGGGGGTGCTCGAGACATTTCCCCAGTCACTGCTCTGACTGAGCCCATTGTGCATGCTTTGAGCGGCCCCTGGTTTGATATGCCCAGCGCGCTCCCCTGTTTGGTTTTTCCCAGCAGCATTTCCCGCTATTTCCTCCTCCATGACAGCAGGCGCTGCGGTCTCGTTCTGCCACACAGGGCCCTGGGTGGGCTCCCTCCAGGGAGCCGGGCCTCTCCCGGGCTTGCCAGGCCTGGTGCTCCCCTCCACCGCCGCAGGGACACACGCATCCTGCTCCGCAGCACCATCCCCCAGCGGCTTCTGCGTAATGGAGTCCACCAGCATCTCGTTCCGCCTGGAAGCATCTCCTGCCCCTCCAGCATCACCCTCCAGGCGTGTGCTCTGCCCAGAGGCATCCTTTAAGGTCTCGTTTTCCACAGCAGCACTTTGTTCCAGCTCCCTCTGCCTAACTGTGCCCTCTGCGCTCTCATTCCACTTGGCCACATCATCCCCATTCTCACGCAGTCCCCTTGGGAGCCTTTTCTGCCCCAGCCGCGCTTCCTCCAGAGTCTGCCTGGCTTTAATCAGGCCACATGGAAACGGTGCTGGAGGGAGGAAAGACAGAAATAAAGATCTGAATTTCAGGTGTGTGGTGTCATATCAAACTCCCGACACAAAAGCAGCCCTTTTCATGCCCAAGAATGGGATTCAACCCTCCTGTAAGAGCCCAGAAACAACTCTGACATCTTGATGTCAAACCCCACTTCCACCCCGACCCAGGTGCACAGAGCTAATTACCGAGAAACAGCACACAGATGTGCCTTTTCTGAACCACAGGCACACTCTGCCAAGGGCTCTGTTCAGCATAGAAGCCAAACCCACCACTCCCCTTGTGACAGGATGCCTTAAAACAAAGGTTTAAAGCCCCTTGTCACGTCCCCTCACCTCCTAACGCTGCAGTTTAGCATCAGAACTCAGTTAAGCTGACCTAAGTCTGTGCTGCTGTTTGTTAGAAGGAACAGCCCCCTGCCCCAGACTGCACTGCTGCTCCTTTACCCAGTACATGCTCACAGGGGCACTGGGTCAGGGAGGCACCCGATTGAGAAGTACCTTAAAATTTAACATAAACAAAACACTATAAATAAGACAGATCTCGTCTTATTTGCACGAAGTGCAAGCTGCAGTAGCTACAGCGTGCAAATCCGCTCTTTACCTGAAGTAACTCTGAGCTGACCATGCTTTACCTGCTTGTACGCATCTCTTCCCGTCCTCATGCAGGGTGTAACCCCTGGCGCAGGAACACACCACGTGGAAGGTGCTGCTGCTGTCCCTGCAGTACTGCCAGCACCCACCATTCTTATACCAGCATTCAAACTTTTCTGCGATGGAAACATAGGCGTTCTCTTGGTTATTGCTATGCACAGACCCCTGAGCAGCGCCCAGCTTCTAGCACTATTATTGTATCAAAGAAAGTAGGAAAAAAAAAACCCTGCTGAAATCTCACAGAGAGACAGAAGGAACTAGCTCCTGAAGTTCCATAAAGCCACGCTGATTTGCAGCAAACCAAACACATTGCCTTATGCCTGCTGTTGTTTCCCATTTCTACCATTTTCTTATTTGCCAGCTTTGTCTTGAGGCCACAGCTGGGCTCCAGGCCTTTCTGCCTGTAGAGCAGGGGCAAGAAAATGCCTGGAAGAGCAAACATTTCTAAATGCATCCATTTTTGATCCATCTGCACATCTTATCTTTTATATCATGACAGGTTTAAAGTACGAGGCATTTCAGTGGGGGCCAAGTCTGCAAGGAATTGACTGAGTTTTTTATACATTGTTACATTAAAAAAAGAAAATCATGTTTCATTGCTTCACTGTAAAAAGAAAAGGTCAACAAAAGTATTCTGGAGAAATACAAAATTATTTATGATTCATAGTTTCCACGTCAGTTTGGCTTTTGCCGTGATTTCACACCTCAGTCATTTGCAAACCTGATATAGTGTTTCAGAGGACCAAAAAACTGATAAGAGATAGGGAGCTTTTCTACTTCATTTTTCGTAATTCGTGTATTACAACAGAAATACAATTTTTTTTTTGGTTTACGCTAAGCTTTGACTAATTTGTTGGATGCTTTTACTCAACAGAATTAAAAAGAGAACAGGGCCTCACCATGAACGATCTCAGTGCAGGCATCTATGGCAGGAGTCACTGCACTTGTTACCGCTCTGAGGTGACAGGAAGAGGTAATCCCCTGCCCTGTCTTGAGGGAAGATGGGAGGCTGCCACGCGCCTTCCTCGGGGCTTGCACAGGTGAGTGCAAGGGCCCAGAACTGCAGCCGCTGTACGACAGGAGGTGCTGCTACCCTCTTCTTCTGCACAGCACTGCTACAAGGAGCTACAGCCGCTGTCACATGACGATTCCCTTCCTGGGGGGGCGGTGCCCCAACAGGCCATATCAGAAAACACTGTTCTGATGTATGAATCAAACAACCGAGAATTCTGTATTAGACAAACCAAGTCACCACTGATAACCTCGGTGAGAAGCCTGTGCAAAGGTTCAGCTCAAGTTACCCAAGGAGCAAATTCCAGCCTCATCCCTACTTCACAATGAATGTCAATGTGTCTGTTCCTGTACCTTTTTCACAGGTGTTTCCTCCAAATTTTGGGGGGCAGATGCAGAAGTAATTGTAGTGCCTTATTTTGCAGACTCCTCCATTATTACAGGGATTTGTACTACATGGATTTAAACCTAAGAAGAAGAAACAAGGCTTAGTGTAATTCCAGGAAGTAAGAGAAGCCTGGCTTTAAACTGCCACATAATTCTTTGTACCCAGAAGGGACACGAGATCAATTTTTTTAAGAATTCCCTTTTTACCTACCTTTGTAATTGAACCAAAACTCCATCTGCAAGAAGAAATCACAAATAAGAAAACAGTCAATAAGTGGTCATATTGGTTACTGAATATATAATTTACAAAACTTTTTCAGGGTGCGCGTAAATTAACGTTTTGATTAGAACCATAACATACATTCTCAGAGCAGAGCTCCTGATCATCACCATGCAGCTTGTTTTCATTTGCATCATGGACCAGCCACCAAGCACGCACTGGGTTGTACTGGTATGAAAATTAAACGGAAAGCTTAGATCCATAAATGCCCCAGCCAACGAAAGGCCTGTGGCACCAGCCTAGGAGCTTCAAGTGACACCCCCGACTCCTCACAGAATGTCCTCAGCACCAACTGCTTCACTCTAAAGAGCCATTTCCACTGCGCTGCGCTCCCCGCTAAGGAACACATCACCCAAGCAGCTCGGGCTAAGAAAGACAAATTAGGCACCTCTATTTAAAATTGCAGTTCAAACTCTTGCTTCAGCAAAAGGTCCCTGACAGAACGCCTGCTTCCCAGCTCAATCCTATCGGGCCCTGGGAACAAGGCGCTCCTCCTCTGTATTTAGGGCGGGGGGTGGGGGGGTATTTAGGCTCATTGAGGCTCTCACAGAAACAGGTTTTGGATACTTTCAAGGAACTGTGTTTAACATTTACATAACAAACTGGGCGCTCGTTTAGGAAGTGAGATCTTACAGGTGCCTCGAGTGACCGGTCCTGACCACCAAGCTGCAGAATCCGTAGGCACGCCCCTGTCAGAGCCATGCCAGGTGGCTTGGGAAGGATCACGTACACTCACTGTTAACTTTCCTCTGTTTTTCCTAACAT
Source organism: Gorsachius magnificus (assembly GCA_034008185.1). Classification (NCBI taxonomy): domain Eukaryota; kingdom Metazoa; phylum Chordata; class Aves; order Pelecaniformes; family Ardeidae; genus Gorsachius; species Gorsachius magnificus. The sequence continues at coordinate 22,784,718 of CM067087.1, read as the reverse complement.
AAATTCTCTCACCGTTTTCTCCTGTGAATGGAAGATCTCCTTAGCCTCCTCAAATGAACACTTTTCCTCATTGCACTCCCTCTCCAAGTTCCCTGGATAAATCTCTTCTAGGAAATAGTTAGCACGTTTATGGACTTTCAGCACCTCGTGTGCTTTGTCTTTTCTCACAAACACTAGAAAAAGGAAATTGAACAGTTGATACTGGAAGACAACAAACCGGCATCATTACAGTCACAGTCATGCATGCTTTCAGTCAAGCAAACAATTATAAAGAAAAGGAATGGGAATCTACATAAAGAGCCTGAAGGCAAATAAAATTAGTCTGTGTTCCAACAAAAGACACTCCTAGGGTAAGCTTTCTTTTAGTGGATCAAAAGACCCACTACTGAGACTTGCAATCCTGCAGAAATAATTTTTTATTCCACAAGACTCTTGAGTATTACAACATCTTCTTTGGAGGCTGGTTACATTTTCTGCCTAACCATCCTGATTTACAAAAATTACCAGTTGCCTGGCCGTGTATGCATGTGGAAATAAAGCTGAAAGGAGAGGTTTGGTTTATATTTGGTGTCAGCTTTGCAAGATATTCGGTAACGTAGACCCAGTGCTTTCCAGGTAGCTACTGTGGCCACAATAGGACAGACACCGCTCCTTCATTAAAGTCTCAATTTTGTACTTACATTTAGTTCATCTAAACTTCACTTTGCTATCTGCCCTCCTACCACGATGTCTTAAGAGCTATTACTGCCAATAAATTAAGGGAGAGTGGCCAGAAGAGGGAATATGGCAGTAAGATCCCCATGTACCCCTTGAGGCTCCATAGCAAGCCTTTGCGATGGCACCTCCAGCTGAAGCACAGGGCTCCCAGGATCTTCCAGCCAGGATGCTCTGAAGGAAAATGAGGGCTGACTCAGTCCTTGTGGATGCATTGGTACCACATGCCACCTCAAGCACCTCTGGACGCTTACGTGTGGTGACTGAATTGAGCCCTGAGTCACTACTTCGAGCAGATGGAGGCTTTTACCTTTTTGTTAAATCTCCAGAAGTGTGGCCCTGTATCCAAACCCCATTGATCTGATTGTGAAAAACTGCTGCTAGGAAGCGTTGTAAGAAGCAAGCTCACTTTGTAATCCTCACAAAGCCTACTAAATTCATACAGCCGTTCATTTAGCAGTACTCTGTTTTCCTAGTCATGGTTTAGCATCCTAGACAAGTCCAAACCCTCTGACAAAGAACTCAGTTTTGGAGATGGACCAAAAAGACGCGCATTTCTTTGCAGTTGCAGGACTGCTATGGACAGCAATGACTAAAATTCTAGAATGGTATTAAATTGCTTCATTTCTAGGCAACTGGAAACAGCTGACAAAACCTCTTAGCTGTGGAAAGCTTTGCACAGATTCTGCTCTCTGGTAATGGAAAAAGTATCTTTCGCTTACATCGGTGAAATTGCCCTTCACCACCCCTTTAGTTCTCGGGTCATCTTTAAAGGATTTACCCATTGTAAGCACCATCACACAGAGGATACACCTGTTGTAAAGCCTTCTGGTTTGCAGATACCAGTTCTACTTCTGCTCTTCCTCCTCTGCAAGGACAGCCACAATGATTTGTGAGAGCCTGTGCATTCTCATGCCTGTTCTAAAGCTCTCTGAAGCCATTTCCAAATCTTGTGTGGCTGTTGCAGTAAAATCAACATAAGGTCCAAGAACACGTTGAAAGTGCCTCGTTTTAGTTTCCCAAATTTGAAAACATTGCCATGCAAAAATAATCCAGATTTTGGGTTTGACATCACAAGGAGAATACTTTTCAACAGGACAGTGGTCTAAGTAGGAAGTTAAGAAAGGCTGATTCCTCTTGGAAATATATATAGATACTTATTTTTCTCTTGTGCTTTCTTTTTCAGAGGTGTTTCTTTAACCCGTAGGCCTTGGTGTTCAGGAAAGGAATGCAGTTTCAGTTCAAATGGGAAGATCGTCACAGTAAGACAATGAAGTTAAAAACATAATTCAGAAGTACCTACCTGAATATGAAAACGGACAGCTGCTGTTGATGGAGCACATCAGTAAGAGAAACATCACAAGTGAGGAACTCCTCTCCATTTTAGTGAGCATTCAGAATACTCCGACTTCCTGCCAATTTCCTTCAGAAGGAAAAGAAGAATGAAATTAGCATATTGTCACAAAAACAACAAGGGTGAATTAGCCTGCAAAAAAGACGAAGAAATAGAAGAAAAAGAGCAAGCAAGCAAGTTCTACCCAGTTCATTTTGATCCAATGTTCATTATTTCTCCAGGTCACACTGATGATGCAGACTACCACAGGAATCCCAACAGTTCGCAAGGCAACGTGTGGAGATTGACCTTGCCCAGGATGCGGTGCAGGATCTGATCCAAAGCCCACAGAAGTAGGAAAAAAGCTGTGGTGAACATGGGAGGCATGGATCAGGCCCAAACCGAGCAGAAGCCGGCTCCAGCGACAGCCTTGTTTAAACGGTGAAGGATCCCAGGCCGAGCTACACACTTCAGCCAGCAGTTGCTGATGACAGCAGCTGCTGTGTAATTACTGATGGTCTTGTGAAGTAAGATCATATGCACATACCCCGGTGAGGAAACCATCCACCACGTACCTGGCAAGCCAGAAGTTTGTATTTCTTCACATTACCTTCCCAGGCTAAATAATTTACCAGTATTTGACAGCACACACCTCTTTGCTACCTGTATCATTTTTCCAAAAACACAGGATCCAGAATGCATTTACTTTACACAGAGGCATGCAATTATACTCACTTTGTTCTTTATTTTTTTAGGGGAAGACAGGAGAGAGATTTGGATGTACACCGGGAACAGCCATGAGGTCAAAAGGTTGATCATTAACCAGCCACAAATATTTACAAAGGAGAGACAACCTTCTGGATTCTATGAAACACATTTGCAATTCAAAATCAGTAGAAAATTGTGTGTGTGTTGCTACACACATACACACATGTATATAGAAAATAAAAAGTCCTTCAAAACATCCTCCAACAATAAAAGCCCTTTCCTTGCAACAAATTTCTTCAGGAAAACCCAGAATTTTTAAGAGAGTATTTCTGACACTCCATCATCTTTCCATAGGCAAGACCAACTGATCTGGAAAACGCACAAGCTGCTCTGTAAACATCTGTTGAAATACGCAAAGCTGTGAGTGTAGGAGAGTAGGAGGCATCATAGCAGTCACCTGCAGGAAGGCAAATATTGCCCTGTGATAGTCACAGCTAGTCACTGACATTATGATTTCTGCCTTTAATTAGGCCCATGCTTTACTGGCTTTGAACACAATAATGTTTTTCCTTGTAATTCAACGACTAGCACCGTCAGCCTTCTCAGCAGCCTGGTGCAGGCCCGGGCAGGAAGGCTGCTGTTTGACATGTTATTTATTTCTTAACATTCATTGATCTTTAAATCCAGGCCCAAATAAAAAAGAGGAGGGGAAAAAAGAGAAAAAGTGAGAGACAGACAGCGACAGAGAGATGCCTGACTGTACTCTTCAGTTTCAGCTTGCCTCCAACATCAAGCCCTTAGCCTGTTACTCCTTTAATGCACAAATCCACTACAACACTTACTTAGTAAGCACATAAACTGCTTGCCAGCCAACAAGAGTAAGTCCACAAGTCTAAGAGGTATTAAACCTCTTTGCTGACACCATATTAAATTTCTTACAAATCCTAATACAATTTTGTTGTACCTGAGTTTTTTTCATTTAACCACCTGATCACAAGAGCAGACTAAAGTTCTTCACTGACCCAAATATGGGTCCAAATCCTGACTGAGATGTTGGAAACATGTATCACTACAGCAGAGTGAGTTTCTCTTGTTTTCCTACAAGATTAATTATATTTAGCAGGCTTAAGTGCTAAGATTAAAAACAAGTATAAATTGTGATACTAAACTTCATTTTGACTATTGCTACTTCACATCTTTATTTTATTTACTGACACACATACAGACACACAGATACAGATGCAAACATACACACACATTTATCAGTAAGTATTAGTAATGCTAATATAGCCTGCAGCTGATTGCATTCACTAGAATAAGAACAAACAAAAGTGCTTAGCTTGCTCATTAAAAGAGATGTAGGGACCTTAGGATAAATAGAGCATGCAAAAGCTTGGAATTAAACCTCTTTTTTTTTTTTTTTTTAATAACATCAGAACTCCCATTGACTTTTAAGGAACTCTACAGGGGTAAAATCAGGCATCGAGTGTGCAAAGAATAGAAAATACAGAGAAGTTCTAGTGACCTGCTGAATCAAATTAATCTTGTGAGACACTGGAGCAAGATGTGAACGAGTGGAGGCAGTAATGATGTTATTAAAATTTCATTGTGTTTAAAGAAAAATTATACAAATGTAGAGCAAACCAAAACACTTACTGTGGATAATATGTTAGAGTAAAGCTGAAATGACAGAAATGTATCACTACTGTGATTGTTAAAACGCTTTCCTCTGTCCCCTCCTGCCCCCCACCCTGACAAGTTCAGTCATTTTCCACTTCAAAGATGGAATTGTCTGACCATCGACCACCTCAGTTTCTAAAATGCTGTACAGAATCTCACCGTAAAGGTATTGAGGCCTAAGTAGGACCATGCTACAAACAACATAATCTGGAAACTAACCAATGCAGACAGTGTAAAAAAGAAAAGAAAAAAATTAAAAAAAAAAATAGATACCAAGAAAAACAGTACACAAGGTTAACGTATACTCGATATTTAATACTGAAGATCTGACAGTACATTACACTGCATACTGTCACTAGCACATAGCCACAATATTCCAGACTCTCAGTATCCGAGTCAACCCTTCCAAGAAGCTGGCATCTGTTCTATGTGGTGCTGGATCCACTCAAGATACTGACTAACTTTGGTGTAGACTCCAACTTTCTCCTTTCTTCCACAGCCTTCGCCCCAGCTCACCAGTCCTACCAAAAACCAAGTATCCTTATATTTAGTTATCATAGGGCCTCCACTGTCCCCATTGCAGGCATCTTTTTTGTCTTCTAAGCTCCCAGCACACAGCATGTTGTCAGAGATGGCAAATCTCATCACCTGGGCACACTCGTTCCGGGGAACCATGGGGATTTGAATATAACTGAGGAAAGTAGAGTAATTGTTGTTAACATCACTTGTGCTGCCCCAGCCGGTTACCACCATCTGCTTCCCACTTCTTGTCAGCTCCTGTTCTGCCAGGTTGCGGGTGGGAAGACAGATAGGGAGCGCATATTTGTTATACAGCACAGGCTCAGCCAAGTGCAGCATGGCTATGTCATTATCGGAGGTCTCCGCGGTGTAATTTTCGTGGCTCACATATTTATCAACCCAAATGGTTTGCTCGTCTGCCTCAATACGGTAACGGTGGAATTTACCTGGAAAAGCAAACAAGAAGATGACAGATGCTACTGAACCTTCCTTCACCTTGAACACCAAGGCATCTGGATTACACTGGGCTTTAGGACTGTGTTTCTCGTTTTTACTTCCCTTGTAATATAGACATTTGTTCATTTTATGTTATAGATTAACACTGTTCTTACTAGATGGACAAATCTGTAAACCTTCCATATTTACCTAAATCATGAATAAATGAATTAGTACCCTAGAGGTATGGTCATCAGGTAAGAAACTGAAATGCCTATGTATTGCCCCGTTGTGTTGACATTACACACTTGTGCATCTTAAGAGATCTTCAGGAGGAAAATTATCTTCCTGGAATCAGCCCTGAAAGCTGGCAGAGCAAGCATACAGCAAAGCAAGGCGTTTACAACAGTACATGAGCTTTATGCTGTATAACCAGTGCCTCGATGACTGAACTTTAGGGTTTGTAAGATAAAGATGACTGACTGGTAAGGCTACTCCCTTCTGAAATCCTGCATCTGTATTTTAAAGAAGTTTTGACTACTTAAGACTTCTTAGTTGTTATCTGTGCTACGTGATCATGGCCACTTTGTGGGCCAAGTTGTTACGGAACAGTAAGCAGGAAACTAAGTTGAAAAGGGTCAGAAAGGCAAGAACAAGCCACTTGTGACATACTGGAAAAGACAGAAACAAGTATCTCTGATAGGATGTGAAGAGATAGCCCCAAGAATAATTATCAGTGGCTGCTACATTTCTGAACTGTGCTGTTGGCTAATTTAAGCTTCATATCAAGGTCTACTTCAGTATGTACTTGATAAAAACACTCTGGAGAACTGTCCGTTATGCACAGTCGAGCTGCAGGCAGGCACCCATCCAAGCACATGAGGTGGCAGGACATCCAGGCTGACACCTCACCTCTGCCCACACTGCACATGTGTCCTTTCCTTCTCGGTCTCTATAAGCGAGTTGGAAGTTGCTCTTTATCACCACCTTTTCAAATGTGTGCTTCACAATGCTATCCTTCTCCCCCTCCCCCCCGCCTTTAATTTTCACCTTCTTTCAGTCTTATTTGAATTCCTCCAGATATAAAATCTAAAGCCAAGTTGCTCTGACATTGTGTGATCAAGGTCTTTTGAAGCCGCTTGCTTCAGTGTAAGCTCCCCTGTGCTTGAGCCTGTCAATGAGGTGTTGCAGCTGTTTTGGGTTTTTTTTTTCCTGTAAAGAGTCAGTGTCTCCAAGCATAGCGACTTTATAATCCACAGTAGTTTAAGATATAGATTCTCAAAAGACACCTTAAATCCAGGTTTGGATCTTGGACTTCCAGACCAATTACTTCCGAGTATCTCCTCTTGCAGACAACCAACGGATATTTCATAGATGGCCACAGCAGATGGCTGAAAGTGCTCTGATGGGCACCTGCATTAGGTAGTATCAGGGCCTGAAGGACTTGCTATTATCAAGCCAACACTCAAAAATCTGTTTTCTTCTGCTGTCATGACCTCTCTTCTCTTTGGCAACAGTGTCTGTAAGCACCCCTGGAGCACATTCCTTGCTACCCACTCTGCAGCCGCTGTGGCTGGGGGCTGACTGGCAGGAATAAACCCTTGGCCCTTATCTATCTTCACAGATACGAAACTCTGCTTTAGGCCTGAGAAATAACTCTGGACTTTAACACTGTCAGATCACCTCCTCCAAGGAAGGCAGTTTAGTTGAGTAGGAGCATACTTTCTGCTAGGCTTCACATGTATGCAAGCATAACTGTCTGTATCCTGAAACGCCCGTGAGCAAGCGGGTGACAGCTTTTGCACCAGTGCTACCGCAGTAACAGCTCCCCCTGCCCCAGCCCAGGAGAAGACCCTTTTGACTTCTGTTCATGCATACTTCCTTTCTCAGTTGAGTTTTCCACCCCAAGAGTTTCAATTTTCAGAAGTCCTATCCACACCTGGATGTACTGAACCTAGCAGCTGTGTGAAATGCACCTAGTTCCTTCCACACAATAAGAAGCATCATAATCTTGTTGCTGGCAGAAGAATATTAACTATCAAGTTCTACATAAACAAGGAAGTGTGAGACCTGTTCTCTGAAGGGAGAGATAGTATTTTGAATTGAATCATTACATTCACCTATCTGTTCTATTTTCTTGGAGCTCTGAACACACTTCTGGATGCTCTTAAGTTGGAGATGCAGGAAGAAGAGCCACAAACAGGAAAACTGGGTTGTTCTCAAATCCATCTTCCAAAACTTCAGCTACCCTCAGATCTAACTTTTCATTTCAGACATCAAAAAGCCACGTGAGTCCGACTCCCAACCTCATGAGTGCAAACCCAGATGTGAATTTCCCCTCCAGTTTTGCTCTTATGGATGGCAAGCAGAGAGCAGCAGTGGGACGAATCCAGAGCAGCGTTGGGTATCCCAGCCTGACAGAGGCAGGTCGAGAACCACCTTTGCAGTCTCAGTATGAACACCTTCATTACTGTCATGGAGCTCACACCTGCCCCCACAGACATGGCAATGTCTCCATTCAAAATGCTGTTCCATGTATGTCATGAAATGTCTCTAGGGTTTAGAGCACATGTTTTTTTTCAGTGAGAACTGTTTTTCTGGTGGCAGTAAAATGCCCCAAAGGTACATGCAAAAGGACAACCACGTGATATTAGGCTGGGTCTTAGAAAGGTTCCCTTCTGCTTGACCTGGAGTATCATTTGGAGAAGCATCCCTTCTCTCTTTAAGTCTCAGGCTGTAGTCAGCTCAGTCCTGTACATGCACCCCCATACCACAGTAAAGGACCCTTCTGTGGTTTCCATCTCACTACAGCAATATTGCTCAAGGTTGAGTGAGAAGGGTTCTCCTCTCATGTGTCACAACTCTCATTCCATGACCCCACACTTGCTTCTTCCTCTCTTAATAAGGAAGGTCTTTTGAGCAGTTAGGAGGGTGAGAGAAATTCAAGCCCCATTGCTGATCATCCTTACACTATAAATTACTCTCTATACTCACCCCTAATTTATGTGTGAGATGTCTGGATTTTCATTTAAGGCCCCCCCAAAAATCTTCTCAGATGAGGGTTCTCAAGTGCCAACACTTTTCTTCACTCACTGAAAATCACTTTTTGTTTGGAAAGCACAGGAGTCTCTTCACAGATCCCTTTCTTTGCTGCAGAGAGATCTCTGGGCATGGCTATCCCAGCTCATCACACTGCACAGATCTCTACCAAGACCTACAGTATGAGGCCAGGGTGGAGAAGTTTAAGTACAGCCTCAATACTTCCCCTAATTACCATTTTCCTGCTGACCTATCCCATTCAAGTTACACTCAAAGCTATGTCTAGCACTGCAGAGCGTTCAAACACCACATCTGATGGTTGCTTTTCCCCTAAAGCATTCCAAGATCCTTTACCAAGCAAACTGCACAGGTTTCTTCCTCTTGGGCCACACTAAAACTAAATATACATATTTGCAATCACTTAAAAGGGAAGAAAATTACTTACTAGTAACTGGAAGTGCTTGGACATGTGTAGTCTGCATGCATATTTCCGAACTACCACATGCACTTCTACTTTGATGTCCCTCTGGGGAAAAGGTGGATATTCTGACATCAAGATGACCCAAGGCTGTATCACATGCTTTTCCATTCATACTTTTCATTGAATAATGGAGGATGTACATGAACACATCCATCCATGTGTGCCTTACTGTCTCTGTTCTCAACCATCTGCACATCCACAGCATATATGGAACATGCATACAGACAACGTATTTCCAAGGCTATGTAAACAGACAATATATTTGTAAGACCTTCCACAATTACTGGGAACAACCTATCTTTTCAATAATGGAGAAAGCAAGCAGTTGAGCTGTTATACACATCACCAACGGTAGATAGAAAACACTAATCAAAAAAAATTCTATTTAAGTGTGAACGGAACACTAATTATTTTTGTCTGTTAATTCAGGAGCAGTACTGTACTTGACATAGATTTTCTCATGCTTAAGAGCAGCAGTGCCAGTAAAGGCAGTGTTGCTATTCTGCAGCACCTCTCCTTCTTCTCTTCTGAAACTCTCTTAAGTAATGGTGTTCAAATGTATGAAAAGGCAGGAAGAGGCACTGTGACATTCTCCTCCTGGGATGAAGACTTTTTTTTGTCAGTATTGGGATACCCCTGAATATTTTCATCACCAGAAAAACACAAGTGGAAGAGACCAAGTCTTTCTACTTTATAGACAAGCAGCAATGCTCAGAAGACATCAGCTCACTTCCATAGTAAGGTTGATAGTGGCTCGAATGAAATAAAATTTTTACTAAACTTTTTTGTTTTGTGCTAAGGTGCATATTGAATACTTCTTAGACAACCTAATCCTACAACCAGGAAAGACTTTTGTCTTCATAACCTGCTAGTCTTTCTCCTGAGATGATAAAACTTGGGAATGAACCAGTTATATTTAAAAAAACAGGGACAGACTACTTTTCCATACCAAGTCTTACTTTGAGCCCCTCTTCCGCCTCAGTGCAGTGTGCTGCCGTTAGGACCCAAGATGGATGGATAAGAACACCCCCACACAGAAATTTCCCTTTGCTATTTTGCAGCATTACCTGAAACAAAAAAAGAGAGGTCTCACACTGCATGGAGCACGGCTGATAAAATATTGTACACATTCTTCTTTGCGGCTGCAAAATACCCAGACGCATCAAACACCAAAGCACGTCACACTCACGGAAGCCAAAGCTCCATAGTGGGACAAAAGCATTATGAATATGGTCTCTGTGGAACACCTTCAGAAAAGTTTTGAATATTCTTCCTGAATGAGGGCTGGCTTCATCCAAATCAGCATGGGACAATGCTGGTCACTTCAAAGAAGCACTTTGGTACTTCAAAGCTTTGAAACACAGAGCTCAAATGAGGGGATTATTCTTGTGTCCACAGCACACCAGAGACAGTGTGTCATCTCAGGCTGCAACTCTCATACTATGGTTTAAAAGGGCTTCTAATGTCAAAGAGAATCAGGCCCTGATTACATGCATTTACTAGTTCCACGATAAGCTCTGTGCAGTCTCCCCTTTCTCTGTCATGTCACAACCTGCTCTGTAAAACTATGGCGTATTTTGCTGATTAAATCTGCCAACACGAACTTATGACAGATGAAGCTTCTAAGAACAGATCCATGGAGAAAGGAAATTACCTCACACTCCCACCATAAGGCTGTTACAGTAGCTGGAGCATGCATCACACAGCACAAGCTGCAGTGATTAAGTGGCCTTCCCCAGAATGGAGCGACAGAGTAGGTAAGCATCATCACTATCCTCTCTCTTGACATTGTTGGCAAGGTAAGGTGGTAACTTGGTAATGTAAGGCAGCAAGGTCGGCAAGGCAAGGGGGCAACAAGGTAAACTTAGCAACAGTGGCAAGGTCAAGAGTTCTAAACTGATAATAAACTATTTTTTCCTGTAACTCCAACTTTTGGTTACTTTTGAAAAAGCTAAGGGAATCTTAGCTTCATGTGACACCGCCACTAGTAATGTAGGAGCCTTTCTGGAGGAGGTAGGCATGCAGAGCTGTTCAGGAAGAGCCTGAACTATTTGTGGTGAAAAACTGTTCTCTCATTACCTGCCAAGGGCTGTCTCCCCTTCTTCCTGCTCTTCCCTCAATGAGCCGAATACTGAATCCTGCTTTGGCTTCAATGTCATCCATTTTCACTCTTCCACAGGGGAACTCCACTACAGGAGATGCAGAGAAGTTAACTAGCAAATACCAGATCACTCAATACAAAATCTCTTTCTAAAGCATTCCCTCCATCTCTCTAACCTAGGCAATACTATTCAGTGGCTTCATGGAAGTCCCTCAATGCTTTGCAGAGAAGGCAGTTTCCTGATTGCCCTGTACGTCTCCATGAGGCAGACACAGGCCGTAAAGTGGGTATAGAGTTGGGAAACGCAGGCACAGAGTAACTCTGCATGGAATGGATCTTTTGAGAACTAGTACAAAGTGTGCCGCAGACAATTCTCCCATAAACCCCTCTTACTTCATGTTTTAATAACCCTCTGTCAAGTCTGGACTACAAACATTCTCCTCTTACCTACAGGCTTGCACATGACATGGTCGTTCATCAACTGATACCCAGACGCACAGCTGCAAGAGCGGCACTGGTTGGCAGGGTCATCCCTACAGAAATGTTCACATCCTCCATTATTGACAGAACAGTTGGTGTATTTGACTTCTACGGAAGAAATTAACAGCAAGAAAGACATGAGAAATTGGAAAGTCAAAAAGGCCCAGGAAGGGAAAGCAGCAAAATGACATCGTGATTCAAGTGAGCAACAGCTGACAATAGATTTGGGGTGACAGCTGTGGGCTTTAATGGCACTCAGGCCCTGGGACAGCAAACAGACCTTGGTCCAGAATAAGGCAGTGGGGAGATGGAGAAAACAGAGATTTCTGTCAGGGCAGGTAGACTGCAGAACAGAAAATCCACTGTCACTGACTGCAAGTCAGACAGTGCAAATTGTTGATGATACATGACATACACGCTCATCCCTAAATATGCTACCCAGCTTTTGTCCAAGGAAGAAATTGTCACAATAATGACAATCAAATATTTGCAGTGGATTGTTTTTTCCCCTGTATTGTAAAAAAACCCACCATCATCCCTGTGCTGACAATTCTAAAGTAACTGAAAACCCTGTTTTACAGAATTATTTCCAGCATTTTTGAAAAATGTAGATATCTTAGACCTCTGAACCTCTCCCATGGCAACACAAAGTTCATTTTGCTTTAGATAAGCACAGATAATCCTTTTACCACATCATGAAGCAAAAGAGAAATCACATTAGTAAAGAAAGCGAGTATACTGTGCAATGACAAAAGCGTCGGTCCCTGATGCACACAGATCCCTGTCAACAAAGAATGTTATATTATAGTGGATTAAAGGCAGCATTACCATAATTGCACAGAACACCCTCCCAGCCTTTGTTACAGATGCAGGAAAATTTTCCAATACTGTCCTTGCAGGCTCCATTGGAACAAGGCTGTGGGTCACACTGATCTCCATCTGAAACAGAGGCAGGAAAACTCAGTCCCTAAATCATACAGAGCTCACAGATCAAGCATTAACATGAACGGACCCTCCCCAAATTCCCAAGCCTCACCCACGTTTTCTGCCATCAAGTGGTGATACCTCTGTGGTGCTACCCCAGAGACAAAGATATTTGTTTGGGTTCTGAATTACACCTGCAGAGTGAGTGGAGTGGGCAGAAGGGGAAGAAAGTGTAAAACTGGAGGCAGAAAGGGAGAGGCAGGTTACTATGGAAGCAAAGAGTAGTGGTGGGACTCCTCTTTGGACCACATCAAGCAGGGTTAGAGCACTTTTGATCAGTGCCTGAGCTCTGGGGAGATGACTGATGACAAGCACAGATGCACTTCAAGTTTTTTAGGAAGGAAAACATTCTTTGCACACCCCATATAAGAGAGAATGAGAATTTGAATCAGTATGTGATACATGGCAGAAGGAAGGCTGGAGTTCTAGTTACTCTTGAGGAAAATGAGAGAAGTGATTAGGAAAGTTTTTTACTTACCTACATACTTGTTCCAAAAGTTTCGCTGTGAAGAAACAAAACTTACATTAAGGCTAGAAGCAGATTTTTTACAAGCGAGGGATTTAAAGTGCATCATGGTCTTGGCCAACAGAGCACAGCACCCCAGTCAACAACATTCGTCTCATTCTTCTTGACAGTGTACTGACTGGCACTACAACAAAACTGGCCAACCCGGACACTTGTATATTGCCCATACTCTGCACAGATCCCCCTGCCCTGACTGCAGGCCCACCAGCACCACAACCCCTCAACACCCCCACAGCTTCTCTTGTCATCTACTGCCAGGAAAGTCAGCTGTGTTGTTGAGCGCACAATTCATGAAGACAGATCCCACTCCACTCTGGGGTGCAAAGAACAGCAAGGACTGGTTTATCCTATGTGGCAAGCCTACTCTGCTTAAAGCAATTAAGAAAAAGCCCAAGCCAACACAACCACTGGGTGTGGAAAGGGGCAGAAATCAGTGACGTTGACAATAAAGGTAGTGTCCAACTGAAAATAAAGAGTTTTGGAGGAGAGAGGACCTAGTGATAACAGAAATGTTTGTCAGGCACAGGTGGGAGACTGGGGAGACAGTGAAACGCAGCCAGCACTGGCAAATGGGTAACAGAGGGCAAAGGACTGGAAAGACTGCGAAAAACTCAGCTGACAGCAAGAATAGCCAACGGGGTCAAGCAGGGATTGAGATTACCTGTCTAGGACCTAAACCTTACAATGAGGTCAGGTGGGACATGCATGAGCACCCAAGTTTTGTGGCCCATACAGGTGCTAACTTGGCAATCACTGTAACACAATTACATTAAAAAACATGCCTACACCTTAGGAATCAGGAATGATGCACGTTCAGTGCCAACAGCAAGATCTCCTATGCCCTGGATTGCAATATTTTACGAAAACAAACCACTGACCAGTTAAGTCCCACATTCATCCTTAAAAAAACAACTTACTGTTGCTTCCTTTGTTTCAAATATCTCACTGGCCTCCTCAAAGTCACACTGCTCTTCAATGCACTCACGCTCCACAGAGCCTGGTTTGACCTCCTCCAGGAAAGAGTTCGCCCGCTTCTGGATTTTCAGGACTTGGTTTGCATCTTTAGTGCTGTAAAATACTAGAAAAAAAACGTGAAAGCACAAGCTGGGAAAAGAGCTGGCTGAAAACTGGTAGTGCTCCTTCCCAAAGGACGCTTATCGGAGCATTAGCCCTTCTCCAGCACAGTAAGAGAGCCTGCCCTTAGAAACCATGGGCTGTCAGTGCCGCACTGCAGAAGCAAGCTCCAGCCTCTGCTCTGTGATACTCAGTTTGCAGGGCTCATGAGGGCTGGGACCAGGCAGCCATCACAACCCAGCACTGTTGTCTGTGAATCTCTGCTAGAGGAATTCAAACCCTGTTAACAGGAATGATTCCAGCTACTTCTGTGACAGACAGAGGAGCAGGAAATGCACTTGCAGCAACTGGAAGAGGGTGAAGGGTATCTCTAAAACAAAAACTTACTTGAGTTACTACAGACTTGTGAAGAGCAGGCAGCCAGCAACACCCCTATGGTGACGAGCTTCCACATACTGCAGCAGGAGTCACCTAAAGAAGAGAAGGGAGGGGAGCGCACTGCTGAGCTGCAGCATGACCCCCATGCTGCAGACAGTTTCTATTCAGACAGCTCAGCTAGCTCCTTCACTTCTTTTTCTCAGAGCAGCTCCCTTGCTGAATGCTGTGTTGCGCCGTGACTTTCTCCGATTCCAGCTCCAAAGCAGCCATTCATCAGAGGCCCTCCAGACTGGCTTGCTAGTTCCCTTTAAACCATCAGCAGCTCCCCCAGAATACCTCTTGTCTGCCCTGACATCCTCCCCTTGTCACCGGACATTTTTTTACAAGCTTTACGCTTCATTAAAGCTAGCTGTACTTTGAAATCCCAGAGGATACAATACTTTTGAAGCACTTACGGCTTTATTCAGTGTGAATCAGCGTGATGTATTCTTCCACCATGAGCTCTGCTGGAACTTAGTTAATCCATAACTTCAGCTATTTACTCTTTGGAGTGACATGAAGTGCTTTCTTTTTAGTCATTAAACAAACAGTGCTCAGGCGGAGCTTGACAACATACCTGCATGCAGGAGAAAAGTGAAACAGCACCGAGGCATGCACTCTGCCATTTTCAAATCTGTTTTTATTTTGACTCTTTGGCAAGTAGAAATGTTTATATTTAGTTTGTAAGCGTAACCACACAGTGCTGAGGTCTCTTGAGAGATCCTACCACCTTCTCACAGCACGCAATCACCCAAAAGGAACACATACTTCTATTTTTAGGAGTTTGCCCACTTTACCTTCTCATCAAAGCTTCCACCACAAAACAGCCAAGGCAAGTAACCCCCCGTACAGCCATGAGCAGGCAGTGCCTGCCCCATCAGCTGCCTGCTGTGAGGAGGCAGAGCAAGAAGCTTGTACCAGCATGCTGTATCTTTTGGTGTACTGCATTAGCTCTCATCAGCACAAAATCTTCTATTAAATTTTGAATATTGAACATTTTAGAGAAAAAACACAATCCTTTTCAGAAGTCCTCTTGCATCGGTTCCCCTCCTCTGAAAGGTGTTTGTGCAGCAGCACTTCTGTGAGCTGTACAGTGCGTGACATCGTCATGCAAACTACCTGAGCAACCATGTGTCTTTAGGGGCCCTTCACTGGAGAAAGCACCACTGGGTGTTGGGAAAAGGTGGGCCTCTGGGATCTCAGCTCACGCCCAGTGACACGGTTTAGGAGGGCTCTAACTGCTTATAAAACTTTTATTTTTTTTCTCTCACAAACTTGGCCATGGCCTTTCTTGAAAACAAGCTCTCTTTAAATACACAAAGGTTTCTGTTTCAAAGTTCATCCATTTTGGACCTGTGCTAAAAAAAAAAAAAAAAAAGACTGCGGCATCCAAAATTACAGCTGGAGAGATGTGTGCACTGTGAAGCTCTACTGACATATTCTTCATCCTCAATTCAGCTATTCAGTAAGAAAATGTCATCCGAGATTAATAATAACAGATTTTTGCTGACAATAAAGTTTATGAAACACACCTGGAGACAGAAAATGTAAAATAGGAAATCTAAAGTGTACTACCATATATTCCACGTATTACTGATATAGTATTTGTAGCTGACCTGGCTATCTAGAAATAGTGCTTTGCTACCACATAGGTTACACGCTTTTGAATACATTTTTGTTGCTAAGAATTGGTATAGGTTGGAAATTCAGGACACATACATCAACTGCCAACCTAAAATATCTAAACCAATGTGTCAGCCTCCTACGATTTTTTTTTTTTAAACCTGTACTAAGAAAGAATTAATTTAGTTTTTCATCAGCCCTCATGTTTTGGGGGCTTTATATTTCTGCTTTCCCATTACTCTTGCTACTGCAGTGCAGAAATATGTATTTTAAAAGCCAGCACTTGGGCTCTCAGGTAATCATATGAGTCCAGGCATGGGGGATTCAAGAAAAGGTGCTCCAAGATACTTCAAGATCTGCCCAGCTTTGCATGCCAGGGAGCCATTTCAATCTAAATGATTACAGTGTTGGGCTCCTACTTTCTAGTTCACTGTCATTAAAAGAATAGATGTTTTTCTGAGGAGGGTAAAGGGAAGAAAACAAACTTTACGAGAGACTGGCAAGACAACAGAGGCTCCACATCATTTTAATTAGCACTGTGGAGAGTTCTGACTCATGGAGTGTTACGAACAGGCATTAATAATCAAGGGAAATAGCCTCCCTGAAGTAAAAAAGGATCATGGAATTTTCAAATTTCACAGCTTAAAGATATCCCCCCCTACAACCTGAAGGGAAAGAGCACACCAGACTGCACACTTTGTTCTTCTTGGTTCCCCTGTGTATAAATAGGCCAAATGTTTCGGTTTTCACTCTTCTACAGGAAACCTTCTGGAAAACTCTCAAATGTGTTCTCAGCCTTTAGCTTCTTAGCCAGGAGTGCTGAATCACTCCTCTCAAATTTTTCCAGATTGAAATTGTAATTTAAAATGTAATTTTCCATAAATTCAATAACTTGTAGACAGATGTCTATTTTGATAGAGGGGGGAACTGAGGCGGCAAAGCTACAAGGCCTCAGAATCACAGCTCTTCAGCAATCAACCTTGTGTTGCGTCCATCAGTTCTTTCTACTTCACCGTAACAGCTTTTAATTTGTAACAAGCCCAAATCTGAATAATTCACTAAGCAATTAATGCACTAAGCCTACTTCCTGTATGCACACTGGAGCCTCTCCCTGAAAAAGAGCGCTATCAAGGTCTCCCTCTCATCCTGGATACCGATTTCTTGCAAGACTTGTAGAAATGTAATGTTCTATGAGCTGCCTCTCCCCGTGAACCATCTGAAATAAGACAGTAAGCTCCAAACAGGCATTAAAAAGGGAAAGACAGGCTGATACACACAGCACCAGACAAATCAGACTGCTCTTGCTTCCCTAGGAAACCAAGCTGAAATATTAGTCTCCTTGGGCTGCTCTTCTTAAAAGAAAAGGACCTTGGAGGCCAAGGTTTTGCACAGCTCACACATGAGCACAGGAACACGCTGACAGGAAAGCAGAAACGCCTCTCAGTGGAGAGCCTATGTGTAGGGAGGCAGCTCAGAGCACATCCTCAGCAGGCTGCTGGGAAGCACTGCTGTGAATCCAGTTTGCAGCCTGGGAGCAAGATGAATTTGACAACCTGTGCAGAGAGAGCAAGCTGCTCCCATGACAGCCCCTCCTAGCCTGTTACTTCCCTGGCTGGTACCTGCTCGCACCCACCTGAGGCTGTAGCTGTGCACAGCCTTTAGCAAAAGGGAGACATACCACTTGCTCCAACGCCCCATCAGCCAAGCTGCTTGTAAGGACAGGAGGCCTGAAAGCACTCCCTTCCCTGCTCCCTGGAGGAAAAGCCATAGGCCACAATTGACTCGTATTTTATCCTGAAGTCAACAGAAGTGGTGTGTCGTTTAGGTCACATGCAAACTCCCCCACCTCATCCTTTCTTGTGAAGACAAAGACTTACTACCTTCCAGGTCATCTGGTAAGCCAGCAAAATGCTGGAACACCAGAAAGAAGTTGCTAGTGAACTGTCATGTATCTTTTAGCTGTTATTAACATGAAAAGTCACTTTCCGTGGTCCCAGAACCTTTTCATTCTGCCCACGTGAGAATTAAACATCTCATGCTGCTCAAGGCCAAGCTGGTGGCTACACAGTTATTCATCCCAACCAGGCACACAGCAGGCAAACATGTAATTTACCTTATGACTCTGAAGCTGCTTTACAGGTAAGGAATGACCAGGCTTCTTCTAAACCTGTTTGTCTGCAGTGCTGCCCATTCAGTGGGAGCAGATCTCCTCAACTCTCCTGATGATTTACACTGTATCAAAAACACCAAACACGTAAAAACCCGCAACCCAACAACACCTGGGACAAGGGAACCAGCAGCAGAGTACACTTAAAAAAACCCAAACTCAGGGGTACTTCAAGATCTTTACAGCACACCTCCCTCCCAACCCACTCCACTCTCCCAAGATACATGAAGTAGTTACCAATCAAACCATGAGAATGGCAGTCCTGAGCAGGAGGTCTGATACCCCAGTAATGATACACTGAGTGGGGGAAAGAGTTTCTTGCTACTGGCTTCTGCCACATAAATAAAAAAAAAAAAAAAAGACTGAAATTAATTGCCTGTATCAGAGGAGTAAGCGTATCTTCTGTATCTGCTGCTGCTTTCTTTGCATGCTGTAGCGCTACTTAATGCAGAGCCTGACATGCAGGTCCAGGGTGTGTGTGAGCAAATGCAGTAATTTTTCTTTTCTCCTTATTCCTAGGACTAGGTAACTAACACTTTAATGATCAATTTTATCATTTTCATCTTGCAACAGTATATTAACATTACTACTGGTTTTTATGCTCCTATCACATAAACTATTCCCTCCACACAAAGTAATTCCTTCAGTTTAACTATCAAGTACAAAGGTCTTTTTCACACGGAAAATATTCATGACCATTTTAAGTTACTTTCCATTTACTTTGCAACAGTACTATGGAACTCTACAACCATCCTCTCAGTTCAAATTAATCTGCTGAAAGTTCCATCAACATCTTACGAACACATAAACCTGTACAAATGGCAGAGAAAGCTCATTACAATCCGATCCACGGACTGCTCACCTAAACATCTCCAAATATTTTAATTTCAAGTTTACAGGTGTCATTTTATGGCAGTAATTTTCTACATTTCACAAGAAAATTAATTTCTCCCACATTTTTTCTAAAGGCTCAGTTTAAATTAATCTGCTGAAAGTTCCCTGTCAGCATTTTACGAACACATAAATCTGTAGATGGCAGAGAAAGCTCATCACAATCCAATCCATGGACTGCTCACCTAAACATCTCCTAAATTTTTAGTTTCAAGTTTACAGGTGTCATTTGATGGCAATCAATTTCTACATTTCATGAGAAAATTAATTTCTCCTACATTTTTCTAAACATACTTTCACTCACTCTAGTTACTGTATATATTGCCTGCAATGAACTGAATGCACAGAGGTCCAAGCGGAGTAGAGAAACAACTGTTCCCCTCTCATCAGGGCACTGCACCACCATGACCAGAAGATGTGGTCACACCACACCACCTGATGAGAGGTCTACAAACACATGGAGGTAACTAACAAATACCTTGCTGAGCCTTCTGAGAGTGTCTTCCCACCTTGCTGTGGGTTTGCAGACAGTGGAGCTATGATTAGGATGAGCAGCAGTAGAACCACCATTTTAAAAACATCTTTTGTTCACTGCAGAGATATAACTAATAAGTTACATATTTTTTACTCCGTGCCAATTAAACCAATGCAAAGAAATGCTGCAAAACTAATCTACAACAATCACATTTATCATTTCACTCCTCTCTAAGGAATAGCTCTGAACTGCTGATGCAACACAGGATAAAACCATTTTATCACAGCACAGATTTTTATTAGCTGGTTCCCACCAGACTGGCATTGCAGCCCGCTCACACAATGAAATCAGTAACAGAGAATCTTTCCTGGAAGCTCAGAAACATGTTTACTTTATATACAAGAAAAACTTATTTACAACAATCGACAGTAAACTATGTACAAAAAAAATACAAGAGACATTTCCATGGTAATCACTGTATAAATTAACACAATAAATAGGAGGGAAGCAGGTCCCATTCTTAAGGCACAAAACCTTCATCCCAAGACTGTACAGGGATTCACTTGCTTCCCTATGCTTTTGACAGGATCACAGGAATGGCGGGGAGACCCCTGAGGAACAACAATCGGTTGACGATGATACAGACATGCAGTCACTGCTGATAGTTGTAGAAAAACATCATTTTTCATCCTTTCCTTTTTTTTTTCTTTTTACAGTACACACATCTTAAGATATAAAATATTTCGTGTAAACAGTCTTTTTTTTTTTTAAATCACATAGACAGTATGCACATTTTTAAATAATACTAAACAATGAACAAAGCTTTCCATACGATTTGGGTGCAGAAACATTCCCAGAACTGGCACTGAAGGCCTCAGAAGAGCTGGAAGCTCCTGAGTGCCTGGCTCTTGTGCGACCCCAGCCAGGCCGGCTGGCACCTCTGGGCACCAAGTGGCACACCTCCCCTCTGCTGCGAAGAGCCAGCTCCTGCTGCAGGAGGGGACGCGTGCTCTCAGCACTAAGATCCCACAAGCAAAACTAGAAAGACTGCATTAGCTCTCCCGAAGGCAGCCCAGAGCACGATGCTGCTGATAGCCACTTCATGGGCCAAACCTCCCTCGAGTCTCCATTGCATGCACTCCCACTGAACAAAAACATCGTAACACAGGGTACGTTATTCCCCAGAATCTGCCGTTGAAGATAAATATACAGGGCAGAGCCAGAATGTGAGGTAACGTACTGAAACCTTTTCGTAGCAGAAGAAACCGTATGCCCAGCTCACTGCAGACACTGCCCCAGCATCACTGCCAAGGGTGAAGGATGATTAACAGAAGGTGCCACATGACTTTCACACGAGTAGCATTTTTTAAGAGACTAAACATATGCACGATATGTGCAGTTCTAGTTTCTCTCAAGCTGGTGTTTTACCCGAGACTGTCTCTTTTTTGGCAAAGCAGCAGATTTTTTTACTGTCTAATTGTCTTTCCTGAGTTTCTCTCCCACCAAAAAATTATCAGATGCCAGAAGAGGAACTCGGAATAATGTAGCCAGAAGTTCAGCCTGGCTCCTTATTTTGCAGATAGCTCTCACTGACATTTAAAACAAATTGTCCTCATCTATTCACAAAACCTCTGCAACAGAAATCTGCATTACTCGGAGTGAGACACACAGAGCTATGACCCTTTTGTTAGATATAAACCTTAACACATACTCAAAGGCACGAAGGTTAAATGTGGATCCCATTTCTAGCTCTTAAAAGAAGGCAGAACTCCCTCCCTGCCTCTGGTAAGCAACAGACAGGAACATACTGGCCACAAAGCCTTTGATAAAACATGCACAGACACAAAAAGGGTCTGAACCCATCAACATGACAGATCATAAAAGTAGAAGAAATGAAGATTGGTCTGTACAGGTATCATCACTCATAGCAGATGGCTAATGGAGGTCAGGGCCTCTACAGATATGGCAAGAATTAAGGAACATGCCTGTATCTATAAACTCTTTGGATTCTCCTGCTACTCTGAGCAGGAAGAGTAGAGGGGAACTGTTTCCGCTGAGGCAAGAATTTAATTCCCCAGGAATTATGCAAGCAAGGCAAATGCATATTGTTTATGCACCTTTAACCATGAGGTTGCCTGGAGAAACTTCACATCAAAAACAGCACCTTCACCACATACAGGAACAAACACAGATCTCACCTCTTCTCCAGAGTTATTACCTGCCTTGTGCTCCCTGCTGTGCTCTCCTGGCAGGCACATGAATGTCCTAACCATGCATGCTCCTGA
This sequence comes from Gorsachius magnificus, assembly GCA_034008185.1. NCBI lineage: Eukaryota > Metazoa > Chordata > Aves > Pelecaniformes > Ardeidae > Gorsachius > Gorsachius magnificus. The sequence goes on along the minus strand of CM067087.1, from coordinate 22,762,786 downwards.
GAACAGGCAGAATGCTGAACCTTACTGTCACCGGTGAGGATGGCTGCATCCTAGAACTCTCCTTAGTAGGAGTTTCTCCTCATTCTCATGCAGATGCTGCTCTGTGCTTCAACAAGCAAGTGGGAAAATACAGTATGTCTACAATTCTTACTCAGCTGATACCTCAGGAATTCAATACAGAGAAGGGGGGGCTGTACTGATAAAGACAAAAATATGGCTATGGAAACAATTGCCAATGGATAGATAGAAGAAACAAATTCAGGGCAAAGCTGAATATATTTCTTGCTCAGTCCCCACAGTATTTATACCCAAAATTATGTTAACTGGATTAAGCACATTTAGCCTTTTGTTAACTTCTCATGAGCAAACCCTGTCACTCACTAGGCTGAGTGCGGGTGAATGAAAACTAGTTAAAAACAGATAGGGAGGGTCAGAATAATACTTGGTGAAATCTTAAGGAATGCAGTGGAGTTTGCCCAGCATGAAATCAGCTCATAACCTGACAAATCTTTACATAAAAAAACTTGCCTGATTGTTGTTAGACTACAGAGCTGATGTCAATTTGACAAAATCCTTGCAAATAACAAAGAACAATGTCCTCAGGAAATTATCTTTTATGCTACTGTGTATGTGGCCATTTTTCTGTCTGCAGCCATAGCCAGACAGGTGCCACTCTGTAATAATAAAAAAAAATAAATACACACAAAACCACAAAGTAATTAAAAATTCTTGCTGTCCCTCCAGCTTTACAGCACTGAATGTTCCCAAATTCCCTTCGCAGCAATAAACATGGCAATATAGCTATGCAGGCTGGTCTTCAGGCTCTAACAGTCACCCGATTGGGGTCAGGCAATACAGTGGAAATTTGAAGGCCATCTAGGAATTCTGATTCAGAGGCACTAATTTTTCCATGCTCCACTGCTGGTGGTACCAAAGGCAATTTACCAACATATTCCAGTTTTCATTACAATGCTCACCTACTCAGTAACAATCCCTCCTTCTCTCAGTGCTCTTACAGGAGCCCTGATGTTTGACAGCACACAATATCTCTCTCAGGGGTACAACCCAGCAGGACTGACCCACCCTAATGTTTTGGTATCCATCTTAGAGTGAAGGAGCAAGGCAGCAAGAGAGAGAAGCAAGGTGGAAAAGCCACTAGAACCCAGACGGGTGAAAAGAAGCAAGTACTACTGATTGATCAATCACATATAGTTTGTGACAGAAATAGTTTTCTGCACTGCAAGCTGGAGTAAAGAAACAGCTCTGTTGTCTGTGGCCACAAAGGTGGCACTAAATGGGCGGGAAGCTGCTCCTGGCCGTTGCTAGTCATGCTGCTCCCCCCACCAAGATGGAGCAAACTGTTCCATATCTCACTCCATTACATTACATTTCTCACACAGCCCAAACAGCTAATTATCATTCCTCCCCCTTTAATCTGGTCTCCTGAAGATGAATTCAGAAGGGGAAATGCCAGAGCTGATCTCCTGTAATCTTCTGGCTCTCCAGAATTTTGTCTTTTCTTATTGCCAGGAATTTCTGAACAATTGTTTGTGATGCTTGAAAACCTAAAGGTTGTACCATTGCCACTGGCTGGAAGCGAAGAGCCAGGCCCTGCGGAAGATCCCGCAAGCTGGTGCGAACCGCTGTTTGAACCACATGCATTGTTTGTTGCAAGGCATAAGTGAGTGAGAATCACTGGGTATTCATCAGCAAGAGGTCTGTACTAACTTTGAATTCCTGACGCAAACCGCATGCAACTACAGGTGCATTAAAAAGGGATTAGTAAGACACTAGGGCAAGCTTTGTCTCACTTAAATGCTCTAAGATAAAGGCGTGACACACAGATGAGCGGGAAAGTTTTGGGTCTGAAAAGACTGTCAGATGCTCCTGAACTAAGACTGGCCAATATATCTTTTGCCCTGAATAATTCTAGTTATCCAGTAAAGGTAGCTGTGTTGCAATTCTCGGGAGTCCTGCACTGTCACTGGAACCAGAATTTCCCACGTTGGAGGACATGGTTCTTCAAACAGCAAGTGAGTTTTCTTCCAGGAGGCTCTGCCTGACCGCAGATAAGGTGCCTCTCGACTGGATGCAGCCGTACCCCACAAGAAAAAAGGTAGCACCATGCTTGGTTGATATGAGCTCTGAACAGCTACAGTTTGGCTGTTCAGTAGAGACAGTCGTGAGCACATCTGCTCTGTGAGGTGACTGCTGTGCAGTTAGGAGGAATGGTAGATACAGGCTGTGAAAACAGAGGTTAAGCCTCGCTGGCAGGAGTATTCCGGCTCAGCTCCTTGATCCCGTGCAGTATCCTCTTCATGTGACCCACTTTGGTCACACCCAGGTCCTGTAAGAAAAGAGAAAACCTTAGCTTAGGAGAAAGGCAGGGGAGAAATTCCAGGTGACCAAGCAATGGTTACAAACTAGTCAGCCAGTTACAAAGGAAGGAGGAAACTGACCAGAAAGATTACAAACCTGATGGTTGGAAACAGGGAAAAAGAGCAGGCACAGAGCAATGGAGAGAAACAACTGCAGACCATTAGCCAGAAATGCAAATTGCTTTGACTGTTAAAGGCCAAAGCAAGAGATCAGAAAGAGCATACAGATCTCAAGGACCTAAGCTAGTAGCCAAAACATGCACGAAGAACCAACCCATCACTGGTCACATCAAATGAACATGTGAACACTTGGGTATCATGCAACAAAACACAGGCTGGATGGCATGCAGAGGAATCAGCTACACAGATTACAGCAAACCTCAGACCAGGATGATGGTCAAAATCACAAATGAAGATCCAAGAGGGATTCAACAAATGCCATGCACTACTTTACAATGAAGAATTTTTCTGCTATATGCAAGTTATCAGAACGATGACACAAGTCTCTTGCACATGCAAAGAGCCACCACTCTAAATTCTTCTCAGTAGAGAAAGCAACTCCTGGTGAGGAGGTGCAAAGTTGTTGGTTACTAAGCACTATTTAAAAAGATTCTCTCCATCTAGCAGCCTCATCAAAGACTATGACAATTTTTCTTCTTGTAACAAAGAAGTGTGATGATCTATTTGTCCAGTGACTATGACATAAGTACCAAATTCTCCTAATCACAGCATGTTCTACAAAGATGGTACGGGAGTCGAGAAGTTGAAAACTTCCATCAGTAAAATCAGACACTCTCAAGAACACTATCTGCAATCTGTGTGCTGGACTGTATTACATCTCCAGGAAGCTGTGTCAGAACTGGACAACTGGTGCCTCAACTAGCTGTTCTACCTCCCTGCCATTAAAAATCAGGTGACCTGAAATGGTGTGAAAATAAAATGAGGCCACAATGAACCCGTTCATCTTGCCAAGGCACACAGAATGAACAGCGGGCAGACCACTTCCAAGCACATTCAGCACAGAAGGTCATGCAGATGCAGCTGGCTATTTCTCATGAGCCAATCATGAAAGTACCTTGAGGTCCCTCCGTTCGAGGTGCAGGAGCTCAGAGCCCCGGACGTCATGCCGGATGAAGATATCCTTATACTCACAAAGACTGAGATGCTCAAGCCAGGCCGCAACTTCCTCCGTTCCCCAGAGGTGAACTGTTAGAGATGGAAAAGCAGGAGTGCATTGAGTACCCAGAATCCCAGAAGACAGTGAGAGATGAGGACACCATCAGCACTCAGTGCCAGAGGAGGGGAAGCAATACCACAGCCTCAAACCAAGGAGAGGGCAAGGACTGGTAGCACAACCTACATTCTCAAAGGAGGTAGGGCAGAGAAAGGTAAGAGGTGTTCTCTTAAGCAGAGGCTAGCTGCAGTACAGCCATGAGGAAGGGCATAGTTGTTTTGATGGGACTGGATATGCTTTTTAAAGTTTACCCCCATGTTTAAGAAGAGTAAGTTCATTGATATTCCTCTTCTTACAAAACAACAGATTCATAAAATGTATCATGAAGAATCAAGAACAGATTAGTTTGTAATTACGTACAAGCACTTGTGCTCAGTAACAAAATGGCAACCTCTCTCCCCCAAGTCTGAGGTAGAGAGGAAGAGTTTAGGCTACCACCTTCTCGCACAGCCTCTAAATAAGAGAATAATAAAGTTCCCAAGTTCTGGGAGGCAACAAACGAGGACCAGCCTGTCAGACAGAAGGAGACTGTACCCACAACTCCATGGCAGAGGACAGGACCCAGGAGCCCGCAGAACAGGTAGTACTTCTGAATTTTAGAAGAAAGTCTTCATAAGGAGAGTATAAAACCAAAAATCAACTAACCCAACTGGAGAGAAAGTGTCTTGAATGGAAATTTGTTGATTCATGGACAGTTTTTATCTACTGACCAGTAGGATTAAAGGTCAGGGTGCACCTGTAGTGATGCTGATCCCCAGCCAATTAGACATAAAACTTGATTAAAGCCTGAGGGTGAATCAACAAGAAAAAACATCATTAACTATACCACAGAGAATTAGCAGTGAAAAGACTGGAGTTATGCGGACTTGGGCTCCACAGTCATTTTGATACCTAAAATGCCAAAATCCTCAAATTCACTTCACTAAGCACCCTGTTAAATATCCCTGAAAATGTCTGGATGGAGGCAGAATTCTTCAGAGGGCACCTCCTGCTTCTGCTCAGGAATATTTGCATGGTAGTAGAGGATTGTGACTTAGAACGGAGCAAGAAGCTACTTTGCCACATGAAAAAGACAGACTAAACCTCCAAGAAAAGGCAGATGCATTTGAAACAGAAGAAGGAGAGAACATGAGAGGAAACAGACAGAGAACAGTTAGTGGTGTGACCACACTGATGTGACAGAGACACAGTGAATGAGCAGACTTGGTACCCGGCAATCCCATGCTACTATGAGTCTCCTTATTTTTGTTGTTCTTCTCTTTTTTAAACTTGGTCACCAGACGGAATTTGCCACTGCGGCTGCGTTTAGAATAATCCAGCATCTGGTTCTGGAAGAACAAAAAGGGAAAATCAGGCAAACAGTCATAAATTGATTGGAATGGATCAAAAGCAACAAGTACTGTCAATCTCAGCTCCATGACCTTCTAAGAGAGGAAAGAAAATTCTAAACTCATTCTGATCAAGACAGGAAAGGAAACAGAGAAAGTTGATCCCATGTCAGGCACAAGACCTTAGCAGGAAATTACTTCCTTTAGCTCTACGGAGTCAAGTTTCCTTCTTAATGATTTTTTCTCACATCAGTTGTATATTCACAGGAAGTCAAACACTTACTGCCAACTAGTGAAAAAGAGAACAGCTAGAGCAATATAGTCTTGGTCCTCCTCACCTCCTCATCGCAGGGCTCCATAAGCTGCCACAGCCAGGGGATGTCTGCTAGTTTCCTCAGCTGGAGGTCCATGTCTGCCAGGGCTGCTTGGAGCTGCTCCTTCTGTGGAGGATCTAATTGCTGGATCAGAAACAGAAGCAAAGCAGAGTTAAAAGCCATATGATGGAACACACAGTCAGGCCCTTGCCTTGAAACCCCTAGCTAACAAAGTAGTTCCTCCTTTTAAAAGGAAGTCCACAGCAGGCACTCTGCCCAGACGTTACCAAGTTAATGATTTTCATCTTTTCTGAGCTCCCAGCTCCACGCAAGCTAGCTTGACTGCTCATCATGCCTATGTAGCAACACCATCCTCAACACCATCCTAATTCCTCAGTGATAGCATTTAAACCAACTTGTTACAAAGAAGACCAAGACCAGCAAAATGTTGCTTGCCAAGGCAACAGTAGGAGAGGAGAGAAAGTGAGAGGCTGCTTTACTCCTGCTTTATGCTTCTTACCAGCGCCATCTTGCCTGCCAGCAGCAGCTCTGTCTCATTATGCAGGGCTTTGACATTATTCACCATCTCTACAACAAGGCTGCAGTTCAGACCCTGCAGGGAAGCAATTCATGCGCAAATTAAGCCTGGAAATGCAGAGGTCTGAGCAGTCAAAAGGAAGAAGTCTTAGACAAGCAAGGCCTACTTTTGGTCAATCAGAAAGGCAAACCAAGAGCTATGGAACAAGGACAAAATGGGAGATGCCAAGTGAGTGAAGTACCTCTGTAGACTTGGATTTAGCGTAGACTTTGTCCATAGACTTGGAGCTGGCATTGACAGCATGGGCAAGCTCTTGTTCCATGTCCTGATAGGATTGGGCTATTTCCCGAATGCTAAAGAGAGAATTACAGATAGCATCAGCATATGCTCAAAGCAGGAGATCTTTTCTGACTGGGTATCTCCTTTTAATACCCATCTGAGTGACAAGAGCAGGGATAAAGCATGGGCGGGGCACAGCCTCTGGCAAAGCAGGGCAATTCTCCCTAATATAGTGAGCATGCATAGGCAAAGCAAGGCAGATTTCAGATGCACAACTCCAGGTGCATATTCAGTTCTGCACACAAGTTGGGATCAGGTTGAAATACAACTCAGACACTTTAGTACGGCCACAGTGATGTGAAAGGCAGCCGCATATATGGCAATTTAACTAACACTTCTCTCATGTGTCTCTGGGAAGTTTCTCTCAAGAGGCCCAGACTAAGGAGCTGAACGTCCAAGTAAAGGATGAGCAGGTGAGCATACAGTGACTTCTTCCAGAAATCTCTGCTGGACATCAAGGTTGTAAGAACCCAACTTGTCATCTGAGCTCCTAGAGAGGCCTTTGTTTCATTTCTGATAAAAATCATTGATATTCAAAGATAATGGGTTCTTTCAGGATTAAAAGTTCCATGTTTGCTCATGAAAGTAGTATTTTTTTGTTCAGAATGACATAAGAAAGTTTATTCTACTTCAGCCCTCATGCAGCTGGGACAGTGCATAATGAACAGTGTTACCCCCAGTAACATGGACCAGCACTGCAGAAGATAGAGTGAACAGAAACATTCTCAGGACCAGGGAGTAGGACAAGAACATCAGGCAACAAAGGAGGGCTCTATTCACCAAAAGCAAACTGAGTCCCACCTGTGGATCAGAGCACCTGCAGCTTGACCAAACTGGTTGATCTGGGTGGATTCTTCTTCAGACATGATCTCTGGTTGCAGAGAGAAAGAGGAGGGTCGGGACAACTCACACTTCTGCTTGTCCTCCCAGGACTTCAGGGTGCTCTCAAATGCCTAAAAACACAGCAAGCAAACTGTAAGATACCTTATAAAGCTCCTATAAAAAACAATAGCTGAGCCTATGCCTATAAAACATGTAAATCTGGTATAGACACTTTTCATTGCAGGACCTAGGTGTTCAGCTGCTTATAACTTTGCTAACTAGCTGTCTTGGGCTGAAGCTTTCCATGCCACATGCTTGCCTTGGCTTAATTTTTGCTCAAGCCTGGTTTTAGTCAAAATTGCTAGGCCAATTCTGAGGGCCAGACTAGCAAAATCCACCAATTCCCTACTGGTGGCAGCCTTTTCTCTGAGTAACTATATCACCTCTACACTTCAGTGTTACTGTACACCTCTTCAAGTGACATCTCAGAGCTGGAAATTAAAAGTGATCAAGGCTCCTCTTTATCTGGAAGTAAACTGGGCTTCCCCAGTAACTGGTGAGACAAGCAGCTGAACTCAGAGCTAGGACCTGTCCCACTTGGACCTGTACTGATATTCCTGCTGGCATCAGCTAGAAGTACAGGAAAAAGTAAAACAGATCCAATGCAGAAGGATCAAAATTGGATATGGTGAGAATGAAAACCGAAACACAGAGCCTCAGGGTAAGGAGAAATGGATCAATGAGCATGAGAAATGGCAAGAGAGAAGGTTAGACAAGAGAAGGGACTATGGGAGGGGAAGACTGAAATAGGAAGAATAATTCAGAGGTAACATTACTCTCGGCAAAGCAGGAGACAGCCCCTCCTGCCAGAGTGTGTGCTCTAAGAACAGAAAACAGCCTGCACAGTTTAGTAATAAATTAATTCAGAGGATAACAAGCAGGTGCACAAAATTTTCATGGGGGAAAAAAAAAACCAAAACAACAGCATTTAGGGGGCCAGAAAAGGAAAGGAGATTGAGTGTGATGGGTGGATGGGAAAGGAGAAGAAAATGTTAGTCATGGATCCTGGGCATGGGAAGTCAAATTAAAGGAGTACAGGGTAGGCAGGGAGCACAGGACTAAGGGTAAAGAGAGAAGATGGATGGAGCAGAAAAGCTGCGTCCCACTAGAACACAACTGCTTTTGGCGACAACCCAAGGTTCTGGGGACACACCATTCTCCCACATCTGCAAATACCTGCGAAGCCCTGTGGTAAAGCATTCCCTTCTCCTACTACTCCTCATACAGGACAAAAACAGGTTCTGTCAGCTCAGTTCTGATGACTCCTCAGTGGTCCAGATGAGGCCACATGAGGGAATTTGAGTTTTTCCATCTTCAGTTTAGGAAACTAAATATCCCAAATGACATTTGAAAAATGCTACCAAAGGCACAGGGTCACACATGTGAAGAGAGGACCCCACTTCATCTACTGCATAGGACAGATTCGCTCTGTGAAGGAAGGTGTATGCAACGATGATCAAAAGGGCAGCAGGAAAAATAAGGATAAGCCCACAGTCAAGACAAAAGCTGAATGTTGCTCTGCAAAACTGGAACCTCTTCCTCAGTGGCAATTCCATGCCTGCAAAACCGGGTTTGCAGGCAATGAGGAGTGGGATGGCACAATCATCGCCATGGCTTCAGATGGCCACTGCACACTCACTAGGGACCTGTGTGTCCTTTCCACCTCTTGTGCTTCACTCCGCCTTTCCCACAATACCCACATGTAGGTTGCCTCTCCTTTTATCCCTCCCACCTTTACAGCAGGAATCCTGTTCCCCCTTGTTCTCTATGCTGACTCCTTCAGTCACTCCCACTCCAAGTCTCAGTGCGACACTGCAGAAGCTCTCACCCTCCAGGAAAGACTGTGTGCACTATTCCTTTCTCCTCCTCTCCACATTTGCATCAACGCCTGACAGGTCAAGGTGTAATGGTTTTAAACTAAAAGAGGATAGATTCAGACCAGATATAAGGAAGAAATTTTTTACAATGAGGGTGGTGAAACACTGGAACATGTTGGCCAGATTGGTTCTGGAGGCCCCACCCCTGGGAACATTCAAGGTCAGGCCAGACAGGGCTCAGAGCAACCTGATCCAGTTGAAGATGTCCCTGCTCATTGCAGGGGGCTGAACTAGATGGCCTTTAAAGGTCCCTTCCAACCCAAACCATCCTGATTCTATGAGCAATACCCACTGTTCTCTCCCAGCTCAAGAGGTCTTGGGTACTCCTCTGTCCTACCATAACAGGGGCTTTGTATGCCCATCTTTGCTTTCCTTCCGTACCATTATACTTGTAACTTTCTGCCAGGCAACGTGCCTCAGGCCTGTATCAGGCTGCTTTCCCTTTCTCCTCTTGGTTGTTCTCACCTCCCCTGTTATTCAGCAAGCGAGTCCTTTGCTGAGGACTTTGATTTGCTCTGGAAGCTGCGTAAAGTGGCGTTATGCTGGAAAGTATTCAGAGCTGCTATCAACCAAACTGTTTATGCATGGACAGTTACAGAGTTGGGAGGAACCACAAAAAAGGCCTTTATCCTTTCCTTTGGCTTACCACCATTCAGTAATACAGTAAAATGGCAAGGACACTTCCTTATGTGCTGGTACTCATCAGATATATTTGAAAATTATGAGATGAGACAGACACACACTGCTGAACAAGGCATAAGACACTGCTTTACTCGGTCAATGACGTATAAGCCACATACGGAACAGTCACGAGACATTAAATTATTGAACAGCTGAATCTAGACAATCTGCAGCACACAGTGAGGCGGGAATCCTGTGGGAAAACAGCATGGAAGTGTGTTAAGAAATGCTGTCACAAGGCACTTAGAAAAGAAAGCAAACGAGCTTGCATAAACAACCTTATGTGATTTCCCAAGTGGTGAATGCAAGTTTAATCACGTTCTTTCCAAAAAGTTTTATGGTGTGTAGCAAAATACGCTTCTTACAGTCACAAAGATAAGCTTTCATGTGTGGCCACTGCCATGCTCTCCAGGTGTATGTGACTTCAAAATGTGTGTACTACATAGTGTGTGCAAGGCTGCTCTTACCCTATCTCGGGTGAGGGTCTGTGCTCTGTTCTTATGAACAATCCAAATGTAACCTGGAGGCTGGATCCAGGCTTCTCCATCCACTTGTACAGGAACTCCCTCTTCTCCCAGGATTGCTATTTTCACTGTCCGACACTGCAGGAAGTGATTGCATCAGAGAAGCTCTACAATGCTGGTTTTCCAAAAGCACGAAATATTCCCTTTTCCCCAAAGCACTTCCCCAGCTACTGTAGCTTTGGTGCTACTAGAGGCACATGGGTGGCAGGGCATGCCTTGCCCTTGTGCGGTAGGAATCGTTTGCTTTGTCTTTGGACTACAAGTCTACGTTTGAATCACCAGTCTAATTCCTACGACAATGACCACTAGCAAACAATTCCATGCCCAAATTGGTCCTGGACAGGTTAATTTTCGGCCATGGTGGATGCTCTTTCCACGGACACGAGAGAGCACAAATGAGGGCTTAATGACTGAAATTGGCATAAACATTACAAACTGGAGATGGGGGAGGCAAGAATAGCTCACAAAAGCAACTGATACCTGTGCAATCCGGTGATGCTGTAGGTTTATCACTCGTGACACTGCCATCTGCATGCTACCAAACACTGCTACCACCTCCAAAATCTTGTCATCAAAGGAGGGGGCTGTAAATGTCTAGCCAGATACAAGGGAAGAAGAATTCAGTTGACATACAGCTCTGTTGGAGAGGTTTCCTTTACCCCTTATTGGTGAAGATTTGGAGGTCGGCTTTCAATTGCGCTTTTTAATCTGCATAAAATTAATGAGGCTAGAAGGTGAAGATTCGCAGTGAGGTAAAAGGGAGAAAAAAGAGCCCCGATACTCCCACTGTGATTCCAATGGCAACTGAAGTATAATTCAAACACAAGGACTGTAGACCACAAGGCAGTAATTATTCTTAGGACAGTAGACACTTTTTCATCTCAAATAATACAATGTTTCTGACTGGATCTAACTCCCTTTGCCTTCAAGGGGCTTTACTTCTCAGGCAGTCTGAGGGGAGAAGGTCACCCTGAAGCACTTCCTGGAAGTCCAAATGCCAGGACAGCATCTCTTTGGTTTTTTTTGTTTGTTTGGTTTGGTTTTTTTTTTCCTGAATCACAACAAACTCCTTGGGTGCTGAAGATGGGATTTCGGTTTTGTGTCCACTTCACAGAGAAAGTACATGCAGACAGGCCCCTTGCCCTCTTCTTCCAAGCACTATTCTCAGGGGTTATGACTTCAAAAGCAACAGTAAGTAAAACACTTCCTGGATTGCCTTAGCAAATACTCACATCATCTTCCTTGGTTCCCCCCCAGAAGTTGGTGCCTCCTGCATAGCTGGGAATGTTGAGTACAGCAATTCCCTGTAGACTGGGCAAAGGGATTGGCCTCCCATCACACTGCACAGATAAGAAGGTAACATTACTCTCTGCAAAGCAGGAGACAGCCCCTCGTGCCAGAGCACGTGCTCTAAGAACAGAAAACAGCCTGCACAGTTTAGTAATAAATTAATTCAGGTTTCTTCCAGTTTATTCTTGGCCTAGCAGAGTAGAACTTATTAATTCATGTCTCATGAATCACCTCTCCTTTGGCAGACATGGATTTTAGAGAGATACTGTTGCTTCTTTCCCTCAACAGGAATAGGGCACACCTGAGAGGCTTGACAAACCCTCTAGGTTTATTCCTCCAGAAAGAGGAATAAATCTTCCAAAACACCTATGCAGTCTGCTGTGATGAGGGTTTCTTCCTGCAAGCTACCTATTTATGCTGTACGTGACCCAAACAAGAATATTTCTTTTCCAGTTTGCTGCACATTATAGTGTAGTTAAATTAAGAGCTTTTCGCTGCACCGACCATCTAAAATTATGCATTCACACAGGATGCCACATAAAACAGAACGATCTTATCTATGCTGAATACTGAGATGGGGACAGCTAATACTTTCCAGCAGGATGACACTTCCCTTACAGGCTGATAATAAGTTATCTTCCAGAACCAGGAAAAGCCACTTTTAGCTAGCTTAGGGTAACAGATACAGCAAGTACATTGTATCAGGCAGGTATGGGAAGCACCCTAACGGCACCAGGCAGAATCACCATGACAAAGTCAAAGTGTCTGAAGGAGATGTAACTAGGCATCCCAGTTTCAGCAACAAAAGGGCTAATTCCTCACCTCCAGCAAGACTTTCTGCTCCAGGTTCTTATATGTTCTGTGTAGCAGCTCCTTGGTCCCCAGTACTCCGTACCACATCATGTTTTTAGTACGACTTCTAAGGGGGCAAAACAAGAGAAAAAGTAAGCATAAGCATTTACCTTTTCACTTAGAGGGGAAAAAAATGCCACATTGAAATAGTACCTCCTACATCCTAAAACACAAAGGTGCTTTGCTTCCAAAAGGGTCAAGCACTCAAAATGGTCATTGCTTGTGCTAGGAAGCCACTCCCCTTTCAATAAATGTCAGGTACAAATTGAGGATGACCGAGTAACACACATTACCAGAAACATACACAGATACCCCTGGCACAGAACTTGTTAATCTCATACACCAGGACATCCAACAGCATTTTCCAGTATTAGCTCAAGTACAGCAAATCTACCAACCCCAGGCTACATAAAGCAACCTGTAGTTGCCCAGTTATTCAAAAGGCCAAAACCCGTGGTTTGTATTAAGTTAGGATCAAGGTCTCTGTGGGATTTAGAGCTGAGATGTGATTCTCTTGTACTTAATAGCAAGCCCAGGAGAAAAATCTGAGTGAGATCATGAAGTAAATAAAACCAATGCACTAAATTGACACCAATGTAGCTACTCAAAGACCTTGTACTAGCCACAACGGCATAATGAATCAGTAATAAATCAGTAGCTAATCCCCTCCATCATGATTTCAAGCCTTCAAGGAGGATTATGCAGACAAGATTAACAATATACCTATTCAGCATGCTTATGCACCATGGGCTTCAAAACAGCACAGAAACATAAAGTGGTTTCAGTCACTTCTGGCAGCAGCCAAAGGTCAGCCAAAGCCAAACCCACCTGCATTTCTCTGGGTGCTCATCACGTTTGTTGTTGAAGTCCAAAGAAATCTTGGCATCCAGTCCAATTCCAAAGTAATTATTCATGACACACTTCTCTGTGTAACATTCACTGCCAAACAAAAGAACAAACCTCCGATTTCTAAGTCTGCATACCATTTGGTATACATCTCACATGCCCCCTCTGGCCACCTCATAATTCTCTTGCATAAAAAGATGAAGAACAAGAAGGCCAAGGTGCTCTGATAAGCACTGATAAGCGCTGCTGGGAACTGCCTAAAACCCACAACGCCATAAAACTGGCTATTGAGTGGAGGTCCTTGGCCTGCAACCTCTATCGGTAAAGACTTCAAGGCTGCAAGATTTGCAGAGGAATTCTCTGCTTGCCACAGAAACGTACTCAGAAACCTACACTTTATTTAAAAAAAGCTATGTTACTGGTCACTGCTGTTGTGTAAAAGGTCTCATAAAACATTAGCAATGTTATTTGCTTTTATATATATTTTTTTGGGGGGTGTTACCTACAGAGCACCTGACAAATGAGCTCGAAAACATCAGCGACTCATCTCAGGGGCACTGAACCTCATGATAAAACCTTAAAGTCAAGTCTGTATCATCAGATTCCTACTGTTAAACAGTTTAACAGAAACAGCCTGAGAAAGTCTTCACATCAAATTTCCCAACTGCCTCCCCTGTTGTGGCCTGTCCATGACCCTTCTCAGGCCTCCACATGATAAGGATAGTGATTCCCCCACAGGTTACTGTCTACTAACTGGAAGCCAGAGTCACCTCTGAGAGTAGGGAGAAGACTGATCTACATTTAATTCTCACCTGAAATCTAAAAATCTTCTATCATGAGTCAGATCTGTCACTGCATGTGTAACTACATAAGCTGATCCTCACTGGCACCCAGCATATGAATTCATTTACATAACTCTGGGCTGCTGCAGTCCATTATTTAGCTTCATAAACTACTCTGCTGCTTTGGTAAGGTCCATTTGGAAACGCCCACTCCCTCCCTTCAACCTCCTGGGCATACTCACAGATTTTCAGGCTCAGAGTTAAAGGGATCAGCATGGATCAACAGTCGGCTGATGACAGAGCTCCCAGGCAAAGAACCAGACATGCCAGCACGGATATCTGTAGAAAAATTGACCGCAGGGAAGAGTGTAATTAATAATAAGCAGAAAGCAGGTAACTCCAATCTCAGAGACAAGACAACAGGGTAGAATATATTAACTCTCATTCACTGTGGAAAGCAAATAGCAACAGTGCTTTCTTCTACTCCAGAAGGCTTAGCCCTCTCGATAAGAAGGGTTTCTGGGGCTGCCTGCAGGGTTTTTGTTTGACAGGGTATCACCTAAGGCCAGCAGCACAGTTGTACAGACACACAGAAATAGGACATAGGAGTGCATTCACTGCAGTAGCTTTTTTGTTCCAGGGTGAGACATGCAATGTCTCAAGAGCAGAGAGAGGAATAGGACTGAAGTTATTCTCCGAGTTACTCAATAATTACTGCCTCCAGCTTCTTAAATTATTAGCTGGTGACCCACAAACAGCAGCTCTGTCAGAGAGAAAGGAAATTGCCTGCTTCCAGAAAAAAAAATTTGAGTAAGTAATTTGGGGGAAGAGGTGGAACGACAGCACCATGGTGATGGGGAGAAGTTGCTACACAAGATGTGGAAGGTGGGAATTCTGCTGTGTCTATGCACCTCCAGTGACTTCAGCTTTCACATGAAGGGACTGCGCTCCCAGCCTACAGCTGCCACTCTTCAGAAACCTCTCTCAGCAGCATTCTATCAACCTTCTCAAGGTTACTTTGAGCTCAGTATCTCCTTGTAATTGGCACCTAAATTCTGTCACTGCACAGCATTAATAAAAATCTGTGTCTAGGTCTCAGCTACAAACTGGAAACTATTACAGCTCCCTCCAAGTCTCCACTTTTCAGCTCAGCGGAAAGTTGTCTGTAAAGGGTTTTCTCTCCAATGGATCCTGCACAAAAGAACATCAGGCAGGACAATTTCATGTTTTCATGTGGAGACTGCAGCCTGTGCTGCTGTCACCCATACTCCAGTTGGCTGCCTCAGTGGGAAGTGGTGGGTGTTACACTCACTTGGGTAGAGGATTTTTGTGTTCAGCATTGGCAAGTTGTCCCGGTTTCCTGTCTGGGGAGGAAGAGATGCAGAGCTGCCCAGCGACAAACTTCCTTTGGTTATTAGCCTTTCGCAAGGAGACTGCTTAAAAAAACATAAATAGCAGTCAAGAGCAAAACACTCTAGCCACTATAAAACAAAGAGTTGACAGAACCAGTCATTAAGAGACAGAGATGTGGAATATGTGCAGCCACAAAACCTCGCAGACTGGAGGTACCAAAATGTCACATGCAAATAGTAGAAATGGAGATGAGAAAAAGCTGGTGCCAGCAGCACAACAGGCAGGGTA
Source organism: Gorsachius magnificus (assembly GCA_034008185.1). NCBI lineage: Eukaryota > Metazoa > Chordata > Aves > Pelecaniformes > Ardeidae > Gorsachius > Gorsachius magnificus. Next base: position 22,747,280 of record CM067087.1, on the reverse strand, counting down.
TTTGGCTCCCAATCAATACTCAAATAATTTCCAGATATATTTGCAGTGATCAGGGATCTCCAACAAATTACTCACAAAACGCAGTTATTAAACTAAATTGGCTTCCATTCTCTGTCATCTGGGAAGAATGGCAGGGGCTTACAGGGAAATGTAATTAGGTAGATGACATAAAAAAATGCTCAAGACTGTCCTTGTCCAAGCACTGAAAGCCAGGAGAACCCAAATTACTGGCTAAGGTGCAAGGAAATTTCTGAAACCTAGGGTCAATATGCTAAGATCATGGACCAGCCATCAAAGCGAAAAGTGGTGGGTGTGATGCACAGGCTAGAGCATAGAAAGGTGCAAGACCTGGCATCTGAAGAGCAATCACTCAAAATTTAGAGAAAAACAAAATTGGAAGGTAATACACATAACACTTCCCTCACTTTTTACAACTAACAGAATCGTAATTCGCAGGCAAGATGTGCATGGTGGCAGCCCTGGAGGAGTACCTTTCCGCTGGCTCTTCCCTTTGGACACTCCATAGCTGCTGCTGTGTGATGACTGCAAGGAGATTTTATCCTCGTTCCTCAGTTCCTTGCCCTCCTCAGAGGCTGAGAGACTAAGGAGGAAGCCCTCTTGCTCCTGGGTCTGGGCATTCTGCTCATCTACAGCTGTAAGGAGAGAGAAAGTAGGTGAGTGCCTCACAGCTCTTCTAGCAAGGAACACCTCCCACTGATGTAAATAACAATAGGACGGGACTCTAAAGGCCCTGATTCCTTAAAGGAAAGAACAGGAATAACAAGAAGTTTTCCTATACCATCTGTCTCAACTAAGCTCTGCTCTGGAGAGCTTTGGGAACCGGGCTCGCTTAGCCTCCTGTTTTCTTTGCTGAGCTCTTTAACAGTGAGGGGCTAAATAGAAGTGTCCACCTTTAATGCTACAGGTACTCAGGCTTCCCGAAATGCAAACTGTGCTACAGGTGATGGGCTTCCATTTATTTGCATTTAGATGCTGCCAGAAATTCTCACCAGATGGATATTAAGTGATAATTTAATGAATTTTCTGGTTGCTTAATCTGTACTGGGGCAATAGGATAAGCCACTTGAAAAGGGCACTTAGACCCATACAATCTGGAGGGAGAAAATAGCAGTTGGTAAAAACCAATACAAACAAAGGAAAGAATCAGATTACGTACTTTGGAAGAAGAAAAACAGTTTGGAGATGTTACATTTGAAACATAACTGGAGTTTGCCCAAGACCTGTTAAGAATTAAATGCTAGTATGTTGCTTAAAGAAATCAGAACTTCTTTTGCATGTAATCAATAGGCCTTCCTCCCCAGCAACCCCTCACAGGGCACAACTCTGTGAACAGCCCTGAGCTGATCTACCAGCTCACTGCCTCTGCAGGAGGACAAGCCCCCCTTCTTTCAGTCTCTTCCCTTCCCTTGTGCTGACTCTGGAGTTCATCAAAACTACCCACAACGCAACCCAACCCACTTGTCCAGCAGAAATATAAACTCCTCTTGCTGGATTAAGCAAATTGGTTGGGCTCCAAAAGAACTCCAGCAAACATCAAATCGGCATACGGTAAGCAGCAGCAAAATGGGGCAGCAGTGAGGTCAAGACCTCTATTTCACCAGAAGCAAGCTGTTTGCTCAACTTCCATCACCTTGTATGACTTTGCCTTCCAGGATAGGTTGTATACAATATTGCAGCGCTGGAAATCCATGCAACATTGCAATAATCCGTAACGGACTACACAGTTGTTCGTTTAGGTGTGCATGGACATCACATCTGCGACTTCAGTGCTATTATCTCCAGTAATAAGCTGTTAAGTACTTCCTTTGGTCTAAGTTAAACCACTGAGTTTATGACCAACATCTGGGAGACTGACGCCTTTCGAAGGAAATGAAACTTTGAGCTATGGGTGTGAGTGGTGAGACATAAGGGTCAAGATGTGGAGAAGAGGGTCACCTGCCTAGGAAGTTACATCAGAACAGAACTGATTTGCATCAAGGTGCAGTATCATAACATTTTCCCAATGACAAAGCTAGTTTAAGAAGTTCCTGCCCCTCTTGCAGTTGTATCACTGCACTGTTTCGCTGGGCTGTACTATAAAGAGATTTCTGAAACAATCCAAGTTAGAATACTTAAAATACTTTCTTCCAAAGTATTTTCAGATCTGTTTTACAGCAAGGCCACACAAACAGTTGCACTGACACAATTGTGGTATGGGTGGGGACAGACAGGAAACGCAAATGAACAGAGTGTGGGAGGGCAGTAACTTCCTAAACCAGCCCTATGGGAGAGAACATACCTTGAACTTCAGCCTCATTTACTAAGCAATATTTCAAACAGGTGGGCTTGGCAGAGATGATACTGAAACTAAATAGCCAGGCTTACTGAATAGCTTCTCTAGCTCAGGAAAGCTGTTTTTAATAAAGAACCCTATTCCCCTCCTCTGGAATAAAGGAAATTTATACTTCTCAAGAGCCTTTAACAAGTCACAAGCAGGACTCCTAACAGGTTACCTTTTTCTGCATGCTCTATTATCTGACGAATGGCTTTTTTCAAGCTGTTGGCTCTCAACATGAGCTGTTCTCGGGGGCGAAATATCTGGGGCCGTGCAGTACATGATGAGCCCACCGACCGGTCACTAGAAGAATCACAAGCACTGCCTGACCCATCACCATCTTCGGTTTCCTCTGCAATGGTGGGAGGAGGGTTTGGCAGAGATGAAGATGCTTGAGATTCATCATTCAGTGTCTTCAGCAATGAGTCCAGCTTCTCCTTCAGGACAGAGCACTACAAGGTGAAGAACATTTGAGTAGAACTAACAGTAGACTAGGTAGCTCATTCTTTTAGTGCTTGCTGAACTGCTGCTGTCCTAGTTCTCTGAAAACAGAGCAGTTTTTCACTTCAGAAGTAGAAACCCAAACAATTTTTCCAATTTTACCTTCCTGGCCATGACCTCTGATTCCTCTGAGCTTTCCGTTGCCTTCTCATAGGCTTTCCCTACTCGAGCCACAAAATCCTTCACTGTCTCACAAAGCACCCTAGAGAAAGAAAGCAGTGAAAACAAAGTCATGTGAGGATTGTCTCAAGATTTTAACAGTGCAACTTTCACTTAGAGTAGTTGTCCTGTAAGTACTCACTTGGCTGAGGAGATGACCACTGAGTGTTGGTCAGAAGTCAAAATTTTGGACAAATGAGCAGCCACAGAGTCTTCATAGAAGAGAATCTTCTGCACCTAGTGACAGTCAGAAACAAGCCACTGGGGTGCTGCTTCCCAACATTACAACATATGCTGTGTAACCCTGGCTCCCCAGAGAGTACCTATCGTTCTACAGGTTCTGTTTGCCCTGGAAAAGTTCTGCGGTCCAGGGCTCAGTTACCCACTGAAGATCTGAATCTGATGAAGAAACTAATTCTGAACCTAGAAATCATCAGCAATGCACTTCTTAAGAGTCTCTGGATTAACTATGGATCTAAAATTGGGTTTTTATGGTTCTTATGACTGCTATGCAGTTCTCCACAATTTCAACAACATGATGTCATGACAGCAGACAAAAGTCAATCATTTCCTCTCTGTCCTGTTCCAAAACATTTTCCTCCCATTCCCCATTATGGTTGTTGACTCTGGTAACCCAACCTCCATCCTTCTCCGTAATACTTCATTGATTAAACCGGTTTGTAGCTCCTGCTTCACCCAAGTCATAAGCTCAGGCCTGCTCCTTTTGAACTCAACCACTGCCTCCTATCTTGTCTGTTCTGAGGCCACTGCTCCCAGACCCCTGCCCTCTGCATCTCATGAGATACCTCAGAATCCTCACTGAAATCTTCAGTGACTGTGGAAGTGGAGGCCTGGCGAGGGAGTTTGGTTTCATACACCATGATGCTCCACCTGTTGAAAAGGAGACATCACAGCTGTCACTACAAGGCAGATTATTTCCTCCTTTATCCAAAGGATGTAACAGGTTAGAATCTCAAGCAGAACAAACTGCACTTTGGCAGGGGCATGGCTGATGTAAGGAAGCCATAGGGTTGCAGTGGAACTGCAAAGGGGCTGAACTGGGAGAAGAGGAAGGGAGGACACTTATGAACAAGTATCCTAGAGCACAAGGACCTTCTCTGTCCTTCCTCTCTCTCAGAAATCCTATAGGCATTATTTGATTCAATGTAACAGATGCCAAGATGCAATTCTAAATGTGCAGATATGTAGGCGATATCAATACTACAGATAAATATGTCCATTTCTGCATTCAGCTTTCATTTCAAAGCCAAACTCAAGATAAATTGGTTTAAATTTACCAAGAAAAAAATTAGCTTAAAAAAATAAACCATGACTGTAAGGCTGTCAAATTCAATTGATGAGAATTCTTGAATACAAGAGAGGATGCAGGATATCAGACAATTTCACTCATTACTATTTTGCAGCAGTGACATAGAAAGCCAGACTGCTTTTTGTTGCTAAAGGGTGACAGAGGATTATCAAAGAAAAAAAATTAACTGGCATTAATAAGAAGTCCAGCCACTAGGTAGAATCAAGAACTGCCTGGTTCTCCTGGAAAGGTATTTTCACACAACTCTTGAACAGGGGAGGATGTTAGTGATGGTTACTCACCTGTCCAGCATTTTGGTACTGGCCCTCTCCAGCTTCTCCAGGATCTGTGGGAGCTGTGTATCATCATCACAAGCAGACCCCCAGCCTAACACACGGGCAAGGTCATTCCCTGTTCCCAAGGGCAGCACTCCCAGCTGGCACTGCATTAGAGTAAAGGAAACCAAAACTGATGTTCAAATGGGAAAACACAAGCCACAGACAGCCACAAGTAACCCCTGTCCCTTGCACAGGCCAGTCATTGAGAAACATTGAGAACATTGAGAAACAGCTAGTCCCAGGGGGAGAAGAAAGTAATTGGATGAGGAAAACAGCCAGAAGAGCATGCAAGTAGGGAAAAAACTCCTCTACTTTTAAGTTGTTAACTGAGAGGGGAGTGTATTACAGCTACCATCTCGAGAAGCATCTTACTAAAAGTAACAGATTTACAGATGTATTTATTTAACCATCAGGTGGTGCTATTGGCTGTAAAATTAGCATAGCCGTCTCCAAGACAAAATGGAAACAAATTGAACACTGTGATACCTCTACTCCAATTAAGTTTTGGACTATCCCACGACTCAGAAACACCACCACAAGAATTAAGGGGAATAGATGAGGAGTACTACCCTTGTGGAACTCACAGTTTTCTAACTGCAGCCCTTTCTGAGTATAAGTTTCTGCTGGCAATGGAGCAGGAGTAACTCAGAGCTACTCCAAAAGCTGCATCTTATAAGAGGGAGTTGCCGAGGAGCAACGGAGGTAGGAATCATGAATTAGTCTGGTACTGCAAGAACACTGCTGCAGTAAGCTTTCAACGGCTTCAGTCCTGGGGCAAACTACATCTGTAAGATCAAAGAAAGTCCTCTGCAACCCATGCTGTTGTTGTTCCTTCATTCTTTCATCCAACCAAGCTCATTGGGCAGGTACCTGCTTGTGAAGATTGAGGCTATCAATTTCAGAGAGAACCCAGCCAACACTTCCATCTCCACCACAAACTAGAATCCGGAAAGTGTCAAATTTCTGGAATAAGCGTAAACTACAGAGAATGGAAAGAAAAAAGCAAGAGAGAAGAACAATCAGCTGTTATAGAAAGAAACAATAACCAATTCCAATCTAGGTAATATACATGGCAGATTTACTTAAAGTAGGCTCTGATTTTGCAATGAATATGCGCCACTGTCAGATTACAGATGAATAAAATGATTATAAATAAGGAATTATAAATACAGCTAAGCAATTTACAATAGCTATTCACTACAGAAATATATCCCAGACATACTCCTCTACTAAAGCAGGGCACTTTTGTTTGAACAGAAGAGGAAACAAGCATGTGATACCTCATTATCCACTGAATTAATTCCTTTTTGAAGATTTGCTGTGTTCAGCCTAACACTAGTTATTTGTCACTGTTTGGCAGGCTCTGATGTTACTGCCTTCGCACTCAAGGCCACACCAATTAAAGCAAAGCTTGAAGAGTGGGAACTTTATGCAGTCATTCAGTAAGCAGACAACTGTAAGAGGATGTAAAGCCTCACAAGGTTTAGTCCTTCTTCTGGGAAAGCAACATAAATCAATGCTCTGGCGCCTTGTCTGTCCTGCAGGCAGGCAAACAACTCACCAGCAAGACAAGTGTGAATTTCTCTATTCACCCTTTCCAGAATATTAAAAACAACCTCTCCTTAAGTTGTTTGAAACTGTGCTTCTTGCTGAACATCTTGCAGAACTACTGCCTGCTTTTAGTTTGTATATTTTTTTTTATTATTACCTAAACAGGATTTACTGTAGTACATGAAAATCTTTCTTTCTTCAAGAACTGTTGACACACGAAAAATGTCTGTAAGAAATGACAACACCTCATGGTACAGTTTGACTGGCACCAGCTGAGAATATTTAAATTATTAAGAAACAGCCTTTACCCTGTACCACCATCTCCTTTTCAAGAATGTAAACAAGAGCAGCTGTTTTAGAAGTGTGCACCAGAGCTTGAGAAAGTAATTGATTCCCTTCTTTTCCTTCTCTACTGCTTAAAAAGCAAAATTACTCTCTATAGTCAGTCCAGCTGAGGAGGAGAAGAAAAAAACAATTTAATTTTAGAAGTTTTCTATAAATTATTTATCAGCCAAACACATCCGCTGGACAGCATGGGGCAGTTTCAAAGGCCAGCGGCACAAATGCACTATGGCAAGAAACCACAACAGTTCTCAGGAAAGAAGAACCTAATGGTCACTCATCCAGGAGTGGACACCCTTGGATTTAGCACCCTGCATCTACAGGTCTTAGTCATAGACTTGGAGTCACATTTAGAAAAATATGAAGGAAATTCACCTTGTGTTGGCTTTTATTATAAGAAGCACCCATTCATGACAAAAGTTACTTAAATCCGATGCAACAGAGAAGCATTTGGAGGGAGCAAGCTGGAGACCAAATTTTGTTTTTTTAAACAGATTTGCAGAAATTCACCAGAGGAATCACAGTGCTCGCTTTTTTTTTTACCCATAGATATTCTATCGTAATCTGGTAAACAAGTCTGAAATGTCATCTAGATCCAAGGGCAGAACCAACTTTACCAAAAGCATTCATAAGAGATGTTTTCCCAAAACCACCATCAAATTTTTAAGGAATGGAAGTTTCATGTACTTCCCAGGTTATTTCTGGATAAATCTCATTTTGACAATATTCATTTGCTATCTATGACATTTGTCTGTTCACTCAATTTAACTCAAGTTAACTCTCATTAACAGTACATCAAGATGCCTGTTATAAGTCTCTTTGCTGACAAAGTTTTCTTCTGGATTCAAGCTTTCCATGCTTGGTCTTCTTCCAGAGGAGTGTTTCTGGAATTCCCCCAAAACCCCTCAAGCTGTCCTGCTGTTACTGATGAATGGAAATAATAACCTTTTTCAACAACATTTTTGGTTTTAGCTAATCAGTAACACTAAACACAGAGAGGGGAAAACCCTTCCAAACCTCATATGTGTTCAGTCTTCTCCGAGGAATAGGTTCCTTGTTATACTTGAGGATGAGCTTACAATCAAATAAATCACTTGTACTTTTCTGGTATTTACAAGGAATGTGTACTTCCATAGAATATCTGCTTACCCAAGGTGAGGTCCTCCATTCATGAGGTCAAAGACCTGTGCCGGATTCAGTAGCTGTTTGAATCTTCGTAGAAATTTTACACCTTGGTTGTCTCCGCTTTTTGAGTTGACAAAGACCAACAAAGGGCTTGTGCAAGAAGGGGGACAAGTAGCTTTCCAGAAACCTGTGGGGGAAAAGGGAAGGGAAAGGGATGAAAAGCCAAAAGATGTGAAGCTGCCCGTGGAGATGGAGCGAGAAAAAAACCAAACACTCCACACCCCAGCACAGCTATGAAGAAGCTAATACTTTCCTTGTGCTTATGGCACTCACTGGGTAAACGCCAAATGCGCACAGCCCTGAATCCAGCACGAACCACACCTCATGCTGCCAAATGTCACACTTATCTCCTAGCAGTATGCCAAAATTTTCAGCTTCCCTAACCTTTCCAAACTGCTTCTGCAATATAGTTGTTTTCAATAAATTTTAACAGCTGCAGCTCAGCAAATACTGACGTTAGAGGGAAATAAACGGAATGCAAAAGCAAAGCAAACAGTTCACTGCCATACTTGAGCAATATCTACCAGTTTGGAATTTCAGCAACACCAAAAAGCAGTTGACAGAGTCTGGCATTAATAGCATTAGCTGAAGGGATTGGGACTGAGAGGAAGAGCAAGGCGGCACAACTTACTAGCAATACTTACCATCAGAATCAATGCTGTTAAGAGCAGTAGGAGGAATGACAGATACTTTGCACAGCCCAAGAGGGCACTTGTTTGGCAACATCTCTTTACATGCTGTGTGTACCTGAAAACACCACCAAAAAACAAACATTCAGCCTCTTTTAGGCACTGTGTTATAACTCATAAAGCTACCCAACAAGAGGCTGTAAAGGAAGAGTAAGAAAGGAAGAGGGGGAGAATCCACAGAAATGTTGATCAATAAAGTTATTTTAAGAATGATCTAATCAGTCTTCTACTAATTCTCCTCTTTCCATTAGCATGTACTTCTTCTGCAATTTGAATTTATGATACTAGCATTTTGAGTGCTGAGAGGAACAGACAACAGATTACGTGGCTTTAAAAGCCTTCAGGCATTCTGCTTTCAAAATCCTAGCCTCAGTTGAGAGATCAAAAGTAGCAACAAAAGAAAAAAGCTGGGAATTCAATAAAGCAAGAAAGCAAAAAACAAAGCAGGAAGACATGAGGGACCATAAGAGGTCAGAGAAGAAAGGATTAAAAACAGAATAGGGCATTTCAGTCATTTCTGGTACAGGAAGACTGCAAGATAGAAGGTTTGCTTGAGGTTTGAGCACCACCCCCCACATTATAAACACATATTTTGTATATACCTTATAGACAACTGGAACCATAGCAAGATCTGCATCACTGCAGTGGTTAGGCAAGGGAAACCAATTGCAAGGGGAAGGGGAATTGCTATTAAAATAGCTTAAGCATTCTTTATCATCCTTTTTTGTTGTACCTTTTCAACTTGCAGAAATGACAAATAATGGCTCCTTAAAATCCAACATCTCCCATGCCTGAGCATATCTAGTGTAATTAGATTCTTCTATGAAAGCTCACTATCAAAAGAAAATGAGCTTGCAGAGAAGCCAGATACTTATTTCAGGTCTTACTTTTATGCGTCACAGTGCTACTTTTCAGCACAAATTTAAATTTCTCTCTCTTGCAGGCTGTTTATCATCTGGAGAAAGAACAATAAAGTCCTTCATGGCAAATACTGACAGCATGCTTAGAGATTTCATTTTAAGTAAATGTCATTAAAAGCACACACTGCAGAGCTGATCAAAGACTATCCTTTTATTGAAATGATCACGTTTATTCAACTCACCATGGCTTTGCACCAAAGGCAGCGCCAGTCTTGCAAACGTAGGACACTGCCACAGGTTTTATCACACACAGTGCATTTCGCACTCACGGGCAGGTTTCCTTCCAACCACTGATGTGGCATCGAGATCTGCAAACGGTACAGAGGGAGAGAAACAATATGGACTTTCCAGAGTGCAACTCAAGGGCACAGGATGCACTGAGACATAGAGAGAGGCAAGTCTTTATTTGTACTGTTCGAGGACAGCAAAGAGCAAAGGCAATTTCTAGAAAACACTGGAGGATCTCTTTTGTCATTTTACTGCTGTAAAATCACAAGCTCAAGCACAAGGAGACCAGGTGACTTGCCCCAGGCTACCCAGGAAACCAGGACTTGCATCAGACATCCCATATGCTAAGGTACTGTTCCAACCACTCGTTTATGTTTCTTTTGCCAAAACTCAGACCAGGTTCCCCATGTCTCAAATTATTTAACCTCAACTCCATAGCAGGAGTCTCTTCCTATTAAGGAGTCCTCGTTACCCGGGTTCACACAGAATCTCATGCTCTGATAGTAAAGGCCTTTCCCACATCGCTAACATATAAAGGCAGAATCTGCCATTTGTACAGTGAAGAAAGCTGTAGAGCACATGCCAGATAAGATCCACATCAAGATAAGACTAGAAGACTTAAGACTAGTGCCTACCCCATCTTCATCCTCAATGATATCCTTCCCAATAGAGGCCAGAGTTGTCCACTTGCAATTATTGGTTGCTCGCACAGCACACCGCTTGTGGGCTTTAAACTTGCACACTAGAGAGAAAGAGAAGAATACATTAATCCTGCCTCAGAACATGTAATGTGGCAGTCTGTGCAAAAGCTTTCCCAAGTGACCATATTTGGCTCCAGAAGAAAGCATGGACACACACTACCTTTGTCAGCACTGCCAAAACTATCAGCTCTAAGTACACTGAGTAAGATGAGCTAGCTATTAATTCTTGCCTTGTCACTTTTGCCAGTTGCTTGTACAAAGCTTAGTTATCACCTTGTTAAATTTGACATGATTTATGTAGTCATACACTCCTTCATCCTTTTACATGGTGTGGGTGTAACCTCATTCACGCTCAAAGTATGAGCTGTGTGCAGCCAGGCATGTCTGCTATGCCAAAGCTGAAAAATAATAACCTCCTGGCATTCAAATGCTTAACAAGGATGTTCACAGAAATATGATTATTCTTAGGAACAGGAGTATTCTTATGAATATTCTTTCTTATACTGCAGAAGAACGTACCTGTTCACTTCAAAAGCATGATTTTAATAAGGGATGGCAGTATTTGGGTATATGGGGAAAAAAAAAAAAAATCAGCTATGTTACTATCAGGACCAACACTAAAACCAACATGAAAACATCATCACGTCTATTAACCTTTTTACAAAATGCCAAGATCCTGATCTTGAATCCTGCAGGAAAATTCTCGGTGAAGCCAAATGGATTCATCGGCAAGGGGTTTCAGCATCAGGTCCAGAAAAGACCTCCAGTCTCATACACAGCCTGTAGCGCTCTCAAGTATATTATGCAGCACTTTCTACATCTTTTTGCAGACTGTTAACAACATTCCTCTTAAATTATCTCTGGAAGATGGCACTGAGCTATAAACGCGATGCTGCCAAAACAGAAAACAAGAAAGCATGCTTACCTTCACATGAGAGCCCATGTGACGTGACTCCAGATAACGCCTCCCGACACACATTGCAGTACGTTGGCCGAGCATGTGAGCAGGCGTACCAGTTATGCATCCCTGAGAAATGGTCCATGCTGTACTGAGTAGACTAATAAAATAAATATATTACAGCGAAGTCTAAAGTAGAGCAACAAGACTTTTTTTCCTTAAAACAAAGACTTGCACATCGCAGTCAGGAAAGGCAGAAACAGAACACTTTTACCAGGGAAGAGTAGGCCACATGCAGTTTATACACAGTAGTTGTAACTCAAGAAGGTCTTTAAGCCAGAAGAGACTACTTGAAGAAGCAGCCACATGTTCATTCCTGCTCCTGTCCTACCTCTCATCCTTGTCTCACTACAAGTGTGTGCAAGGAAATGAACTGGAGAACTTATCTGCTGGAGCACTGATCCTTCCCTTCCCCATTTTTTTTTTTTGGATTAAGTTTTCAGCAAGACCAGTTCCCCAACCTGATTTATTCCCTAGCAGAGGAATGCCTGTGCCAGCGTAAGGAAGGAGACAACAAGGAGACAAGCCCCAGAGTGAGGAAAATACAAGAAAGCTTCTTTTGGTGGCAGTGCTGGTCTAACGACAGCCCCAAAAAGCAAACAGATGCACTGAAGCAGGCGGAATATCAAGCAGGCAAGATGTGAATTAGGACAGGGATGATAACTGAAGAGTGAAAAGACAATGGGAGGAGAACTGTGTTTCAAAACCTACCCATACTCTGAAAAGTGCTCTGGAAGTTACCGAGGGAGAATATACAAAGCCACAAGCATTCTTTGGAGAATTACTTCAGTGTACTTGGGATAGTTTTTACAGAAGGCCTAACACTATACCCATTATAGTCAATAAAAACAACCTCTATTAACTTCACTGGAAGCTGACTCCAATCTCAAAACAAGCTGTTATTTAGAAGAGATGGCACAGAGTGCAAAGGAACACAGTCTATTACCTCAAAATGTTCACGGTTTTGTACAGTCTTCAGTGCTGCAATCCAATCTTCCATCTCTTTTCTGTTATCAGCACAAAGGATAAGCTTCCGACACGGAGTAATAATCTGAAGAGTGAGAGAAAAATGAATAATGTGTTTTCAGGGCATGTCAGTGAGAGAGAGCAAGAGAACACATTATCACTAGTGTAGTCTATTGAAGCTACTTTCAGAGGCAAATGAGCTGCACAACAGAAGTTATTTGCACCTTTCAACCATGTTTCTCCTTCACCGTAGCATACCTTAATTCCTTCATAAATGTACAGAATGACAGAGATTTTTAGCTGCCATTCCCAATACTGAACTGAGTAAAGAAGTCTCTCAGACCCAAATAACAGCAAAACACAAATCACTCAGTAAAGGTTAATATATTACATGTGCAGAACTTGCATAAGGTTTTAAGTACTTAATGACTTTTTAAATTGGCAACAACATTAAAACATTTTGTTAACACCATAACCTACCAGTTTCTAGCAATTATTAAATGAGATAACATGCTCTGTATCATCATACTAAAAAACCGTTTAGAGTCACAACAAGTGGGGAGGCAGGAGGGGAGAAATCAAACAAAATAGATAATCTAGAAGATAAATCAAATAAGCAGCCTACAAGAGAAAACACTGCATTTTGAACCCTCATGTTTCCTGAGGGCTTGTTCTACATTTATTACATAAAAGATATTCCAACAAATGTTCTACTAGCAGCCTGAGGTTGTGGTGAGTTTGCCTTCCTCTAAAAATACCCTCCTCCCTGTGTTTCTAACTCCCATGGGCTAACTCCCATGTGTTAGTTACCCTGTGTTAAATAAACAGTTCAGTGTTTTAACAAACCAGCAGAAGACATGCAGGGTGGCCCAAGCTCACCTCTGCCCAGGAAGGTTGACAGGTCTCTGTGCAGCCTACCACCAATGCTCTCTCCTTTTGTCAGATGGCGGCAGCAGAGAGAACTAAAAGCTCCTAGCTCTTCGGAGGACCACCTCTGCTGTCCACAGGGCTGCCCATTCAGCTGGGGTCCAGCCTTGACTATAAATCGACCTTTATTCTTCCTAAGACAAAAGCCTTTCTTCCCCACGCTGTCTGTAGGTACCTTATCTTACTAACACTGTCTCCCTGTGCACACCTCCATACTGATTTCCATCCAACTGACATCTTAAATTAGTCCAATATCAAAGTGTTTGCAAGATCTAAAAACTTCCATCGGCCCAGACTCTCCTGTGTCGCTCCACATTTTGTACATGAGAAGAAATTGCCTACATCATCTGCTTTTCCAGCAAATTGCACCCTAACATCTGAAACAACAGATTAAAACAAACTAGGATTGTGTCAGGCTGATGAAGCCTGCACGGCTCTTGCAAACCCGCAACCAAAGTTTTGTTAATGAACATTAAAAATCCACACACATCATCCCAATATATGACCCTTGTTAACCACCATTTTCCAGTCTGTTTCTTGCTTCTTTCATTATGAGTCATAGAACAGGCTAAAAATAAAAACCTCTGAAGTTGAACATGAAACTTTTAGTTGATATTGAACTGCATCAGAGCATCCACTAAGAAATGTGCGTGTAATTCAACAAAAAAGATACACTTGTACATTTCTGCTGTATCTCAAGCTCCTCAATTTTCAAAATACATTTCTTTTCATAGGATAGATTGCAGCATTCACTTGCAGTAACACTAACTTTACCCAGAGGCATTACCAATACCAAAAAGGGTGCTACAGACACATTAAGTAGGCAATGAATGGAGCTAAATACCTTTTTAAAGCAAGGACTGGCCATCCACATTAGAAACACAGTTTTTGCATGGAGCATTCTGTATTGGACAAAATTACCTGATCTGTATCAATTGTAAGCAAACAGAAATAAATAATTACAATTTTCTAAAAATAAAACTTGGAAGAACCCCTTCCCTCTTCCCTGACTTTTCCTTTAAATGATTCCAGCTCTGATAAAATTTATTCCCAAAGAAGGTAATCACAGGAGTCTTTCTTTTTCCTTGGGAAAGTAGAAAAGTGCGTGGCTAACTGTATTTCCATCAGAAACTCTGCTGTGTAAGAAAGACTACCCTAGAGAAACCTTTTACAGAGCATGAAACACTACAGCAAAAATCAGTGTGAAGTTAGAGAAGAATGAGCAGCACTCTCAAGTCCTGCTAAGGGGAAGCAGCTTTTTCCCTGGAAGTAAATCCAAGTTCAAATAATTTGTTCAGACAGTGCAGGGCCCCACTTTTTTTCTGGCAGCAAAGCCAAGAACATCTATAATTGCATATGTACAACAGTACCCTATGTAAAGTCCAAACATCCTAGGACGAAGCATCCAAGGACCTTTCATCGCTTTAAAACCAGCCAGTTTTTATAAGGAGCCACCAGTTCATTCAACAAGCCACTGGCACGCTCTTGGGCAGTGGGGAAAAATAATTTAAAACAGTTGGTAAAATTAATTTATTATCATCATGATCCCATTTCAGAACACTCCTATTCAGTGCTGTCCCTTTTCCTATCTTCTTCTCTTTTTTGGAAAGAAAAAAAAAAGGGCAAATATAATTTTTAAATCACCTTGGAAGCCATGAAATTTAAAGTATTGGCATAAAATACAGAAATGCAGGCACTCGTTTGATAAGAAATAATTTCTGAACCTACTGTCTTCCTGGATCACTGGAGAGACTGTCCAATACACAAAAGCACTAATTCCTTCTAAACTCACCTACTGCATCATCCTAAAAATCCCCACATTCAGTACTGGACAATCCTCTGTTCAAAGAACAAAAAGTTTGTAAGACAAAAGGACAAATAAAGATATCAAGAAGATTTTCATACTTGAATCATCTAGACAAAGAGTCACAGAATTAAAATAAAGGGTCTATTGTGTAACTACAAAACTGCAAATAAAATGTAACTTTGTGCAAGACAAATTTATGAAGAGCGTTCCCCATTAGTCAGTTCTAAAACAACATTTGCATTGGGATTTAGTGGTATCATCAGAAATGGGAAATAAAAACACAATCTCAAACCTCACTCTTTTTTACTAAGGAGGACAAATTAGGACAATTCAGGCTTCACTGTGAAGGACAGATAAGGTTTTAGTATAACTAGTGTAAAAATTCTTTAGGGAACTTAAGAAACCATACAAACCCGGTTTTCTGATTAACATGCAGTGGTGTTACAGTTAAACATTTTAATGAGGATAATTAGGAATCCAGAAACATATTAATAGGGACACTTCCTTGGCAGAGCGGTTCAGCAGTTCTTGCCTTTCATACAGCCTCACACACACAACAGCCAACACCAGCTACCCTGCAAGCGTTAGGACACTCCTGCTTTCCCTGCACTGCAGCCGCTGGCTTCTTACCTGCTCAGGCCGATGTGCGACATCACGCCACAACACTGGTCCTGAATATGGGCAGAACTGAGTTCAACAGAAATATGCTCTCACTCAGAGGGAAAGAAAAACACTCATCCTACCACTTTTACCTCCTTCTACTCAAGCCAGGAATTTCAACTCCAGACATCCACCTGTTGAAGGATACTAATGGAGGGAGAAAGGCTATTACATACACTGCGCTGCCTAGATGAGACCGATGATCAATTTAATGTCTCACACAAAAAAAAAAAAAATAAAAAAAAAATTAAAATATCATTCTTGTCAGCTCCACAAGAAGCCACAGCAATATTCCCCCTGAAAAGCTGTCCTTTCCCAGCCAGGGAGTCCAGGGTGTTTGCTCTCAGCTACAGCCACGATGAGCCCATGCTCTGGAACACGAGGCTTGGTTATCCCTGTTGGCAAACATGGCTAGAAACAAGCATGGTCCAGCTATTTTTTATGTTCTGGCTACAGCTTTTGACTAACATCCTGGAACAGCATATTCCACAGGATGACGACGCACTAGGTGAAGTAGCATTTCCTTTTATTTGTTCTAAATTTACAAAGCAGTAATGTCATCCAGTGACCTCTTGTTCTCATATAAAGGGAGAGCACACAAACAACAATCTGATTGCTTTTGAGTTAGGATGGGGGCTGCCTTGATAGGAGTTAAAAAAAACCACAATAAAAAGTTTTAAGATTTATTTATAATCTCATACATTTTTGGCCTGTTTGGGGATTGGCAGAACTCTGAATGTTCCTGCACTGAAACAGCTCAGAATTTTATCTAGATATGAGCAATTACGTAAATTAAAAGTGCTTGTTCTTCCTAAAAAGGGCATATAAAGACTAACACACTTTTTTGATCCTTAATGCTATTGAACTTTTGGGTGTGGTTCTTTAGATTTCACTCCTTAGTAGGAACTGGATGCCCAGATACCCATGTGCGCAGAGCTCACCATGTGGTGACTTTATCGACACCTAACACTGATCAGCAGAAGGGCTGAACAGTCATTGGGAAAAAAAAGACCTGCCAATCCCTCTAATAAATCCTGAAGAGCCATAAGGACAGATAGGAATGGCAGGATGGTTTAAAGACATTTCAACTCAGGACACAGCTTAATTTACAAACCCCTCACTGCATATAAAACCCCAGAAATACCTTTTGTGGGAATTATGGTGACAATCAACTACCTCCCTGGTCACCCCTTTGCAGACAGTTATGTGTCCTCTATGCAGATGAGCCATCTCAAGTCTATTAGAGAAACTCCCAATTTCAAGCTTGCTCACTTTAAATCTAAAAATATCTAAATCTGAAAAAAAGCCATGCCTTCGTTGTCTGCCTTGTGCAAATACTGATGCTCCCCTGACACTTCCAAAATTTAGCTTCATCTCCTCTGTCTCTTCCTCACACAGCACACACCCTCTTACCAGCTGTTAACCCCCACCCCTCATGGTTGACCCACACTCCCCCATCCAAAACTAACACCAGTTTACTGACATTTTAAATCAGGCCAGCTGGCAAACAACAGAGCAAACCAAAGAAAATTTCTCATTTTACATTCTAAAAATGGACTGGATGTCCCTGGATGTCCTTCCCCAATGAACAGCTGTGAATAATTGGATTAGAAGACAGTCCAAAAAAAAGACTCCTTATATTAGACCACATTTTAAACAGAAATCTGCTATACTTCACCCTTTGCTGTTTTGCTGTACTGAGCCACCTTCCTCCACCCAACAGCCGGAGCATAAACTTCATTCTCTGGTCTTGCTGCCATCAAAGATAACTTTATCATCTCTGCTCACTTCCTCCTTCAGCATTTTCTTGCTGCCCAGAAACTTGTCGGCAAAAAAGTGACAGCCTGGCCAAACATGCATTGGGACTGTTTGTTATCAGAGTAGATCTGGTGAGCTCAGTGACCACAAAAGACGGCAAAACAAGTTAAGATCACACTGGTCCAATCACGGAGCTGGCTGAAGAAATGCTGCAAGGGGAAACAGGGTGGGGGGGACATACAACCCTGCTAAATATAGTTTTTCTGATGTGATACATTTCTCAGAGTGGCCAAAAGCGGGTGTATGAGAACACCTGCTCATTCTGACTGCTTCCTTTTAGTCACATCCTGTTCAAATATAGTCTTACATTCAAAGGTGCTAGCAATAAATCCCCCAAAGAGATCCTGGATTACTCCAAACAGTTGATGAGTTGGGTACTGGGACAACAGGGATTTCTGGAGCTCGAAGACCTAGGAATTGCAACTAGAAAAAATAAAATAGCTGCGAGAACGGTGCTGGTGCAGGGGAAAAACTTCAGCTTGATCACATATGGCAAAGGCGGGGAAAACGTCCACCATCTGTAGCTAAACTGCTATGTCTGCTTCTGTATAGTGCAGTAAGCTCTTGGTATCCTATGAATCCAAAAAATCAGGAAGGGAAGTTGGGTAAGATTATAACGAGGACCCAGCCATTTTATCCACTTCAGCTCCTGTTTCAGCAACAGCACCAGTTAAATGAACACTGGTATATGTTAAAACGTTCATCAGCAAGATTCGCAAACCAGCAAAGTCACTATATGTTTCTAACACGATTGCTGAATTTACAGAGGGCAAAACGCACTAAGTGCGGATTAAGCAAGTGCTACTCCCTCAGCAAATACACAAGGTTAAAAAGAAGACTGAGAAAAAGAGAGAAGAAAGGAAAATGAAAGTATGAGATTCAGACGCATACCAGTCCTTTACCCTTAAAATCTTAAAAGCCTGTCTCATTGATGCCAGCTCTGAAACAATCTGGAGCTGAGCATCAGGCCACCAAAGCCTTAGACAGCAAATTGGCCTGATTTTAGTAGGTCTCTATAGTTTGGAAGAGAGAAATAATATGAGTATCAATGCTTAGACTTATGGGGGGCTGATGCTTGTCTTCCTCCACAGACAACATCCCTCTTCCAATTTACAATTCAGCTTTCACCCAGTTTCTCCAACAAATTCAGTCCTGTTAACTCACTGCAGAGGTCAGTTAGAGCTCTCTAGAATTGCACCGATTCTCTTTCCTCAAAACCTGGATGCTACCCTAAAGGGGAAAGAAAAAAGAAGCTTTTCATATGACACTGGAGAAATGCACGAGTTTTATATTTATTTTTATAGTGCAAGATCTTAACTTCCTGCTAAAACAACCATCTTCCATCTATGGAAACTCTCATTTCCACCAAATAAAGGAAGTCATTAATGTTTTTATAGTTGTACCAAATTCTGCCTTTTCTTTTTTTTTTAAATAGCAATAACAGGATTTTCCTCAAAGCCCTGAGTGCCCAAATCTCTGTTTGCGCTATACTGGGTATTTTATCCCCAACTTCCAACATGGCTGTTTTACCTTAATTTTCAATCTGTAAAATCCAGGACAGCTCAATTCTATGGCAAAATATGTACAGCACATGGTGTGATCTCCTTAGGACCATTTTTACATTATTAGGTTCACTCATCTTGCGATACATACCTTGCCTGCTGGGGGTTGAACATTACAAGCACATCTTCTCCGAGCACTGTCATTGGCGCTTACTGCCGCTATGCTGTGCCCGCAGATTGAGTTCAACTCATGCTGACCCCCCAATCTGTGCTTTCTCCCAGTCCCTATCTTCCCCAATGCTGCAGCAGGAAAGCAGGCCAGACAGAGCATTCCCTGGGAAAATGATCATCTCTCATACCAGGGTCACATTCCTACATGCTTCTGGAAACTCTGTTCCTAAACAAGGCACATTCCTGTTCTTGGCAATTGGTAAGAGGAGCACAGACAAGGAGAGATTTTAGGACTTCTGCAACCACTTAGTAGCTGTCAAAACCTAGAGTGTGCAAGAAGGTCTTTGCCACTGTTAGCAGGTATGAAATGCAGGCAATCCTGGTAATTCATGCATATTAATCACTAGAGATCTACATGGATGGAGTGGAACCAAATGGGAACCGACAGGGCTGCTGTGCCAAGTGCCAGAGCATCTTAGCACAGCTCCGTTAACCAACCACCCTCCACTTCACGCAGCAGATGCACATACGCGTCCCTCCTTCATCTGTTTTCCAAAGGACACAGTCCTGCCAGGAAAAGAGTTCCCAAACAGAACTACACTGTTTAGAGAGAGCAGCACATTTGGGAAGGTAAAGTATATTTCAGAGAAACCTTTCTACTCACTCAAACATAAGCAAAACCATGAAGAACAGAGGGGCAGGTCAATGTTCCCCAGTGATAGAGATGCTGTCTCAGTGGGCTCATAAACGTCAAGGCTGGCAGCTAATAAATCACAAGATTGAGCAAGAAAAGTCTTTGTCCACGGTAGGAAAATGACCTGTTACTGACAGCTTATTGTTCGTAACAGCTCCTCACAAGCCCCCTAATTGCATCTGTGTTGAAAAGAGGCTGATAGCTAGTACAAAAGGAAATGAATAGCTTTCAACAGTCTGACAACCCAGTAGGCTTTCCATCCTGGGTCAACCAGGCAAAGACCATTCCTGTTTCACACACTGCAACAGTGAAACCATCACAAGCACCACAACTGGGAAAGACCTCGCTTCTGTGAATATTACAAGCAAGCCTCTCCCTGCCTGTTAAAATAACCACAGAGTAGAGATGTGCATAAAAAGAAGTCTTTTTCTTCTAGAGCAGCTCCCATGTAAAACCAAACCCACGATGTTCTCAAATGATCTCCTGTTTACCACAGGTTTTTCTGCCTTTGTGTCCTCATCTGGAAGGGGGAGAAGACACTGGAATCTGCAGCCTTGCTCAGGAAGGCAGATAAAACGCCCACATGGCACGAAGGTTACAAAGAGCAAAGACATTATCAAACAAAAGCTCCTAGTGTTCAGGCACAAGGGCAGTAACAGACACTAATTTCAAAGCAGTAAACTTCCCTCTAGGGAAACAAAAGCTCTTCACAAACAGTTGCTTTCACTTTCCAGCTCCCTATCTATCCTGCCTCACAGTAAAATACATCAAGCTCAGTCTGACCTCTTTCTCTTACAGTAGCTTCGTTTTTCTCAAAAACTCCTAGCATATTTTGGGGTCATTCTGTAACGCACAGTAGCAATTGCCAGATCTCTCCACCCACAGCAACTACTTCCAGACTCTCTACCTCTTCTTCCATGTTCACCCTCTCTTCGATGTTTTTTCTCAAGATTTCTCCTTCTTTTGTGCAAGCAGACTAATGACCAGCTCCTGCAGGAGGCTGGATTAAGAGTCCTAAAAATCCTTGATATGAAAGAATTTTAAATTACTATTTTCACTGACTAACAGTGACTCAGAATGGTCTGTTTACTGAAGGGCCTTTTCTCAAGCAGGAAAAACTGCACTGAAGTCTGGACTACGAACTACTAAAATAGCAAAGTATTTTGAAACTGCAGTGGTTCTGACAGGAAATGGGGACCAAACTGCAGTTAATGAAGGGAGGGGGGAACACAGCAAAACTATTCTGGAGATGGCAATTCATGGCTCTAGTCACATTTTCACTTGCTTATAAAGGAAATTCTGACAGCTGCCAACATAAACAGAGTAAGAGCACTAGCAGAGAGTGTACAATTCCTGAATGTGTACACACATGGGTGTGGAAGAGACAACAACCCCAAGCAAAGCCTGACTTTCCAATGTGCACTCTGATTTTGTCCAATTTAGAGAAGAGAGTTTTAAAAGGAGGAGAGAAGAACCATCCCTTTCATGAGCCCCTCTTTTCTATTCTTTCCCTTCTCCAAACCTTAACAAGGCAATCCATGATGGTGTACAACGGAGCAAGGCGAAGAACCAGGACTCGGTGACTCCCCTGTGCAACAGTGTCCCCAGATTAGTAAATCTTTTTCCCTACTTCTGAGAGTTGATGTCTTCCCTCTGGGTCCCTCACCCCTGTGCTGAGGAAGCAGGGGAGGAAGGTCCCCTCCCTCACTAAGAAGCCCAGAGCATACATTCAGGCCCATCTTTTCCAAAGGGCTGAGGCCACACGGTGCAGTTTGGGGAATCCGTGCAAGTGTCAAACTGTGCAGATTTCCCTGGTGTCTATCAGCCCAAGCTCTAAGTCCGAGTCTGACTTTCTGTGAACAGCTTGTAATAGAAGTTCTTATATTCTTTCTCCTCATAAAAATAAGTCACATGCTCTTTCTCGAAGCTTGTATTTCAAACCAGCACATGTAACCTCTGATCCGGGTTCCTCTAGTTTCAACAGTGCCTTACAAGCACACAGCTCCTGCGCTAGACACAAGCAACAGACTTTCTGCCTGACAGGTAGCTTCAGCAGCTCTATTCATTCTTTCAAAACCAAACTCTTCAGAGGAGACTTCACTGCCTTCTCTGCTAGAAAGGATATACTTGCACTTAAAAGGACTAATACAAATAGTTCAACTTGACACAAAATCACAGAAACGGCAAAGGCACTTTCACTTCATTGTGAAATGAATTTGCAGACATCAACAACACACACTCCCCATCAGGAAGCACCCTCAGCACTTTTATCTTTTGTTAAAGTTCAAGCACTTTGCCCTGTGTTTTTAGGAAAGGTTAATTACCCCAAAATGAAGATTCATGCTATTTCTCCACAGCGTCAACAAGCCCTGGGACAATACAGCAAAAACATACAGTCTGAAGGAGATCAGACAGTCACATAACACTTCACAAGACAGAAGACTGGCCTCTCTGCTGTGGAGTAAAATCAGTACTAAGTAACAAGGTCGCAGTAAGAAAAATTGTAGCACACCTCAGGCTTCCGTGTGGCTGGAGAATGACATCCATACTGCTGCTCAGAGATGAGAGCATGCTCTTGTTCAGGAGCACCAGCAATTCCCTGTTCCTCAACCTACCACAAGCACTGTCGCCTCCAGTCACGCAAGTGCTCTGAAAGAGAGGTGTTACTCTAATATCAATACTTCCTCTCTCCTGTGACATTGGTTAGGGTGAATCATCAGTTAATTAACAGTATTTCCTAACTGATGAGTGCAGCATTTCCAACAGCAGCGCAGGCACATTCCCCTTTACCCCAATTCTGGAGAACTTATCTATGTAAATCCACACAGGAGAGAACACCTGAACAGTAAGAGCTTGTAGCAAACTTATTCCAAAGAACCTGAGCTCCTGAAGATCTGTTAGGCTGGCACAGGTGCCATGTTTCTCAATGCTCAGTCCAGAAAACTCGGACTCCTGCTCTTACCTTTCACGTTCAATCTTCCTCTAAACTAGTGTCCAGAGCAGCCTACTCCCTCAGAAAAAAAAACTAAACAGATTGCTTGACATGCGATTAATAGGATTAGTCTCCTCTGTGGTCAGTCTCTCTGAGCTATGTTCCACTTGCCACAAGCTGATTAGCTGTCTGCTTAAGGAGGAGCTGGGATAAGTTTCCTTCTGGCGGCAGTGAAGTGGAGAGGCAGGCGCTGACTGTAATAATACGCTGTTTCCTGTCTGCGGCTGAGCTGAGAGGTACTTCCCAACAGAAGAGGGTTTACAGAAGCTCAGGAGTTCAAGCTCCACCTCTTCCAGTGAAGAGCCTTTAAATACAGAGGAGGGCTCAACAGCATGGCTCCTGGTGCTCAACAACGTGCTCTGACCAAGCTTTACTTCCACTGAAGCACCAAAAAAAAGAAATCAAACTACCCACATCTCTCTCCACAGAGAGGAGCTTTCTCCCATGGGATCTCAAAGCTATGAATAAGATGGGATGGGAAGTGAATGTTGTAATCCATGTTATGCGAATGAGGATGAAAGTCCACACCACCACTTGCTAGCAGTAACTGGAAAACATTTACAAAAACACCATGAGAGAATCATACTGAAACACAAAATATGTACCTGAAAAGATCTGATGTCCTTCCTAGGCCCCCTTTTGTCGATGACAGGTGTTTTTTATTAGTATTGAAGAACATATATTTTAGATTTTTTTCCCCCTTTAGCTTTATACAAATCCTGCACAAGGCAGGAAAGGGTCAATGAACTGGTAAGGACTCACTCCATCAGCTGTGCCAATTGCACTGAAGGCAGCGGGCTTAATTCAGTTGGCACCTTCTAGAAAAGAGCCAACACACCAACCTGAGGAGTAAGAATTTATTCACCACACAATATTGACAAAAACGGGCCTAAGAAGATGACCCAAAGTCCTTTCAAAGATTCTTGGGGGATTGCTGTGGTGGCAAAGTGTTGGCCTGAGCAACAGAGAAGAGAAAGACTGCTGCCCCGCCCTCAAACTTACGGGCTTCACAGGGGAGAATGGGCATGCTGGATGGTTCAGGTCTACGACACAGGTAAAGCAGTCATTTTAAGAGAAGTATCTCCAAAACCCAGACTTCCTGGCACGATCTAGAAAAAAACCTATTCTAGGTTTGAAGTATGGAACCCATCCTCATCATGTATTTTGTTTTAATGCTCCTAAAGCAACTGCAGGCTAATGCATTAGACAGGCACATCAACCAATCAAGCTACTGTGAAATTGTGCTGTCCAAGAAAAAACTGTTCATGGAAACGGCTGAAGTCTCACTGGGAAGACCCAATGTGCCCAGTGTGATCCCAGATCATCTGCTTTTTAGAAATCACAACAGGTTTTGAGGGTATGGCTGGGAAAGCTCTGCTCAGAAGGTAGGGTCAGGCTTTAACCTCACCAACCACAGCTGCTGATCCCTGTTTCCTAAGGAGTACAAATGTAGGCACACACTGATGGCAAGAATCCAAGCTAAAAGTTGACTTCTTTGAAATAAATGGGTCTGAAGTATGAGGACAACATGGTTACCATTGAGCAGATCCTCTCTAAGGCCCTGTCAAAGACAGCAGCCCTAGGAAAATCCATTGGTGAGAGATCTATCAACCAGGTACTAAGGGATCATACATGGAAAGAACCAGTCACTTATAGCCCAGGCATCCCAAAAGAATTCACCTAGTAGACAGATGACTTAGAAGGACAGAGATGGCAGAGATGTGACAAAACCAGCAAATACTACATCTACAGTCCTCCTGAGAGAAGAGAGACCTGGCATGGGGCTGCTAGATGATTTGTTCCCAGAGGCTTCCCGCTAAGTAACTTCGGACACACTGCCTGACCTAAAGGAACAATAGCTAAACATAAAGCTTCTCCTTACACCTTTTGGGGGATGGAGCTGTACAACTTCTTCAGCTCAAAGATGCCCCTAGTCACATGCTCCCAGCCCACGCTATAGTCACATATCCATTAAGTCTGTGTAGCAGTCCTGAGAACTGTCCCCACTGCAAACAGGATACACTCACTAAAGAATGCAAGTTCAACTAAATAAACAACAGTAGAACCCATATTACACACTCTTCTTTTTAGAGGAAGAGGTCTGCATCTTAATTCTTCTCTCTCCCGCCTGCTGACAGCAAACAAATTAGCTGTCAGACTTATGCCCTATGTAAAAGGTTTACTAGCAGATGTATTTTTTAACCTTATTCCTCTATTTATGCAAATAACCTTTGTCAGCTCCAAGCTCTGGTTTTCATCTCTCATGGTGCTGCCTCCTTGTGCTCCTCACTGCCCTTTTGCCAGTTTCTCCTCCGAGTGGTCACCCCTTATTACCTCTTTGCTTTGGATCCACATTGCTCCTCTAAATGGTTTATCTTGTTTTTGTTTCCTGCCTCCTTTGTTAGTACCTTAGGAGTGTCTTTCACTCAACCTGACTTGCAGAATCTATACATTAAGCAGTACAGATGCCTGGACAGAGGATGAGTTTCCTCAGAAAGAAACCACTCTTTCATAAATCCAAAACTACCAGTCTCCACTGAAGAAAACACAGAAACAAAAAGAAAATCAGAACATCTAGAACTCCAGAATAACTGTCTCTGCTATATAACACCAAATGTTGGATGTTTCTGCTTTAGGATAAAATCTCAATAGCAAGTCCCACTGACTTGAAACAGGAAAAAAAATGCATCAAAGAACTCTGAATTGTAGAAAGGAACCAAGCTGGAGAGATACAGGGGGGAAACAGAGTGCTCTCAAAGAAAACCAAGAGAAAATGGCAAGACTTCAAGGAATCCAAAGCACTGACTGCAGTGATGTGGCAGACCAAACAGCAGCAAGACTAGGCAACTTTCTGATTTTCTAAATATTTTTATAGCTCATAGTAAACCACAGTCAAATCCCTCTGTAAGCCATGATAGACAGAGTAGACAGAAATTGAGAGTTCTGTTCCTGGAGTTTACCTGAGCCCCATGATATAGTGATTGTGAGAGACAGTGCAAACTGTATCTGCTACTTGGTTGTCAGAGTAATCCTATACTTATTAGCCCTTAGGTAAGGCAGAGCCTGATACCATAGTCATGGAAGTAACTTTTCACTGTTAGTCTCAGGTGGAGCAATCTGACAGAGCAAACACACTATTTCCTCCTGTCCTAACATCCAGCGTCTCTGAGGGAGATTAGATCTCTCCCAACTATAATAATAAACAAAACAGTAACAGTACATTTGCTTACCTGGAAAATCAGTCTTTATTTACATATGGGAAAACAGAAGCAACACCCCAGAGAAAATGCTTTATTAACAGGTAAATAACTTCACATTCTTGAAAACGTATCCCCTATTGAAATCACTGCAGAATCCTTCTCTCTATACACACACGCACTGACACCTGATATCAATATTTACTATCAGACCCAGATGGACCTCCCACTCGTCCAATTATCAATGCAGAAAGTATTTTCAAACTGAAACAGTACTGGGGTTTCATCTGGGCATAGGGTGGATCCCATAGCTACTTTGCTCAGGCAAAGCAAAAAGCTACAGCTATACAATAGAAACATCCTTTGCTAGATGTAGAAAGCAGTGGGTCATTACTGTGCACAGCAAGGCACACTGCTCAGTCTTGGTCACCACCTGCAGGGCACCATCCTGCAGGATCAGCTTCCTCCCTCCACCTGGATTGCTCCCCTCTTCATCTTGCCTTAGACTGACGCTGCCTCCTTTCTCCACACCCTCCTCTCTCCTCCCTTTTGAGCCCTTCGGAGGCTGTATGGAGGTTATTGCTGTTAGCCGAATCCAAAGCTCACACTGTTGGCTTGATGCTCGCCCTGCATGGCTGCTGTTAATGGCTTTTTTTCTGCACACCAGGCATTTCCCCCAAAACGGAGCTTGGGGAATACCTGCACCTCAGAAATACAACCACCTTTTTTCCCCAGTTATTAAGCCTGGAGAAAATGAAGTAGTGACACCACCATGTTTCCAGATTGGAAATACTTAGCACATATTCCACATCTAACAAGTAACCTAAACCAATTCCACAGTTATTTCTGTGAGACTTTTTTTTGCTCCTCCTCTTGCTTAGCCACTATATATAGTGTGCATATATAAACACACATACAGCCACATACAAATAAAGTCAAAGAAAGAAGTTTACCTATTTTAAGGCCTGAAGGGAAAACTAAATTCCGTTAGCAAGATCTCCAGCATAAACATCAACATCACCCCTAACTCCCTCAGAACAAATTTTTCAGTCCCACTGTGTAAACGGATTCTATCAAACCCTCCTAGCATATAGGGAAGAAAATCCCAGAATGCAAAGTTTTAGCACTATACATAGTAACCCAATGTACTTCCCATGTGCATGGAGATGAGTTATGATTGCTGTAAGGAAAAATAATTTATGATTTTTTTTTTTTTTTACTGAAAGGGGCCATGAAGATTGTTCAGATGTTTTTAAAACTCTGCAAAAGAGAAGGAATGTGAGGGAAAGATCCAAAAAGAATAGAAAATAATGCAGAAAATCCTACCGTGAAGCTGTTGTTGACATTCTTAGTGCTGGATTCTGCCACACTGGCATCTGTCAGATCCACCTCATCAAAAATAATGGACTGGAAAGAAAAAATTAAAAACCCCAGTAAATTATTGAATCCAGTGTATAACCACAGACCCAGAGGGACGTGCCTGTATGTCTGCCTAGCACACCCAATCACAGCTTTTTGTGATCTGAAGGAAAGGCCCAGCACCAACAACATGAAGGACTCAGGAGTTGAGTTCCATAGTGTTGCGTTGCTTGCACTTGCCTGTCTTCAGTCAGTGAATGTGATAACTCTATTTTTATTAAGGTATTACTTAAAAAAAATAATTGTAGGCTTTGTTCTTGTGAGACAGATTTATATCTACTTGATTATCAACGTACTAAACCAGACACATGAGAGTTCTGATTTGATAAACTCTAGCCTTGCTTGTCTCCTCCATTTCCTCTCTTCATTCATATTTTCTCCCTTCTTTTTCAGCTCCTACCAATTCAGAGCCCATTCCCTACTAAAATATACCAAGGGGGAAAAAAAATGTGGAAAAATCAGTGTCACAGGTTCACGTGATGCCTTTACTTAACAACCAAGGATTTCCAAGTGCCAGGCAAAACACAGTAGCTACAAAACCTAAAGAGAGGTGCTTTCATAGCACATGCTCTTTACCGAGAGCTATCTTCTCACAGACGGCCTCTAAAAGCTCCACCACTGACTTTCTTCCCTTGGGCTCACATGTATTGTCAAGACGACATTACCTTAGCGGTTTTTGCATAGTAGAGAGTTCGTCCTCGCAGCTTAAAATATCGTCTCTTCCAGCGCTGGAAGGAGCTGGTCTGTTTCATCAGCATCCCCTCTTTTATGATAGTCTACAAAACAAGGAGGAGAGAAGGGTGAAGCACACATTTCACTTACAGGCATCTTTTATGCTCTCCCACTCATACCCGTACCAAAAACGACTGGAGTTTGAGATCAGTCATCTTAGTGCCCTCTGCTGGAAGTGCTTAACAAATTCATTCAACATAAGCGAGCAAACTTAACAAGATTAAGTCATCACGATGCATAATCCACACTGGCGTGCAGTTTTATCCTTGTGTCCAGTGCTATCACGATCCCCAAAAAGATAAATAACTTATGACTGAATGAGCATTTAATAGTCTAACAACGACTCGGGGACCGTAACGGTTAAACTCACTGAGGTCAGATTTCAGTCGCGGGTAATCGTGCCTTTCATTTATTTGGCATCTGATTACAAGCACACACACATCACAGTATATCTGTCCCTATCTCCAGTTCTGCCTTGTGAAATTATCAGCGTCTACCTGGCACAGAGCTGGCAAGCTGCAGGCCCACAAGGTGAAGAGCAAAACTAGAGT
This sequence comes from Gorsachius magnificus, assembly GCA_034008185.1. Taxonomy (NCBI): domain Eukaryota; kingdom Metazoa; phylum Chordata; class Aves; order Pelecaniformes; family Ardeidae; genus Gorsachius; species Gorsachius magnificus. The sequence continues at coordinate 22,718,628 of CM067087.1, read as the reverse complement.
GAAGAAGGAGCTATATCCAACTTCAGCATTTGGTACTCTTCAGATAGTCTTGGCCCTGCCTCAGTACTCTCTGGCTGGCTGCCATTTCCCAGGGCCGGAGTGCCAAAACTGTCTACGCACACTGCCTTTTTTTTTTTTTTTTCTTTAACTGCTTTATAACTAGATTGACATACCAGCATACACAGTCCCATATGCTCACTCACATACTATGCATACATAGGGGTATGTATTTAATCCACATGCACTTCATTCTACTTCATCAAATACATTTGATTCCTTCACTGTGGACAGATTTTGAATACCAACACTACACGAAAATAATCTCAAAAACTGTAGCTTAGACAGACAAAAGGCAGAAAAGTCAGAGCCAAGGGTTCAGCCCCAAATTACTGACTGTAAGTATTGCCTAGGAGCTGCAAACGGTGCTATGTCAAGCCTTAGTACCATGAGAAACCTGCTTCTCTCCCCAAGAAACAGCCCCCAGGAACCAATGCGATAAACACACAGTTAAAACACAGGAAACAAATGGTCCAACAATCTTGTAAAACAGGTTATTCTGTATCCTGATGCCAGAAAAATGGCACAGCTTTAACATGCCAGAGGCCTCAGTGTAACTCAGGTTTGTAACAGAGTCAGGTCACCAATGAGCATCAAATAATTCGCAAACACAGTGTTAAATGTACACTGCCAGGCTACTACAGAGCACAAAATAAATACTCTTACTGATCCACAGGGTTTAGTTCGGTTTAGAAATCCTTTCCAGGGCACTAAACTTGCTTTTAAAATGCTATATATATTTCTAATGCAGGTCTTTCCTTTTTGAAACAGCTGCAGATTTTAATACTTTCCACACACACTGGCCCTTGCCAAGCTCAAAGTTTTCTCAAAAAGCACTTGGAAAAAAATGCTGACTATAAGAAAAAACATCCGTCTGACAATACATGCTTCTCTCTTGCTAGATTGAGCCATCCTCAGAGATCACAGGGCCTAGACCACCACGGTGATGCCTCTACTCACAAATCAGCTGGGAAAGAGGGGGCTCATGCATACCTCCAGATCTGAAAGAGAGCTGCCAGCCATAGGAGCCACTGTATACCTTCCTCCACTGTGTTGGGAAAGAGAAAAGGGTGAGAGCTCCCCAGTATTCCCCAAAAGAAACATCGTCTACCTTGGAGCCTGGGACCTGGCCAACTCCGAGGCCAGCAAACCCCAAACCTCACCGTTTCCCAGTGCCGTTTCACAAAGCCACTTGCACAGGAAACCACCAACCTAGCGTGCCTGGTTCAACCAGGAATTGCCGAACTCCACGGTACTTCCAGCAGAATGGAAAGAGATAATGAAAATGCACAACTGAAGACTAAGCTTGTATTAAAAAATGGCCATGTCCCGCATCAGCTCTCCACAACTTTGAAGCCGTCACTGAAAGACATCTTGGTACCCCTTTTTCCACAGGTCACAGCAGGGATGCAGCAGAAGGAATACACTCTAAGAAGCCAAAAAAGCACCTGGGAGCAGCTTTAGGGTCCGGAAGTTAAACACACTATGGTGATACTCTGAAACAAGATGTTAAACTAACTTAGAACTGGTGCTACGCAAGGAATCTGAAACTCAGCCGTGATCTTAATCTGAAGCTTCAGCGTAAGAGAAAATGGAGTACCAAGACTGACCCGACAGCAACCCTTGCTGAAACAACCCTGAAGGCGAGGCCAGAGCTGAAGGCACTTATCTGGAACCGAGAAAGGTGCATTCAGGCTCCTGCTCTGCCACAGACTTTTTACGAGATCCCAATAAAGCCATTTTCACTCTGCGTGTCTCCATCTCCCATCTGCCAAGCGGAACAAACAGCACTGCCCAACTCTGCGGAGACCTACTAGAATATATATATATACACACGTCTATCTTATCAGTTACTTTAACCTCCAGCACTTGAGTATCAAAGAGAAATGTAAAGCAACAGCATCTACATTACCATGCTAAAGAAATCACACATTTCTGCAGTCACTTTTTACAGGGAAGAAAACGGGGAAGTGGCATGAGATTTTCCAGATTAAGACAGAAACATTCCTTGGACAAAACCATATATAATTTAAAAATGAGACAGAGAAAGTAGCTACTGAACTCTGCAAAAACCCTGAACCGAAATCAGAGAGGAATTAAAAATCCTGGGGAGGACTCCCAGGATGCAAAGCCCAAAGATACCAAGTCAGCCAGGAGTCTGATCAAAAAATAGCAACTTGCAGGAGGAGATCTGGGAGCTCTGCTGCTACGCTTATTCACAGATACGCTTAAACTGGGGTCAGCCAGAGCCGCAGACTCCCCAGGCTCGGTCAGCGGCACTCTGGCTGCTCAAACTGTTGCCCAGCCCACCAGAAAAGTAACTCGCAGCAAAACAACCCTCTGCTTTCCCTCGGCTCCCCCAGCTCCCGCCTGCCATGCTCAGCTCCCAAGTGCCGCCCATCAGGCAGCTCCCCTCACCTCGGCAGGGCTCACTCACCTCTGCACAAGACATGCATTCCTCCATTCCTCTTTTACACAGAACCCCTTTTTTTTTTTTTTTTAACCAAAAGGCAACAATCCCAGAGGTCACCTTGCCCCTCCCTAAGTAGCAATTTATGTCATTTGCCAGCCTCTATCTATAGAAAACCTCACAGCTACATAGCTCAGACATGAAAGGCCAGTGAGAAGCGAGCTTTCGCATGCACGCACTGCTCAGAGAAAACAAGCCTCTGGTTCAGAGCTGCCCATCTCTGTACGAGAGCGGCTGTTCTATTTATAGGCACACAGCTCAGTAAAGAGTTTGGTGGGTTTGGGCGGAAAGGGCTGGAGATAAGATCAAGATGACTTTATAAAATGATTCAGACATTGCTGCCTTTCTCCTCCTCTATTTTAATTTTACAGCCAAAGGACTTGCTACTTGCAGAGGAATGCAGCTGAAGAAAATTAAGTGGAGAAAGGACCTGACAGCAAAGTGACATGAAATGAAAAAAAAAAGGGGAGCTGAACAGTTATTTCTGCTCGCCAACTTCTCTGTAGCTTTTTTAACTGAAGTTCTACTCCGATCAGATTACAAGCCATGTAATTCATCATGACAAAAGTGAAATTACTTCTCCCATAACAAAAAAAGAGAGCTAAATCTATTTTTAGGGTCATATATTGGATCCTATGGGAAAAGCTACTGCCCTGAAACATCATGAGGTTTCATTACGTGCATCCTATCAAAGATAAATATAAAAATTGTTAGTGATGGGACTATCCAGACTGCTTTCTGTCCAGCTGAGCTTCTCTCCAGTACGGCGTCCTGTGGTACGGCACTCCACAGGCCGACAACACTGTGAAAAAATGAAGTATCTTCTTGGATCAAGCATAAAATGATGTGCTGCTAGTTTCAACAGTGACCCACTTTTATCATATTACAAGACAGTGTAAAAAAGGTTACTGAACAAACTGACAATTTAAAGCAACACTGCACATAGCAGAGAGTCTTAAGCGTCTCTGCAAAGAACAGGATTAGACAGCTGAAAGGCAGGGCCTATGAAATTTCTAGCATTTCACTATTTATCTTTGGCCTTGAAGAAAAGCAACTTCCTGCAGAAAAAAATTCAGTTCACAGCAAGCAATACACAACCCTCCCCCCAAGTCATCCCCTTTTAAAACTTGACATTTAGGAAGAGAAATAGTATGTTCTCAGATTTCTTCTGTCAGAACGGGTGCAGGGTTTAGGCCTAATCCTGAACTGATGAAAGAAAAGTTTTGCCACTGAGCTCCATGAGAATGGCTTCAAACAACCCAGAGGACTTAAATTAAGGACTTAAAACAGCAAGAGCCTTGTGCTTCAGTGCTTCCCCTTCACGCAGTCCCACCTTGTGAGAACAAGCAGCCAAACGATTAACAGTAGTCATTCACAAAACCAACAAGACACGGCCGTATGTTTTGCAGCATGACTTGTCTGAGGTGTCTCTGTATCTAGTAACCCACATCAGGAGATCAGAGAACCAGCCTACACAGATGAAATGCTTTCTCTACTGATAATGTGAATGATTCTAGTAAAAAGTTAAGAACGATCACGTCAGATTTCAGCTGCTTTTTCCCCTGCTCACTACATGACACACGAGTAGCCCATCCTTTCCTGAAGCTTAAGCCTCTTGCTCCATTTGGAAGTAGGGCCCCTGATATAACTAATTTCCTAATCTGGAAAACACGATCCTACTAGCCAGACTGAAGGCAACTATCAACCATACCCAGCTGCCAGGCTGGCAAGTGTCCTTTGGCACGGGGAGGCTCCAAACTGTGTTCGTTATAGACAGAGGAAGAACAATACAACCTATTTTACAGCTGACATCATGACATATTCTTAGGGGCAGTTATTCAGTGCAGCATATCTGAAAACAAGAATTTTGCTCCACTGATATTTCTGTCCAATGCTGAAAAAGAACCATATACAAGGTAAAAGCAAAATAATTGAAAACTATCTGAACCAGCATCTAAGGAATCCCAAATACCAAAGTCGTCAACATCTGGATTCCTCTGTTTTCCATGTGTCTTCAGAATGTAAAAACTTCAGGGCACAGATTGGTTTTTTTCGTACATACTATAAAACTTTGAGCAGGGTGCTGAGGTCAAACAACAAATAACTGACTAAAGAAAGCACCGAATGCAGAGAGAAGGAGAAAATAAAATGAAAAAGCATATGTAGAACTGAAAGGCTATCTTCATACATGCTTACTAAGGAATTTTACAGGCAGTTGGTCCCCAGGGACCAAGCAACCTCATCTGGTCACTGACTTTGGGTAAACTGTGGCAAAAAAAGATGGGAGCAGATCTGCAGTCACTTAAACACGGCAAGATAGTCTTGCCACGCTAGGGCAGGTACAAATCTGGAGTGCTGCACCTTGCTGTGGGTAAACCGTTTTTAGCAGCTGGTTCCATAAAAGCTCTCTGTGGTCATAAATACGGAACTAATAATTGTTTAGAAGTCAAATGAAATAAAAGTAAATCCAACAAAGAAACTACAGGAATAAATCTAACCAACCCTGTAGAATAAGACGTGAAAGGTCAAAAGGGTAGGGGTTAACAAGCTAATCCGAGAGCAACATCCTTCCACCAGACACTGGTCACACCCTGCAAATTAACTCCAGGAAGCTTGGAGGGGAGGAATCCGGATCAGTAAAGCAATTCTAAGTATGGGACACACAGAGAGCTAGACAGATCTATAGGGGAGCACAAGGAATTTACAGGTTGCATAGTCCTGTTTGGGAATTCTACATTAAATGCATTTGGCTCCTGCAAAATTATCAACCTGATCTAGTTAGCGGTGTCCCTGCTCACTGCAGGGGGGTTGGACTAGATGACCTCTAGGGGTCCCTTCCAACCCAAAACATTCTATGATTCTATGATGATTCTAAAATTGGAAAGATTTCTTCCACTGGTATGAAAGGGACAAGACATTATCTGAACTCACAGGAACAAAAGGACTCCAGAAAAGGGAAAAAAGTAAAGAAAATCAGAGGTCAGCTGCAGGAATCAAATGTCAAAACCTAAAGAAGCTAGGGCTGTGAGTCAACAATCCAGCAACAGAAGCAGAGTTCTGCACTGATGAAGGGGGTACTGTCTAGGCTTTTAGCATACATTGTTTAATACCATTTTGTTTAAATAACCGATGCTTTAAAAACTGGGAAGTACCCATGCCAAGTTACAGCACAGACCTCTATATACATGGGAGAGCCTGCAAAATCTCCCCTAATAACCATCCTCCAGCTCTGCTGTATTAACTGTGTACTCAGTGAGAGACTAGGGGCGAGCTCGGCCGACAGCTCTTGGTACAGCCTCTCTGCAGCTACTAAGACAAGCAGAATTCAAAGCAGCATGCAGCAATCTGTCGTTAGAGTAGTTGAGATGTCACCATGACAGGAAACGCAAGCTTGTTCTCCGGATCAGCAGTGAAAAACAGGATTTTGTGTCAAATAAAAAATACCGAAACCAGGCTTGAGTTAGAATCTGCCTTGGCACAGATAAACAAATGTTCAAACACCTCATTCTTCATTAGTTAATGCTGCAGCCAGTAAACAAAGAATAGGTCTTTGAACCAGCTTCTTTTCAATACCACGTTCAGCTGATACTATTGTAAATGATTCTCTTCTAAAAGGGACAAGCACTCAGAGACCTAAAGCGAACAAATTAACAAAGAAAAACAAATTTGAAAGCACGCAGAAAGGTTGCACATCCATGGGAAAGGAAATGCAACATACCAGCATATCATCACGCAGCTCCCTGGTAAAATGAGCTCAGTTAAGAGCTCCAAGTGAAGTACTTAAAGCAGATGAATACTCTGGTCAGCTACTCAGAAGAGAGAATGAAAAACACACCAGCACACTCTAATTCAGGATGAGTTAGTAGCTGGACAACTCCTGGCACGCTAACTGCTTAAGCTCTCAGTATGCTTTCCATAGGCTCCAGGCATCCTTCCCAAACACATTTATCAACAGAGAACTGAGCACGAAGCTCAAGTCATCCCAGCAAACTGTAACAAAGCTGGAAGATAAGGGCTCAGATCCATCCACACACATAACCAAAGCCAAAAAAGCAACAGTTTAAAAGCTACCTGAAAACTTTGGAATGGAATAAAATTTTAAAGGGCAGTAATTAAACATGAACTTTATACATTTAAGGACAAACATGAAAAATATGCTGTTATTTTTTCTACCACCTTAAATTACACATGTGCAACTACATCACTTCCTTAGGGCATTTTCCCCATCCACAAAAAATGTCAACACACGTTACCTGCTGTGAAACCTTCAGCTCTGACATATGCTTGTCACACAGCTACACACCAGTACCACAGAATCTCCCGTATTAACTGGAAGCACACTGCTCTGCTGCTGAAATGCAGCAATATAACCTCATTGTGAACCACAGTGTTGAACACAGAACCCTCTAATGCTACAGCCGGTATCACTAGAGCTTAAGTAACACTTCTATTCACTCAGAGAGCACCAAGTTGTTACCAAAAAGCACTGTTACCCACCCATCCACTTCACCAGGTGGCAGAATGAGTCAGGCACTTACCATAGCGGCATGTCAGGGCCATTTGATATAAGAGCGTCAGGCTTGAAAGGCGTGATCGGTACTACAGCAAACGTAAGGGAAAGCACATCCAGAATACAGCTGCGGATCTCATCCTTGCAATCATAACCACCCCATCCTTCCCATACTGCTAAATGTCATGGAGATCTTGGCCAAGTAGGAAGGAAAAGCCAGCAGAAAGTACTGGTACAAGAACTTCAAGACATGGGAAAGTGAAAGTTATACCTTGAGGAGGAAAATTGAATCCTTTGCCCTTGTGCCGAGGAGGCTGAGAGAACGACAGCTTCCTCCCACTGTGTCTGGATTCCCATCAACTCCGCTACTGAATTCTGCGAGGAGCCTTATTTGGTAGTGGCTGGTAGATGTAGGGCCAAATCCTGATCCTTTTACTCCAACTGGGGAGTAATCCAATGGGATTGCACTGTTGAGAGCAGAAAGCAGCTTTTGGCCTTCAGCCATTTAATTAATACTTAAGGTATCTTAGAATTTATTTTTATCTCATCTGTAACAATTGTCGTTATCAGATTTTCCATATTTATGTATTAAACAACCTATGCTTTTAAGTTTTTTTTTCCTCATCCATTTAACATCATTTTTAAAGGATACTCCAAAGTTTTTAATTTGTTTTTCCATTTTCCCTGTTTTAATATCCTGCAAATACCTTTGACCATGCCAAGACATCTTGATCAGCACCAGTAACAACAAGGAAGATTAGCACAGCCCTGGGAACATCGTTTTGTTAACTTTCAGCTAAACAGAACAGACGGGCTGGCGCGAGTTCCCAGAATACTGATTTTTAATAAAATCTCAGCAATAGATCTACACATCCTAAGAGAGTGCTCTGACCTGTCTCAGCAGAGAGCAGGTTGAAAAGCAGGCAACATGCCCTCCCTATTTTATCGGCCACACTTCTGTCTTTCAAGAACCAGCGGAGGTGGCTATCCCACAGGTCAAGACATTACCCCAGAGCTTGCAACACCTGCCCGAGTTCCCAGCTCCCCTGGGGATGCCCTGGGTGATTTTATGCATTTGATACAAGAAGTATGTATCTCAATACATTTCTCTATGGGAAGTGGAGGTGGTATCACCTCTCCCCGCTATAATATTACATGGCTAAATATATTAAAACTCGCAAGAGTCAAATACAATGTGCTTGATGCAAACATTATGTAATCAAGATGGTGTTTCCCTTTTCAAAAAAAGCAAACCACATCAGAATAGGTATCAGATGTAAAACTTTCCAACTTGGCAATGAGACTGTGAGGAAATAAAAAGATTTCCTCTAAACCCAAATGGAGTAATCCCACATTAATCAATTACCAAACTCAGCAGCGGTAATCTTTTAGCCAGGCAAGCCACCTTCTTCCTCTCTGGATGAGAGGAGGGCTTTGGACCTCCTCCCTTGTGTCACTGCTTTACCATCCACGTGTAGCCCAGGGACTGCAGACAGCAAGCGCCATACCCTGTGGAAGCACTGGACTGCTTCTGCCACGGTGCAGCACTACTGAACCGGGCACACACAACAAGCCCATTGCTTCCCCGGAGTGCTTTATATAAACTGTGCAAGGAAGGACCACAAAGGATGGCAGCTGATGTGGATCGCTGCTGCTGCTGCCTCAGCTATTTGTCTGCCTGAAGCTGAACTGTCCCAGGAAAATTGTCCCACAGGCCTGCAAAGCCAAACAGAAGCATATTCTTTCTTTAACAGACACTTCGTAAATTCTTGGTGAAACAAGCAATAACCACTTAGTAGAGGAAAAGCAGGGAACAAATTATTTAAGTGGAAAGTTAATAAAAATTCCTTTAAATAATGGCCTGTGCACTTGAAACCTTGAAAAAACATATTCTGAGAGGAAGGTGCTTTTCATTTGGACAGCATTTTGCTCTGAAATTTCCGACACTACTGTGACAGTATCTAGTGCAAACCTTAAGCTTTCAAGGAAATAGGTAATACTAAAACCTCTCTTTGTCTCGCTTCTCTTAAGTATGCAGGTATATCTGCTATTTTAGAAAGAATCACATTGGATTTGTAATTAAAGAAGGTAAAGTTATGCAGTGTCTTACATGGTATACTGGATTTTCTAATCAGGTAATCTGGAGATAGACATTTCAGAGGTTTCATTTATAATCCAGTAAAATAACAATTATTTTTTTGTAACAACAGATTTTGGGTAGGGGGAAATACTCTAAATATTTGACTTAGTTGTATTTAAAAAAAGAAAAAAAAAACTTTAATACATATTTTATTTTGTCTCTAATTTTATTTGATAGAACAATTACTAGCCTGGCAATGTACTTTTTAGCAATGTGGTCTAAGTAAATCCATGTTCTCAAAACATGCAAAAGTTTAATGTTAGCTCTTTAGTTCCTGGAACCTGAACTATAGTTAGAAGGAATGAGAAAAGCTACAAGTGTGTGTGGTTTTGTGCTTTGTTTTGTTGTTTTTTTTTATAAAAAGGAAGTAACAGCTGTTGCTTTCACATAGCATCCAAAACTCTCCAGCAGCGAGGCAAACTTACAGTACACCAGTGGTAACACAGCGCTGGGAGGTTTCCCAAATTTTGTCAGCACAGATGAGTCTGAAGAGCACACAAAACATAATGTAGATTGAGCTAATGGGCAGAAACATTCTTACAGCCATGTACCGTAGCCTAAAATCCTACCTTTTTCCTTAGTGCTCAGAAAAGGAACTAGTCTGTTCACAGTGTTACCCCAAGAAAATTCACATCCTTAAAACCTGTGCTCAAGATGTTCAGTTTCAATTCAGTCACAAGAACTTCCCTTTTGCAACAGTTACCTCTCTTTTTAAGCAGAGTGTTCCTAGTTTCTACCTGGACTAAAGCATGAGCTGCTACCAATTACAATGTGAAGCTCCTAAAATGTCCTCTTTTAGACACCCTGTTAGAAGGCAGCATAACATAACCAGGCAGACATTTTAATATGCTGTAGTGGAAGATGCCACAGGCAGAACATGAATTAAGCCATAAATTCCTGAAAATTCCCTCCTCATTTGTTGCATATTTCTTTTACATCGTCTTTTCACTGAAATGCATTGCTTCGTATCATAATACTTATTTCAATACTTGTATCAAACTAATAAACATCTCCATTTCCTCACTCTCATCTCAGAAAACCTTAAAACATTTGCCCTCCAGAAATAAAAATAATACTTCTTGACCTATAAAAAGGACATTTTATCTATTAGGCAAGACAAGAAGAAACAAAATGAGCTTTCTTCAGTTGCTTATGCTGCCTACCCTATGTTTGAGAACTCAGTTTAGTCTGCTCTGGAAACTTGCACAAAAACGAGGAGAAACATTTTGCTTCCTCATGTTTTTTCTTGCCTGTATGCTTCAGGGTGGCTCCCAGACCTCAAAGTTACTAATCAGAAAGAGAATCAAAACCTCCCATAGTGCAAAAGCTATCTATACCACAGACTGCTACACAGCACAGAAATCGGAAACTCGCTAGTTCAGATACTGAACAAAGTCTGTCCACCACAGCATAAAGCATGGTACCAGTTAATTTATCCTGCTTTTCACAGTATAAATTAACCTGACATATCTCAGCTACCGGAGCTAGACAGCTTCCAATATACCAGAAAGTTTGGAGATCTGCTCGCTCTGTTTGCTCGCTCTGTTGAAATATATACTGCAAACTTGACTTAAAAAGTTCAAGGCAATGACAAACGGTTTTAAACCCTAAAATATTACAGAGAAATTGCTCATAAAAGTAAACAGAAGTTAGACTGAATTAGTCTAAACAAGAAGTCCTCCTGATGCCACCCAAGGACGTTGCTGAAATCCTGTCTGGTAAACAAACTGAGACCTCAACATACCAAAGCTGGCACACTGGAAATCACACCTAACTGATGAATGAAATGAGAAGATGGCCTATTCATCCACTCTCCTGCTCTCTGAGGTTCGTAAAGCGGCGCTTGCAATGAAAGGCCAAGTGTAAAGGAAGAAGCGCTCTTTACTGCCAGAGCCCATAAAAGGTGCAGTGCTCTTCCATTTCATGCCTTCATCTCCCAGGACCACTTTTCATATTACTGTGTCTTCATCAACGCCAGGTGACAACTGAGATTATGTTACCTGATTCCAGCTGAGTCCTCAACGCTGCTCAGAAAGTGGGGGCAAGGCTCTTGCTGTTGCCTCTCCTCACACACATCACCCTTCTCTTATTTTATTTCACCTCTTTCCTAATTCCCATCTGTTCAAAAATACTTCATCTTAGTTGACCAACAGTTTCTTTAGCCGCACCAATGCCAGCCTGAGACCAGGAGAGGGGCTAAAAGCAGCGTACTACGAAGCTTGATGCTGGTACAAGTCCAACAGGTCTTAAAATGGCTGATTGAGCACTCTATGCAGCCTCTACTTCCTTGCCAGCTGAGACACCAGCAGTTATACTACCAGCTATACCAAATCACATGAGTTTTTCTTCTTTCCCCAGAATAATAATCATTAAGAGACTGCTAAACATACCTGTCACACTTTCTTCTCTTCCTCAAAAATTATCTCTAGCTAAAAACAAATAACTGCATTAAAACATAGTACTTCATTTTGCAAACACTTAGCTTTCCATTTCCCATTTCCCTGCCCTGTATCTTCAAAAGAGACAGATTTTTCAGCTAAACAGATGTTAGCCATGATTTGCCTTCAGCCAGTGCACGACGGTCACAGTACCTATACATCCAACAAACCTATTTGCCCCACAGTATTACTACACCAACACATTTCAGTCAAACATACTTGGGCAACATGTGGGCTCAGAAAGAAGTTCACTGAAGTTTTACAGTCTTGTAAGCAAGCAGCTTTATTTTACAGCGTTTCTTGGGAAAACAGGTGACAGGACCAGAGGAAGGAAAACATATCGCCAAAGTGTTTGTGACTGTGACAAACAGTAAATTCAGAGGAACTCCAAGGCTACAGCAGACTTTGCACTCAAGCTGTGGTAACATGGTGATTTAACTGAACTTACAGGCATGGTCTTGAGCGAACTAAAGCAGAAGATGTGGTTAGAAGAGATTTATATCCTCAGGGCACAGTAAAAGTCTGCCTGTCACACTGATGGACCTGTCCAACAGCTTCTATGGCTCACGGTAGTCTGCTCTCTGTCATTCAATAGACAAATTCAAAATTAGGTCTGCCTTTACAGAGGAAGCAAGCTCTTCAAAGTCTCATCAGAACTACAATTACTCACAAAGTTGTCTTTGCTCCTTGCCCTCAGGGCAAGGAAAAAGTACATGTACAGCAACATGCAGAAAAGATGATGACGAAATAAAGACACATCAACAAGTAACAGAACAAATCAATCCTTGACATCATAATACCTGGGCTTACTTGGAAAATTTGACACTGTTTAGGTTGAAGGTCTTCTGCAGATTAACACACAGGAGGCTTAATAGTTGTAGACAATATCTGTTTATAATCCCTGCTCTTAACATGTTTATGTTCGTGTAGTACAAGTTGCTTGTTTAGGCTTTTTCCAGCCATGCTGACGCAGGAAGTGATGTCAAACAGGACAAGTGATTAAGTAGGGACATGGGGACATGTTCTGCTATATTCAAACAAAAGCAGAATCCAATGCACCTTTTACCTTAGCATCTCTAACACCCTGAGCACGCAGGGTTCCCACTCTTTCACTTACCGAGAAAGCCAACATCCTAGCTCGTATCACAGACACCACCATGTAGATATCAAGGTCTGACTAGAGCATCCTTCCTCCCTTTTCACACTGGACTCCTGCCACAAGCGGCATTAAGAAATCACAAGGTTCATCCAATCTCCAGCAAGACAAATTTCTAAATTTCAGCACCCTGTGTGCAGGACAAGATCTCAAAAGGCTTATTTTTTTCATAGCAGATTAACAGACTAGACCAGGTCACCTGGTGCTACAGCATGGCTGAAATCCCCTCAATACACTGAACATCAACCCATTTAGAGGGCTTCACCCATTTCCTGTTGTGGCCGAAAGAACCGTCTCACTCGCACAGCCCAGACCCTCAGCGTCTTAACTCAAGAAGCGAGTGACAACGTCAGCAGCACTTCGCAGATGGAGGAAACAGCCCCGCCATGTGTAACGAAGTGAGCACACAGCCCTCACGCATTTTGTCATACGGGTTTTCGGAACTGAGACCAACGTAGCAAAACGATGACGAGCAGTAGGATGATTATACGTATGTGTTTGAAAGCAGGGCAAACTGGCCCGCAGAAAAAAAAAAAGATCCCTATGAATAATGCTGCAGGCACTGTGTCATGCAGAGACATTTACTCTCCTTCGCTATGAACACAAGATAAGCAACTGAGCTAGCAGCATCAGCATTGAGCAAGCCTCCTGCATCCCCGCAGCAGCAATGGTGCTTGCCCATGCTTCAGAGACAACCGCAAGGTGACAGCAGAAGAACAACTAACCTGGTATGTCTAAGCAGAAACATATCGCACAACAATCCAAAAGTTATACAAGACTTTAACGGCTACAACAAAAAATCACGGAGCTATAGTAAAAATAGTACAGAAGAGGGCAACTCCCTGTGGGTGGTTCCTGGCCTAAGGCTGAAGGAAATCTTCACATCTTCTCTTACAGTAACAATATAGAGGAACTACAGTTGAAGTTGCAGAATACTGTTACTGCCCCTAAAAATGGATTATTCCAGAAAAAGCCACAGAGGGGTAAAATCTGACTGGGCCAGGGGAATCAGGCTAGAAAGGATTGTTACCTGACCATGGAGGAGAAGCAGGGCAGGAAAAGCTGGGAACAAAGACTAACCAGCCATAAAATCACTGTTTGACCATACAGGAGGCTAAACATCGCTGTATGGCTACAGAAAGGAAAAACAGCACAGTACAAGATGGGGAAAACTGGGATGCAACCATAAAAAGGATGGGAGGATGCTGAGGGAGGCACGCACTGACTGTAGGGGATAACAGCAGGGACTGCACTGTGAGAGCACAGAGCTCTGAATAGGAGACAATGACTTGTGCCGTGTTCAACAGGGCCACAGGAAGGAGGTTTAGGGAAGTGATAATAGGGGATGGCACAATATGATAGGGCTGTGCAGGGGCCCTTAGGAGAGGCATAGGGAGATGAGGAGGAAGCCCCTGGCAACTCCGATATAGGGAAGAAAGGGGAGATGCAGCTTCAGGGGGTGGGGAGGGACAGGATGACCATAAGAGCTCAAATATCGGATAACGGGGGGCAGTGCTAGAGGGGGAGGAACTCAAACCTGGCTTCCATGACCAAGAAAATATTACAGGGGGAGAGAGTAAGGAATGAAAGAGGTAAGACAGGGTCCTGCTGACGCTGAGCACACTGGTCACCCTTAGAATAGAGAAGCTCCCTGGTAGGGCTGAGCCTGGGCACTAGGAAGAAGGTGGTCTAAGCTGGGCTGCCATGGAGGGTGAACTGGGGAGGTTCCTACACGGCTCCAAAGAGGCAGCTTGGGGATGGTACCTGCTGGGTGGTTGAGGGCAATTCCAGGAGCCCCCAGGGTCAGTTCTGGGGTCGTTGGCAGACCCTGAAAAGCACTTAGGAGGTAACTGTTGGTGGGCACCTAGGAAACTGTTACAGGGATCCCTGAAGAGCATTTACGGGCTGACAAGTCCACGAAAAACTGTTGGGGGGGGGTGTCGTTAGCAGGTCTCTGAGGGGCGGTTTGGGGGCCCCGGGGGGGGGGGGGCCAAGGGGCGGCGGGAGGGGCCGGCGGTCCCCGGAGGGGGTGGTTTGGGGGGCGCCGGCAAGCCCCTGAGGGCGGTGTGTGTGTGAGGTGCTCGCCGGCATGTCCCTGAGAGGGGGTGGGGGGGTGTCCCTGGCTGGCATCGGAGGAGTCGGGGGGGACCGGCAGCGCCCGGGGGGCGGGGGGGGGGGAGGGGCGGCGCGCTGAGGGAGACGCGGAGACAGAGCCGGCCGGCCGGGCCCGAGGCCCTGCCCGCGGCCCCCGCTCGCCGCACGCACCTTCTGGCGGATTTGCCCGGACGTAGAGACTTTTCGGATGAGTTTCTGCGGGGAGCCTGGCTCCTGCTCCGGCTCGCTGTCCGACGATTCCTCCGCCGCGGCGCTGGCGGCGGCGACCGCCCCGGCCTGGGGCTGCGCGGCGCCCGCCGCCGCCATTGGCGGCGCCCGCGCCCGATGGCGCCGGTCGGTGGGAACCGCTGGGGCGGGGTGGGGCGGGGCGGGCCAGGCCGCCTTGCCCGGCCCGGCGCCGCCAACGGGCCCCTCGCGGCGAACCGGCATGAGCGCTCCCACGCCAGCATCGTTCACGCTGGCCCTTGCTCGGTCCAAACACCCCCGTGGCTGTTTGGTGTCAGAGAAAAGACCTTTCTGAGGAGGTGAGCCCAAAAGCTTGAATCTCAGCCCCGATTCTTGAGGCTGTTCCCAGCACTCTGTTCCCCTGGATTTAATAAAATACTGAGATAAATCAGTACGAGCCTCCTGCACCAAAAGGTGCTTTGCACCTGCTCCATCTTACATACGGGCTTGCTGCTCCCCTCAGCACCACAGCAGCCTCCTGCTGCCAAACACCACTTTATTTTTCAGTGCAGAAACACACTTGCCTGACTCAGCCGTTCCGCACACCATTCCTCATGGGCTCCCCGAGCATGAGGTAACTCAGCCCTGAAGCGCTTGTTTCTCTAATGCCCATTAGCTGCAGCGATGGGACGGTATGGAGCTTTTCAGCTGGGATTTCATGACGACGGATGAGGGGAAAGCATTTGTCACTAAACCAGGCCCGTCAACAGACAGCTAAAGCACAGAGGCCACATATTTGATAAAAGCTCTGTTCAAAAGCAGCAGTTTCAGAGATGCTATCGCTACTGCTGTGCGTCCCCCTTGGGCAGGCTTTCTATAAATGGAGTCCCACCACATCAAAGGCACAGAGTCAGGGAAATGGGACTGCTCTCCCTCAGCTGTAATTAGGACTAGCAGGCTACAGGTCTGACTCGGTGGAAGATCAACATAACATCAGAATCAGAACAAAGGAAAGACAAAAGGCAAACAGTTCCAGCTAGAGACCTCTCTTCTGCTGACAGAGTTCAGCATGTGCTGAGTGAAGGGCAGAGGAGGAACCAGCAGAAAATGCTCACTCTCCGAGCAAACGTCCAGCATAGGCTAAACAAACGGTCAATGTCTGAAAGCGCTTTCCTAAGCCTGGGTAAACCAACAGATTTAATAACCATTTTGATTCCTCCCCACTGCCCAGCACAGTGTACTGTGATTTTGTTACATAGCTTACAGAAGTCATCACTGCGTATGAACTTGAGGCAGCAAGAGAGGCACCTCATGAGGTTGACATATTAAAAAAAAAAAAAAAAGGAAAAAAAAAAGAGGAATCAGGCCTGTAAGTCTGTTAGTCCCATACTTACAGGTCCAGTAGCCAGGGACACTGAAGGAAACACTTCTGCAGAGGAAGCCACGCTTTGAAGCAAGACTGGAAGACTGTCCCCCCTCCTCCTAACATCTTTAAATGATTTCCTGAATACCAGCTCTCCAAGACCAGTATATTCACTACCAACAATTTGCTCAACCTTACCATAGCAGTGTATTCTTCTTGAGCCACCAAAAAATTAGTAATAAAAATATCAGGGCAATCATTAAAATATCCCTCCCAGAAGTCTAGGTACAAATGCCTAACCCTCCCCCAAACCCAAAGTTGAAATCACATAGAAATTATACTGACCACAAACACCTGAGAACGGCTATGGGGCTTCTTTAGCAGCAAAGCACACTGTGCTTAGAGAGAGCAGAGCAAACATACAGCCCCTTGCAATTTCATCCAAGGTGAGACAGCTGTGACTAAGGGAGCCAAACACCCTGAATGGTGGTATTGGGTGAGAGCACTGATGGAACTGTGAAATCAGCTATGGTCTTAACTCACTGCTTTCAGCATCTTCATCAAGACCGGTTTACAGAAGCAAAAACAGGAGAAGGCTTTACTTTTAACCCAACCTATTTGTAAGTGTTAGAGGCTGCATTTAAAGTTGTTTGGTTAAAGCCTTTGGACCATCTGTAAAAGTAGGGCTTGTAACCATGATGGCATCAATAAGAAAAAACAAACAAGCAAGCCTCTGCTCAAAAACCAAGGCCTGTATATAGAACACTTTTGCAGAAATGCCAGAGCACAGCCCACGCTTTTCTCCAAAGCAGGCTGCTTTGGCTTGTTGCAGTTATCAATAGCAACCTAAGCCAGAGAGTGGGCAAGCTGGGTTTGTGCAGCCTCTGCAGTCTGAAGCAGGATGGAAGTGCAACACACTTACAACAGGCTTTACCAGGAGTCCCACTCCTGCTGGGAGGAAACTGACATCTCAAAAACATCTTCATTTTCTTCTCTGTTAAATGCACATCATTGTTAACTAAGATATA
Source organism: Gorsachius magnificus (assembly GCA_034008185.1). Lineage (NCBI taxonomy): Eukaryota > Metazoa > Chordata > Aves > Pelecaniformes > Ardeidae > Gorsachius > Gorsachius magnificus. The sequence continues at coordinate 22,701,186 of CM067087.1, read as the reverse complement.
AGTGAGAAGCTCTTAATTCCATTTTCTGGTGCATAGAGTGGGAAACATAAGTTTATATTAATAAATGTAGGCCCTGCATTCAGACTTTCCAGGAGAATTTAAACCAGACACATTGAAAAGCAGGTTTAGAGCAAAAACAAGAAAAAGAAAACACCAGTTTTTTTATGTGCAAAATGTAATTAGCTGATACAACTCACTTTAGCCAAAATATAAGTGATATTCAGGAAAAGATTAGACATTTACATGGATAATGAGAATATCCAGATCAAGAAGTGAAAACAACGTTTGCAAAATACAATTTCATCTCTTAGAGCACAAACCAACCTCTGGCAGATGGATGTTGGAAAAGGCTCCTCAGGGCAGGCTGCCCCATAATTTTCTCCTTAATTTTCCTGCACCCTCTTTTGAAGCACTGTTGCATAAAGGAAACTAAATTAAATATAGGATCAGTCTGGACCAGCAGTTCTCTGTTTGGGGTTGTATATAGGGAGCTTTGTTAAGGAATTCACAGACAGTGCACATTTCTCTCATCTTTAATAACAGAGGTGTTAAGAATATTGCTAGAAAGCTAACATTGTATCTCAGCATTATAGCCACTGTGGAAGATGACTTGCAAGACATTTAATGGTACAGAAAGTGGATGTAAGCTACACAGGGGGACAGATGAGTTTGGTAAAGCATAAATGCAAAAGCAACCAGAAGGGAATAAAATCAGTTTTGTACAGTCCGCTGAGGAACTTCAATGAATCACCAAAGGCTGCAAGCCAGCCTTTCAGACTAGGACTTGGTTCACTAGCATTTCAAAGTCAGAGATTCTTTGACACCGAGTAAGTCTAGGCAGGCTGCACAAACCATCATTAAAGCTCTCATCAGTGGTGAAAGCAACCAACCTTTTTATTAGGTAGCCCTGAAAGCAGAAGTCATGGCATGGCAGCCTTCCTGTCCTCCTCCAGTAGCTCAAGTAAGCATCAGGTTCTGAGTTTGCTACATTCTTCTAAAGCTGAAACTTTTAATAAGCAACAGACATTCATGATTTTATGTCCACTGATGTCAGGGCTGATCCCTGGAAAACCACACATGCACTGAGAACATACAGTTTACTAGAAACCTAGGTCCTAAATTTCTAATTGATGCCAGACTACATAGCTTCTCTGGCAGCTTGTTCGTTTAGTCACTCATCAGCTGAGGACATATTCTTGTCTTCATCATCAAGCATATCTTTTAGCTGTTGACGAGCAAACTCCTCAAATACCAGCTCTGCTTCACTGAAATGGAAGAAACACAGGTCTTTCAAAATGATGTTAGCAATTTTTTTATACCAGCAGACTAAAGGCAACATATACGAGGAAGAAGAGAAGCCCGGAGCAGACTCTGGTAATGTATCCTTTGTCTTCAAAGGGATTTCAATCACATTCCCACAGGCACCATCTTCATTGGTGGTATTCTAGCTAGTATGAAAAGCAGTTGATTGAGCAAGTCAGGACACAAACTGAGGAGGTTTTAATCTGTACCGAAACACGTCCATTCCAGCTAAACATTTATCAGCTAAGCTGAACAGCCTGCAGCCTGAAAGGGTCTTTGTCTAGAAATAAAATGTGAAACCTTTCATCTTTATTCCTTCTGTACTAAAATAGGGATGCATGGTCAAACCTACTGAGTTTCTGAAATCTAGAGCTGCAGAGCATCAGCTGACCATAAACACATCCCTCCCTCCAACTGTGGGGCAAAACATGTTCTCCTAAACTAGTTCCACACAGTCAGTCATTGCTGTTCAACTGATAGCATTATCAAGCCACAGTAACTTACTTTGGATTTAAGCTCGTACTCTCTGAACACTGTGGATTTTGTACAACATTGAAGAGTTTCCAAAGTGTTAATGCACAACTACAGCTAGAATGTGAAATATCATTAAAAGAAACTTACTCCTCCTTCCCTGCAGTCATCAGCATGCAGTAAAGGAGGAAAAAAAGACACACCAAGTAATTAGAACGGTTTCTAGCCAGCAAAAATTTGTAAACTGATAAGGCAAAACAGTGACCAGCAGTAAGATTTGTAACAATACAAGAATTCTAGAAAGTCTCAAAACGTGCATACATAAACCTGATGAAGCAAAACTTGATCTCCCAAATGGAAAAGCACTCTAGCAATGTTGCCCAAGACATCAAAAGGGTTGAGAAACAAAGACAGATTTTCCCATTTATGCTTGCTAGAGGTCATAGCTGTAAGAGACACCTGCGCGCGCACTTCTACTCAGAGATGACCATGCTTGTGTGACGTGATGTTAGTCTTAATTGGTCTGTCACTGTAATTTATGCAGTCAGCTGATGAGAAGATGATGTTCTTGTTCAAGAAACACGAAGGTATTGAAATCAAATGAGGTCAGAATACAGAAAGGCCTAGGTGGTCTCTCATTAGATAGCTGATGCACTTAGGGCAATACTCCTGATTTTGTCCTTGCCTAAGAATAATCCTGAGACTTTTGGCACTTGTGTTTCTTTAAAGGGGTCTTTGCTAACCACACCGTAACAAATCCTGCTTGCTAGCAGGATTCCTCGGAAGCTGTTCCAGCACAGCCTAAAATAAGCAGAACAGACTCTATTGCAGTGATGAAATGGGGCAGGGATATTTTTGTTCTCACAGTTACTTTAGCAGTTGCTAAAGTTGCTCCACTGGCTTACTTCTCATCAGTTTAGGTCAGGGAGCAAAGTGCACCAAGGCCATTGTTCTACAGAAGCCATCAGGGATCTGGGATGCTTCAGTGACTGTATAACTCGCTACCTGGAAAATCCCCACTAACAATGCACACTGAAACCAAGGGCAACAAGTTGCAACCAGCACTGCTGGAAAAGTCAGCATTAAGTGTGCCAAATGGGGCCGCTCTAACCAAAATGCCTGAAAGCACGGATCATGTAAAGACATTCATGATGGTGTCTATCCAGACTTGGAAAGGATGGCTTCCTCTACCCACAAAAGCCAAGATGAGGTCTGGAAAGTCTCAGGGCATGCATGCTTGATGGAAATGGACTTAAAATTAAATATTTAGAACTTTAAATAAAGCATTGTTCTCATTTCATTTTTCCTCCAATTTTTATTCTTTAAATAGCCTGCTCTCTTTCCCCTGTTTGAAGTACATTCATTACTACGGGAACAGTGACATCAACGACGTGGGTGAAGCTGAGTGATTACCACCAACGTGGTTTGAAGCCAATTTTACAAAATGGGTTGAGGGGAAAAAATAGGTATTGTTTCAGCTGGGCATATACTTCACTGTCAGATAAATGCTTATTGAGTCAATACATAGGTAGTGTGGCAGTACAGTAATGCTTATCATATAGCTCAGATGTAAGATTAAATGGCTACATTAGCACCCGAGCAGAAGTTAGGCTCACTCCATGGTTATCTTGCTGTCCGGTGGCTTATTTAACCTTATAACATTGAAAAATTCTCAAGGACTTGAAAACGAGGAGACTTTTTTGTTTTTTAACTGGCATCCCAGCAATTGTTTTAAGGGTTGGGATGGGAGGGGGCTGTGTTCAAGCATCAACAAGGCTCCAAAATGTCATCATACTCTCTGCAGAGGGTTTTTTGTAAGCTTTTATTATGCAGCCACAGAAATGATTCCATATAATTAAAGTTGTGGCATATGGTAATTTTCATTATAAGCTTGCTTTTAACATCTCTCAACTTTTTTTTTTTTTTTGGGGGGGGGGAGGGAGAGAGTAGGCTGTGTTATTTTTCAATACACATTTTTCCAGTGCTTAAAAAATTCACTCACTTCTGAAAGTTACAATACCAATACAGGGCAGGCACAGCTTTAATATTAAAGGGACATACCATTTATGGCTTTCTTGAAACCAGCCCTTTCATGCAAGTTTAACAAGGGAACAGATAAATTCCCATTTGTTGAACAACAGTCAAAACAAAGGCCAGTGTCCAAGACATAGGCCCACAAAAAACATCAGGAGAAGGGCAGAAAAGAAACAGATCTCTATCCATTCTTGTCAACAGGTGGAAAAGACAGATTGCCAGTGTGACAGGAGCTGATTCACCTAAAAATAATGACCTGTGAACCACATGGGTCCCAAATCAGCTGCAAAACCAGCACACATGAAACATGCAAATGCTGGCCTACAAGAAGTCCAAGACAATGAAGCTATAAATAAACATGGGAAAGGAAAGGTAGCAAGCAATTCCTTTTCTGTCTCCTCCAGGCACAGAAAAGAAAGAGCAATCTGCATTAGCTGTGCACTCTGACAGACCTGCTTTTTACTGAGCAATGAATGCTTCAGAGCTCACTCACAGACAAATAAAAAGGGCAAAGCAATCTGCTGTGAAATAAAAGCACACAGCAGTTGATCACACTTGCCTCAGTTTGGCCTTAAAAAAAATAAACTATGTTCTTGAGAAGCTTATCTTTCTGAGGTTCTCTACACTCAAGTCAGCCCTGCATGATTAAATTTACTGATGCTACGCATGTTTTATTTACTTTCGCCATAAATCACCTTGGCTAGAGAAGGGAAAAGGATATTACTGCACTGCAAGGAATAAATCATAGCATGTGGCATTTTTTAATCCCGCTTTAGCTTTGAGACTATAAAATAGTTGCTTTGACTTCTTTCCTTTCTCCCAGCTGTGTCTTAAGATGAAGTGACAGTCAAGTAAGCAGGGAGGTGCAATAGACAAACTGGTTACTACTGACTCATCAATAAAAACAAAGGGGAATGGAAAAAGAAGATAAGGAGTGATCTCAAAATTCCCTGTGCATGCACCCCTGCCTACACCCACTGCAGAGGCAGCCGAACAAGGCAACAAAATAAAATTCTATCTTGTGGGGCCTTTGAGAGTCTAAACACTATTTGTTGAAGATCCACCTCTGCAATTAGGCCTTGATTTGCTTGCTTCCAAATTAGATGTTATTTCACTAATGAAACACATCTTATTTCTCAGAGTTTATGAACTAAGGTGGTAGAATAAAAAATTTAAAAGCATGAACTCACAATTGCAAAGAGTTACTAGGCACAGGGCATGGAAAACTACCAGCCAATAAAGCTGGAAAGAGATTTAGTTTACCAGCTTCATATGGAAGGCTGCTTCATTCCCTATAATGAGCTCAGACACCACATTCCAGCAGTTTTCCAGCTATGCAGGCTTCAGAGGAATTTTCTGTTGTGCTACGGTATCTTTTTTTAAGAGAAAGAATTTATTTCTTGAGTTCAATTGTAGGGCTTTCCCATGGCATAAGCTCCTGAAACTACCTGTATTTTTTTTTTTTCAGTTTGTAAGAAACTCATGATTTCCATCTGTACAAAACACATGAACCATAGCTGTCTTCTGACAGCAAGCTCCTAGAAGACTTTGATGTAGCAAACAATATGTGGGCTGTGCCTTTGGTAAGAGGATGTGTTGGGGGAAGTGATCTGAGAAATATTGCAGTTCTCCATTTCCCTTGTAAATTCTTCTGCCCACATCCTTTTGAGCGTACTATATAAAGGAGTATATCAGACATCCTTTGAAATGATCTTAGAAGGGAGAACTGACTGACTTCCATTTTTCCTCATATTACAAGTGCTTCTGCCAGAATTAGCTGCCTGAAGCATAAGTAATAAAAAGGGGGTTGTGGCATTGCTAACACTAAAAAAAGTCACGTAAAAAAATTCACACTGTTCAAAAAATGTAAAATTCCTTACAGTTGCCTAAGCTTTTGGATAAGCCTTGTTGGAAGTTTTCAAGCTTTTCTCCATATCTATGAAAGCTCCAGATTTTGCAGCCCTGAACTGCCCCAGCAGCACCTCTGCCCTGCGAGGCTCCCCACGGGCACTAGATGGCCCTCACCAGCCACCACTCCTGGGGCCACGAGTTCCAGTCCCAGCCCCTCACTAAACTCCTGGGTAGGGGGATTGCTGCAGGAAAATCTGAGGGAAATCCTTCAGTATATACAAGCTACCAGAAGAGACAGAAGACCCTTGCCAAAGCAGCTGTCCCACAGCAAGTCACCCATCTGAGATCGTGATCAAGTGTGCAGCAACATCGGTGTTTTGCTGGCAGAGCTTTGCTGGCCTGCAGCATGAAGGGAAACATGCAGCATGGGCACAGCTACGCCAACAAAAGCATTTGCTTCACAGCAGCTTCTCCAAGGTGATCCAACCTTATTAGTCCTATGGACCAATGCCAAGGACCGGATTTCCACCTCGCAGGCCAGCTGGAGCCAGCTTTGGGCTGCATGGTGCTGTGGGGTGTCCTGTGTTGCTCCTCAGTGATGTGGCTGCCTTTGGGGTTGAGAGGGAAATAGGCCTTGTAGATTTGTCCTGAAGGTGCTTCCTAGGCTCATTGTACTACTCTTATGGGGGTGTAACATGCATAAATAACTTCTATGAGCATGTTCTGCGTCTGTGCTGAGACCCTGCTGCACAGCACACAGCAGGGGTTTTCCCAGTGGAGATGAGTTTCCTCTGGTGCAATTCTCAGAGAGGAGTGAAGAAACCTACCTTTTCCCTCTCCATCGCATCCATAATTAGCAAATACTGATTCCCAACCAGAGCAGCTTAGTGTGGAGAGAATCACCAGTCTCTCTGCCCATCACTCTACATACTCCCAACGATTTCACACTATAAGGAACTGAAGTCATCCCTCTCTAAACACTTCCAGTATACAACATGGCATCTATCTTGGGATAACTCCTTTCAGAGCCTCCTCCATCTTCTTCCAGTGGCCATGTTCTTAGATATAGGAGCTTTAGGTACGTTTGGGCCCCAAAGAAAGAAAGAGTAAGAGAAAGACAAGCAGTGCAGAGGCAGCCATGGGGTTTTGTCTGAAGCCCGTGCGACACTGCTAAGTACAGAGGGCAGGGCAAGATGACTCATCTATAACAGCTCCAACATCAAAATGCTGGCATAATGTTTTGTGTTCAATAGCTGCTTCAGATGCTGTACAGGAGCTTCTGGTTTAGTGCAAGCACCTCATGGTTTCTGTATGTTCACCATTGAGAGAGCAGAGCCAGCCAGGGCCTGAGGAAGTGGGACGAGAACACAGATACTCAAGACAGCCTGCAGTTTTGGCATCTAATCCCAAGCCTCGGCATGCCTGGGTAAGGCTGGCTCCTTACACTGCTTTAAAGTTCCTACAGGTCCATTTACTGATCTAACTCTGAAGAGACATTCCTCTCAGACACCCACTGAACACTAAGATCACACAACAGACACCATGGCCAATATCACATCAAAATAATGGGGATTCTAAAATCATGAACAGTTTTATCACCTCTTAACTTTGCTTAAAAGTATTTTGCCTTTTACAGTGCTCATGTGTCTTAGGTGTTTTCTGTGAGAGATTCTTGTTTGCTCTATTGGAATACGGCTGGGAATTGTTGACAGCTTCATTCAGGACATTTTGCACAGTAGTAATGAGATTTAACTGTTGCAGTGCTTCCTCAAGCCCCTGTGCTTTGAGTTGTGATTCCATAGATGAAAGACAAAAAGGGAACATGACCCATTTCCACCTCCTCCCATCTTAGCATCCCTCCTTCTCCCTGTTATTTTGTGCTTTGAGGTTGAGATACATATACACATGCATATACATATACATAGACACAGAGCAGCCCCAATACTGGAGTCTTGTAGACTCTAAAATCTCCCTGTAGAACAAATCACTATGAACGTTGTAATGGTAAGATTTCACGTGAGTCTGGCAACAAAGAAAGGCAAAAAACAGGCATAACTGACCTGCTGGGTTCTTTTCCTCAGGTTTGGGATGCATGAGGCGGAACGGCAGCTCTGTGCCCACTTCACTTTGGGGAGAAGAGAGAATGCATCAGATCCACGGCTCCATTCATGCCTGGATCAGTCCCCTTCCCACCTCAGGCCAGCCCAAGCCCTGAACTCCAGCTTCACTCATTCTTTCGTCTTTTTGTAATCATAATTCTCCCCTCAAAGAGTTAAACTCCTATTTCTCCACAAATATCCCAGGCATATCAACTTGAATAAACTGGGTTTATTATGTGCTGAATGTACTTGCATGTACACAAAGTCAGAGATATTTTTGTAACTGCTTCATTTTCACAGCTGAATGCAGAGATTTCTTATTTCTATCAGCTTAAGGGATAGTTGGTTTTGGTTTGTTCATTTGTTTTTTGGTTTTGTTTGGTTTGTTGGGTTTTTTTTAAGGAGATGGGAAAGGGAATAGGAAAGAGGGTAAAAAGACAAATTAACAGCTATGGCTGCATGGTCTGAAAAGGAAGATGACATTTACCTGGAGGTGAGGTCTCCCAGCATGCTATAGAAGAGAACAAGGAGAGAAAACACAAGCATATTTAGTGCCTTTCCATTCCAGTGCTCTATCAAAATGCTGTTTTTTCGGTGGACTACCTTCCTCATATTCTCTACTTGCCACAAAGCATAGCATCCAAATAAACTTGTTTTTAAAAAAAGATAATTTTCATTTTTCATGTCCTTCCCATGGAGAAAGAGTCTAAGTTTTTGAACTCCTGACCAAGCGCTGGGCATGGCTCCTTTTCTGAGTGCCAAAGGACACGGGCAATCAGAGGACCACAGAAGGCAGAAGTTATTTTATCGTGCTTTAGGCCAGTCATTGATTCATTTTCATATTCGAAAGAAGGATAGATGAATGAAATAGAGATGTCAACAGTGACTATCACCAGTTATCCTTGTCCTCTTTTACACTGTATGCTGGGAACTAGCTCATGTTGACAACATCAGCTTCAAGCAGAAAGCTGGCTTAGTACAGAACCTGAGCTACAGTATTTAACAACTCTCAGGCAGATATCTCTGCCTTCTGCTCTGGGAGAACAAGAATGCCAACATAAAGGCTCACACAAAGTTTTACTTCAGTTCTGACAAAGTAAGTTATGGCTTTGAAACAAAAAAATTGCAATGCAAACCAGAGGTTCATACTTTAGCCATAAAGTTATATGGTATCTAAGGAAGGTAATTCAACCCCTCTGGCTCAGGACAAATTCTTTGGATAGGCCAAGACTGATTTCCAGGCAGTTGACGCTGTAGAGGGAGCCTGATGTCCTACAACACGTGCCCTTTCTCTTAGGGTGGACTGTCCTGCCCTCTTCCCGCTCGTCAATGAAATACACACACTCCCCTCTTTTAACTCTACGCAGATGTAGCAAAAAGCCTGTTATTCTTACCCTGGAACAGTGAGCTTCACTTTGACCTTGTAGGAAACCAGAATTCCCATCACTGTCTTGTCTATTCCATCCTTAATGCTACCAGAGAAAACAGAAAGCAGTGTGAGGCAGCGTAGCAACTGAGCAATAATATGTGGCTGGAGCAAAAGCTAGGTGAACATCCTATTCTCCTGAAAGCGATAGAGCAAACAAGCTTCAGGGACAGCTAATACCTCTCCAGATCTGCGATCACTATTCACCCTGAATGAATGTGATAGGCTAAGTCGTGCAACTTAGATCTATGCATCTAGACATGCATTTACAGGTAGAAACCCCTGGTATGAGTGTCTCCTCTGTCCTCCCCTCTTCTTTATAACCCTCCGCTAGCTGAGACCATTTAAAACTCTACTCACATGGTACTAGAAGCCAAGTTGGTGTCCTCATCCTTTAGCTTTCCGTCCAGAGCTATTTCCCGGGTCTTCCGGTTATTTGCTAGCAAGGGCAAAAGTGTCAGTGTCTTGGTCAGGCTGCTGTTTGGCTGCACCTTTTCCCTGAAAATAAGCAGCAGGTGAGAGAAGGAAACTTATACACTCTCTGATTTGCCTTACGTGCCCAACCAAGAGAATTTCAAAACAGATTACAAAGCCATCCCAAATATGTGGAATTTATCTGTCCAAATTTAGTTGTCTACAATGCAGACCTCTATATCTAAACTAGTCAGAAAAATTCCCCTTATAATCAGCAGAGAGGAACAAGCACTTGCAGAAAATTATTAATTTCACATTAAGGCAGACTTCTAAACTAGGTCAAACTATGCTGCAGACCTCTAAATTTGGACAAAATAAATCCTACTTTGGAAGACCAGTACTCAGTGGAAAACATGTCCCTAAGCTACAGAGGAAAAAAACCCAGAAAAATATAAATTGTCTGTGTGCGACCAACCCACCTCACAAAGCAAAGTTCAATGCTGCACTGCCAATGCAGTGCAATGCAAAAGAGCAAGTGCTTCTCCACAGTGTCAATAGGCTTGAGGTGTCCATGGGCGTTCCAAGGCCAAGAAGAAACCAAATGAAATGGTGTGAAAAAGACTGACCTCAAGCTAGAGCATCCATGACTTCCACTCAAACAGCAGCACCTTTCAGAAAAATGTTGCATCTCTATTTAAAGATTTCAAGCAATGGGGAGTCTTCCACAGCCCCTGCTAAGTTTTTCAAGTAGGTAATTACTCTTCAAACAAACCCTCTTCTGCAACCTCCCTCTGTTCTCTGAAAAAAGGTACAGGGTACCTGCTGGCTATGAGAAAAGGAGACCAGCTGCATCCAGAGAGTACAGCTGGTGTGGGGGACACACTCATGAGGTGAGAGAAGAGAGAGCACTGTAACAGCAGGCAACTACAAGACTATAGCTGGAAGCACCTCCCATTATTAAGGAGGAGGGTAATTAAAAGGGTATGAAGGAGCAAGAAGGGATAAGCAGAGCATTCACTCACTGTGATTCCTCAGCAGCTACCACTTTTGTATAGTAGTCACTGGAGTACAAAACCACATTGGCAACCTGCTCCACTGAGTGAGAAAGGAGAAGGCAGACAATCAGTTGTGCATACGCATCAGAAACAATATAGCTGCCCTTCTCCCAAGTCTCAGGAATGGAAGACATGATGAGGACAGCAGGAAAACCCATCCACTTAGAGCCTGAAGGGACCACTAGGTCAGACAGCCTGACCTAGAGACCAACAGCACACAAATGCCTTCCCTGAAAGGCATCCAGCCTTGTTGTGGAGATGACAGAAAGTCAGTAACCCACAGTTTCCCCTGGGAGCCTGCTCTTTCCATCATAAAGATCTCCCTCTTCTTCTCTAAACATGTCTGCTTTTATCTCAGGTCACTGGTATCTCTTGTGTATCTACAGGTAATGTATTTGCATTCAGGCGACACCAACCTCAAGCAGTCTGGATACCAAACCACAGCCAAGACCCTGTGATAATAAATGGCTTACATTCTCCAGTCAAACACCAAAGAAACCACAGGGTAATTCTGACTGAAGCACTGATGAGGAAAGAATCTGGGGATCAACAAGGTCTTTTTAAGCTTGACAGAGGCATTAGACAGTGCATCCAAGGCCAGAACCAAATTGGCTTTCTCTAACATAGAGTTTTGTAAAAACTTCAGCAACTTCCTTCCCCCCTTGCCTTCCCTTCTCTTTCTCATCCTTTTGCTCTCAGACTGCTTTCCACAGGTCCAAGCACAATGGGGCTTGTGGGATGAAAACACACACAATGCCATTAATAAAATATAGGCACAGTACTGAAACTCCTCTGAAACTCAACCCCTGCCCTCAGCTTCCTCAGGAGAAATTACACCATCACTGGCAGAGCAGCCGTTTCTCACATTGCCAGATGTTTCTGAAACCCCAGGCAAAATTGTGTACAACCTAGGCACATTCACAGTTAGCAGGAGCATCACAGTGACAGGGGAGCCCTTCCCCCTGGTCTCCCAAAAGAGGTGGATTTTTCCCCACAGCACCTGCCTTGCCTGCTGCAAGGGCCAGACCCTTTCTGTTTACTAGAGGGGACATACTGGTGCCTGAAATTAAGCCATACAAGTAACCATGAGAGTCAAGAAAACGGCTGCAGAGTTTCACTTGATGAACAGCAAAGAAACACAGCAACAGACAGGGCGGAGGGACAAGTTCCTGACATGTCCCACACTGCCTGCTTAAGCTGTTGCAAGCATCAAGTTCTGGCTCTCTTTCAGCCCTCCCACCATTCAGCCTTCTAGCCCTCAAAGAATCCCAAGCAACAGTAAAAACATACCCTGGACTTTGATCTTCTTCACTGTTTTCTCTGTGCTATTGTTGACGGTGATAGTGACTGGAATGGGCTCGCCATGGTAGTACACCTAGAAGGAATTTGATGCTCAGAAATCCAGCCAGGAGGCTTCTCCCAGTCCTAAATCCATCTAGTCTCCCCAGGTTAAATCTCCTCACAGAGGCCAGATAAGGCAAGGTGACTGTTATCAATGATTCATGACCTTTCCTTCAATGACTTGTTTAGCCTCAAATGCTTCTTGTAATGGGGTCTCAGCCTCCTCCAACAGTAGCTACTGACAGAAACTACATAAGAACCCTTGAGTGCTAGGCTAAGTCAGTCTCAGCTGAGTAAGTCATGAAATAGCTGCTTTGGGCAGCAAAATGCATATTGGCATTTTATCCACAGCCCCAGGGCAAACCCCTCACCTCTTTACTGAGGCAAGCTTTCAAGTGTAATGGCTTGTTGGACATGAAGAACTGCCAGGTGGTCTCCGCACAAGGCTGGGGTCCTGGCTTTTCTGGAGCATATTGCACCTTGCGGATCAGCAGACGTGCAGAGTTCCTGGGAAGCAGCAGAGGACAATGTGGTGGGTACTTTGTGCTTGGCAGAGGCAGGAGTTCTGCATTCACATGGGCTTGCACCCAAGAAGCCCAATGGCAAGTGCAGCAAAACTGAACAATCAACCAAGGTGCATTATTGAACCACCCACCCCCTTTAAGAAGGGCAAAGACAGACACATGCATTCTGTTACCTCTTATGAATTCTCTCTTCCACATTCTCTGTTGAGAAAGCTTTCACCTCAAAGTCCACCCCGCAGGTCTGCCAGAGAGAGAGGACAGCTGTGAAACCAGTGTCAGAAGCCAAGGACATCTGCAGATGTTTAAATATCTTTCTATACACCAGAAATTGGCAGATTCCTGCCAGCTGTAAATTCTTCTGGCCTCCTACTGTTATAATAGAGATCCCTGCCAACTGGTGTGGCAGCATCCACCTGTTCCATGCTGCTTCTGATAAAAGAGGCTTAGGTCCCAGCCTTTGACAGATGATATCCCTACTCCTAAAAGGCTTTTGTGTAAGAGCAGTGCAGTAGAGGTCACAGAACGCTACAGGCTATAAAACTGATCAGCCTCCAGTCCGTCTTGGGTTTCTGAACTGAATTTCTGAATGGGTTTGTAATGCCAACACCTGACAGGGTCAACCTTCTTACTTCCCAATGTTTAAGGGCTGGTCAGGCTGAGCTGACCTTTCTTTTAATAGGTTTATGCTGCCATGGGACATCTGTGTGAGTCCTAGATAACTCTCTACAGATCAATATGGGATTTTTGCTAGAATATAATTCCTTAGCAAAAACCACAGTTTATCCTTGTGGCACTGGATTCTACAACCTGTATCCCACCTTGCCCAGTTGTTAGTCTAGCTCAGCTGTTCAGAGAAGCATCCAGTGAAGTATAAAGGGAGTCTTTTAAATTGTGTCAGAAACCTTGCAGAACATCGCATTATCTCGTGACTTTTATTCCAGGGTTTTTGTTTTATTTACACACATGTGCAAGCCAGCCCTTCTCTGCATTTGTTTTAACTCAGAAGCAGGTCTTAACACATGCTATTTATAGCGATCGATGAGATTTTAGGCACTCCGTCTCCTTTTCTCTCACATACCCTGACAGCTACAATAATTTTCTGTGCAGCCAACCTGCAAATCTCTTAAGGAAACTACAAGCATTGTAGACTTAGTAGTCTCGCTGCTATTTGGCTAGATTCCCTTTCTTTTTCTGAGGACTTAAATTCCAAGTCTGTGACACACACTTGTAGCTCCTAAGTCAGGTTTCTGACATTTGTAGCATAGCACAGTAAACCCCAGTATCACCTTATTCTACCCTCAAGCTGGCCAAATAAATTCACATGACATTTTTCATAAGACTTTCCTCAACCATGCTAAGCACAAGTGTCCCATTGGCCTCACCTTATCAACATCACGAGGTGCAGGCTGCAGACAGACTGAACAAGGCAGGTAATCTGGAAACTGTGGGAGGAAGAAGAGAAAAATACCCCAAAGTAGTCATTACAAAGATTTTCAACTCTGTGATATTCTAATTAACATATTGCTCACAAAAGGTACAAAGCAACCCTGAAGACAACAGGTCACTCACTGTAATGTAGCAACCCTTTGAAGTTCTAAGATAGGGGCCTTAATATACTGGGCCTTATACTTGCCTTGTATGAACAAGTCCCTCTCTTCCAAAAATACTTTTATAGCCAAGGAAGAGGGGAAGAGAGAAAAAGTAAAACAAGTCCAGGAACGTGATAGGGGCACAGCTTACAGTAGAAGGTGGAACATCTGGCTGCCCATTTGAAATAATCCAGCTCACAGCAGTGCTACTCACTGTTGACATGGGCCTGAAGCTTGAGCAAAGCATCTCTATGTCAGAAACACCACTAAAGCCACAAAGACCAGCCAGCTGCCAGCCAGTGTCCAGTCACTCCTGGCCTGGGCAGGGCCAGCTACTCCAGATCCAGACATCAACAGTGAAGGCTGCAGAGTAGCTCGTGGAGACTGAGTACTAACACCCCATTAGAGACGCCATTTGAAGATCACTAGATTATATTTGAGTGGTTAATAACATTACGACAGGTACCAACCGATTTAGTAGAATCATTCAAAGACTTATTTGTTGCTCTATCAGAGCATGTGGTTTTCAAACCTGGATCTTCCTACGGAATGCTAAGGCAGACATGTCACTGGCAGTACTATAGGCATATCCTGTCAGAATCAGAATTTGGCAACGAGCTGTTATTTGTTGACAACATCTGGTAAATGGCTTTTCATCTGCTTGTTTGATCCATAAATTTTTAAAGAGAAAGGATTTGGTACTTCCTCTGTGAGCACTGGGCCAATAGGATAAAGTATTCCAGCCCCTCAGAAATGGGGAAGACAAGGGCATACGGGGCTGTTGCTAGCATAAAGCCATTGCAAGTTTCCTTGCCTTTTCAGGGAAAGCACTTCTCATGTGCAGTTAGGATCTTCTTGCACTTTACCACTTAGGATGGTAAGGAAAAAAAAGAAAAATTGGTACATTGACTGTCACTCAAAGTTGGAACTTTGCATAACATCAATTCACTATTAATCCCTGTCTTCAGTCCATCACCAGGTCTCAGCAGCCTGGTAATAACAGACAAGGAGAAGAGGGTCAGAGGCTCTTATGAGATACTTACCGTAAAGAAAAAGGGATAAGCATTTTTCCCCAGCTTCTTTAGCAGAGATTCCTGCAAGCGGGAGAGAGACTCTGGCTTGTCAGCAGGTGGGTACACTTGGACCCTAGAGAAGAACAGGTCCCGTCGGAAGGTGAGGCCAATCACATCAATGTCTTCCTGGCCATACCGGAAAGCACAGGTCAGGGACACATACACTGGAAAGAAGCACATGACTGGTAAAGCATGCAGCAGGCTAACATGGCAGCCAGGGTGGGATGTAAAATCCTCCCGCACTATACAGTCAGGGAAACCCATTTCAACACTGTTGTGTAGTCCAGTAAGCATTCATATCATATGTAAGAACAAAGATTACATTGATTAAGAAGCCCATTCACTGGGGAAGAGAGTTACATTTGTACCCTTAAAACAATAAAAAAAGATTTTATCTCAGCATCTCACTTCAAAAGAGGACTAACAATCTCCGAAACATATGTTGCATAAAACCTCAAACCTTTTTTCCCCTTGATAATTGCAGGATCCACCAATACAACACCATCTGAAAGGAAGGGAAAAATAAAAAAAATTAACAGGATAATCAGGGTTGAGAGAGCAGGAAGGGCAGCACATATCCTTGTGGACTTACCTACAGGTTCCACATTCCCTATGTTGTCAATGAAGTCTCGCTTCCCCAGGTAGATGGTCAGCTGTAGGGAGAAGATGATCATGTTTGAACTATGTGGACAGTTGTGTGGTTGTGTGTTGCGGGGGGACTATAAGTCTACAGAGAGCTAAAAAACTTGTGGAGATCAAAACTATTCCATTTTAAATTGATTTTTTTTTTCCCCAGCAAACACGCAATCCCCATCAGACTCAACAGGATTATTCCTATGCTTCAGGACGTCAGAATTGAAGACTTGATGTAGACCAACTCCCAAAAATACAACATAAATACTTGTGCACGAGACAAAGAACTATAGATTTAAAGATTTTTGGTGCCATCAGGTTGGAAAGATAATCAATCAGCTTTGTTTTAAACATTTACCAGCAGAAGTAAAACCCAGGAGGAATGAGAGGTGAGTTGCCTTCCTCTTGTATTATAATATATGAGAAGCTTGCCCTGTAAACTCTGTTTACATCATCTCCTCAAACTTAGTGCTAAATACAGTTCATGGTCCTTCTTCAGGGGAAAAAAAAAAGAAGGGGACAGGAAAGAGCTTTCTAACGAATCTCCAGTCTGATGACAAGTAAAACTCATACCTATATAAACCCATTATTATGATACTTACAGCTTTGTCACGGGTGCTTTTTTTGAAGATAACTTTTTTTTGAGGAGAGCTAGCATTCTTCCCACTTGTCCCTGTCTTCTGAGACTCAGGGCCGCTCATGGTCAAAGATGGGTATGTGACTGCCGGTGAATGAAGCTTTTCTACCCCAAAAGGTCCTGGGAAAGATGTCAGAAAAAAATAGGTGGATGAGATAAAAGCAGAATCATACTTGGGTAAAGCACTCTACTCCCACGTACTCCCACGTATAGTTTACCAAAGCCTATTTCAATAGATACTCAGCACAGAAGGTGGGTTTCTTTTAATTTTAGTAGATCCTCATAAACACCCCCTCCCCCCCAAAAAACCCCCATCTATTTAGAAACAGCTCTTCAGAAACATTACAAAAGACCAAGAACTCCTTTTAATTCATCTTAAAAAAAATTAGTAGACTAATAGAAAAATCTGGAGGGGAAGGGATATCTTGGCCTTTGCAGAGACGCTCGTAGCAAGTAATTTTGTGAAGAAATCTCTAAGGGTACAGATAAAGGTACTCTGATCAACACAAGGTACTTTGATTTTGAAAAGGTACCTTAAGATTTGTCATCAGAGGCTCTAAATTGTCATGAGATAAGTTGAAAGGTCATTTCACTCATTAATAATGGGATAAAATATAGGAAATTGAGAATACCAATACATATGGGGTTTGGCTAATTTCAGGATTTGGATTGTTTTGGGGGGTGTTGTTTGGTTTTAGTTGTTTGGTTTTGGTTTTTTTTTTACTATTGCAAATATACAACAGTGCAGCGTCCTCTGTCCTGGGACTTTTACTATTGAGCATATCCTTGAATGAATGAAAAGCAGCCTAGCTAAGGAGGGAATAGCCCGCCCACAGACACAAAGCTATTCTGGATACCCCAAAATAAAGCTGTCTGTGTTAAGCTAGAAGAATGCTTCATGATGCAGACTGGATAGGTGATGAAATACCACATATTCTATAACGGTAAGTGAAAAGTATTGGACTCAAAGAAAATACAACTATAGTGTAACGTGCACAACTATACTTGGTATCACTTATGAAGAATGTCTTGACATAAGCAGAGAAGTTGTTAGGAAATAAATCAAGAACACAACAGAGAATGTCATTTATACCATTTCAGAACCACTTACATATCCACATCTTGGATACAGCATGCACAGTCTAAGACCTAGAAAGGTGGTATGTATTGGTAAGGAGTCAGACCAAACCCAGAATAAGAACTCATCTGTCCTACTGCATTTTCCTAAATGCAAACCAAATACAACCCATTACTTGCAGGGTATCATTGAACTCAAAACAGAATGGACCTCAAAAATATAACAGCTACCTAGCCAGAAGGTCACAAGTATAACCGGGGTAGAGAACAGCTTATATCCAAGGGAAAAACAGATGGAATCTTCACGGGAGCAGGGTGGGGACAGACACAGGGACCAAAAAGACCCAAGAGATTACACAAGAGAGAAATCAGTTTTACACTTTGTTGTAAGTCATAAAATAGGAGCACCAGTTAAGTGATCAGACAACAAACTGAAAATCAAGCGAAGCATTTCCCCACATAATGCAAGAGTTAGGAGTACAGTGTGTTGCTGCAGAAGGCTCTGGAAATCACCATGATTTGATTCACAGAATTACAGGCATTCACAAGGAAAAGGCTTCTGGTAGATGTTGGACAGGAAGATCCAGGTGCAACTTTAACCCCGTAAGAGGAGCAGCATCAGGAAAGGATGATGCACACGTGCCCTATTCTTACACTTCTCACTATTGGACCTGTGTGAACGAGTATGCTGTGTTAGACTGTTGGTCTGACAGCGTATGACTGCCCTTGCAGTTTGCTTCTGTTCTATTTTTCTGCTTGCTTTCTCATTTTAAAACTGTTTCATGAGTAGAAACAGTTTCTAGGGCCTAGTTGCACACAACAAACTGTAGAAAAAGGAAGTACTTCCCTTGTTAGAAAGCTGGAAAAAACGTAGAGATTAGAGACAGACTTTACACGTTTAAAATTTCTATTTTTATGAAGCATAGATAAGTTTTCCAAGTCTAGAGTAGTATTTGTTGCTGAATAGACATCCTACTTATGCTGTAGACCCAAATAAACAAACAAACAAAAAACATTAAATACCTTGCTGTGTTCCAAATGCCACAGGAGCTGCCACAGGACGAATGTGTAAACTCCTAAACTACTGAAGAAAGATGAATTTTCCACTCGGCCGCGTCCTATGCTTCTTCGCATCTGCCAGAGGAAATCACTAACCTCTTAGCAAACAAGGAAGACAATTTGTAGGGGATTTGAAAGCACGTCTCTAGTTGCGTTCATCCAGGATTTCAAGAATTAATCCCCTTCCAAGAGCAAATATTGTACCTGAGCTAAGATTCAGCTGGAAAGTGGTTAAGTCAGCAACATAAAGCATTACCTAAGGAAGCTCAAATCGTCAATGAAAAGGTGTACAATGTCATACTCACATGCTTTGTAAAGACTACAGACTTGCACAGAACAGAACAGTTACTGAAAGCAGCTTTATTCTAAAGCTCTTTCTCTATCTTCTCCTTCCCAGGGTTGCAAACCACCCAGCCCAATAAGAAGCTGAACAGAAAAGAGCCATTTATGAAAAACAGAGTTTATAAACCAAACCAAGTCTCTATAAATATGAAGGACTACCAAACATTGAGAACAATGTATTATTCTCATAATCACCAAGCAGTTTATCTATTATTGCTCCACTAAGATCCCATTGGCATGCTGATGAAAAACAACATGCTGCTAGCTAGTACACCTCCCCTCCTTAATTTACTTACAGAGTGAGGCACAACATCCAGGATATGAGACACATGAAAAGAGATTTCAATTATTTTAGCCTTTCTGTTCATGAATGCCCCAAGAATAGCTTTTTCCCCCCCATGAATTTGGTCTCGATATTATGGGCAACAATGTGTAATTTTTGGCTTGCAAGCTGCATAAACAGCTGTAGCTTCCCTCTGGGCTGCATCTGTTAGTTTGATTAGAAAGATCACATTATAACCTCTCCACTTGCCCGCCTGAACAGCACCCTCCATCTCAGGCAATATTGCAGTCACAAATCAAGCCTGCTTTTTGCACACAATCACCAACATTTGTCTGAATATAGTGGCCTGGGTACACAAATTATTAAAAAAAAATGAACACAAAACCAGTGTTCCTCAGCTCTTTCAGTGTTTTCCAAATTCCAGCAACATTTTATTAACTGGAGGTGGGTTATTTGGAGAGCTTAATCACTACTCTGTTTAATCAACTCTGGCAAGCAGAAACCAGCCAGCCCTAAAACACAGCAATTCCCATGTGCCTGTGTTGCTGAAGGAAAGCCAGATCCTGGTTGTAGGAAGTAGAGACCCCAGAAATTAATCCACAAAATCAACAGGTTCCATTCAGTCACACAGCACAAAAGCAAAAAGAGAGAGCTGGTTTTAGTAAGAGTTTGTGCTGCTGCCACTGCAGGATTATTAGTCCTTCAGGAGCATTCCTCTTATACCTGCTACTCCTCTGAGAGCCCAGGAGGTACAGGTACATGCGCCATTGCAAACATCTTCAGGGGAGCTTGGAAGCAGCTTCTCCCTAACACAGGATTCCCTAATGCACCCTGATGTCCAGAGAAAGATGTCCAGCCCACCCCCCAAAGCCACCTGAAGGGCAGCTCCATCTTTAGCAGAGAAATGGTGGGACAGCCACCTCTGCACAGCAGATACCTTTGTTTTCTCTTCTTTCCTCTGCAGGCTGAAGCAGAAGAGGGGGCTATAGAAATAAATAAACTATAGCAAAAAAAAAAAAAAAAAAAAAGCTAAAACTGGTCACTAGAATTTCCTACATACCTTGGTCCTAAGGAATTTTAATTTAAAATGCTTAAGGTCTTAGCTAGCTAGCCATTATCCTCAAGTATTATTAACCTACTTTATAACACATCAACAGGCAAAACAAAGCCCTTTGTGTAAGATTTGTGTCCATGTTGTAGAAAACCACAAGTATAGCAGCCTAAATTATAAACATCCTAAACCCATTCTGATCCTCCTCAGCAGAGCCTGCAGAGTTTTTATTACGTTAATCTCCCAATAATCCTTCATCATGCTGACTTGTCATTTAGTGATCTGCTTTTCCGCAGTACCAAGGTCACCTGGACGTGTGGTAGGGGCCTTCTCAAGAAGGACCTTCTGCCACACCAACAGGCAGAAGAGAAAATATCTTGCGTTTAGAAATGCTTCAGAATGCCAATACAAAATCTCTTCATTCTGCAGTTCTCACGTCCAAGAGCTGGACAGAAGGCTGCTTCTCTTATGCAAGCAAGAGGGCGGTCAGTGATGGCTCTTAATTATGTATGAAATTTGTACACTAAACAGCTGAAGGCTTTGCTTTGTTACTCCGAAGTAGGAACCAGAGCATTATCTTCAATAAGGGTTTTTGTGTTTTTAAAGAAACCTGTAACGCCTATTACTGGCCTAAAAACTTAACAAAGTAGCAAAGTATCACAGCAGAAAAAACCTTCTACTTCCAGCAGTGCCTGAAACACAGATACTGATTTCCTCAGTTCAGTAATTTATCCAAAACATCCAAGAATACAACAACCTTTCAGGGACAGAGGCACTTGTTCAATCTGGTAAGATTTCCTTCAGCCTCAAGGCAGCATTCCCAAGACAGGGCAAGACCAGGTTGTATCCACAGGATGTCCAGCTTCAAGGTAAGAACATTATCCTCTCTCCCCCTCTACACCAAATCACACAATGCAGCTGACCACAAATCCACAATTCATGAGGAAAACATAGCACAGAAAAAACACATTTTGAGTTCCTCTCTTCACTCATTCAGAACAAGATCTCACACACAGACACACCAATAAATGAATCCGAGCATTGTGGGGTTTTAAAAGCAGAACACAGGTTTATTTACAATCAAGTTCTTATGGGCAGCTGAATAAATAAAACCTTTGCCCCATATACTCTAATTCCCCTCTGCAGAAAGCGTCTGAACAAAAGGCTAGTCTAGAGAGATGCCTGTTATAGCAGCTGCCCCCTAATCCAGCCCCTCCAAAGAACACGTTTCCTTAGTAAAACACTATCAGGAAAGAAGAAAATAAAGTGCAAATAAAAAGGCAATAAAACGCTGGTGGCTTGTCTTGAGGCCCAGACGATGTGGAAAGGTTTTGCTGGATAAAGTTATGCCAGGTAGTTCACACCCAGCCACATCATGGTTTTGGATGCTTCAACAGGGACAGAGCCAAGACACTGCTCCGTAGCACAGAGAGGGCTCCAGCGCAAACAGGGTTATTGCACGAGTGCTCAAGAAGGGGGCAAGTGGCCTGGAATTGCCAGCACCAAAACAACGGATTTGGGATTTAACCCCACTGCTCCCCTGTGTTCTACTGACAGCCGCCAGGACAGGACGGATGAACAGAAAAAGGGACCAAACATCTATATTCTGGTATTGAAGTCACAGTATGACTACTTTCTTTATCACAGCAGCACAACAGAAGTTGAACTTCTCTCTTCTCACACCCAGTAACCAAACTGCCTGTGGAATAAAAGGATTAAAAATCTCCTATTTTCTGACACCCAAAGCTGCTAAAGGGCATTTTAACAAAAGGGTGCCCAAGTCCTGAAGGACCATTGCCTTAAGAGCAGGTGACGCTGATACAGAGTTCATGTGACAGTGCTGGAGAACCTGTGTCAGGATCAGAGCAGATCTGAATTGAGCTGATAACTCAAAGACAGAGCTGCCAGAGCCACAGGAGACTCTCATTTAAAAACTGTTCCAGCACTTCAGAATGCCTAGGACCTGTCCACGCTTCAGGATCTTCTCACCCCATGCCTGAACTAGGCCACAAGAACAGAACACAGGAGACAGGACATGTAGTAAGTCATCATACACAGTAACTTCTTTCCAACATTTCCAACTCAGAAGTGCTGCAGATACATTTGTGTGACAGGGTATTTGGCACAGCTGTCTGGTGAGGAATCCCGCTAGTATCTTCAGCTCCACTTGGTGCATAGATACAGCATGTAAAGGCATGACTAAGTAGCATTCTCCATCCAGAACAGCTAACCCCTTGCTGAGTCCAAGTGCCACAGTGCAGTTATGGCCATAAGAAGTCTCCGACTCAGGCTCCTTCTCCACTGCTTTAGAACTTTCCTCTGGCAAGTGAAGCCCGTGCACTTGTTAATATCATGAATCAGGATGGATCTGGGCTCGGGTCTCCATTCTGTTCAGCCATGGACCAGCACCACCATACACAGAGGTGCTGGACACTCTGCCTTTCACCCTCCATCCAGTCAAAATTCAGACCACAGGACAGCCTTGTTTCCTTTGTCCACACTGACCACATGGGCACCCGCTGGTGACCACGCGACTGCATTGATAGAAGAACTGAAATGGAAGCCAGGTATAAGTTTACAAAAAAGCTAAATTCCACAACAGCACTTAACACTGGAATGAAACATAGTACTCTGACTATTAAAGAAAAAGTGATTTCTCAGCTCTCAAGGGACTTGGGCTTTTAATAAAAATACAGTTTCTTCAGAATGTATTAAGTGTACTTTATTAGTATCATATCTCAGTTTAAGAAGTTGAACAAGGGCTTTTAATAAAAATACAGTTTCTTCAGAATATATTAAATGTACTTTATTAGAATCATATCTCAGTTTAAGAAGTTGAACAATAACAAACCTAACCTTAATTCAATCTAGAGAATACTGCCATGAATCCACAGAGAATCTGCATATTAAAAATTCTCATACAACAATGTAAGGTGCAAAGCTGTACAACTACAATTCTTTCATAGCTCAGCAAGACTCACAACCCATATCCCCGCTTTAGATATGGTCAGCTTCCCCTCACCTGTGATGCTTTGCAAGTGTCCTCTCCAATTTCCCAGTGAGCACATTCCAAATGTAGAGGACCCCATCAGCTGAACCAGCAGCCACATAGTTACCGTCAGGACTATGAGATCAGAGAAGGTGCAGAAGGCAGAGAGCAATTCTCTAGTCAGCAATTTATCAGCACACATCATCATTCCACCCACAACTTCCTAAGCAAGCAACTTGGCATTAAATAGTCTTAAGAGTTACATGTTACCAGCTGCTAACACTAAGAGGTGAAAGCACTTTCAAATCAGAAAGTTGCCATGCCATTGGAAGAGACAACCATGGGCAAATCACAAGGTTTGTCCCAGTTTTCATAGCTGTAAATGGGGACAATGCAGCCAAACATCAGGAAACAGGCACTTTTGCTGGGGAAAGATTTATCAGATATCTTCTTTATATCTGACCTTACCTGAACACAACTCTTGTCCAGTCAGAGCCACATTTGAATCCCTGGGCACTGAAAGGTTAGAATCAGATAATTGTAAAGTCATTTATAAGAAAGTAGACTTCCAAGTTCTCACTAATGGGCATGGTAAGGATTTCTACATGGTTTGGAATAAGGTGCAGTAACCCCTTTATCGCAATTCACATTTCTCATACACCCTCCTCTCAATTGCATCTGAAGAAATTCTTTCCTCTAGGGCAAAGACTTCTAAGTCAAGCTATCTTTAAAGAGGCAAATGAAAAGATCCACCAGAGCAGATCTTTGCTGTTAAACTCTAGAGAGCTTTGCTATTCATGTAGAAAAAAAAGTTAGGAGACTGCTCTCTCCATGGAGATACTGAAAAATACTCCAACACTGAGGGCAATCCACAATCCAAAGTTCTGAAATTCATAATGTTCTTGTGGAGAACACACTCACCTGAATGTCTGCTTGACAGCACTAACCCGCAGATCAATGATCTTTAGTAGATCATCCCGGGAACAGGTCAAAAGCTCTGTTCGCTCTGCGTTCAGGTCCAGGGCTGTGATTCTTCCAAGCAGCTCTAGTTCTTTTACGATGCTTTCAGTCCTAAAGACAGAAAGGAGAAAAAAAAAAAGTAAACCAGGGTCCAGAAGCTAAACCACTGCATCAAAACTCTGACTTGTCCTAATGTGGAAGAGGAGAAAGCAGAAAAAGGATTACCAGTTTATTCTCACATTTTGATTCTTTCACAAGCTAGATCCCACTTTGTGGACAACATTTCTAGCCAACAGTTAGACACTACTTTCCTCACAACCCCACCCTCTGAAAAATAAGTAACATCTAGAATGACAAGTACCGACCAATGCAAAATAGTTACAAGAAAGCAGACTGCCTTTTCAGAAAAGTAGCAGCATCCCCAAAAAAATCCCAAACCCAAAACACCAAACAGTATAAAAGTAGTAACAAAAGGCTTCCAGTGGCCTTCTGCAATTCCTGTAATAGTCTCATTAGCTTCCAAGCTCATTAAGAAGAGTTCCCTAGTTCAGATTATACTCAGACAGCAATCCCATAACCATTCCTACACTATAAACTCCCTTACAATAGTTTTACCTGATGTCCCAGAAACGAATTTTCTTATCAAAATGTCCACTCATTACACATTGCTCAGTACAAACGATGTCATTGCAGCTAGATCCTGCAAACACTGTTTTTATACCTAAAAAGGAGAAAACAACAGTGACACACTGAAATTTATAATGTACAAACTGATGAAGAGACAGAAAATAATCGCTGTACCACACACACACACACAGAGTGGCCACACAGAACAGTGTCCAAGGAGGGCCGTAGGGCCTCTGTCTTAGAATAATCCTGACTTAAGACTTCAACAACCTCTCCGCCCTTCTCAATCTCCTTTGCTGTGGCTAATATCCTTTTAAATGCTCCCATGACAGCTGCTTTACTTCCACTTTGTATTTAGACAGCTATAATTTGCTATGGCTAAACAACATGAAACTGTCTCCTTGACCTATGTTTGCAGTCTGGGTATCAAGGTAACCTTGAATCTCAACTTCTCTCTCAGTGAAAGCAGGTCTAAGAGCCATCAATAGGACAAAAGCCAAGGAAATAAGGTGTTTCTTCCAAAAAAAAAAAATCTGGATCCTAGCATTTCCTTCATTTGAGATGTTGAAATTTTTGATACATTTCCAAGAGACATTTCCATCCACCCCAGGGTTAAGAACTCTGACCCAGCTCTAAGTTTTTAGCGGAAGACTAAAATACCCAGCCCCCAGACTGGTAAACAAAGAACACTCACAGAACACAGCTGCTGTTAATGTAATAGCATTAGCAGTGCTTCCTGCATACACATGATTTCTTATTTCAGGTAACAGGCAGAAAGAATCTAATTACTTGAATAACAACAGAAGATAGCATGGCTGTTAGTTTTCACTTTTTAGACTAGCAAGAAGATGAAATAACCTGTTGGATATCAGAATTCCATTTACATTCAGTGCACAGAACATGGATGTAAGACAGAAGTTAGGTTTCCTTACAAACTTTGCTTCGGAGGTCCCAAAGCTTGAGGGTCCGGTCATGACTTCCCGAAACAATGCGTGCATTGTCCAGCAAGAACTTGGCTGACAGAACTTTACCGCTGTGACCTGTCAGGGTGTGCTGAGGACAAGAGATTTACATGGTAAAATTGCACAGTTCCACTTGCTCCTTTTCCTCCTAACTTACTAGTTCTGCTATTTAACAACTCAAAGACAATCTTAAATCATAATTTGCATGTCTACTGCATTGCTTGGAGGGAAAAAAAAACCTATTGTAGTTAAACAGAGTGTAGTTAAACAGAGATTAACACTGAGTAGGAGTGTTAAGTACCACAGCGTTCAGCCTGAAGCTGGGAGACACAGGTCACGGTTGGCTACAGTTTCTCTAGTTACTCAGGGAACCTGCAAGCTCTCTTCCTCAACACTCCATACACCTACATTTCATGGACAGATGGCAACTGCAACACAGCCTTGCAGGAGTGATGAGGAGACTGGGTTAAAGCAGTTTTTGTAATGAGTTTCTCTCAGGGATACAACAGCGTATCTAGTGTCAACTGTTGTTGCATATTCAAGCCTGAAAGCTGAGACAACCAGAGATTTCAGAAAAACTCCCTGCAGCAGTTCCTGTAACTGGAGAGGGAGGCTCTGCTGGGTTGAGAAGAACATGAACCACATTAACTTCAAATTGATGAATATTTACATACTAAATCACAAAACAGATAATGAATGACTGCAGTAAGAACTGTGAAAAGGAAGAGAGAAATCTTTGTTATATAGTTAAGATTTTTTTTAAATACTCAAAGGACTATCGAATTACACAAAACAATCCGGGCGTGGGAAATACAAAAGAAAAACCCTTAAGAATGGAAAGGAATGGGAGCAAAGTGTGGAAGAAAAGCAAACCTGATTGATAGACAAAACAAACTCTGAGAGAATGAATCATCCCATAAAGACCTCTTCATTTTAAGAAAGGGCACAAACTCCAGAAAAGAGGATCTAGACTTTCACTGTGCATCTCTCTTCCGCTCTTGCTGCACAGTCATTACATACAGATATTCACAGGCTGAGAGAGTTGGGCTTGTTCAGCCTGGAGAAGAGAAGGCTGCGGGGAGACCTGATTACAGCCTTTCAGTACCTAAAGGGGGCCCACAGGAAAGATGGGGAAAATCTTTTTAGTAGGGCCAGCTGTGACAGGACAAGGGGTAATGGTTTTAAACTAAAACAGGGTAGGTTTAGACTGGATATAAGGAGGAAATTCTTTACAATCACGGTGGTGAAACACTGGAACAGGTTGCCCAGAGAGGTGGTGGAGGCCCCATCCCTGGGAACATTCAAGGCCAGGTTGGACGGGGCTCTGAGCAACCTGATCTAGTTAGTGGTGTCCCTGCTCACTGCAGGGGGGTTGGACTAGATGACCTCTAGGGGTCCCTTCCAACCCAAACCATTCTATGATTCTATGATATTTGCATTTAAGGAGGGAGTTTGTGGCAAAATTTACTGTGATTTCAGCTTCAGCACCTCCTGCTCATGTGCAAGCCATGACAAATCCATACCACACACACTCAAAACAAAGAATGTGCTATTTTATCTCAGTGAACAGTGAATGCACTCACCCAAGGCTCATAGTCATCAAGGACACCAGAAAATTACAGGAAGGTACTGTGAACTAACTTTTTGTAGCGAGTAATCTATAGTCTGCTAAACTTTTATTCACTATAATTCACATCGAACAGTAGGTTTTGCAGCCAAACAGAGGCAGCAGAAGAACTGATACTCTTCACTTTCCTGAACGAGACCCTGGACATCTCCACACCAAGTACTACCCAGTGAACTATAATCCAAATGTAGGTTGTAACGGACATGTGAAATGTCAGAAGATTCAGGACATCAGAGTAGCGTCTGCCTAAAATAAAAAGTTGAGGGAAAGCATACATAGGAATGACAATAAAAAAAGGGTCTTAGAAAGCCTAAAAGGAACTTCGCTTTTAGTCAATCAAAGGTGAATCCTTCTTTAAACTAGAGCTAAGTGTTGGAAAAGAACATGAGTACAAAGGAGTTGGGAGGAGAGGAGGGATCTTTCAAAAGATATTGAGAATAAAGTCAAGCACTTTTATGCTCGCTGCCTTCAGCAGCTAGGCAAAGGACTCCTTTTCAAGAATGCTGCTCCTAACTCAAAACAAAAAAATCCCTTTGTCTTCTGCAAACCTTTCTTCAGCAGTTCTCTCCTTGGACTGAGGCTAAAACATTGAATACTTCTCCATAAACCATAAGTATTTCATTTTCCACAGAGAGTGATGCAAAAGTTTATTGGGTTTACATGGTAAGGTTTTGCTGGCAGGGGGCCTGTATTGTGAAAATATGCGTTAACTGGACTTTCCTACAAGGCTGTGCAGAGAATGATACTATCTCTTAAGGGTCTTCTCAGCAAGACCCTTAAGAGAAATAAAGATCCTGTTAACAAAAAGAATTATTGAATGTAAATGCCCAACTACCAAAATTGCCATGTCCCCATTAGACAAAACTGGAAATACAAGACACACAGCCTGAGCGCTGCTTTGCCTTCAAGAGACTCACCCGCAAACGATTGTCATCAACTGTCCAGATTCTGCTGGCAAAGTCATTTGAAGCTGCTAAGAGGTAAGAACCCTGTGACCACAAGAAACACAAGATTAATTTAAAACTACTTCTGCAAATCAATATGTAAATTAAACTCAAAAGTATTTCCAATAAATTTTTAAAACCATATTAGTGCTACATTGCCAAGGGGAACAAAAAAGAACAAAACCAAAAGCACAGTAGCATATACCAGCAAGTAAAGCTAGTGTGACAGCTTTCAAAAAGGCTATGGCTTTTTCTTCTTCAAGTGTGACAGTGATTTGTAGAATCATGACTACAGATAAAAGGAATAACAATAACCAGACCAGAAAGGACATTCTCCTTTCCCTTCTGCTGCAGTGAGGAAACAGGTTCTAGTTTACCCTCATCTGTTGTGGGTTTTTTTTTCTTCTTTGTTTTTTCACAGGGAAAAAGCCCTGTGTAATCTACCCCCACTGCTTAGATAAGCCTCAGAGTGGCATTAGCCCAATTCTTGCAGTTTTCATTACAATTTTAACATTTTAAACTAAGATTCCAAAAACTAAATCTGTCCAAGGAGAAACTGACTTGTTCGTGGCTTTAGGCTTAGGGCTCTTCCAAGTCATCCATGATGGAGAATGGACACCACAAGATTCATGCCTGCACTCCAGTCCATCTCAAAAGACTTCCCTCAATCCTTAAAGCCCATGAGCATCTCACCTCAGGCAGTTCTCACCCCAAACACGTTCAAGCAGCTTGTGAAAATCAGAACTAGTTTCTCATGCAGATAAAACAGTGCCAGCAAATACCTAATGAGCTGGTCAGCATCCAAAAGAAGGATTTTTTTGGGTGCGTATCAATGAAGTTTAGCACACAGAATCACCAAATGGAAGAAGGGATGTCAGCTTTGGTCTACTGTCTATGCAGTAAAGCACTGTGTTATGGGAGAGGTCTCAGCAGAAAAGTCAGATCACATGTCCAGTTATAACAATCCAAGACCCCCAACTCCTTCAAGTAAGGCTGTTGGATGCTGATCCCAGTCATGTCTCCAATACTTCAGGTTAACATGAACTGAACACATCACAAGCTGTCAGCAAACACTCTGCCAGCCACACCATTACTGTGCTGTGACTGGTGAGAAACTGCTGGGAGAGAAGGTCATGGAAGTGCAAGTCTTGGGATAATCAGACCTTTTACTACTCATCACAGACCTCTGCATAGCACTTATGGAAATAAACTTCACAGAAATAAAGCCTCAGTGTATTTGCTGCTTTTGTGCTGTTATGCCAGCTTTAGTGGGAAGCTAAAGGCTAATTTTTCCTGTAGACAAAGCCTAGTGTATTTTATTGTAATTTTATAATAATAGCCCATAACAGCCAATGTCTGAGCTGCTTATCACCTTATGCTGCAGTGTACCAAATAAAGATCTCTTGTACAATTTTTAAGTATTTGCAGTTACTCTCATAAGTATTTTAACTCATTTCTTAGGTAACTTTTCAAAGTGTTAGAATGGAAATCGATAGCAGTGCACAACATAATTCAATTAATTTACTCCCAATCATGAACAGTGGATATTGCACAGATACTCACAGCACTATCAAATTCTATGCTTGTAATCCCAGCATTACTACCAGAGAGGGAACCTTTGGGCTCACATCTATCTGCACAGAGAAAGACAAATAAAATTTAAGCAATGGATTAGAACAGAAGCTGACACAAAGTGAACTATAATACGAGTCTGTTTAGCATCACGCCATACCCCAAAGCAAAAAAGTTTACCTCCCAAGACTTCCCAAAGCTTAACCCTCCGGTCCATGCCTCCTGTTGCTAGTAACCGGGAGCCAGGACTGAACTGCACCGCATTCACCTCCCCATCATGTGCATCCTGAGGAGTAGGAGGAACAGAACAGCCACCCAAAACAGAATTAGCACAGACCCAAAAAAACCCACAGATTAGAAAGCTATAGAACTTAAAGTTTATACAGAACCACAGCTGTAGATCTGTCAGCAGTATATAGGAAACAAAGCCACAGACTGAAACTCTACTATGGTTGATGGTGTACAAACAGAGCAAAAAGGCTGATCCTTATCTAAAGAAAAAAACAAAGGCAAATAACGAAAAACACTAGCAAGGACTCAACAGGGATAAACTGCTAGAAGCCTTACAATGCTTCAGAAGTTTAGGCTTTACAAGGTAAGGCTTTTAAGTTACACCAGAAAAAAAAATGAAGGACAGGACAGAAAACAGTAACAGGTGATAATGCTGTAGAAGGAAACTAACTTTTCATTTCTCCATCTAGAGCCAGCCATGGAACATGATCCAGTTCATGCAACCACAGAACACTCAAGTCAGGCTTGAGTTAGGAAAGTCTTCTAGAAAACAGCATAACAGATTAACTGCATTCATTTAGTATATTGGTGATAATGCTACTTTATATTGGTGATTAAGAAGTATCAGCACAGTTGTGATAGCATCTTCTCTCACAGAGAACTTGGGCTTAAGCTGTGGTTCCTATCTGCAGGTGCAGTGACACCCCTGCACCCCTGCTTTCTCACAGCTTAACGTTTTGAATCTTGAGTTGGCCACTTAATAGTGATTCTTGACCTTTTAAAACCTATAAGAACTAAGATTCCTTCCTTTTTTTCCCCCCATTAATTTCACAGCTTTATACTACTTACCCAAACAGCATTAGTATCACATTCTTAATTCATTTGCTGTATTCTTTTTTAAGTATTTTCAGTAACTGCTCTTTCAAAATTAGTTTTTCTGGAAACTTGTATTTTTCTGGAACTTGTTGCTTGAACTTGGTCTGCCAGCTCTTATTTAGGGGTCATCACACTTCAAATCTCATCTTTCTACAAGTGCAGAAGAGCCATTCAGATCAAAACTTGCCTAGAAACTATGCCCAAGAATGATGGTTGAAGTGACTACCTTCTCCACCTTCCCAAGCCTGTTCTACTCATCTCTCCAGAAGTGAGCCCTGTCTGCTTCCTGTAGCTGCCAAACCTCTGTCAGAGTCGTTGCATTCATTCCTGGAATGCTCTGCTGGACCTGTCCTCACACTCCATCTGGGCTCCAAACACAGGACCTAAACATAACACACGTCACCTCCATAAGGAACATATGGATTCCCATGGAATGAGTGGGAACTTTTTCCTTCTAATATTGCAGGGCTAACTACACATCACCTCCACATTGCTTCAGTCTGACAGGCTTACCACTGCAGCTGCTCCTACTCCTGCTGCAAGATGGGGAATTAGAGTGGGGCAGCATTCCCCACATTGCCAAGACCCCTAGGACAGCACAGTCTACTGCGTTTTGCCCCTCCATGCTGGGAAGACAGGCTGCATTGCTCTTGGAAGTTAAGACGACCAAGAAAAAGGTGAAAACAACAACCTCTAACATGGTTCTTGAAAACCTCACATATATAGCTTCCCAATACATTTTATGATTAAATTAGCCAGGATTATACCTGTTGATCAACTGTGCTAGCTGTACATAGCTGGAAGAGAGAGGTTGCAACACGTACTGCAGTCATGAACAACACCTCTGATGGTCCCTATTCAAGCCAGCTCCAGGCTGTCATTTAAGTTATGACCCTATTCTTACTTAAGGTAACATTGCTACTCCCTCCACCCCATGACTTCCGCTAGAGAAGATGGTAACAGGGCAGCTAGGAATACACAAGCCTCCATGCTGCAGTGAGCCACTCTGTTACTTTAGATGGGAAAAAAAAAAAAAAAAAGTCATTCCATATCCATGAAATATCCACATCCAGCATTGGAGTGACTGAGAACGCTCAAGGGGAATGTTCAAACAAGTAGGTGTGTTACAAGACAATTTAGCACAATATCTTTCACTCAAAAGGCAATGCCCTTCACAGAAACTTAAGTTTGGCCTTGTGAGGCCACAACAATGCATAAAGGAGGTCTCAGCTTGAAAACTTTAGATCACACACAATAAATGAAGACACCCCACTACCACAAGCTCCTCTTAACCAGTTCTGTTGGATGACATTCAGTGCCACAACTCCCTTCACTGTGGAGAACTGGAACTGAATTAATCCCAAACTGTCAGCAATCTCTTCCTTAATCATAGCTCTACTATGGCATGACAGAACAGGGACTGCTGGGAGCCAAGAGGGTAATGGAGTGTAATTCCCCTGTGCCCTCAGACCTTTTACTAATCATCATTGACCTCAGTAACACAGACATCAAACACTTTGGCTCTGAGAAGCATGTGGGCTAAGAATTAAATAGGATGAACTATGCTACCAAATCAAGAATCCCTTCTTGTTTGGCAATGTTAATAGAATGAGTTTCAGCAGATCGGTTCCCACACAGGTAGCATTTACTTCCTCCGAAGACAGTACGGGGAATGGTAAAACCGAGAACTCCTTCTATACTTACAAAGACACATATGGCAGTAGTGGGCACTCTCACTTCTTTACTGGCACCTGGATGTGGCTCTACATTATCCTGGGGAGCAGGGAACGAGGACAAAGAACGCCTCCTGAGATGAAACAAAACAGATATATTTTAAAATGAGAAGTGAACGCTGTTCTGCTTGAGTTCATCCAGACCTGTCACTCACCTACACTGTACATTGATTAAAAAAAAAAATGAGGAAGAAGTTTTTAGCTTTCTTTTATCCCATCTTTCAGAAATTACATTTGTCATAACACTACATCCACTTATGGCTTTAGATATTTCATAATATGCCAGATAAGTAACCTGATTACTGACCTCATTTTGGAGCAGTCTATTCTGGTTGGTTTTTTTTTTTTTTTAAATATGAAAGAGAAACATGGGAATGACTGCAGCCAAGTTCAGCTGGAGAGACTGTGACACCATCATTATATCTAGGGAGACTCACCATTACAGCACTACATCCCAGGCAGCAAAATGCTCCATTCAAAAGCTTGGGCTGCACCATTTAAGCAAAGACCATCCACTTAATGCAGAGCTTGACTACAAAGGACTGGCTCTGCTCTGGATACTAAGCACAAAACCCAATGACTTATTTTAAATAACCCTATTAAAGGAGTAAAGTGCAGTGGAAAGTAAGAGCAAACCCCGTGTATTCTCTCCACAAAGAGGGGCTTCATTGCTTCTCTAACTGTAGACAGTTTCTATCCAGTGTTATCAACATTTGAAATCTAATTGGGATAATACAGCTGGGTTCCATGTTACTTCAATGGAATACATTCACATGCTGGACTAAGAGCGGATAATGTTTTCACCTGGCAGCATCAGAAGATTGATGTCCCAAAAGGGGAGACTCAGACAGACTGGAGGGAAAGGTCAGAGGTCAGCACACGGCAAGATGGAAGAAACAGGAAGTTGAGGAGAACAAAAAAAGAAAAAAAGAAAGGCAGAAGCTAGAAGAAAGGCTGAAATTACTTGTTTGTATTCCCTGCATCACCAAGATTTTGGTGTACATTGAAACCAATATACAAAACAAAGAGGTGAAAGTGTTCTAACCTACCCAAAGATATTAGTGATAGAGTCCAGAAGGCCTCCAGCTGGCTGGGAGAGTCGCTTACTGAAGGATGGGAGGACAGGTTTAAACCTTGTGAATAGCTTCTCCACATAAAAATCAATACAAACACATTCCATAGCAACAAGTCTCTGGAAAGACTCCCTCCCCTGCAGACCCAGTCCGAAGATAGAAAACAGCAAAGGCAGGCATCAGTCCAAGGCAGGCATCAGTTCAAAAGTCACCAGTAACTACAACTCAGAACATAATTTGTGAGTGAAGTTTCTTCAGTTTCCCTCAGCCTCCACCCTGTGAATTACTGGGTTTAAATGTAACAGTCTGCCAAGTCTGAAGTTTCAACGAAATTAATCCATGTGCTCATGTAACTACCTCTTACTTTCCACTCACTGCTATTTTAGAGGAAGAAAAAGATGCATTTAATCTAGGTGAAGATATTTTCAGCATTTCAGCTAAATCAAAAACATGCAGCTATTTGTAAAGTCACATTGATACAGAATAATATAATCGTTTGGTTGGAAAAGACCTTTAAGATCGTCGATAAGATGATGACGACCTTTAAGGTCAACTGTATATCTTGCATAGTAACAGGGATATAATACAATAATAATATAATACAACTGCAATACCCATTTTATTGTCTATTTTGCTTTTAAACCTTTGTTTTTAAGATTAGACACAGATTTTTCAGACACTAGTTTAATTTTTTAAAACAGCAAAGGAAAACCAGAGCATGTCTAGTGCATGGTAACAGAGAATACAGCACATGAGTTTCATACTGCCCTGGTGAAAGTACTAAACTGTGTTCCAGCTAAAGGCAAGTATTTGTTCCAACTCTTATATCCCTCGTTCTTCCTCAGTGGCATGATACAAAAAAATCTCTTGGTCTACAAACCTGGATGTTCGGCTGACAGCTCGCACTGGAGATGTCTCCTCAGCTGTGTCAGAGGTTTCATCTGCAAGCACTTCAATATCATCATCCCTGCTGAAGTGAGAGAAAACACCTCATTTTCAATCAGTCAGAGCTTCCTATGGAAACCACCCACTGATATTTATGAACTGAATGGACAACAGTGTTCCAAGGGTCTGTCGGTGTCTGCGCCCAACCTGTGCCTAGGCATACTTAGCTGTAGTAACATGTAGGTAGATCCAGGCAACACAAACACCAATCTAGCTGTCACTGCCAGAGATACTATATTCAACATACAAGATCCGAAAACAAGTACATGCAGCACCTAAATTTCAGTTTTTTCTTTCGAGCAGCCAATTACACTCTTCATTGACAAAAGGTTCCAGATTCCCTTTACTACAGGTGTTATAGTTCTGCATGCAGCACTACACACAACATTATAAGTTGTATATGTGTATATATACACATATATATCTATATGTGTATATATACACACACACAATACATGTGTATAACATATCATATCTGAGCAAGACTTTGTTACAGAGTGAACTCTGCTGGCTGGAACAGTTACAGAACAGCAAAATCATGAGTTATTGCAACTCTAAATATAGGTAATATCCTGTTTTCATAGCACCTTTTTTGCTGTTCCAAACCAAGGAAGTATTAAAAAAAAAAGAGCACAAGAGTTTGAATTTTCCTTCTTCATCCACACCGAAGACATCCAGATACTGTTGTACTTCATTTAGCATGCTCCATTAACTACACGGGATGTTTTGGTACGCTTCATGGAAGCATTGGTGTACAGCTGAACAGAAGTGTGAGGTTCCAATAAACATACCATAAATTAATCCACCTAAACGACTCAGCTAACACTAAAAGGTTTTTCCCCATTAGTCATTATGGGCTCTGACAGTCTAGTATTTTTTCCTTCAATAATGATTTTTTCCTCCACTACTGATTTTGCAGAATAAACTATTTTTAAACACACTCTATCAACCTGATGCCATTTGACTGAACAGGAAGTTTAAATTCAGTATTCAAGTAGGAATAAACCAATTCCTGCCATCAGATAACAGCTGCAAAAGAATGGAAGAGGATAGGACCATTTTTAAAGTGCACCTATATTCTGAAGTGAGAGATTAAGTTCTAACATTTTTGGACGATAGTATATATGAAAAGGCTATGGAAAATATATACTGACAGTATCAGGCTGGTATTTCAATAGAACACTGTCAAGTTCTGCTGATGTTTCTTTTTTAAAACCTAAGTTTGAGCTATTTAAATTGGATGTAGCAAAAAAACTTTCCATGTTAACAACATATTGTTGAAGTGAGTATAAGCACCAGGGCACACTCCTTGAAATGCTGCAATTTTCCCCTTCAGTAAGCAGCACATTTATACAATACACATTTAATACAATACAAATTACAAAATCAAAAAGGAATCAAAAACCTCTGTGAAGCAGAGCTTGAGTAATTAACAGAAGCAATTATTTTCTAGATTTCTTTTTAAAACAGGCTTCTTTTTAACTACTCAGTGTCTCGTATCAAATTATTTACGAAACACTGAGACCATCATCCTCACCACAACAGGAAGTAAAATACTCAAGCTGTTGTGCTACAGCTACCTCTGAGCTCAGCTCTAAGATAGGAAGGTCTCACCTTGGGTAATGGAGAGGAAGAAGCTTAAAAGGGAAAGTGGCCACAGACATAACGTGCATTTCCCCTCTCAGTGCAACAGTATTTATTGAAGAGTTGAATATTCCAAGATATTCTGTATGCATTCACATCAAATAACATGGACAAAGGGGATGTCACTATTCTTACGAGCTGGGAAGACTGTCCTCTGGCTTGGGACTGTCCGCTGGCCTGTGACACAGAGGTCAGCAGTAATCTTGTCATGGAGTCACACATCAATAAACTAGGCAAATAGAAGCATTTAAACATTTCTTAAAAAGAAAAGCAAAGCAAATTGTGCTAACTAGTTGTATTGTTAATTGCTGTTTCAATTTTCCTTCCAAATGCTACAAGCTCTCTCATACTCCCCTTATACATGCTCTTCCTACCTACCCCAGACTTTTGCATGGGCCCTCTTCCAGAGCAGATACATTGCTCCTACCATGTGCAAGGACATGCAGCACAGAGACCTAACATGATTGCATGATGTTAACACAAAGATAACCTATCAAGAAAAAGCCTGCACGCGGCTCTGGCACTGTGCTCTGAGAACTGTCTCCACTGTTTCCAGTAACAATGCAGCAGGTGTAGTGTTTCTGGATTTGGCCAACACAAGTACCAATAACTTTATCAACCTGGTGCAAAGCACCTATATCATCAACTGCCCACTTCAGTCAGCTGATTAAACACCACCCAGGAGTAAACATAGCAGCGAATATCCGTGTGCTGCTGCTGAACAGAACAAGAGACTTGAGATACTCATCTCTGGCATGCCAGGAAAAGTAATTCCACATCTGTCTATTTTTTTCCTGCAGAAAAAAATCTCTCCCAGTATGGAAGCAATGAATACACTTTCACCTACCTTAACTCAGTACCTGTTCCTACAGGAAATCCTTGATCCTATTTGTAGTCTAACACTTAAAAATGTAGGTATCTCAAAAGTACATTGCTCCATGATTAGAGAACTATTTTGAAGACCAAAGTCACCACATAACAAATGTTTCTATGCTCAGATAAGAATATGTATTCACCGTATAAACCATTCTTAGGACTTTCAGTTCAACCATCTATTTTTAGTCATAACAGAGCTCCTTCTTCTGGAAGTTCAAGTAGGGATAGTTATTGTACATTTTTGACTTTACACCAGAGTTTAAACACCCCCTCTACATCACTAAATTTAGAAATAATGAAGATAGCATTTATCATGCATCTGTATAAAACTGAAGTGTGAAGTGATGAAGGAGACTCTGTAAATCAAGACTGCTTACGGTTCAACAGGCAGGGGTTCTTTGGCAGCTTCTGCTAGCTCCTTCTGCAGCCTGGCTTGTCGTCTCCTAAGAAAAGGAAAACAAGGTTATTTAAAAAAAAAAAACCTTCCTTAATCCCATTCCAAAGGTTACCCTCTGCACAGTTTCAATAAGCTTATAATTAAAAAAAAAAAAAAGACCACTGCCCTAATTTTATCCTGCTTTTCTAGATACTCAGTGCAAGAAAGGCAGTTTTCTTACTGTGAATGAAGAAGGACAAGATCATTTGAGTGAGGCAATAGGTTGAAGTGTACCTACTGCCCTTTATGACCCACACAAATGCAGATTTTCTCAGGAGTGCAAGAACTTGCAAAAATAATTATGTTAGTAAAGATAATACAAAACTGCCAAGTACCATGAGACTTGTCTTATAGCTCTTGGTCTCCAAGTATTGCTAGTTGGCAAGTAAGCTGAAGCAGTTCACAATAAGAAAAATTATTCTTTTGCAAGGAAAAAAAAGTACCAGCTTATTTTTGCAAGTTATACATAGTTCAGTCTCATGGCAGCTTCTCCTTTTAGCAGAATGCAAGATATAGTTAAATTGGTTGAGTCAAAAAAAGGATAAATCTAGGAGTAGTATCAAGATGCAGTATGAACAAAAGAAGTCCAAATCTAATACCAGAAAAACAAACCCAGTTTCTATCTGATTTATGATCATTAGGCAGCAGTTAAATGTTGCTCAAGAAACAAAAGAACATGTTTTATTAATTTAAAAGACAGGAATGTTTTCACAAAGTGTCTGTCTGTGTTGGCCAAAAGAAGGAACATGAAGTTCTGGACTCTCATTGTGTGTGCAAGAATACAGACATCAAAATTAAATCTGTTTTTATCCTATGCACCCTTATAAGTATTCAAAAATATATTGGGAAGTAGTTTATCAAGTAGAGGTCATCATTCTCACCTTGAATCCTTTTCATTTTCAGCATTCAAACGATTGGCTTCTTGGGCTTTCTCTGCCATCCAACGTGAGACGAGCTCCTGGTTGTCTTCAGTAGTCTTCCTCAGTTTCTCCTCCAAGGCATTGAAGGTGATCTGGAGAGCATCATACTCATCTTTCAGTGTCTGATTAGCTCGCTCAAGATCTTGCAGTTTGCTACGCAACTCCTGGCATTCTGTTTCCAGTTCAGAGATCTTTTGCAAATACTCTGCAATCCTGGAACAGCAACAAAATATACAAAACAATGAGGATCTCCTTTGGGACTTATACCATCCATCATTGTGCTATTTGTGCGATGCCTAACAACGGAATTTTTAGCCCGTGGCTAGGACTCCTAGAGAATATTGTAACACTAATAAATAACCAGAAGTCTGGGACTCATACCAACTAGACAAAACCGTTCCTACTCACTTTGCTTCATTCATCTGCATCTCTTTGTCTTTCTGCTGCATTTGGTTGTTCAGATCAATTACAGACTGGGCCAGCTAGGGAGAGGAGAAAATTACATTACAGAATGCAGGGATGCCAGCTGGATAACAGACACTGAGCAGCAACCATTGAAAGTACAGACCAATCTAACATCACGAGCAGGAAGCATACCTTTCGGATCTTCTTTCACAGCTTTCTACGCAGATCTGTTTGCTGCCCTTATCACACAGGTCATTAAATCAGGGAATCTACTTTCAATTAAGAGTTATCAAAAAGTTATTGTCCTTTGATATCTCAATCCCTTCCCTCAGAAAATTTCTTCATTAAAGTCACATCAAACAGAATGCATATTAAGAAGAAATTTTGTTTTCTGAAGTCATGGAAAAAGTCAATACAGAAACTAAAATTGCTAAGTAAGTAAACCAACACATGAGTTCTAACAACCAAGCAGCAAGTCTTCCTGTTATGGCCAGGACAGCCATTACAGGAGACATGTAGCTCACACAGGTTTCATGAAGAGTTTTCCCAAAAATGAAGTTGCTGGTGGAGTCTCTGCAGTACACAGGAAATAGAGGGACAGAGGCCAATACTCCTACCTTCTCCCTATAAAAGTCCACAGCACCATTCAGGCACTAGCTCCTGGAACCATTCAATCTACCGCTGTGGCTTTTAAAAACCCAGTTCTGCCAATGAAGTCTCCACATCTTCCCGTTTAAAAAAAAAAAGTGAAAACAGCAGCTTTTCCTCTCCTCCAGGCCAAAGTCTTAACTTGCAGGACTCCTGGGCTCCCTACTGCATATACATGGTAGAACCAGTACTCCCTTTTCCGTCTAACACCATGGTACTTTTAACCTTTGCTTGCACTCGTTTATTTTGTCCACTCTTTTATAGGAGTGGTCCTGCAAAGTGCGAGAGACAAATAAAACCAAACACAGCCACCTATTCTCTCACTCATTCGAAGTCTTTTCAATCTAGAGCTAGTGGTCCTGCGCAGCTCTGTAAACTGTACCAGTTCCTTCCTCCTCTAATAAATAGAGGTAAAAACCTATCCATGAAACACAAAATTAAGCACTTTTAAAAATCATGCTATGCTGACAATGTAAGCTCTTATCTCCTGGCTGTCAGTTTTAAAGACCAACCATCTGTGGTTCATTTTAATCATCAACATGGGGAACTTAAAAAGGCTGTACATGAAGTGAGGAAAAAATGATGAATAAACTTGGTAAAATTAAGGTCATGGTCACCAAGGGCCACACATGGACCATACAGAACACGAGAGGACTTTCTAACCTCGCCACGTTTCTTATGCAGCTCTGTCAGCTCCTCTTGATGCTTTATCTTCAGCTGTGCCAGTTCCTGCAACTGAGCATCATTCCATGTGCCATCATGCCCTGGACTGGAGTGTGAGAGAGAGGAAGAAGAGGTGTCACAAACTAGAATCCAACTGCTCCTGTGCCTCTTTCACCAGTTAGTCTCAGGATAAACTCCTTTGCATTTTCTGCACTACATCAGAGATACAGGCCATTCATAACAAACTAAACCACAGCTAGTTCTGCCACAGCACACTTCTCGCCAAGCAAAATACCATTATATAGTAACTGGAAAATTAAATTTACTGAGGACTCTATTCGCCTTTTTGCACATTTCTAAAATAGAATTCAAATGCAAATGAAAGATAACTAGCCTTTGCTTAAATTTGCATGAGACAATTGAGTCTTAAAAGTACACTCTCCAAATTCTGGAAGAATTAAAAATGTTTTATCACCTCAAATATGGTTTGGAGGGAATCTGTGGACTTAGAAGATGCTCCAGACATCTGGAGACAGCATAATACAGGGCACACAACCAAAAACCAGGGAACCAAGGGTATATTCCCAAGCTCTTGGGTTTATAGTCCCAGGTGTTACAAGTCACTTCTCCGTTGTCCCAACTACATTCTAGCCTTCTTGTGTAAAGGTCTTGGGGTGTTGTTTAATTGTGTTTTACAACACAGTGGTACTGTGATATAATCTGGAATTTCTACACACCAGAACACGACACACATCACTCCCCAAACAGCTATGATTGCAAAGTTTATCACATGCCTTTGAAAGCACGGAGACAGGAACAGAAGTCAGTCTTTTAAAAGCATACCCACATAGACATATCACACACACAGACTCTGAGCAAGTTAGCAGCTACATTATAAATTACAGATTTTAAAAATAAAAATTTAAGTTCATCACTATTCTACCAGACAAACAGAACAAGTATCTGTTTCTGCAGTCATTCTGTGTTATAAGTCTAATGGGAAACAGATAATGCATTCAGAAGCTGAAAGGTGTCACAGTGGTATCAGTAACTCAATGCTCTTAAAAAAAACCACCAAACAAACAACAACCGAACAACACCTCACTGAACTAAAGCTGTACAAGAAGACACTGCATTTTCAAGAACCTGCGTCCAAACAGATAAGAAGCCAAGTCCTGTGGTAATATCCAACATGTCCTATAAGTATGGCCATGCATACCTCTATAGCCAGAACTAGACACTCCTCCTTCGCCTTAAAGTAAGTAAAAGCATTTTTCCTCAGCCATCTAGGATTAGGGAATTCATTCTGTTTCAAAAAACTGTCATATACCGAGGACAGTTCAGAGTTCAGCTTAATATTTACTTTGAAGATGCTGCTCCTGTGTATTTCTTCTCATGCTCATCTACTCCAGCCACATCTTTTTGAGTAGGTGTTCAACCAGAATCAGATTCCCATAAACTAAAAATGGTTCAAGACAACTACAGTCATCAGAAAGCTTTTGAGAACTTTCACTCAGGTGTTAACTCCAGCCTGCTGGTCAAACACTGATGTTTTGCCTGCAATTCCTGTAAAATCAGTTATTCTTTCCTTACTAGTAATAGTACACAATAGCCTTAACTATATTTATTTGTTTTGTATCCCAATTAGACATGCATATACAGTTTTGCATTATATAGCAGAGAGCTTCAACAGAGGAAGCAATTCCTACAGAAGCAGTAAATTCTGAGCTATCGCCCTGCCTTTTCTTCAGTTACACCAAGAGCAGAACCCAACAGCCTTTACCTGCTGGGATTTGCACACTGTCCAGACAAAGGACACACTACTACACTACTAGCATATTGGTTTGCTGTGGACTCAAACGCCAACCAAATAAGCAGCACAATGCCTGCCTGCTGCACTAGAGTGCTACTCCCAGGTTAGAGAGCAAGTTTCCTGAAAAAAATCCTGCTAAAAGCAGGCAGAAGACACATTCTTTTTAGCATATGGTGCTTATTTAGGACTGACACTTTGCAATCATGATTTTCTTCATTCTGCCCTTCTACATGGTAACACAGATTGAAAGAAACTGAGACATTGGTTTCTCCATGCAATGCTTGTAAGATCAGAGAGTCCGACCATAATCATTAGGAACTAACACTAGGCAAACATTACAAGGCAAACAGATCAGAAGCAGAAGCTCATTCTGGTCCACCTCCATACCTTGAGTTTGTGATAAATTAACTTCTGTCCAAAACCTGGTCAGATTTTTCTGCACTGTATACCATAAACCTACTGTAAGTTTATCACATGTTTAGAGTTAGTTATAATTCATTTTTAGTTCAACAGATTTCCCGGTTTGTTTTATTCCAAATTACTGTAAGTAACCTAGAAATTGTTTATGTAATGCATCAAATAATGGTTTATGTTACAGTGGGCATGACAGACAGCTGACTGACAGAAAAGGAATTTTAAATACCTGATCTCATGCCTGCTCTGCATGTCATATTTTTCTGCTTGAAGCTTATCAGCCAGCACCGCATGAAGGTCTGACTTCTCTAGTAGCTTGTTATCTGAAAGGGCAAAAAGTGTAATGAAGAGAACCAAAAAGCAAAACCAGATTCCCACACTCTTCTTTTACCAGCTAAGATCTGTATATTTAATTATTCCAACACAACCAAATGTTATGAAAGTCTCCACCACATTAGCATGCCCTCTTCTTTGATGGCAGCAGGCTAAGGCAGTATTCAGCTATGACTCTAAAAATTCCTCATTAATCCAGGTGCTGTGTGGGACTGGTCTTAGGGAAATGTAATAGGGAGGCTGCTCAAGTGTATTGCTATCTGCTAAACCAGAAGGACTTCAAAGTTCAAACTCTTTATTGTAGCCACTTAACTGATAGCAACCAGGAAAACAGTCCTGCCAGAGAACTGGTCACGTCCAATGCTGCACACAGCCCTGCCGAGATTTGTTTGCTTTTCCCCTGTAACAGAGCACCTCAGTGTGTGAGCCAGCAGCGTTAGGTGACACACCCCCCACCACTTGCACTGGCTCCTGGCTCAGCTGAGGCAGGAGAGGAACAACCAAGTGAGCGCTAGATAGAAAGCGCTGGCCC
This sequence comes from Gorsachius magnificus, assembly GCA_034008185.1. Taxonomy (NCBI): domain Eukaryota; kingdom Metazoa; phylum Chordata; class Aves; order Pelecaniformes; family Ardeidae; genus Gorsachius; species Gorsachius magnificus. The sequence goes on along the minus strand of CM067087.1, from coordinate 22,657,702 downwards.
CTGAATAGCTCCAAGTTTCACAAAAGCTCATGAACAGGGTCAATAGCACTATTGTTCTCAATTCCACAAACATCTGAGTGGGAATTATGCAGACAATTTAGACATTCAATCACTGTCCACAGCACACACTCGGTTTAGCCTGTAAGGGAACTGAGAGAAGCAACTACTTATTTTCCTTCATCATGTAGAAATCCCAACTTTCCTCAATTTTAACAAACATCTCCCAGCCAGTCTTCTAAAAACGACACACGGGAGGCCTCGAGGGCCCTTTGCCGCCGCATTTTCCCCCGCTTTCCGAGGGGGAGGGGGGGAAAAAAACCGCCTCTGGGCCCCACCCGCCGGGGGAGCCCCCCGGAATTCCCGATGATCTCCTCGAAGGCCTGCCGCTGCAGCCGGTCCCGCCGCCGCAGCTCCGCCGCGATGTGCCGCTTCCAGGGGGGGAAACCGGCGGCGCGCAGCCCCGACGCCATCTCCGCGGCGCGGCGGGAAGGGGCAGCGGGGGCAAGCTCCGCCCGTCCCGCGGCGGGCGGCCGAGGGGAGGGGGAGGCGGGCAGGAGCGCCGGGAGGCTGCGGGAGGCCGGGGCCCCCCGGGCGGAGAGGGGGAGGAGCGGCCTCTCAGAGCCGGGGCTCCGCCAGCACGACCCGCAGCCGCCGCCCCACGCTCGCCATGGCGCTTGCGGCCGCGCTCTGTCAGGGGCCCTCCCCCTCAGCGGCGCACCACAACAGCGACAGAGGCTGCCCAGCCACTGCCTGGCGCCGCCCTCCCTCCCGCCCGCCTCGGGCGCCGCTATCCCCACCGCTCTTTCCCCCGCTCCGGGAAGCGCCGCGGCGAGGTCGCACCGCAAGCGCGAGGTCGGCTCCACCGGCGGGCAGGCCGGTGGACACCCTTCTGAGGAGAGGGGGCCTCGCGCCGCGCCATTTTGGCCCGCTCCCGGAAGCGCCTCGGCGCGCTGCCGCCATCTTGAGAGCGGCGGGCTTCGCTATCCCGCCCGTACCGCCATCCTAAGAGGGCTCGACCCAACCCCTTCGGAGGCGCATGCGTAGTCCTAGCGGGGGTCACCCCACAGGGAAAAAACCCTGCCTTGCTCTCTGCACCCTTTGCGTCTGCTGGGACGAAGCTGGGAATTCAAGTCGACTCCAAATAAGTTGATACGACTAATACCACTTTTCTTTTCCAACGATCGGGGTGTGGGGAGTGCGACAGGTTCTCTAGGATCTCCTGATATTTCTAATTTTTAAAAGAGGGAGCGAAAGGGCACCGTTTCAGAAAGCATGACTCATAATATACATAAGTAGCTTCCCTAAAAGAGTAACAAAAGCTTTTTGCTGTTATGTCACCTAGCAGAGCCAAGAAGTACGTGATGCTTTGATGGGGCTTTGGCTGGTGCTCGTGCAGCGGCGAGGATACGTGCTGGCTTATGAGCCACGCATCTAATTTTCATGCCTTTGCCTTTCATTGGTAAAGTAAGATTATTACTGTGAATGAACATTAAATAGTTACTAAAAGCTATACGGCTAGCAGAAGGCTGATGTACCGCACCGCCCAAAATAGAGAGACCTGCAATATTATTTGTAGGGTGGTTTCTGTAGTCTTTTCCCCAGATCTCCACCCACAAGACCACCTCCAGTTCCAGCAGGGCATACAGAGCATCAGTTATGAAGCTTTACTGAGTTACACAGCTGTTCAAGGAGGGGGATGGTGAAATGAACTGTGGTTTTGGGGTTTTTAGGCAGGATTACTTTGAGAAATTATTTGGAACACAGCGTAAACTACAAGGGCAGCCTTCACTGCACTAGTACATCCTGTCCAGCGTCACGAAGAAACCACACATTCTCTGGCAAATGTAAAAATCTCTAACAGCTTGCTTCGTTGCTTTACTTTTAACTGCTTAACTTCTTAAGTAATGTGTTAGGTAACCATATTATTGTCATTTAATTTGAAACTGGGCAAGATTCATAAAGTTTCATAAAGTCTTGGACTACTGAAATGGCTTTGTTTTTTCTTTTGAGTAAATGAATGAAGATGCAATTATTAAATTGTAATAGATTAAAATAGATGATTCACTAGTTTGTTACACCAGAGGAGAGAAAGCTTCTGGCTAAGTTAATAATAGTTTATGCACAGCTATGACTTCCCAAGTACACAATACACAAGGTTATGCATATTCTCTACAACACTTGGCCAAGTGTAAGCACATAGCCTACTTTTTTTCTGCTTATAAATCATAAAATCAAATTAGATGTTTAAAAATGTAAAAAATGTAAAAATGTAAAAACTGTAAGTTTAAGTCCTAAATCTATGGATATAGTTACTGAATTCCTGAAGGGCAGCACTGAGAGAAACTCATCCTTTCAAATCTTCTTCTCTACATCTTAATCCTCTGCAGAGAAAGAGGAAACCAAACATGAAGCATGAGAAGAAGGGAGAAGACAAAAATACAGAAATACAGGGATCACACTCAGTTACTTCTCTCCTAAGGTTTCGACCTTGGCCTAAATATCTAATCAGCCCCAAAGTCTCTCACTACTTTTGAATTGCCAACCACCTTCAGCCTCTCCAACAAAAATCCTTCAGCTCATTTTTGAGAATAGGTTTTTCTCACTAAAACTGGTAGGGAAAATAATTGGCCACTATTTCTTTAAGCGTGGCAGAAAAAAAGAATCAGTGTGAGCAGAAATGGTGTGAAAAAAAAGCGTGTCCTCAAGCATTAGATAAATTACTGGAAACATTGTAGATGTTTTACTGTTTGCAATAACTGCTAGACTGTTCCAAGGGAAGGATTTCAATTAATTGTCATCTGTATATGTTTGAATCTTAGATAAATCACACTAGGTTTAAGATGTCCACCTTTCTATAATCTATGATTTCCATAGTGGGCAGGACATCCTGATTTATTTTTTTTACAATACCTGCTAACGATGCTTTTTCCACTCCAATACAAAGTTCCTCTTTCTTCTTAAATTCAGCTTAAACTTCTGGCAGTCTTTCCAATAACACATGCCTGCTCCATATCATCATCTATCATCTTGCTCTCCTTTTATATCAACAAGTGTTACAAGAACACATGCGATAAAATAGCTCATTCAGACTGAAAGTAGCTTCTTTCTCCATTTGAAGTGCCTTTCTGCTACCACCATCATTAAAATCTGCCAACTTGTTCAACAGCCTAATTCAGGTATAAAAATTTAAGACAACTAACAAAGCTAATGATTTTCAGAAGACTCATACCGCAGTGAAAAAGTAAAATCGATACCTCCAGTGAGAGTAAGTTGTACTCTACATCCATGGGATTGAAAATTTGCTTCCCATAGAAAGCTTACTGTGGGTTTGGTAGTTGTGCATCCAGGGGAAAAAGGCAAAGGAGAAAAAAACCGCTCTTCAGCGGATACAAGTAGAGGGAAACACAGGGAGGCAATTTCAGATGTTAGCAGCTGTGAAGGAAGAAATGCGTGCAGCAAGCATGCAAGATTGCATAGAGACACAGAAAAGGCTAATATCAAAATATTTTATTGGTCTACCTGCCTTGAGGGCCAGTTCTTTACCAGGTGATGGGCCAGACATTAAGTGTCTGTTGGAGAGGTTCGTAGTGGAGCCAGGCAGAACAGTCAAATGTGCACTGTTCTGGTCACAGACTCTTGGATGAAAAGAAAAAAAAATGCTGGGACAGCTTCCTTCTGCACCCAGGTGTGCCTATATGTGAGGCCATGCCACATCTTCACCAGCTTTCCTAGTACACAAGCTGGTGCATTCTGCTCATCCTAGCTGTGATGTTAAACCCTCCGCCACGTGGGGCCTAGTCTCCTTCTGAAGGTATAATCTTGCCCCCAGATTACAACAGTTTGTATTTCATCACTTACAAATGAATGTTTCCTGTGCGGACACTGAAGACTGCAAGTATGCCAGAGAGCTGGTTTCCAGTTCAAAATTCTCTTGACAAACAGGATGCTGCTCAGCAGTGATAAATGCAAGGTACTGCCTCAGGCAGGAGGAACTGAGCATGCGAATGCAGAAAGATCTGTAGGAAAGGACCCAGGGCTTGTATTGGTTCACCAGCTGAACACAAGTCAGCAACTGCATACTATCACAAAAAAGGCAAACCTCATCTTGGAGATAAAATGGGCTGTTTTCAGCAAGAGACATGACATGATCCTTCCCCTTTAGTCGGCAAGAGCAAGGCTCCTGGCAGAGACATGTCCAGCTTTAGCTAGCACATTTCAAGAAAAACCGAGACTGTCAAAGTAGCCTAGCAGGAATGACCAAAATATATAGAAGAATTGACCCAAAGGAAAGATTTGGGCAGTGGGGATTGTTTATTCTAAAGAGGAGAAGGCTGACAGGAAGCATGAGAGCAGTACGTAAATATGGTGTGTCAGAAAAATTGTCAGAAATTGTTCATGGGGGACAAGACTAGACTAAAAGGGCTTAAAGTTCACCAAAAAATACCCACCTAGAGGTGAGGAAGGGCTGGTAAGGCTAGCGAAGCTCTGAAAGAGACTGCTTGAAGAAGATGAGAAACTCCCACGCTGCAGATACATAACGCCAGTTAAAAACACTTCTCTCTGAAGAGTTTTGTAGTTTACCCTTTGCTGGTATGGTGAATGGATTGCATGGGTCCTTCAGGGTCCCTTCCAGCCTAATTTTTGGAGGTTCTGTGCTGAGATGGCCATGTTGTGATTGATGCTCAAGTGATGAAATGGATCCTTGCTCAAAGGTGAGTGGAAGAGTTTCTGATGCGACATTTCCCTTTAGATCCTCTGTGAGTTCGGACTGAAGGCTGGTGCTTGGATTCAGTTGCTTCCTTTACTGCTTTCTGAGTTCGAACTGGAAATGTTCATTTTCTGGGAAGATGCTGATCACCAGTGTCCCTCCCAAAAGCTAAGTTAAATTCAAAGCTCCATTTTCAAATCAGGCTTTGTTTTGAATCTTCGAGTTTATATTTGAAAAGAAGGAACATTTCCCACATCTGGTCATTTTCTTTGTGCTTACAAGCTATAATTGTAAGATGCAAATTGAAAGGAGCAGACATAATTTCCATGCTAACTCTTCATTCTTTCTGTTGCAAAGGTCTATTTCCTTTCCAATTTCTTCGCTGTCCTTCCTTCTTCCCTTCTCTGGGTTGACCTGTTTCTATTGGAGACAGCTTTTACCAACCTCCCTTCTGCTTCATTCTCTATCATTCCACAAAGTTTCGACTTTGTTAGTTGCTTTTCTGCAACCTTCCTGCTTGTTGCTGGACCCTGTCTCCTTCATCCATTTGCATTCATGCATTTTTTCCTGAGCCTGTTGTGTGCCATCTGTGTATCTATTAGTTATGATATAATCTAATGCTTTATGATATGAGAGATTCTTTTATTCTGTATGTGATCTAGACCAGACCTGGGAAAAAAATGCAATGAAGTGTTAATAATAACCGTAATTTAGTGTAGCAGATTACCATCCCTGGCACAGAATGGTTTAATTTAAATATAACCACAGAAGCACAGCCTAGTTGAGGCTGGATGGGCCTCTGGAGACCATCTAGTCCAACCCCCAAATCTCAGCAAACGCTCATGGCTAGTCTTCACAATGTCTCCTGCAATACTGGGTTTTTGAGAACACAGTTTTGACTACTGTTCTCGGAATGCTAAAGAAGAGTCTCAGTTATTTTTGATCTAAAAAGATACGTTGAAGCCCTGCCATGTATTTGCAGCAACTGAGTCTTTTCAGGCAAAACTTTTATTCCTCTCTAGAAGGTGAAATCAAATAAAGCACAATTGTGACAAAAATAAACCATGGCTGCAATAAAGACTGGATTCATGCATGTGATACTGTGAACCAGCAGATAGTTCTGCAGAGCTGAATTAATCTCTGCATGTTTAATGTACCCTTTGTTTAGCTGACTTGGGAGCAAGTGCAAAGATGATCTGTAAATAAAATTAATAAAACAGGATAATGGTAATGAACTGAGAACAGAAGTGCAGGGTAATTTGGCGATGCGTAATAAGATAAAGCACTATCTCATTATGAATCAAAAAAAATATAGCAAATTACAGTAGGTAAAAAGAAATCTCTGTCTTCTGTCAACCTGGGATTCAACTGTGAAAGAATTGCTGAGAGACTTCAGAATTTTAACATGAATGCAATCCTAAAATACTTATTACGAGCCACATTTGAAACAACACCATGCGCACACTGTGGAATTAGAAAAGAGATCTTTTTCATATTCATATGAATAATAACCTGATGTTTGCTTATATATTTAGAAAGAACATCTTGTACCTCTACAGCTAACACTTTTTCTGCACTAGGGAAATTTGGCATGTTGAATTTGGATTCTGTAGCACTTGCATAATGAGCCCCCTCCATAGGCGCTTCCAGGAATGCACTGGTGACTGCAGCACCTCTTTGGTGGCAGATGTGAGCAGCTACGTGAGACGGTTCCAGCTGTACTCGGCTCTTGCTTCAGCTGTGCACAGAAAATAGGGAAGGTCATCGATTCCCTCATTAAATACTTCAACCTCAACAAAACAAGCACCATGCAGATGCAGCTGACATAGGTCATGGCACCAAACTGTCGATTGTTACTGCAGATCAAGAGAAGCCTTCACCATCACCTAAACTTTCCTAACACACAACCCACCTGCTGCATCTCTGATTTATGTTATCCTCAAGGGATACAGCAAATGAGGATAGGGATGGAGTCTCTTTAGCAAATGTCCTAGAGGGAAAAGTGTGGATTTCTCTCAGGCAGAGATTAGGGAAATAAAAAAGAAATATTTGGATATTATATGTTTCCAACCAAGCTGTTGCCATCTGGGGCCATTGGTTAGGAGATGTCTGGGAATTGCCCTGGGTCACCTTGGTCAGTTAGCCAGTCCTGACACCCACAGTTTAATCATACACAAATATCCGAGCCTTCAAATGCTGTGAAAATTAGGAGCTTTGTCTAGGGGGGAATCAGTTCATATTTGGACAATACATGCCTTCAATAACATGGACTAATTTAATTATACTATCACAAGGACAACAGAAAAATGTGCTAACAATTTTAGAAAAACTTTCATTTTAAAAACAAATGGAAGGATAGTGACTAAATAATGATAAGTTTTAAGCTGTATAGAAAGAGAGTGCTTGGCCCCAGCAGACTAGAGGGCTAAGCAACATAATTTCTAACAACATCAAAACTATCCCCTTGCTATTTTGGACTGACTAACTCATCTTGTTTTCCTTCTATTTTCCCTCCTCCTTGAGCCATTTTCTGTAAGACCCAACCTTTACCAGGAAGGAAATACATAGCTCACTAGAACATATTAGGAAAAGTTTTAACAGTGCCCTGTGATAGTTTTACAGTTGAGAGGACAAAGTAAACCTGCATCAGATGCATCAGGTGCAAGCAGGACACAGGGGTTTTAGAAGTTACTGTGTTCTACAACATTACATCCTGTATCTGGGAACTTAAAGCATTTTTGACAGCTGGGTCTCCATGGAAATAAGTACACTAAGACTGCAGCTATTTTAAGAACTTAAAGGGCGCCGGAAGGTTACAGACAGGTATTACATCTGGGGGAAATCAGTACATTTTTGGACAATTCATATCCTTCACTTCATGTCTCACTTAATGTCTTCTACTCATACTGCCTGTACCAACTTAATTGGACAATAACAGAGATTGCAGAAAAATGTGCCTGGTTTGGCAAGAGTCATAGGCCAAGGGACATAAAAGAAAGAAGCACCCTGTGTTCAGCCCTGGTTTCATCTGGTTCAGGACACAGGCAGTAAAACCGGTAGGTATCATCTTAAAAGGCTTTATGACAGAAAGCAAAAACGAAACAAAACAAACATAGGCACAAGACTTATTTGTTAAATTCAGTTTTCTGATATTCGTATCTGGCAAGCTCCCGCAGTTGGCGTTACCAAATTTACCACCTCAAGGTACAGCTAGTCTTACCATAAAGACAAGTATTGTGCAGTGCCCTGCTACTTTTTTTTTGCACCAGCCCATCTCTACCACTCTTTGTCTAAGCTGCTCACCTGACAACTTGCTCTTCTGCAGAGGCCTCAGAAAGCTCTCCACAGAGCCTTCTTTTGAACATTTTCCACGTGCAAAAAGCATGGTGGCATTTGCCATCATTCCTGTCATAGAGAATAACTCAGACTCTCTTTGGAGCCACAAGTAATAATCCTTACCCAGCTCTGAAGTTGGATAAGCAATGCATTTTTAGCATGGGAAGAGTAACGCTTTTTTTTCTACTGGAAACTTGGCAGAGAGCTTCTCTTTTCCCCCAGCAATATGCCCTTCTAAAGGACAGGTCAAATCAAGTACCTGGATGTTATAAAATCCAGTGTTCTCAAACTCTGCTCATCTGCAAATCTGTGCCAAATTTAAGCAGTGTTCCCAATTAGGAGAATATTTTTGCAAGAAGCTATCCTTGCTTTATATCAAGCTTCTATTTTGCAAACTTTGGGGAATACACTTTCTTTCCTACAGCTTAGGAAGTCAATGGATAAACACAGAAAATCTGAGCCTGTCTCATTTTTGGGAAGTTAAAAACTTTTTGTAGAAATCCTGTCACATTTCCATCTCCAAACATACAAGAACACACCACAGAATTAGTAGGAACTGATCTAACTCTCCATATTGGACAGAAAGCTCACCTGCTCCAGGAAGGTTTTACTCTGTGGCCGTACGAGTTGTTCTGCAATCTGGAATAGAAAAGTGGCCCGGGAAATACCACAGCTACTGAGTTAGGGGGATTACGCAGAGAGGATTTGGTTGAATAAAGCAAGAGGAGTTTCCTTCTTTGGAGATATTCAAAACCTGCCTGGACGATGTCCTGTGCAACCTGCTGTTGGTGAACCTGCTTTAGTGGAGGGGTTGGACTGGATGATCTCCCAAGGTCCCTTCCAACCCTTGCCATTCTGTGATTCTGTGAATGTAAGCTCATGGCCTGTCTTGCTGACTTGTAGGTTAAAGAGCCAGGTGTTTCAGTAATGATATCTTGAAATTCCAACCTGCATGGTAGAAAAAAACTCTCTTTTTAAAAGATTTCTACCTTACAGATAGTCCTCTTCCACTCATTCTCACAAGCCTATGCTTGTCCTCTTCCGCTCTGGTAAAATTATTGTACATTTTCTATACTCATACAATTAGTAACTGTACCTGCTAACAGGTGCTAGAATTTTTAAACCAGATGTATTCACAGACAAATGTGTCCTCAGTTGCAGTATTGCAGTGGTGGTGTTGTACCTTCCCTGAGCTCCTCGGTGCCTTTGGTGTTTCTTCTGGGCAGGGATTACTGTCACTGAGTGAGCTGGTGTAACACTCAACTACAGCTAAATCACGTGGCAGGCAGTTCTGAATTTTCAGTAAAGAATGATCGGAAAGGTGACTATTTTATTATTTTTAAGTAATCAACATGGAAACAACAGCAACAATTAAGTCACAAACGGGCATAGCCTAATTGTAACCATGGCATTAACACTTAACATGAATATAATAGAAATTACAGGTATGTTAACATTTTTCATTCTCAGTCAAGGAACAAAAGTGTACAGTAAGGTCAGCATTAATATATTAAGAATGCTACAAAACCAGATGGACAGTGTCCTTCCAAAGCAGAGTGCCTGCTGTAAGACAAGCTGGAATGACTGCTGTCCATCCCTTCAGGCAGCTACACTCCTAGGCTGCCTATGGACCCTGCCGATTCTCCCATTTCTGCATGTAGTTCTGATATTTCCCTTTGTTTGTTAGGGGTACAAAAGCACTACCTGCCAGAAAAAAAAAAAAAAAGAGCTACAGTGCCAAGGGCCAGCCTTCACACTCTGCATGAATAATGCACGTATGCAGCCTGGGAGCTAATGCTAGAGGCAAAGCTGGCTCCATTGAGAGTGTGTGACATTCATCAGTATCTGGTATTCAGACTCTTTTCCCACCCTCCCCTAACTCCTTGCTCCATGGATAGGACATGCTTTTGGAGCTGTACCGCTTTCAAATGCTTTCTTTTACATATCGCTCTTTAATAGGAATTCTGTAACACAAAAATTTTGCTGTTGTAAAAGTGGGTTCTTTAAACACACCCCTTCTGTCTCCTAGTCCTTATACCGTACCTTCCTCTTTTTCAAAACATGTACTAATGTTTGTAGTTAACCACCTGCCTCTTAATAGAAGTACCAAAGTGTTACTACAAAAGGCTAACTTGCATTTGGTATTGTGGTCCTGGCTCCTCTTAGTCTGAGCCACATAGGATAAACTTCTCAGCTAGAACACTTTCATAATCAGAGAGAGAGATATACCCTCAAATATAAAAATCCCCAGTCCTTTTAGAACCAGACCAGGGGACATCAGTGTGAACAAAGCAGTAATCTCCATCTTTCTTCGCATCAGGATTCCTCCTAGGGTGCCATCTGCTGTGTCGTTTTCACTGTAGAGATAAGAGAAGACATCAGTTTCTATATTGTCAATTCTAAAAGTTTTGATGGAGAAGGAAAAAGAAAGAATCCTACAGCTTGCACAAGTGGACTCTCTTTTTCTCCCAAACCCATTTACTAAGACCTCCCCTACTCCTCATGCAGCTCATGACGTTCTGGGGAAAAAAAAACAAAACACCACCAACCCAGAAAAGTAGATGTGTTATTATTTCTGTAGAGGGTAGATACCACTGTTCTAAGTCAGTAAGTGTTTCCCATAGATAACTACTTTTAATCAACTTTTTATTAATTACAGCAAAGCAAATCTATTAGCCAATACTGTAGATATGTGCTGTCAGGCCAAGTTTGGACATTCTCAGAAACAATGCAGTATGCACCAAATGAGCAATAACAAAGTAGCTGACTATTTGCATTCCTCTTCTAGACATCAAGCTTAAACAGTCCAGAAGTTAAAACTTCACGCAAAACTAAGGCCGTGGTTTCACAACATGGCATCTTCTGCAGTAATATTGCTTTAAGGTACTCCTCCCTTGCATCCCCTGCTCTGCAAGCCCTCTAGGTTTGTGGGACAGTGCTCTGAGCTTGGTTAGGAAATACAGAGCAGGGTCACAGTGATTAAGCCAGTATTTCTCTAGCAATATTCTGCTGTGATACCACAGTCTAATAAAACTTCCACCTTGTCTCATTCCCACAAATAACACACCGGTGTAGTTGTCCTGCCAACTGGTCCCTCTTCTGTCCGATGCTTCCCAGAGTGCGGCAGCTCTGAACTGTCCCGATAGTCTCGGCCCTTGGAGTTCTGCATGTCCAGTACTGCCCGGCTCTTGGAGGGAAGGGGCGGCTTGTTGTGCTGTCCCTGGATGCTTGGGCTGAGTTCAGACCTCGATGGCTTGACTAATTTTTTGACTGGTGCTGAGTTTTCTAATGATGCAGTCATCTTTGGTTTGCCTTGAGTCTTTTCACCTGTATTCTTTTCTTCAGATTGGCCAGAGCAGGTATAGGACCGAAATCGCTGTGTGGGGATGAGGAAAGGTGGTGATGGTTGTTTGCCGGAGGTCTTGCAGCTCTCAGGCTCCTGTGACTTTGTGAGATGAAAGCTCTGGTCAGGCAGTGGTGGCTGCTCTTTTCGCAAGGCCTTGGGGTAGTCCTGCTCTTTCTTTGATGCCACCTTGCCCTTAGAGCCCCTAGAGCCATATAGGGGGTTCTCAAACATCTCTGGCTTTTGCTGCCCCTCCTCCTGAAGCAAAGGCTCTGCTGTGGTTTTCCCCAGTTCAGGTGGCCTACAGTCATCAAAGCAGTGTAAAAAGGAGACTTGTAAAGAGCAGGCAAGAGACACTGGCTGATTTAAAAAGAAAATTAATAGGAAATGAGAATGATAAAATTAAACTGACTGTGCAAAGGGATAACAGGATAACAATTAAACTTGGGGAGAGAGAACAGAATTGCGTATTGGTTTTAGTTTGTTTAATCATTAACATGACAGCTGAGAGCAGATATGCCCGGTACTGTATAAACTCCCTGCTGGACTACTGTCTTGTCAAAGTGATACTTGGATTCTCTTTAAACAGAAATAAGCTACTGAGCCAAACTGTGCCAAGTGCTTTGATGGCTCGGTGACGTGTACAAACCTGAATTTAAATATTATTAAGAATCCTCAGATCTGGCAGAGAGGATTGAAATGGCTGTCTAGACAGTTAACATTAAGAGCTCACATTTTACAACTAGGCCAATCTCCTCTTGCTACCAATGCCACATGGTATTCCTAGGGAAGGGATAAAACTCCTTAATGCACCCAAATGCACAATACGGAAGGAATAGCTGTATACTGTAGGGTAAGACAATCATTGTGCATTCACAACTGAGCCCTTTGAATTGAGGCTCAGACTGGAATGACAGCACAGCTCTACAGTGCGACAAGGGAGGTTTCCTGGGTTTTGTATGACTCAACCTGATTTGGCAAGGCTTTCATCTGGGGAACCACTATGATATTTAAAAGATCAACCACAGTATCACTGAACAGAGCAGAATAGGGGTGAGTGGCACATGGGTGTCTTCAAATGAGTTGTGTGCCTTGCTTCAAGTTATCTTCTGGAAGTCAGTACATGCAGGAACAAAATGCTGAGGGCATGATGAAGCATTGTCAGGTATGTAACAGATGGAGGCAGTGCTTGCAGCTCTGACTTCTGCAAGTTGTGGCTTATAGAGTGCCACATACGTTTACCAGTGAACTCTAGCCCAGACTCAGAAAGAGTGAAAAAGAGGTCTGGAATGAGGACACTGACTGCGTACACGCGCTAGGGCGGAGTAGCCTCACCACTACTAAGTTGGGTAGGGACGGGATATTTTCAATTGCTGAATGGAAATTCTGCATCAAGACTTGTGACAGACGCAGCACATGGATGCTACCTTCCATAGCAAGCTGGACATTTGTATAGTAGTGTAAGTAGAAACTCAGTTAAAGTACTTCACATATGACATGTAAAGGAGCTCTCCTTCCCATCCAGTGGAAAGATCTATGACACACTCTTCCCTTTTCTTCTTTGTTACTACAGTCAACTCCATAGTCTTCTCCTTCTCTTCTCTTGGTAGGGAATTAAACTTATATTTTTGGCTTTCCTTTCACAGAAGTATGAGAAACTACTACTACACTAGCTTTTTTTGAGTAATGCAATGTCTGCACCTGTGACCTTCACTTATCTTTTTCTAATTCTAGAGATAAAATACTGAAAGAATATGCTGCACCTTGAACTCTCCATACAGATAATGAAATAGTGACTGTGCAAAATTACAGGAGAGAGGGAAACTAGCCCCAGTGCAAAACTCAAAGACTTACAGGTACTCCTGAGTCCGACTACAAATGCTTCTGTTTACTGTAGGCTGGAGGGATGTTTTTGGAGATAGAGGTGACAAGGAGGGTGATGTGGAGGATGACTGACTCTGTCCCATTACAGAGGTAGTCTCTTTGGGCTGCTGCTCGTAGCTCCAGAGAGAAGACGGCTGGTCTGGTGAAGGTATCTGCTTAAGCTGGCTGGTTGCAGAGGGTGGCTGAGAGAAAGCAGCCATCCCCAGGTAGTTGGGGTTGCTGATGTCTGTGGGAGTGGAGCTGCTGAAGAGAAGAAATGTTGTTAGGAAGATACTTGCACAAATACATTTATTTTTTTGTCTCCCTGCCAGCTACAAAGGAGTTAGTGCCCACTGACTACTTAGATTCAATGCAACCTACTTTTGTTGTTGTTGTTGTCACTGTTGCTTCAGAATCAGAGAATAAGTGGGAGTCCTGTTAGTGTCTCCCTCCCCTGGGTCACTGGAGAGGAAGCAGCTGGGTCAAGGCCACCTCCCCCAGCCCAGCCCCAAATAGTTCCTCTGGCTGTGGCAGACGCTTTCATTTCCAGGCTGCAGAGACCACTCAGCTTCTGCAGCCACATACTGGGGCTTTTACAGGTTTCTGGGCCCAGCGGTTCAGCTGGCAGCTGCAGCAGGACAGCTCCAAGCAAGAGGCAAATCCCAGCACCCGGCAGTGTTGCGCAGCATAGGAATATGCTGCTGGAACAACAGGAGAGACATTTGGCCTTTTGAGGTGTACCAATATAGACTGCAGGCAGAAGGCAGGAAGCTGCCTGCAGGGAAATGCACCTGTGAAACTGGAGTGCAAGGACAGCCTTGCCCAGAAACATCCTATGACTCTTGGAAAGGGAAAGACAGGCAGTTTGAGCATAGCTTCCCACCCCGAGCTGGCAGAGGTAAAGCAGCAAGATTACCGTAACATATCCTCCTTTCCCGGGTTGTCTGGAGAAGGGGAAGCACTGCCCCAGTAGCGAGCAATGGCTGCTGCCTCTTTGGCCATCAGATGAGTAGATTTTGTCTTTCTGTTAGAAATAAAAGGGCCCTTTTTAAGTGGGATGCATGGACCCAGTCTGACTAATGCACTCTCAGCTTTTGAAGTTTTGGGCACAGAAGCATTGACCAGCCCTGACCAGAAACCCATCGAAGGCAGCTTCCCAGTGCACACCACACCTATTCATACTGCTCCCACAGCAAGCCCAGCTTTGCATTTATTGAGCCAACTGGTTTTCTGTAACTGACTTACCCATTTGCCCTTTACCTGTTAGTCTGATCCCAGTCTTTGCCAGCCTCTAAGTTGCTGATGTTCTTTGGTTTCTGCCCAGAGATTTCATCACGTTCAATCTTGACAAAATCTAAAGGAAAGAAATCCATAAAAGAGTGTTTTGGCACCTTCAGAGTCAGATTCCCTAAGTTTTCTGTGTTACTGCTTGTATTAATGCATTTCTCTTTGTCTATCAGACTGACAGTGAGACAGTTTTGAACAGTTGATGCTATTATATTTTCAACTTCACACTAATACATATGTTTTGTGGACATAGGAAAATGTGTGTATTTTGAAACACAAAGGTCACGATCCCTCAAACAGTCCTATACAGGTCATTTTACCACTGACAATAACAGTAAATGTCCTGAGGCTGCTTTTGTACTCTGAAAGAGAACAACAAGTAGCAAGGTGAAAATAAGCAAAGTTTTTGATCTTTTAGCTGAGGAACTGCTCGCTCCTTGAGAGCCTCACATACTCTTTGCAGATGTTCCAAGGGTGACTGGAGCAAGGAGAGCTTTGGCACCTTGTCATATAGCCACTGCAATTGGAAATAAGGTATCACCACTCAATAAAATCAGTATCGGTGACAGACAGGGGGCTCTCTCAGTCTGCTGAATTTACTTGAATGATGAAAAAGGAAAAATCCAAATGGAATTGCTGTGTCTTCCTGAAAGAGTACAGGTATACTCCTAAGAACACATCTCCCTGCAGTCAGCATCAAAAGTTTTTGCCTCTTTGGGACTAAAAGCACTGCAAGGATAATTTTCAAATCCTTGACAGTTATCAGAAATCTTTTGAGATGTATATTCTCTAGAGCAAGCACTGCAGAGACGATCTCATTCCTTACCATACAGTTTCTCTCTCTGTTTTCCTTGTGATGTTTGTAACTTTATTTCACCTTGGAAGACCCCTGTTTTCTCACCATGGTGTGTCAGCACGGTATGGATAGGAACTAAGGATTCTGTTGCTTCTATTCGCAGGGCAATGCAGCCTTCCCCTAGAGGATGACAAGGAGACAATGAGACTGAGAAAAAAAACCCCACTGAAATCTCTTTCTCATGTCAGTCATCTACTATCACTATCATGACAGGGCTGAGATTACTGGAGAGAATCTGCTTTGGATCACAGTAAGGAGTGTAATATCTCTTGAGAAATCAGGGGCATTCATTTCACTTCTTCACATATGTGTGAAGGATTTGGGCACTGGAGACACCCGCAGGTGACTACAAGGTTCTGAACTTCCGTTACTGGTAAGGAAAACATGAGCCTGCGACTGCCATTTCAGTTAATGGGATTTCAGCAAAGAGCCTTCTGTGGGCAAGGACTGCAATCTCTGGCTAGTTAGAATTTGGAAACAAGAAGCACTGACATTGACTTTTCTGTAGCCAGGAGAAATGCATCAAGTAAGTACAAGTGAAACAGGATTTGTATGTTCTGAATAAATGCATTTAAACAGACTGACTCCTGATTTAATTCTGGTACTTTCATTTTAAGCCACTGCTCTTTTAGGGCTGGTAAAGCTCACACAGATTGATACTTCTACTTCATATTCCTCTAATCGCAAAATATGGACCACAATGTATTTTTGTATGTATTGAGTTCTAAATCAGAAGTCAGAGCATCATAGATGTTCAGTCTATGAGTTACTCTGTTCCCTCCCACTCTTTCAGCAGTTTGGAAAAATCTAAGTAGATTTTAACTCATCCAGAACTTTAGAGCTAAGCACTTACCATAAGATTCATCACTGTCTGATGACTTAATGCTGATCAGGATGTGTTGATCCAGTAGGTATTCTGGGTCTGAAATGATTGGAGTCAGCTGCAAAGACAAGTTAATGTGGGTCAATACAATAGGTGGTCTGCATGAAGACAGTTCCCATTGTGCGTCAGTCCCAAATGAGCACAGCTCAGCTGGACAGACCCACAAGGGTATCATGCCACCCCCAGGATCAGCCTCTTCAATGATGTTTGGAGATCTGTGGTAGAAGGCTACACACTTTTAGAGTCCCCGCACTCTCACTCCCAGCACAGCAGACAGGCTGCTACAAATCAAACACTCACATTGGGCTGAGCTGCAGTTTTTTCCTACAGTGCAGACTGGAAATCACTCTGGGAGGAAGTGAGCTGGACTCTGATTACAGCCTGTTCCCAAAAATCTGTTCAGCTGTTGTTACAATCACATATTGCAGAGTTTTTTCCCCAGTGTCTCAGTGTAAGGCGCTCTTTCCAAAGTCAGCAGTTCTTCTTTTGGGCTATCCGGAAGGGTACTAACGTATTTGCTCCAAATTCAAGAGCTCTGATAGTTCTTCCAGCTCCCACCATGCCAGGAAATGAAGAACAGCTCGAATCTCAAGGATAGGACTTGTCTTTGACACTGGCACACAGAACACTACTGTTGGCCGTTGATGGTCTTTTTAACACAGATTAAAAAATATTTAGTCAACTTTTCTCAAAAATACCAAGAAAAAAACCCTTTGTCTCACAGGGCAAAGAAACTCCATCACAGCTGTTTTATCTTCAATCTAAAACTACCAAAACAAAAAAAAAAAAAAAAAAAGGGCCTGCTTAGAAGACTTGTCAGCATAGTTATGTTCACTGAAAAGGTGAAAAAAAAAAGTCACGCTCCTGAGTGACATAATCAGGCCAACAAAATTCCTGATACAGAGGAAACTATCCTGGCAAGAAAGTCCTTTCCTGCCTATAACACACTGTTTAGCTTAAGCCCATCCCGCATTCTTACAGTCCCTTTTGAGTGTAAACAAG
Source organism: Gorsachius magnificus (assembly GCA_034008185.1). Taxonomy (NCBI): domain Eukaryota; kingdom Metazoa; phylum Chordata; class Aves; order Pelecaniformes; family Ardeidae; genus Gorsachius; species Gorsachius magnificus. The sequence goes on along the minus strand of CM067087.1, from coordinate 22,640,424 downwards.
ACCACAATCATGTTCCTGAAAGTAATGTTTACATAAGCAAAAGATGTAACGTTGCCTATGGGATGCAAGTGGAAGGCTTCTCTTCCATGTGGATATGGAAACACAGTCCCAGTTTACCTTTGGAAGAGCATCAGCGAACTTTACCACAAGCTCCCCTTCATTCCCATCCTCATTTTCTCCTTCCTGGCTCTTTACAAAACCTGCAAAGTGATGAGAAAGGAGTTGACCAGAAGAGAGACAGCAAGAACTTTGCTACAAATCCTTTTCAGATGCTAGATCTCTACAATTATTTTCCATTTGGACACAAGTTTTAAAAGTATTAAGAAGCTTAAAGTCTGAGCTTTGGGTGAATGTTTACACAGTAAACTTGCAAGTAATTTTACTGGAGCATTGTTAAATGGTTTTATTTTACAGTTAAACTTGGCACCAGAAAGCTCAGTGCATACATGGACTGGAGGATAAGAACATGACAGTTCTTCCTACGCCACTCAAGATAGCACACTTTTGAAATTCTAATTTAAGATTCGTAATACACTGTTTCCATAGAAATTTATGCAAATTTTGATACAGCCAAAAAATAATCTTTTATGGAACTGTCTTTGACACAGCGCCCTGACATGCGATAATGTGATGAAGCATACACCGAAGGCATGCTGTCCCACTTACAGGAACAGTCCTGTGATGGGGAATTGCTTAAAAAAAACCACAGCAAGGGCACATAGGCTCGCATTACATAAACAGCTGAGACTCAGCCCTGCAGGAGACAGGGAGTAAAATCTGCAGCACTGGTGGGTACACAGTCCCATTTACAGAATCAAATCACTATCTTTCACTTTAAACTGATCCTCTGACATTTTTTTCAAACCAGGGTAATTAAATTATTTTTATTAGCATAATGCAGGTGCTTTATTTTGAAGGCACCTGATCATTTCTAGGAGGCGCAATCAGAAATTTAATCAATCTTTTGCTAAGTAGAGACTTTCTGTGGGGTAAGCAAGAACACCATAGGTTCCTCTCCAAGAAAGAGATGATCAGCTTGCCAAACAAGATGGAAAACATGGTGGAAGGCTACATGTCTATGCATGGATTACAGGTGAATGGCTGTGGGGTTTGGATTGTGCTGCTGACAGCATAGGATGACTTGTAAACTACAACAAATCTCTACGACATCCCTTTTTTGCACAGGAACAAGTGATCTAAACAGCTGTTTATTTAGATCAAAGCAAGAAGAAGGGGAACTAATCCAAGCAAGCAAGAAACTTTGACAGAAAGAATAAAGATGGGCAAAACCATACTTTCTAAGCAGCTAGAGTGAAACTCAATATAGAACTTGGTCTGGGACTTGGTCTTCAGAGTAGCGTAGCAGTGCAGGAACTCTATCTCCCCTTGGGAATCCGTGTACTTGGAGTCTAGGAAAGAGGAGGGGAAGATAATGGCATTTTCAGTAGGAGATAAAGAGAGAGCATTTTTGAGTGGACTCTTCAAGAATCAGCTTTTCTTTCATCATATACAGAGCACTGCATTTTATATCCAAAGGTGAAAACAGCACACTGGCACCCAGCCTGACTAACCATTCTTTGAAACAAACTGTGAGGTGACTCCCACTTCAAAGGTGGCAAAGACGGGACTGTGGTCACTTGTCATAATGTCAGTGGTGCAGCCTGCCAACGAGAAAGGGAGGACAGTTACTGCCCTGCTCCAGTGAGATTGCTGCGATAGAAATATTATTTGGTAATTTTCCAGAAAACATAACTGTCGCTGTGGTAACTGTCTGTAGTCAAAGGTGTTTCTACATAATCTCATGTTAGTATACAGGGATGTAACTCTCTTGTCAATATACAGAAAGATTTGGTTAACAGGCACAACTTCACCATATCATTTTGCAAGCGACTGTCAGTGTTAGATTCCCCCAGTACAAAAAGCACTTGCAGGCTTCCTGGTACCCTCTGCAATATGCACAGCTAATTAAAGCTCTAATATGGCAGGAAATCACACAAGAATATGCTGGTGCTACTTCAGTGCTATGGAGCAACTCATGGCTCAAGATTAACACTGAGTGAGCAAGGTCTTGCCTTGACTTAAGCCCACACTGAGTTCCAGCAAGCCCTGTCCACTGAACAGAATGGTGTATAAAAGCAGATGCCGGACTTTCTAGAGATGTGTATTTAACCACACACCTCATCACCATAGGCTCTGCAATCAGATCAGTCCACCTTATCCCCCAAGAGACTTCTACAGTCCTCTTCTCAATCCCACACAAAGAAAACCACCAATATCATGCTCAAATGCTTGGCCCTATAGAGTGGATGAAATTTCAGGAACTAGTATCTGAGCTTTTATTAAATGGGTCTTGTGGGCTTCCTCTCTTCCCTGCACTGCACTTTTGTGACAGAAAAAGAACAGGCTCTTGGTACCACATGGTCCTTCTGGAATATGATCTGATAGAAGAGAGATGTTTGCAGCTCCAGCCTCTGCAGACTGGACTGTGTACACAGGGTCTGCCCTGCTGGCATCATCAAGTGAGGAGCTCCTGGTGGTAACTGCACAGGAAGAGTGGTGGTTGTTGCCAAGAAATAACTGGCGTAAAGTGATCCTACAGCGTGGCCTAAAGCTGGACAGCTGCAGCTGTCTGAGTGGTATTCTGCATATAAAAGAATAACAGAATTAATTCCCAACCTTGTAAGGTTACAGAGATATTTGGCTCCACTCTGCCTGGTTTAACATCAGGTCCCTCTATGCTGAGTGCCTGGCAGCGCAGGGAGATCCTACAGACTCTGCTCTGAATCATTTCCGTTTCAGACTGATTGCTTTGCTATCTACAATCTGTTATCTACCCACCATAGGACTGACACACAACGTGCACCATAGGGTATGATTTCCAGAGCACTCGATCACACCAGGATGGCAAATTGTATTTCATCTGCAAACCAAAGGAGAAGTGATGTCAAGAAGAAGGGAAAGGACCAGTTCACAAAAGAACAGGAAATTCTCTTGCCCAAGCAGTATATATTTGCGTCAAATCTTTTCATTTGCATTGACTCCTTTCAAAAGACTACAAGAGCAGAAAATGGAGAGATTGGTTTAGGTCGCTTTCTTCTGTAGGAATTACTTTCCCTGCTTTGCCATATACTTCTGAAGGGAAATCAGTTTTCACCTACCCCTGTAGCTTTTTGCTTGGTGTAAGCATACTTCTCCCGAGTACCTCTTTCAAAACGGTAGGTTGGAGCAAATGTAATCTCTTCTTCCTCTAAAACAGAGAGATAGCTCTGTTACAGTTTAGCCCATTGAGAACCCTCATCTGGGCAAGACAGTCGCTGCTCTGTACACCCTACCCCACATCAAGTCCGGCAGAGAAAGTTGCTGGAAATGGGAGAGGAACCTGCCAACACACTTAGAATCTTACCGAACTGCAGAAACACCTTTTGGTCCTTTCTCTCTACGAGAAGCTGGTCGAAAGCCAGCAGCTCCGGATACTGCTGCTGCCTGATCTTCTGGATAATATTCTCTGCTTCCTGCCAACAGGGAAACAGCAGAGCTGCAGATGATGCAAAACCTTCTTATAAATACTCCCTTCACTGGTGAGCCAGCAAGTGCTTCTGAACAGTTTCACAGAGCTGTACCCCCTGTCACTTCCCCACCTTTCCCTTCACTGAAAGGCCCCAGGCTGTGCGGCTGAACATTTGTCTATCAAAACAGGCATAAAAATGCCCACGCATCCCCTGCACAAGCACACACACACACGTACGCACACAACCAGATGCACATCAACACCAGGCTTGCTGTTGTCTCCCACCTACTGAAACCTATCCAGTATTTATTAGGGCTTGCCTGTTTCCGACAGCGTGTTCTGAGCCATTAAAAGCTAACCAAATAGAGCAGAAAAGCAATCTCTGGATCAAGCTGTTCAGGGACAGATGCGTGCTCACAGTGGGAAGGAGAGTTGGGAGGTTTGGGGAAGCTGCCTGGAGCAGCAAAGTGTGCCAGATAGCATTCCTGGCATGCCCTGGGACCATTAATCCTGAGAGAGAGCAAAGGGGATGTCTTTACTCTCCCTCAACTGGTGTCACACTTGTGCCCTGGGGATCCCTTCTGCCTCCCCTCTTTCTGCCATCTTGCCCTAGATTAGAAAGATAGCGCTTCTATAGCAACACAGTTATTTTGTCTCTCCAGGGAATCACGCAGAGTCCCTAACCGTTGGGGGCTGTTCCACGCGGTAGTTCAAGTCTCCCAGCCAAAAAAGATGAGTAAAGCGATGAGTGATGTTAAATGGACTCAGTTTCTTATCTCCCAGTGTCAGGAAGCGCAGGATGTTTGTGTAGTTCTGGTTGCGTCTGTCAAGACAAGAAACATCTGCCTGACATACTAAATTTCCATACAATTTCTAAATGCCTGGGCTGGCAGAGACTGCCTCTTTACCAGGCAGGAACCAGTCTGGCTCAACATCTGGAGAAGAGCAGATCAGAAGCCGAGAACTTGCCACCCCTGCCTCACACTGCACCTCAGCCGACAGGCCCAGGTGACGAGCTCAGGGTCCCCCGGTGAGCCAGCCTGCTTCCCCGCACGGCTCTCACACTGCAGCTTGCGCTGCATGTGGCCTGGGGAGCTGGGGGCAGGAGGGCAGCCTGCTGTGAGGAACAGGCAGTGGCATTTACAGCAGCTCCTGGCTGCTCTACCTTGGGTGTCAGACTATTTCCACCTGAATTGAAAGGCTGGAAAGCTGCCCTGAAGTCACTTTGGTTGCCTCCTGGGGCTGTGCTTTTCTGAGCTGCATGTCCTAGAAACCCAGCATTAGATTGTTGCCTTCAGCTTTCAGCAGCAAACAGATAACCAGATTTTGGCAGCTATTCCAGGCCCTGGGGAACCCTTCCGTAGAAGTTAACTTCATCAGTGGCAAAGACCCTGTGCAGAAACCCCACACCATCTGTTTTCTGGGTCCTGGACTGGGAAAGATGGCAAAGCCAACCTCTTAATTTCAAGTCCTCTTTGCTTTCAAAACCACTCCTTCCAACTGCTCCAGCTCCTCCCAGCGTGGGCACAGATCTCCCACCGCCTTGCTTTCCAATCCTGTGCTGCACAGAACCTGCCTAGACCATGGAAACTCATTTCACAACTGGGTGTAGAGAATTAGCCACCGTGGAGATATTTCTGTGCTCCACACCTCCCTCTTGGTATTCCTGACAGCATGCTCTGCCTAGCAGGATCTTTCTCAGCTGTGCCCCAGGGTGCACCACAGCTCCCGTGCTCACAGCACTGCCTACAGCGAGGAGGCAGACAGTCCCCTTCAGCACATTATTCTGGGATGGGAAAAGCCTTCCCACATCTCTCCAAAACACTGTCAATCAGGGAACTGTTTTCCTCATGTACTGGGCTTGCATGACAGGTCACACGAGCATTGTGCAAGACCTTTACACTTGGCTCTGAAATAATTTTGCTGTCCATTTCACCTGCACCTATGTGGTATAGCCAAATAGCAGAAGCCCCTGATTTAAATGGTGACACAGTGGTCAGGGTCTTCAGTACAGGGTGCCCTCCCACAAGACAGTTAACAAATTTTTATCATCAGGAAAACATGCTTGCAACTGTCTGGTGGGCCCTCCTTCCAAGCAGGGCCCAGAGAATTTCACCCTGGGTCAACACCCATTTTTGAGAGGGGAGGATGTATCTTACCTGTGTTTTTTTTCACTTCCTGAAGTCAAATGGCTGTTAACAAACCCCAAGGAGGTTCCATTAAACATGAATGACACTCCCACAGCTCCTTTATTACCTGGAAGAGATAAGCAAAAAAACATCAAGGAATCAATCCCCCTCCAGGCTGAGTCTAGCAAAGATAATAAAGCACCTAGCACATCTTAACTGAAGTGGAGGGTGGGGAAGAGAAATAAGTTGACTTAATCAGCACAGAAAGAATTAGTACATACAGCACAGATCATGGTAACAAATTTTCTAAGGGTGCTAAAAAAAAATTAGTTGAAGGGAAAGAAGTGCGATTTCCTTGTGAAACCCAAGAAAGAGCAATTCAATAGCCAGTCAAAGGTGTTTGCTGGAAATATAAATATATATATATATGCACTAAGTATACACATAAATAGATTTCCTTTCTTACGGGGTAAGATATAATCAGTGCTGGTGGGATATGACTTTAGTAACACTCGTGTCACATGAATGTAGTCAAAGGAGTCTTGTGGAGAAAGAGCTGTTCCATTTCAAGGACCGTATTGGCACAGACTGAACAGATCTCAGTCCTTTGGACAAGACCGGGTCTGTGCCTCACCCAGTGTGTTTGCGATGCCTGTCTTCACGTTGTCTGTGCAGATGTGGCTGATCCGGTTCTCGTGTTCTGGCTTGGCCAGTACAACAATCCTGATGTTCCAGAGGGTATGGATTGCTATCTGCAGGGATGGGAAGGTTAGAGGTTATATTTCTGCACATACCTGCAAGCTACACTGTAGCTGCAGCATTCCTGACTCCTTCTGTAGTACTTCTCCTACACAAATTTTCTTCCTGTGCTCAGGATCTGCTTTCAGTCATTTTAATCAAAGGTGGGAGGAAGGACCTAGCTATTTTCTAGTGCTATTTTCTAGTTAATCATTGGACTGCCTTGCTTGCACAAAACACAGTTTCCCAATCACCGTGAGAGTCATAAGTCCTGTTCTCTTGTAGCCTTCCAGATATGCCACCACTTGATTCAGGTGCTCAGCATCTGTCACTTGCTCCCAGGCTGGCAGGCCAAGGAGCTTCATGGCAGGGTCCCTGCTTTGGCAGTGGCGGGGGGTGGGATAGGTGTCAACTGTCTACAGCAATATGCCCATCTAGCCAGCTCCAGGGGAGGACCTTGTGGAGTCCACAGATTCAGTTCATTCTCCCTCATCCAAATGCAATGACAATAAAGGGAGGGAAGGGGAGGAGGCATAGGCAAAATGCCACCTATTCCTCTGTCTCTTTTATTTGCACAACACGCATTCTCCTCATATGCCTGAGTTATGTGCAATAGCTGGAATAACCCCTCACCACTTTGAAGCTGATACTGGTGATTTCCTGCAGGGATTGCCTTAGGGTCTCAAGCCATTCCTTCTCCCCTTGGGGATCCTCCTGGGTGCCAATCACATAGATGTCATGAGGAATGTAGTCAGCAGTGTCATCACGGGTCTTCCCCTGCCCCTTGGAGAGAAACCAGGAGGTGATCTTCTTGGGGGGGGGTGCAGCACCTTTTATTAACAAATCAAACACCAAAGTAAGTCAAGAGTATGTTCTGTCAAACCCAGGATACAGACAACCTATGGGGACAGAAGTAACAGGTTCCACATTCACTCTGCCCTGTATCAGCCAGGGCACGCTATTCTAAAATGACAAAGATGTTAACCCCACCAGACTCACTGATGAAGGAGTGACTGCTTTGACCATTTTCCTCTGTTTCATTAGCTTACCAAGGCTAAGGCTAGCTAAGCAGAGGATAGCGTACATTGCTGCACCAGCTTTGTGCCAGACACCATTCCCTGTCGTTGGACAAACCCTTCATCAGGGCCAACTTTATAGTCATTTGACTGAAACCATGAAAAGTGTCAAACTGCATGCAAAAATAAGCCTAGAGATCAGCTCTTCCCCTGCCCCAGTGGAAGACAACCCTGGTGTACAGATCTGCTACAGAAGAAACACAGTGTCTGGAGCTCATCATGGCAGATGAGCACATATTTTGGCAAGTGTCCGAAGGAATGCCCATGTCAGAAGGGAGCCCATACCCATATTCCAGGTCCCAATGAAGATGGTGATCATATCAGGCTCTGGTTGCTCTGAGTGTTTATTCTTCATCTGCTGCAGAAGTTGGCAGAACCCTTCTCTCTTCTGGACAGGGAGGAGCAGAGACAATTAACGAGATGCTTAACTCCTCCAACACCTCTTGAAAAATCTAGCTGAACCAGGAAATTCCCAGCACACTTGAAGGGCAGATCAGCTTTCCACTACCCTGAAACCTTCAAAGAGGCTGTCTTTCCTGTGGTACTTTCTCAGGCACTTAGCTTGTGCATTACTTTAAAAAGTGCAGAGCTGGTCAGAAGAAAGCTTAGACATCCCTCTTGTTTGTCGACAGGAACCTTTTAGCAGATACCCTCACATGACTCCTTGCCTCTTCTCACTGCTTGCTGGCACTCTGTTCTCCTGCCTCAGTGACAGCACCTAGTTATGTTTGCCCTCTCTGATATCTCCCTTTACACAGTACATTTGTTCATTTTCTGGATGTTTCCAGAACAAAGGAGAAATTTCTTTTTTGCAAAGCCAACCACTGTCCTTCAACAGTTCCTCTTTCTGCCAAGGAATGCCCCTTGTACCCACTCCCACCCAGGTACCTGCTGCAGGCTGACAGGAAGGAAACATTGTGTATATACCTTGGAATCAGAAAAAACATATTCCTTCCGCTGTGTTTTTTCTTTTTCTGTTTCCAGCACGATCACCAGTTTGTTAGGGACCTTCTGGGACTTGATGAGCTGCAAGACTGAACAGAGACCAGGCGTCATGAACTGCAGTCACTGAAAGCAGAATCCCACCAAAACTAACAGGACCAGCTCACAAGCTCAGGACTTACAGAGTCTTTTATATCTGAGGCTCATTTTGTTCTGCATAACTACATTTTAACGTTGCTTAATCCTGTTCTCTATAGAAATAGACTTGGACTCTGAAGTGAAGAGGACCCCCAAAATTCATACTGCCTGGAGCTCTTGTCCGTACCAAGCCCTGCAGTCTGAAACCTTGGCTTCCTGCAGACAACCTCGCTGTATCCTGAGCCATATTCCTTCCCCATCTGTGAAAGAGGAGGTAAAGCCTCATCTGCTGGTAAAGGTGATTCCTCCCCATCTAAAATAGCAGCTAAGTAATTATGAACACCAGCTGGAGAAAGCCATAGATGAAAGCTCATCTTTTCAATCACTGCCAGCAACAGGTTGATTTTCTAGCAGGAGAGAGCCCAAGGCATCATTTACTCTCTGATAAATCCTAACCTGTTTGGCTCAGTCTCAGTGAGCTGCCTGTCCAGAAACACAACAGAAAAAAAAGGAAGTTGTTTGAATTGGGCCTTCACAGACCAAACTGGCATTGTTCATCAGTAGAGATACTGATTCACATATGGAAAAAAAAAAAATCATGGGTAAATTCACTGAAAAATGTTACTGAAACTGAGTATCTGGCTTTTTACCATCAAAATCAGCACAAAAATCAGTAAGTTCCTACAGAATGGGTTTTTTTTTTTCCAGTGACATTGCTTTTCAGTAGAAAATGGGCCTATTGCAACCAGCTCTACAGGGAATCTTCTATCAAAACCAGCTCCCTTGCAGTCCTGCTACCACTGTCTTCATTTTGACCACGAGGCCAGGTCTAAAACAATCTGTGAAAGTTGGTTACCCCAGTAATAACTCCCTGCTCTCTGCAGGCCACTTTGGGGACAGGCAGTCTAGACTGACTGGAGCCTTTCACAACACCCAGGACCTGGCAGAAATATCTGCACTCTGGGCCAAACCTTGCCTTCAGTGGGGCCAAAGGGAACCCCTCCCCAGCATCCAAGGGACCAAGAGTCTAGTCCAGCATTTATAGCCTTAAGCATCATACTTTTCTTGTGGGTATAAAACTTGTCTTCTGGACCATCCTTAGCTCTCTTGATAATCAGTTTTCCCATTTCCACATCAACTTTGAGATGAATTTTTGAGAAAATTCCTAGGGAGTCAGCTTTCACCTATTGGAAGACAGAGAGATTTTTCATAAGCGATCTTCTACACTTCAGTCACGTGTGTTATAAATGCAACACTTGCCTGAATTCATGGACACATATCGTCTTTATGCCAATCTCACTAGACATCTCTTAAGCATTTGCATGGTGCTAAACAGCATCCAGGAATAGCTGTTATCTCTGTGGCAGCACAGCAAAATTCCCAGAGATACTGACATAAATCTGCATTACCGTCCTTCCGCATTGTGATCAGCATTGTTAAAGAAGTACATTTACCTCGAAAGTGACAGGGGGGATAAGGGAGCGCCGGTGTGTTGAATCAGGACCTTCAATCAACAGTGTTTTCACCTGTAAAAGAAATTTATGTGTACCAAATTGCATTTGGTGATTCTGCACTACATTGAGAGTAATGAAGTCAGAGCAAAGAAAGCTTACTGTAGCAGAGGATTGCACTGCTGATGAACAAGAAGCATAAGTAGAGGCAAAGGATGACAAGATAATATAAATTAGCTTTAAAACTCTACCTTTTCTTCAATGGAAGACAGCAAAGAAATCAGCTGATTGAGTTTCGATACAATATTGACTGGACTAGCTTCACCGAGCATCTGATAACCGCAACACAGAAACAAAAAGAGAGAGAGAGAGATGCGTAATTACCAAACCCACAGAGGCTGACCTGGAAGCGCAGCAGTCTCGCCCCAGGAACACCTCGCACACAGCAAGGAGCAGCACCTGCGCCTCTGCCGCTGTAACCCATAACGGGCAGCACACGAGCACGGTTTGGCTAAACATGCAGAAGTATGGGAGGGTGGAAGGACAAATTTGCAAACCTTGTCCACAGGTTAGAGGCATCTGGGCATGCAAGGGAGTCAGCTTGCTGCTGGGGGACAGGTTTGCATGACCAGGTCCAGGGCTCAACATACAGAAGTCCTGGAGTTCTGGTTTTCTGGGCTACTGGCAGGGAGAGGAAGGTCATGGGACTTAAGTGGGCTGGGGGAAGAAAGGATTTGGCAGTGAAACATCCTGGAGTGAAGTTTATGGAAAGAGAAATGTGCAGTCCTAGACCACAGGCTGAGGGAGGATGGGGAGATGGAAGTCCTCAGGCAGTTCACTGCACTTTCCTCTGGGGCAGGAAGGGAGAGCAGGCAGAGGGGACTATGGGATAAGTGAAACTGTGGGGATATAACTCACTGTGTGCCCTCTGCACTGCAGCCAGAAAGAGGCTAGAGAGAACAGAAGTGGTAACTGATCACCTAAATCCCACCGGTCATTGCTGTGCAACCAGAACCCTTCCCTCCCCCTGTGCTGACAGCCACCCGCACTCCTCTCTCTTCTTTTCCCACCTTCCAGATGACTTACTTGTGAGCGCTGATGGATACCAGGGTGCAGCTGCTGCTCAAACACCTTCTGGATGGATTCCAGAGATGGGAGAGTCCTAGAGGCTTCACTGGGAACAGAGACACAGCAGAGGTCTAAGGCTGCAGTTAGGTGCCTGAGTAGGTTAGCACTTGGTCTCTTTGGACAAAGCCATACAGCAGAGACTGTGGGCACACATTCACGCTAAGCCTGCTCTCGCCATGCATCATGCTTTTGTCCTCTGCTCCTTACTGCCCTCGGAGTTGGTGGGATGGGTGATGAGAGCATTTCTTAGCTGCCTTAGTGACACTGCCAACGAAGGCAGCATGGAGTTAGGCATCTGACTTTACCTTGCAACAGCTGAGGCACGGGTATACTGGTTGTTCCTTGGGTTTTGCTTTGGAGGTGGTAACTTCATAAATCTCCCTAGAAAGATGTCCCATTCTGGGCCAAACCAGAGGATGCTGTGTAAAATCAACATCAACCCAACTATACCAACTCATAGATCAAAGCACACTCCCAAATCAGAAAGCCCTGCAAAGTTTGGCGCCTGTGAATGCCCCAGCAGCAGGAGCAGCTTGGTTTTGCACAGTCCACGCGCAGCTGCTGAGGCTTATGCAGGATGCTGGGGAGACACTGGGCGAAAAGGAAACTGATTTTTAGATTTTTCAGCTCACATGACAAGAGGGGCCAGGCGCAGCAAGAAGGTCTAAGAGCCAGCCTTTAATCTCTTGAGCAGGAACCGTTCACGGGTTACAGTGAGATTCCTTCAGCATTTCCCAATTAGATTCCACAGGATGCTCGTTTGTCAAAACACTGTCATTTGAATTTGGCACAGAAGCCATGCTCCGATAATGACATGACTTATCACACAAAGAGCAGCCAAGGAGCACAAGTCAAAAGGAAGGTGATGGTGGGGATCAGTGCTAGGATGCTCACATTGTGCCTAGTCAACAGTGGATATTAATGATTTCCCTCACTTTCCTAAGTCTGAGTGGACCGGATTTTACTCCCCATTTGTCAGGGAAAGTGCTCCAAAGCAAAAGTATGCCTGTCTGAAGATGAGATGTTTGCCCAGGTGCTGAGCCTTGGATGATTGTCTAAATTAAACACTCATGTTTTAAATTTCAGTCTGAAAGACTTGCCACCATGGGGCACACAGAAGTACAACACACTTCTGGGAATCTGGATCTGCTAAACTTAGTCCTCCAACACCACTATTCAGCTTTGGATCACCTAGGGCCAGTGTCACTGCAAAGACTCCCATTGATTTCTGCAGCCGTGGGGTCAGGCCCCAGGAGGCTGCAGGCAGTTACAGGAGAATTGGGTGAAGTTCAGTTTGGAAAGAATGAAAGGATATTCACTGTGACCAAGAGTGCAGGACGTGTAGGCCATCTCTCGAAAACACAGCTGCTTGAAGCAGTTCAGAAATGATTTCTCATGGGAAAACTGCCCTCTGTTTACTGTACGGTGCAACGTGTAGCTCGCATGTGAGGATGGGGGAAGAGCATCTGCAGGCGTTCAAACTCAACAAAACCACAAAGTGGTTTTAATTGCACTTATAGCTCCTTCTGTTTTCTTCTCCTGATAGTGTAAAGGGAATCGATGTAGTGATCTTCACTGAAGTGTCAGAAGCCTGTGTGTCCACAGATAGTTGCACAAGTGCTGGTATCACAAGTGCTTGAAAAGCTGCCTTAAAAGCTCTACATCCAGTGAAGGAGAATAAACAGGAGCAGGCAGAGCAGTGATCAATGACCAAATGATGGCTTCAGAGAGTAGCAGGCTGAATAGGCCACTATTAGTATTTTTCACTTAAAACTGGTAGGAAACTCTGAACAAAGTCCACTCGCGTGGGCAGTCCCCACTCTTCGCTGCATTGACACCAAGCTCTCTATGAGTCAGCTTTCCAGCCCCTGGAGGGTTCCCCTGACTAAGGGAAGCCTTGTATGCCAATTTCTTTTAGCACTGAATGCTTCACAAAAGCACCCATCAGCCTTACAAGTCTCTGTTTTGTTTCATTTTTAGTATATGAGCTGCGAGAGCGAACAGCCTCTCCCAAGAGCGGTTGCCTCATTGTCCCCTGGGTTCTGATAAGATGATGTGCCATGGCTGTCCTGACCCCTTGGCCGCAGCTAGCCCTAGAAGGTAGTAGCAGCTTCCAGCAGAGTTAAAACCAGCTTTCAAATTCTCTAATGCACACTGGGGTCTGGTCCCTGCTGAATTAACCACAGACCAGTGATGAGGAGGGTGAAGGGAAGAGATCACAGTCTGCTGTGGCCCAGCTGTGCTTTAGCTTCTTGGTCAGAAATGGGTCCTGCACCTATCTGTGGATAACACACAAACTGCAAAAGGCACAGATTGTTCACAAACAGTTGGCCCAACTCTTGTCCCAACTCCATGGCTCACTATAAGCTCTTTTCTTCTCCTAATCACTGAGCAACTCCAGCATGCATCCCCTCTACCTTGCTAACATTGGCAGTCAGTGCTTACCCACAGCCCAGTATCAAAACACAGAAGTTAGTCAGCCAAAGGGCATCGGGATGCTCATTTTTCACAGTGACGGCAGTGTGCCTGAGCGTGACCCTGAAAGATGGCACAGCTGGGCTCTGGGAGGTTGGAAGAAGTCAGAATACAGCATCACAAAACCCTCAGATTCACAGTAAATCCGTGTGGCTCACAAACAGCTGTGGTCAGCTTAGCCACAGCGAGTGCCTGCCTGCACGGTCTTAACCGTCGGCAGGGCCAGGAAATCCGAAGGAGTTTCAACTCCAGTAAAAGAGCTCAAACTGTGCCAATTAACATTTCTTCTTGTTTTTTGGTTGGTTTTCTAACCTATTCTCAAATATTGTGAAAACAATGAGATTGAACATTATTAAGAAAAAAGACACAGTGACTAAGAAGCAGCCTAAGGTTTACCTGTACATTCAGCTGGAATCCCTGCACAGCTGAAGAAAGCTGAGGTAAATAAAAACTAAATTTAAGTAATGCCACTGATTAAATTTGAGTTCAGAAGTCTGATAAGGGAAGTAAGCTAAAAACCCAGACAACCTCAGAGACTAAGACTGCAGAAAACAATAAGATACCCAAGCATCTGACTATTAGCCAGCCAAAGCTAAGAAAATAGTTTGGTTGGATGGTAGAGACTCATGGAACAATCCAAACAGAGGGGGAGAGGTTCCTCAGAGAGATCTGACTGGGACTGAAAACAGCCTGCAGTTCTGGACCTTCATGAAAAAACTGAGAAGGCAGCTCCATCTAACTGAAATAACACAGGTATGGGGAGAAAATGCTGGGGAAGTGGGGGGAAGAACTGTATGAGGACATACATTTCCATAGCTACATGCAGTCACCAGAAGGACAGAGGGCAGGCAGCTGGCCCTCTGCTGTGTTTGCAGTGGTGCAGTGCCTCTGTGCTCAGCAGAATTCCACCAGCAGAAGAACTCACTCAGCTCTGTTCTAGGACGATGCCTTGCAAGGTCCAGTCACCAAAAAAACCTATGGAAAATCTGGACATGTAAAAGGTGTCCTGGCACTTGGAAGGATTGTGGACCCGTTGCATCTCCTTTCTTGCCATCCCGTATGCATTTATGAGGAGTAGGGTTGTGAAATCCAGATAACGTGAAGTAGAATAAGAAGTTGGAAATGGAAAAAGCCTGCCATCTTCAGAACAGCAGTACTGGAGGTATTTTAGTAACACAAAAACTCTCACTTGTGATTTCATTAGATTTTAGTTTCCATTGTTCAGGTTTATTCTTAGCTAGCCACCTGGGTCTCCCCCTCTGTGGGCGTAGAGAAGCAAAACCCTCAAGCAGGGCGCAGAAAAGAAGGGCAGCTCTTCGCACAACCTGTCCTCCATCCTGCCAGGGGCTTGTTTGTGAGCGGTTGGCTTTTGGCAGAAGGAGCAGGGCTACATATTCCTTCCCCTTTGCCTGGTAGAATGTGCACAATGTCCACCATTTCAGGGGAGTAATTGTGGTCCCAAGCAGCTGAGCACCTCACTGACTCCTGCCTTCTTTCCATGGGTTAAAGCCAAGCAAATCAACAGTATCCACTCCTTATTTTAGCCCTTTCTTCAGCCTTGGAGAGAGCTAGGAGAACAAGGATCGGGCCAGTAGCACTACCAGCCTTACTTCTGAATACACTGGAGAGAAGGATATTGCAAGCCACAGATACAAGTGTGGAAGTATGTGCCTTCTGCCATGGAGTGCTCTAAGATCTCTGTGGAAGTGTGGAATCATCTCCTCATCTGCTTATAAGCAGCAAGGGGGGAAATTGCATCCTTCCAGCAGAAAAAGAAGGAACTCTGAGAGTTTTTAGTTCCGTATTGGAGTTTTCCTATTTGGGACCTGGAAGGTCTATAAATAGGAAAGGTAAAATTTGTAGAGTCTAGGCTTGTTTCTCTTTTCATTTGAGCTGGACTTCACTGACATCAGTGAAATCACCCCCCGTTCACAGTGCATTAGTGGGAAGGAAAATCAGTGTTTAAAACCCAGCTATACGCCAATATGTGCTTCTTTCCATAAACGACTTGTGCTTGACAATTCTGTGGGTGTCATTTATGCATTACCAAATTATGCAGTTAATCAGTTAGTGCATTTTTTGTTTTGTTTCTTTCTAAACAAAGCATAAAAAAATAATACCCCACTGACTGAAACCACCTACAGGGAAACTTCACTGTCAGAGCTATGTCTTTTATATAGATTTCACATCTTTGGGCCAGAATCACAGGTCACAAGATCTAAATATAATGTTTTCGAGGGTAAGCCAATTTCCTATGCCAGAAATGCAGGTTCTGAATGCATGCACGTGGAACCTATGTTAGACTACAGTGCTACAGCATTATACTCTGATCTCTGAAAACCAGCCTCTAGTTACCTGAAGAGTCCTTTGCAAAGAAGGGTAAGTAGTTTCTTCAGTTGAGGAAGATTGCTCGAGCCAGTCTGCACCATCTCAAAGTCACTGATGATGTGAACTCGCAGGTAATCCTGGATGAGTTTAAGATGCTCATCAGAGACACTGTGAAAGAAACAGCCAGGTCAAAAGCCAGCTCTTCTCTCTGCTCCCAAATATCAGACAGCTTTATTATTTTTCTGAAACTTCCACTGCCAGCACAGACAGATGGGGGGCAGCTTGTCTTGGATTTCAGTGTAAATATGCAGTTCTCAGAATTGGACCATGGATCCCCCACCACACTGCTGACACTTTCTCTTCTTCCTTCCACACCCCTTTTCTCCATGACTGCTGAGCTGCTGTGCCAGGGGAAGTCTTGTGATGCCTGGCTTTGCCAAAGCCATGGTGGGATCATCAGCCTTGGCAGGTAAAGCCAGGCTGCCATGAGGTCGCTAACAGTCAGCAGCTCAGGGGCTCTGGGGAGATGAAAACTCCCTTTCACCTCACCAAGTCCCACTTTGAACGTTTTATTCCAGACAATCCAAAGCAGTTTTAGTGAGGCTGAGACCACAGAGCTGTACGGGATGCTCCACTCCTCCCTGTCTCTGTGGTGCCTGGAGTCCAGCACCACAAGGAAGGATGAACCACGCAGACTGTATGTGCTGTCTTGTGCCCTGACAAATGCAGCAAGTCCCAGCTGGCTGCTTAGCAGATAAAATGGTGCAGGCAGCTGAACAAAACTGAGTTTCTCCCAGTCAGCCAGCTGCTACCGGGCCAGCACAACAGGACCTGTGTTGCCATGCGCGACCACTGTTTGCTCACAGCCTCCCACTGTCCTGCCAACTGGCATGCCTTCTGATTTTATTTTTCTTTTGTTTTTAAACTTTGCAGATCTGGTCTTTAAATGTCACGCGGCTTCCTCTAAGGCTTCAGTGCATGTCCAGATTTGACACAGCTAGCACGTGGGACAACATGAGTCACACCTGTAGTTGGAGTAAATCAGTAAGTATGAGTACCTGGAAATCCATGCACAAGTTTATTCTTTTTGAGGACTGGCTGGTGCTTTCTGATATAATCTGTAGTTTAGGCACACGGCTAATACACCAAGTTCTCTCAGATATTCCATCCTTTATACTAGAAAACTATACCTCAATGGAGAAAGTCTACTGGTGATTTTAATATTTCAGAAAAGTTTTTTTTTTTTCTAGGTGACAGCTGGACTGTAAAAAGTAGCCAACGCAATGTAGATCTGATTCTGTTCTTCATTTGGTAGTATAAATGAGAAGTAGTTTTGCTGAATCAAATAGACACTCAGCTGTCCCAAACAGAGAGGCCCAGAAAGTGCAGAGCTGGGCTCAAGGCTGATTCTGCAGCCCTGTGACTTGCCCTCCTCACCTGCTTGTGTCCTGGTACTGCAGTCGCTGGAGTAGTGTCTCAGAAAGGGACAGTTTATTAACATCTGCCACCCTGGAGTTTTCAGGGAGAGAAGATACCTCCTTTGTCTCGCTGCTCGGCAATGCCATGAGGATGTTGCGTGGGGGCAGGATAGGAGGCGTGGGTACCAGGTCTGGCAAGGAGGAAAGGAAAGGCATAGTCATCCCAGCATGGCAATTTGACCTCCTCCCCCTCACCCACAAGCAGGGCAGTCTGCATGGCAGGGGCAGTCACTGCAGAAACCATCCCTTCTGAAGGGCCTCTGCTTTCAGAGCTGGAAAGCTCAGGGCTCGATACTGGCCCAGCCCTGTTCTCAGGCAGAGGCATATGCTGCCTGCACATGAGGTCCAAGCCTGGCAGCATAACCTCATCCAAGTCAGTTTGACTGTCCCATCTGCACAGCAGCTATGAAGGTTAATTAGTTACTTTGAATATAATGCTTAGAGAACATAGCCGTACCTCATCCATATCATGGAGATCTGCTACTGGAGCAGTATGGATGGAGGGGCATGATGGAAAGAGCACCAGAAGCTGCTAATGGCAAGAAGTGAACAGCTAAAGCAAGCAAACACAGATGGAGGAAATAGACCCCATACTCCAATGGAGAGGGGCTGAGTATCCTGCCTTGTCATGTGGGCATCAAGTTGGAAGTACAAAGGGTTTTCCTGCTCTGTCATCCTGCTGCTCAGCACACCTCCTTCTCTTGGGAGAAGAGTGGGTTCATCTCCATTTACCCCAACCATGGTTGCCTTTCTTTTCATACCAATTGCTCCAACACTTTGTTACACCTGTAGCTGGTTGAGTTGTGAGGTTTTGCCTGATTACTTTCTAATGGTGAAATATTCATTACAAAAAGATACCCAGAACTGATCCATTGCTCCTGGGCAGAAGCTGTGATTCACAGAGCCACCACAGCACTGAGCAATGGCACAGATGGGTGGTGCACCTGCAGGGTATCTGGGTGCTCATCTTCCACCTCTGCAATTCTGCATGTAAGATGGGCAGACACCTATATGCCCTACATGGCTCCAGCACGATGGCACTAAATGCCTTAAAATTAAATTCTGTATGTGAACAGCCCAGCCCCAGTGCTAATATCTCTTCATCTTAAGGCTCTTAGTCTTGGCAAGAACTTCATTCCCTGCTGCTCGCCTCTCTGTGTATTATTTTTGCTGTAGTTCCCTCCCCCGCCCTGAGAGCTGGAGACTCAGTGCAGCTGGCCAAAAAACAGGAACATCTTTCCTGAGCAGCTTTGCAAAAATTTTGTTCTGTTTCTTTATGAGAATCGCATACCAAAATCTTCCAGCTCCTATTAAAGACCCATTGGATTGCATACACGTACACAGGCACATCAATCTGCTTTAGTGCACAGGTCTGCCTGTCTGTCACAGGACTATGTCCTTCAGACAAGTTTTATTGTAATGCTCATCATTTCCGGACAGACATCAGAAGGGACAGGATGGCTCTGTGGGCATGACCTTCCCCTGGGATTCAGGAGAACAATGATAAATCCAAGGGATGATCCAGGAAAAATCCAAGGAATGATCCAAGACCAGTGAGTGTCAGGAACCCACAGTGACATTTCATATAAAATAGCTGGGATGATGCCAATCACACCTCTTCATCATACATCTGCCTCTATGCACAGAGTTAGACTGTCTGCCACTGCGGGATCTGTGCCCTCTAGTTATGACTGTTAGAAATGTCATCTAGGTCAGAGCAGATAAGGGGGCTTGAGTTGCAGATGACCAAAGACCCACAGCAGCTGCAGGTACATGGCACTGCAGAGAAATGTGCTCCAAATCTCTAGGGGCACATCTCTGCTGCTGAGACAGGGGCCCTACAGAGCAGCACAGGGAGAAGGGGGCAGAGACACGTGAGATGGCTGGACATAAACCAGCTTGAACCCAGATGAAGGACAACAAATTAGTCAGCCCTGCACCTGATACAATATACTTCTGTAGAGAGTCTCAATGTATTCCCTCAGGTGAGCTAAACTGATGCTCCAGATGTAGTACCACCCCAGAGCCATAAACTCACTGAAACAAGGTCTTGCCACCTCAGGTCTCTCTATGCCCTGCTCCATTTTATGCATGACATGCTCTAATGCCCCTGCCTGCACTGCATATCTCCAGTCCAGAGTAAGTGTCAAGGGTCTGCATCACCAAGTCACATCATGAGTTTCTTACCAGCATCCTCCTCTGGTTCATCTGCAGCCTCCTCCTCTTCCCACGGCACTGGATATTTGAGGTGCCATACCAGACCCATGTTCTCCTTCTTGTAAAATTCTATCAGTTCCTCCAAGTTCTCAAAACACTTCACAGGAACGCCCTCTGATGCCTGAAACAAAACACGGAGGCTGTCATGGTCTGGGATTTCCTACCACAAAAACACTGCTCCTTACAGAAGGAAAAACAAAGTCTTAGAGAGAGAAAAACCCACTACTGCTGTCCCGAGAAAGCCAGCCCAGCTCTCACTGCCCATCTGACCACAGGCTCTGTACAGAACGATTCCTGCAGTACAAACAGAAACAGATACGCACACACGTTCCAGCCAGTGTCAGCAAACTCAAAGATTCACTGAAGCCAAATGGAAGAGCTCTCTCATTTGATTCAGTGTGCTTGGCTTCAAAGGAAAGGAAGACTTTAAAAACAAAGAACTCTCCTGGATTAATTTTTGCATTCCCTCTTTTACTGAGCACAAAACCCATGGACTATGTTATATTTTGTAGTACCCAGGAAGAATTTTTCTGTGAGATTGCAAGATAAACATGTCTAAATCTAGACGTTAGCATCCCTTCCAGGATTCAGAGGCTGAGAACTAGGTTCAAATGAAACAAGCTAGCAAGGTACTGTCACACAAAAAAATGCTCAGATGAAGACGTAGAAAGCTGAGGCTCAGGACACGGCTAGGACTGTGAACGCATCAGGCATGACAAGCTTGCCAGCTGAATTTTAACTGTGACTAAACCTGCTTCTAGCACAGCCCTGGCCACTAATCTCAGGAAATGGATACTTGCAGAGGGCAAACACAGGGATAAGGTTTTAGAGGTCTTCAGAGGCAAAGCTCCAGAGCAATTATATCTGCACATTGGCATGAACAGTCGATCTGCTGGGTTCACCAGGCAGGAACAGCTGTCACCCCTGCAGCTCTCCCCCGTTGCTTCAACCAAGGGCCCTATCAAGGCCAGAGAAATTATTTTCCATGGCTCAGCACAGGCCCCTGACCAAAAGAAAGAGCCCTGCATTACCTCCATAACTGCGTTTAAGCACCATCCAAACCCAAGGCAACCACAACATCTAACAGAAGCTCTGATCGCTCCTCACAAGGAGTGCTCTTCCTGGAAGGCTGCTCTCTTTCTGGATGAGAGGTTTTCCCAGAAAAAACAACCCAAGAAGGCCCTGTTTACATGTGCAGCAAACTGTCAATGAGCAGGGGCAGAACGGTGCAGAGTAGATGTTTTTCCAGCCCCACAAGACTGTTGTTCTTAACTTAAAAGAGCAACACTGGGAGCTGTTCACACCTGGGGATACAGCAGCAGTGGGCGAGCAAAAGGAAGACCTGATCTCCCTAATGGCAGGCTTGACTTGTACTATTTTACATGCATAAAGCTAGATTTTGCATAGGAAACACGGTTAGTTAATAACGAATTAAAGCTTTGCCTCCAATTTCAAATAACTTGTTACACAGCCACACTTCAGACATTCTGCCTCTGACTAACAGGCAGGATGGTTAATTTCTTTCTTGATTTCAATTATTGGCTGTAAAAATTAACACACACGAAGTTTTAGTACAAGTTTGAACAAGCTTATTTACCTGCCATTTGTGTTTGCCTAGTTTCTTATCGTCTGTGAACTTTTTTGTTTAAAAGGCAAATGTAGCAAAACCAACGGATTAAACAGGGGAAATGCTAGCACAAAACCACAGTGAGCAGGACACAGAAAACTGTCTTCAGTGAGTCCTAGCTGCAACAAGATTTCTTTTTTCATTTTCCTAAAGAATAAAATCTCAGGCCAGAAATTAGGACAGTGCTTTCAATACTGAACCACATTTAAAGCCTTCAGTGCCTTCAGGCCTGCCATCAAAAATAGCTTTCATTTTTAACTACACCTGCATGTCTTTAAAGGCACAGCAAGACACA
Organism: Gorsachius magnificus; assembly: GCA_034008185.1. Lineage (NCBI taxonomy): Eukaryota > Metazoa > Chordata > Aves > Pelecaniformes > Ardeidae > Gorsachius > Gorsachius magnificus. The sequence goes on along the minus strand of CM067087.1, from coordinate 22,618,894 downwards.
TTTTCATAAGAAATATGTATGATGTTTCCGAGAGCTCTGCCTGTACAGCCTCCTGTTCTGTCTCCCAGCTGTTCCTGCATTTATCAAGATTTATCATTCTCATACACTGGAAAATGTTGCATTCAGCAGCGCTTGGGCAAACACTGGATTACATTCTTGTGAGGCCAGAGGTATTGAAACAAATCACTGACTAAAACTTCACAGGACCATAATAGCATAGGCCAGTCCTGCTCTACTACAGCAGCACAAACTCAGCATAATCAGAATGACTTCTGATTTACACCGATTAATGCAAATAGTATCTCGTCCCTCCCAGAATTTTCTGCTTCTTGATGCTAACTGTGAAGGCTGGGCATCAGGGAAAACCATCAAGGTAAAAAAGCACTTAGCTCTAATCCATCATATGAAAGGATCCTGAAGTCACAGTGCTCCACTGGGACAGACCTAGAACAGTTCAGCCAGTTGCTTCCATGTTTCTCTGTTCACCCTCCTTGCAGTGCCTTCCTCTGCTGCAAAATCCCCATTTTTGTGATTATTTATGCAGCTGTGCCCAGCAGTGCCCCTTGGCAGCCCAAAGCACGCTGTTAGCAGCGCTGACTGCAGGATAGCAGCATGCTCAGCCCCCACGCCCAGCCCACTGCCCTGCTCAGGATGGGGCAGCATTACCCACACTTCACCCTCCAGATTTAACCTGTGTGGGCTGCCTTAGAATCATAGAATCGTTTAGGTTGGAAAAGACCTTTAAGATCATCAAGTCCAACCGTTAACCTAGCACTGCCATTAAACCTAACACTGCCTTCTGCCCACCACCTACAGCACCTGTAGATGGGCTGGAGCTCACGAGGGATGAGGCTTCTAATGGATTTCTTTGCCCTGAGCTATGCCAAAGGGTACCTCGAAAAAGGTGTCAGCCCCATCAGAGCACACACTCAGACCCTAAACCACATTGAGGGTAAATGGGAGGGTCAGGGTTTGCCATCTGCATCTTTGCGAGAGGAAAGCTTTGCCATCAGTGCCCTCTCCCACCTCTTGAATTATTGCAGCCTACCCCACTCCTCCTCTTTCCAAATTTGTCTTCATGCTCCTCCTTCATGTTCCAAAGACCTCGAACTCTGCTGGCTTCCCCAGATCTCCCCTGGCTGACGACTGTCCCCGCAGTCCTCCATCCTGCCCCCGCACAGCATCCCTCCTACCCCCAGTGCCCAAACACTATCTTCTCAGCCTTGTTTTGCCTCTCAGCTCCTGCTCTCCCAGGGCGCCTGCAGGAAGACGGCTTGCCCTGCACAGCTCTTTTCAGGCCAAATGGAGCCTCGATGTAAGTGGGAGGAAAGGCTGAATTAGCACTTTTTGCTGCCAAGGATAGTTCAGTCTCTGAAACCGTGCTGGTCTCTGTTGTAACCAGAAGAAGCAGCATTTTGTAACAGGCCTCCTTCCTCTAACTCATTGAGCTGAATTTCAAGACTGGACCGAAGCCTGTGATCCAGCTCAAATTCCCCGGAGTGGCCATAAGGCCTGGCTCACGTGCAGGCTAGCGGGATGCACGCACAGAGAGGCCCCACCATTATATACCAGTGCTCTTCCCTGGTAGCTCAGCTGGCTGGTCAGGCAGACAGCCCACCACTTCCAGCCACCTTTCTTCACGAACCCCACCATCTTCTCTCTCAAGGATAACTGGGATTTGTGGCCATGTTGAGGAGCTGGGCTTTGCACGCATCTGAATCCAGCTGCTCATTCCTGAAAAGAGGCAGTCTCCATCCCGGCAGTGCCAGCTCCTCTGACAGCCCACCTTCCCTAAGCCCATTCAAGGTAAAAAGGACCAACTTCCCACAGCACACAGTAAAAATAAAGGACGGCTCTTTCACATTTTATGACAGAATTCAGCAGGGTGCTGAGCATGTGTCCTGAGCAGCTGCACAGAGAAAGTGTGAGCTGCAATAAGGGAACAGGGAACCATCAGGGCCAGGAGCTCCAACCAGCCGTGGTCAAACGCAGAGGGAAGGATGGGGGAGCCTCAAACCTGCTCAGCGCCCACTCACAGCGGGGGAGCTCGAGGGCCCTCCCCAGAGCCACGAAAGCCACAGCAGCGGCACCGCTTCATATCAGCTTTGCCATCACAAGAACCTGAAAGCAAAGATCGCTGGATTACTCTCACTCATTTTCTTTTGTATTATAATTGTTATTATTTGCAAGGACGTCAAAAGAGGAAGCGTGCGGGAAGGGCTGTGCCCCTCCAGCACAAAGCAGTGCCCAACAACCCTCTCTACCTGTTTGCCTGCATGAATGAGCTCCTCTCCGTTCAAGGCACCCCCCCAAATATCCTCTCTCCCCCCGAGAGAGCGGGGCATGCTGCTTTGCACTGCCTCCCTCTGCACAGAGGCACAGCAAAAACTACATGTTGTTCGAATTGGGAGAGAGAACAGTGAAAGCGAGACCTTGCTGCACTTGCTTCTCCCCTTGGGGAAAGGATGAGAACAAAGCCTGCGTGACAGACGTTAGTCACGTTGTTCGACACACAGCTACGAGATGCTTGGATACCACCGGTGACAAGTGCCACGTGAGCCCCTCCAAATCCAACAGCCCGTAACTTTGCTACCAGCCGCAGGGCAATAGGACCATCCCCAAGGCTGCGGCATGTTCCCAGCCCAGCAGTGCCCAGGACTGCAGGGATGATGCCTGCATAGCTTCAGTTTAACACAGAAAACCCAGTCCAGTAATGTTGCAGCTAGAGCTCAGGTTGCTAGGATGGCCTACCTGAAGGCTGGTCAAACAATTTTCACTGCCAGCAAGCAAGGAAAGCAGCACATAGCTGGGATATATGCTTTCTTCGCACTTTAGCTTGTGGCAAAGGTTTATAGGTTGGGAAGGAAAAGCAATGGTGGATAGTAAAATACTGGTGTTGAGTTGGTCTGCACCTGGCTGCGGAGTGCGTTAGCAGAAACTGGACGGGTGGTGCACTCTGAATACACTTCCTCGAGACAACCACGCTGGATGGCAGGAGCACAGCAAAACCAAGCCTAAACTTTATGCAAGCTTGCTCTGGGTTTTGAGACGGGGAGCAGACGCGGAACGAGCACTGCAAACAAAACTGAGCAGGACGTGGCAGCACAGAGCAAGCTGGAGCCACCCAAGCAGAGACCAACAATGAAATCCACTTCCCGCCCCCCCTTCCACCTTCATTTAGTAACTAATTATTTCCTCAGGGTTATCATGGGATAGATCGTGTTTTAATTGTGAAGTGAATTGTTTCAAGTCATTAGAAACGTGGATGGCAAGTGTCATCTCCACGGCAACACACACCCAGAAACGTGCTCACACAGCTCACAGGACACCCAAGCAGCGTGGAGGGCAGGCTCTGCTTCCACAGCAATTCCTCTAGCATCACCGCTGGTACTTCAGCTTTGGGCTGACGATAGCCATAACGTACAGAAAGGAAACACCAAGTGAACCTATGCAATATGGGGAGCAGCCCATAAGCCAGCAGAACTGCGCAAAGGAATCTGGATAACAGTGAATCAGAGACTGCACAGCAATTTTCCAGTGGGGAAACTGCATGAAAAAAGCCTATGTCTTTCTAAGATCTATTAATGGGGGTGTCATATGAGATGCAGGAAGAAACTATTCCACCATACTTGGTGCCGTAAGGCCTTAGCTAGACTGCTGTGTCCGGCCCAGGGCACTGCTTTTTAAGGAACACATAAAAATACCAGAGAAAGTCGCAAGGTAAAATTACAAAGACAGCTGAAGAGTTGGAAAATGTGATTTACAAGGAAAGCTCGAAGAAAGGGACTGGTAGAGTCTGGCAAAGGGACAGCCTGGAAACATCACAGCAGCAGTCTTACAAGTTTTAAATTCTCTTATGAAGAAGATGGCAACCAGCTGTGCTGCAGGTCACCCAAGGACAGCAGATGTGGCCGGCTTGCAAACAGCAGAGGAGGTTTAGATTAGACCTCAGGGAATCTCGCCAGGCTACACAGGGAGAGTGTGTCCACCTCTTTGGAAGCGTCGCAGGGCAGAGTACCCAGGCATTCCTCACAGATGGCTAGTGAGCACCTGATCCTGCTTCAGCCTGAAAACGGGGCAAACGCTGGGCTTGGGGACCTTGCAAGGCCTCCTGCCACCCCTAAATCTGCGACTGTAAGAAGCCCTGTGCAAATCTGCCTGCTGCCTCTTTGTCCAGATCCTGCTATATCCTTGAAGGAGGCTGGTAAAACTGAACACGCACATGCTTGTCATGGCCAGCCCAGCCATTTCAACCGTGTCCCAAACCAAGGGCTCTCAGATCTTCCATGTGTCCTTCTGACTCCAGCCCTTCCGGCTGAAAACCTCCTTTCCCACAGTACATCCTGGTACCTCCTGTCCTCCAGAAACTGCCCTCAATTCTGCAGGTCCTCCCAGTTACCAATTTACCTTCCACCATCTGTACATTCACTGTACAAAGGTATAACACAACTAGCTACAACTTGTTCCTGCCTTCATGCTGAATAGGCTTCTGGGTTCTTCATTTCATGAAAGCAGGTATGACTACAGCCTTTAATCACTGATCTTTGGTTAAATCTTGTGATCCCCTTTGCAAATTCATCCACCTAAACTTTTCAACAGGTTTTGTATGGCTGAGATCATCTAATCTTCCTTTTTATCTGGTGTAAAAAGGCCAACAGGGCCCAACCCAAGCCTCCTCCTCTTCATTATCTCCAAGCAATGCCATATGGCCAACAAAACACCTTGACAAAGACACTCCAAATATGGGTTTGCTGAGAAGCAGCTCTGAACTTCAAGACAAGTTGCAAGTGGAGTATAAAGACATGAAGTGAAAAGAGATTTAAAAGACGTAAAGCCTATGCTAAGCCAGGCAAGGAAGTGGTTAACTTGGGGTTCATTACAACAATTGTATAAATAGATGGCACAGGAAGTCTGGGGCCCTCAGAAGGAAGAGGAAGTGTTTTCCTTTCCTGAGCCAAGGCACAAGGAGGAACTAGGAAACTGGTCATCTGGTTATATTGCTTAAGGGCAATCTTTTCTAACCAGGGTGCCTTGAAACAGGTATTTAAACCCATATATAGGCATTTCAGTAGCAGTAAATAACTTTTTAAAGTTATAAAATTCTTGCAATACCCACCAAATCTAATGGAAGCTGAAAATCAGGTCACTTCTACTTTGGTACGGAAGGCTGGCAGCAACTTCTTTCCTTTTAGATTTGAAAAAAAAAAAATCCTTAGGCTTTCTGGTTCGGAAAAAAAGTTGTCTTCAAGACTGTCTGTTAGCCAGGAAGCCTAGGTGGCATTTTTAAATTTCCTTTTGGCTCTCATGTAGGCAAGCTTTTATATTTCACTAAAGAGCTGAACCTAAGAGCTAAGAAACTCCTGGTAAATTATTTTCAAAGTAACCTGGTTGTGCTTCAGTTTTGTCTTGTTAGAAAACATTTCTTATTTTTAGATCAAATCTCGTGCTAATAAATTTCAGGAGCATTTCACAGGAACAGGATCATTGACAGGAATCACAGATGAGAGAAACAGCTACTTCCCAAAATACAAGCCACCCAGAAATGTACTCTGTTTTAAATGCAACACCTGGGACTGTAAAGAAATGGTGCTGACTAGGGAGTATGAAGGGAGAGGAGCAAGCACGTGGCTGAGGAAAAGGGGGATCCTTTGACATGGAGGGTCGGTAAAGGAATGGACTTTAGTAAGTGGTGGGAACCCGCAAGCCAGCAGGGGAGTTTCAGTGCTGCGTAAAGCTCAGCAAGAGGGTCTCTGGCAGGGAAAATGAGCACAAGAGAAGAGGCAAGGCGAGGAATCCAGGGAACCTGGGCAGAGGATGCTGGCAGGTGGCCGGAGCAGCACTTCCTCACCTGGTAAAAACCATATGAATTTTGAGGAGAATGGCACGGTGTAAGCACAGCTGTAAATTATGTAACTTGAATAATGCTGAAGAGAATGGAAGGTGAATAGTCCCTGTCTCCTCTGAGATGAAAGATGATGAAGGCTTTCTTGCCCCATTCTGCATACAGTTTGGTCCTGATGCTGAAGTTTGCTTATCCATGTTACTTTTGCTACAGTGGCCTTTCACATTTAAGACTTTGGGTGAAAATCATGGAAATCAGAGGCTTCTGGGAAAGAGTGCTTCAGAATTTCTGAGAGAGATTATTCACAGAAGGAAAAGAGGAATTGCAATTTAATAACAACTAAGTATGTATTACTTCTAGCTTTTATTCCTGGCTAAAAATCAGACATCCCCCCAAAAAACCCCTAAGTTAAATAGGAAAAAAATAAAGAAAATTACGGTGTTGTCAATCCTATACAATTCCCTCTGTTCCTCAAATGCAACTGAAGGATACCATTACACACTGCCTCTACCATAACCTCCATTTCTTTAAGCATAATACTGATTTAGGAGGCACTGTATATGAATTACTGGTACCACATCACAATTCCTTTCTTATTATACATATAAAAAAAAGGGAACACTAAATGATTTTCACTCTCTCTCACACCAGTTTTCACAGAACATTTGTTAAAGTTCAGCACCTACTTCCTTGCTCGCTTGCAAAACGTGCATGAAATATGAATCCTGTTGCTGCTAGCTGGAAACAAGTCAACCACGTGCAAATAAGCACTCTTGCGTCCGTTGCTAACTGAGCAGGAGGGCACATCATGACTTCACTTCCAAATTGTCTGGTACAGTGCAAATCCAGATTAAAACCTGAACTCCCTCCTGATCCAATTTTGGCCAAAATGGCCATCTCGCTTTTTCCTATCTGCAATGTCATGGAAAAGACTTGGGAAGCACAATGCATTTTACTCATGCTCAGTTTCAAATGCCTAACACATTCTATGCGTGGAGAGTGAGCCCAGTTTGAGTTAATCTTAAAAATATCCTGACTCTCATATCTGCCACTTCTATTCTCTTCTGGTCCTGCAAGAGTTTTCCTCTACATGATCCCACTTGGGCTTCATTCTGGCAGCCCGAACTTTGGTCATGTTCACAGGTAGGCAGTGCTCCCATGGCAGAACTGGGACACTTGCAAATGAAGAGAGTCTGTTGAAATGAAAGAAAATTGAAAGGAGTTTTCAGTAGAGTATAGCTGGCTGCCAAATTTTTATCTCAAGTTCCTTGTTAAAATTTTACATCCTAAAGAAAAACATATTAGAAGTTCTGGAAGGTAAAGGACCTATAGAATTATTTTGAACTGGCATTCTCCCATAAGATAAAGACATAGGTCATAAAAATAATGCACTCAGATTCTACCTAAGGACCCCATTTCCACCCTGCTCCAGCACTCCACAATTCACACAAAAAGTATGTTAATTGCCAAATATTTAACTAATATAGTTACATATGAGCTAGTAAGAACACCAAGCAACTGTAGGAAGCATCAATGCCCTGTACTTGAGGCAGTCCTTCGCACTGAATAAAACATTCAAACTCGAGCCATCAGAAAAGATTTTAGCAATAAAGCACATTTTGATCCAACTCATAGCACCAAGAGAAACCTCCTGAGCAACTGGCCATTTCAGCATTTCTCTGTGTTACAATAAATAAGATTTACATCAACAACAAACAAAACAGTATGGTTCCATGACAGAACATGAGGGACTGGTGTTAAATTTAGCTACAGGGTGCAAGTCAGATGAGTTGGTGATGAATGAGCAAGGCCTGCAGATCCATGGGGATCTGATGCAAATTTTAGCACTTCTGTAGTGTGTGGGTAGAATTTAAGTAAAAGTTTTGGAGTATGCTACTTCTAACAACTTTTGTAATTTTATCACAAGTCTTGTGCTTTTTGGTTTTCCACTGAAAAGCTTTGGCACTTGAAGTCAAATGAAAATTTCCATTTTCATTTCTTCATAAAGTATCTAGCTCTAGTGATTACCAAGACAAGCTTGAAAACAGAGGTCCTCAAGAGCTAGCAAGGCAACCAAGGCAGCAAATGTAACATAGTCATCATTTCTGAAGGCAGTTTGTGGAGGTCATCGTTCTGATTTTGTCAGCACTCACTGCTAACAGTAACTGAGCTGGGGAAACTATTGCAGGTCACCGATACTTGCTTCTTGGTGGAAATTTCCAAGTGCCCTTCAGCTTTTCCCTCTATAAAAGGCAATAAATACATCCACAGGCAACAGTGTGAGGGGTTTGAAGTCCTACAAGAGAGAACTTTTCCCCAAGACAGGTGAAGGCATGCCTACACCGGCTCTGCCTGCACAGCAGGGCAGGACCCCTCAGCTCAGCTCAGTCCTGCACTACATTTCTGGGAGTTTCCTCTAACCTGTGCAGGCAGACAGTGGAGGATCCATCATCAGCTCTCTGCTTTCCCTATTGTCTTCTGTGCTGAATTAATCCCAGTTTCAACAGACACCAAGCACTAAATACGCATGAATTATGTACAATAGCCAGTGGAAAAGAGAAAAATGTAAGATTAAAGAAGTTATACTTATTGAAGATACACTGCTGAAGCAAAGCAACGCAGGCAGAAGGTGCATGTAAAACAGCTACATTCACCACATTATACTGCATAACTTTCTGGGATTGCATAATTAAAAACCATAAGCAATGCACAGATAAGGGTGAGCACCTTAGTGTTACAATTTCCTGTCTTCAGCCTGCAAAATTTCTCAGGCTTTAAGCTGCAGCAACTGTTCTCTATTTTTGTGACACTAAGGATGATCACTTGTCCTGTCTTTCAAGCAACTGTCCCTTATTTCATTTTCATTTACTGCGTAAGACAAACCCTTTCTCCATTAGAAGTGCTGAGCCATACTTGCTAATTGAACAGATACAGAATCCAACCTGAAGAACCACTGCCATTTAACGAAGCTAACCACAAAACTAAAACTGAACAAAAACCATCCTTCAAACCCTCTCCTTTTACGTTCTCCCCTGAACTTTACTTCTGGAATAAAAATAGTGGATGTGGTGTTAAAAATTTTTAGTGAAACTTTGGCCCCTAAAATTGGACCCAACCCAAGCTGTCTGGTTTTGCATGTGCAGGGATAGTGGCATACAATGAAGACAATCTTATGGAAAGGTTACCAGCATCTCTGTGAACAACCAGTGCTCACTGCATGTGGGTTCTACCGTGTTTAATCACAAATACTTTATACTAAGACTTATAAACAACACAGGTCATTACATTCCTGTCAAGTTTTACAGAATGGGGTCTAATCCAGAGTTATCTGGAAATTTTAATTCAGACTTAACAGCCTGCTAGCACAGAGCAGCCCCAGCCCATACAGAGCTTTGCTATACTCCAACCATGGAGTTTCCTGGGTGTTACCTTTTAAAATACTGGAAAAGGAGGGCTTTAGTGCCCTGGGATGGAATAGAAGAAAGGAATAGACTTAGAATTTCAGAAGACAACCAAGATGGAAAACTCTGTCAGAAGTTACAAACTGAAGACAAAAGAAGTCAGGGAGCAGGGCAAAAACCTGGGAACAACTGAAAGCTGTGTTGTGACTTCATTCTCTCAGAGGGACTCTGAAATGACTGAATCTGAGCTATCTTTGCTAAAGCCTGTTTCATTTCCCTAAACCATTTTGTCATTTGAAATCAAGTCCTGTGCGCTTTGCATTTATGCAGCAATCTTAAAACTAAAGGGTTCTACATTTCTTTTAAAACTCTGAACAGAAATAGCTTCAACCACCGAAAGGTAAATTCAAAAAGCATCAGTGGAGCAGACCTCGATTACCTAAAACAAATGCAACCAGGACAAGACTTTAAATTGAACATGTTGTTATTTAAAAGTAATTGTATCCTCGTATTTTATGTTTATATCAGTAATGAGCTGCAGCGCATGTAGGGTCTGGTGGTCCTATTCCCTAAGGCTGCAGAGCAGATCAAGCGAGCAAGGTCTAACTGGAGCTCAAGTACTACTTGTGACCTGCTGGGTGAGTTACATCTCTGTGTGAGGGACGCAGCCTGCAATGATACAGCTCATCAGAAAATCACGATACATCTCTAAAGAAGAAAGGGCATCACCCTGTCAGTAACAAGCGCAGAAAAGATTTTGTACAGATAGTGATATTTGCCATAAGACTCATTGCAAACAAATTCAATAGCAATGTTTTCCAAGACTCATTCCAATCTTAAATGATCAGGACAAAAAGTGTCATACACCACCAACAATGTATTCGCTTCTCTTTCTTTGAGAAAACAATTCAAGACTTGCCTGAAAACGAGTACTTTGTGACCCATCATGCCTGAAAGGACAGAAGCAATAAAACATAGTGCTTCATTACCACTGCTGAAAGGGGAATAGTCTGCTGTCTCCCCGAATACTTTAAATTCAGTTATGAAGCTTCATCAGAAGTTTTTGGAAATATATAAAGGATAAGACAATCAAATGGTTTAAACATTATGTGACTGATAATTTTAAAGCTAAGATCCATCAAATTACTGAAAAATGAGAATATTTTCTTGTTGGTAAAGTTGGTTGTGTAAGTTTTTAATTATTTTCCCTCATTAGCCAGAAGAGGTTTAGGATTTCAGGATTTTCATTTTGCTACTCCTGGAGATGTTGAGGTGTGTTGCCCCAAGGTGCTCATTTCAATCAGGATTATACATTTGGCCTTTCAAGCAGAGTGTAGCAAATTTGAAAAGTGTATTAAAAAAGAAAAACCAACCACTCTTCTTATAGTTCTCAGTCCATGAGCAGAGTTTACAACCCCTTCCTTTAAAATGTGCCCACAGAAACGGTTGATTCAGGATGCAAATGTCTGCAGGGAGGGGTGAGGGGAGAGCAAGAACTTCCTAAAGTGTATTTGCTGCTGGACAAATTGTCTGTGCTGTTGGAGGCTGAGGCTCCCACCACCTCCCAGCCACTTGTTCCCATCCCCCAGCCAAAGTCGCTGCCCCACTTTTGTGCCAAGACCAAACTTGATTGTTTGTGCACTTGAGCTCTCATAGTGGGAACTGAAAGATCCAGCGGAGTAGGAAAGAGCTGCTCAGTACGTGGCTGTGGGTGGTCACAGCCTTTCAAAAGGATAATACAGTAAAACAATTATTCTTCTAGAACAATAATTGTTAAACTGGTTTCTGTTTAACATCCCTAATCTTTATCTTCTGAATATTAAAGTATTTTGCAGCTCCTGGAAGTTGCTTTTGTACATTCAGCAAGGATTGCCTATTTGCAATTTTCAGTTAAGTGTGATGAAGGCTTTATGACATAGCACATTTATTGGAGAGCAAACTGTAACAAAAATTGATGACATTCTTTGGCATTTCACTCTTCAGAGTGAAATTTTATCTGAAACCACATCCAGATAAAAGGAAAAGAGATTTCACTTCATAGAACGCATTAGCTTTCAAATACCCGATTTCATTTTTTTAAGCTTGAAAAACAAAGCAATAGTATCACTTTAACCTGATTTAAGCCATCTTCTCTGAACTTTTTTTTTATATTTTCAGGAAACTGGAAACATTGTGGAAGGGTTCAAACTAGACAAAAGCTGGATATGGTTTGTATGAAGAATTTTGTATACTGAGAGATTCAGTAGCAGGAACGTGCATGTTTCAGGAAATACCTAGTTCTCTTATTAAATGCTGTTTCTTTCACTTTTTCAAAACCTGTGAAATGCATCATGTTTATTCTTACCTCAGATGCAACAGAGGAAAAAACATTTTCCCTGTATTAACAGACTTGGATAGTTTGCAGAATCATGAAGTACACAGATTTTGCTAAGCCCTGACTGCAAATTATTTTCAGTCCTACATGTAAAGACTGTAAAGAGTTTTACAAACTTATTTAAATCAATATTAATTATATTGAAAAATACTCACATTGGAATAGCTATAATTTTCAGTAATAAAATGAAGCTTAATATAATTAAATCAAGTATTTGGGCATACTAGAAATGTGTTTCCCTAACCATATTTTGAGACATTGCTCCTAATTATTATCTGTTTGTCTACTTGTCCCTTGTTTCTATCCAAGAAAAGTAATCACCCTAATTATACATCAGCCCTTCAGTGCCAATGGAGTACCACAAACACGGCAAGTTTTCTGTGGTAATAACAGACTTGGGCAAAATCAATTCCATCCTCAGCATTAACTTTTGTTGAAATTCACTGTTACGCAAAGCATAAAATCCCACTTTCCCACAGAAGCTCTGCGGTTCTGCACACCAACGAGCTCTTGACTCTTCAGTGAGGTCCCCAACTCCAAAGCTTTGCTGGGACCACTCAGTTTCAGTTTAAGATTGGGCTGCATCTCCTGGCTCTTTCCCTTCCCCTTGGTGACCCCCTTTCTGCTTCCTATGGAAATACTCCCTCCAAGCCCCCTGTGCCCCTCAGTCCTTCATGCAATACTGCTGTCCCTTCTCCCCTGCAGCAATGCAGGTGCTGATTGTCCCTCTCTAACTCCCAGGGACACTGGCATGCACTGTGTGGTACTGGCACACCTCTCACCTTAGCAGTACACCAGCCCAAATACATGCACCCCTGCCCACTGGTGTACACCCACCTGGAGGGAGTGGCTGTCCAGTTGGTGTGTCCCAGCCCACCAAGCATCCTCCTTGGTGGGACACTTGATCTCCTCCTGCCTTTCAATGCAGAGGGAGGCCAACAGTGCCTGATGCCCTTGTCAGCTGCAAGCAGACCATGGATGACTTACAGTCTCTCCATGCAGCCTTCAAGTGATATTTTTGGCAGGCCTGTGCCTGCCCTGTCCTCTCTGGAGACCATGAGGTTTTGATATCAATTTGAGCAAGTACAAAATCCTTACACAGCTGGCTGACAGAAGCTGTAAGTGGCTGCAAAGTTGTGAATGGGTGAGTGTCACCCAAAGAATTTTGCTTTGCATTATCTCCCACTGAAACCAGCTCAAGTGCAATTTCCTAGTAGAAAAGTTTTGGTCAGACATAGACAGATCCAAGGCAAATCACAAAATCCTTACTACAGAAAACCTTTTCTTGGCAACGCATGCCACAGCAGCTCAGCAAACAGGGATTACAGTGTAGTATCAAAGAGAAGGACAAAAACTTTGCATCTGTCTGCAAAGGGCTCACAAAGGACTTGGTACTGCATGTACTGCTACAGCCAGACACTGCCTCTGACGTTGGTGACAACAGCAGTGACACCAGGAATGCAGGAACTGACCTAAACTCATGCTCTTATCAGATCATGTTGGCAGGATGGGCAGCGGTATGTCTGCACTCTGAGGGCAGGTTAGTGCACCGGATGAAGCTTTTACGCCCAGCTCCACCCTGGAGGACTCATAAACAGAAGCCAGAACAAATTCTGCCTAGAAGCAGGGACAATCCTGCTGACTGGCTGAGGCCAACAGGCAGCCCTCTCACTGTATGTCTTGCCTGTCCTGCGACAGAGGATTTTGGTCTTTCTAGCATATTTAGCCAAGCCATATCCAGACAGAGTACAAATCTAGATGTTTCCCCCAAAAAGTGTTTTTAGAAGCGTGCTGGAGAGGGAGGGTTTCAGCAGGCAACCCTATACACAGTATTTACCAGCTCTCCTGCCTGCTGGGAGACAGTGCTGCAAGTACACTGGTAACCTGCAGCTTCACTGTCAGTTGATACTGTGAGTCACAGCTGTTGGCCTGCTTTCTCACTGCTCACATAGCACCATTTGTTTCCTGTTGCACGCAGCCTCGTACCAGACTAGAAAAAATTACCAGGGAAAAAAAAAAAAAGGCTATATGATCACTCAGTGTAAAACAGTGCTGCCAGGGCATCTACACTTTTCACTGAAGTCAGCAAAAGCTACAAGTAAATAGGGTCAGGCTCTCCCTTTGCAACAAGTAGTAAGTATAAACATGATTTTTAAAAAGCCCTTGTGGTAATGGGGAATTTCAGCATGAATGCAAGCACTGCTCATGCTCACAGAAATTACGATCTGGCACTAGAACTGCAAAACGAATGTCTCCCACATTTGCCCATGGAACAGAGTGCAGTAAGATGCACACACACCGCTGCTTTCTGTCAAGGAGACGGGTAGCTAGGACAGCCTGGGAAGGTGAAGCGGAAAGAAAAAGACAAGCAGTAACTTTAAAAATAGTAATGTTTTCCATACTGTAATACAGCCTTTTACCCAGCATGAGAAGGCGGCAGCTTTTTGCGATTCCTTCTCACAACAAGGTAATCCACAGAAACTGCCAAACTCTGGAGCTGGTCAGTTTTGCTCAAAGCAAAAAAAAAAGTTCATTAAAAACACAAAGGGGGTTAGAGCATGTGCTATGCAAGGCATGGTCTTCATTCAACCCCACTCTCCCATTAATTAAAAAACCAACCAACCAAACAAATGGTGTGTGTGGAAAGTTCAAAATTGCTTAATCTGGACTTTTTCAAAAGGATGATCCAGTTGTTCCACCTGAAATAACATCTTTCTTCAGCATCCTGGCAACACTGTGATAACTTCTAAAAAGCTCAAAATCAAAATGAAACATTTCACGTGAATGCATTTTATTTTTTTTTTTAAATTTTCCAGTTTGCTTGAAAATGTAAAGTGGTTCCTACTCCTGCTCAAGCCAAGCTCTGTTCTTCCCTCTCCTGCAGGGCAGCGAAAAGATACAAACACTATTCAAGGCATTGTGGGTGGCTGGAGCCTCAATTTTTGGCAGCCTGCAACATTTCAAGGCAGGTACACATCTTGAAGCAAGAGCTCAGCTAGTGGCATGAATGGGAGAGCAGACTTAAGGGCAATACAAGAAAAAAAAAATAAAACAGGTTGGCAAGCAGGAGAAGGAAAGAACACCCTTGCCAGGAGGAAGCAGCCGTGGCCAGGTGAGGCCTGAGCCCTGAGGTGGCGGACAAATGTGTCTGGTTCAAGTTCTGGGTCGCAGAATGGGAACTTTACACGACTGAGCTAAAGCATGAGGTCACGCCCACGGGAAAGCACTGGGAGGCTGCACCTTCTTCAAACTCAGAGGCCAGACTGCCGCACAGCACAGGAGGATACAGCACACGATTACAAAATCTGTCCATGGCACTGAGCTACCAAAATCCTGCTCTGCAGATGCCCCCATTTCTTAAGGAGACTCCACCTTTAGCAACAAGCTAAAGCTGTTCCCAGAACTACTAGGCTGACTCTGTCTCAAGTGGCTTTAGCGAAGGCATCTTTGGCGACAGCCCCATTTGTGCAATGTTGACACCTGTCCATCAGGATATCTGTCCCCAGCCTTCTCACGAGTGGCACGAGGGAAGTGCTTGATCCTGCAAACGACCTATGAAGTGTTATCTGATAGACTATGAGCGTAAACTGAGATGAAATCTAGCTGCCACTAAGAAATAACTGATTGCACAGCAGCTAGATTGCTGAACAGCCATCAGATAACACAAGCTGTGAACTCCTATTTGAGATGAACCAAAAACCTAGAGAGATCAAACTCCACAGGGCTTTAGAGCTGCTACTGCATCACTCCATACCAATCTGTATTTACTGACCAGCCAAGTCCAGTGTCTTCTTCCTTCTCACCACTTCTTTCAAGCATCCTCACTCAGGAGGCAGGTTATACTCTTGACAGTGAGCTTTTAAAATTGCAGTATATAAAGGCAATACAGGGAAAAGCATTAGGCAAAGGCAGTACCACAGTTTTTAAATAGCAGCTTTTGACCTCAGCATCTTCGCCCACTGAGTAAGAGTCAGCTGTTATGGGAATCTCCTTACCTGACTGCCAAGTCTGGCAGTCTAAGGGGGTTCTCCGGGCTTTTTAGGCAACAGAGAGAAACAGGACCTGCCACGGACAATTCAGCCCACCCAGGTCAGAAACCTGTTTCTTGCCCACTGACTACAGAGGTACAACTCAGCTTTGACTACGTGACAGCTTTGACTGCACATCTAAAATGAAGGGGGATGAACACTGATATACCACACACATCATCTGATCCTGCGAAAGTCAGAAAAGGACAGCTATTTAAATTTTGGGTTTGGCAACCCAATCCTTCCTAACAGACTAGCACAGAGTTCCCCATTTGTAAAATGGGAACAAGAGCACTTTCCCTCATTGAGGAGATGCTAAAATCACAAGGAAGTCAGATTGTGCAGTGCTGAGGGTTGTATTAACACCTCAGCTAGTTGTATAAATGAGGCGCGTTAAGTGACAGCATAGGAAAGTTTTACCTTCTGTCAATCTGGATGGCAAGAAACTGAGCATAGATGGCTGGCTTAGAAAGGCAGTTTTAGTGTCTTTAGTTTGGTGTTTAGTTTGATCTTGTGATTCCCAAGGACTCCTTTCCTGCTCTGACCATCTTTTTTTACACAAACATGATTATGCTCAGCTAGTCCCCAAATTTTCAACAACTCTGCATTCATTATGCCTCCCCATTTGAGCAGGGGAAAATTGTATTTGTTTTTACAGAGAAGAAAGTTAAGTACCCCAGCTGTGACTTGCCCAGCAGGCAACAGCTAAGCGAACTTAGGGGCAGTAGATTTCCAGCCTCATGCCCCTGCTCCTGGATCTCTGTAACTGTACGGTTTTTGCTCTCTTCCTGTCTCAGCCTCCCAGTTCTCAGTGTTTTACTACAGTGAGAGTCTGCAGGCTAACAGAGGTGTCTTGATGACTAATTGTTCTCAGACTAAAGACAAAGATCTCTACTTGCTGTTACAGATCCTGTGTTTCAAGGGGTTTTTGTTATTCCTCCCCTCCTTCCTTAAATATGTTTTCATCAGCAGGATGCGAGTTTGATTCATCCAAGCCATGGATTTCTTTGCCTATATTTTGAAGTCTCAAGTAACAGAAGGAGAAAATTCAGCAGTCCCAGGAAAAAAGGGAAATAAGAGATATTTGTGTTTAAAGAAAGAGGTCTATGACTATAACCACTACAGCCTGGTATGTTTTGGGGGGATATCAGTTTGATTCCAGATATGGCAGGCTAGAGAGGTCCCTGACTATGTTAACTGCTGTAGAGCTGCTGCAGATGCATAAACCCAATGGCAGATCACATAGCATGCCACAAAATGCTGGAAGGACATATGCAAATATTTTTTTCTTCATCCTGAATGCAAAAATGTGCACTTCTGAATGCAAAAATATGTCCCTTTCTGCCACCTGTACTTGAACAATTAATTTAACCATGCAAAAAATGACACTGAGTATCGTTCCACTAGAGCTAGACCAGGCTCTAATTAAAAAAAAAATAAAAAGTTAAATCTACTCTCCAAGACTCAAAAAAAATGTGAAGCAACACGCAGCTTTAAAGGTGAAAAAAATCCAGAGTGGCAGAGGGAGAGCTGTCATGTCACAAGTACTGTGTTTGTAGCTGTGATATTACACATCTTCTGAACCTGCTGTCATCAAGAAAAATGCCTGACAGACATCAGCCCAGATCTGGGCAGGAAGACAACTTTGTTAGCTTCAGGAAGGAGCACAGTGCAGGCAAAAAAGGTCACATTGTATGATCAGGGCTGATACTTGTAACTCATACAGGGTAATCTCGGGATTTAGTATTGAATATTTCCTATGCCTTTTTTTTTTTTTTTATAAACCCAGAAATGAGAATCTGATTGCTGTATTAATTTAACACCTGATCTAATTCCACAGGATTAGTAGACTCTTTCCTTCTTAATGGGATTTTTTTAAATGTCAAAACTCCTTCCTATTCAACAGCTTTTACATCCTTTCACAGGACATCTATTCTTTTCAAAAATTGGATCTTTTAATATGTGTGAAGTAGTTTTTGGTCTATCCAAAACTCAACAGACAAGCAACCAAAAGTGTCTGGCCCAGCTGGAACAACCTACCAAGAACAGCAGCCAACAACATGAGACTGTTTTGCTCAATTACAACTCTCACTGCGTCTCTCTTGCCAGAAGAAGCCAGCCCCCTTCTTCTGCCTCTCCCACAGAACTGAAATAAAGCAGCACAAGATGGGAGGTGGTGTGTCTTCAAAACACGAGTTAACAACACGCTTTATTTAGCCTACTCCTGATATTCAACCTACAGCTCCTGGCAACCCAGCATACAAAGGTATTCCACCACAGTCCCTCTGCATCCCACAACATATAAACAAGAAATCCCTCACAATCACAACACAGATCCCAAGAGAATCTTACAAATTGGTTTGGGTGTACTCCTGGTAGGTCATATGTCCTTAACAGATCTAGTAGATTTCAAAAGGTTTCATTCAGAAAGGTCCCCTGAAATCCTAATAATGCTGTCTGCATCCAGCAGTAGTCCAATAATTGGATGAAGACATATTTATTTGTAAATAAAACCCTGCAGAATTCTCTGCAGAGAACTAGAAAGTGAGGAGGTGAAGGTTTGTGTGGTGGGGAAAGCCTGAGCTGACGGACATCAGTTACACCTTCTGCTTGTTCATAAACCTTGATCCAGCATGACAGACCTTGATCCAGCATGAAAGACCTTGATCCAGCGTGAGAGCTGCCCATTGCTACAGCAGAGAGAAATACCGATTTCTTTATGGCTACAGTGCTCTGATCTGCAGACAAATGGAATAGTTGTACACGAAAACAGGCCCTTTGTCATGGCAGAATCAAATACAGATCCAGTAGAAACTGGGAAATGTAATTTGCATCTTCCAGGGTTGCAATGTACAGAACTACATACCAAGTCTGCACCATACCTTAGCTGGTGGGTCCTGGGAGCAGCCTGCAGCCCAGCGCTCTCTGGAGAGCTGTCTGCACACAGGCACGTTGCTCTGAACTCAGATTTCAAACCCTCTTGTAACTTGTGGCATCCGTGCCCTTCTAGAAAAGGCTGCAGGCCAGGCTGCATGTTCAGCATCGCTCACGTGACATGCCATCAGGGCAGCTGGGGTATGAGGAGGAGGCCAGGGCTTGCCCAGGGTGCCGAGGCCAATCCAGGGCACAGACAAGGGCAAAGCGTTAGGCTGTGTAGCTGCCTTTGCAGGTAACCTCTGGTCCTTCTTTCTTCCTCTCCCTTCAGGTGAAAAGCCAACCTGTGACCATTTCTGTGCTTGTTTTCTAAAAGACAAAGCAGCTGCCAAACTCATACCCCAAACCCATTCAGAGTGAGGGTTCCACAAGTTCCCTTCCTCATCACGGTGCCAGTGCAAAGAGCAAGGACATCATTAGCAGCACTGGCTCCCACCCTGGCTCTGCCACAGAGTCGCTGTGGGACTCGGATAGTTGTACCCATTGCCGGGGCCTCAGGTCTCCCCAGTGCTCTCCCTGCCTGCAGTGCTTCACCCGAGAGCTACCTGGCTCAACGAGATCCTGATCTCTGCAGCTGCTCTAGGTGCTGTAAATAATGATAAACACCATATCACCTTCTGGACACCTATCTTACCATCACAACACATCATCACACCAAGCACAATATGCCAAAACACATTATTTAGGACAATAAGGCTGAGACATATCAGATGATGGGGGAAATTGGGTATTACTACAAACAGCCTGCAGCATATTGTGTGGAGCCAGATCAGAATGACAGGTTATTCGTTCCAGCTGAGTGCTGGCCCCACACTAGCAGCCTGCAGATCCTGCACGGTGTTGCTCGGTGCTCTGGGACGATGGATTAGCTTTGGTGACATGCCTTAGGCCCACTCTGAATAGCAGGGCAGACTGGGACACATGGATAGCATGGGCGTTTCCATTCCATTTTACAGGGAATGCCCGTGCAGCACTGGCTGTGCTAAGAGGATGGGTAGGCTACAGCCCACAGTGCCTCCTAGTAAACCCATGCCCACTTCTTGTGGCTGTAAGAGACCATGCGTGTGTGTGTCCCCCCACCCCCAAGTTTCATGCTCTATAGTGAGAAAACAAGGGCTGAGAGGTGGTACAGGAAGGGGAAGTGGCTCATTCAGGATCCTAAAGCAGAATAGGAATAAACAGAAGGTCTGAAACTCCTGCCCTCGATTCTGGTACTGTCTGGATCCTGAGACCACAACTCACACAACTTAATTTACATTCTTCGGGTGTAGGTAAATTTTGCTGCAATTTTGGATTGAAAAGATCCACAATGTATTGATAAGAAGCTGGCCACTGAAATGAAGGCACACATGTTAAAGAGCATGCTGACAGCCATAGCAGCAGACCAGAGACTAAATTCTCCATAGTGGTGGACTACTGGAGACTAGCATTGTGCTGGCTGGGGGCATTAGTTTAAACCCTTATATCTCTTGGTGTTAGAACTACTTTGAAAAAAATCAGTGAGCGGTTTTAGGTGCATCTTTGTGGGACCAAATGGTACACAGCATGGCTTACCTGGACAATTAGCTTATTTTCTTTATCAGGCAGAATTCGGTAGGTATAAACACAATTCCGGAACCTGGAACAGATCAGAAGAGATATGGTTAGACCATCTCCAGAAGGGAATTGCACCATAGCACCCCTCCCCTTGAGAAAAGGTATTGGAAGATCCTGAGACACACAGATGGCTTTACGTGCAAGGGTTTTAAACATTTCTCTTTATTTCTTTCCCTGGAGTCTGTGAACTAACACAAACTTGAAGCAGTCCTGGTCACTGAGACATGTTTGCAGATGTCACTGCAGAAAGTGATATCAGCATCAGCCTCAGAGTGAGTTATTCAACTCTTCTTCTGGCCAGAAAGAAAGAAAACACCAAATGGCTCTAGCTGTCAGTAGAGTGGGCGTCTCAGGAAGGAATGAAAAAGCAGAAATCCAAAAGACACAGGGCCAAAATCAGCAATGAATGAGTAAATTAAAGGGCTTGTATGTGCATTGACTTGTATTGGAAAAAAAACAAATAATAGATTTCAGCTAAATCACAGTAAGACAGCTGATTGCTAGGCACATGGTCATGCACAAATCCTAAACGACAGCCTAAATGAAAACCCATCTCAATAGCCTGGTGTGGACACACACTGTACATGTGCATCTGTAGAAGAGCCATAACAGACATTTTGTCCCAGCTAAATTCAATTAGATTCTTATTTCAGGGGGGGTGCAGGAGTCTTTTTCCCAGTAGAGGGCCATATTTATGCACAAGAGCCCAGGGGAAGCCAGAGCAGTGCTGTAACGTGGTCCTCAGCAGCTGCTGAGCTTTGTGGAGCTTGCCCAAGAAATGTTGACTAAAAAATATATTTTTACCTTCCTCCCAAGTGAACAACACATTGATCAAATCTTTTAAGTCACCTGCAAAGCACTCTGTTAAAACATAAAATATGGCTTTAAACCAGCAAATTATGCTGGTTTCAACCCCTTCCTCTCAAGGGAGAAAATGGAATCCACTCTCAGAGTTTCCTTGACTGTAACAGAAACATTGCATTACCTGTGGCATCCTCATGAAATGTGGGCTGAGGTCAGCCCCCCAGCTAGGAAGATCAGGCAGACCAATAAAACACCCTCATCTCTTTTGCAATTACGTTGTGAGTCTATTCATCATATGCTTTTCAGAATCACTCCATGCAGGAGAGAAAGAGGTTGCCAGGATTTTAGGCAGCCTTATAGAAGGAGTTACAAAGAGCATTTGGAAATGAAAAGAAATTACTCATAAATAATAGCTGAGTTTTTCCAGGGTGTTGGGAGGATTTTGTCATGTATCCACATGAACCTGTATCTTTTGATGGCATTAATGCAAAGGACGAAGAAGATTTAGAACTGCTCCCAGAGCTCAGTACCACTTCACTAAGCAACGTAAGACCATTTCACAGGTACTTATTCATTTACACATCTGAGGATCTGGTACAGAGCTGGAAGTCACAGACATGATCCCCAACTGCTCTGGATTGCCACAACACTGCTAATTTCACCAAGCCTGGGGCAATCAACACCAGATGAGGATATGCTCCAAGGAAGGTATGGGGGTATGGGTTTTGGTTTTATCTGTCAATGCAGTTGTCTTACACCATTTCCTCCTGCTGATATGCAAACAGGGCTAAGCAGAACTGCTCATGCAGCTGATGAGAGAAAATTTGTGTGTGTGGAGATTATGAAACTGATAAACAAACCAGCTTAATGGCTCTTGCATCACAAGAGGGCCCTCCTTGTTACTGTCACAGAAAGTGCCCCATCACACAGGCCTTACGAGGCTGCTGTCATAATACTTCTAAAGAGGCTTACGCTGATTGGTGGAAGAGCAAGGAAAGAAGGGCTGTTGGGTGAGACAGGAGCAGAGAAGAGCACTTCCTAGGATCAAAAGCAGGAATCCTCTTTAGTAGTCCCCTAATTTAATGCATGTGGATGGATAAGGCTGGGACTCTTACTCCATTTCTACCCTTAGGCTTTCTCTCCTCAGCCTCCTGACTGTCAAGTTATGTCGTCCCAATTACTATCACATTCCAGGTCCTCCCTAAAAACTGGGTTGAATTCAGACTTGCTCAACCAGTGTTCAGGCTGTCTGTGTGAGGGGGTAACTATAATATTGGCTTCAGCTTAAACACATCTCCAAGTATTTTGTCGTCTCTCTGTCCTCTCAACCACCCAGAGGAGGAAAGGGGGAAAGGCTTGTATTTTCTCTTTCCTCTCCTGCTGTGCGTGTGTTTATGCACAGGTGATGATGTGAGCACCTGGAAATCCTAACCAGGACTGCCACGCTAGGCATGGTGCTAAGAGCACCATGAGAGAGTCCATTCCCCCAGGGGGTTGGAAATGGCATCTCACAGGCAGTATCCTCTGAAAGGGATCCCAAAGCTGCAGCTAGCCTTTGAGGGTCATCTCTAGAAGTGTTGTTGATCCTGCAGCCATTCACACATGCACCACCAAGAGAAGATCCCCTGGAGGAATGATACCAGTTCAGGTGCAGCATGCATCCAGGCACTCCCCTCCTGGAGTTAGAGTGCGTTTCTTGTTAGTAAACTGGCAGATCGAATGATCCAGGCATAAAGAAAGGAGGAGGAAAACGTCTTTGCTTCTTGCCTTTTATGGGGCAGTGTGACCAGTAGAGCAGAGGACAGCAGTGCAGGGGGAGGAGCATTCCCTCTGCATTTGCTGACTGCTTCAGCTCTCTGCTAAATTAAATGCTGCTGCTCTACATTTCAGAAAAGCAGGGGGGAGGCATTCTTAAAATGCCCTGCAAATACACCTCCCTTACTTGTCTATATTTATACAAACCCTATTTTCCTAAAACAGCTCTTCAAGAAAATCTCTATTTCATTCTATGATACAATAATAAGTGCTTTTGCTGGATTTTGACTGATCTGCCCAATAAATATTAGAGCTTTGTGGAATATGACACTTCTTTTTCAGAGCAAATATCATGTTGTTTTGTTTTCCTTATCTATACACAGTTGACACTTTCTCATCTTCAACATAAGTTTCTTTTTGTGAAAACCTTTTGCAGTCAGGCTTTCAATTCACCTCTCTCATTCTTTGTCTCCAGCCTCTCCGTTTTTTAAACAGAAGTAACTGAAGAGCTCAAACTTCAAACACTTTCCAGTCAATAACACAGCTGAAACTGATACATCTCTGAGGAAGTTTTCAGCTTCAGCAAAGCTGCCCATTTTGTCAAGATGACATGCAGAGGGAAAGACTTATTCACCACCTTTAACCCTTTCTCTTCACAAAGTAACTGCAAACCAGCGTAAGCTGAAAGTTTGTTAGGTACTTTGACAGAGTTTGTGTGATATTTTTCAGACTGTAATTAATGCCAGCCCTTCGCACCACAGATCCGGCTGCTCTTGGCTGACAGGGCTGGGTGCTCCCCATTTCTTTAATCAAGCCATTCATGTTAGCCACCTCAGAATGGATTTAAGAACATAACCTTTGGCTCCCGGTTCAGAAAATCCTGGTCATGATATTGTTTCTGTTTCCTGATCCCATGTCTCTCAAGTCACAAAAGGCTTTCAAAGTTGGCTGCATAAACATTTACAATGGAAAAACTTATGTAAATGCATGTTAGTAGGCATTTTTACAGCACCTTCCCTTTCTATATGCCCCACCATCACTCTGTAAAAATATTTTGTGTACATACTGGTTACAAGGCAAACCAAAGGGGTCATACTAAAAACACTCAATGGAAGCAACAGTCTATTCTAGTAAAATATTCCCTGACTTGCAACTTGGGTCCTCAGCCCATGCTACATGACTGCCCCTCCTTCCTCCTGGTTGTCCTGGCTATTCCTCTGCAGCCACCCTTCTTTCTCTGCTCCCTCTAGAAAGACAAAACTCTTCGTGTCATTACAAACATATTAACAGGCAGGCATAGAGGCTGTCTGCACTTTGTGAACACCCACATTACCCAGCCACCGATCTCTGACAGTCCAACACCTACGCTTACAGGGCAGTTACCCAGCCCCACACTTTTCTGCGGATGAAGCCTCCGCAGCAGACTGTGCTGTCACCAGAAGCCTGACCTCAGAAACAAGCAGTTAAACCAGAGTTATAAACAGCAGCACCACCTCTACCACTGCAAGAAATACACTTTCAGAAAGAAACTACACTGAGAAACCCTCTTGTAACTTAATGCGGGGTAAAGGATGAAATAAGCTTTATTAATCTGCTATACAATGGCAGCAAAGAGGATCTGACAGGCAGAACAGGGTCCCACCGAGGCTCTCTTGATCTCTCCTAAGCAAACAGCAACTGTCTTCTCTCTCTGTAGTGCAAAGTCAAGTGCCTCAGACTTCACCTACTGACTTCGATCTCCTCTTGCCCCTGCACTCCTGCCTCCAGGAATAACACCTGCCCCTCAAACCCAGAGAAGGAGGCCTTGTTCTCTGGTCCCCAGCCTCAATCCAGAACGGAGTGGGGTCAGGGCTGCCAGCACTTCTCTCCTCTCCCTATTGCCCACATTAAATATTTACCCCGTGAGCCCTATTAATGATGCAAGTAGAATCACCGCTGTGCTGGGTGTATCATGCACAGCTCCAGGAACTATTTCAAGCCTATTGCTGAATGGGACACAGCATTGTACAAGCAGGTGGGTCAAACACACTCTGAACTGGAGCAAGAGAAGTGCCTGGGAGGGTACCAAGCTCAGTATTTGAGTTGGTAAATGTAAATACCTGACCCAGGTTGTTAATAGGCTCAAAGAGGTCAGGAGGTTATTTTCTCTCAGAGCACAACCGCAGTATCTTTGATTATTCTCTCCTTTTGAATCAGGGGCAAGAATAATGCGAGCAGTAGAGCAGCAAAAGAATATGGGTTTGTTCAGCCGGGCCCTGCTCCCAGTCCTTCCCTACCCTGTGGCCCAGTCAGGTGAAACCAGCCATGCTCTGATGTGGGCTCCACCTTTCCCAGTGGGTACAGTGGCTATTCGCCTCTGTGCTGGAAAGGGTGCAGGGGGTAACACCCTGCACAAGCAGGGACAAAAGTGTCCACGTGAAGCGCGAGTTTGAAAGCTGTACTTACAGCACGCAGAGTGCATATGCCGAAGCAATTGACTCACTGGCCCGCACAAGGAAGCTGCCATCCTTGCCTACTTTGGAGAGGAGGTCTTCAGCTCTGGAGCGAGTGATGTTGCCGTGGTACCAGCACTGATCCATCGCTGGAGCTGGAGGAAACCTAAATGCCAGTACAGGAGCTGCCAGAGCTGCCTGTGTGTCTGTGTGTAACTATCAGGCAGCTTCAGCTCACCAGCTTCCTGTTTCAATAGTACAGAGAGGGAAAGGAAACTCAGCCGCGGACAACTTCCTCAACTCAAACAGCTCAGAGAGTGAGCGTGACATGTTCCTGCAGCCCCCGCTCTCCCTCTTCGTGCTGCAGTGAAGTGACTAGCAAGTCCATGTTCCCTGCCTTTCCCTCCCCCTTCGTGTCCTAATGCCCTGTATCAAAAAGTCCCAGCTGGGGATCTCTTCTGCTCCCCCACCAATTCAGTCCCCCAGGCTTTGGTGGCCTCCTGTCCCATTTACAATCTCTTGCCAGACCCTTTGAGTTTCCATCTTTTTCCTCTCTGTCTGTCCTACCCACTACAGGTCTCCGGGGGAATAAATAAATCTCAAACTGATCAGAAACATACACTGCATTAGGATACTTAGCCCCATTCCTGCATTGTCTAGTCCTCGCATCTAGCTAGGTGTGAGGAGAGGACTTCAAAAAACTGGGAAAAAAAAAGTTACCCCTGCATGTTTCCACATGCAGAAGCATACTTTGAGGCTGATTTGCTCTGGGAATTTGTGACCAAAGCTCCCTGTCAGCTATTGTGAAACGGATTCAAAGATCTTTCCTACTCTAAATCCCCAAAGGTGGGACGGAGCGAAGCCATATCTGGCAACCTGCGTCAGAAATGGGAGAACTGGAGCTTTCACTTCCCTTTTCTTTGTCTGTACATCTGCCCCTTGTCTGTACTGTGCAGCATGCTCAGTGCTGCATCTCCGAGGCAAACCAACAAGGGGCATGTTTGCAGCAAGCAAGGACATTGCTACAGGGGCACTGCCTGCATGGCAAATTTGGTTGCCTATCCTGTACCCCTAACCTTTCTACCTTTGAAGGCAGCACTTCTGCACGTCCACATTTGAGCTATACCTAAAAGCAGCAGCTGAGCTGGGACTCATGAGTACAGAGGAAGAGTTCCCAGGAAAGGCACAGACACTGCTAGTCCTACACAACCCTTACCTCCCAGAGCCGGGAGAAGTGCTGGGGACACAGTACCTTGATCATGTACAGGGTATCGGAGTGCTGCCCCTGTACGCAGCATGGACAGCAAGGCAGGAGAGAGTAGCCTATGGCTGAATTGGGAGAGACTAGAATTTGTGGGTATGGAGAGGGAGAGTAAACCAGTACAGCCCAGCATTCGTCCCTGGTGCTTTCAGTTACCCAGACAGCTGCTCTGCAATGTCCAGCTTAATTGCTGCCATTGAGATTAAACTGCGGGCACCAGCAATTCAAAATTGTGCGGCCAGCATAGGAGCCTGCTAAATGGGCAGAACTGCAATATGCAGGGCTTCCTGTCCACGCTGAGCAAGCACTGTCTACAGACCAAAATAAGGTCAGCTGGACCTTCCCTTCAGCTTCACCCAGATCCACACATAGCGCTATAGAAGCCAAACTCCCATGGATTCAGGTGCCCAAATGGAGTCAGATGCTGAATGCCATGAAGCGGCTCTGCATGGACAGTGGCTGTAAGCTCTTATAAGCTACAGCGTGGTTTACAAACCCTATTCTCCAGACTGAGAAGAGTGTCTGCATGTGGCAAAAGGACTGTGCACCTCCTTTGGCCACAGCGTGTTGCTAGCCTCGCCTCTACCAGAGCCTTGGGATTTCTGATACAGGAGCTTCTCTAGAGCACAGCTGCAACAGGAAGCAGAACAGCTCTGAATGTCAAACCACTGCTTGACCTCACAGTGCTCTCCATACAACGGACCCATATCTGGATGCAGAGCGGACAGAGCTGCTGTACAACATGAGTTTGCTGGAATGAAACTGTTTGGAGAGCTTCTCCTGATCTACTGCAAGTTAACACAAGGTAACAGAGAGGTACAAGCCCTGGTTAGACATCTGAGACTGATTAGCTGTTTACTTAACTCCTATCCATCCTGCCACCAACTTCAGCTTTTAGCAAGCTGC
Source organism: Gorsachius magnificus (assembly GCA_034008185.1). Taxonomy (NCBI): domain Eukaryota; kingdom Metazoa; phylum Chordata; class Aves; order Pelecaniformes; family Ardeidae; genus Gorsachius; species Gorsachius magnificus. Next base: position 22,591,561 of record CM067087.1, on the reverse strand, counting down.
TGCTATTTCCTTCAAATGGTGTGAATCCCCTGTCCAGCCACACACAACTCCTTGACTTGGAGACATGAACAAGGGGATGGAATCCAAACACACGTGATGACTGTGGCAATAAGATGTGCAGGCTGGTTTCTGTGAGTATTTCCTGGTCCTACAAGTACAATATAGCTCCAGCTGCTCAAAAGGTGAATCCCAATCCCCTAACATAAACAGCTCTGTGATCCCTAATGGCTCATTCGCAACACTGCCTGAAGAGGAAATGGCATCTGTTTTACTTCTCATGGTGCTGGCATGTGAACTCTGCAGCGCTGGAGAAAGACTGATCCCTGCGTGGTCAGCACACGAGCGTGTGCGTATCCTGAACTACTCGATTCCCAGAGGACAGTGGTAACTTCTGTCCTGCACAGAGACGAGAGGCTGTTCTGCAGGAGGTTACTTGTACGACTAGTTTTCTTTCCATTCATGCCTGTGTCAGAGAAGGCTAGTGAGTAGATCTGAGGAAGAAGAGATTAAAGAACTTATCTAGAGGGGAGCTGGAGTGTTTGACATAGAGGGGGAGTGCAGTGATCAGCCTGCACCAGTTACATGCCAGGTGATAATACAAATGTAGCCAGCACAGCCCTAAGGTTTCCACAAGGAATAGGATGTGCTTCAAATAGTCTGTGCTGTCATCCCACAGTCGGGACAAAGCACCGTGTAAGAGCTACACTTGTAAAACAAAAGAATAATGGGTACATGTCAGACAAATCCAACCGAGACTCAACAGAAGCCTTTAGGTAACTCTAGCAGCAGCAGTATTTAATTTAAACTTACTTGAGAGAATGAGGCCACAGACAAAGAGCTGGGACACGTTTTGATGTTGGATAATCAAAAATTGCAGCCCTGGTAGTCTACGGACAAAGCAAACATTATTTTTCTCCATGTTACGTTATTATTCCAAGCTGTGTCTCAGACAAAGCATTCCACACCAGCCTGCAAGATGCACAGTGGTCACCCAAAACCCCCACATATATCCAGCCTGTGCACTGTATCAGCATGGGCACTGGCAGGCTTAGTCAGATGAAAAGTTCTTGAATATGCATTTTCATGTCATGAAACAAAAGTATTTCATAGTATGCCTGATGAGAGAGGACAGCAGTTATCTTTGCTGAAGTCTAAATATAACATTCCCTCATTTAGGCAGCAGTAACAGTCTATTGGCCACAAAAGTGTACATAGAGTCTGGCCTACACCTAAAGAGCACATGAGTAATACCCACAAAGTGCTGGTTAGCTGAACCACTCTGTGCTACTCCAGCCCAGCATGTTACTGACCTGCTGCTTGGGAAAGGGTCCGCAAATTACAGGTCTGTTCGTGAAAGCCATGAGATCTCTTCACTCCCTTGGTACCTGCAGCCTCCAGGTGCCCTGAAACAAACCTAGATAGGGAGAAAAATCCGGGTCCCTTCTCCCACTACCCCTAAAAGCGATCAGCAACAAAAGGCAAGGGTGGGAACACTGAGCAAACAGAGACTTGCAAACCTGAGCAGTGACAGTGCAAAGGATCCTGTGGGACCTGCCAGCGTTCCCCAGAGGGAAAGCGTTCCAAGAGCACTCTGGAAAGCAGGTATTTTTCTTCACCTACAGAGCGAACAAACATATTTTCCTTGGAGCCATTCCACACATGCACACACAGAGAATACAGCATACAGCAAACAAGCACAGATTGATTCATAGAACAGAATTTTGTCCAGAGGCACGGGTAAAGCTTTCCTAGCTCCCTCTGTTCTGACGTGTCTCCCTTGGTACCCATTCATTTCTGGTCACTCCCCTTGTCTACTCACTGCACAATGCCTCCTTTCAAATCACACTGTAGCCTCAGAATAGTCTCTCACCAAAACTGGGGCTGTTTCCTTCAGAAACCTGCTGAAAATCTGTCTACATTGGAAAGCCTTCCAGATTGAGCACTCATGATGCTCTGGGCTTGGTCAGGTCCCCTTCCTCTGACACCTGTGCCTTGGCAATTTGCTGGAAGTGGGGCAATGCTATTTGCTTAACACACTGCCTCATATGCCAATAATACTCCGTAATAACAACAGCATGCTCATGTTGTCAGTGATAAGAGCAGTTGCTGTGTGGATCATAGCTTAGTGCTTGTGTTAGAAATAGCAGCAATTATTTCCCCTCCTGACTATAAATTGGGAGCTCCCTCTGCAGACCTGTCCCGATCCTGCAGTTTCAATATAGGCAAAAATGTCATTTCTGCTACTTGTCCTGTCCCCAGACCTGGGGGGGTCCTGGTATCCTGCATGGGTCCTGCTGTTACTGCCCAGGGAGAGGGAACAGCTGGAGCACTTGAGGCTGTGGTTTTCTTACACGCGAGAAATTGCAGCTTCTCACTGCAGTGTAAGCAAAAGGGCAAATAAGCATGAATGTACAGCATGGGAAGTAAGGAGCAGGCCAAGTTAGACAGAAGTGCCTGAGGGGCATGGGAACTGAGCAAGGCAACCCCAAATCCACTGCAGAAGTGAGCAAGAGCAAGACATCCCATGGCCCTGCTGAAATGAGAAAACAGCAAAACCCTGAAAGCTAGAGTTGCCAGCAAGTCTTACACAACTGCAAGAAGCAGCGCACCTAACCAGAGCCAAAGCGGTTTTCTGAAGAAGGTAACTGCAGATACAGGGCAGCAAGCCCAGCGTCCTCTCTAGCACTTTCTCCGCAACTTACTAAATACAGCTTAGCATAAAACCACTGCCCTCTGCCACGCTGTCATCGTGTGCGTCCCTAATAAAGTCTATCAGCAGCCCCAAGGCAAGAGGCCCTATACAAAGGTCATACTTGTTTTGAGCACGTGATGTTTAAGATGGCAGTCAAAGGGAAAGGCGAGAAGGGGGAAACAGGCAACAGAAAACAAAACCAAACACATGTTCACTTTTAGTATGTTTAATAGACTTTGTAATCTACAGACGCCACAAGTCAACGCCAAACTGAGGTTGCAGGAGGAGTACAAAAAACCTTTTGCTGACAGATGAGAAGTGACAGTGAAAAGAAGTATCAGCAAAGGTTGTTTTCAGAAGGATGCTGATGGAAAGGCTCGAGACTCAGAGCTCTGATGGAAAGGCTTGCTTCAAAGTGAACATTACAAAGATCATCTCTTCACATTGTTGGCGGGTCCCATATTCAAAGAGGCAGGAGAACAAGGGTGAGCCATCTGGCCCAACCCCCATGTACTGCAGATCCGAATAAGCACACAGGCCCTTGAAGAGGATGCTTGGTTTTGTCCAGTGTGCTGGATTTAAAGGGCTTTTATTTAGGTAAATTCCTAAATCTCTTCGACCCTTTGGGTCTGTAGGATGAGCATAGACCAACCAACTGTCTCGGCATCTGGCATCAGGGGGAGGTGGGAAGGCAGTAACACTCCCATGACATCCATAGGGAGGTTCTACTAGCATTTCAACCCGCTGGCCTCCCTCAAAGTCCACCCCATGGTTGTAGCTGACAGCCTGGATTCTGGCTCCCCTGCTGCTCCTTGCATTGCAGTAGAGGACCTTCCTGCCACAGGTGTGCACCTCCGCTACCTGGCACTCCACCGCACTCTCCTCTGCCACGAAGTTGCCCATCTCCCATGTTCGCCCATGGTCAGAGCTGATGAAGCAGAAGGCATGAGGGGTGGGCTGTTTCTCAGGGTCCAAAATACGATAAGCATAGGCAGGAATCACAAGGGTCCGGGCCTCATTGAGCAATTGTAATCCATGACCCGGCCCCACTGCAAAAGTGGCCCAGTTCTTGTACTCAGTGCTGATGGTACCATCGGTGACATCCTGGGCAGTGCTCCAGGTGCGTCCTTGGTCCATGCTAGTGACGTAGCAGAGACGTACCAGGTTGATCTTTGTCCTGAGCTGATGCTGCTCAGAGATCTTGCCTGGGACAGCTATGAAGAACAGGATCAGTTTCCCTGAGACCTCATCGTAAACAGGACAGGGGTTCATAGATCGGTGGCCTTTCAGCTGTGCACTGACAATGGTCTCCATGCTATTCCACTGCCAGGGCCCGTGTGAAGGGAGACAAGAATGAAACACACCATTACAAATAGATCCATGTTACAGTGTAAGGATGCCTGTATAAAAGTTACAGAAGAGCACAAGAACAGAAGAGAAGCAAGTTAGTGGATAGAGCAAGAAATGGGAAGATTGGCATTGCCAAATGTAAGCAAAGATTATTTGGAAGACAAAATGCATGTGTACTTCACCAAACAGGTTGGTCATGTTCTTTTTAATTACTACTCACTGAGGAGCTGATAGCTCTGTATCGCAATGCAGCTAGTGCCTGATGATGCCATTTAAAAAACTACAGCAGCTGAATTTTTAGAAATTCTCACATATGTATATATATGACACAGAGACATGCCCAGTGGTCCAAGTGTGCTGATACAGACACTGTGCTCTGTCAGTGTTTCTTAGGAAGTCAGCTAGGTAACAGAGCCCTTTTCAAGTATCCTGGATGCTGAAAAATTCCTTTCCATTCAGATTCCTATTCCTTCATTTTGATCTGTGTGTGAATGTGCATCCCAGCCTACGCTGAAGCACCTTGCTAGAGCTGATTGCATGGCTTTACACACTCTGGTGTGGAAATTTGGACCCTGGGTTGTCCAACACAGAAAACAGGTTGCAGAGCAGGTATAATTACCCTCCAAGCTCTGTCTTTTTTTACATGAATAGCACATAACAGAATCCCATTTCTAACACTAACATTGCAATTAGAAAATTATTCCTACATAGTGTTATTGGCTTGGTAAAAGAAGCAGTATTTTCCAGTAAGATTATACTAATTAGCTTTTCTCCCCTGATTTGCTGATTACCCTTTTTGGTCATGTCTTATCTTTGCCTATTCAACCAGTATTAACTTTTTTTGAATATTAAATATTTCCATTTTAAGAAACTCTAGCATGCGAACACAAGTTACTAAGTTTATGACCAACTGAGCCCTACTTAACTGAATTACAGGGAGTTACACGAGATGTTACCTGAATGGTATGACACTGCAGGTGCACTCAGAGGCTGCTTCTGCTAGGCAGACTCCAGCTCTTAAGAGTGTATAATCTAAGACAATCAGTCACCAATTGGAATAGAAAAATATAATGACTTTTTTTCCCCCCCCAAGACATTAATGCATTTTCAAATGCAAAAAACCCGGTTATAAATAGAGTATCCACCACCCCCAGTCACCCAGCAAGAGAACTGTTAATAATAACTGGTAGATTAATAAGGTAGCCAATTCACTGGCACAGACAAACCAGCCGACACTCTTTTGCGTGGGGAGACTAGCTGTTCTCAATTGTTTTTTAAACCAGAAATTAGTCCTAAGAAGATGAATTTAAAAAAATAGTCACTGATTGCTAATTCACTCCTCCCCATCCCTGTGGCACTCCCCATTTCTGCCTCTCCTCCACATCTTTGCTGTCACAACAGGACCTTTGTCCCAGCTCTCTATCTGCTTCCCCAGCTCTGCGATGATGGGTCAAAGCCATCCCCAGAAAATCTGCTTCACCTGCCCGCTTTAGTCCCCCTAACAACAGCTGCCCAATCATGGGGCTGAATCCCAGCAGTTATAATGACACATGCATTGCTTAAAAGCAGATTTGTCTCCTATAACTGGGTAGAAGGAGAAGCTGCCCTCTCCCTACAGCAAGAGGGCAAACACATTCAACTCATCTGGGGACAGGGGATCAGTACAGGTAGGCAGCCTCTCCCATTTTCTCCCCACACTGGTACCTGAACACGGTGCGTGGTTGGGTCATACATGCCTCTGCGCATCGCTATTAGCTTGGCATGTTCATCCACCACATCCTCTCGTTCCTCAGCAAATGCCAGGATGATGCCGAAACGTGGCAGGTAGAGCAGGGCTGGAATTCGATAGCTCCAGGTACCGTTCTGGAACAACGTCTCTTGCTTCAAAACAGGAAACGAAGCCATCATGCTAGGGGGAAGATGACAAAATGTATTGCATTTTGATCCACCCTTGACCCTGCAAAAAGTGACACGGCAGATTTCAGTTTTGGCCCTTCCTGCTCAGTGGAACCTGTCCTGCATTGAAACAATTTCTGCTGCTTTCAGCTCTTTTTCTTGTGCTTTTCCAAAGAGAACCCATGTGTTGCTGGCAACACAGACCAGACTTACCCCAGGAACAGCCTGGTTGATCTTACTGCAGTGACGTAAGGTAAGTATGCTAAATACAGTTAATGAAAAAGCTGTCTGTGGTTTGTTTTTTCTTTTTAATTAAATTCACAGGCTGGGATCTTTGTGGGTTTGCTTTGTAATTCAGAAGATTGTTGATAATCAAATATTACAGTATTTTCCCTCAGAAGACCGTTACTGTCTTTGTCGATGGTATTTCCAAAGCCCAGCACAGAACGTTTCCTTTGCCAAATATGAGCTTAAAATCCCACTGATCCCAGCTGTGCCCCTATTTGAGGATGGTAAGCACTGAGCATGAAGAGAGAAAGAAGAGGACCATCCCCCCCAAGATTTAAGAACAGCCTGAATGGCGTCCCACCGCATCAGGTAGGACTTCTGGCCAGCCAAAAATCTTGTCATCTGTACAGTGACTTAAAAGCAACATTAGGAAGACAAACATGAGGGGGCATTTAGGGAAGCTGCCTCTATGTAACTGGTCTGTGCTATGGCCCGCATAGTCTTTCTTCCTCTCCTCATACCCACTCAGCCCTCTGTTCTCTTGCACCAAGCCTCTCCTGTGAATTCGTTTATCCTGGTAAAAACCCACTGGCTCAGGAGAATTATGTTTGAGCAGAGAGGGGGGAAAAAAAAAAAAAGAAAGAAAAAGGATCTTTGACACGATGCACCAGAAACTGAAGGCCTGAATATCCTCTGCTCAGGGCAGAGAGAAAAAAAATATTTAAAAAAAAAATAAAAAATCAGGTCTTAGATCTCTGACGCATTGAGTGGGTAGGATGGCAGGGAGAAGATGACAATACACTATGAGTAAGATATTCAAATGCCTCCTACCTCGGCTGAGGCAAGACTTGCTGCACTCTTTGTTGAGGATTCTCCTATTTACCTAAATTTTGGAAAGCGTTAGAGTGGCTATTGGCCATGTATCAGATCCTTATGTTTTTGAAGGCTGTCTTGATAATTCAGGACCACACAGAGGCAAACTGAAGATTGCTTATGCAGCTGCAGAGTGCATATATCTACCTGGAAAATAGTTACCACTCTTCCATATTACAAGAGAAAAGATTGTATTAGCCAGTATAACTAAGAGTTGGTTAACCATTTTTTTTAATTTTTTTTTAAACCACAGTGCTGATTACCAAGTTAGGACAGCACAAGCTAAGTTCATCCTCTTCGGCCAGGACCATCACATTATACTCTATCCAGATCCATAGCTATGCAGCAAGTATTCAAATATTCCTTGCTTTCACCTTCCAGATGCTATAAATATCAGTGAGATTTTTGAACGCACATCAGTGATCAAAAGGATCTGAACTGCACTGTTCTATCTAAAGGCAGATGTACAGACCCCAACAAGCCACAGTCCCATTGCCACTCAGATGCAAAGTCACTGGAGATAGAAGTCTATTTCCAGAGGGTAGCTGCTTGCTTCTCACTGACACTGACGACACGGCAGTCTGAGAAAAGGCAGCAGCACTGTTACTATACAGAAACATTACCAGAATTGATCGCAACTATCCATGCAACAACATGAAGAAAATAGGAAGACCTTCCTAGAATAAATAACTGTGCTGTTTGCTACTTACCAGCATGGATCTGGCTATTTATATAGACCACAGTCATGGTTGTGTTCTTATGGCTCCTGAACAGAAGCTCACTAGAGTGCTTCCAGACTATTTAAAGGGAGATTATTTAAAGGGAGATTAGTCAGCCTGTCTAGTGCAGCACAGGTTCCCTAGCATTCCTGCTCATGATGCCAGTCTGATATTGCAATCCTGCTTCAGGGCAAGGCAAGGAGGAGGTCAAAACAAAAAAAAAGGAAAAGAAAGAAAGATCTGGGCTGCCCCACAAAGGCCCCAACGCAAAGTCAAGAGACCAGTGCCACGGGAGGCTGTGCTGCAGCCTACTATACCCAAGTCCCTCCCGTATGAGCCTGTCATCTGCAGACATCACTACCCATGCTCTTAGCTCCTCCATGAGATGCTCAGTGTGGGTGTCACAACACTCTTCTTTTCCTCTTATTGCCACGTGGGGATTGAGGGAAGGTGGGACGTTAAAAGTCTGGGAATAGCTGCCATAGAAACAAGCCTGAGGTTCCTGGACACAGCACCCGCAACTATAATCGAGGAAAATACTAGAACCAAGTGACTATTCCATCTATTCAGAGACTAAATAGCGATATGTTTGAGTGTGTGTGTATACACATATACACACATTTGTATATATACTCCCTACACACAGTGTGGGTATTATGTCTGTATGCATATATATATACACATACACACTATTTATCCATCTGCAGCGGAACTCTTCCATCCTTTTTTAAACACACTTAAAGTCAGTATTCAGCTGCTGCTACCTTCTCCCTCATGGATCCTCAAGCAGAGATTGAGTCACAACAGTGAGTTTCACACAGAATTGAAAATGCAGAACCTTTAAATAAGCTTAAAGTTCTTAATATATATATATAAAAAAAATAGTGCTGCTTTAGTTACTTCTCCAGCCAACTGAAAAGAATTTATTTTTCTCTTGACCTCTACACATTTTCAAAGACAAAACCACTAGCTACACCCTCCTGAACAAAAGAGAAGCAAAATTAGCAAATCATTGATGGGACAGCCACATGAGGAGTGTTCAAAAGCTCACACTCTAGCACTGCAGGAATTCAGATCATACAAGCCAGTCTGTCTGAGACTAAATTGCCATGGGATGCACGCATCCATGATGCTATTTTGTTCCTAAACCCTCCTGAAATAGCACTGGCAGCCTGCAAGGAAGAAGGTGGTGGCAATGTTGCAGCCAGCATGATTTAAGGACATTGGCAAGACAAAGTTTGTAGACCATGGCAATGTCTTTTGAAAGACCAAGAGCTGTAACCGGAAAAAAGACAAACTTCTGGGAACACAAATGCCTGAAATACAAGCAGGAGACTGGAGAGGTGTACACAAACCAACAAAAATTACTCTGACCTGTATCAATTCAGTCACCCTGGACGCAAAAGTTAACTGTAGTTTTGTGAGGTAAGGGCGAGAAAGGAGAAGTGGAGTTGATATGGCAATTTTTTCCTACAAGAAAAAAAGGTAGCTGGTAATCTCTTTCCAGATGACAGAGATGCTAGTGAGGAGAAGGGAAATTTATCATGTAACCATTAGCCAGTATTCCCCTCTGCGTTTTGGTATTTATTGGAGTTTTGAATTTATTTCCCAGGCTTATTCTTGAGAAGCATCCTGTCCAGGAGACTGACGTTTACCTGCAATTCTCCTCCAAGGCACCAGGGAAGCTGCTGCACTGAGATCCAGTACCTCACCTCCAGACAATACTGGGCAGACAGGGAGAATGACAGGCACAGTGAAAACACAAAAGAGGGGAGTTAAACTGGAGGAAACCATTACGCACAGTTTGCAAGTTGTACAGCTGTAATGATTTCCAAAGCAGAAGCTGTTTCCAGAACACCAGAAGAGTCAAAAGAAAGAACAGTTGTCAACAAATGAACCTATGATGGATCTGATGCCTGGAAGGAGCACAAGTTGCAGTAAGGGATAGATGCCGGTAGGCACCAGGAGAGGGTACTTGTTCCTTCCACTTCTGTCCTTCAGGGCAGCTCACATGGACTTGCCTATAGAGCAGGATGAGCCCTTAGCATGTATATTTGCTTTAACCCTCCTCAAGAAAAGTGACTAAAAAGGATAACATTTCCACTGCTCTCACCTTCTGTAAAAACCTGTCCTAAACATGTTCAGATCCAAGCTGAAATGACAGTATGTCTTTAAAAACAAACCAGCAGAAGTGAGGTAATAAGCTGAACTCTATCCCTTGGTCCCTGTCGGAGTGCTCTGTGCAGGAGGCAGCTTGTTCTTGAAGGAATTCAGGTTATTTGTTTGTTTGGGATCTAACTCATTCATGGAGGTTTTTGGGGGAAAATACAAACAAACAAATAAAATCCAAGAGAGTCACATGGAAAACCCAACTAAATTTCAGCTTTTCAAGGCAAGCACAAGAATCCAGGTCTGGTCATTCTCTACTCAGTATCAGACCTGGACTTACAATGTTTTCCAAATCTATAAGAGTCAGCTAAGTGCTATGCTGACACTGAAATACATTTCTTGTTTCACTTAAAGAAAAGAAGGTATTTCCATTGGCATATTGCAGGGGGGGGGGGGGCAGGAGCAGCCACATTCCAGTTGTATAGGGCTAAGAAACAGGAGACCCAGTTTGCTTCTAGAATACTTGCTACACAGCATATTCCTGTGTGCAAGCCTTGCCTCCTAGCCAAACAGCGTGACTGTCCCAATTTCTGCCAAAGCCCAGCATCAGAGCACTCCATCTCCAGCCTTCTTATGCCCCTAGACCAGATCCTACACTAGATCTAGGCTATGGGATTTCTTAACAAGCCAGACAGCACACATTTATTTAGTCCAATAAATCATCCTCAATGTAAAGCCAGAAAGAAGCAGTATCAATGAGACCCATCAAACAAACTTTAAACAAACTAAAATAGTCAGAATTCAAAACTGAAAAGGCACAAAACTGGAATTACTTTAATCCAGCAGCCAACTGGATTAAATTTTTAACCACGCTAGAAAACTAAAGTTTTTCTTGTGATAAAAACTTCATACCACACTTACAAGGGGATTTTCAGCCTCCCCAGTACATGCTTTCTTGAACAATCAATCGAGTTCTGCTTTTAAAATGTTGTGGCTCAGCCTGGCAGTAGCTCCCATGCCTTAAAGTACAGGTTTTCTTAGCACTAGAGAATTACATGAAGCAGCAGTATTTTTCTTAGCATATATTTGGTGGAGGAAAACATAAACTGCACTCCTACTTGAACCTACAAAATGTTGTATTTGCCTTTTAGTTCCTAGCAATGTCCACTTTTATGAAGAAGTTTTTTTTTAAAAAAAAAAGAAAGAAAAAAAAAGAAAAATAAATACCTCTTTCACTCTGTCTCCTGGAAGTCACGTCAAAGGGAAAAAAAAAACCCCAACAAACCAAAAAGCACTCCTATTGGATTAGATAAAAAGGAGGCTCACCACACTCTTACCAACTAGTCTCCAACCTACAAAATTATTTATGTTGGCAGCAACGTCAGCTGTCTCAGATCCCCAGGAAAAGCTAGCAGCTGGCACGTATACACAAGCTGACATTTAAATAGCAAACCTGTTTTGCATATAAGGGGAGGTTCCACGTGAGCTGGACAAGTGCTAGGGAAAGACTTTTAAATGATCATAGTAATTAAACAGCATATTTCTACCTGCATGTATTGACAGCACTGTGGAACAGCTGTTGTTGCTAATGGTTATTCAGTTCAGCATACTGTCTTATTTCTTGGCCCTCTTGTCCCCTTATGCTGAGCAGAGGAAATTTCCTTTGGTCCCAGCATACAGACTCCCAGCTCTTCCTCTCAGGGTGCTCCCTGAGCTCTGGGAAAGTTTGCCAAAAGAACCCAGAAAATGGTTATAACCAGCCGGTGACGGTGCTGTGATAATCTGACATGTTCCTCTGCTGGCTCCACCCACATCCCATGCATCAGCGTGCTGTTTCTGGGTGAAGACATGGGTTAACACAGGAGTCCCCAGGCAGTGGTAGAGGAATGAAATGCAGGTGCGTGCAGATGCAGCTCCCAGCAGCCTCTGTGGAGGCGTTACCAGGGCCAAACCATCCCAGCAGCCACAGTCAGTGAGCTAGTGGGGAGAGTTGAGCAGAGGAACAGAGATTTTCTAGGGTCCCATCTGATGAAGAAGAGGATGGCATCACCCCTATTCCCAGCTATGCCCTGGCTGGCTAAGAGGCAGCACCTGCAGCTGCTGGGAGTAGTCAACAAATTATTTCACAACTACCTTGAGCTACTGATCTAATGTTGTGCTGCTGCTGTCAGAGATGACCTTTCCTATCCCATTCCTTGCTGTTTCTGTTGCTTTCCCCTCTTCTCTACTGTGTTTCCATTGCTGCCATTAATGCTTTTTGTCTTTGAAGTGATCTGAAAAAATTAAAAATCCTGCAAACAGATCTTGATAGTAATGAAAAAGGAGGAAGAAAATTCTCCTCATTTGATGGCAGTTGTGGTTGATCTGTGCAAGCCAGATTGGGAGTTGTAAAGGTGTGGATTTACAACCAACCAACCAACTGAATTAATGTAATGCTTCTGTATTAATATCTTTTCTCTCTCTTGAGCAACGCTGTATCCCTTCTTGTGCCAGCACAGATGCTCATCTTGCCTTGGCAAGCCATCAGAAGATCTGGCAGAAAACTAATCCAGAGAAAAAAAATGTAAAAAGTGAACAGTTTTCTGCTAGGTCACTGTCCTGGACTGCGTCAGCAGAAGTCAGACAAGCAGCAGGATCTGCAGTCGTAGAGGGAGTAGAAGCATGAAGCTGTTGACAGGAGGAGCAGACTCACCTCTCTGACTGGCAGCTAGCCATTAGATCAAATTAGCTGTATGGTAAAACCACACCCCATGTTTATGAACCTTCCATACCTGGGCAAGTATTGCCTTAACTGAGACACACGAGAAGCCTGAGGGCATTTGTATCTCACTGCTTTACGTGGAATCAAATAATAGTCAATGTGAAGAAAAGTCCCTCCAGAGACAATGGCATTGATATCCATCAGATAATAACTTTTAACAGTGAATCCTGGAGAAAATCCAGAGTCAAGTAAAACAGAAGCAATTAAGGAAGGAAGGGAGACACTGAAGAGGCTGCTAAGGTGCAGTATGCCAGAAAGCCAGACATGAAAGATTGCTTTGTGGATTTCTTCACCTTTTTTCTGCTCCCTGGCTAACAGCAGTGTTACTCAGGTGGTGTTCTGAGTCACACACTTTGCTTCTGCAGCCAGACAACCCATAAATGAGCGTTTGTTTAACAGAAAACACCTTGCCCAGCCGCAGCTTGAAACTGGTTGTCCATCTCTTCTTAGAGTGGGAAGTCTCAAATGTGGCTTGCTGTGGCAGCAATGTTTCCCCGCTCTACATTGGCAGCATGCATGTGGCAGAGCGGCTGTGCCTCTGGTGACCTCGCATCTCCCCTTATCATCTCCTTCTCCCCAAGCAAGGCTCCCACCTTCCTCTGCAGCCAGTTGGGGTGCCCTGCCTTCAGCCCCAGAGCAGGTATCAGACATGGCTGTGCAGAGCTTAACAGCCTAGAACGGCTAAAACTTCTCCCAAAATGAAGAATGCACTGCCTGGTCCTGTTTTGAGATGAACCCAGGTGAATCCCAGTGCCCGTGCAAGACAACCACACAGTCAACACATGGGCACTCTGTGGTGCTTCCCCTGCATGGCCCCTGCCCAGCACTGCCAGCATCCAGGCCTCTAGCACTGCTCTTCAGACACTAGCCCATACTGCAGTCCTCTACCTGCAAAAAAGCCTCCTTCCTGATAAAAAAGTGCTTTCTCCAAAGAACATGTGTGCTGCAACTATTTCACAAATCCGTGCCTTGCTAACTATGAAAAATGGATGTCTCAGTGTAGATGTGCTAGGTTTGATCCCCTCTCTTTCCTTTCGGTGTAAATCAAAATGAGTGTCACCGATGAAGTTTAAAATGGGTATAAGTCTGAGGAAAATCTAGCTCTTCACTTCTATTGTTCCACACTTACTTCATTGCCCTTATATCTGATTGTTGTAATGAAAACGTTTTTAAAAAGGTTAAAAAATGCAAATGGGGTGTGTGGGTGCATTAATAAGAGGATATAAAAATAATGCAGAAGATAATATAACGACAGAATACTGAACAATGGAGCGTTTGCATTTGGAGGACCATGTTCAATTTCGGGTGCCACCGCTTAGGAAAGATATAGCAATAGCTGCAAATGACGGATAAGAAAAAGAATTCAGAAGCTAGTGCTTGTGAGCATGTGAAAAGAAAACAAGAGAGATTACATTTAATGAGTGACACCTAGTCCATTCAAAATTGTCAATGTATATTTTCCTTGCAAAATGTTCAAACGTTAATCCATTGATTCCTTACACTATTAGAAAGGCAAGCCTGGCTCAGGTAATTCAGTATTTTTGCTATGCTATACAGTCTAGCAGCTGTCATCAGGAAGCTGTTGTTAAAATCAAGAGGTCATCTGTGGAGTCAGGCCACGCAAGAAAGCAATTAGACCATTTTGCAAATTTTCAGTTAAAACACTATAGGCTGATCTCCGGACGTTAGGGAATACGGTTTCATTTGTGCAGAATATAAATCCTACAGACCTGAGGTCTGACTGAAAGTCTGCTCTGTTGGGGGGGGGGAGGGCAAAAAAAAAAGAAAAAGCCAAAGTAATAATGGAAGTAACATGCAAGTGCTAATGGCAAAGCTCTTTGGGAAACAGGGTTCGCTGGACAAGGAAATACTGCTGCTTTCTTTTAATTCCAACTCTGGTTAAGGAAATGAGTCTTTGTGCACATTTGAAACCAGCACCTCACTATCCTTATCAGCAATAGGTATGAGGAGGAGCTACTCTTAGGGTTCGTACCATTTCACACTCCATTGACTCCAGTTAAGTTACTTTTGATTTCCATCAGGAGGAGTAAGCAAAGAATCATGCTGCCAGTGTTTCTTTCCCAGTAAATAATAGCCTTTTGCAAGTTATTTCCTCTCCTCATTGAAAGAATTAGGCAAAATCAAAAAAATAATCCCTCGACCCAAAGGGCAACAACATCACCCCATAATGGACCCCATAACCCTTCTGACACTTCACAGTGAGATGTGGGTTTGTCACAGAGAAGCTTCCTTACTCTCTGAGAGACACATATTACACCATTTTTCCATTTACTTTGCCCATTTGGAACAGAAAAAAAATAAATATACTTTATTTTTGTAACAAAATGAATGTCAGAATCTATGGGAAGCAAAGGAAGAGAGGTGGTGAGATTTACATAGAAAAAGGGAACTGTAGAAGCAGGATTTCTTTAGCCCTCAAAATAGCAAGACTGAGAAGGAGTTACTGGAGCAATTTAATGACTGGAAAATGCAATAAAACCGGAGTCCCTTGCCTCATGTACTCTGCCAGTGCTGGGACACTCAGATAAGCTAGTCTGAAGCACAAGGCTAACTATGTTCACCCTGGAGCGACTCTTGCGACAGACAGGAGCCCAAATTCCAGTGCATCCCTCATTCCTGTGTCCTGCTAGCTCACAGACCAGGAGTGCACAGGTCTGACAGTGACCTTGATTAATCATTACAGGATTAATTGCTGACAGCCCTCTATGCCCAGGCCAGGCCCTCAGCTGATGTAAAGGGACAGTGACACTGGCGACCTTGAAGCTGCAATGACCGACCTCGTATTAACTAAAGCTTTACTCAGTGAACATTTGGTCTTCCACAGAGTAGGCTGGGCATACAGCAGCAATTTAAAAGGAATAGGGTAATGTTTTGGCCAATTAAAATATTTTGAGATGAACAAGGCACTTGGCAATTTCAGTGAACTTCAAAAAGAAAAAAATCAAGTGAAAGACTAGCATCAACTTCAGCAGGCAACGCTTTTTGTAGGAGTCATTCAAACTACAGGCTTAAAAATACCAAGCGAGTTATCCAAGGATGAGGGACAACATTTCGCCCAACTATAGCAGTGCAGGTATCTACAGGATTACAGGCTCATTTGTCTGTCTTGGAAGCATTGGACCCTAAGCTGCTGGCAGAAAAGGGACATTGAAGTAATAGCAACAAAGCCCAGTGGAGGGAACAGCAAATATAAGCACAACCTGAATAAGAAATCAAAGCATTTCAAGGGTGAAAATTGTAACAGGCATTTGGATGAACAGATACAAAAAAGCCTTAAAACAAAACCAGGCTGGCTCTGCTATATCCACCCCAGTGCCCAGGTATGTGAACACACATGAAATTAAAAAATGACAACCTAAAAATAATCATGAACATTTAGGTCTTTTCATCTCAAATGGCCATGAATAATGTAAAGCAAGAGCAGTTTCTCAGCCAGTGGGCCTTAAAAGTGTAAGCAAATACTGTTTACCGTTTCCACTTGTTCAGGTTTGCAGATTTGGACCAAAGTTTCACCCAGTTGTTAAAGATTTATACAGAAGGCTTAACAATGCTCTGTCATTAAGCCTTTGGCACAAGCAGTGCAAAGGACATTCAGGGCATGTTTGTACTAACTTATCTGAGTAAAGGGAAAGCTGTTCCTTTAAATTATGTTTGCTGTGACTCTGGAAACTGAGCAAACAAAGTCTGAGGGAAACTTCACTCTCAAGCAGAACTGACAGAAGGTACAAGGACTGAAGGACAGGGATTTTCTGTGGGACGTACCTGCCTCAGGATTTACAACTGAATTGCAAATCTCTAAGAACTTGGGGGAGTTTAGTCCAGACTTGTTGGACATACCTCATCCTGATGGCAAATGAGAGACTGGTTCAGCCCCCGACTGTCAGGTGAGTAAAATCCTGTTTGGGGGGGATGCTGGAAGAGGAACAGTCTGAGGAAGAAACCTCAGGCCACAAACAAAGGCACAAATCCAGTACCCAAGAAAGAACTGACTTTACTTGCAAAGTCACACTGAAGGAGCCCTGTGCAACCCAGGCAGAGCACAGCCATGACCCTGTTGAAATATTGGCTGATGGAGAGGAGAGACACCACTGGCACAGCTTGACAGGCATGAAAACCACCGCAGGGAGGAAGGCTAGTCATAGAGGAGACCCAGCCAGCACAGAACGGGCATTAATGTGACAAACTAAACAGCAAACATGCCCAAAAACAACCAACCAAACTGTGTCTTTTTCCAGGGGCAGGGCAAGTTGTGATTTTTCCTGGCAAATGTTTATGTGTGATCTTGCTTTAAAAATATATATATAAACAAAATAAAGCCAGGAAATATGAAAAACAGCCTCTTTTCCTCCTAATGCCAGGATGATCCTTCCCCTTAGCTGATCTTTCCTTTCACTCTCAGGAGACCAGTTGCTGTGTATCCCGTGTAGCTGTGAACTCCGTCCCAGCAATTAGGTATATTTTTAAATGCACAAAGTAAACAGGGACTCAAATCTCATAAGAACAAGCTAGCTCTTGACATACTTAAACTACGGGTAGATTCAACTGTTATAGTGGACCTGCCACTTCCAGATATAGTTGAAAGTAGGAAATTGCACTAAAATAACAAAAAGATTTTAAAACATTTCACTGAACTTGCAAAAAGGACTAATTGGCTGACATTTTGTTAAGAGATGGACAGAAATTTTATTCGGTTCTGATTTCCTTCAGACTCCAACTGGGACTGATAAACCCAATCCACTCTAAGACCAACTGTAAATATAGGAGTATGTGTGAAATGGCACAGTAATTGCCAGAAAAGAAGCGCCCAGAGACAAAAACCCCATTGTCCCACACTGCCTTAATTTGAAGAGGACATTTGCAAGACAATGGAACTATATAATTACCATTATCTGTCCTTGAGTAGCCAATGTCTGGGGTTTTCACTCAAATTCTCCTTTTGGAAGTAGCTTGTTCTATGATTTCTATAGGCAATTATATAATAATTTTTACCACAATAGTGCCTGGAGGCAGTATTTCACATTTCCAAGCAGTACCCCATGGAAGCAGCCCCATTAGATCTAAAATAAGAAAAACCGACAAGACTCAGTAAAACTTAAATCAATCTAGAAAACTCATCTCCTCCCTGACTTCTCTTTCCTAACAAAAATCATCTTTGAAACAGATGTCTGTGGAAAAACAGGTCTAGCAGGTTACTCAATCCACAAAACCTGGAGTTGCTGATCCAAAAGGGAGCAATTCCTGAAACAATGACCCCTTCTTAGGAGAAATTGCAGCCAGCTCAAATAAAACTTAGGAAAAGCAACAGGGACACTGAGGATCTAGAAATCTAGTAAATGCCTGCTTTTCACTTGGGGACAGAAATGTAGGAAGAATCAAATTAAAAGCAAGGGAAAAAGAGAATACCCAAACTGGTTCATTTTTTCTTTATTTACAGTATTGTC
Source organism: Gorsachius magnificus (assembly GCA_034008185.1). Taxonomy (NCBI): domain Eukaryota; kingdom Metazoa; phylum Chordata; class Aves; order Pelecaniformes; family Ardeidae; genus Gorsachius; species Gorsachius magnificus. The sequence goes on along the minus strand of CM067087.1, from coordinate 22,573,471 downwards.
CAGAGCTCTTTTGAACCCGTCAGGCTATCTCATGTCATGCTCTTGTACTTACACTGAGTTCCTGCTCAAGTAACTCAGAAAAAAAAAAAAGACTATGGGAGAAATATAGGAGTATTCATAAACTGTAGTATACCACTCCCCATCTAGAGATGGGGAACTAAGACCCAGGAAAATCCCTGATGTGCTCAAGATTCCCCGGGGGACTGCAGCAAAGCTGAGAAATTAAATCTGCTCTCACAGGACCCGATTCAGTGCCACAGCTGTAAGATTCACCACCCACATCCCAGCCTTTCTCTTTCTGTACTTAAAAACTGGAAATGAAGAGGAAGGTGACAGAAGAGGGTTACAGGAGGGTTAGAAGGAAAGGTCTGAAAGGGAAAGGTTTACCAATTTTCACAGCACGTGTATAAAGTGAGTGTCAGGGTTACGGTTGAGGAGACCATGTCACTTGTTTGACAAAAAAATGGAGACTTAACTGTGGATGTACATGCAGCCAGAGAGCACTGCAAATGCCTGTTTTTCTATAGTGCAACGCTAGTTGCTAGTGCTGTAGATGGCAAATTGGAGGCAAGGGGGGTGTGGCGGGGGGGCTTCTGGATGTTGATTGCCTAAGCCCCAAGCTAGTGCCTCAGTCCTAGGACAGAAGAGGTTGCTCTGCACTGGGAGCAGCTGTCCTGCAATCTTCCCTTCATGCCAGGCTAAAAAGAGTCCTTCTGGAGGGAAAGTTTGCATGACTGATGCTGCTTGCTGCACAGTTTCCAGAGTTGTCTATCAAGTATTTTTTCTGAGTTACTAAAGACACGTGCAATCAGTGTAAGAGGCTATAAGAATAGTTTCAGCTTACGCCAGGTTTGAAATAGCTGAAATTAGCTTGATGCAGCTGACAAGGGTAACCTGTCACAGCAGCACTCTAAACCAGGCTGGCATTTCAAACCAGTCTAACAGGATTTTGATGTCTTACTGACTTCTGGCTCCCTTATAGCTACAAATTTGCCAGCAGATTCACCAAACAGGCACTCCTCGGACCCTCCACCCAATAACCACTGAGGGAGGGAAAACTGAGAGTTCTACTATTCCTTGATCAACAAAATCAGCCCTCTTCTTTCCCTGCTTCTGTATGGAAGCTTTCAAATAAAAACCACTTTGAGTTCTTACCTCTCCGCAGTTCAAATAACTACCCGTGCTCGTTTCTTCCATAACAAGTGTCTCATATGCAACCAGAAAATCTACAAATAGAAGTGGATATCATTATATTTTTCCCCAAGAGCAGCAGAAGTGTTGTCTGCCCCAGGGACACTGGGCCTGTCTGCTTACTAAGAAGTCTGTCTTGAAAATCTTCAACCAAGACATCTGCTAACCTCCTAAGTATCCTGGCATTACTAATCCTGTCTGCTTTCAGCACGGCATTATACCCAGGACATTATTTCTCATACCGTGTTCGTGACTAAACCATTTCATTGCAGACTAAACTTTCTACATCTGAGTCCTTTAATTTTTTAAGTGTAAGCTTTATGTTGCATATGCTTTCTATGGCTAGAAGGCTTTGCATAGTCCAAACAGAAGAGAACAAACAAAAAGGAACAAGGACTCACAACTCTCATATGCAACCCTGTAAAATGGGCGAGATGGCCAGGCAGGCTGCTGAGGGCCTTCTTGTGTACCTGCATAGTACATTGGTATCTCACGCTTCAAGGCTATGCCCTGTGATTTCCACCTAGCCCTGAGTTGATAGCTGTGTACTCCCTGCAGCCTAGGAGGTACAGTGATTTGTTTTTTAATTATTCACTTACCTTCCAAGGATAAGCCTGGAAAACCTCATGAGTTTTAGACCACAGCTACTTGGCAGCAATTTCACTAGAATCTTCTAAGCAGAAATGGGATGGCATCAGGGGCAACAACATTTCATAATCAGCAGGGAAAAGGAAAGGGGGCTTCCTCTAGAGGCACGAGTTCTTGTTAGTATAGAGAGAGATGTCAGTGATGTCAGAGGAACAGGATGAGTTTTATACCTGTTACTTCTTGAGATTCTCCCAAAATCTTCAAGCAGGGATGTACTGTCACCATTGTATGTGTACTAATTTAAAGAAAGGAATAAAAACAAGGTCAGGTTTTTTTTTAATTAGTTTCAAGAGCTTATAATGAAAACCAGGCAGCCTTGTAGATTTCCACTTCTGCTCTTCTGTATGCTTTAAAAATTAGGTTGATTCCCCCATCATAACTGGAGAGCATGTGTTTACATATGCATATATGTGCGTACATCTGCACATATGTAGAATAGCTCCAGAGGGGGTATTCTTTAACATCTTAGATATAGCCCATAGCTACGTCTACTACACAAGACCTAGGGGATGAAGCATGGAATGCAATGGGATAGGGCTGGACCACCCTGAGATACATGGATTGAATGAGTACATCCATGAGCAGAGATGAAAATTGTTAGTGGTATGCAAGAAAGCACATTTTTTAATCATCATTTTTGACTTGTAAAGAATCAGTAAACAGTCAAAAAAAGATGAATCATCCTGGCAGCAGAAAAATTTGCAGTTATTTAGTGTTATTCATTAAGTATATATTGATATATATTAGTTAATTAACACAGAGTAGCTGCTATAAATACTCCATGTTTCATGCAGAGGGAATTGTGTAGAGGCATGTATCCTGTTCTGTTCTGTGTAAGTAACCATGGATAGGATACACTCATTTTGTGTCTGTGTTGACACATGTATGCATACCTCCACCCATAGAAGGTCCCACAATGCCAGACTTAATTCTGGAAAAAATGTTATATCTAGCAAGGCCATTTGAGTAATTTTTAGCTGTTTTAAATGTACTGGTTTCTATCTCCAAGCCTCATTCACTTGGTCTCATGGTGTCTCCAAAGCTTTGGAGGCTATATTAAACGAATCCAGTGTATTTATTTTTAGTTTCTCAAGCATTTCTAAAACAGGTTCTCTGTAACATATGTGCAAGACATAAAGGTTTTATTGTCACAAGTGTGCAATGAACTGCATAATTCTCTCTTGGTTTTTCTTGCTATAAATAAGGTGCCATCACTAAATCATGGCAATAAAACCATTCTGTTACCTCTCTCACCTGAAAGACTATCTCCAAAGCGGAGTGGTTGTAGCTTGATTCTGTTAGGACTGGTGATAGAATTCAATCTTATTTACAAAATATGTACAAAATGTTTGTTTCCTGGAAACATATGAGGTCAAACAATTTGATACTCTTTCAGCCATCCCCAAATGTCTTGTCTACTTTTCTCTGGCTTCTGCTGTAAACCTCTTTGGTCTGTGTCTGACTTTCTGGTTGGTCTGTTCTCATGCTCCTCCTGGTTTCTCCACCCCTGTGCCTTAATCAAATAGTAGCTTGGCCTTGCACTTAAATAGTTCAAATTCCTTTGTGAAATGTCATGCACCTTTGCTTTGGACAGGGACATGTGCTTAACTGTCTCTTGCCACCATCTAAAAGAAAGGGTCAGGACTGCTAAGAGTTCCAAGGAGAGTTTTCCCAATCAGTAACAATCAAAACATAAATATATGTATAGTCAGGCAGCTCAGGTACCTGATGGCTTTAGGTTAAGGTGTTAACATGCCCAGCTGCCTGTGCAGCCTTCTACTGGAAGTTAATCCTCCTGTAGCAGGGATAGCTCAACAGGACACGTGAGAGTGCCGCACTTACACTGGCTTGAAGTCTGTGCATTAGCTGAAACCACTGATGAGGCTAAATGAATTCAAAGCTACATCTGCTGAGAGCTAAATCTGCCAGAGCCTAGGGCTGAGTCTGTGGGTGTTACTATTCCCCTGACTCAGACAGAAATATCTCCCGATGCAAATGCAGGCCTGAGCCTGCGTGGAGCCCCAGTGGCTTCATCGGGGCCCACCCGCGCGTGGCACTCCTTAAGGGATTGGCACCCACGTGAGCAAGAATGGCAGCTGATGAGTAAGGCCTGCTGCTGGGTTTTGGACTGTGCCCCATCCCGACAGAGCTGTTTTCGCCTCAATATGATGCAGAACGGAATAGTTTAGAGATGACATTGCACTCCACTTAAAACCAAGGAAGAGGGGGAAAAAATCAATGCCTAATACATGAGCAGGGATGTAATGGGGGACTGTTGGCGGTGGGAGGCAGAGGTTTGTTTTCAGTTTACACAAGACTTTCAAAATAATTAAAGCATTTTAGAGAGAAACTGGTAAGATGCAGCAAAACTGACATTTGCATGTACATTCAGATTGTATTTAAAGAAGAAAAATTAAAGGAGCCATGTTAACTATATGGGCTTGAAGACAAAATATTGTCTTAAAGGAGCTCCATCTGATTCATGAAATATACATGAAAGGTGCACCCATTCAGCAAGCAAACCCTTCCAGATGAGTCATTAATAAGGCTTATACTTGAAACAACTTCAACACATAAAAAGGAGGAAAAGATTGTATGACCTTCTGCCTTTCTACAGCATAAAAACCCTACAGCCAAGATGGTAATTGAGCCCCCAGACTTTCCGTTGAGCTATACATAATTTAAAGGGCCATCCAGTCATGGATGGATTTAAGGTGGTGGCAAAACTAACACGCCACTAGATAACTCAGTGATGGGGTTCATTGCCCTTTGGGCTGAAAGCACCTGCCTGCCTTCTGGTGGGACACAATCCTTGCATATTTTGTGTGGGCCACTCAGGCACATCGATACTGTTATCTTGTCCCTGGTGGTGGTAGGGACATGTTATACAATCTGACAAGGGCAATTAATCTTCTGTGACTGCATGCCCCCATATAGAACAACCATACAGTCAAGTTGTATTCATACTTGTTATTTCCTGCTTTGAAACATCCCTGAGTTGCATAGCTGGAGATTTCAGCCTCTCTTTAATATTAATTAAGCAATCTTCATTACCCTTCCAGACTAGGCAACAGTATTGCATGACATTGGCAAATCGAGCATTTTTCATTTCAAAATCATTAAGCATTCTTTAAGCACATACTTTCTTACTACAGTACTTCACACTTTTCAGTCAGACAATGCACTTCCCCATTTTAAATGGGAATTAGGAAGTTAATGAAGCACTGGATCCACCAGCAAGCAGAGCCACTAGTCTCATCCTACTGCACCCCTTCTATCACAGGGAAGGCTGAGTGCAGGGAGCCAGCTGAGCGCCACGCAGACAATTGCCTCGTGGCGGTGGAAGGGAGCGTGTGGAAGAAATCCTCTCAGAGGCAGCACCAGTCATAACAAAATAGCCCTTTACCCAGGGCAGCAAATTACCAGGGGCAGCAAAGTGGCCATGATCCAGTTGCCTGCTCTGCTGTGCTGGAGCCCTGGAAAACTGCTGCTGAGAGAGAGGTCAGGGCGTGTGGAGCAGCAGGTTTGGCAGGGAAAGGAGCTGGCTCTTCCCAGCCCCTAAGGCACTGCTTGCACCCCTCCTGTTTCAGCAACAGCTGAGGCAGCCAGCCTGACTTTCCAGGGCTGCCAGCCCCCAGCAGCTCCCTCTGCTACCAGTGCCCACCGGGGCTGCCACCAGTGGCAGACCACACAGTCTGCCTCTACCATGGCTCGTGCAGCTGCACCTGTCTGGCATGTCATGGGGTGAGCAAAAAGGGAGAGACAATCAACCATCGCTACAATGCACCTCCTGCTCCAGACTCCTGGATCAAACTCTGCCCAGACTTAAACCCATTTATTCTGCAGGTCTACACAGCTGCAATCTCAGCTTTCAGGCTGCATCTTCTGCTACTAAAAACATTCTTATCTTTGATTAGATCTGATTAAAAGGAATTGCTCTTTTGATACACCTGATACCCTTTGAATCCCTATCAGCCCACTGTCTTTGTACAGTAGGGACCAACAGTTAGTCATTAGCATCCACAGCTAGACCATGCCTTGCAAACACATCCAGTCCCACCCTCCCAGAAGCAGCAGTGGCCCGTTTCCCACACATCCACATGTCCAGGTCCACACTGCTCTAGGAACCTCAGTCCCTAACATCCCTAAGTTCAACTGCACTTGTACAAATTCATGGCATTTGATGGTAAATGCCATTTTTTTTTACATTGGCAAGTGAAATTTCTATACAGTCAAATTCCTAGAGGCTGAATTATGTGTGAGTCAAAATGCATATCTCTAGTGCTGCTGTATGTGCATCACTTGCTGGTTTTACTGTTGTCATCTTTCTCTTTTTCCTTACAGACTGCTACTTTGGTCTTCTTGAACTACAAGGAAGTATGTTTGCCTGCAAAGCACATTCAGGTAGGTGGTGACACTGCAGCAAGACATGTGATCTCAAGATGGCATGTGAATATACTTGGGATGGATTACTCCTGATGCAAGACCTGACACTGACCTACCTATGACTATCAGAGGTGAATACCTTCTTCAAAAATTCACTGCAAACACTCAGACAGGGATAGTTACGGTCCACACCTGCTTGAATCATAGCTTGACTACAGAATAATGTAATGCTAAATTTGAGTGTATCAATTTAAACTCATCCCTAGTTTTTAATACACCTAAAGGAACTGCAAAAGCCAGGACTATTTGATTGACGTATCAGTAAATGGTTTCTCAATAATTTCTTAGAGTATCTATTTTGGAATTGGAAGCATTGCCTTCAGAAATACATTTGTTCTTGAACTCTTCATTGAAGAAGGTAAAAAAATATATATTGTTTATAGCCACCACCATAAACAAGTGCCCCCTCACCCCTGCCTCTCCTAGAAAATATGGAAGTCTTTTTCTCATCCACTGCTGTATTCACTTCTGGTCAAACATCTTGTTTGTTAGGGAGTGTTTGGTAGCCTGAGAGCAAGCTAACTGTTCAGGATGGACACGCTTCATTCTGCTGATGGACCAAAAAGTCTATCTGGCAAAGGTAACTACCCTGGTTTGATAGGCCTACTGAACATATAGTTACATCTTTGGGAAACCCAGCTGCCTGAGCTTCAGTTAGCCATGCAGAAGGCCCCTTCTCTATCAAGTATCTTTGTAAAAGCCCAACAACAACATCCATGCACTTTCATATTCACCAGGTAAGTGAAAGGGGAAAACAGTCTTCTCCATGCATACATGCGCTCCCCCCTCCACGCATATGCACACATCTATTTGCCTAATGATTCCTTTGGAGAGTTACATGGTTTTAAAAGTACTCCTGACTGGTGAGCAGTTCCTGTGAAAACTTTAACACATTTTTCAAGAAAACACGAGCAGCAATTTGCTAAGCATAGCAAACTCTGTTGGCATTGCAAAGGCCACAAAGGAGGGACAGGTCTCTGCCCCAGTCTGAGTAACATGGACAAGGGGAGGCCACTTGAAGCACATAGGAACTTTGATATAGAGGAGATTGTTGCAGGTTCATCTTCTCAAGCGGCAAAGCATAAAACAGTTTATAGAAGAGAAACAAATATAAAATAAGTGATTGTTAAGAGTTTCGGGTCAGGAAGGATTATAGGTATAATATTAATCATGGTCCAGTTAACAGAAATGTTTCCATCACAGCTGCAAGGATCAAGCCTTTGGGACTTTAGTCATTGGACAGTAAGAAAGGCACAGGAAAAGAAATAGCCTCTTCTTTCTTTTCAAGCTGTCTCCAACAGCAGCTGTTTTTCTTTTGCTGTTCCACTGAACCACAGAAACAGAAACAGGCTTAGTGAATCTCTATACCTCAGAGTAATTTACAAACCAAACTTAACACCACCACCAACAAATGGGTCCTTCATATGCTTCCAGTAACACTGGAAACAGTCCCACAGCAACCACCAGTTCCAAACAGTCCAAAGGTCTTGGCAGAATTGAAGTCAGGATCCAAATTTAGCAGCTATGAGCTGCATGCTGTGGTTCAGGTTACGAAAGGAGAAAGCAGACTTTCTCATCTGTAGAGCCAGGAAGCAGAATGACTCAGGCCCAGTGCATGATTTCAGGTAGTGACCCTCCCTTTATAAGGATAAAGCATAGGGCCCTCAAAAATTTTGGAAAGCAGAGGATTCACAGATGATGTCCCAACTGTCCCTGATGTAACAGGGTCAGCTGGAGTGACCCTGGGGGCAAGCAAGAAAAAGTTTTGTGGCACACATGGGTTCACAGAGATTGCAGAAGACCCAGAACAAAAATTGAGACTCTTACCTTCTAGAGGATCTTGTATATTGGATATACTATAACGTAACAAACCAGTGATACGTGTGACTCCTCAAAGCAGCATCTAATGACTAATCCATAGCACTGTTTTATGCCCTTCTCTCAGCGAACTGTCAATTTCATATTCACATTTCCTATACAGCCTCTCTTTCTACTATTCATGATAGCCCCATCAGTCACAAAATCATATTATGTACTTAGAAAGGCTTTGACAGATGTAAGAATTCAACAAGACAATGCCAGCAGCGAATGCTTAAGTAATCGCTTCACTTTTTACCCAATCTTGCAAAGGCTGAAAGATCAACTGCTGTTTTGCTGTTGCAGTGATTTGCCTCCTAAAAATGCTTGGGAGTACTGGCATAGTCCATGTACCAACACACAGAGCAGCGGGATCCCGTGTCACTGAGGGGGTACACTGGCACTTGAGGGCAATGCTGGGAAACCAAATCAACTCTCTGCACTCTCCATTGCTACATAATCTTGTCTCTTCTACGTTCACTTCTCGACAGTTATAGATTTTTCTTCACTTATCTGCACCACAGGAGTGAGCATTGTTAATAAGTGTTAGAAGGCACCCAGCCCAGTAAAAGGCATTAATTCTTCTATTACAGGGAGAAGTACACAGATAATAGACAGATTTAACAGAGCTTTCTCTTCAGATTTTACTTTCTATTCCATAACATTTTCACCCTCAAAAACAAGGATATGGCCATTACCAGTATCCACTCTAAATCAGCTAGCAATCTACTGCTTAAAAGTGACAAAAGGGAGTGGTCATCAACTGAGCAAATACAAGATTTTTCCAGTACCATCTGTAGCACTACAATGTGTCATGGCAGGAAAACCATGAGCACGTCAAAGCAACGTTCAGGATGTTAGAATAAAGCTTGTAAGGTGATCATCTCAGAACGATCTCAGAGAAAACATCCTGGAAAGTCCCCATTCTGCTAAAGAGTTACACTACAGCCTCTGAACTAACCAGAATTGTGTCCTCTCTTTCCCTATTCCTTTGTGTTTTGTTTGCCCATCTCCAGCTCTAATTCAGATAAAGCTGATGGAGTTATGGAGCCTACCTGTCTTCTGCTGCTCTGCCACTGATCCATTGTCTCAGTTGCCATAGAGACAACATCTAGAAGCCATGGATGGGCATGGGAGAGAAGCCGCGCACAGGCTCCGTGCTGGTGGGCTCTGGCAGGGCCTTTCTCAGCAGATACTGAGAGAGTCAGGTTCAGTCTCTGAAGGTGAGGAAGAATCAGAAGGTGCTAACCTGGTGGCCCACGAGAGGGATGCACACACACATTACATTGCCATTCAAAGAAATTCCAGGTACTACCGGTCCATGAGGCTGCCGAGCAGAGAGAAAAGAAAGACTTCCAGAGAGGCAATGCACATGGGGCGTGCTACAGGTGAGTACTGGCCCAAACAGCATTATGCTTCCTTTTCCAGTGAGATTAGGAACTATAGCAGTCGATGAGATTAGAAAAGGGACAGGGAAGGTAGAAAGTGGCTCAGCAATCAGCACATTACAGAACAGCCCAGCCCTATGGCACAGCTGGCAGAGAGGTGCCATCCTTCTTTGCTCAGCCTGGAAATGCAAAATGGTTGGATGTTTAAACATGCTTCATGGCAGAGAATCTAAACAAATGTGGGTCTCTGGTCTGCCACCCCTCTGCTCTCTAAGAAAGAAATAATTTAAACAGGGAAAGGCATAAAGCTGTCAACAAAGTAGGAACTTCTTTAGCATACAGAAAGGACATATTCAAAAGTATTAAGATCTATACAAGTAACTGTATGGCGAGCTGAGCAAGCGTATAGAGGAAACAGTCAGCAAAAACAGAGCAGCCCATTTAGGGACCGAGCCTGCGGAAGTTGCAGTGGACCATTATGAGAGGTGAGCAAGACTTCTCTGCAAATGCAGTTGCTGCCACCTTGCATTGAATACAGCTGTAAGAAGCACCTAAGATCCTTTTGAACTGGGAGGCTGAAGCAACCAGAACACACATGCACTCAGCCATGGCTGAGTAGAAATGGAACGAGTTGGGTTTCTCGGAGTATGAACAGTACAGAGCATGACTGCAAGGCCAGGCTTTCACTGAGCTGGCACCTTGTCTGAGCAGCTGCCTGTGAAAGAATCAAGAGAGAAAGATGAAAAGCTGAAGAGAGAGCCAGGAAAGCAGCTATTGCAACATACACAGAAGCACTGGAAACAGGGCTGCAAGAAAAAACTAAAAGTGGTTTTAATCTAAAGGCTAAATGAGAGAGACCTGGAACTGTGAACACAGAAGATGCCCTTTGCTTCATCTCCCTGGTGTCCAGAGAAACTGAATTTTATAACTCCTCATAAATAAAAGGAATTGCAGCGAAGATACCTATCCTATCTTCAGATTATAATCTAACAGAAACTGCGCTGGACTCTGAACTTTGGCTAGCTGCATGAGTCAAAATAATACAACACTACTCCTGATGTTTGAGTACCATGCAAGACACTGAAAGCTATTGCTCTGTTCTGCAGTAGTAAAGCACACCGTTTCAGCCCCTGAAAGCAGACCAAGTTCTACAAGAAAAAAAAGAACAGACATCCTCCACCCCAAAATAAAAGAGGTCTGGGAAACGTCCCCAGGAAAATAGGTGTCTGCTGCCTGCCTCACCAAGGGAGACATGCTATTTCGGCAGCATAAAGGCCCATTCAGCCCTATGGCATGGACAGAAGGAAAGTTCCCTCCCTTCTCCAAGTTTCCAAGCAGACAGCAGCTGAGCAAAAAGCTCCTGTTTAATATTCTGCTACTGTTGTCAATGAGGTTTGTGGATAAACTGAGCGTCACCTATGCCAGAGCAGAGCTGCTCTCCACCCTGCCAGCACAGCAGCAGGACCGGAGCAGAGCCATCCTCTCACCGCCTTCCCAGAGCGCTGCTGCGGAGCAAGCACAGAAGACTCACCCTCTCTCCTGCTCCCCAAGCGTCACAGCATCCAGACCAGGGGTTACCTGCTCCTGCCACTGCAGCAGGACCAGCACGGAAGGACGCACCTTCTTCATATATCTGCGGCATCAGGACAACAGCACAGGAGGGCATCCCTCCTGTCTAGCCAGTGTCATTGAGGAAGGACAAGCTAAAAGAAGGGCTCCTCTCTTAGCAGCTCATTACAGCATCCACAGAAGCTGACCTGCGCTTCCCTCCCATACCCCCCTCTCTGTGTTACTGCTGAAACAGGATCTGTTCCAAACAGGGCTTTTTCTTCCGTATCTGCAATTGTTCAGCAGGACACAGCATTTCCTTTCTCCAGTCCATACAGCAGGACCTGGGCTAGGAGCAGTAGCTCTTTCTCCAGTATGACTGTAGCAAGTCCAGCTCAGAACTACAGCTTTTAAATTCAGCTAGGATTGTATAAGCAGCTCTTCCACCCTCTCCCTCTCCTCCACTGATTTCATCCCCTCTCCCTGAAACTGGACAGCGGGTGCTCCTACACCAGCCTCATTTGTAGCAGGAACTTCTGACAGCATTTGCTGACGTGCATGGAAGCAAGGGATGGGTGAGCTCTTTTATCTTGACTTCAAACCCATTTGAACAGCAGCTATCCAAGAGTGTCTGACTCAAGCTCAGATGTTAACCTGTTCTCATTTTGCTTAGGGAATGACTGGGAAGGGGGGGGTAGTGGGGGGGAGGAGAAGGAAAGAAGAAAGGAAGAGAGGAAAAGGTACAGGGAAAAATACAGAGTAGGATACAAAACGGGAAAAATAGAGACTCAAGAAATGAGAACAAGAAAAATAATGTAAAAGAATTTAAATCCAGCAGAGAGAAAGGCTTTTATATAGGCACCCTTTGGACCAGCCAAGCTTTGGCTTATAGCCTAGGAGCTGTAAAACATAATAGATGCTTTCCTTTAATTGGAAAAAAAAGTTTGTATTTTTAAGCAATCTCTTCTGACAGAAGGATAAAAAGTTTAAACTTTTGAAAAGGCAAGGATGATAACTCAAACTAGCATTTCTTAGGCCCTTGGCACTGTTTTAAGGAGTTTTAAAAGTCTGGATTTCACCCTTTCCCTCTGACAATCTGTAGCATTGATTAAAAGGGTGCATCAGAAACCAGCTTCAGTCAGAGCATTGACCTGCCTTTGCTGTGACCAGTTGGAAAAGCAAACAGATTTATGACTTAGACCAAAATATTTCTAATAATAAACAAGGCCATTTATCAACAGGCCTCAGACAACAGGAGGTTTCCTTTGAAAAGGGAGATGCATCCTCTCCTGCCAAGTATTGCAGTAGTAAGCCATGGACTTAATATGACTTTGGCTCCTCGTGAAAGGAGACGAGTTTCATCTGAGGGAAACTGGAGAAGCAATTAAAAGTAAAGCTCCTGTCTCACCCAAATCTAGCCTTGATTTATCCAGTAAACTGAACATCTACTGTGTGCCTGAAAGCAGAGCAGTAATGAAGCCCTGACTTGCGAAACTGAACGCGTGCACAGGCACACACAGCAAAACCTTTCCTGCTTAAAGAATTGCATTGAAAATCACTAATGTTTTCAGCGTTGAGAGTGCTACTCACATACATAAGGACTGATATCGTATACCTACCTTTGCCTTTTCTCAAGTGCATTTGTAGCTGTGACAAAGGCTGTACAATTTTGCACTATGCACTATGCAAGATGATAGCACTTCAATCTTGTTTGAAACCCCAAGCTAAAATATAGCCACCTTTGCGCCTGTGGTCTTCTTCTTGCCCTTGGTGTAAGCAAAGTACTACCTACAGTAAAAGTAAAGATGACCCTTAAGAAAACTACTGGTTTTAACATCCTCTTGGCTTTCTGTTGTGTCACAGGTTCACTCAAAAGCAATGAGCCGGTCAAAGAGCCTCTGAATGTTTTATCTCATAAAGGATCACCATCTCCAGTAAACTCTGATAAGACAGCGTTAGATGAACTATGGATCCAAAGGTAAGGAAATGCACAAGCAGGATATTCACCATGCCTCCACTGAAGAATATAGGCAGAGTGGTGTCAGAGCAAGAATGCTTGTTTTGGGGAGGACAGCTAGACTAACCTATAGCTACTGATCCATGCCTTCTCCCCCTGACTTGTAGTGCTATTTTCAGTCTTAATGATATATATCATATAGTACTAGCATCATGGTATAAAGGGTCTTATCAGTATGAGTTTGAAGAAGATGATAGTGAAGGAGAAGTGGGGGGGCGGGAAACAAGAAGACAGTGGGGAAGACTCAAAAAAGAGGAATGTGATGTAGGATACCCAGTGGCATAAGCAAAGCGGGCAGACTGCCTTAAGCAGCTTGTTGAGAGAATAAGGAGAGCCTGCGGGCATTTACTTATGGAACATCCCAACTAAGTGTGATCTCATTCTCAGCCCCCCCAGAGGGCTCTCCTGAATCCTGTTATACAACCCCACATGGAAAACAGGATTTTATAGCTGAGGAAGTAGCTACAAAGATGTTTTCTAAAGTATTCTTTCTGTTTGCTTTTACTTTGAAGAACTGATAAGTAACAGAGGCTTTCAGTGAGGTAGCACCTTTTGGCTTAAATCCCTCAATGATCTAGGTCCAGCAAAAGGCCCTGATGCCACAACCCATAAATTTACATACATCCCATAAATTTACCCTCACCCTTGCCCTCTTGCCACTGCAGCCAGGCAGAGAGAAGAGCAGTTACCTAGCCTTACGTTTTCTGATATGTGAGGGAAGTATTCTTCTAAACTCCCTCTCCAGCTCTTCATCTCTTATGTGTATAACTAAGAGATCGTCCCTACTTGCACTGTAGAAGACCAAGCTGAAATTGCTAAATACTTGCCCTCTGAACTTGCATGCATTACACTGCACTGTGCGGTCCTAATTACCAACCCCAGCGGTGTTAGTGTAATGCATAGTACCTTTCCAGGCACCTTTCCTTATGGAGAGGACTCCAATAGAAAAAATTTAGCCAAACTGTCAAGACGGATTTAAATAAATTAATTGCCCTGGCTAAAATTGATTGCTCTTTGGCATTAAATTGAGCATATGAAACTAGACAGTTAGAGTCTGCTGCGATGTCAAACCCATCTGTCTTCCTCTCCTCACGGCATAATCATCACTGTCAGTCTCTGACATCCTGACACCACCACTTAGGCAGCTCTGAAAGGTGCAAATTCTGATTCTCCCTGGAGCTGGAAACAATGAGCCTGTGCTGGGAGTCAGTTTTATCAACGAAGCTGCTGTGCACAGGGCTTGACAGGTCAGTACAGGTTCTAAGTCATGCATCTGCAAAAAGCAGGCAATGCTGCTGAGTGGCATGGTCTCTGGCAATGGAGCAGAGAAATTTGGCAGAGAATGAGACCAGAGTTCCAGCTCAAACTGAGCCCATGTACCCTTCTTCCCTTCTCCAAAACATCGGCTGTAATTTATAAGAGAACTGCTAGAAATCTGCATTGTGAAAAGCCTGCAGGAGCCTAAGGATATTGCCATTATTTTCAATAATCACTATTCTCCCCCTTCTGTGGGGAAAAGAGGCCATTGTGTAGATAGGGCATCTAAAATATCATCACTGGTCTCAAGAAATGCATTTAGTCTCTCCCCGAAAGAACAAAACTGGTACCTGTCAGCTAAGAGTTCTTCTGAAAGCAGAAGCTAGCAGTTCTGCAGAAAGGACAGTATAGGCACCTCTGACCAGCACTGGGAAGGTCCAGGGGGTTCTCAGGAGTGACTCCCCACAGTCCTGAGGGCAGGTGGGCCATCAGCACTGCACCTCTTCACATTCAGCAGCAGCTATATAAATGCTAGGGCTGGGCAGGCACAATCCCTTCTCCTTGCATGAAGAACCAGCAGGTCTGACACAAACATATCCTTCACAGCAAGTCACTTCACATGCAGCCATGCTACATAATTTAGGACAAGACATAAATGCAACTGGGGAACGTAATAAACGGCTCAGGAAAAGGAATAATTATCTGAATTGTACTCAGGTGCGATATATTCTTTAACACTCCAATTAAGAAAAATAACCATAGGTTCCTTCAAACCTACCAGTGACTTGAATCTGTGTCACTCAAAGCTCTGAGAATAGTAGAGTAGTTCATTGATCTCGGAACATTAATGTCTGAAACCAAGATGACCTCAAACATTATTGCTGGTGTTCCAAAATCTGCCATATGCCTTCCATAAGATACTTCTTCAAGAACATTTTTATGCGTAACCATTCTCAAATTATTTTTTCCCATGACCTTTCTCCTATACAATCCTAGGCTCCCCCAAAGCACTCTAGACTTCTCCGTAAGATCACATGGCTCCCTCCCAGTCTTCCACATTGTACAAAGATCCAAACTTCTCGCAGGACAGGCTGCTTCCCGACAACTCAGCTGACTTGCCCTGAACATTTCAGTGCTGAGCTTCTAGGGCAACTTCTGTTTTTCAGAGTAAGCAGAGCCAAAGACCTGGAAGGAACTGAACTCAACAAGAGCTGCTCTTCCCCACTGTGATCAGTCCTTCCAGCTTCAGAGCGGCAGCGGTTGTGCAGACTGAGATTACAGAAAGCCATTACAGAAAAACATCCACCCAGGGTGTCCATCCACAACTGCCAGCCTCAGCTGAAAGCAGCTCCCACAGGGACCAGCAAATTAGTCATTTCAAACCCTAGAAAGGAGATTCACTAATCAGTATCTACCCTATATTGCCAGCTAATAGGATGTTGACTTCATTTCTATTACAATACAGATGTTTTAGCAGCATGACTGTTTATTTACCTACCATTTCCCACTGAGTCAGATTGCAAAAATGATATGTCTTTATTATGGGCCACTAGATAAGAATGGAAGAGAAACTCAGTGGGAAATTTCATGTTGCAAAGCTGACTGCAAGGTCATTGCTCTGCCAGTGCAGAGCAAACAATTTCTTTAGGCTGGTTATGAAGCCTTCAATTCAGGGAAATTACGATCATCTAAAAGTCATTTGATTACGTTTGATCTAAGCTCAAAGAATAGAAGTACCACAACAGTGACTACAAATAGTCAACTTCAGCAGTGAGAGGGAATCTGCCTTGTTTGAATTCATGCAAACATGTGTATTGGAAAGAAACACTACGCATGTAAAATAGCGTAGCACTCTGAAGGATGTTTGTGTGAATTTGGGTTAGCATCTGGTAGCACAGCACTATTTGTCCTGGGCAGCAGAGGGCACTGCCTTTATAGCTTGATTTAACCAGAAAAGCAGGGAAAGCTTCTAGAGAGACTGGGACCTGTATTGCAAAAGGTCCTATACCATACTCGAGCAGTTTCTTTCTACTTATGTAATAAAATTCTTATAGTCACCTCTTCCCTATGCTGCTAATGGTGCTTCAGTTTGCAAGTGGTGAAATCAGGAATAGTTGGTGCAAACACTTGTATTTTGTCACACTGCAACATTTTTGCTCTTTCAGACATAAATAGGTAGATAGATAGATAGATAATTTTTTCCCATGCCTCTTTCTGTACAATCTGAATCTTAAAAAGCCTAAGAGTGACAGTATTTGCAGGGAGAAGAATTAAATAAACTAATAATTTTTCAGTAAAAATAGCCACTGTAGGTATTACAATGTTATTACTGTCAAAATCTCATATTTCACAGGATCATACTGAACGGTAAGGAATAACATACACAATTCTAATTAAGTATCCTTCCAGCATGCAGCCAATGGGGAGATCCCAATCCCAGTCCACCCACCCATTCCACCTAGTCACTGCTTGTCGTTTTTTCAGCCCAGTCATGGTTTCATTACCTGGCAAGGTCTAGGCTTTGCCCTCGAGCTCTCCCAACCTGATCTGCTTCATCTGGACATACCCTGACCTCCAGGTCCTCAACCAATCTCTTAGTTTCACTCCTTTTCTATCAGCTTCAACTTTTAACTCCCCACACAATTCCTTCAGCCTACTGTTTCCCAGACACATTATTCCTATCTCTTCCCTCCTGCAGCTCATATCTCAGTGTCCTGCTGTTCCCCAGGCTCTTCACCCCTTGGCTCTTCACGTGCCACACTTTCCCCTAGCTTCAGTGCTACATTTCGCAGCATTTTCCAACTCACTGTTTCCTGAAGCACTCAGCTGTGAGCACGTTCCTCTCTTCGTAGCAGTCTCCTGGTCCAGGAGACGACCCCTCCCTCTCCACACTTGTCTTGCTCCCTCTGTTTTTCAGTCAAGTAGTTTTCTCATTGTGCTGCCCAGACCCAGCACAAGGATCACTGAGGATACAGCAGAAATGGCTTTTATTCACAGTGCCTAGAACCAGACCAAGCAGTTTTTACAGCTGCAATATCAGAAATGTTTCTCTCAGCCCTGAGCAGGGCACGCATTCTCTCCATGGGCAGCAGCTCAGGGATTTTAGATGCTCAAACCCAAGTCTAAAGTTTGTGTGTACTGCAGAGAGTGGAAAAGGGCCTATAATTTCTATGGATTTTCCTAGGTGTGGCAAAGACGAAACCCTGGCAACCCCCAAATTTCAACTTGTATTTCAAAAGAAACGAAAGCTTCTCAAGGGATAGAACAACAGGTTTTCTGTTTTGCTTTAATAGGGATCCAACAATAAGCCTAAGAAATTGTTAATTGATTTTAATATATAAAAATAACCTGTCTATAGCAGATGGTCAGTAAGTAAAAATGTAACCCTGATGATTATGAGCATCAAAAGGTTAGAAGCACTTAAAGGTAAGGATCTTATAATAGGAAGTTCTGAACATTTTTAGTTATTGGTAAGGCTGCCAGTCCCAACAGGTATAATTAAGGCATTCTGATGAAAACTTAAGGACATTCAGGAGAACAGATGTGCTTTTGGCCTTTAGGATCTAAAAATATTATGGATGAGGAGTTCCACTTATCTCCCACTAAAAAGTCAAAAACCAGGAATAAAAATTGCACAGACGCACCCATTGTCAAAAACACTGCTAAAAACCACACGTGAACAGAGAGAACCTGAATGAACCTGAAGTATGAAAATATCCTTGACTAGGTATAACATTATTCACATCTATTACTAACTTCACACTTCTCCACAAATTTGGTTAGCTCAGATTAAAACAGTGCTTCTTACCTCATCTTGTGGCCTTTCTTGGTGTGAAACTCCCACTGACTAGAAGGGTTTGGGGAATTTTTCATGAATAAGATCTGCTGGCCTGCCTCTTCTCTTTTTAGTTTCTGGAAGAGGAGGTCTAATTTCTAAAAACATTCTAAGAACATTAAAAAAATGCATTTCAGCATCACTTGAAAACAAGCTCTTTGCACAGCTTTATTCTAAGGATTGCTTTTGAGTTTAGACGCACGTAAGAAATCTTAATTCAAATGGTTAATCATTTTTAAAAATTACTAGTGCCTGAAAATACAGGCCAAGATCGGAAATTAATCCCGCAAACATAACTTAAATGAGATAATTGTAATAAACTAATTATAAAAACACACCAATTACCACATTTTAAATGCAACCATGGACCAGGTCAGCCAACATTTAAAATCCTTTCCAACAGCAGCACAGTAAAGCTGGGAACAGTCTTTAACCATGTGGACCCATTTTTGCAGAATGTACGCAAGCTCAAACCCACTCTCCTTTGCCCACAGGGAGCTGAACCATGATCATGCTCCACGTCACCAGAGCGTGGCTGTCTAATGACGGCCATGAGGATCATTTCCAGCACCTGTGTGCTTGGGGATCCTAAGCATTCCTGAGACAAAACTGGGCTTTGGTCTGTCAGGGCGTTGCATGACTGCTGTCACCAACAAGAGTGGAGGGCATGGCAGCACCACTTGTGTGGTGCTGGGGTAGGATTTTTAACTAGTTGCTTTAATGTATGTTATCCTGATTGTCAGATTCTTTCTTTCCCCCTACAACTAGACAGGGAATTTTACGATGAAACACAGGGATTTTGGTCAGAAAAATGATTTGTCATCATGAGATTTTACTGATATTGATGATATGGGAAAATCTTTTTAGGCTCCAGATCAAATTCATTGTTGATACAGTGAGAGAGAAAAGAAAACCTCCTCCAAATTCCTACCCAGATGGTTAGGATTAGGTGGAGCAGGAACTTCTGCCTGAGCCTGCAGTTCCGCAGCAGTGTAAAATAATCCAAGGTGGCACTGTCATGGTCCTGACATCCATCTGCATGTCTGCCACCTCCACTGTGCTGGCACTCACATTGAGCTTACCCTGTAGTGAGACAATCCAGACACATACAAAGCTATTTCAACAAAAGAAAAAAAGAATCATTTTCCACTGGTTTAGCTGCCCTAACCCGCTCACCAAGAATGAGGTGAGTGTGAGTGCTGGCATAAAAGCAGAGGTAGAAATCTGCGTCGGGGAGTTAAATGAAAAGTGGAACTGAGCAGCTAACAGTTCTGGAAAAAGGGAGGAGGAAAGAGGCAGCTATGCCAGAGCTATTCTACTTAACAGAAATATTCCAGTATTGACTGACCTAAAGCGGTATCTGGTGATACCAGAGAAAGCGGAGCAGCTCTGGGAGGAGAGACTGATCCACCCTGGAACAGGCAGTAACATGTGGGATGTGAGGGAATGACACAGCTGTGACTCCAACCTGGATCCCCCACGCCCAGCATGAACATCCCAGCCACCAGACCACTGTGAGAGGATGGCTTGTTTGCCTGCCTTCATTTTTCATGACAACCTTGGAAAGCTCTCTGTTTTGTCCCCAAACAGAAAAGCAAGCTTTGGAAAACCTCGACAATTTTTGCAGGGCAAAAATATCCCCTTCTTGCCATATATCATTTTTTACTGCAATCCCAGTGCTGGGAACACTCTGTCACCTCATTTAGGAGAAAAAATATTTCTCAGGCACTCGTTCTGTTTACCGACGTTCTCTGTATGTCAACGTGAAGTATGGGAATAAGCTTGGAAAGGAAGAAAGAGCAAGAGTTTTGAAAGACCAAATTACAATTTTAAAAGCTCTAAAGGAAGGAAAAGTAGACCATTAGTCATTGCTACACAGTGGAACGGATCTCTGAGACAGAAAAATACAAGCTGTGGCCTCCCATGGCCACAGGGGGCACTTCACCCTCAGCTGGTGTTCTCACCTCTTCATAGCTTCCAACCTTTTTATTACCATTATTACTTTTAGCGACATTTTTCAGGTTTTCATCTCAGACCAAAAGTGAAATTATTTTGGAAAATTTGAAGGAAAAAGGAAGATGGACAGGATCAAATTACCAGACAGTTATGGGATCCTGAAAAGATGCTTTCTATTTTTAAATGTTTTTCATAACATGACCCAGGCGCTTTTTCTAAAGACAAATTTCAATTTGCAACAGATTAAACCCTTGGGAGTGAAGCAATGTGAGGGGTTAGAATCTGTTAAACTGTTAATGCGTATTTCTGAAAGATTATTTTTTCTTTTGGTAGATACACCCAAAAGCTATATTTAGATATATATTCACTCTAGGGCTGTCAAGTAAGAGCTTATGCGCTGACTCCCCTCTACAAACTAGGGAGAACTCCCCACTGCTTTTTGTCCTTCCTGTTAGAAAATAGTAAACAGCATCCCCGCTTTTCCAGAATTCAAGATAACGAAGAGGCTCAGTACGGTTAATGTCCTCCCTCCCCTTTTCCAATTAAGCAGCTTTTTAGCATCCCACCTACTTTCTAAAACCCTTGACAGTATTCTTGCCCTGGCAGCAAGCCACCAAAACGTCAGTCATTAGCCAGAGCTTCAGACAGTCTCTGCTACTTTATCCCTTCTACAAGGTTTTGGCAGCACCCTCACTCACCCGTCTCCCCAAACCCCCCAGTCCTGGTGTTTTATGGCTGATAACCCACTTTCATACCATACTGACCATCTACCCCATGACAACCTCCCCCTCTACAGCCCCAGCTATCAGGCTGTCCTCCTCCTCCTCCTCTCTGGTCCTTCCCACCTCCCAGTCTGGGACTGGACCTGAACTGGACTGACAGTCTTCTCTGAGTCCTCAGATCCCTCCACCGACCTGTCCACCTGTTTTTCTCTCCCATTCTGCCTCTCAATGACTTAAGGACTGAGCTTTCCAGCGTGCCAGATCAAGATCTAGCTCACATAAGCTGGGGGAGTTTTTTTGAATGCATAGTCATGAGCTGACTGGAAGCTATCCTGATGTATCATTTAGCAAATACAATATAAAAATTATAAGAAGGAAACCAGTTTACACATGCAGACCAAGACAGGGATTTTATGTTGTTGCATAAATTATGTTATCGTGTAAAAAACACAGTTATCACAGGAAAAAAACCCACAGTTATTTATGCAACAGGGAGAAATCAAATGCAAGGAATAGCTGAGCTTTTTTCTGACTGTTAACTCCTCAATTGCAATGTGGTGCAGATGACGTTTTTTTGCTGGGGGTTACTAACGTGCAGGGAAGAGCTGCACCCAACCTGTCCACAAGCACTCAAACCGATCCGAGGGTGTAACCGTACTCTGGAGCTCAAGAGGATTTATCCCTGAGGCGGAAAAACAATTACCTGAACGAAGACAGATATAGATCATTGAGTACTGAAATACTTACTGCCTAAACGAGACAATATATCCTTATGGAAGTAGCGACGCTAAGGAAGGGGAGACGGGGGAAATGACCAAGCGGGTGCAAAGCCCTGCCGGAGGAGGAGAGGAGGATAGCGGTCAATCCTGTGGGGTAATCAGGGGTGCAGTTCCCGGCAGGAGGGATTAGGCTGAGTTTCCCAGTTACATTCCTCCATCTCAGGGTTTCATTCCTGGAGAAGAAACGCACCATACGCACCAGATCTGGAAGCAGTTCAGGAGAGCCCCCCTCTCCTACACCCTTTTCTCCCTCAAAGCTGGCGCCGGCTGCACATAGGCAGAGAGGTGCAGGGGATGGGGGGCAGCGCTATGCCCCGGGTCTGAGGGAGGAGACGCCAGTGACAGGGCAGGACCCCCCTGCCGCTGTGGGGTGGCTGTGCATGGAGGAGAGGGGCTGGGGCCCGGGCTGGTGCATGGGGTGGGATGAGGTGTGTGGGTGCTTGGGGGGGGGTGGGGGGGGGGGGAGGGGGTGGGGGGCCCCTAGAGCAGGGATTGCTGCCTTTTGGGGGGGCCCTTGGGGAGGAGGGAGCTCTGAGGGATGAATTTGGGGGGCTCCAAAGGGGCTATGGGGGGCTCTGAGGGAGCAGGGTTGGGGAACTCTAACGGGCTCTGAGGGGTCTCGGGGGAATTTGGGGAAGGCTGAGGGGGTTCTGTGGGGATTTGGGTGGAGAGACCCTGGGGACGTGTCTTGAGGGGAGGCTCTGAGGGGATTAGAGGGGGCTGCCTAGAAATTTTGGGGGGAGAGCCCATGGGGACGCCTAGGGGGGTGTCTGAGGAAAGGCTCTGTTACCGTGGCAACCGCCGGGGCTAGCCCAGGCCCCCACCGCCACCGCCGGGAGAGGGGCTGTAAGGGGGTTTGGGGGCTTAGAGGGTCTTGGGGGGCTGCGGGGGCGCTCCGGGGGCGGCCGCAGCTCCCCTCTCCCTCCCGCGCAGGCTGCTGCCTTCCTACCCCCGTTACCGTGGCAACCCCCTGCTCGGCAGCCGCCTGCCGCCGCCGGCCATGGAGCTGCTGGCCGCGGCGCTCAGCGCCGCCTGCGCCCTCGACCAAGATGGCTCGGCGGGACAGCCCGGCAGGTGAGCGGGGGTGGGTGGGCGGGGGCGGGGGTGCGAGGGGCCGCGGGGGGCGGGGGGGGCGCCCGCCGCTGCCCCGCCGCGGCGGCTGAGGGTTCCCGCGCCTCCCACAGGGAGCCCCCCGCGGCCGCTGAGGAGGCCCCCCCCCACCCCATGACGGCCGACTCCTGGAGGAACCTCATCGAGCACATCGGTAAGGAGCCGTCCCCTGCCTCGGTCCGTCCCGGCGGGGGAAGCCGGCCGACGCATCCGGCGGCCGCGCTCTCCTCCCGCAACTTCGCCGCTTTTCCCGTTCCCCGCACCGGCGGCAGCACAGCAGCCCCTAGAGGTGCCGCCGCGGCGGGCCGGAACCCTCACCCGAGCCGAGGTCTCCCGTCCCCCTGCACCCCCCCAAACCAAGCAGCGCTTAAGCGAGTGAGATCCAGATCTAAACCCAAGCGTTACATGGCAGGAGGCAGCCTCGGGCAGGGGTAAGGCGGTGTTCGCGGGAACCCAACTCCGTCATTGCAGGGAAAACCTCTCGCTGTTGGTGTAAAACATAATAACCATGGCCTTAGCGGTGGCTTTTTGCCGTCTTTAGGGACATCAGGTTTGCACGCTGCCTGGCAGATTTAATGCTGTCGCTGAACAGCTTTACCTCCATTCATAAATACCTATTGCTTCTTGTAATTACAAAGCAGTGAATCGTTGAGGCTACAGCTGACTTTCTGCTGAAATCTGATTTTGTATACTGAGAAAGACGTAAGATTAAAGTACTGGGTCAACTATCCTATTGTATGTTAGCTGTATGCACCAGGGTCAGCGTGTGTGTGTAACAGCCACGGATGGAGCATTTGTAACGGAGCAGTAAGTTACTTTATCATTTGTGGTCTCTTTGTAAAGGCAGAGTTGAGGTTATCTGGGTGGCTGTGTAAGAAGATGACTGTTACACTTTTGCTCTTGCGGTATTTCTGAATTATTTTTTTTGTGGGATGCGGAAAGGACCTTCATGGCTTGTTTCTTGGTTTCCCACATCTGAATTGTGACATTCCTCAGAGAGATTTGAGCAACTGCAAAGTTAACCCCCATCCGGAGACAGGTTCTATGGTGGAAATACAGAAGCTTCATTTTTAAACAGTTCCATTCAATTTAGGGAAATGAAACGGCAAGATACTGATTCTAGAGGGCAGGAATGTAGCACTTTGCATGGGAAAATCAGATAGAGAACTCTCACGAGCAGCAAGGCAAACCTCCCTGACAGGAACAAGGAAACTTCTCACGCTATCTCTGGGAGCGGAGAGCAGCTGCAGTTTAGTGTCAGGTCGTGGCAGGCAGGGCTGATTCTTGGAGCCCTGATGCCACCGAAACAGTGCTGGGGAAAGAGGCTGGTGTGAAACCAGCAGCCTACCAGCACCTGTCAGACAAAACAGCCGAGTTTGGGGCCTTCTGGAGTAAAGTGGTGAAGAATTTGCATGGATGTTGCCAGGTCTGTTACTTGCTTTTGGCTGTGTAGGTACTAATCTCCCAAGGCAGATGTGTCAATACATTGTCAGTTTACTGGGACTGCCCTAAGAGGCATGGTAAAAATACTGAAATCAGCAGGACTTCAAAGCAACCCAGTTGCTATATTCATCAGTATTTTTATGTGCTGTATATCAGAGGGAAGCCATGCGATAACTCTGCAGGCGTCAGTGTAACTGCAAGTAGGTCTGTCACACCTTGATGGAGGAGACAGGGTTTTGACAACCAGAGATGCTATGCTAATCCCCAACGGAGAGGTCATTTCAAATGGCTGGAGCACACTCACTGCCTTCCCTCCCTCCTGCCTTTGAGACATTAATGGACTTTTTGCCTGAAACTGGAGCAGAGAATTTCAGAGAAAACGTCTCTGGACCTCCTGAGATTTTACATAGCTTTCAATGTAATAACATAGAATCATAGAATTATAGAATGTTTTGGGTTGGAAGGGACCCCTAGAGGTCATCTAGTCCAACCCCCCTGCACTGAGCAGGGACACCACTAACTAGATCAGGTTGCTCAGAGCCCCGTCCAGCCTGGCCTTGAATGTTCCCAGGGATGGGGCCTCCACCACCTCTGGGCAACCCATTCCAGTATTTCACCACCCTCATTGTAAAGAATTTCTTCCTTATATCCAGTCTAAACCTACCCTGTTTTAGTTTAAAACCATTACCCCTTGTCCTGTCACAGCTGGCCCTACTAAAAAGATTTTCCCCATCTTTCCTATAGGCCCCCTTTAGGTACTGAAAGGCCACAATCAGGTCTCCCCGCAGCCTTCTCTTCTCCAGGCTGAACAACCCCAACTCCCTCAGCCTGTCCTCATAGCAGAGGTGCTCCAGCCCTCAGATCATTTTAGTAGCCCTCTAACGTTTACTTTAAGAGCACTGTGAACTCTCTAAGGTGAGCATTTTCCACAGTTAGTAACAAGTTTTTCAATTCCCTTCCCAGATTTTGAGAGAGCTGGGAAGGGAGACTGTGACAGCAAAATTAAATTAAATAAACACAAGGGAAAAGTCTATTATGTACTATACAAACTATGTAAACACCCCTTAGGAAGATCAGCCTTAACCACTTAAGTCAACAGGAGAAACCACACAGTTAACCCTTAGCCAGGTCACAGTTAGGACATGAAGCAATGAATGGAGCTCGTACAGGTCTCTGACATTTTGCACTTGTTCACTTACTAAATGTAAGCATTTACTAAATCACCGTACCTTCTGAGTCACATTCAACTCCTGATCTCAGCTTCTTTCTACACATTCGGTCAGTTCCCAGATGTATTGCTCTCCTTTCAACATGTCAAAACTCTGTTGCCCGACCTTGCATCTGTTATGCCACCTGCGCTGTGACCATTTCCTGCTTCATCTAGAGTAGGCTTTTGCATGGCTTGTCTCCCCCTCTCTCTCATCTAAGCCTCTGCTCTACCCACTGTAACCTCTTTGCCAACGTATGGATGGACCTTTTACACCAAGATAGCGAGGATATCTTTTATCCTTGCTAAGCACAACACTCTCTTTCTTCCTACACTTCTGCCTAAACATCTACCTGTCTTTAGGCTTTCTTCTGCTATACACCTTTCTACTTCTTCCCCATCTTGCTGTCTGTGGTAGAGCTTCATCCAGTCTCTCTTCAGCTCCCTCCTTAAAATGAGTTACCTTGCTGTGATTTCCAAATGAGTTCTGGTGGTAGATGCCTCCAGTCAATCAGATCTCCCCATGTCCATATTTGCCTTTGCCTGCCATTGAAGGCTCCACTGTTCGGTTAGTCAGGCCGGGAACCTGGAAACAAAATCACGTCTCACTGTCTGGATTTTGTTCCCTTAAAGCAAGGGGGAAATTTGTCTTGAGGATCTTTTTAAAAGGGCCTCTCACCAGATCTGCACAAGGGACACTAAATCCCCCTTACACAAAATATCCTTAATTGCCTCTGACTTGCAGGGCAGACCCGCCAGCACAACATGGCTGTACAATCAGACACTGCAAGTATCATTATCTCCAATATGAGTAAAATAGATTATGCTTCAGTTTCCCAGCATGTTTTCCCTTGAGTTAAGCACTGCCCATACTGCTGCAGGGTGTTACTTCCCAGCCCATCCTGCTCTCTGGTGCACAGTTTGGTGGGGCAGAAAGTACCCAGTGCCCTACTGTACCGGAACCTTCAAGCACAGACTGAGCTTACAGATCAGTACCACTGAAAGCAGCTCTGATTCAGCAGGCTCTCCACTCCATTCCTGAAGGAGCCTTTCCACCCCACTACATCCTCAGCACCCTCACTGATGCTGAATAACAGGCAGAAATGCTTAGGAAAGCCATGCAAGTCTAGTTGACGCAGAAAGAAATTATGTAAGTAGCAGCAGGATGCAAAACTTCAGGGGAAGTCTCTCTTCAGTTATCGTGTAGGAAGACTGTATGGTTTCCTAGGCACAGCTACCTTCACTGCTATTTTAATCCAGTGTTGAGCATCTTTCCAGGGAGAACAGATAATAGGATACGCTCGCAGACTGCAGTAATGCTCTCCCTGTGCCTGCGCTTTTCCCCAGCATATTTCTGATACAGTTTTAACAGTGACTGGTACAGAGCCTCGTGAAAACCGGTCCGGAGATTTAATAGGCAGTAGCATCTATGTTTCTGCCCTCCCTCGACAAACTCCTGGCCCAATTATCTCTCACCTTATTACACATGGAATCTGCATCTGAGATCCAATATTGTGAATGCATGTGACCAGATAGATTTTTAACCCCTAATGATTCAGACAAAATAAATTACATAGTTTGGGGTTTTTTTTAACCATCAAGGACTTTTCTTTATTCATTCACATTACACTTTGCAATTCAAGTATAAACCCAGGGAGATAATGTAAATTGCGCTCCTTCAATTTGAGAACGTGAGGAGAGTGTCTCAGGGCAGGCTCATGCTCTCTTGTCTTTTCATATCTTCTAAACTACATTTTATATTCAAGAAATTAATACTCTGAATCCTACAGATGGCTCAGAAAGAGAAATGGGACAGTTAGAAAGCCCTAGGAGAGGCAAAGGACCTACTAAAGATAGCCAAGGAATTTCATGATTCCTACCTTTTTCATGCTGTCAGTTGAAATCAGGGGTGGGGCAAATTCTGTGCAATTTCGTCTGCTCCTGAAGTTAGTCGTTGAAACTCAGAAGACACCTTGTGATTGATGTGCCACAAGATGGTGCAAATTCAGAGCCTTCTCCTTAGTCTGTGGCATTCAGATACCATTTGAATGTTAATTTCATTTCTTCAATCATCACAGAAACTCAGAAGGAAAACAGAAGGGAATTAAGCAACATGTCCAAGGCTAACCATGAAGTCAGTACAAACTAGTAACTGTAGCTTGTTGTCTCAGTGCTTCACCTGTCCAATGCCTTAACAGCAGCTCAGTGTTTCCTCCTTAAGGATTTTCATGGCCATTGAGTTGCTCCTTTAAAGTAGTTTCAATGTTTGCAGTATTACTTTTCCAGACACACACTTACACATACCTATCAATCTATGTAACTTGTACCGTAATAATATTGCAGAGAAAAATCAAGGTTTAAAACAAACACTTGAAAGCCTGGCAAGTAACAAACCACTTCTTTTATGTCTTCCGATTGATCATGGATTCATCTGACTGTGTTACTAAATGTTTTGTGAGAGCAGATTGCTGACAACACTTTAGATTTAGAAATGGCCTTCCGTTTGTAGTTTCTACTTCTGGCTGAAATAGGAATGCCATAATTGGCTTTTTTGCTCAGCACGGAAGGGATCTCTCTCACCTCTGCTGAGGTGAACTAATGTAAAACAAATATCCTTTTCCACAATACATTTCTACTCTTTTGTTCAGCTGTAACCTCTCAGACCTGTTAATGTTGCCTTCTAGGGCTCTTGTACCAGGAATATCGAGATAAATCTACACGCCAGGAAATTGAAACCAGACGACTGCAGGATTCACAGACAGACCCTGAGGAGACTTCACCCAGCGAGGAAACCCCATCTGAAGCAGAACCTACAAGTACAACGGAAAGCAAAGCTCCACCACAAATCAGTTTGCTGAGGAACTCCAACTCCAGGTTCAATTTATGGCAGGATCTTCCCGAGATCCGGAGCAGCGGGGTTCTCAGCATCCTCCAGCCAGATGAGATCAAGCTGCAGGAGGTAAGGGGGGAAGGTGGAGTGTTTCTTAACTGGGTTGCTGCTTAAAAGAGCAAGAGTGAATTAAGTCAAATGATCAAGATTTAAAAATGAAAAGCTTCATAGCAGTCACAGACAAGCCCTTCCCCACTGAGTACTTTTCTGTGTTGCACTAGTTAGCACCACTCACTCTTGTTTTGAAACTACAGATGTTGTTCTATGTGCTATTGCTGCTGGACATTTCTGTAGCAAAAAAAACCCAACTTATTTTCCCTTTTCTGATTCAGTGTTAGGAGCAATTTACAAAGGAGGGGAGGGGGGAATAATGAAGAGGCTCTTGCAATATAGCTTTTGGTTCCCAGTGCATATTAATGCTCTTTTGAAGTTGCTAGCAGGATACACACTTTCCACCAGAAATCTTCAAAGACTTCAACTGTTAACTGTAATCTGTTTTAAATATGATGGAATTAATGGAAAAGGAAGAGATTGAGGTTGATAAGCTTCCTTATTTTTAAACATTACTTGGAGTCTTATGCAAAACAGTAAGAAATAATGACAGGTATATTTGCATTTTAGCCATACAGTGCAGTGACATCACTGTTTAAGAGTCATATGCTGTTAATTGATAGGGGTGCATCAAACAGTGAAAGGAGTAAGTGGGGGTAGCTGCTGCAATTAATGAAAACATCAGTCACACAACAATTTACAACTGGTTGCTATTTTGGATAGCAAAAGGAGCGTGAGTGCTCTTTGTGAATGCATAGCACTGCATTTGTAGCCAGCAGTGGAGACAAACAAGCCTTGTTTAGCATGTGGCATGCATTGTAATACAAGCAATGGGCCTTCAAAGGCTCGATCCTGTGAGTCCTGCTATACTCCTGCGCCAGGATTGTTTCTGGTGAGACTGTTGTGGCAGTGTATCTGTTCAGACCTCGCTCATGGGATTGTGCCCAAAGTGTTGACCAGTATCTCTGGGTGTGAGGAGTTCCCCCTAAATTTAGTTGGATTTGCACAAGTAACATTCATGAATCCCTTGTGTATACAGTGCCACCCTAGTCCTGGCCAAGGCTGTAATGTTACTGTTACGCTGGAAAGACTCATCCCGTGAACTCCAGGGGTGTGATGGGCCAGGCTGTGTTACTTACACCCTTCATGGAAGGAAACGGTGTTTATACAGGGTAGCTCGGGCTGGTGAGCACAGGCTGTTCAGTGTGTCAGGGTTATGGCTGAAGGTGACTAAAATGATTTTTTGCTTTTCCATGTTCTTCTTCTGCACTGGTTATTTCCATATTGGATTTGTTCTGTTTACCTGGCAAAACACGGTATTTCTAACTGCCAGCATTACAAACACAATCTGGCATCTGAAAAATTACAAGCTTTTCTCTTTCTTTCTGCTTCAAAATGAAGAGTCTTTTACAGAGAAACATTCACTTTGCATTATAGATTTCAAAACCTGCCATTTCTGTTGAGTTACATTCATTACCTGTAGGTGTCTTAAGGAAAAAAATCTCTGTGCTGCTAAATGTGAACATTAAGTGTGCTGAATTTTCTTCTCTCTGCTTAAATAACAAGAGAAACGAAGCAGATGGAGATGGGACAGTGCTGCCTTAAAGAAGTGCTGTGCTTTCCCCTGATGTTAGTTTATCAGAGCTGAAATTTTCTTCCTGTTTGTTCTGGGATTAGCACAGTAAGAGATTTAAAAATTGCTCAAAGCCAGAAAGCTGTGAAATTGGCTGAACATTGAATAGATAAAGTGGAGAATTTGCTTTGTGAAGAGAGTCAAGGACAGAAAACAAGGAGGGCTGGAGATATCACTAAGGCAATTAAAGAGATTATATTGAATTCAGCCTTGCTATAGCACTGCTTGCTCCTGCAGTTGCTGGAACTGTACTCACATTGGATGTGAATTGGGAGTGTGAGCTGTAAGTGAAGGCTTGATTAAGTGAATGTAAAGTGTTCAGCTTCATGAAGGAGAATTGGAGGAATTTACCTGAAGTACAGGCAGCAGAGTAAATGTCTTGAGGACAAAATTGTACCTTTCTGACCCATTATGTCTTCAAAGCTGTGTTAAACACAGGGACTAGAAGAACTTGCAGCTCTTCAGCCAGGAAAGGTAGAACGACAGTATTATTTAGACCACAGGGAGGAATACTAGTACACAAACAGAAAGACAGTTGAAGCAAAGACCCCTGTTCACCCCTGAGGAAGGGAGTATCACCATAACTGTGATGGAGCAGGGCTTAAACAGTCAAAGAAAAAGTTGTCCATCTGCAGTAATCTGCAAAATGAAAGAGACAGGAGCAAGAGGAATCTGGTCTTTGTTATTGGCAATGACAGAAAATGACTAAGCGGGTTATTATGACAAAATAAAAACCAAGACACAGGTGTTTTTCAAGCATCAAAACAAGAAACTTGGCTAGAAGAGCAATGGATGCTTGGAAAGCGTCATGGAAGGCAATTTGTCATTGTCCCCACTGGAACAAATGAACCAGAAAATGGAATTTCAGGAAGGAAAAAAACAACCCCCCGAAAAACCACAAAACCACATCCACCCCCCAGCAATTTCAGCACAAAAATGTTGCAGCATGGCCTATTAGCCCTGGGAACTCAAACAGAATTCAGACATTGATGGCCTCTGCCACACCAGCCTTTTCCGTCTGAAGCAAATGTGAGAGTAGCAAGATGTGAAACAAGAACTGGAAGTGTCACTGGGTGCAAATGCAGAAAAAGGAAGAACAAAAGAAAAAGCAAAAGACATGTTACAGAGGTCGGGGAAAAATGAAAATTATGTGCTACTGGAAAAATTATCAGAAATTACGAAGTTGTTGATAGGGTAGTTTTAATTATCCAGACATCTGTTGAGCATCAAACAGAGCAAAACAGAATCACCAAGGGCTTTTATTTAACTATCTAGAAAATGTAATGATGCAAGAAGAACAAGCCAAAAGAAATACTGTTTGGGTTCTGACATGGAATCAATGTGGAGGAAATGATAGGCAACATGTATGTAGCAGGAGGAACAAGTGACTAGAGAGAAAACACACTCCCTGTGTTACACGTGATTTAGGTTAAAACAAATTCTGTCTCCATGGTATTAGGCTCTGAAGAGGTAGCGATCCAGAGATTAGACGAAACAAAATTTAATCAGTGTAACTTCTTTCAGCGTGAACCTTAAATGAGATATTGGAATGGCCTTTTTGTGGAGTGGCTCAACTTTACTCCTCTTTCCCAGTTCAGTTCTCTACCTTTCAGTTTGTCCATGTTTTATTTACTGTATAGTTTCTTTGTTTTGTCCTTGTCTGCTTGCTAACTGTATTGATTTTCCTACATGGTATTCATCTTCTATGTTTTAGGAGATTCCGAGCTGAGTGGAACTTGCCACAAACAATTTACTAATAAAAATAGTTAAGCAAAGTATTCTCAGTCTTTGAACTGAACCTTTTTTGCTCAGATGTATGAGCTTTCATAAAGTTTTTGCCAGGGATTTTTTGGATTCAGATCACTTCAGTGTTATAAAAAGGGGCAGAGACAGACTAATCTGCACCATGTGTCATGGTGTGAATTTAGATCAGAGAGCTGCTGCTCTGAAAGTATTCTTTGCTCGAGCGAAAGAGGGGCTTGAATCTGGTTGAGCGCACTGGTGACATGGCCTCTGTGCAGAAAAGCACATTTAACAGGTAGGCAGTCTTTCTCTCTTGTTCCATTTTCACAAAAAGGTCCAGAAAATACTTAGTTTCCTTTCCTTCTTTAATCAAACCTTAGATTTCAACCCTCCAGAGAGTTCTTGTGCTGGACTTACTGCACTTATAGCAGGTGGATGTCAGACTGGCCCTATGAGGGCCACCAGGTCCGAGGGCTGGTCACAGCCAATGCCATGGCATTGGATCAGAACAACATCCCTCCTAGACCAGACCAGGACTCCCCTTCTTACCTGGTGGTTTACAGGAAGAGCAGGGCCATTGGGAACATATATTTCCAATCTGGGCAATAAAACACCATATTGTCTATATAGGAATTTAGCCTGTAGGATTACTTACTCTTGTCTTTGGTGACTCTTATTTTTTCTTCTTTTTTATCTTCTACACTTCCTTCTTCCTTAAGTTTCTCTTTTCCTTTCTCAGTCTCTCTGCCAAAACATAAGCAATGAAAACTATTAGTATAGCTTTTATGTGACTATGAGCTTTCATGAAGTTAGTGACCTAGAGGTCTGATGAAACAGTGTTGGTCATGTTTCCAAGAGATAGTTTCAGGCTATTTGTAGACTCAGGAAGATAGCATTACATCAACTGACATTTAGTTCAAATTTTTTTCTAGCTATTTTTGCAATTCTGAGGCCAGAAGGTCACAGTCTTTTTTCTAACGACTTCTTAGAGTTGGCAAAGTTCAGTTATTCCACAGAGATCACATCATTGCATCGTGTGGTTGGATATTTGGTGCCAGTTTGGGAGGTTTGCAGCTCATACTTACCATTCAAAAGGAAAACAGCAGTCTGGGCTGCTTGCACAGGTATTTTGGGTCTGTAGAGGACCAGCTGAATCTTCAAAGTAAATTAAGAAACTTGTGCCTTGCACACGCTGTGAACACTTCCAGAAGCTTGTCCCAATCAGTGGATATGCTCTTTATTTTCCTAGCATCTCCTTTAAATCAGAACCCAGAATTCATATATTCACTATGGATTTCATTATTTCTTTAGTGTGGCTTGCGCTCTGCACATGCCCACACAGGTCTAGCACCCCACACACACTATGGTGAACAGCAAACACATACAAATTAATTTCTCCAAACATAGGCAGAGGGGCTTCTGCAGATCATGAAGCGACCTTCTAGATGAAGCAAGTTGTCTGAGGGTTTAAAGGCTATGATCTTGGCACTTGTGGCCATCCTGCAATCAAACCTGGCGGAAAAAAGAGCCTGGTTTGGCATGCCTGGAAAGCTGCAGTCCAAAATGACTCGTGGTATCAACCGCCAGGGTATCTGGAAGGGACAGGCTGTCCCAGCGCATCCTGTCTTATTCTTTGTTGTATCGTTACCTATTTCCACTTCTCCTCTCATTTATCAAAGAAAAAGTTACAGTTAAAGCTGTAAGAGATGCGTTTAGGACCTAGCCAGTCATGCAGAGAGAGAGGCTCTCTCTCAGATTCACCAGGTGCCACAGTGAAGCTGTTGGGAGAGGCCGAGCTGATACTCCTCCACTTTTCTCACTGGGAATCTGGCCTTGAAAAAAATAAAGCATCCTGTTATTCCTTAAACACCAGCTGTTCCACATACACCAGTTGAGGACCTTTATTTCTACCCACACCCTTTGCTCTGTCTCCCCACTGGGGGCTGTGCAGGCACATCCTCCTCTGGTGCAGGAAAGGACCACCTGCTTGACTTCACTACCCACTGGGAGTATTTCCTAGGCTACCAACCCTGCAAAGAGCTGAAATGTCACTTGAACTGATATTTTAGCAGCTCTGGATCGAGTAACAGTCCCTCCTTGCTGTGCCCAGCCTCCCAGATCGTGGACTGCACCACAGTGTCAGGAATATAACCCAGGTCTCTGTACCTCAGGTTCTTCTGTGATGCATAGTGATATTTCCAGGGAAAGGCCAAAACCTGATCAGTGGAGAATTTCAAATCATTTCTTTAAGAAGAAGAAGAAAAAAAATAAAACCACCACCCAAAGAAAGAACAACCAAGCCAAAAGACAGACCCCATCTAATTTAGAAGATACTTTTCCATATGCACAGCACAAAAAATACTGCATGTACCTGCTGCTCCATTGGATCTCCTCAACTCTTGCTGGGCCCCCTGCAGCCTCTGAGAGCTGGCAGAGCTCAGGGACTTGCATCCACGCTGCCTGGCCAGCTCCCACCCTCACCAGAGTGCAGCAGAGGAGCTGTAGGCAGTAGGGGAGCTTGGGCTCAAGGGTTGAAGCAGCTTTTGGTTCAAGGAAACGAAACTTTCACTGAGCTACAAAAATGTTCCTCTTTCAGTAGTGGCATCATGGGCCGGCCCCAGGACAAGGAGCCCAAGACAGACTTCATCAAGAGGTGTCTGAAGGATCTAACAATTTTTCACTGTGTTGAAGCCCTTGTGAGAATCTTCAGTTAATCTTACTTCAACTAACGGATTCAGTAATTGTGTAAATCATCACCTTTTTTACCTACCTCTGAACAAAGACAACAGAGACTTGCCTGGAGAGTAAGGGAGCTCTGTGTGGTAGTAGTGGACTGCCTTTGTGGCACCTGCTGTAGGCAGAAGGCTTTATACCCTTGTCTCATTAAATTGCTTTTTTATCCCTGAACCAAACCACCAATTTGTCTTTCTGCTTCCCCAGACCATATCCCTGGCCTGAGGAAGCCAGGCTTTGCTCCAGAGTTTTCTCTTCTAACAGGAGAAACAAGGACTGAAATTTGGAGATTATTTACGACTTACACTGATAGTTAGGGACTACTGTGTCTTTTCCCAACGCTTGATGAATTGGGTCAGAAAAGTGCATGGCCAGGGCTGACCAGGGAGCCTCACTTGGACAGTAACAGATGTATTTCCTTTGGGTCAGAAAAGACACAGGGGCTTGGAGCACCACAGCAGTGTATTTATATTAGCTCTGCCCCAAGGAGCACGTCGCACACTGGGATTGCAGTGTGCTGGATGCCGTACATCCCAGACTTTACGCCATGTTTTTTCTAAAAGAAGAGCGTAGATGGTGCAAAGACACCCTCCTGGGTAGCACAATAAACAAAAACAAGCAAAGCAACAAGGCAGTGCTGTCATGATCAGCAGGGAGTTGGAGGGTGTATGGGGGCTGCCAAGGGGAACTCCCCAAAAGGGAGATGAAAGGGCAGGACTGCGACAAGTGGGCATAGAGTGGGCTGGTGCCTGGAGCAGCCTCAGGTCAAGACTCAGTGACACTAGGGAAGGAAGGAGGGAGCTTATAAATAATGAGAAAAAGAGAATTCTGCTAGAGAGATTCAGTCAAAGGAAATGTGGTCAAACAACTTAGGAGAGAGACAGAAGGAGACAGGGCTGATAGTCGAGGAAAGAAATCTTCCCTGTTCAAGTCACTGTCCTGTGCTAACACGAGGCAAATGCCATTGCATCCTTACCACTCCCCGTACTCTGGGCCTGGAGGGTGGGTGCGAGGTCCGTGACTGTGGGCAGTACAGATGTTCTCATTAACATTATGTGCGCCCCTCTATAGAATGAGAACGTACATGCTGATCTCCTGCTGTGGAATTTTCCCCCAGGCCATGTTTGAGCTGGTTACTTCCGAAGCCTCGTATTATAAGAGTCTGAATCTGCTGGTGTCTCACTTCATGGAGAACGAACG
The DNA here is from genome assembly GCA_034008185.1 of Gorsachius magnificus. Classification (NCBI taxonomy): domain Eukaryota; kingdom Metazoa; phylum Chordata; class Aves; order Pelecaniformes; family Ardeidae; genus Gorsachius; species Gorsachius magnificus. Next base: position 22,537,817 of record CM067087.1, on the reverse strand, counting down.
TCTGAAAAAGATCTTACACCAGTCTGAGGCGCACATCCTCTTCTCCAATGTCCTGGATGTCATGGCTGTTAGTGAGCGGTAAGACAACTGCTGCTGGATTTTTGTCCAGCTGAATGGCATCGCTTTAGCTAACTTCATTTGTAGAGGGATGGAGGAGCTGACTGGGGGAAGTCTGCTACCCACTGTCATTTTCAAAGAGCCTGTGGACACATTCATTGCTTTGAACCCCAAGGGCTTCTTCTGGGAACTACCTGGGACAGACAGGTCACAATTAATATGAGCGCTGGGTTTCTCATCTAGCTTCCTGTTGGACCTCGAGCAGCGGGTGGAGGAGAATATTGTGATCTCAGATGTGTGCGATATCGTCTACCAGCATACAGTTAATCACTTCTCTGTATACATCACCTACGTCTCCAACCAGACCTACCAGGAGAGAGCTTACAAGCAGCTTCTGTGAGTTCCAATGCTTGATGTTATTTTGCAGAATTGTATAGGCTATGGATTTAGCTGTAATTTTGACATTCTGTGCTAGATGTCACAGAAACAGGACTTCCCACTTCACTGATTTTTCACTGCACCTGTAAAAAGAAAACCACAATTAAAAGGCTTTATAGTAAGGGTGGGGTGATATAGTATGCAAGTAACATACCAAGTAAATTCAGAGCCAGTAATTCCCAACTGTGGGCAATTTTTATGGTGTACACAGGGACACAGACTTGTGAATTGTATATATTTTTAAATTTGAGGTAGAGGCAAGAGATTAAAAGGCCAAGAACATAAATCAGTACTCTGACGACAAGAACAGCCACTGCTTTTCCTAAGCTTCTCAGCAAGGCATTTGACCTTCCCAAAGTTGAGAATTTTTTTCTTTTAGAACAACAAAATTTTCTTAAAAGAAAAAAAAAAAGCCATTTTCTTCACATGCTGATGTTATGCACACAGATGTTACCTAGGCCTGAGGATATAATCCAAGACATTTTTGAAGTATTTTTCAAGTTTAGCAAAACTTTTGGTCTTCTTACACAGCTCAAAACAAAAAGTCCCCTACAAGCTTGTCTTTGAGCAGGAGAATTAATTTTTCTCTAATTAAAGTGTCTTGGATTCTTTCAGGACAGCCTCTTGCACATGCTACACTGTATTTCCTCGCCATAGCAGCAGCTGATTCAGGGGAGTGTAACAAGCCCTAATCCTTTCCTTTCTCTGCCTCTCCAGCTTTTGAGGCAAAAAAACACTTTAAGGGGGCTCTATTGAGCTTGGCCAACTGTTGTCTCCAAAGGGAGGGTACTGCAGGGTTTCCTTCAGTCGGAGGTGAGCAGTATAGCTGCAGAATATAAATAGTTTGCCTAGAGCCATTAGCTGAACGCTCAGAAGCAAAGCAGCTATAGGCTGGATTACTTGAGCTTGAAAAGGACCTGTTGGAGACAGAGGTATTCCAAGGTGCAAATTTAGAGGGCAGCATTTTTTTTGGCTGCGGGAGAACCTAAAGCAAATTGAAAAGAATAGACTCCCTTCCATAGGCTCCTCATTAGCACAAGAATTTTGCAGCACTTGGCTGAACTTGAAGCCTGAGGTGTGTCACAGTTTCCCCCATCTGGGTGTTCCTCAGACACAGGCAGGTCCGTTCTGCTGTGGCTCTGGTGAGTCACACCATCACACGAGTACCTGCAGCAGCAGGGAGAAACACTTACAATGGCTTTTCTTGGATCATTGCAAGTCACACATGGTAAAGGCAGGTTTTGCATAGTTAGCAATGTCTTCTCATTCATGCTCTTGCTGCTAGCCAGGACTCCAGCAGTGTAAGTCTTCCTCAGGGCCCCACAGTTGCCAGGAGGCAATTGTCTTTGACTATGGCAGCTGGGGCTTGTGAGGCTGCTCTGCACAGCTGCGTCCATGGCCCAGCAGTGCCCTCATCTTCTGCAAACACCATCAGGGAAAGCCCGTGCATGGCTCGTGCCCTTCTCAGGCCAGGTAATGATTTCCATCCTCCAGCTAAGCAGGCAGGAGTAGCCAAGCTTGAATGGTTTTGTGGCTTGTCTTATTCTTACGACTGTATGAATTTCACCTTGTCACAGAGATCCAACTGTGTAAAAATATATAATTATGCCTCTGACTCATCTACTTGGACACACACCCCATTCACACACACCTACGCACACAGCGTATGCTGCTGAGCTAGATGTGCTAACACATGTGAACACTACCATGGTTTGTACATTAGAAGTCTATTTTTTCCTTCCCCCAACATTATAACTAGTTCTAGATTTAAACTAAAATACATCTAGAAGCGTTCAGTCCCTTCCTCCCTGCTTTTCTCTTACCGGGAGAGGCCAGGCAGGTGCTGTCTCTGGGACCAAGCTGCTTTTGGGTCACCAGCCACGTACCAGAGTTGCAGGCAGGGTAGCACTCAAAGCCCTCACCTTCTCTCTCTCTCCTCTCAGCCAGGACAAGCCAGCTTTCCGGGAAGTGATCTCACAGCTGGAGCTGGATCCCAAGTGCAAAGGCCTGTCCTTTTCTTCCTTCCTGATTCTGCCATTTCAAAGGATCACTCGACTCAAACTGCTGGTGCAGGTAGAGTTTTGCTCTTCTCTCTCTCACAAAGGTCTTCTGGATGACTCCTCGAATTTTCCTTTCCAGCAGTTGTGAATGAAGCTTAGATACATCCACGGTCCCCCCTAGAGCTGGATGTATCCTTTCCACAGAATCAGACATTCTCAACAACTATAGAAAAAAGACTTCAGTCACTCAGAAGCCATACCCAAATAGGGTTGAATTTGCCAGATAGCTTTTACCGAGCAAAAGAGTTGAGGAGGAACTTTGTCAAGCTGCTAGAAGGGGTAGCAACAGTCCATCAACCCAGCTGCCTGATGGTTAGGATGCTGACACACATATGCACAGTGCAGAACAGCTGCAGAACATGGAAATGCTTGAAGTGTAACACTCTACATCATGATGGACCAGACTCTGTCAGCCGTCTTCGCCCTGTGCTTTGCCAGCTTGTCTAAACACTGTGCTGGAAGATATGCCTCTAGGGATGAGGAAACAGCTCAGTCCCAAATGGTCTTATCCCACTAGGATTACCAGCAGCACTGTCTGTTAGTGCCACCTCTAGCTATTTTTATTTATTCACTTATTTTTATGAAATAAATCTACTTTATGAAAAAAAAATCTATATTTCTTTTAGATATAAGGTCAGATGGGAACAGGTTTTAATGAGAAAGAGGAACTGAGATATGAGAGTCACTGTACCCTGTCACCTATCCTGTAATTAGGCTGATGGCCAGAAATAACTCTGAGGCTAGCAAAGACTTTTCTGTGCTGTCAGATTGGGATCAGAGTTAACACAGCCTTTCCTCCCCTGCAGAATATTTTGAAGAAAGTGGAAGAGAAGTCTGACAGGGAAACCACTGCCCTGGATGCACATAAAGAGCTGGAAACAGTAAGTTTGAATGAGCTAACTGAAGGCCATTAAGATTAAACCATTGTGCTCATTTCCACCACCCCCCCCTTCCCCTTCCCCCCCAAAATGACCTACAAACTATATTCACTCCTGGAGCCATCCCTTTGAATTCTGTCACTGTGTTTCAAGACTAAGTTTTTTTTCTTAAGTCTTCCTTGCTCTCAAAGATGGACTAATCTAGCAGCACTTTGATGTCAGTGATGATGAATCCCTTGATAACAACAGATGTGTATGTTTCCGCTGTAGGAAAAAGCAGAGAGAACGTTCTCCTTTTGAGTCTTCACAAATACAAATTGTTTTTGCAGATACCTGAAGGTGATGGATCCCACTGAGAGCTGTAATTAGCTGCAACTGGCAGTAGAATACAACTGTGTCAGGTTTCCTCCAATACAGCACACTTCTTCCTCTGACCTAGAATAACAGTTTCTTAATGAAGTACTCAGGCCTGCTTTTAGCCCTCTTCCCTGAAGCTGGTAGGTAGGTGTGGTGTTCAGTTGTGCTAGTTACTGCTGTGTACAAAACACCAGGAAGGCAATGGTATGTTTTCCATCTGGGCTGTTTCTGACACAGTCAGACAGGGCGATCCCACCTCCAGGCTACATGTCTGAATGATCTGGATGTAGCTGGCAGCTATGTGGGCTGGGATGGAGCCTTTGAACCCTTCTCCATTAGAAGCATGGAACATTTCTTGAATCCTGCAGTTCTCCATAAGTATTTGAAGTTGAAAACTGTGCTAGAATGTTAGCCTGAGAATACAGTTGCAGCTTTGGACTGAAATACTAGAACAAAAAGGGCTCTTGGTTTTACCTTGGACTCATCTAGGAAGTGTACGCTTTGGGGATGGCTAGGGATAAAGACAGAGACCTTAGCAATGAAGAATGTTCTGCATTAGTTAGTATTTGCAGAATCCCTTATGCTGTCTCTGGTAGCCAGTTGCTTTTCCATCGGTCAAAATCCTGAGGAAAGCTGTTCCTGTAGTACGCAGATGACTACAACTACTGATGGAAAAATGCTTTTTATGTTCAGCTGTCAGTGACTCACATGATCAGTTTCGTAACTCCCTTTGCATGGTTACTTATCTGAAAATGTTTAGGTTTAGATGCCTAATGTCCAGCTAGGTGCAGGCATCACAACAGAAACCATCTGGTGCTTATCTTCTTTATAGGTATCCTATTGGATAGGTAGGAGCTGATCACAGTTTCAGTTACTGATATTCTGGCAGATTTTGAGTAGCAGAAACAGAGCACAAAGCGGAGCTTGTTCCCCAACATAGTTTTCCTACCTAGTGAGTTCTCAAGAGAGTTGCTTCTTATGAAACAGTCAGTGGCATCTAGGTTAAGGTCCCTGTAAATAGGGTAGTGCCTGCATGTTGGTTGTGGTTTTTCAGTTAAAAATTTGTACTCAGAATACAGCTGGGCTCTGTATGATGAATGTCTCTTTCCTCAGGACATTTCATAGCCTTGGCATCTGGTGCTGCTTGGCAGAACCACAGCATTTGCATCTTTGAAATGAGGATCTTTGGCTTCGTTCTCTTCTTGAAGATGATATTGCGCATGTACCTCGTTTCAAGTGTTGGGGACAAGAAAGATGAGATACGTAGTGTGTCAGGATCTGGCAAATGAGCTGTTCCTTTTGCTGTGCAACCAGGAGCATTGCTTAATGCTGTCTGGTTCAGTAACTGAATGCAGCCATCTAACATGTCCTCCAACAGTCAGCTTCCATCTATAACATTTTCTGGGTGTTTGGGGGGTTTTGTTGTTGTTCTTTCTTCTTTTTTTCTTTTCTTTTTCACGCGAATACAGTGCTGATAGAAGAGCTTGGCTTGGTCAATTCTTGATACTTACCCTATCACAGTCAGGCCTTTCTGTGTTGTTTGTCATCACTTACCTGCTTAAGGCCAGTGGAGGCAAATCTTTCTACTCTCTTTTTCTCAGGTGGTGAAAGCATGTAATGAAGGTGTCAGGAAGATGAGCCGAACAGAGCAGATGATCAGCATCCAGAAGAAACTGGAATTCAAGATCAAGGTATAAGCATAGGCTGGTAACCCTTTGCAGACAGTGAACCAACAGCATCCAGGTGTTGTGTGCACATACATGGCAGTAGTAATCTAGTTGCACTCCTTTCAGTGAGTGTTCAGCAGTGGCCTGGTCCATGCTGTCCCCCTCTAAAGGCTTTTTATGTACTTGGACAACTGAAGTGAAAAAATTTGAGGCCATTTGTTTGGAAAGCCACAGTGGGAACCCAAGAATTTGATTTTCCAGAGCACTTTACCAGTGTGTCAGGGCTAGACCACAGTCCACAGGACAGCAGTAGATTGGGGTAGCCAGAAGACTGCCTTCACCTCTTGTAAAGCTGAGGCTGTAAGGACGGCAGGAGCTGGTTCATCTCTGGAGCAGGCCTGCCTTGGGCACTGGCACAGACAGGGCTTCTCTGGTGAAAAGAGTGCAAGAGCGTGGAAAGACAAGACTGTGCCACCATGCATGTGTCGAACACAGGGAGGGAGTGAAGGTGGAAAGAGTAGTGGTTATGCAGATATTTTCCAGTATTTCAGTCATTTGACTGGAAGCGTAGCGTTCTTCTAATATAAGGCATGCTTTGTTCTGGGCTGCTTGTTTTTAACGCAATGTGTGGTAAAACTCTAGCAGAAGTGCTGTTGTGGCTGTGTGGACAGTATCTCCTCCCAGCTGGGACAGACCAAACCATCTAACCTGGGGTTTTTGTAGCCAAAAGGCCAAATAAAAAAAGTCTCAGAAAGGCTCAGCCCAGGTGATGAGACGTGGGATCTCCCAGAGACAGATCAGGCTGTGCAGGGCATAGCCTGGTGTTTAAATCCAGCACTTGGCCCACCCTCCAGCATCGGCATCCTTCATTCTCGGGCCCCTACCACGTCCCTGTCTGAGCTCTGTTACACACTGTGCCAGGCTGCAGTGTGGATGGCAGTGCACTCTGTCCTCTCTGCTCCATCCTCTGCAGTGCGGGCTGTGGATGGGAGCACACTTGTGCATCTCCTGTTGCTTTCAGCATCTTGACTGCATAAGTTTTTTTGTTGCTCTCCTGATCTTTGCCATCTTTTCCTCACTTCTAGTCTGTGCCCATCATCTCTCATTCCCGATGGCTGCTGAAGCAGGGGGAATTGCAGCAAATGAATGGTCCAAAGACATCGCGAACGCTTCGCACTAAGAAACTCTTCCGAGAAATCTACTTGTTCCTTTTCAATGACCTGCTGGTAATTTGCCGGCAAATTCCTGGGTGAGTGCAAAATTTGGGTAGTATGGGGGGCACTGCATTAGTCCTGTTTGCCCCTGGGTTTATCCAGGCTGTGATGCTGTGCCCCTGCCCTGTCCCCTAGGCACAGGGAGGGCATCCTGGCCTGGCCTGCCCTGTACCCCCCCCTCCAGCAGTCACCTTGCCTTTGAGCACAGTTGACTCTTCATGGGTGGCACAGCTCTCTCCAGTTGAAAATGTGTGGCAAACAGGACTTGAACAGGTTCCAGGCCAGGTGTCCCAGCAGGGTTAGCAAGCATATATCCACCGGTTTCTGTAGAGTGGCAGTGAGCTACGTCAACTGGTGGGCTGACCCAGGAGGCCTGTCTTCCTGTCAAGAAGTGATTTTTGACTCATCGCTGCCTGAAGAACAGCTCAGACTTAGTCAGTTAAACTTCTAAGAAAGCATGCTAGAAAATTTGAGCAGTAGGGAGAGGTATAAATTTAGGCCTGAGGCTAGCGTTTATATTTGACATGGTATAACCAGCCTCAGGAGGAGAACGTCATCGTGCTTAGGACTATGTCTTGTGCAACTAGACACTAGTGAAATACTGCAGCACAAATAGACGGGTCCCAGAGAACAGCACGTTCTTTGTAGCATTAACTAGACTCACCGGTAGAGAGCATCTTGCTAGTCCAACGTTTCTAATAAACATGTCGCCGCAGTGTCTGTACGCCTGGAAATATTTTGCTTCTGTGGCAGCTTGTATCCAGAAAACACAGAGGCATTTTACAAATAGGAATGAATTAAGCCTCACAGTCCCCTTTGAGGGAGCACCATCTGTGTTCTGTACATGGGGAGCTCAGACAGAGCAAGCAACTTGTTCTAGGCCATGCGGGATCCCTAAGGCAGAGCAAGGAGAGGGTCTCTTGATTTGCAGTGGGTTTTCATACCCACCTGCTCATCCCTTCCCACAGCAGGACATCTTCTATCCTCCTGCCATGCAGAGGTTCCTGGGCTGTGTCCTCAATACAGTTCTGGGTGGCTGAAGCCAGAGTCTCCTGGGATAACTGCAGTTTTTCTTAATCCTCTAAACTCTCCCAGGGACAAGTACCAAGTGTTTGACTCGGCTCCCCGGGGGCTTCTTCGGGTAGAGGAGTTAGAAGACCAGGGGCAGAGTTTGGCCAACGTCTTCATTTTGAGGCTGCTGGAGAATGCAGATGATCGGGAGGCCAGCTACATGCTGAAGGCATCGTCCCAGTGAGTACAACAGTTACCCTGCCAGCGCTCAGCACTGCTTTCTCCCTACACCCATGCAAGGGCAGCACCCTGCCTGCATGGGGGCCAGCTCTCCGGGCTTACCAGGGACAGGCAGGCAGAGCTCCCACTGCTGCAACTGGGCTGGCCCTACAAACTTCTCTGCCCAGCATCGCTCTTCTGAGGCTGCCTTCTGTCTCTCTGACTGAAAGGCACTAGTGAACTAGGCTGGTTTCTCTCCTGTATGGTGTATTTGTAGCAGCCGGGGTGGAAAATGGGCGGGTACTTTGCATTCTGGGACAGAGAGGTCAGAAATCAGCCCCGGCACAGCAGCCTCACTGATGTACAGCCTGCAGCATGTTCAGAAAGTACAAGCAAGTAGGATGTGCGCTGGCTCAGGTGGCTTACTTGCGGAGATCAAGGCTGTGCGTGACCAGCCTGTGAAGCAAAGTGGCTCCTACTTGTAGGCAAGGGTGGAGAAGAGGCCTCTTCCTCAGCACCTTCCACAGCCAATGCCGATCTTGCACAGCCCTTCTACTGCTGGGAGCCTCCTTGTCTCCCTGGATACAGGTTTTTTTGGCTCACTGATTTTTCACTTCAGACTCCAACAAGCTCACACTGGGCAAATGATTCAGCTGCACTAACACAGACCTGATTGTTTTGGAGCTCAGGGCATGGCTCTCATCAACCCAAGCCTTACCAGGTCCACATTTTCTAGGCAACAGCATCTGTGCTATTACAGGTGTACGTGTCCCACCAGTTAAACAGCTACTAGAGATAATGTGCACCCCCAGCTTGATATTACTTTGCTGTCAGCAGGCCAGCGTTCGACATCCATATCCCTTAACAGACATCAGCCCCACCTGGGACCACATCCTGCTGCGGCCTGGGGGCTGCACACCCCACAGCGCAGTGCAGCACCGGCATCAGGAAGACAAGCCCTCAGCGCAGCGAGCAACTGCACCTTCTCCCCAGCCATGTGACTGCAGCGTTGCTGTACTGAAAATAGAGATGTCAGTCATGTTATGCAGGGCAAACGCACGTTTTGACGTCTGTGAGTCTTAGCTGTGCAGAGAACGATAAACCAGGCCAGGGTTTGCTTCAGCTCAGGGGAGGCAATTGCAGTTCTGTGCTTCTGCATCCTGTCTCATCTTCTAGGTGGCCACAGTAAATATGTGATCCAGCACACAGTTTGCCAACAGGTCTTGCACACCGAAATGTGACGTAGCAAATGCTGAAGGCTGCTGTTCCAGAGCTGCAGGGGCGACCAGAGCAGTAGAAGGCACAAACTGGAAAACTGAAGAATTAGAAGAGACAAGTGCATTCCAAACAGAGACTGCTGCATCTGTTCCACAGCTCTTGCAGCATTTCCCAGCTCTGAACCCACAGGGCAGTGATGACCAACTTGGTGGCAGCTTGCAGCCAATGCCCTGGGTGGGATCTGTCAGGAGCTGGCAGTACAGTGGGACACAGCTGGCAGCAGGGGCAGGACCGGAGCGCAGGTGGGCACCTCACAGGCTGAAAGGAGCTGTGGGCAGGATCCAAAGAGCGCTGCAGGAGCTGCATGCAAGGCCAGCCTCCATATAGGGTCACAAGCATGGCAAGACCCCCTGGTTTGATCTCTGTGTGCCAGCCCCTCAGTGCACAGTGCCCTCATCCTGCATGTCTTCATGGCGTGAGGGGCTGCACTCGACCTGCAGCTGCAGGTGTTTTCACTGGTCCTTGGCATTGTGCTTCAGCCCTGAAGCACAAGGTATTCCCAGCCCTGCAGATCAGCCTGCCAGCACTCGTCCTTCACATCTCCCTTTTAAGCCTCTCTTTTCACAGAAGACACTCCAGTGGCTTTAGATGTGTGTCAAGTTCAGGCTTTAAAGCTACCATCTGAGAAGGTAGAAAGTTCTGGCTCCCTCTGGGCCAGGAGTGCAGCTGGTCCTCCAGGCAGGCGCTGGAGCCTGTGAAGATGAACTGCCCTGTTTCCAAGCAGGGATGAGGGAAGCCTCAAGGGAGCTCCAGGCCTGGGATTTCTCCAGCACCTGCAAAATCTTCACCCTCCTGCTGAAGGCCGAGGTTTTGCATAACACTGTGCTGGATCTGGCAACGTGTTTGCATGGGTCTGTTGTCTCATCCACTGCCAAGCGAGCGGTACCCTTGACATGCCGCAGCGTTCATCTGCAAGTGAATTAATCAGCTCTACCCTTTAAATGTTCCCACACAGCGGCTGCAGGAATAAATGGTTCCTCTAACTGCTTTTCTCCAGGAAAAACTGCTTCAGTTGACCCAGCCCAGTCAGAAGCTGCCTTTGCTGGTTAGAGCTCAGAGGATGCCAGCCCCACCACCCTGCTGCTGGCTCCATGCTGCTCCCCAAAGGGAGATCCTGCCGCTTGCAGGGACAGCCAGCCTGGTGGCCTGGCTGCAAGCCCCAAGGCACTGTGGCACGTGTGACATCCCAACCGGTGCATGCAAGAAGAGGGGCTCAGCATCACCAGTGAGTCCAGGACCCCAGGGGGGCAGGGAGCAAAGAGCCGTGAGAGAAGGAATTAGGAGCCTGGGGCTGGCTGGCTGGACAGGAGAGCTGGGGTCCCTACGACTGTCTCATGCTCACGGCCTCGGTTTGTCTCCCCTATCCAGGAGTGAAATGAAGCGCTGGATGATTTCACTGGCCCCAAACCGAAGAACCAAGTTTGTTTCATTTACATCCAGACTTGTTGGTAAGAGACACGGCATGGGAGCCAGGAGCTCTTTACCCCTACCCTGGGGCACCTTATTCTGCCCTGATCTCGGTCCAATCCCAGGCCTAGGGCCTCTGCCAAAGCTGAACCCTCTCCCTGGACTCCCCTTGCGATTCCACCACCGATACCTGCTTGTCTCTGGGCCTGGCCCCGACCTTGCTCCCCTCCAACCTAGGCTGGGCTGCACCAGCACTCTCCCTCCCACCCAAGCTGCTCATGGGTGGGCACTGTGGTGGTGGTGCACACCCAGCTCCCTTCCCCACAGAGGTGCTCCCCTAGTCCCTGTGGCTCAGGCACCCCTTGGCCTCCGCAGGGTTTCTTACCAGATGAGAGGGACTGTTTGCAGAGCTCGCGGTCGTACACCCACCTGAGCTGCACTGTCCTGCAGCGGGATCCGTCCCAGTCCGTCCCTCACTCTCATCCTGTCTCCTGGCAGACTGCCCGCAAATCCAGTGTGTCCACCCATACGTGGCCCAGCAGCCAGATGAGCTCTCCTTAGAACTGGCTGACGTCCTCAACATCCTGGACAAGACAGACGATGGTATGGGGGATGGGATGGGGCTGGGCCGGGAGTCCCTGTGGAAGGGTGGGCTTTGCTCTAGGCAGGTGGCTGCCAAGCAGACAGGAGGGACCCTCCAGCCAGGAAGAGACCCTAGCATCGGCATCACAGCCGAGGGAGCTCACAGCAGGAGGGAGTTACTGCCTCCTCCTAGCACTCAGCAAATCCATGCTGCCCCAAGCTGTGGCAATGCTAGCACAGCCACCCTGGCACTGGCTGTGGACCATGGCAGAGCTGGCACAGCCACCCCTGATGTAACCCAGAGCTATTCTTACTTTGATGATGCTTCACAGCCACCTGGTCCTGGTTTCTGGGGCACACTTGTAGCTGGGGGACCACTCCTGTGGCATCAGGGGCAGCAGTGCCTGCTTTCTGCTGGCATCCCTTGAGCCAGTTGTCCAAACACAGTACTGCTCAGGCAAGCAGGCCTCCTTGGCTAGGTTTACAAAGTGGGTCTGCTCCAGCACAGGCTTCTGAGCAGCCTCCAAAAAGCACTGCCAGCTCCGTAGGCTCTTCCTAGCACACCTGTCCCAGTGCAACAGCAAGGGCCAGCCCTTCCCCATTTATGCCTGTGTCTGTCTCTACTCAGGCTGGATATTTGGGGAGCGTCTTCATGACCAGGAGAGGGGCTGGTTCCCCAGTTCTATGGGGGAGGAGATCCTGAACCCCAAAATCCGAGCCCAGAACTTGAAGGAGTGTTTCCGGGTGCACAAGTCGGATGACAGTCAGCGGAGGAAACTGGGCAGCAGAAACCGCCAATGACTGCTGGTGTCCCCAGGCGTGTGGAGTGCCTCTGGGAGAGGGGCAGAGGCTGCCAGCTGGGAGGACGTGGCAGTGCTGCAGGACCTGGTGTGCCGGACCAGGCACATACACCCCTGAACAAACAGACTGTAGTTCCTGGGCTCCCCACAGCACTGATCCTTTCCTAAAGACCAGTGCTTTGAACTGGCTAAAATAATCCCTTTCCAGATGTTCTGTAAAGCCCCAAAGAGCACGAGCCAAACAGACACAGCCCGAAGGCCACCGGGTGCTGGCCAGCTCACCCCTGTTCCCTGCACACGTGCTAGCTGGGGCTGGCTCAGGTCGCTCATCGCTACCTTTTGAGTTTGGGGCCCTCCTAAAGCAGCATCTTACAGGAGTAGAAACCGAAGCAGAGGAGCTGTCTTGCCGCCTCTCACACAGCCAGTTGGCACCAGGCTAGGATGAGCCCCAGGAGCTCCAGCTCCCCAGTCCTGCTGTGAAGCTGCTGGGCGCATTCCCATAAGCAGAGCCTCTATCTGCTTCCAGTCAAACGCTTCGAAATGCTCCGTACCCAGTCCCACTCCACAAACAGCCCAACCTCGCCAGCCCTGACCCATGTCTCTGCCTGCCTGATGGCCTCCAAGCACATCTGGGCCCTGCCCCATGGCTCACCCCCTCTTCCACAGCCAGCACCCCTCCACAGAGCCGCTGCAGAAGCCTGGCACCGTGGCTTTCCCCGGTTGATCTGGCACTAATGGTCTCCGCTACTGACTGCTGCTGAGGGTGGCGGTGCCGGCATCTCCTGCACACCACTGTGTACCACAGGAGCACCAGCAGACCTGGGCCACCAGGCAGCAGGCGAGTGACACTACCCAAGAGCTGTTGTCCTGCCTGCTGTGGGAAGCCCAGCGATCGCTGCCTGCATGCTTGTAACCCACGCCATCCAGCTGCACATGCAACCTGCGTGCGCAGCCTCCTGTACAGGCTCACCTCCGTGTATATACGCAAATCGTCTGTCACCAGCAGAGCCAGGTCATCACTCTTTCCAGCTGTGGCACTGAGCATCGCATGAAGCCCAGGGCACAGCACTGAGACGGGCGGGGGGACGGACCCACAGCAGCCGCCTGTTGTTCAACAGCCTCGCTCTGAACAGTCCCACCCATGGCCACAGCCAGGGGCCCCTGAGCTGCAGCCAGCATCTGTCAGGGAAATCAATTATTTGGCATCTTTCTGTAACACTGCAAGGGAGAGTCTTCCAGGCGCTGTGGCCCGTGCTGATGTATGCTCCGGTGGTGCCACAGTTGTGCTCAAAAGGGGATGAGAGCAGCCGCCTGCCAACAGAGCAATGCGTCGGGAGCGGAGAAGCACAGCCATGCTGATGGCAGCATGGGGAGGAGGCAGGACACTGGGGAGCTGCTGGACAGGGGCTCTGGAGCACTGCACTGGAGCTGCTCTTTGGGCCACGCCGGGCCCAGGTTACACACAGGGAGTGCAGCGTAATGTCGGACCCAGCTGAGGGCCGGGGCTGTCCTCAGGGCTGTCCATACTGTCACCACAGCCCTGGGAGAGCCAGCCCAGGAGTCAGCCCTGCACTGGGAGGGCTGCAGCCAGACCCCAGGACCAAACCAGTGGGAGCCACAGCAGTGAAAGGAGAGCAAAGGGGTTCCCCCCTCAGGCCTAGCTTAGTACCACCATGTTAGCATGTGACAACAGCCAGCAGGGCTGTGCCTGTCCTGTCCACCTGCACCACCCCTGAGAGAGGGTCCCCAGGCAGCTCACAGCAGCCAGAGGCTCCCAGCGACCCGCCACCGCCCAGCCCAGAGGAGGGGGCCAGGAGGGGACCACAGCCTCCAGTCTGGTCCTTCGAGCTCATTTCATGGGGAGACCCTCCCCAAGTCAGATCCCCCCCAACAGCACCCCAGTCAGCTGAGTACAACCAAACCTCCAGCTCAGGGTCCAGACCTTGCAGCAGCCAGAAATTCTCTATGGCGAAACCCAGAGAAGCTCCTGCTGTAGAAGTCCTTAAAATTACCTGAGCACTGGCCACATCCCAGATCCTCCAGCTTTGCAGCACAGCAGCCAGCTCAGCCCAGGCGCTACATCCCCCACATGCCCGCCTGGGGTGTTTCTCATAGCACAGAAATGCTCCCTTACCCATCAGAAATGGCCCCGTTGCTAGTGGAGGGGCTGACCCAGGTTCCCCAGTGCCAGGACACTGGTTCCTCACTGCGTTTTTCTGGGAGGAGAGGGGCCCAGGGCTGCCAGGCACTGTCCCACCACCAAACCCCAGGACTTGCCCCAGACCCTGTTGCTCTGTTGTGACTTTTTAGGGACTCCAAACCCTAGGCACAGGTTGTGCCAGTTTCAGGCACCAAGTGGCATCCAGTGTTATTTCCTCAGACCCAGCCCTGCACGCCTCTGTTTCAGTGGTCTCAAGTGTTGTACAGGGCCAGGCCTGGGGCCCACAGGCACGGGTTGGAGCCCCCTCCGGCCCCCGCCGGGCTGCCTCAGTGAACTGAGGGGATCTTCTTGTCGTCTTGTTTTTCTGTGTGATGAAATACAGCTGAGCGAGCCAGCGCCAAAAGCAACACGCGTGCGCCTTCTTCCTCCCTCCATGCCGACCACTCCCCAGTCCCCTCCAGTGGAAGTGGGGCTGAACACTAACAGGGTGGGTGAGACCAGGGAAGTATTGGGGTGGTTTACACCAACTGAACAACCCCTTCCCAAGGAAAGCTGTGCAAGGTGATGCCCAACACCATTACCACCACCCAGAGTATACCAAGAGCTGCTGCCAGCTCAGAGCCACTCACCACTGCAGGTCCCTCTTGACTGCAGGGGTGACACTACCCGCTGTGGTTGAGCCTGCCAGGTCTGCATGCACCCAGGACACCCACATGCTAAGAGCAAAGAGCACTGTGGGCTGCAGCTTTGCTGCCCAGTGCAGAGGCCGGAGCACTCTGCCACATCCGCGGTAGCATTTCGCCCCAGGGGACCCCAGGGCAGACGGGGAGCAGCAGCAGTTGAGGGCAGGAGACAGGCTGGTTGTGTTACAGAAAAAAACTTTTATTGAGTTCAGGAGGCTGAGAACTTTCTCAGTGTGATGACGACCAAGGCCACAAGCACAGACGTACCCAGGAGGGAGGCGATGACAATGGCACCAATAGCTCCAGGCCCCAGTGAGCCTGCAGGGACAGAGGACAAGGTGGCATGAGGTCAGCAGAGCCAGTGGGTCCCAGACGGGAAGGGCTACAGGGATCAGCCAGCACATCCCCAGCCACCAGGGCACATTCCTGCCCCAGAGCTCCCTGTGCTAGCCTTAGGGGCCCTGTTCCCATGTCCCCACACAGCTGAGGTGTGGTCTTATGCCCCAGTGGCATCGACCCCTTGGGCAGGGTGCTGGAGCCAGCCACTTGCCCCTTAGCCAGCTCCCAGTGATGAGAACAAAGAAGGTGCTCATGCTCCCCCTTTTAAGAGCTTCAGGGACAGCCTCGCCCTGGAGCCTACCTGGGCTTGAGGCACTTCTTGCTGGTGCCTGTGGTGATGTGCCAGACCCAGGGCAGGAGGAATGCCTCGGCAGCCCCGTGCCAGAGCAGCACAGCTGGGAAGAGGCCACCTCTGGTGGCTCAAACACCTCCGGGGAGGTGACAGGCCCCTAAAGAGCAACTCCAGCGAGGACTTGCCAGGCCTCTGTGGGAACGACCTGCGCAGTCACATACCGTCCCCGGCGTCCAGCCGGTGCAGGTGGGTGGTGTCCTCGGGCTCCAGCTCGGCGGTGTACAGGGGGAAGGTGGTAGCATCCAAGAGCCGGGCTGTGGTGGTGGCAGCGTCGAAGGGGCCAGCTCCAGAGGGCAGCTCGGGTGGCTCGTTCCAGAGGGTGGGGACCGGGCCCTGCGGATACGCTGCTGGGAGACAAGCACCCATGGTCACTCACAGGCATGGGTGGCCCCGGCCAGGCTGCTGGTGACAGCGGCAGCTCAGGACAGCCACAGCGCAGCAAGGGACCTGGGCTCTGGCTGCCTGCCGAGTGCCCCAGGGTGGATGGAGGGTGACCTGAGGCCTGAGAACCCCCCCGGGGGTGCCTCCGAGAGGGCACCACCTCCGCAGAGCACCAACACCCAGAGCAGCCAACGGCAATGCCCGTGCCCCAGGGTGAAACCACAGTGTCATGGGCTTTTGTGGCAACCTGGTGCACACGCGGGACAACAGGGAGCTCCCCACAACTGCGTGACCTCTGCTTGTGCACCAACAGGCCCTGCACAAACATCCAGGGCCAGTTTGCTTGTGGATGGCGCATGGGAGGGGCTGTCACATTCCTGCAACAGGCAGAGGCCACCTGCACTGGCCAAAGCCACAGCATCTCAGGCCCTTTCTGTCCTGCACCACCAGCCCACGTGGCGTAGGATGCTGGAGGCACTGGCACTGCACAGGACACGGCTCCCCCATGTAGGAGCCCCAGAGCCTCGACTTCCCTCTGCCTCACCTCCGCACTGTGCCGGGGAGATGAAAGCCGGGCCGGGCTCTGTTTGATGTTACCGTTCACCTCCTGTTAATTTTTCCCCCTGTGGGGTCGGGGACCAAACCAGAGAGCCCTCCCTGTCTGCGTGTGGCTGAGCCGAGCACTCCGCATCAATGCCCTTCTTGTTCGGGTGGGCCCCGGCGGGAGCAGGAGACATTCCGCAGCTCCCTGCCGAAACCACTGGGAATGTCGCACTGGGACGGGAAAAGAAAAAAAAAAAAAAAAAAAAAAAAAGGGGAGTGCCAAAAAACAACACATCCAGCGCCAGGGCTCACCTGAACTGACACGATGGTTATCGGGCTGGGAAAAAGGGTGGCAGAGGAGCTGGAGTGAACAGCCTGGGCTCCCTGGGGCAAGGCACAGAGGTATCCCCAGGCACCCCGTCTCCAGCACAGTGTCTCCCGGTGTACTGGGGCACTTGGAGTCTCGCCCCAGCACCACCCCAGCTCTCCCTGCCCCAGCAAGAGGTGGCCGCAGCACATCTCGGCAGCACCAGCCGCAGCCTGGGGCCCTCCTCCGCCTCCTGCGGGCAGAGGGCACTTCGTGGGAGGAGAGTGCTGAAGAATCGGCACTAATGGGCTCCACCACACTTTGTCCTCCCGCAGGAGCCCTGCATCAGAAGGAACAGGAGGGGCAACACCGAAACACTCACACCTCTGCTGCCTGTACAAACCCACTGCTAGGGCTTACCGCAGGGCTCACAGTGAAGAGAAGCTCCCACTGTCCCTGGAGCCATTTGAGGCTGCCTGCGGACTCAGGAACACCACAGGTTCTAGGCCAGTTTTGGGAAGTCCTTTCTACAGCCATAAAAGCTACAGGATTTTCAGCAAGACAGCTGCCGGGTTTAACTCCGGCCCAACAAGCAGCAACAGAGACAAATAAGCTCCCAGTCTGAGGCCTGTACCAGTTCAGTCCGGCAGCAACACCGTCACGATCTGGCTGGCTGGCCCACCCTGGGGAGAAGCTGGGATTAGCAGCGATACCACACCCTTGAACACTTGGTAGGTCAGTGGTCGCTGTATCAGAGGCAGCATCTCGGGTCCCTGGCATGAGCACACAAGAGGTTTGAGCTCCACGAGGGCTCCCCAGCAACACCCAAGCCCCTTTGCAGGGCCCTTCTCAACCCATCCTGCAAAACCAACCAGCAGAGCTGGAGACTCACATCCCATGCAGAGGCTCGGCCAGAGAGTGCAATGTCCAGTGGACCTCTCTCCTATAAACCCTGTAGTTTAGCTACCAGAGGACAGACCAGGAGGAAAAACAGAATTTAGCAGGTAAATGTAGTTAAAACAGGGAAAGGAACCGAACAGAGCTGGGGCTATTTAGTTAGCAACGGTGGCATTAGGAAGCTGTTGGTTTAGGCACAGACCAAACAGAACACCTTTGAAGCCCCGGGTCCAGGCTGCTTTGGCAAGTGGAGAAACTCCACACAGAAGAGCTACACTCCAGGTACAACCTTCCTGACTTGTGTCAACACCACCAGGGCCAGCACCAACACTGCAGCCGTTCCCAGCTAGCAAGAGAACACCATGCTGGGAGGATGTCGTCGTTGCATTTCCCAAGAATGTTTTTTTCTCCCAAGCCAAAAGAGCTGGGTGTACCCCTCGCATCTGACCCGGGGAGAAGGCGTTAGCTCAGATGATCTCCAACAGATGCAGGCGCCGTCCAGGGAGGCTGTAGGACCCAGCTGGATGGGGTCTGCCCAGCTCCCTGTTCTCAAAGGGACGAGGAGGGAGCGCTACCCCTTCCAACAGCAGCGCAAAGGCTCCTTTTCTAACCAGACCCACAGGTCCTGGAAAGTCTCTCCTGTCCCCAGTGCATCTAATCCCTGAAAAAAATTTATTGCAGCTCTCTAAGGAGGGCACAGAGCTTATTTTTGATAGCCAAGTAAAGAGGAAATGGTTCAATTTGTTTATGATCTCAGTGATTTTTAAGACCTGGATAGAGTCCTGGATGGCTTCTGGGAATGTGTTTTGTTAATGCGCCTCATCTGATTAAAACACGCTTTCAGCTCAACCTCACAGAAAGGGCAGAGTGTGCTAAACATGTGCTTTCTGTCCTGAGTTCTTGAGGTTTTACCTTAACAGCACTTCAACCAAGGGAAACACAACTCCTTTCAGCCGGGCCTAGTGCCTCACTAACAGGAGCTCTCAGCTCAGCAGCAGCACCGGGCACAGGCGTAAAGGGAAATACCTGCATCTGAGCATGACCAAGAGCCAGGGCGTACTGCTGGGTCTCCTCTTCGGTTCCTGTGCCACGATGCCGCTACAGCAGATGCCAAGAGCCCAGCAGCAGGCACCCGGGGTGGGGGAACACACCACCAGACATGAGCACCGTCCCCAGAGAAAGCTGCCAGCAGGTAGATCTCTCCAGAGCAAACTGCTGCAGGCCTGGGAAAGCGCTGGTTTGCAACCAGCACTCTTCCTTCTGAGACTCGCCTTTGATTTTCCCTCCTGAACTAACAGCTCGTATCATAGAATCATAGAATCACCTCGATTGGAAAAGACTTTTAAGATCATCGAGTCCAACCGTTAACCTAGCACTGCCATCCCACCACTAAACCATGTCCTCACATGCCTCCATTCCTGCATGTCTGAGAAGCCCATACACATCCAGTGGGTTTCTTTAACAAGCGAAGAAGTCACACCCGCTCCCCTCCACAGCACCCTGACAGTCCCAGTGAGCGTCAGCCATGCTGCTGCTGGCCAACGGCAGATCTCTGATGGAGCAGCATTCAATGCCACACTCCCATTTCAGTCCTCCGGTTAAAAGCAAGAAAGGTGAGAGGGAAGGACTGAGCTTGTGTTAGGTGCCCAAAACCAACACACACACACACACTATTAATAAGGTCTCACATGTCTCCAAGTGAGACAGGAGGGCCTCTTCCTGTCACTTGTTGGATACACTCTGACCAGATGGGATCTAAGTACAGGCATGGGACCCGATTCAGGAGGTTCAGTTCTCTGCTCTGCTGCTGACATTTTGTGTGACCACCACAAGTCACTCTCCCTCCCAGCCTCAGTATCTCTGTGCATGAGCAGGAGACCAGGACTCTAAACATGACCTACAAAAGAAGCAGTACCAGAGTGGCCAGGCCTGCCCACCTGCACGGTTACTGTTGTTCTGACTGCAATGAGGAGGACACTGTCTGTGCGCCTGAACGAACGCCTCCAAGTGACAGCTCCAGACCTGGCGGCAGCCTTTCACCGGGAAAGGGCAAGCTACACAGGACCTCCATGGCCTTGGGACAGGGCACAGCGTTTTTTACTGTGCAAAACACCCAAATGCATTGCAATCTCAAGTGAGGGGGTGGAATAGCAGGTTGGAACCCAAATATCAAAGGCAAAGTAGCACATGGTTTTCCTGTTCACCCAAGAGCTTTGTAGAAATAAAGACCTACTGAGAAACACACTCAGAACACATCACCTGTCACAAGACCAGCGGTTTAACATCTGGGTGAGAGCATCGTGCATTAGCTGTGCTGGCATCAGCCTTAGGATCAGTCTTATCTCTAGGAAAACCCACCTGATGCACTCGCTGCTGACACACATGGGCAAACCCCACCACTGCCGAGGCTTCGTGCCTCAGTGCTGGGTGCTCTGAAGGGAGAGAATCCTTGACCCCAGGGCACAAACAAGCTCTCCCCCAGCATTAACCCTGTCTCAGCACTGGAGCACAGACTGAGGGCAACTGTTGCTCCACAGACTACCAGGGAAATCCGCTTGGTAAAAAACACAGCTTGGGAGCACTTAAGAGAAAGACGTGGAATTGCCTTAGTTACTGGGGTTTTACAGGGCAAAGATGGAACCTGGGGAATATGGACCAGAAGTATTTCAGTGTTTTGCAACAGACCAGGTGGAGGATGGCACCACTTCCTCCCCATGTGTTGACACTACAAATTGCCTTATTTCAGGGAAAGAGCTATACTGCACCGTGTGTTTTCCCTCTCTGCAGCACAGGTTACAACTAAGGCCGGGAAAAGGGAAGAAAGTATCAGTTACTACACTATAAAGAAATACACCGTGAGTTTTTTCTGAACAATGCAGGCATCAACCAGGACTTCAGCAAGATGGGATGATGCCAAAGGCAACTTGCGAGAAGGAGGTGGGGTGAGCTGCCAGTATGGTGACACGGATACATCCCAGATAGTTGGTGGCTGAAAGACTGGAAAGGTCTCCACAAGTGACAGTCCTTGAAGAAGCCAATCAAATCTGAAGGATCCCTCAAGATGACCCCAAAAAACCAGAACCTCCCCAACAGGCAGACTCTGCAAGACTTCAAGACAGGCAGATGTGGCCACCTAACATCATCATCCCTGGAGATCAGCCACCAGTGACCAATACTCTTCCTCTCACAAGCTGGTTTCAGCATCTCATCATCCTCACAGCCTGGCAACAGGAGATGACAATGAGACTTTCCTCCTCCATTGGGTGACAAGTTTATGCTTACAGGGACAGAAATGAGTGGCTCAATAGGACACAGATGCTGAGTGGTCCTGGGAATGAGGCAAGGGCACCTGCTGTAACCCAAGTGCTGCACACAGTTTCTTCAGTCACAACAGTTCACAGGTCAACTTAATGGCATCCAACTCCGCTGCTTGCATCCTTTTCAGAACCTGGGGGCTTTTATTCCTTTTATTCCACAAGTTTTTGTGTCTTCACATTACATCCATTGCAAGGAGGGGGAAAAGGTTAAGGTTTATCTGCTGCTTCCTGGAGAACAGTCTCCATCTTCAACCCAGTAACCTTAGTCAGGAGCCAGTAACAGTGTCAGTAATTTATAAGGAGTGTTGGTGCAGAGCAAGGTTGGGTAATGGTCTACAAAGACTTTCTGTAAGGCTCGACAGACCTATTGGAACAACTGCGTACTTCTAAGAAATTTGTCTGACAGCCTATTTACTGCTTCTCACATTCTAGTACCTGAACTTCAAAACCTTCCAATAACCTCTTATTCTCCTGTTACTGAGAATGAAGACACACGAGTTGCTACAGAAAAATGTCCCTGGACAAGGTCTCCTCCTGTACATTCTTCTTTAGCACAACATCTCCTGTTCTGCTGCTTTCTTCCCCTACACGCATTCTGATGTGCTACTGTAGTGTAACCTGTCTCCACCTAAGCTCAAAACACAGAAATTCATGAGCCCACATCAGAGTTCAGATACCAAATATATATAGGATGCAGAAGCCAAGGCCTTGCAAAGGCTTTTTACTAACTTCCACTTCACTTGGAGCTCTGAATCCATTATATAAATTAAAACTGGGTTTGCCAATATGAAAAAAAAAAAAATCTTTTCACAATCCTGCTGTGCTCTAGGCCTAAGTCCCACTTGGGTTTGGAGAAAGCAGAAGCGGAAAGGATTTGGAGGTGCAGAAAGTCCTTGAACTGGCTGTTTTCTGTTGCACTAAAGTGACATGGACAAAGAGGGTTAAAGACTCGGTTGTTTCCCCATTTCTGACAAATGGGATATCGGAAAGAGCTCAGTACCTCAGAGGAGAAATTCACACTTTCTCCAGTGGCAGAGCCCTGACCGCACCATTCAGGAGAGCAGACTGGCTGGGCAAGAAGCCAGATCAAGGTACATGACCCACCAGCATCCCAAAAGTGCTCTACTGCTACACCCAGATGGGAACCTCAACTGCCAGCGAGATCCTTCATGGCTCGCTGAACTCCTGAGCACTTACCTGAGGGTTTGGTACTAGGTAGCTCTGAATCACCGCCGAGATAAAATTAGATCCAACGAGGAATGGAAAACTCATTCTGTACCTCAGGTCTGCATGGCCGGCATCACCTGCAGCCCTGTCCGAGGCAGACTCCGCTTCTGCTCACCACAGAGGGCTTTGCTACGGGAAGTACGAGGTGCTGAGACGTGAGGGCAGGGGCTGGGTGAACTCTGAGGCCAGCAACGGGCTTGTCCAGCCCCAGGTAGCCACCACGGGCACGGGGCCAGGGCAGGGATGAAAAGAGGCCTTCATAGGGAGCACAAAAGGCAGCCTGTGATACGCGAGCACTGGGAGCTCGAGCGTGAAGCAGAGTGGAGCGTTGCGGTTCTGATGAATGTTAAACAAACTTGTTTACAGAAAGGCAGGGCTGCATGTGTGTGCACAGAGACCAGAGGTCTGTCTGTGTGCCCTTCCCTTCTTTGTCTGCACAAGGCAGGAAATTTCCTTTTCCAGTGGGGTGAAAAGCAGAAAAAATTCCACTGTGCACTAAAAGCCCCTGTATTGGAGATAGGTACCTCTCCACTCCTGATGCAGCAGAAAATCGTTCTGCTCCTGGGATGGCTTACCATACAGGCTGGTCCCCTGATGTCTGGCTTTTAGGTAGCAGAGAAGAACAAACTTAAGAAGGCTCAGGCCCCCTCTAAAATGTGACCGAGAGAAAGCACCGAGCCTCTCCGGTGTCCCAGGATCCAAATATTGCATTCATCAGTATAAAGCTCTTCAAGAGCCAACAGCCTCACCATGCAAGTGCAACTCACCCAGTGAATTCATCAAGTGAGTGTGGGGTATTTCACAGGAGCAAAGCGACACAGGGAGGCAGCGACAGTTTGGTACTAACCACTGCCACAAAGCCGAGCCAACAGAAAGTACACAGGAAAGCTGGCAAGGCAGGAGACAGAGCAAATATGCACCAAATATTGGAAACTTAAAATAGTGTAAAAGAAATCTTAACTCAGAAAGGAAGCAGATCAAAGTTTCACTGGAAATCAATACATTTTTGCAGAGTGAAACAGACAGTAACAGTTAAGAAAAGACTTCACCTGGTTTGGGGGAAGAGCACCTCCACTGCTTCTGGAAGCATGAGCAAGCTACAAACTGAAACCATGCTTAATTGATTAATGTTCCACTATACAAAAATCAAAGCTCGGGGTCTGAGAAGGAAAACATCCACTTTGTAGTGCTCATTTCTTAATTATGTTAAAGGTTTCCTAAGCAAGGTGAGGTGTTCTGCAAGGGGAGGAGATCTGCAGGGGAAATATCAGCTACAGCAGTTCTGTTCTTGCACCTGCAGGTGTTCCACTTAGGCGCAGAGGCAAATTCCCCTACCCATATGAAAGCTCCTTTAAAAAGAAATAATTTCATCTGCTAGAAGGCTGGCTGGGATCTTCCTGCTAGGCAAGATGCTCACAACAAACTGGGAGGGAACTGCGATCCAGGCTTGCTCCAGGTCTTGGAAGGTAGGACAAGAATTTAGGAAAACAAGCGCTGTGCTTTCGCCTGTTATCTTGGCCTGAGCCATCCCTTCGCAGCCTCACCTGCACTTACAGAAAGAGGCTTTGCGGGAAGCAGATCCCCATAGGCATTCCCACCCGTATGCTCAGAGCCCATCCATGGTGTCAGTCTGTAAGCCAGTTCTCCCTCGTTTTCAAAACCCATCTTAGACCCAGCAGCCTTTGAGGCCGACTGTGTCCCGGTTCCCCTCAGCCTGCGCAGCTGTGCTGAAAGCGGGAGCAGGGAAGGCTAAAACTACCAACCACCTCCTTAAAAAACACAGCCCCTCACAGAAGAGGTGTCTCACACTGACTTTTCCCATCACCTCACTGAACTTGAGTCGCAGCCACGTACCTTCCCAGCACTGCCGCCTGCCTTGGTATACCCAGCTCTAGACAGAAACTCAAAGTGTTTAGGTGCACACCTCAGCTTTTGAAGGAGCTGAATGCTTTCACAGGCACTTTCATATTTCTACTTACAGCAGCTGCAAAGTGCTCTGCTGTAGTGGAAAGCATAGAAGGAACCAGAAATTGGCACATACGTTTTAGCGGGAGAAAAATTTTTTTTTTCACGACTGGAGCTTATTCCTACCACTAAAAGCTGGCAGATAACCTGTCCCAGCAACTGCTGAGAGCACCCCATCTACTGTTGACTGATCTGTCTACTGTTCCCAACGCTCACGGAGGCGTTGCTGCTGTTCATCTTAGGAGAAACAGAGGATTTTCTCCATTTTCCCCAACGGACACATGGTCTCAGGGCAGAGAATATATTCTTACTCACCACCAGCCACCAACTCCAAAGCTAGTTTCCATTAATCAATTGTAATTCAATAAATACTAATGCAGGTTTTTAGGGGAGGGAGAGGAGGTGTGCAAGGAGAGAGAGAGAGGCAGGTTAGTAAGAGATGTCCCATGCTTTTGGGCTTTAAATGCAAACAAAGCTCCTTACCTGCCAGCACAGCAGGGACCAGGATGCCACACAGCGTTAGCAGGACCAGGCGAAGGACAATGTGGTAGGCCATGGCTTCCCTCAGGAAAAACGTCGGCAGGAATTCTTAAAACTCTTCAAAAAGTATGAAACAACTGGGAAATTTCACTGGTATAATAAAAACTTTGTCCAGTCAGGTAAAAAAAAAAATTTTCCTTCAGAAGAGCAAGTGGACAGAGAGAGTGCAAAGCCCAGCAGACTCCCTCCCTCTGCCTTCCAGAGCACACCTCCTCCTGAAGGCAGCTCCACCCTCAAAAAGTTGTGCCTACAACCCCATAGGCAGCTGAGCCGTTAGGCATCCATCACCCTGCCAGGCCCGCACACACACGAGCAGTTGTTGGCAAGTCCTTCCCAGAGGACGAAGGGATGCTCCTGGAATGCCTCCCCTCTGGCCGGCCATCCTGCGGCATGGGAAGTAACACAGGAGCCATTGGGGCAGTTAACCCCGAAACCAAGCAGACTGCTCAAGGGCTTTGCTCTCTCCTCAGTCTGCAAGGCGGCGGTGGTCTTTCCAGGGTGGGCGCAGCAAAAGAACAAGGGCCTCAATCTTTTGAGGCTAAAATGCTCTGAAACAGAGCCAGAGTGGCTCTGTGGCATCCTTGTTTTCTCGGTGCAATACTTACAGAGGCGGACTAGGAGCCATGTGTGGTCCCCACTGGCAGAACCGCCTGTTAAGATCGGGTTGGTCTTCCAGGAGAGTCACTGGCAAGACCAGCATGCTCCTTGGGTCTGCACTGCACAGACAACCACCTCCTCCTGCAACCCTCGGCCACCCTGTCCCTCCCCAAGCAGGCTAGTCAAAAGTTCACAGCAGAGAAAAACTGAGGTTTGTCTCAAATCGTATTTGCAACAATAAGAGACATGGGCAAGGATGAAGCGTATAAAAAGGGGAATGCTCCAGCTTGTTGTCAGAGGACAGAAGAATTTCATTAGGTTTTTTTTAAGTGGATATGAAGATTGAAATACTTCACCCATTTCCGTTCAGAAAAAGGTAGGAAAGTACATAAATGCCCTCAACATCAGTTCTTTATACTCTGAAAATATGACACAAGTAGTTTTGTCTTAAATTTCAGATCCAGATTTTTCTGCTAAGAGCTCTCTCTGCTTTTTGGCTTTCTCCGACAGGCAGCCAGGTACAGTTCAGGTGTCCTTTTAAATCACTCCGCTTGCTGCAGTTCTTTGCAGAAGTGCCTGGCTGTGAGGGGAAGTGGGAAAAACAAAAAGGACTGAGCACTGTCCCTGCAGCAAAATGAGAAGTTGGGAAGTAACCTGGTGAAGCACACTCAAAAGCAGCCTCAGACATCTCTAGCATCAAATTCAACATCATCTGTCAAACTTGGATCAAATCCCCGTTAGCTTTCCAGGCTCCCGTTCTGTCTGAAACGGAGCAGGAAGCACATAAGCATACATCCACCAGCAAAGCTGTAGCGCCTATTTTTACCATCCCTCCTGATCCAAGCGACCTTCACTGCAGAAACAGGACCCGTTTGTAACAGACGGTGACAGGGCGGTCACCTGAGCATACAATCCCAACATGCCAGCATCTTACCTTTGTACTCAATATGGAAACCACAACGTTAAAGTTCTAGGAGCTAGATCTTCCCCACTGGTCCCTTATCTACAAATTCTCAGAAGCCAAGCAAGGTCCTCGGTGTTCAACAAATTACTGTACATTTTCCCCACTCACATTCCTGCATTTTCATTTAGCAATCAGCAAATTGTTCCTTTCCTGCTCCCCAGCTGAGCTGGAAATTAACAGGCTCTTGCTTATTTGTTACACAGTACAGAGCAGTCCAAAATTAGCTCATAGAAATTAGATCATACCATTAAAAAATAGGAAGTACTTATGAACCAGACACCTTATACACTAAAAAAACCAACACCCTGAAGCTATTAAAACAAAGTCAAATTATCAGCCTAAACATGTACTGTTCTCTCCAAGACATCAACTAAACATAACGCAAAGCTATTGTAGCAGTTAATTCTTTACTGACTTCATATTCTTTGTGATCATATGAATGGCAGGACATTTATCATGAACTTTTACTGGGATTTTCCACAAAAAACCAATCTGCAAGTAGAAAAAAAAAAAGAAAACAAGATTTTGTCTAAAAAGGGAAGCCTACAAGGTGTCCGTGTGGACTTTACCCTGAGGGGAGAAATAAAACCTCTCATTTAGGGAAGGGAATTGCAGTGGGTGGGGTGGTTACCAACTGGCAAAAAAAGGCTCCATGGCCAAATGTTTGTAGCAACAGAAAACTAGCCACGACTTGATCTCTCCTGCATAAACACCACAAGTGTGAATGCACGTGTTTCTGTGCAGAGAGAGGGAAAATTAAAGCTTTCTTGTCAGAATTTTCCAATCTCAACTTTACTGGTGTTTACTTGAACTCTAAAATTATCAAGTAGAAAAAAAACCAACCGGTATTCCTCACCAGGGAAGAAATAAAGCAGCAGTTGTTGTTCCACGTCCTGTGTGTTTGCTTGTTGTTTCTCGATGAAAACTGATGAGAGTCACGCTTTGGGTCAGTTTTAGCACCAGGAATTATCTCAAAAAACTCAGCTTCGACAAAAGCAAGCAGAAAGTTTTCTCTCAGATATAATACAACCAGGTTTTATTTAAGTTCTCTCTTTTCCCCCCCCACACTGGCAAAAGTTCAGAGGGAGTTTAAAGTTTTGTAAACATTTTAACTATCCCTCTTCCCCCTTTTATGAATTTACAAAGCAAAGGAGACAGGGAGACCAGATTTGCAACAGTTCCAAGTCTCTCCATGCTATTGGATCCAAAAACTATATACAAGTCTGCAGCAGTCTCTGTATAGTTACTGTACATGTTTGGGGGCAGGGGGAAGAGAGAGGAGGAGGAGGAGGAGGGGAAGGTGACCCCAAAAAATGAATAAACCAAACGAAATAAAATCCAAAGCCAAACTGCTCTTCAGCAACTCGAACTGTTTTCTTTAGGCAGTGATGACAGAAAGACAGACACTTTTATACAATTCCACCAAAACTGTAGCGTATCTCCCTTGGCAAGGTTATAACCCTCTGGGAACGGGAGATGGGACCAGGGGGTTGAAACTAAGTGCATTTGGCAGTTTCCATTTTCTTTCTTTTGCGGTGTGTGCACATGGGTGGGCGGAGAAGGGAAGGTGGTGGTAATCTCTCGGTGAGAGAGGAAGGTTATGATTACATAAATACTTAAACGTTATGGATCCCAGTGAAGGTGTGTGAAGTAGTTAAAGGTGTAGAAGATAAGCAGGGCCATCACTGCACATAGCTTTGCCCTCCACAGTCTCTCCATGACAAAAGGGCATCTCTGCTCATTAACCTAAGCACTGCTTGAAATGACAACTAGCTAAGACTGCTGGGGTATATATCTGAAAGCCAGTGTTCACCTTCACCAAAGACTAAAGATCCACACAGTAAAGATCCTACTGTCTCTTAAACGAGACAAATTTGCAGGAAGAGAGCTCAAAATAAACTGGTCCTAATCCTCCAAAGGTAGCATTTAAGGGAGAAATTCAACCTGAAAGAAGAGATACCACCCCCCTTTTTTCCCAGATTAGAAGTCCCCACTTTGTCCAGGAAGGCTGGAGCATGCCGACGGAGAACTCCACCAGCTTCAGCATCACCACCTAATGAAGACAGACTCGAGCTTTCCCTCCGAAAATAATGTGCTGAGAAGGGCTGGCAGGGGGTGTGCAACTTCAAACCAACCCAAGCTAAACTGCGCCCACCACCGCCCCTCTCCTGCTGTTGCCAGTTCTAAGGTTAGCTTATGAATGCAACTCCTGGCTTGGGAGAGCACCTCTTGCCCTGATGGAGCGCGGAAGTCAGTATCTGTGTGGCATTTTGGTTTTGACCAACATCTGTTAACCACAAACACTCTCTCTCTCTCTCTCTCCATGACTGCACGTGTCGGATGTGGTAAGAGTAACCAGGAGAGGGAAGCAATGGTTTGCAGAATCCCAATTGATTTTTTTTCCAGGTATGTCAGCAGAAGAAATCACAGCACAGTGAAAGCTTGCTGCCCAAATCAGCCTTGTTGTGAACGAATCCTATCTCCCACCCTCCCAGGACTCTGAACAGAAGTCCACTCGACTCTAGGCTGACGGCAGGAACAATGCCTGTGCAGTCCTGGGCAGAAAGGGGTTGCTGGGGCTAGAGGAAGCAGCCTGAGATGATTGATTCTGTGATTCACTGCGAGGTGAAGAAGAACGCATGGTGGAGAGTACTGTGTCCAAAACAGAGAATCCATGGTTAACAGATGCAGGAAAAGCCAGTTGATTTGCACATGCTCAGTAGTCTTCCAAAGTCTCTATTTCTCCCATATTGAGCCGCTCTGATGAGGCATTCACTGAAAACCCTGTAAACCAAAAAGGACTTGTGTTAAAAATCTGGATGTGGTATATTGTATTCCATGCAACACATCTGTTACATGCAGTAGCATGTGTAAGACAGTAAGTAACACACATCAAATAAAAACTCAGGGAAATTCAGTAAGGCTAGAGATAGAATTACCCAAACTGTTTGGTTTTTTCCTTAATAAGTCAAAAATAATCAATTGTATATTTATTGTATCATTTGGTCTTTAAAAGCAGATCAGCAGAAGACTTGTTTTGACTTTCATTTAAAAGATGTCACCTGCAGAACTAGTACGGGGCACATCTAGGCACAGTGGCGACGTGGCTCAGTAAGATCTTGGAAGGGAGCACATTGGAGTTAACAGGTAACTTGGAAGTGCCTTGTCAACGCTGTACTCATGGGGTCCAGGAGGCAGAAATACACATTTTGTGAACTCAGAATGCAAGCGTGGAATCATGCTCAACACTTCAGGGGGTGTGAACAATTCTACCCCCTACTTTAAAGTCTAAATACATGTGCCTATGAAACTTAGTGGCAGTTCCATGTTTTTCCACGCTTTTTTTACAATCTTCCGTCTCCGGAGTACAACATGAAAATGTACAAAGTTATACAGGACTATGCAGATGGCTCAAGACACACCTGAACTTCTACCCAACCTTTTAACTGTAAGTGCTGAGGACATAATACACATGAGAGAAGTGTGAGAAAAAGCAAAAACATTTTCTACAAGGAAAAAAATCCAATATATCATATGTAACTTTCCTACTGAAATCCAATTTTTATGGTTGTACCAACCCCATATGGAGTATGAGAAAAAGCGTTCCTGTGTAAGGCTACTGAACGCAAACCTGACATTTCGTTGCCTTGAGGCTGCTATGCAGGCTTGCTCTGTGGAAGAAAACAAACCGCTTTTCACAGCCATTATCTGCAACAGATAAAAAGTGCTCTCCATTCAGCAGGTTTAAGAAAATTGTTCTGGCTCCCTCTCGTGGCAGTATGTTACCTAAAAGGTTTTGGAATTGTTTATTATTATAATAGAGTGTACTGATTTTGAAGAAGCTGCATGTACTGGTTCTCTTACAACTGCAACTTCTTAATTGTCTTTATTGATTTCTTCTTCACATTACACGAGCAGGCTTTTAAATTATTCAACTGAAGACTCAGACCAGACCTGCTGGATTGCCAGCTAGGGGTGGCGTAAGTCAGGATTCCACTGAAGAGTTCAGTATACTTCAATGCAGAAATCATTGATTTAATTGAAGAGTATTGATATTTTTTTTTTTTTTTTGAGAACAAAAAGGGAAGATAAAAAACAAAGGCAGGGCTCTGTTAGAGCCTTAAAAAAGCAGCGACTTCTAGGGGGTTAATACCAGGCTGCTTTATGCAAGTGTGAGCCAAGTAGCACCAGCACAAGAAGTATTGGCCCAATGTGGTGCCCTAGTTTCTTTTTTATCACATACAGCATAAACGTGTACATGTTTATTCTACAAGAATACTACAGCAACACATTACACCCCACAATGCTCACTACTCATGTACTTACACAATGCCTTTGTATCTCAAAGGCCACTTTGAAGAAACCTTTCCATCAATGCTATATGCACTGGTTAACTACCACCCCCACATAAAAATTAAGACAGGAAAAAAAAGGGCTACTAATGATTTCATCATTCCCACTGCCTACAATTGAAAATCTGTGACCACTTTTCAACTTTTTTTTTGTAAGATCTTAGCCATCTTTTCTGACTAGGGTGGTTAGCTCATGTAAAAAGGTAGGAAGGAATAAAAGCAAGCCTCAAGAAGTTGTTCCTCATGAAGAAACAGAAAATGTGCTTTTCTTAAAAGAATGAATTAGCCTTAATTCAATAAAATAGGCACAGGTCAACTCAAAAGAGGAAAGGCAGTTTAACTGACATCCCTGAACTACTTCACAGGTTTCCAGGTAATAACCACGGTACTGAAGAGGTCTTTTCATGAGGGAAAGTTCGACAACAGTTTTCCATGAAACTGATACAGAATTTTTTAAACCATTAAATAATAATACTGAAACAAATTCTAAAGATGCTTCAACAACTACCTTTTCTGCTTAAGCTCAATACTGCCATTTAAGGTTAACAAGAATTCTACACTCCACAAGGCTCTTCCCAAATTAAACATTCATTTCTAAAAATTAAAACTGACCTAACAAGCTGGGATCTGCGCGAACCATCTTCTGTTTCTTCTTTTTCTTCCCACTCTGCACAGCCTCAAAATTGGATTGCTGGTTGTTGCTCTGATTGGTCTGAAAGACTGAATGTAGCGAACTGTGGTTCATCCCCCACACTGAATCCTAGAAAACAAAGCAAGTACAAGATTATAAAGTGAAATTAAGTTTGGTTAATTTATGTTGAAAACATTCAGAGTGCCCAAAGCACTTTGTACATCACATGTAGCAGTACTAGCCACTGATGCATCCATCTAACACATCTACCTCAGCTTTCTAGAGTGTATCCTGGATCAGCATGCTAAGACACTGTTTGATCTACAGTTTGCCTCAACTCTTAGCTATAAAGGAAACTTGATTCTGCAGTAAATATCTGAAATCTGCTTTGTTCTCTGCATTTCACGTCAGTTGTAAAATCCTGCTCATCCTCCTATCAATCCGGCAGAAATGCAGACTCTTCAGACTCAAATGTAGTCTGCATACACCCCTAAGGACCATAGCAAGTAAGACTTACTTGTTGCTGCTGCTGTTGCCGCTGCTGACTGGCTTTCTGTTTGGCACGGCGCTCAAGAAACTGCTTGGCAAACTCCTTGGCCTCAGGAGTATCTCCAAGATAGGCTCTGATGTAATCATGGACCTCATAGGGCGACTCTACTTCCTTCAGGAAAGAAACAAACGTGGGAACTGCAAGAAGAAGGCAGACCATGAGGGAATGCATGTTGATGTGTGAACACCTGCATACAATAAACAAACTTTGGATTTCTGTTTTAAATGTTTGCTAATCTAGTAGCCATGGCAAACAGCTTGCCCTTTAAGTTCCCTACAGTAAAGCCCTACAATGCAATGCTTCCTCTATTCTATAGCCAAGGCACAGATAAGAAAACCAGCTAGTATGATGAGAAGGAAAAATAAACTGACAATCCTAAGGGTATGTTAGCCCATCAGCTTAGCCACTGTCAGCTTTAAAGCTCAAATGTAATGTCAAGCCCAAATGGAAAATACTCGCCTCAGAGCTGTCACCAGTACAGTCTCTTTTTGGCTGAAGCACAACAGATCACACTCCACAGTGGCCATCCTGACCTGCAAGAACCTGAAGTTCAACAGCTAAGTCACCTGCAAGCTGCCTTTACTTCTTTTTTTTTTTAATTTAGAACATCTTTGTTGCATTGGATTTTTTAACATGGAGAAGGGCAAAGCAAATCAAAAGCCAGGAAGACACCAGGACAACAGGCTGCCACCTGTGGCACAAAGTACCCTGGGAAGCATGGAAGCTCACTGTGGACGGACAACCCACAACGGCACTGCAGAGCCATGGCCTCTCCTCAGACACCAAATCCAGGTAGTTCGCTTATCACAGATTGGGCCAACAAGTTACTTCTAGTATG
The DNA here is from genome assembly GCA_034008185.1 of Gorsachius magnificus. Classification (NCBI taxonomy): domain Eukaryota; kingdom Metazoa; phylum Chordata; class Aves; order Pelecaniformes; family Ardeidae; genus Gorsachius; species Gorsachius magnificus. The sequence goes on along the minus strand of CM067087.1, from coordinate 22,505,205 downwards.
TCTCCTCTAAGAGGAGGGAAGCTGTGGCCCTGCAGTTGTGTGAGGTATAATTCTGGCTCTTGGGGCAGCGCTGGTTCCTCACTCAGGTTCAAGGATCCCACAGAACCACAATTTTGCAGCATGCAGATCCTGGAGCACAAGGATTTGCAGAGGTCCACATTGGAAGCAGTAGGAAGCCTGCAGTATTTTGCTACAAGAAGCTATCAGTTTGTGATCTCAGACTGGGAGTTTCTCTGTGCACCCCCCAGCAGAATTAGTAAAAACCAACCAGTTTCACTCAAAAAAAATGCTTTGCACAGGGGCATATGATAATTTGGCCTGCACTTAAAAGCAAACTGGATTCTCATACATCTGCCTGGTAATGGTTTCATGAGCACCAAAAATTCTCAGCAGAGCTCCGAGTGGAAGACTTCAAAACTGTTTCCAATCCCCACTGATTTGCTACAGTTAGCCCAGCGAAAGCCATGGAGATGATGCAGCCAGTTCTTTGGACCACTATTTAATGATGCCATTTTTCTGACTGCATTACAAACATTACTTTGATATCATTACTTTCCCTCAGAACAATCTGGTCACAAAACAAACTGGATATTGTTTCTCAAAGTGGATCATTTACATTCCTCCCCACCTCTTACCATCTAAGTTGTTGGCTGTGTTGAGTGCATGAAGCATCTGTTCACACCACTGAGTGAATCCATCCTGGGCTTTATTAACCCCCTGGAACAGTTTCAACAGCTTCTCCTCTTCTTCCACCTTCTTGTTTTGTCTACTTGTAATACCTACAGATTTACTGACGTAAAGAAAACACATTCCATAAATTATAAATTACCAGACTTATCAACAGTACTGTATACAGTACAGCACTACAAGACTCACTAGTTTACAAGATGCAAACACTGTTTAAGAACCAACTAATTTTCCAAGTAGATGACAAAATAAATTGTGAATGGTCACCTAGTAGCTACTTTCGTTGTCAAAACAGATCCTGAGTGACACAGAAAAAAGGAAAACACATGAAGACGTTATAAATGCTAGGCAATCATCTCAGGATTGCTAGCCTTTTGTTGCAAAAAGCTCCTTCCCCAATTCCTACCTGAGGCTGGCATTGCTTTTGTTTTTATTGGTCGAGTTACGAGGTCCCACTTCCTTCACTGCATCATCCCAGAAACCCATGTTTGAGTTTTTGGTATCAGCATTACTCCAGATGCTACTGACTAGGTCAGATGCCCACTGGTTGCTGGGATTAGTGTTTAGGGAGCCCCACACTGAATTCCCAATGCTGGTGTGCAGGTTAGAGTGCTGTTGAAACATAACAAAGAGATCCTGGTTATTAGCACCAGACCTGGCAGAAAAGTAACTAACAAACATGGAGAACTGTCATGTACTGTTTCCCTCTACATACTGATTAGATAAATATCATACATACCGTAGTATTTCTGACTCTGTTTGGCTGCTGGTGCTGCTGTTGCTGCTGTTTCTGCATCTGCCTTGCCTCTTCCTGCTGTATCTCCAGCAGGGACTTGGTGGTGCCTGTTGGTTTGGTGACATTACCCCAGCCTGACAATTTTTGCTGCTGTTGCTGCTGCTGTTGCTGGAGGGCCTTCATTAGTTCACGCTGCTGACGCCTTTGCTGTTGCATGCAAGACAAAAGGGCTCGTCCATACTTTCAGAAGATCACTACTGTTCAAAGGTCTAGCTGGGAAACTGGTTTTAAACTGATTTCACTCTCTTCTGGAGGAGTCTGGCTGACCTATTATTTTTCGAGCCATTACAGTTCCTCCAAAAAGGAACTCACTAACTAACTAGTAAATACAAACTGCTTATTAGCCTAGCACAGAATAAATTTGGCTAATCACATTGCAGCCAGCTGCAATTCCATTTGGCATCTTGGAGGAATACCTTCTCTCCTACCACCACTTGCCCACCCATCCCTTAAAATGCCCTGGTCTTGTGCATATCTGCAAACAAATTACAGTGTAGATGTGAAATAATTTGGTATTGTTTTGTAAACATACTATACTCCCAGAGTTAAAAGAAATGGGTACAGTTTCCCCTCAGATACTTATATTAAGCAGCTATGAAAACCTTCAAACAAGTACTTATTGAACCTATGCCTGAAGACAGGATTTTACCTATTTCAGGAGAACATTCCTCATCCTCACTATTCCTTCTAATCACTTAATTGACAGTTAAGCAGTCACATAGTATAGTCCACTCTAACAAGTTACACTCTGTATTTACCTCTTCTCGAAGCTGCCGTTCTCGTTCTTCTTCTAGCTTTTGGATTTCTGCCAGTGACAGTGTGGTCTGGGATTGGCAAGCTCCTGAATTTGATTGCTGACCCCATGTTGAAGATGACGGGAGCTGAGCCAAAAACCCACATCATTAGGAATTACAAAACGTTTTAGAGAATACTGCTGAAGTAGAATCATGAAAAAAAACAGTATAAGCCCGCAACACAGGGGAAAAGGAAGGCCACCTTTAAACTTTAACAAAACACTGGAAAGTATAAAATGGTATAAATAAGTATTAAAAAGCACACTCAAAGTATAAACTGTATGTTTCTTTGAATTGCCCTCTGACGTATCATAGCATCAAAGACACAGCATATCAAGAATAAGGTAACACAACTGCTTGAAAAATAGCAATCAATTTTGATTTCAAAAACTTTAGAAACTCCAAGCTTTAGAACCTTTGTACTGGCCCTTGCTCACTGCAGCAGAATAAACTTCTGTACTCATCTGTGAATCCCTTTCACTTCTATCGACTGAACCTCCTTGTGTTTTGCAACTTACCTTCCTCTTGTTTCTCCCATCACTTTCAAAGTCAACTATTTACCGTCTTCCCTCTCCAAACAGTTCATGCCTCCCTGCTCTGTTCAAGCTAGTCTAGACAACCCTGAATCCAGCTGTGATTCTACTTACTACACTGAACTGAAGGGGGAAGTTAAACTGTGGAAACACGTTACCTTCATTTGTGCAAGTTGCTGCTGTTGCTGCTGTTGCTGCAGCCGTCGTAAAGCCTCCTGCTGCTGCTGCCTCTGTCTCATTATTTCTTTCTGGCGCTGGAGTTCCAGCTCCTTGCGCTTTCGCTCTTCTTCTTCAAGCCGCTGCCTGGCTGCCTCTTCTTCCATGCGTAGTCGACTTTCTTCAAGTCGCCGTTGAGCTTCCTCCTCTTCACGTGCCCACTTGGCAGCCTCCTCTTCCTTCCCAGGACATAAATAAGAGTAAAGTCTACTTAGACTTAAAAAAAAATATCTAAATTACTTCTACTACTATGTTGGTGTTAAGATCCTGATAGAACACAGGCCTTTGGATCTGCAACCTGTGCTCTTTAGGTCATTCATTTACCTTTACTTTTCTCAAACAAGAATATATATATATAGCCTATATACCCTCAAACTGTAAGTTTCCCACTGCTCCACCAAGGAGCTTGGAAGCCAATGACATCTCCCTATTTCAGACTAGCTAATTTCACACCACTTCCCTTCCAGGAGTTATGCACCTTTCAAGTCTGAGCTTCTACCTGCTTATACTACTTACAGTCAAGCATCGCTATACTTTCAACAGAACAAAACTTGACAGGAATAAAGGGAGAAGAGGTGTTGACATGAAAGAAGAAAACAGATGCCAGATGGCGATGTTTACTGTTGTTACTGGACACTAGTGTTGCAAAGGAAAAGATGCTTCTGCTAACAAAGGAGATGACGGTGTGGTGGGACAGAATCAGTGATGAATGTCTTATAAGGGAGGGCCCTGAAAAAGAATTTTTAAATAATAGCTGGCAATCCTGAAATGGACTTGGAAGTTAATATGAAGCCAATCTTGTTTCAAGATTAGTTCGATTTAGGGACTATGACAGTATCAATTACAGGGCTGCAAGCTCCTCAATATGGACTTCTAAAGCTGACCCCAAGGGATTAAAAAAAATGTTAATAGTAAGACAAGAAAAAGGAAGAAAAAAGCTGAAACTTTGATAGTGGGTATAGTCTCGGCATAGTACAGAAAGACTGGCAAAACTGACCATCTCAAATGACGTTAAAGATAACAATTCTATAGTAAAAGGTCAGAGAGTGACCGCTCTGGTACCATACTCTGCCTTTCTTTTGAAGAAAGGAGTAGAAATACCACACTGAAAGCCATTCTTAAGGCTCAAACATGCAGGAAAACACTCATTCAACACATCTCTTTTCCGAAGGGCAGATCGGATTCTGATTATTTCGTCTGAAATCAGGGTACCAGGTAAACAACCTATTTTTCATTCACTTGATACTGTTTACAAGCTTCGCTTTCCTCCACCAAAACTGATGGTCTCTCAGACACAGATGCAAGTTTCAAAGCTTGTTCATTCTGGCAGCCTCCATAATTAAATATAATAGGTCCTTTTGCCATTTTTCACCTGTTTACGAATTAACTCCTCCCGCTGCCGTCTTTCCTCCTCTTCTCTTCTTCTCTCTTCCAATCTTCTAAGTGCTTCCTCCTGTTGTTGCCGCTCCTCTTCCTCCCGCTGCCGCCTTAGTGCAATTTCCTGCTCTCGTTGTCGCCTCAGGGCTTCCTCCTGGAGTTGGGAACAAAACGTCCATCTATAAATGCCACTTTATTGATGAAACGCATCAAAATACACACTACAACATTGTCTGGCCTCAAAAAAACTCCTTAGCTCCAAGCTAAGCACTAACAAAACAACTATATTAAACACAACAGACCCAAATGTTAACAAGTTTTTTGATGCAATGTGTGTCTCAGACATAAATGAATTAATTTGAATGAAAAAAGAAACACATTTAAATCATTGCCTATCTTTGGTTTTTAAAGTGTGTTGAGAACGAAAACAAAGGGTGAGACTCCTCTTTCCAATATGTACCAACTGTACTTGAACATATATATATATAAACATGTGGGTATCGTCAATTTCTTTTTTTGGGTGTCAGCCATAAGTTGGAAGCTTTTTGTACTTATAGGAGTTTCTAAACACTGACTACTCAAGTGCACTACAAAACTTAAACCACATCTACAGACACCAGAAATAAGCTAAAGCCGCCCAGTGCACTTAAGGACACTGTAGCCTTTGGAAGTCTTAAGAGATGTGGCACTTGATGAAAGGGCTTTGACTGGGCTATTCCTATACTATTTAAATATTATGGGCAACAAAAGGTCTCTTGAGGGCTTTGATTTTGGGCTACCCTAAATTATTTAACTAGCTTCCAATAAATCACGTTTTGTTTTCCAAATGGCAAAATTATTTACTTAACTCAAAAATAAAACATCAGCACCCTTTCCTACTGCCCTGAAGATCAACATAAACAGAAATTTTTTCCATTCTGCTATTTACTTTTTGGAGGAATAGGGCACAACCAGCCTTTGGCTGACTTCCTGTATATTGTTAAACGGGAGCACTTATCCCCCAGTTCTGGCTTTCCCTTGCATAAAACAGCTTTGGGGTTTGCTGCCTTTTCTGTTCTCTGAAGTCCAGCAACTGTTTTAAGGCCACCCTGCTTTTCATCACTTCTATTCTTCTCTCCTCTTTCTGACTTACCCTACCAGCTCAACCTAAAGATCCTACTCTTTGGACAAGAATTTTTTTAAGCTTTCAAAAATACATGTTCCTTTTGAACAATTAGTACATATATTGTTCACTGGATGAAGGGAGACTAATTGTGCAGCATGGTTATAAATTTTGAACTCTGGTAAATCAAGGAAGTTAATTCTGAAGTTTAAGACCCTTTTACTAAATCTGATACCAAACCTTCACATACACACAGCATAAAGTGCAATACAGTTCACTGAATAACTGGACCAGGTTTCTCTCTGACAGTGGCTAATTTTGGATGTGTACAATCTGTCAGTAGACAGAACATTTTTTTATAAAGCAATCCTATGGCACCAAAGAGCTGCTGTCTGCAAGCCTAAAGTAATTCCTATTCTTGTACATCATTTCAGTGGTTTAGTGCTAAATGTAAGTGCTATAGGTTTAAGTTTTTCTTCCACTTGCTGGACATAAATCAGTAGCCTGTGAATCATTTTCTTGATTAATCAAGTCCTTGATTTGTCATATTCACAAAAGCTTCAAGCACAACACACAACATCTAGACCATTTTGTTACTTGGGGCTGTAACTGAATTAATTGGACACATGCAGTCAAGTCACAATAATCAAGTGTCCCCAACAGAAACGATGAAAATTTTCTGCTTGTTGTTTCTTTTGCTGAAAAGTCTACTGAGGAGGCTGGAGGTGTGCCAGTCTGTTTTGTTTGACTAGAGACCACACACCAGGATCTCAGCTCAGGATGCCTAGTCGCCAGACAGGCTGGGGGGGATGTTCTGCACTAGTCATTGACGTAACACATAGTACCTGAGAGAGATGAACAAAGTCACCAAGTCCTCCTATATGATAGCAGTTCATCAACATTTCTGCCCTACTTTCCCTTTGGGAAATGAGGCTTAGAATTGCCATGAATAAAACTGTAGGGATCTCTTACTCAGGCATGCCAGGAGAGACACTGTTGAATGACAGCAATTTAAAAAAAAAAAAAAAAAAAAAAAAAGACATCGCTCCCTTAGAGAACTAAAGATGAACAGTGTTGTACAACATGAGGGAAAAAAAAGTCTGCAATATTATGAAAAGCTGGGAACTACATGGCAGATGTAATTCTTTTTTCCTACTCTTCACAGCTATAGAAAAGGTTGTCTTGGTATTTACTTCTGTATTTTCTTATTAGCCTGTGTTTTTGTTTGAGCCTGCGACCAAAACCATTCAAAGCTCTCCAGCTTTCTGCCACTGACTTGTATGGGAAACAGACTCATTCCTTTGGTTCTTACTGCTCCCATACTCATGGCTTCCTGCTTCAAGAGAGTCACAATACTCTTCAGCATCTTTTCTAATAATTGTTTTCAAGCACACATTTCTTGCTGTACAGACAACTTATTTCAGATCTTTTAAAACATCTATAATATTACAGAAAATCCTTAACTAGCAAGCCTCATTTCAGTAGACTCAGGATTCTTAAATAAAATATTATAGAATTTTTTGCAGTTAGTAACACTTGCAATTCTGCTTGTCTATGTTAGTAGGGATTACAAAACTTTTAGTTTTGTGGATCTCATCTTTGAACCAGGTATTTCAAAGGGAGCACTAAAGATGTAGTTCAGAGAAAACAATTATTAGCTAATTATTAAACCTCAAATTTTGTTCCTGAAAGCGATCAATCATTACAAAATAGAAAATACCAGATCAGAAACAAAAAAAGAAATACAGGAGCTACACAAGCTGGGCATTACTGTTTGCAATTCTACAGTGCAATTGATGAAAACTTATGAACAGAACTGGATTTAACATTTGGTATGACATTTCATCCTACAGAATTGAATTTCTATTAGTTATTTTTTTTATTTAGAATTCACCATCAACAGCGTATTTACTAACCTTATATACTAGTCTTTTATGCAGTATTACATCAAAAGCCTTCCTGAAGTCCAGGCAGATTAAGTCTACTGCTTCACCCCTCTCAGCTCTCACTGTCATCTCCTCAAAAGAAGTTAATCAAATTTGTTAAGCATCATCTCCTCTGTATAAATCCATGCTAATAAATCAGTTCATCCCTGATTCTACAATGCCTTCCAGTACAGAAGTCAGATTCAAATATTAGACCAGTTTTTTTTTTAAAATACAGAATACAATATTATTTTCTCTTCCCAGAGAAGTGCTTAAACTCTTTTGTTACCTTTTCAAGACATTACTGCTCAGTATTAAGCATTGTGGCAATAATTCCATTAGTAATGAACTAAGATACTCACTTTTACTGCTTTTTCAACCCCATTCTACTTCCTCCTTGTAAATAATTATTTGCCATGACATCTCAGAAATGGAGAATCCGATTGTTTACTGTACAAATCCAAAGTGGACAAAACACTTTGGAATTCAATGGACATTTCTAAGAAGTTATACACAGTAGCAAAACTGTTAGTCTGAAAAGAAATAACCCAAGTCTATTTGAAGCCACCATGGATGAAACACATTGAGTTACCAGGTGATCAGCTGAAAAATTAGTTATAATTGAAACAGATTTAAAGCAATTTAACTCAAAAGTTCAACTTTTGAGTATATGATTGCTTTAGTGCTACAGTAAAGCTTGAACTCGAGCATCAAAGGATGCTTTTCCACTGTATACCATAATGACTTGCTGTACACAAAGCAGATACATTAAAGCAAGGAGCCATTTATTTATAGACTTGATTCTTAAAGACACCATGAAAGCTAACTACCTATGACACTGCAGTCTATTAAAAGAGATTGTCAGTGACAAAACCCAAACACTGAGTGAATTGAGGTCTATGACTAACTTAGAAATAAAACTCAAGATTCTAGAGGCTTCCTCAGAAATGTCTGATCCTGAAACCAGGAAATGCGCTTTGTAACTGCCTACCTAAGTACGTAGAAAATATTTTAAAGGACAACATTATTTATTACTTTCTCCTATTATTCACGTGCTACTTTACAGGGCATTTATTGACTAACTCCTTAGCGAATAAGCTCAACAATGTGCTTGCCCTTATCCTTCACATGCAGAGCGAAAATTAACTTTGACTGTCTTTCCCTCCTACAACACTTAAAGAACAATTAATCTTTCTTCCACACAGAATTCAGAAGAAAATGCTAGAATCATCAAGCTAATAATGTCTCGATTTCATGTTTGTGTAAGATTAAGAACACACAACTCCTACATTCATTATCCTACTGCAGCAGATCACGTCATTCATTTTAACAAATCTGCTTGTCTAAACTACAGGCCTTCCTTTCCCAAATATCAACTCAAGAAAATAAAGCTGACAGACTATGACACAACCCAGATAGTCATTTATTCAAAAAAATTATTTTCTAACTTAAAAAAAAAAAAACAGGGAAAAAATAAGCTAAATGTTACATCACTTTCTTTCCACTAGAGCCCTCTACATTTTAATCCACTTGAAACAGCTGCTCAAGCTCCAGACTACTCCAGAACATACCCTTATCAAAACACTAGACTTCATAAATGGTGAATAAAGTTTAAACATACAATAACTGGCCAACTAACTACATTGACACTAAGAAATTAGGAGGGAATATTCTACATGGAATAAAGCCTCTTGGCTCACAAACAGGAACCTATCTTGAAGCGAACCAAAGCCCATTTCTCGGATTGCAATTTGGGCTCTTAAAAAAATCAAGAACAGAACCACCATTTTATACTCACATGAAAAATATTAGAACTGTCTTCATACACACCTACTAAAGATTAATTAGACCCCACAGGATTCTTAAAGTGAGTTTTATAAAGTATTAAAATTAATCAGAGATTAACTACATTGAGGAAACTCACTTGCTTCCTGCGGGCCAGTTCTTCTTCTTCCCGTCGTTTCCTCTCATCTTCCTGCTGCCTCCTAAGTAGCTCTTCTTGTTGCCTCCGAAGCTCCTCCTGCCTTTTCCTCTCCTCTTCCTCTCGTTTGGCCCTCATTTCCACTTCTCTCCTCTCTTGCTCTAGCTACAATTCACATAAAACTATACTCAGATGCAGGTAACGTATTCCTACACCATTTCTTAGGGCAACTCTGCTGAGATTATAGTAACAACATAACAGATGAAGCCTCTGACAGATGCTCTCTCTCCCTTAACTGTAATTTTACCTATCAGCTGGCTGCCTACTGGGGTCAGATTCCTGAAATAGTCTAAAACAATTTCTGACAATTTCTGTTCTGTAACGAACACCAGTTCTCTAGTCAGTCTCTACATTAGCTCCTTAAAATAACCTCTGACTTCAGAAGCTAGTAGTGAGTTGCTTTGCAGGCATCATAAAATAATGAGTTTCATGAAATGTACTGATCATACAGGTTCAAACTTACAAAAATAATTTAATACTAGAGTTAACTGTGAGACAACCCTGACAAACAGGACTCTTACGATTCCCCAAACCAATTCTGGTAAAAAGATGCAAGGATTAAGAGAACGACGACCTGCTCCTCGGGGTTTGGCATGACAGCTCACGATGATCCCATTTTAAAACAGAGGTGGCTAGTGAAGAGTTTTTAATCACAAGTGTAAAAAATATAACCACTACTTTAGAGGTCAGTGGTACCTCCACAGCAACGGTTTCCAAATAGTAGTCCATAAGGATTTCATAACTGGTTTCTATAACCCATAATCTCTTTATGGTGTTTTCCATGAAAATCTAATCAAAATTGCACAGAGTGGCCTGAAGATTGAAGAGCTAATAGTCTTCCATTGGCTCAAGAAACACAGTTACATTGCAGAACAGCAATCCTGACTTCTTACAGTACAAAACAGTTTCTGACCTTTGCAGCTTTGGCCTTCTCGAGTTGCTGAAGTTGTTCTAGAGCTGGTCCCTGAGCTGCAGTATCAATGGGGAGATCCCAGACACTGCTTCCTTCCCAGACTAGATAGTGAAGAAAACAAACATTGACAAGCAAAAATAAGCACATCAACAAAAATCAACTGAAAGGGGATGCAGTTACTACTTTTTATGAAACTAAAATCATTACAATATATTAGTCTTAGTAAGTAGCGGGCCACTTCCTGCAGAACAAGGCTTGCCCATTACTGAAGCAAGGCTGGGTTTCCTATAAAATTCTACACAAGAACGAGCTATTCAAACTCCTCCCATCACAGCAGAACACCTTTATAACACTCAGTCCCTTTGGATCAAGACTTCCCATAGCCATAAGAAAAATTACCATATTCTTCACAGCTCTCAAATGGAATTTAAACTGCAAGGCAAAGTAGCCTGAACCAGTTAAGACACACTGATGCAGAAATAATTTCCCCTAGCGTCAAAAAGGGAGCAATCATCTCAAAGATGCTGGTTCTTAATCCTTGAACTTTTCTCAACATGTCTGACATGTCTTACCTGTAGGTTGTGAAGCTGACTGAAGTTCCCATATTGAGCCAGTGTCCGGCACTGACACAGACCTTGTAACAGGTGGCATCATGTTCTGTTCAGATATTCTGTAATACCAACAGGAAGAGTCAACATGCCACTTCCAGGGAGAGGAGTGCTCTGAACACGCATGAGATTCAGTAACTTGTAACATACTCCTTTCCTTCCACACCTCTATTTAAAACAAAAATATGATGCGGACAATACTACTTGCTTGTGGAGTTCTTGCTCGTCTCATCCCTGCTGCCAAGTCAAGGGCTAAGCCAGCTACTGCTGCAGTCTTGCATTTGCTGCTCAGAGGCTACTTTGAGGAACAAGCATCTAGTATCAGCAGAACTCAATTGGCAAAGCCATTCTGTTACCAGCACAACAGATCTGCCAAAAAGGTATGATTTCAACTACAAGATTCTCGTCCTCATTTTCATAAACATTCTCCGAGGTGAAAGCTACATATATAAGTAGTGTTTGACATCCTGCAACTGTTTCACTTTCGCACAATCTTTAAAATATGTAATGCTCAAATATGAGCAAGCTCGAATAGGGTGGACCCCTGACAAGATTATAATTATCATTATATGCAAGTCAGAGCATAGGAAGAATGGTATTCAGTTCAAGTCTGGGCTAACTCACCTCATCTTCAGGGCCTGGAACTGTTGCAAGAGAATAGCGAGCTGCTGCTGCTGCTGGGATGAGAGGGCTGCCTTTTGCTGCTGAGCCAGCACCTGGGCATATTGTTGTCTTCAAAAGAGAAGCAGAGAATCACTGGTATTTGTTCACTTGCTTATTTATATAATGCCCAAGTTGCAGAAGCTGCACACAGATTCATTCTCCGGGACTAATACCCACTGACCTATATAAGCACATGCTAAATACTAAAGGAAAACACAGAATTGGGCCTTGGAAAGAATCAAAATACAAGAAAACAAACCGGCCCACATGAGCAGAACAAAATTTCCCTTCACCCCCAACAACATCAGCTGGTTATCGCTGTCCAGTGTTACCCTTGCAAGCTGCACAACACTACTTCCCTTTTTCTTTAAGTTACATGCAGATTGCTCACATTAATCTGGCTTTGATGACTGCCCACCTCAACAAATCAATCTCTTCCCCAGTTTGTCAAGGAATCCCCTAGTAGAGGGGCAGGCTCTTGCCTTATCAAATCATAAGCTGGCAATCAGTATGCAAAAATCATAATCATGGCATATGCTTTAAAGACCCCTTTAACAAGTAATCTGATTGATTTCTTTTCTCCAAGCTCCTACAAAACAAGTTGTTAGGAACTGGCCAGAACATAACAACTGACAACTTAGACAAAAATGGATGACAAACTGCTTTCTCCAGCAGTTACCTTCCACTGATCCTCAAAAAGCTGAGTAAGTAGACCAAAAATAAAGTTCTGCCTTCTCCATCTCCAGTTCAAAAGACGTGTAGCCTTCCCCCAACTCCAAAACATCAGAACTGCATTACAAGGATAGCTGGGATTCAGTCTGACCACAACAGCTACCTATACAACAGGTATCAACAAAGTAGCTATGCGTGACACCGAAAAAGACTCTGAAAAGTGTGCCTGAGGTAGCCACACTCTGTCCTAATCCTGTAGACTATCGAGCCTCTGGTGTTTGTGGAAGCAGGCTATTGCTGTTGGAGGTGAAGTACTCCCAGCCCCACTACCCAAGGAAACAATGACAAGAAGCTGAACCGAGATGATTAAAAATGCAGAGCAGAACACAGCCACTGGAAGATCTCTGGGACTGGCAGTCTTACTGGATTAAAAGATGCTGATACTGGAGGTGCTGCATTTGGAGCAGGGCCAACTCTTGTTGCCTAGTCAGCCGTTCTTGGTCCAGCTCACCCTATGTTTAGGAATAAAACATTCTATTTTAATAACATATAAAAGAACAGTAGTAGTATATTGCAAATGCAAGCAATGTAAAAGTTGCATTCCGAACTGAAAAGACAAAGAAAACTGAAAAATACTTAGGTGGAGGTTAGCATTTACAAACAAAGTATAGTGACTGTGAAACACACAGCACTTGTATGTATCACAGGACCAAGCCTTCCAGCCACAGAGGTGGCAAACCAAACATTTTTAAAGCAAGTGTCTTTTCTCCACTTAAAAAGATAATTTTACACAGGGTTCAACTTTGGTGCTTGGAACACCTGCAACTCCAAGACAGAGCAGTTGACACGCAAATAATTCAATTTCTATTTGTTACAGGACTATTTGAACACTGTAACTGTCACATAGTTACCAGATGCGGAAGCGGTGCGGGACCTGGAGTGAAGGGAACCCTGCCCCACATTTTCATGATGTCTCCCAGCGGCTGGAAAGTCTCATCACAAGCTCTCTTAACCAACAGCGACATAGTGAAGTATCCAGCCTGGAACCACTCTGCCATCTCCTGATTACTGAAAGGACCTGAAATAACACCAACCAATACACATGGAGGGGGGAAAGAGGAAGTAAGGCCACGTTGAGCATACCGGAAACGAAGAGTATGGTGCTTGTTAAAGCAGGACAGGAACACTAGGTACCATGTGTCTCATCCACTTGACTGGACAGACAGCACATTCAAGGCTGGAGTGTCAACACACATATCTAGATCTTTACAGTGGCTACAACATTCTCTCAGATAAGTCTTCACTGAAACGTGCATGGCTGCTTTTACCACGTGTTGGAGGGAAACTAGTCAGCTCAGAGATGAAAGCCAAGCAGCCATGATGGTGCAGAGCTCGGTCCAGCTAACATACATCCTGCCTCCCTGCAAAGTTCACTGTTTCAGGCTCAGCATCAGGTTGCAATTTCCAGTTTGGACCTCAGCAGTATCTACTAGCTGACAGTGCTAAAAGCACAAGCGCTACTTTGCCCATGTATACTGCACAGATAATTAAATAATCTTAGCCTGTTTCAACTCTTGCCTTCAAATCAGAGGAATTCATATGTTTATAGAAGTTTTGCTTCTGGAACTCAGCAGATGAGCAGATCCACCTCTGAGTGCCAGATTACATTTAAGATAATGAGGAAACCAGTTTCTCTTTTCCTTTCTCAAAAAGCTATGCTTCTCCTTCTCTTCCTCTTTCACCCAACAAAGATTTCAGTCACTCCCTTCAAAGGAGGACTCCTATATTAATTTTACATATCTAAATGGACACAAAGGCAGTATAAAAAAATAGGTTCTTTAAATAGAGTAACCACGTAGATTAAATTTTTGCAAAAATACCTTCTGAAAAGCAAGAATGTTCAGTAACTCTTGCTTTCTCTGTAGCAGTATTTTTAGATGGTAATTCCTCCCAGAGAATATGAAACCACAAGAGGTATCCCAAGAAAAAAAATACGTGGGAGTGTTTACTTCTGGAATTACTTACTCCAATGAAAAACTGTCAGACCATCACTGAGTGATGAACACTCAGTAGCAACTAACATACAGTTTGAAGCACACTGAGCAAATAAAAACGCTTTATGGTTAATATCCTTTGAACTTAAAGTGGTGAAAAGAAAACCCTAAAGATGTGCAATACCTGCAGACAAGAGACTGGCACAGATCCCACAAATAAACCCCCCCTGCCCCAAATCCTATCTAGAGTTCATAGCTGAGGACATCATTCACACTAAACAGCATTAGCAACTACTACTTACTGAAGTACAGAAAGTAAGGAACTCATTGCTCAATTGCATTACTGGGAGGCAGCTAAGCAGCTGCTAAAACAGAGCCCCGAGACCTCCAGAAGAAAAGTACCTTCTGAAAACAGAGATTCAAGTATCTACATGAAAGTCCTGTTCCTACTTGCATTGCAAAAAAATTGAGATTTCTGAAGCACAAATTGCAAGCATGAAACAGTGGGTATTATATGAACTAACAGTGCACTGGCTGCAAGCACAATTTAAATTGAGATTATGCATGAGCACTGGCTTGTGAAAACTTATTTTCTCTTAGCTTTAGTTTCTAAACAAATTAAAATTACTCTTCCCTGAATAGTCAATGTCTTCGGGCTGAGACTAGAAAACAGATTTCAGTATTTCTCATGGATTCTTCAATAAGCTACTGAACGGTCACATCCTTGTTTTGTTTCCACTATTGTCTAGAAATCTGAGCAAATACTGGCATGAAAAACAGGTTTCAGTCTCACCTCAATTTACAGAAACATGAAGTGGTGGCAAACCTTAGCCACAAAAAATTATAATTCTGGTCATTAGGCATGCTGAGCTGATGGGGGCAGTGATGGGCAGAAAGATCCATTTTCAAAACTCTAGAATTAGTCTAGAGTGGTAAACTCCCTGTGCTGCTTTTGTAAAAACAAGCATCAGTACCTCTTGGCAGTCATTTTGTGATGAACTCTTAACAGTTCTGTGAAACAAAAGAGGAAGTGTAAAGGGCACAGACCTACCCTGAATTTCTCCTTGTGGATCTTTGTAGTACCACTTCTGCATGGCTTCGTGGAACAACGGCATAGAGGAACCCTTTGCTCTGTGCTCTTGAATTTTTGCTGCTAGTCTTTCATCATCAAGGGCACTGTCCTGCAGGTATGCCACCATTTTCTCTGCTTGCTGGAGGAGACATCAAAACGAGCAAGGAATGCAAGAGTTAGGTATACGCTTACAGATTGGAAAATGAGTACACCAAATACGACAACCTTGTACTACCCAGTGCTCAAGAGTGTACCAGGAGTTACAGGCAACTCAAAGACTGGTGTAACCACACCACAAACCCTGAGCCCAGTCTACCACCTTGTCAGAATTCTAAAAAAGCAGGTTAACCTGCTTGAGTAAAGCTTTAAAACAACTTGCCAAGAAGGTCCCACACAGTATCACTGTGAAAAATACGAGAAGTATGGGAGCACTAGCGTGGAAAATGCTCTACATCTCAGCAGTCACTAAACTTTCATGAACATAGTCTGCACTTCATTTATGTCTGAGTTTGGCTTTTTGTTTGTTTTGGTTTTTTTAAAATACATATTGGGCATACTGTTTTATGGTTTCTCAAGGCAAATGGTAAGGTTACTTTACAGTGGTCATAAGCACTAGGATCTCTACCTCTTTAACATTGGGTATAGTACCCTTATTCCAAAAAATACTACAGAGGCTTGAATTAATCTCAAAAAAAAATCATGGAGGGAAAAAAAAGTAGCTCTCAGTATACACTGTGGAGTGTAAAGTTTCAGCTGCGTTTCTGGTTTTATGGGCTTCAAATGTTTTTTTCATTCTACATTCCTCCAGTCTCGTAATTGTCAACAACAAAGGAATTTGAGAAATTTTACCTGCTCTAGGTGTTTAAGGCCCTCTTCATCATCTGGGTCAGTGGGAATGTTGCCCATGCCTGGAGCAGCTGTGACAGGTGTCTGAACTGGCCGCAGAGCAGGATTTGAGTTGGAAACAGGAGGAGAAAGATGAGCAGGAGAAGTTGTCTCTGCAGAAATCTGTGGCAAAGGTTGAGCAACAGAAGCCAAATCTAAAGAAAAATGTTAAAATTAGTTCATTATCTTTAATATAAATGAGAATGACTTTTAAGAACTTACTGTAGAAAACATTCAACGGCTCAAAATTAGCACCAATGCAAAAGTATTTTCAGATCTTCCTGTATGTATGACTGCACATTAGTGCTGTTAACAGCACAGGCACCCAACCTAACTTCAAGAAACAGTTTAGTTCTAACAGTGCAGAACTTGGCACATTTCAGCATATCCCATTCCCTAGCTACATACCTTTGCCCAGACTGATCTGCTCTACCACAATGAGGCACATCCACAACTAGCTCATGTTTCTCCAGACTGCAGTGCAATGTGAAGTACCAGTGCACTGCAAGCATTTGAGATGGCATATCCAACAAAGCCTGTATTTATAACCCAGTTGGTGAATTCCAGCTTTTCATCACCATAATCCAGTCCTTGCCTCTTAAAAGAGACCAAGACTAATCACAACAAGTAATGAAAACTTACTAAATTTATCTATCAAGTTTATTACCTTCTCCTCGGTTGGACATTTTGGCTGGCGGTGTATTCTCCGTTCGATTCTCTTTATCTTCTGTTTTTTCTGTTCTTTCTGGCACAGACTCTTCCTTCCTTTCAAAAAGGCTTGTCTGCAGCGGGTCTGGAGGCTGGGATTTTGGTGGGGTATCTGACCTGGCAGCCGGTGAAGATGTTCGGACTGTTTCTTCCACTGCTTCTGTAATATTGCATGGTTCCATATAACTGAATTAACCGAAATTCTACACTGCAGCATAAAACAGATGCATGAGAAGTTGCCCTTACCTGCCACTATTCTCTCTGTTTTCTCCCCCTCTTTCTTGGTGGTCTTCTCATGATCTTTGGCTTCTTCATTGTGGCTCCCTTCAGAGTCGGATCTTTCGTCCCCTTCCTCCACAGGTCGGAAATCCATCTCCTGTTCCTCAGGGATTGGCTCCTTCTGCACCTTCTACAAAGTAAATATAATCATCCATAATTCACCCGACATAACAGGACATTTGCCCAAAGTGAACAAAGGGCCCAAGACAGCTTTTCACCTTTAAAGAGAGAAACGCTCCAGAGGAGTCAAATGTTCCCATTTCTTCTTCTGCATCTTCTAAGCACCACTCAGGGAGACTGTCCCTGTCGTCATCCATGCTGCCACTCCCACACCGTACTCGTCTATAACCCCGTTCATCATCTCGTTCCCGGAAATCGAACTCAAACCTCCGCCGTCGCTCCATGTGTTCTCGCCAGCCTGCAGAACGAGGGCCGTCTAAGGTGGGGGGAAAGTAACTTTACAAGACAGTCTCAGGGGTAGGAGCTTACTTGGAAGGGTGAAGGGGTGAGTGAAGAGATGACAAACAGTGACAGAAATTCAGAAAGCCCCTACAGGGTACAATCCACATATGAACTGGCATCTTAAAGGACAAGGGAAAGAAAAGGAGTATCTTACCATCAAGCAGGAGACTTTCAAATACTGTCCACTGTATATCCCCACTTTATAGATCGTATTATGAGCATTGAAAAACCATGGAAGGGTAAGCAAGCTGGGCTACATAATCTAGAACATGCTGGAGCACCAAAATAAGACAAGCAACACTAGATGCTGATTGAATTTACCAGCCAGACTTAAATCTTTTTTGGCATCTTTTTATGTATAAGATTTCATATTTAGTTTTAGGCAATCTGCAAAGTCACAAACTACCCATGCTTTTTTTTTCCTCTTACCATCAGAGACGCTTTTGTGCATATACATGAAAAATGGACTGACGACTGTTCAAATACCTTTGAAAGGACTGTTAAGTCTCTTGAATGGTAATTTTTTAGCCATGGAATACTGAAACTTGGAATAATAAGAAGAAAAGAGGAAAAACTTCCCAAATCCAAGTATAAATTTTATTTTACTTTTCTTTCTAACCTATTCAAAAGACATCTTCATTCAGCCAAGCTTTAAAATACTGTGACTGCAATAATGCTATTTAAACTGTAAAGAACTTGCTGCCAAGGAAAACAAATTGGGAGTGAAAGGACTGTAAACAGCTTTCCATCCAACAGAAGCTATCTTCACCAGAAAGGTGCAAAGCAAATATGAAGGCACCTTAGTTTTTAGTGGGTTTAGTGGTGACTGTGTTTTTTTCTGGAGAAAAATAATTCTTTTGCTTGTCTCAATTTGTGCAGTCTCACAGTTTATCAAATGGCTACCAAAAAAAAAAATCTCAGTAAAGACGCGAAACACTGTCCTCTGTTTCATTTGCTTCATATGAATGAGGAATGTTTCCACATCAACCCTAATATCCTAAGTATTAAAATTAACCATGCAAAAATCCACCTTTGTTTCACAAATACAGGAAATGTAAACCAAACTCTTTCTAGAAACACTATGAACTTTAAGATTATATTTTATCAAGGAAACACAAAAGGTTAGACTTAAACAAGGCCTTCACTATACCACGTGCTTATTTGCAAATAATTCCACTGTATAACTTAATCTATGCTTCTAATTATGCCTTGGAAACAAATAACTAACATTTTTGGTACGCCAAACTGTCAAATCAATGCTCCAAGGCAACCTTTTTAATGTCTTTAAGGAAAGACATAAGTAAGCTTGCACTTTTCCCACCTTTCCTGCCTGCTCTGAAGTAGTTCTTAACATCTTAAGGCCTGTTATGTCAACCTCTTCTTCATCACTAACTTCTCAAAAAATACGCAAGCAAAGACAAAGGCTCATTGAAGATGCTGTAATGGAGTAAGTACTCCAGAGAGCTCAAGTACACTTTTGGACACTCTTAGGATTCAGCTGGACAGGGTGCTGGGCCATCTTGTTCAGACCATGCTTTTGCCAAGAAAGGTTGGACCAGATGATCCTTGAGGTCCCTTCAAGCCTGGTATTCTATGAAGTAGTGACCATTTCATGCATCCTCTTCAGAAGCGGATGCCTGCATCACACCCAGTGCACCGCTGCCCACAGCACCCTGGCCTCCAACTTAGCGCAACTCAGGAGGTGCAGGTTTCTAAAGGCCTTCTTTTCAAGCAAGTAATACATATGAACACCTCATTAAAACACTGCTCAGTTTTAGAACAACAAAAGCATCTCTGGGAGCAACCAACAACTAAGCAGGACAACACAGTCTACCCGAATAAAAGGCCTGATACCGAAATTCCACTGCCGTGGCATCAGAAGCAGTGTTGTTTACTTCCCCCCTGCTCATCAGAAATATCAATGCATCAAAACCAGCATTTCCTTTGCAATCACAGGGCTTTTTCCAAGGTTTAAGTGTAAGAGGTTGCTGACAACCAGACTGCATTTCTGATTAAAACCACAGGCAGACATCTCAGTACAACCAGCAATGCCCGTGTCAAGTTTCCCAGTATGTGGAAACACAGAGCTATGGCCTGAACCTGGCAATGCCACATCATACAGATTAATATCTCTGCCTGTTTGCTATCCTCGGGCTCACAAAATAGCTCACAAAATAGCTAAGCATCTCTTCTTCAGCTCTCTTTTGTACAGATGAGGAAAATTTGGTATTAAGAACTTGCTATACAGCTGTTAATGGGCCACGTTGAGACTATGCATTGAGAAGAGCCTCTATAATTTTTTACAGTTCACATCCCTACACCAGGAGCACAGGCTTTTCATAGTGGGACCCCAAAACATGGTTTTTGAAGGTGAATTCTAAGCATTTTGTTATTTCCAGGTATCTTCAAAGTTCAGATTAAGAACTTAAAGAGATTTTGTTTACCACATGGTCTACTTGCAAAGATTTAGTCACACTACCTCTCTTTATAGCCCATGCATTTTCAGAGCTAGGTGGACAGGCAAAAAGAAGAGATAAGTGGGGCAGCCACAATGCCCTTGTTTCTTAACAACAAAAGTTGATAAAAGCCTAGTTAGCAATTCAGGTGTGAAGTACAGGGCTGCCAATCTTTAAAGCAAGCCAAAAGACAAATCTGAAATTCTTCCCTAAGGTTTTTTGACCAATAGTTAGGACACAAACATAGCTTTCAATTCAGTCCTGTAGTACCATTAGGCACCAGTTATATGATCAAGATTCCAATCTAAAAGAAATAATTTTAAGCTAAATTTATGGTGACGTTATAGGTGAAAGAAAGGACTACAGGCTGCTTCAGGAAATCCAAGTACATTTTATTCTCGATTATTAATAGCTATTTATCTCTTAAAAGTTATATTCTCCAATTCAGAAAATTTTCCAGTGTGTATTAAAACCAATACTAACCAATACTAAATAAAAGACAAAGGAATAGTACACATTACTTTTTTGGAATATACTGCATATGAACTTAATTTTTTTTTTTTTTTCCTCAATTTTAGAGCAAGATTCTCGAACGTACTTTGGCTGTTTTAAGATATTCAAGAAGCACAAAGCCCAATGCCCCCAAAATAAGAAGTCTCCTTGATTCACAGCAGTTTATTCTGAAAATGGAGTGAACCAAGATGAATTTGAAAAGCCTTTCAAAAAAAGCAGCAACCAAAAAAATCTTTGAGATTACAGACTAAGGCCTCTCTAAAATGCTTTCCAGGAAAAAGATCTCAATAGAGCTGCTCAAGTGAAGAAACAACATCGTATCAGAGAGAAATTTTAAACAAGAAGAGATTATTCCTATTCCTTAAGAATGACTTGATAACAAAAAACAAAACTAAAAACTTCCACACATCATTCACCAGCTTTGAGATCAAAAAAGGTTTGTATATGTATCTGACAAAATGGACTTGCTCTGCAAATTTAAAAGGACAATCATTGTATGAATGCAAGAACTGGAAGAACAGAAAGAAGGGGCTTTTTTTAGGTAAGCAGCCATTAAATCATTAGAAAAAGATGGCTACAGAAATTTTTTTTAAGAAGTCAAGATAACTTTGAAGCAGCCAGTGAATTGAAAGCTCTGGTTACATTCTTCTTACAGATAGTTAACCCAGTCTAAAGATCCTATTTCACATCTACAATAGCAGCGGTACCACGTTTACCCAGAACAACTAGCGAAACAACTTTTCCATTGTATAAGCCAAGTCAAGATGTCTTCTCATCAGACTTCTAGTCCTAGTGCACAGACAGTAGTAGAAAAAGTAGAAAACGCCATAAACTGACTGGAAAAGCCCGGCGATGCAATCCAGACAGTTTGCATGCATGCATGCTGCAAAACCAGACAAGTTTACAACCTTCCAAATTAAGTAGTAGAAGGAAAAAACAACATTAGGCTTGTCTATTTTAAGAAGTCTGACCTATTTCCTTCTTCAGTTTACTACCAATACTCAGAAGACCCCTCACTTCATACGAGGCATAGCCACACGGAGGAGAACAGATTAAGCACAGCACAGACACATGACAGATCCTTTCAACTACATCAAGGTAGTTAACTTTAGCTACAATAAATCAGACCACAGGATCTGGGAAACTATACTGAGGGGCACAAGACTGCTTCAGCAGGAGCAGTCCATTCTCTTGATCCTTTGTGCCTATTAAAAAAAAGCACAGAACGAGCAGATTTAGGTCAGCCATCCTGCAGTAAACACAGCTGAAGGAGCAAGAGGAATTTAAAAGCTGGAAAAACAATGGTCTGTGGGAATCAAAGTATTCTTTGCTTGACAACAGAAGAAGATAAACTCAAGCCTGACAACCGCTATGTTCTTCTAAACTTCTCACCCAAAAGAAAAAAGCAAAACAAAACAAGCAGCATACAATCTAGTAGGGATCATGCAAAGCCAAGTCAAAGGAAGGTCCAGCTAAATAAATGACAACAGTACTCTGAAGACATTTCTCTATTTTAGCAGGACACATGATTAGTACTATTACCTAACAGCAGAATAAGTAAAAAGAAGCAGTTTAAGCCATGCCGATTTGAGTTAAACTCATTGTTTAAAGCAAGAATGAATGTGATTAAAACCATTTTGTTGGTCTTGTGGCTACTACTAACAGGAGAATTCAAATACAGCTCTGACCAAAGCTGAGAGACTACTACACCACAGCTGTCAATTCAGCCTATCTCAAAATTATCAACTTCTTGCAGATTCACAGAAGTCTTATAACAGGCTTTTTATTATACCTGCTAAAACTAACTTGTAAGTGAAGTTAAGTTAGTTGTCTGCTACAGCAAAAATTTAAATAAGCAGTAGTATTTCCTACGACGGAAGTAAGATGAGTTTGCAGAAGCCTTCCACAGAATATCTTCCAAAAAAGTTCAAGACATGAGTGAACTTCTGAACTTTGAGGTCAATGTTTCCTTTTAAGCTAAAGCATGCAGGCTTGTAACTTGCAAAGCACTCCACTCCTGAGTATCATGCTGCATCTGATCGTCATGAGGTACAACTATAGCTGACCTGATGTCATCTGATCTATATAACAAAGCAGCAGTGTTTAAAAAACAATCGTGACCAAACATGGGGGGGGGAAGACATTTTTCAAAATTTGCCCCTTAGCCCTACTCTAAATAGAAAACATCTGATAATAAATCTAGCCTTGGGCTCACTGCTGAATTTTAGTACAAGCTAACAGTTGTTTGAAGGCAGAGTAATACGAAGCTGTGGAGAGGGTTAGGAACAGAGGTAATGGTTGCTCACAACCATTAAAGGACTTCCAGTACTATGAGATGTTGAAAAGGGCAACAAACCCATTGTAGGAGCAAGTGTGACTTTTTTCACTGAAGAAAAGTAGTTCTCCACCTCAGCCCTAAAAAACGTCCCATGCTTCCTTTGCTTCCCTATGAAGATGTAACAGTAGAAGAGCCACAATAATGCCTTGGTTTCCCAGAAGCCTTCTGCAGCCAAAAGATACCCAAAACCAAGATCCCACAACAGGCATGACTGGCTAGCAGGATCTTTTCCAAGTAGAATGGGTGTGGGTGGGTGTGTGTGTGTGTCAGCCACATGACTCAAATACTAAGTTCTGCTTTGTACTTCTCCTGAAACTCTAGCAATATACTGCTGGAAAGCAAGTGAACCAGACAGACTTTGTCAGGCCAGGGAAGGGGAGAGTGACACCAAACAGATGTCTGAAATTTAGCGAGACAAGACATCCTGTAACTAAATACAAGATGTGTAGAACAACATATTTTGAGATTTTCCAAGGATGCCTCTTGGCACTGCAAACACATTTGGAAAACTAGAAAGAGGCCAACAACCTGAATGCTTTAGTGTCAGCATCACTCTGCAGCCTTAGATATGCTACCTGATGTGGGTAACTTCTTTCCCCTCAGCATCACAGCTACAGAGAAACAGTACTATTTTAAAAAAGCCCTGATTTTACCAGGCACATACATACCTACAGCACACAGACAAGCACACACCTGAAAAATATTGTTCCCTTAAATATGTTAGGGTACTGAAGACATTAAAAAGAAAGCAAAAGGCACATAATTTTAGGCTAATTGTTTTGTGACCAAGAGCCCCATGTATGCCAAAGCAGTATTTAATGATCAAAACCACATGAACCTTATCCATATTTGTCCCAAACTTTATGTCACCTCCCTTTCCTGTGCCCTAATTCACCCACTGTCCTTTCCCTATAACCACGGCTGCATTTTTCTCCAGATCTCCTCTCACCTGGACTATGAGGACGCCACCTCTCACCATCCCTCCGTGACCCAGCCAGTCGCCAGCCTCCATCATCATCTTCCCCATTTTGTTCCTCCCTGAAGATGCGCCAGTTCTCGCTCTCAGAGCGTATAAACTCATGCTTCCTCCCCGTTGTTGCTGTCCCACCTTCCTCAAAGTTTGGTCTCACTGCAAAGAAAACACATGCCAGTGAACATGCGCCCTGTCTTTGGGAACCTGGGGAAAAAAAAAGGGTTGAAATCTTGCTCCCTTAGAGGTAAAAATGCACCAGAAGTAAGCGGTGATAGGAACCTAGGAGAGGAATAGAAGTTCACAGAAGGAAAAAGAGACAGATTTAGGAAATTCCTCCACATCCCTTGGGATGGAAAGACTGAGAAAAAAACAGGAGAAAGCAAAGCATACAAGAAATTATGACATGGATATGAAAGACAGAGGAGGAAAAGATGACAGTTTGAGAGACATAGGGAAGCATAAAAGGAAAGAAGACAAAGTATGCAGAGAGAAAGAATAAACTGCTGTATCATTAAATTCTCATGCTAAAGGAAAATGGAAATACAGTAAACTGTAAACATTACATTTGGATTATATAAAATGCATGTATTTGCTACTTCTGTAATAAAAAGAATATGAGATCTATATATTTAATCCAATACGACGTACAGTGTTCTTATAATGTTGTAGGAAAGACTGAAAATTTAAAAGTAAGATTAAGGATTAAACAAGAAAAACATAGTAGTGTTAAAATTACCCCGTGGACCCATCTTCTAGATAGCCAAGGTCATCATATTAAGAGTCAGAGGCAACTATGCTCAAGCTCAAGGATGAGTCTACTAGAAGTTCAGGAGGTAGGACAGTCTTCTAGTTCCTAACTTACATTATGTTATATTTAAAATAAAACAGAAAATCCTCAAGTACTTAATGAAGAGCAACACTGGCACAGAAGGATGATGTAAGTATTTTTCATAAAAAGAATCCACATTACACACCAGTAACTCAGGCTAGACATACATTCTGCTTTCACTGTTAACTCATCCTGACAAGGAAACACCACCACTGAAATAAATGACAGTACTAGCTTCAGCTATCTACAGAAAAAAGTATTCAAGTACTAGAGAAAGGGTATGCTCATTTTCCTTCTTAGTCTTAAAATCCAAAAATATAAGATGATATTTGGTGAAGATTGTATAGTATGCCTGTTTGCTTAGACAGGAAAACCAAGAGAAATCATGACTACGCACTAAGATTCCTGGGGTAGAAAGGGACATTTTTAAGAATCTAGTTTAAGAAGAATAGGTGGTTGCATTTCCCCTTCTTCATATCATGCATTTTTTTTCAGTCAATGAAAAAATGAGGACCTGAAATTCTATGGCATATCAAAACTCCATTTAGAACTCAGAAATTCTTCCTACATAGAGATACTGCACTCTGGAGACAGGGAACACACCCTGTCTTTGGACTTTGCATGTACCTTGGAGAAAAAACAACATCCCTTCTCTACCATCTCAAAACACTGGAGGAATAAAAACCACAACTTTTTCTTTTGCTATCTCAAAATTTTCCACAGTATATTGTTTGAGGGAATATAGTGAGAGAGTACAGGTGGAACTCAATCCAGAGTACAAAATGCAAGATCTTTCCAGTTCCCCATGCTCCAGCTTTACATGAAATCCTTTTACGACTGTCACAGGATCAAGTTTCTGCAAGAATTTTCAAGATGGCTGGGCCCTTGACCTATCAAGTAGACAGGAGAGGCAGGAAACACCACAATGTTTAAGATGCAAGAGTTCTTCCACCCTGATGACTACAAGTGACTACTTGAGGCCCTCAGAAAGGTAGCTGGAATACCTTCCTTCTGCGTTGTTTCTATATAAAGAGCTAAAGCATGTTGGCTAATTTAAAGTACATCGTATCAGCATCAACAGGCAATCTCAGCTATGAAGCCCAATATAACTCAGATACACATTTACTTCATTGAAGGGGACACTTGGCTAAAGACCAGTTCTGTACTTAGTGGGCTTTGAGAACAGAAACGTTAAAACAGTGTATTTTGGGAAGTGTCTGGTGATACTGGCTCCGAATAAAACAAAATTGCTGGAAAGACTCAAGTCCCTTCATTTGGTAGGTGCAATGTTGGCAAATTTACTTATCTGGAATGGATAAATCTTTGCAGATGAAGGTCAACCACATTCTGTTTTCCCATGCTTCACAGAAAAGAAAGGCAACAAGCTAGACAGAAAATCTACATCTGGGAAATATAGGATTTCTTTCATTTTAGATCTCTGAAAAACGTCACAAAGAAGAACATAACAGGAAGTGCAGGGAAGACACTCAGTATTGCTCCTTGGATGGGCTTCACATAGTAGAAAAT
Organism: Gorsachius magnificus; assembly: GCA_034008185.1. Taxonomy (NCBI): domain Eukaryota; kingdom Metazoa; phylum Chordata; class Aves; order Pelecaniformes; family Ardeidae; genus Gorsachius; species Gorsachius magnificus. Next base: position 22,478,902 of record CM067087.1, on the reverse strand, counting down.
TAGGAGACACAGCTACAGAGCCGACTCAGCTGAAAGTAAAACACACAGAGATAGTGGCCCAGGGGAGAGCTGCAATCCAACAGACCAGACAAGCCTAGACCCAGACAATAAGGAATATGCCTCATTCCTTCTGAACTTATTTTTTTAAATGCTACACGAAAGAAGAAAAATTTAAAATATTTTTTTTATTCTGAATTTAAAAGTTACCAACAGAAAAAGTTACTCAATTTGCTATTTTGAGACTAGGAAAATATTATTTAGAGATGTATCTATTCTTTTCATCAAAATTCACAGCTATTACCTGACGCTCATTCAGTTAACATTAGTTCAAGAGATTTTAGACTCTACCAATTAAGAAAAAAAAAGATGTTACTTCTTTCCATTGTTATTAAGATCAGTTAAGATTCTGGAGACTACTCTTTAACACTGGCAAGCTATCAGCTCACAGGCTCCATTCTAGCACATTGTCTTTGCAAACTGTTCCTAGACTTGAGAACAACTCATTTCAGCTGAAGTGACTTAGGTCAGAGAGTCAGTATTTGGCAATGTTTTAAGGATGAAAAAACTAAAATGCAATCTATGGTTTTGCCTTGGACTAATTGACTGGACTTCCTGAAGAGAAGGAGCAGTAAAAGGGCACCTCTGTTCAAGTCTGTCACAAAGCCAGCAACGGTGTTTACAGAAAACTTCAGATAGAGCCTAGTGGTATCCAGCCAAAAAAGCCTACAGCTGTGCAACACTGAGTTGAAAGGCTGCAAAGAACAAGACTGGGATTCTGGGAACATGTTTATGAAGAGGACTTACTAACAGAATGGCAAATAACTTCTGTTCTCCAGTCAGACTCATGTCAGTCCATGTTTCCTATGACATGCTCACTGTTAGGACAGAATAAACAGGAATCGATAATTGACAGCAATACTGTTTCCTCTAAAGAGGGGAAAAACCTGGGAGAGTCTATTAAGTGCTTTGACTTGCTCACTTCTTGCTGCAGCATGCTATGCACTTCCTCAAGAAGAGAAGAAAAACCTTTGCAGCTAGTGTTTTTAAAGGAATTAAAAGTAACTTTGCCTAGATGTGTAATTTTGTAGCTCATGTTACAGAAGAATAAAACAAACAGCCTTAAGACAATGTTTCTAAAGACTACTTTCTCATTAGGACAGGATTTGACACACTAAGGACACTACAGGAATACATACATGGTGAAGTGACTCATAACCAAAGTCAGTGACAGAGATCAGAAGTTCTGCTGCCCATTTCTAGCTTCACACTTTCTCTCTCCATAAAATCTCAATCTCAACAGTAGGTCTCAAAGACACGCTACTCAAATATCATTCCATATTTTTTCACTAAATTGGCCATTATCCACTGCCATGAGTATTGGTGAACCAGTAAATTCAAAGGATTTATGAACAGAATTTGATTTCCTAATACACACCTGGAAATCACATACTGTAGCTATTTCATCTGCTGTACAATTGTGTTAGATTTTCAATTTAACTTGAATCAGATTAGAAAACCTGTGACCAGACACCACACTTTCTACAGTATGAATTATGGTTTGTATGAAAATACTGCTTGTAAAAAAAAAATCCTACTTGTGAATAAAAGAGGCTGTCTGTAGTGGAAGTTCAGCTTTGCTGGAGTACAGAGGGAAGGGTGAAGGGCAAGTCACATTGTCCTATAGGCTTGCCACAGTGGTCGGAGTCCCCTTGCACTACATTATTTACCCTGGTTCTGAAGGTCACACTATGCCTATCACAATTTTCGGTGCTGTGCCTGAACATGTATTAAAATGTTCCATACTAATGAAGCAAAGAATTAATGTTTTGCAATTTAGGGTCGGGGGAAGGTTAAAGGGAAAAAAAAAAAAGTGAGGGAGGATTTCGTTTCCTAAGCAGGAAAGTCTACATTAATAATTTTCCCAGCAGGCCTTCAGTAGTTTTACTGCAAACAACCACAGCCATTGTTTCTCAGATCCTCTTACATCTGACATTCGATCAAAGCCCTCACAACAGCAGCTCACCAAGGGGGGGAAAAAAAGTGTGAAATACTAGTGCATTACAAAGCTGTCCTCAGAGTTCAGTTTAGTAGTGTGCAGCATGCTGACCACTCTGCACGGTTGTTCAGCTAAAACACCTTCCCTAAATAACCCTTCTCATTTGATAAGTGAGAGAAAATAGCCTAAGTGGAAGTGGTTTCATTTACTGCACGGAATCAGCAACCCACCTAATCTGCATTGTTTCATTCCTAGGCTTTAGCAAAATCCTAGGATTAATTCCATGTTTTCACAAAGGAGCAATGTGGAGATGGAAGAGAAGTGGCCAGATCTGCATCTTCTGACCGGCATTAAGCTCCAGTTCAGCAACACCCTCCAGAGACCACAGGCTGTACCATTAGCTGCAGCCCACCTTTCTGTTAACACCAACGCTCAGGACCTAATGAGAAGAGGAAGAAGTGGCGCTAGACAAGCAGCACTGAGACACTAGAGTTTCTCTTTTCACCTAAACAAGCAGTAGTTGACACTGGTTAGGGAGAAAGATTGGAGAAGAGTGTGTGCTTTTCAGCAGTAATATGGGAACTTAGCCCATTCAGCTTTTCCGGGGGAATTTTGGCCTTTTCAACTTTCATGTAAAACTTTAAGATTATACAAATGTAAAAAGTGATCTTGATTAAGGAGGTGAGGGGCAAGGCACCCCTTCTCCAAGTAAGTGTTTGAGGATTTCTCCTTGGCTGCTAAGGGTTTGTGTTGGGTAAAGACACGCTCCTAACAAACCAGCATTCTTTTCCACATGATCAGAGCTAACCGGCCCCCCTGCAGGCAAAATGACCAATCAAATCAGCTTCAGATGAAAACCAACCCCTCCCCGCACTATAAACACAGGAATGAGACATACAAACCCATTTTTAAATTTAAAAAAAAAAAAAAAAAAAAAATCTCTACCAACCACTTGTGGGAAGTTTCTTGCCAGTGCTGGGACCAATACACAAGACCAGCCCAGTCCCTCTCCTGGAGCCCAGGTATTCCTCTTCTCGTGCACACAGACCTTTCCAAGACTGGTAAGTACACAAAACAATCCTAATTTTTTTTCTTTTTCTTACTGTAGAATTAGAAATTGTTCTGTCATTCTTTACTCAAAGAAATCAAAGTTGTTTTCAGGGCACAGACTTTTATTTCTAAAGCCTGCTAAGTTATCTACCTTATTCACCTTAAGTGAAATGGTTTCTGATTTTTCCCCTCAAAAAGAAGAAAATGCTCTCTCAGATTACCATAGTCCTAACAGCATACAGAGCAAAACCAAGTCATCATGCAGTATTTTTTCAGAAACTTTTCAAGATAAACAGTGCTGGAAAGACTCTGTTACACTCTGCGAACAGGGAGCATTTGCAAGCCTCCAGCTAAGGTAGCCAGGTGTTATCTGGCCAAGTATTATGAAAAAGTCATCCTCACCTTCTTGCTGCGTTCATTGTAACTCAGCATTTAACTTCAGTTCCATCACAAATTAAAGAAATAAGCTTCACCTCACCAAGCCTGTTTTTTACCATCTCATAATTATATCTCATGCCTTTGATCATTTTCAATCAATTCATTCTTTGTGCTTATGGACACATTGTGAGCTAGCACTGCTGCCCAGGGAACCACGCACAGACATCAAGTATGAACTCTAATGTCCTAGAAAACTCAAGCATTCTAGACAAGCCATTGGGAAGTTTGCATCATATAGGGCACAACTGCTCTTCAAAAACAGCAAGTTCCACAAAAAATGGACGGCAGCAGACTTCTATTACTACAGCCTTACACCAAATCAAATCCTCCCTCTCAACTGCAAATTTACTCCTCCATTAACAATACTTAATTTTGCATTTTTCTCTTTTTTAATATATATTTAATATATTAATATTTATTTAATATATACTAGCATATTTTAAAGCCTTCAGCAACATTTAAGCAAAGTCAATTTTTCTGGTTCTCTAAAGGTGGCCAGACGAGTTGGTCCACTCAGATGCTACTCCATAATCAAGAATTAGGGTTCATATGGATCCTCACAGCATTTTCAGTGTGCTGTACTATGCAAAAATACATTATACACGAAACGGCGCATTATAGATGTCCCCAAAAATTGAGTATATAAACAGCTTTGCTTTCTATGCTATAAAAAAAAAAAAAAAAAAAAGACATACCCATTTTACCAAGATTTTGGGGGACTGATTTTTTTTTTTTTTTTTTAAAGTGCATTCTCTAGCAAACTGCCACAAAAGGTCAGAAGTACGAGCTCTCACATCCTATATTTTGTGACACTTGCTTTGAAAAGTATGACTTGGACTCAACAAACTAAAGTTCCCACTTTTACAAGACTTACTTATATATGTAACACATCCCGAAAACTGTTATCTCAATTCTGCAGACTGTTTTGTCACAAACTACTCCCGTTCATCTCAATGAAGCATTACCTACAAAACCTAAAGGACAAACATGTTTGAAATTTTAACTATCCTGCTAACAACTGTAGCATAAGCTTTTAATCAAATCAGTTATTCTAACTGAATTATTTCCTACACTTCTAAGACTGTCCCCTAATTTAAGTTGTATTATCCAGTCATGTCATCAATACTGAAAAAACCCTTCATTTCCTAATGTTTATGTCAGAGCATCTCAAGGATTGCCATTCAATCTAAAAATAACAATACTGAGATTTTAATAGCATGAAAGTGCCTTTTAAAAAAAATTATAAACTTAGTTTGTTCTTGTTGCAAAGTGCAGAGGCAGCAACACATCTGAATGATTACAGCTTAGAGTACAGAGATTATGTTTAAATCTGAAACTAGTACAAGATTATATGGACCCAGGTCAAGTAAAGAGGAAATGTATGCATTTGCAGAGGAGCATGCCAGCACCACCTGGCTTCTAATAATTCTTCCAATTATGCTACGGTTGTAACCAGTTTTTGCAGTTCCTCCCAACAAACAGGAGGTCCTCTTAACTACTTCGCTCTCATAATGAAGTGGTGCCCTATAAACTGCCTCAAATCCCTTCCAAGGATTTGGGCAGGTAGGGCAGCATTGCAGAAGTCTCCCCTGAACACAGCTCCATGTAAGGGCATTCAGGCTCCTAAAAAGGTTGCAGGTGCATTAGTGTACTGAGCTGAAAACAGGCTGGAAGTGTCACTTTAAATGCCTTCAACTGAGAAGGCAAACAAAAAGAAAATGAAGACACTGCTGCAAAAGAGTCCCCCTGCAATCCTACCAGAGTCTTAACAACCGAGCTCCTGCTGTCAAGAGAAAGGCTAAGGGAGAGAAAGTAACACGGTGGCATGAAGCAGCAATGCAACAAAGAGCTGTTATAACACAAGGAAGATCTCCATCAAGAAGGCAAAGTCTGGGAGATCGGTGTGCTAGATCGTGAATTTCAGAAATGCAAGCAACATCCTAGAGCTGTAAGGCAAGGTTTTATCACACAGAAATCATTAGCAAGCCAGGTCAGTTTAGAACCTGTCTGACTGCCAGGAAAAGAGAAACTGACTTTGATTTAAAAAGGTAATACCCTACCTTGACTTGTGTTAGAAGAGTATATGGGAGAAAGAAGCCAGAATGAGGGACAATGATGATAAAGAGACTAAAATAAAAAAGCTGACATACACACTGGAGTTGGTGATAACCATTTAATTTTCAATAGACTAGAAACAGGAAGGATTAAACACACTGAATGCATGATAAAAGACTGGTCAACATGCCCAAAAGAGGTCATTTCTGTCAGTTCTGACAGTTCCCGTCTTTCCAGTCAAGGGCTATTGGCTGGGACATGGAGAAGGAACACTCTGAAGCTACAACAGTTTCACAAGTCAAGAATCAGGAAAATCAAAACCAGACAAACAGCATAACATAGAGGTCAAGAGATTACATTCGACAAATCTGGATTAGAAACACAGTATGTATTTCGCAGTGGAGACTAGTATTCTGCAGCAAACAATGCAGAATTTTTCTTTTCAAGTTGGAGTTGAATGTCTTTCCTAAAACATACACTGAGACTGGGATTAACATGGGGACATCAAGGACCATGCCAGTCAGGGGACTGCATCAGATGGTCCAAATTGTACTTTACAGCTTCATTAATCACTAACAAGGAAGGAGGGTAGTCACATTTTTTTACTACAGTGGGCAAGGAAAGGAGTGAACCAAAGACAGTAATTCATTTTAAATTCAAAGTCACATCTACTCTTAAGCTGACTCTGCTTTTGAGAACACAAGAGGACCCATCCTCCAGCCCAAGTAAACTATTTCTCGCAAGGCAATTGTTCTTTCACCTCTTATTCTAAACCAACTGCACTGCTCTCAGAGCCTATTTGCAGTTTCTTACCCATTTTTCCCAAAGCAAGAAGTGGAGAGTTGCAGCTCTTAAAGCCATCAATAGCTTTTGCAAAAAGAAAAACAGCTTTGGAGCTCAAGCTTACACTTCAAATGCTATCACTGCCATCGAATTGGACACCCCATATTTCAAGCAGTCCTAGACAAGAAAAATTAGAGGCCTATATCAAAGGAGACCAGAGCAGTAACCTGGTTAACCTCAGCAAGCAAATTCCCCTGCTGGGAGTCTCCAGGAGCAGAGATACAGGACTGTTGTGAAATGTGTGGCTGGGGGCTAACAGAGGTTCTCCTTCTCAAGTACCTTCAAAACCTGTCAGTAATGGATCCTCCCCCATAGAAAAGATCCCAAACAACCTGACGGTAAACACTGACTAAATTTTTTCAGAGCATTAAGTCAACATTAAGTGATGAATCACCAGCCTAGAAAGTTCTTTAATCAACAAAACTGAGACCCTGCAATGCTGATAGCATTTTGTGCTGAGTGAAGTCCGTGGCACTCAAGCACGCTACCTTAGCACTGATGCGTGGAAGATGTGAAGTGTAGCCAAGAAAGATGTACCACATTAAGTATGTTTTCCCTTTTTCTCTTAATACATGTAACACTGTAGAAAAGGCTTCTGTCACCAATCAGCCAGTATCAGATTCATTCTCACAGCATACATTTGTTTTGCAAACCCAAATTACTTGGAGACTATGAAGTAGATGCTGCCCTCAAAGTACCGTCAGAATTTACACAAACACACTAGTGTGGAGTTTTGATTTCTGTGTTGTGTTGAGGTTTTTTTTTTTTTTTCAAGAATGCATGATGTTTACAGCCAGAGGCTTTTTCTTCTCTAAGTGTTCTCCTCTATTCAAACAAGGGAGCACTTCTTGTGACTATTGCTGATTCTAAGATGATAAAACCAAGGCACTGGCCACAGCTCATTTTGAGCATGGTCCCCATCGTCCTTCCCATTCAGAGATACCCATTTTCCAGCTCCTTCAAGGTATTCAGAAGGGCTCTTCTATATCTTAGCACAAGGACTTGCTCTACAGACAAGTCACTAATCACCTGGTTCCCGAAGCATTTAAAATTGTGTTCAGGTTATTGTAAATTCCATAACAGTGTAGGAAGACTGAAAGCTGTCATTTAGAGAGCTATATAGTAGACCAAAGATCACACTCGGATTAAGGTGGGGCGTCATGCTATAAACTGAGTGGATTTTGATCAGAATCCCCCAAGGAAAGTAGCCTGGTACTATTGACCAGGAGAATCTCAGCAAGCCTACTGTATTCTTTGACACAGGGAGAGGTTTCAAAATATTCCTTCTAGGAGATGTGAATTGTAAAATAAAAATGAGGGGAAACCCACGAATTCCACTCAGGCCATCATCTACTCTACTTCCTTTGACTACAGCATAGATAGAAGAAATAGTTGGATGATTCTGAGAACCTACAGAAGGAAAGAAAAATTAAAATTTAGCTAAATATTCACTTTAATGTCAATTCTCATACTTCAGTATGTATTAAGCACAAATAAAAGCAAAAGAGAATGTTCTGTAATTACTAAAATTTGGTATTAAGTAAACAATCCTGAAAACTGCTGGTTTACAGGATCAAAGATGACAAGAAAGATTTTTACCTTTCATAAATTCATTCTGAAGTTCAGGATCCTTAAATCTAACACATTTGAAGATTTGTGTCAGGACAAGGGGTAATGGATTTAAACTAAAACAGGGTAGGGTTAGACTAGATATGAGGAAGAAATTCTTTACAATGAGGGTGGTGAAACACTGGAACAGGTTGCCCAGAGAGGTAGTGGAGGCCCCATCCCTGGAAACATTCAAGGCCAGGTTGGATGGGGCTCTGAGCGACCTGATCTAGTTAGCGGTGTCCCTGCTCACTGCAGGGGGGTTGGACTAGATGACCTCTAGGGGTCCCTTCCAACCCAAAACATTCTATGATTCTATAAAACTAAGATGGCACTCTTGGGCGGGGCGGGGGGGAATTCCTCTAGCCTGTTTGTACACTTGCATTATATACTGAAACAGTCATAATTCAGTGAAAGGTCAAAATTGATAGGAAACCAACAAAATTTACTAAATACAGCACATACTTATAATTTGCAGAATTTACTAAGTTTTTTAAATCCTCTGTTGTGAGCTTCCTCACAACCTTCTTTAAGCAGGTTGTACACATTATAAAGTCTCTATTTGACATGAACCCCTATTTAATTTTAATCTGTTCCAGGTGAATTTTAAACATTCAGTAATTATAAAATTTATGGATTTGAATGGCCAGAGTCTTTTCAAAGGACACTCAGCATCTCTGACAAGTTTGGCAAGTTTTGAGGTTTAAAAGTAAACAAAGGAGCCTAATATGTCAAATACCTACAAGTATCCATTTTCCTTCCCACATTTGCAATTCCACCTTCACCTCATAATTCCCATAGACTTGCTATCCTATTTCCTTATTTGGTCACTGGTAAAAAAATACACTGCTTAGACAGACTAGACTTCAATTTATGTCACAGTGTATTTTCAGTATTGGCTTCCTGCCCTCTTTTTACCCGATCCTTATGTAACAGCCTCAGACTCCCAGAAGCAGCTCTGCCCTGAATACTGTAATTCTGCTTAACTGGACATGGTGGGTGCAGACAGCAGTCATTTCCTGAGCTACTAGGTAAACTACAGCATTCCCCTAAAATGCATAAACACATTATAGAAATAATATAAGCGTTATTTCCACAGGACTATTATTAATAGTATTCATAATAGTATCAGTAAACTATTACAACTCTGCTAAAAAGTTACAAGAACTGATATAATCCGACAAAGTTCCGTTTCTCTTCAAATACTGTATGCCTAATCCCACCCCGCTCCCCTCTAAAGAATTAAAGCATGCGACTCAAATGTAAATTTAGGAAGGTAAAGTATGAAAGTTATATTTAAACAACTAAGCAGGGAAAATTTGAGAAGTAGTCAGATTTTTAAACTTAATCTTTTTTAGCAAAGTATTACCACAAACAGTGGTAAATTCCTCTCCAGGCTCCTGACTTAATCTTCTCTGGATTGCAATGTATAAGCCCTCCTTTGTTGGCTGCAGTATTTCAACCCCTGCTGATGTGTCAAAAACTGTGAATGTTAGGCAAAATACAAATATGTTGCATTGTATCACATTTTTTCCCTTCTTCTCTTTTCTAGAAGATGACAACAGATATGATAGAGAGCAATAACACCAAATCCAGTGCTCCCCTCCTGACCCAAAGATACCTGAGGATGGTGACCAAAGATGGACACAGCACATTCCAGATGGATGGTGCTCAAGGAAAAGGTCTGGCATACCTCCGAGATGCATGGGGAATATTAATGGACATGCGCTGGAGATGGATGATGCTTGTCTTTTCTGCTTCTTTTGTCATTCACTGGCTAGTCTTTGCAGTGCTTTGGTATTTGCTGGCTGAGATGAATGGGGACCTGGAGCTGGACCATGATGCTCCACCTGACAACCATACTATATGTGTCAAGTACATCACCAGTTTTACAGCTGCTTTCTCCTTCTCATTGGAGACGCAACTCACAATTGGTTACGGCACTATGTTCCCAAGCGGGGACTGTCCCAGTGCTATTGCACTGCTTGCAATACAGATGGTCCTGGGGCTCATGCTGGAAGCCTTCATCACAGGTAATCCTTCATATTTAATCTTTAAATAGAATAGGTGTAACAATTAGATTGAAGAAATGGAGCTAGAAATAAATAGTGATCATATAGCTATCTGAAAGAACAATTAAGTCAGTCACTACAAGGATGATGAGATTTCAGCTATGTACTAGTAAAAATTACACACCTTTTATTAACAAAATACATAAATTAGGTGATAACAAGATTTAAGGCTTGAGAGTTCCACTATTCATTGGATCATATTTGTGGCAGATCCCCACTTATCACTCTCAATCACTCATTTCTTATACCATTACCTCTCCAATTTTTTTTCCATGGAATTACAAAATTTAAAGTCAATTTGTTTTGATTTTAAGGTTTACTATTGTCTAGCTGAAGTATTTTTGTTGATCTTTAACTGTTTAAATATTCCTCAGTACCCGATGTAATGAAAATTTTTACAATGTCACAGCTATTTCGAGGTATTTCAAGTTATTTAAAATAATGTTCAGGTTTCAAATATTTCAAAAGACTTTAAAAATACAGAGGTTAGTTTACTGCATATTAAGAAAGAACTTCTCCAGTGGTAGCACACCAAGATCAGGTACTATTACCAATTACAGTAATTGGGAGGAAAGCTAATGGCTCTCCTTCCTACAGCAACAGTTCACTCTCCAAATATTAATAAGTGAACATAGTTTAGAAAAAGAAGCATTTTAGAAAAGCTATACGTTTTAAACAAAAATGGGTTAGTGTGATGCCAGCCTAGCAGTTTTCACGCAAGCTGAGGCTAGAAAGACCACATCCACCCAAGCCTGCTTCTGTTGCTTTGGACTGTTTCACAGAGCTTGGAGGCTGCAGGGAACCAATCCAGGCATAGTGCTCTTATTCAGTTTGTTCTTTTCCATGATGCAGGTGCTTTCGTGGCAAAGATCGCCCGACCAAAGAATCGGGCATTCTTCATCCGCTTCACCCACTCTGCCGTAGTGACACACACTGAGGGGAAGCCATACCTTATGTTCCAGGTGGCCAACACACGCTCCAGCCCACTGACTAGCATCCAGATTTCTGCTATACTTTACCAAGAACAAGAGAATGGGCAGCTGCACCAAACTAATGTGGACTTCCACCTAGACAGCATAACTGCGGATCAGTGTCCTTTTTTCATCTTTCCACTGACCTACTACCATTCAATCACTCCATCCAGCCCCCTGGCTGCTCTCCTCCAAAGAGAAGCTGCTCACCATTTTGAGCTGGTCGTCTTTCTGTCAGCCATGCAGGAGGGCACAGGAGAAACATGTCAAAGGAGAACATCCTACCTCCCCTCAGAGATCATGCTGCACTATCGCTTTGCCCCCGTGCTAGCCCGCAATGCCAAAGGTGAATATGAGATCAAGATGGAGAATTTTGACAAGACTATTCCTGAGCTCCCAGCTGCAGCTGACTCAAAGAGTCCAAAAAGGACTGACAAGGAGATCCGCATCAATGGACAGCACAGTGACAGCTTCCAGCTCTCCGAGACTGGCCTCACAGAATAAAGAGAGCAGACTTTGAACTTTGTGCTTTTTTAATTATTGTTACGTCAAACTTTCAGGTTCCATTTACAGCCTTCCTTCCTTGCCCGCCCTGCCATCTTCTAGTGATCTTTCTCTTGTACTCCCATCCTTCTGATTACAACACGATATGCAGAGTAAAGAGAACTGGTGTGACGATGTAAGCCGAGGAGAGGCTGCCGTGCCCACCCAGGATAAAGTTGGTACAAGAATCACAGTACTAATTCTTGGAAATTAAAAGAGCTACCTGCTGCATTCACCAGACTATGATTAAAGCCGCACTGACCCTGAAAGAAGACACCTTCAAAACTCCCAAAGCTGACCAAAATCATGATTAAACAGCTTGTGACAAAATGGACAATAATACAATAGAAGAATCTCAGTCAAAACCAATATGGGGTCATTCAGTAAATACATTAGTTCTGGGATAAGCAACTCCCTTCATCCAAGATCCTGATTTTTCTGTTCTCTTAACTCTTTGGGGATACAGAGTTATATCAGTTTTCAGATGGCTGAATTCCCTCTTAGAAGGTACTGCCAATCTCTCATGGCAGTGAAAAAGCACTCCTGTTGTGCTTATTAAGCAAATTTGTAAATACTAACTATAGTTCATCATTCTGCCAAATAAGAGAACATCTCATTTCAAGACAGGTCTATGAAGACACTATCAAAAAAATCTTAACACATATGACAAATGCTGCAATAGAAATTTTTTCATATTTGGAAACACTGAATAAATTATTTAGCAGTGGAAAACTGACTATTCTAAATGAATTAAGGTACTTTTTTTTTTAAAAAAAAAGACCATACATTCCACATGTTCTCACCTTTGCGCTGCTCATCTCAAGTAGATCTGATCCAGAAGGATGCACTATATACAAGAAAAGTAGAACTGCATCCATTTATATTTTATGCTTTTTAACATCAGTATTTGCCTGTACACACAGCACAAAAATATTTAGAGACACTTGAATCATTTTTAAAATAAAAAATTAAAACAAACTATACATGAGACTTCTGTATTTAAGTGCCTCATAAACCTACTGCAATTAAGACACTGTTCTGAAGCTCCTAAACAATTTAAGAAGCTAAAGGATAAGCAGAATGATAAATTATTTCCAAGCTCTCAACAAAAGCAGTGCCTATTATGTGTTCATACTTGAACAGTCAAGTATCAAAATAAAGCAAAAGTTATCTTTCAAAGGAAAAAGGCTTTTCCCAGAAACCAAGATGGCATAAATAGCAACTGTCATTGACAGCAGCATAATACACTACCAAACGTGCTTCCTTTTAATTTCACTGAAGTGGCCAGCAGCAGGAAAAATGGTCTCAAGCTATCTGATGAGACACTGTTTAACTGAATTCTTCTCAAGCTCCAGAACTCTGTTAACTGAAGGGCATTCACAACCCGCAAGAGGTTAGCAAAAAGCTACTTTGCTTTAGAGTCTAGGGAAGTGGGAAGCACCCCCACAGAAGCATTTCACACAGGGAAGGTGAATGAGGCAGAAGGCCCACGATTTCATTGCAATTCATCTCTCATTCCAAAATTTTTCAAGTATTACCTCCCCACATTCCAGACCTCAGACAGATTTGGTTTTATCACAGATACTCTCAAAATCTCTTTTTAAAAATTTAATTTTATGTAAAAGCATTCATGAATATTGTGGAGCTTGGAGATCAACACACTATCAAGTTACACTGCCTTCATCCCTACTTTTCTTAGCTGTTGACCCATATGCAGGCTAAAGATCCCTTTTCCACCCTCATATCAGTACCAATAATTTTTAAGTACTTCTTGCAAGTGTTACTTCCACATCCTCTACCAATATAAGACATTGGGAAGAGTCCTACAAACTAAGAGCCAGTACGAGAGCAGTAGAACAGATTCCTGTGTCAAGTCTGAAATAACCATTTAGAAAAAAAGCAGTATTCTCTGGGAGGTATTGTTTACCATGTATCACATACTCCAGCCTCAGACAAACAAACCATTCTAAAATTCAGATGCATAATCCCAACAGGACAGTACTATAATCTCACTATTTAGAGTCAAAGCTATAAAAAACTACTTTAATTTCAATTAACATCTAATCAGAGCATGGGCTGCTTTGTTTAGTTTCTAAATGACTCAATACTTCAAAGTTGTCCTGTTTTTAGAATAACTTTCTATTTATCAATTTGGTTTAAAAGGGAGAACAACAGCAAGTATAGAGAAAAAGTATCTTTAGTATACACTGAATGCAACCTTCAAATATTACATTTTGGAATGTAAAGCTGAAGAATACCACAGAAGCAAGTTAGACAAACACAAGTGTGTGGTTACTTCAGAACAGCTGCAGAACAAGGGGTAGACAAAACGCCGCTATTGCTTTTACAATTCCAGAGAACTGGTGAACCATAGATGTCTGATAAAGTACTGGAAATATGCCATGGCCCAAATTGGAATACAAGCCTAGAAAAATTGCTGGTGGGCTATGATGCAACAAAATTGCATGCTATGCTTTGAGTAACACTGCAAGAGCAAGCTGGTGATGAACCTTCTCTGGATGTACTTCTTGCTAGCAAGGTAGGGAAGGAAAAACAAGCCAGGCAGAGTAAGGGAAAGAGCGATTCAGAGAAATTCAACATCCTTTTTATAGTCACTTGAATACCCTTTTAACATTCAAGTCTTCTTAACCTAACCAAAAAATACACATTAAAACAGAACTCACTCAGGTTCCACAACTGACTTACTAAACGTCTTGTTTAATCTACATTACAATTATTTACTACCAGTGTGTAATTGCTGGCAACTATTCAAATCCCCTCAGCTACTAAGCTGGTATTAGTCAAGAGGCTGCACAGAAAATTAAGCAGCTTTTGCGCAATTCTAAAAGACAGCCACGATCAAGAAAACAACTTGCTCATTTTCTTTGCTAATGGCCTCAGCCTTCCAGAAGCGATTTGGGTTCTCAATGAAGAGACTGTGACAATCTGCAACAGAAACTCGCAAATACTTTGTGCATCTTCTATTTGCATACTGAAACTAGGAACAGATATTGTTTATGTTGAGAATCAGTCAAATGTGAACTTGCAAACTGTTGTAAGAACTGAAAGAGCTATCATTAATTTTTAAGAACAGCATATTGATCATGCATGAGAGGTAATTTTTTGTTGAAGGTCTATTACTTTTTTAATCTCATGATTTTTAGTTGAGGGTTTCTTGCATTGTCATCTGTTATGAATGCCCAGAATAGTTTAATATTTGATCTCTTAATTCTGTAATGTGATCAGCCAGAACCAAGTATATGAAAAAACTGGCAACTCAGTAAATTATGTAATCTGAGGCTAATCCAAGGCCCTATGAAAGAGCAATGAAAAACTGAAGCACAATAAAGGTAACGAATAAAATCCTAAACTAAGGGGTTTAACCAGGGTAAAAGAAACGAATACATGCATCGGCTAAAGCATGTTAGCCTGAATTATAAACTGCATGTCAATTCAGTCCTTGACCTTTCTGCTTCCGCTGCTTTGTGTGGTATATTAGTGCTCGGTATTAACGTGGGACTTCTTTTGGCACATCTGTATCCCTATCTCACACTCAAAATATTTTGTTATTGGAAAACTTTACATAAACAGTAACTATTAGTTCATTAACCAAGGCTTGAGTCAAAACAGACCAACACCTTCTGTTAACATTTTTGTGTTCTCCACCTTATTTCTCTTTGAAGGTAAAGAGAAGTGGTCCTCCCACTTATTGGGACACTACTCTCTAACACAGTGATATGCAAACATAAGTGACTATTGTTAAAACAATTTTTTATATAAAACTTCAGAAAGATTGTGGGTCTCTTTCCTCTATCATACTGTGCCACAGAGCTTTTACCCAAGTAAGATCAAACTAGAAGAGAAATAGAAAGAGAGACTTAAGAGGAGCAATCAGATACTACAGAAAGCTTCATAATTTGAGAATAACCACACCATTCCTCCCAATGAACCAAGACAAGCACACAGGGACCCCATCTTCTCTAGAAAATGGTTCGCAGAAGATGCATTCCAAAATCCTGACCACTAGTAGTTGCTACAAATAAGACATGGTCTATACTAGCTGAAGCATTAACTCTCACATTCAGGCAGAAGCCAGCTTCAGTAAGGACATCTTGCATACTGTAAATTCTTCTCAATTTCAGCCGAGATACACATCTCCTCTTAAATTGACATTTAATATTTTTATCTTAACCAGAAATCACAGAATCGTTTAGGTTGGAAAAGACCTTTAAGATCATCAAGCCCAACCATTAACCTAACACTGCCATCCCACCACTAAACCCTGTCCCTAAGCACCTCGTCTACCCGTCTTTTAAATATCTCCAGGGATGGGGACTCAACCCCTTCCCTGGGCAGCCCATTCCAGGGCTTGACAGCCCTTTCATAGAAAAACTTTTTCCTAATGTCCAACCTAAACCTGCCATGGCGCAACTTCAGACCATTCCCCCTCGTCCTATCGCCCGTTACCAGGGAGAAGAGACTGACCCCCACCTCGCTACAGCCTCCTTCCAGGATACATTCTATAGTCTGGATCTGGAAGCGTTGGAATGTTATCACAAGAACTGGAAGGGAATAAATAAAATGGAATCAACTGTGGTAGATATTACTTTTACATCCATTTGTCTTTTGTAAAAAATGCAGTCATGAAATCTCAGTAGTACTTGTTTTTTCCTATTTTCATTTTTTTCCAAAAGGTCTCTGAATATGAAGACACACTGAAAGCTCGAAGTTTCACTATTAGCATTGAAACATGGACAATCTCAGATCAATCTCAACTTATTTTTAGAATGAACCTCTTTTTAAGGAAAACAATGAGGAAAACAAGCAACATCTTATTTGTGTGCAAACTTTCAGCTAAAAAAGCAGAAAAATAGAAGCACAACTGAAAATCAGTTCCTACATGGAGAAAGGATTGGGAAGGCTTTGAAAGCAAACATGGTAATTTAAGACGGCTAAAGCATGTGCCACCATGGTAATCTGGAAGACTATTAAAATGGCAACTTATGCTACTCTCACTAGAAAAATGTTGACAGCTAAGCAGGGATTAAAACACATCCCTGTTAACTTTTAATTGCAGTTGAATCTCTTTGGTTTTGCTTGTCTTTAAATTCAACGTTCAGTTGTCTTTTCTGACCTATGCTTTATCAATATGTTGACTAAGGAGGGTATCTAGCCAAGACTCCTTCAGCAAAGACCAAAGCTCCTCTGGGTCCTAAAAAGTCAAGATTCATTGTCAGCAAGCTTTTACTAGTACAAAACCTCTCAATAAGCATAGCTGTGGTACATGCATGTGGAAACGTGCCATGGAAAAAGAGCAAGGTCATACCAGAGAACAATCAATGCATGATCCCACAAAGCAGAAAATCACTGCAGTTACCATATAACCAGTTGATAGAGGAGAACTTCCTTGAATGTTCTTACCACTCTCAGAATACAGATTTTACATAAACAGGTATGTTCCATCTCCAAGATGACAACCCACTCCAATTCAAGTTCAGCTGAACGTTCAGACAGACATACTGGGTCAAAATTAAGGATCCAGTATTCTGCCTGAACATGGCCAATGTCAAGCATTTAAGAAACAGAACAGGAGAGGAATATCAGAGAGGAGGACCAGATGATAACCTGAGTGAACAGAAGATTTGTATGATGACTTAAACTGATTTGGCAGACAGTAAATAAATCAGCATGGGAACCTCAGAACATTGCTGCTGGGATCTACCTCACACTAGCAAGCATTAAAAAAAAAATTAACAGTTCACATGGTCCAGAAGTCCTACATACCAAAACAGCACCCACCAGGAATGTTTGAGAACTGCATTGAGAAGGCATATTGGCACAGCACACCTGTTAATCAGCACAGACTCCTTTCAGAGAGGTACAGGAATTTAGTTCCAGCTGAAGACTTCACATCTTAATTGAACAAACAGAACCTACTTACTGCAGATTTTTCTTATCTAAAACATTTAAATGTCTAATAGTGAATACAGCACAAAATAAGAAAAACAATACTTTGAGAACACATTTAGGTAGCCTGACACAGTATCACGAATCTTTTATCAACAAAATACTTGGAGCAGTAAGAAAGGTTTATGTACATATAGGTCCCTTCCCCAAAACACACCCTGCTCCTCCCTCCCATTTTCTGCCCATACAGTAACAAAACCATACCTGGATCTTTTCGCCCTGGTTTTTCAAAGCGTCTGTCTCCCCTAGAAAGGCAGAATAGAAGTTTCAAATAAGGTTTTGGAACTACTACGCTCATTTTAGGTGTGGCTCTTTTTTTTTTTTTCCACTTGGTAGGGGGCTTTTATAAAATCAGAGCTTGATGGACACTATCTTTAAAGGTCTGAGTGACAACTGAAATTTTCAGGAACACTGATACGCACACAGCCTTTGGCAACTAGGTATGTTTTGAAACGTGACCCTAAGTACTGTCAACAATGTTGAGACTAAAATTGAAGGGAATCCTTTAGCAATCCATGTTTTCACTCACCATTTCCACTGCAACTATCATAATTTATATCCTCTTCAAGTAGTTCCTTCTTCCCAGGAACTCAGCAGAAAAATTCTTTGCAAAAACGCTCTTTTCCTTGCTCCTGAGTTTCTAGAAACATTACTGTGTTGCCTCCATCTTAGAAATTCAGACATCCACTCACAGACACACCTAATCACCTTTTTAAAGTATTTTTATGAAGTCAAAAGGCACAAATGGAAGCTGAGCGGATGTATGTAAAAAAAAAAAATTAAGGGCTAGAGTTCTGTTACCTTTCCTCCCAACTCTGTGATCTGTGCATTTCCCTGCCCCCTCCTCGCCCAAATCCACCCTCCACTTCATCAAAACTTCTTTGGTAGAAACCGCTTTCTCCTCGGCCTCTGCCTGAAAAGACAAAAAACACAAGTGTTTGTACAAATAATAACAGAAGTTGAAAGAATCAGGTAGGTTTCCTTTTCCTGGTGTCCCTGTGAACTAATCTTGCAGTCTTAAGACCCAGTGAAATTATCTGGGGCAAAGGGAAAAAGGGAGAAAGACCCAAGAGTCTTATATAAAAATTCTTATCAAGAAGCACAAGATCAGACAGAACAGGCAAACAACTCTGAAATAAATACTTTGCCGAAAAACACAGAAAACAGATACTTACCCAACAGAAATTACCAAACAAGGATGCATTGTTCATACAACATCCACACAGTATGTGTGTACGTTACACTCAAAGCTCAGACTGCTTTTAACATCAGAATCCAGTGTAATGGCACTGCACTGCAGATGTACTTGTAATTACTGCTGTCAAGGTTAATAAAGGAGAAGGAAACTTCACCGCTATTAAGTTCTAGTGATTCCCAGCAGACATTTGCCCCAGGAGCAGTGAGGAGAAAAGAAGAAGATCACAGGAGGGGTATAGGCAGGACAGCATGAAGAACTCCAATAGCTATGGCATAAAAATTATTCTCCTTACTTTTTCAAGAAATGATTCTCCATTGGTGGCTACCAAGTATCGAGCCTCAAGCCAAAAATTAAAGATGTATCCTCAAGTAAAGCATCCTGAAGCACACCTTTAGTGTTTGGGTAGGCGTGGGATGTTTGGTTAAGAAAAAAGAAATAACACAACAGAAAAACAGCACCCACACACATCCTCAGACCTTCAAGATAGCTTCCAGCACTGGTTAGGTTAATGGTTGGGGTGAAATTTCCAGATCTACAAAAGATAACTGCTTTGCAAACAGCTACAGCAGAAGAAACAGGAGGGTTTTATCAGCTAACTTACCATTTCAAGGATCTCAAGGAAAGAAGAGGAACAAGTGAAACAGGTCAATCAGCTGGTTGCCAGGATAATGCCGTTCCTACACACACATGCAGTCTCTACAGTCAAGTCCAAGAACCTAAAAAGCACCTGATAAAGGGAATTCATGGCTATGAAACTATCATAAACCTCAATCCTTTCTTATTTCGCACTTCCTGGCTTCAAGAAAACAAACACCTCAAAGGATGAAGTGCAAACCTGGCCAGGGATCCAGAAGAATAAGACAGAATGACCAAATGAAACAGGAAGTAAACACCTTGAGAACTGACCCCGGTCTCTGTAGTCTTCTGAAGAAAGTAACGATAACAAGCCTCTACATTGAAAATCTAAGGATGCATCCAGGAATTCTACCGTATTTCAGTGTCTTCTGAAGAGATGCTCTAAAAAAATTTAAATAATCAAGGCAGTTCCCATAGTTTCTCTTCTATACTAAATCTCTTGCCAAAAAGAAAAAAAAAAGTTGCTTTTCAGGCAGAGAGAAAGAAAAGTGATCCCCAGACAATCCAGTTAGGCTCCTCAAATACACACTGATTTTGTATCAGGCAGTACAGGTTACAGTATGTATAAGGAAGCCACAAAGTTATCTCTGTACAATTCCTCCTTCTGCTTCAGAAATGGGATTTAAACATCTTATTTGGATAAAACTATCCTGGTTCCTAACACCAGCAAAGCAGTTCAGTGGTAGAACTCCTTGTCTGAGATGCAGACTTCCCTTACCACAGAGTTTTGGGGATGCTCAAGTTCAGATGGAAACTGGACAAACTCATAGAAGATCAATAACACTGAGGTTTACTAAACACAGAGACCACATCTGGTTCAGGAAATACACTGAGGTGCAAATGTCTGGAAACTGAGCATATAGGTGATGCTTCCTCACCTTTGTATTTTTACACAGGCCTTATTCTCTTGCCAAGGTGTCTTTTTTTGGCTGTTGCTAGAGCCAGACTATTGAGTTAAACAAGCCCTTGCCTGGTTCAGCATAGCTGTTCTTACACAAACGCAGGTGGAGACAGAGGAGATGACCGAGCACTCAAGGCAAGAGAGGAGAGATTAGTATCAGACCTACGACTGTACTAAAACCGTAAATACCTTCACTATGGCAAGTCTGATATCACAAGGTTGACCATAGTCACAAGTGCAAAATAAGTTGCAAAGGCAAAAAACAGTGAAGATGTGATACATCACCAGAAGCGCAATGTTTATCCAGTTAAGATATTATGGGTCCTCTAAGATCCTGGAAAAGGACTCCAAGCTGTTATTCTTCACAAATAAAGCCGAGGTAAGTTCAAGCATCTCATGCAATGGCAATCTTTGTCTAGTTTCTTCATACAGGAAAGCTCTCTTCCTTCCTCTCACAGAAGATAATAAAGAAAGAGCAGTTCACAAGAAAAAGCCACAAGCAGGCAGAGTCAAAACAGAATGAATGCAATGTCTCATCTCATGTCTCTGAGGTAGCGGAGGTGGAAAGTTGCATACACTTTTCCAACAGAAACAAAACCAGTTATTCTTTCCTGTTTTTACACTGAGTGACAGCAACATTTGTAGCGCTCCCCTTGCAGTGTGAGCCAGCATGAATGCACACTGATTGCTGATAGCAGACACACAACTGGCAGAGCCAGGAGGCTGGTGATATGGGAGATTTCATCAGCAAATAAAGCAGAGGTCCTGTATAAGGGCAAGAATAAAGTAAGAGTTGTTTAACAGCAGTATAGCTTATGGCAGCTTTAAAAGTATGGGAAACAACAGCCTTTGCAATCCCTCTCCACTTACGCCCTCTGTGTCACTGTTCATCAGTATTTCAGCTGTGCTCAGCCATCAAAATGGTCCGAATTAAACTATAACCTTGCAAAAGGTCCAAACAAACTATCTCAGCAATTCAGTTTAAGGCTGCCTGTGGGGCCACGGTACTCAACTCCCAGCTGTACTGGTACCACATAGTACCAGGCAGGACCTATTGAAGCCAGCTTTGCCCTGGCTGTTGCCACCCTCCTCCACTGCATCACCATCCAGCTGCAGTAACAAGATGTGTCCATTCAACAGTACCCATCAGAAGTACATGTGCAACTCTAGCAGAAACCAAAAAGAAACCACTGCATGACAAGCATACTGCATTAAAACAGATGCTACCAAGCTACAGAAGGTAAGTAGCTAGTTAAGGAAAACTGTGGGGTACAAAGTCAGCTATTCAGCAAGTGTTACATAATCAGTCTCACCTGAAAGTGCACACTGGGACACAGCTAATAGTGATAACAGTAGCAGAACATATGAAAAATGCTTCCAGAGAGAATAAAACTGCACACAGAAGCACACCGCCATTCTGTTTCTGCACTTCTTGCTTTTTTTGTGGCTAAAATCTAGAACATTCGTATTTTAAATAGAATGCCACTTCCAAAAAAATACCTGGCACATGAGGAGCAGACTTTCTAAGTGTAGATGCTGCACAAAGTATTGAATGCAAAGTCAACAGATGTCAATAAACCCTGCCATTCAAGAACTGAATGGAGCAGCTGTATCATTAGTATTTCATTAATTCCCTAAAAACCTCAGAATGAGGACCTCAATCCACTGGATATTGTCATCATAACAGCCAAAAGTCTCTAACCTGAAAAACAGACTGGCCTGAATTTAAATAAAAAAAAAAAATACAAGATACAAGCAAGAGGGCAAGAAGCAGCACACACTGTCATTCTAATTGTAATTAGAAAAAAAAACCCACAACATAATACAACAAGCAAATTCTTGAAATTACAGCATGACTAGAGTTTAGCATCTACGATCATAGCCATAACAGTGTGGGAAGAGCAGGATGACTGTAGTTCATCTACTGCCGTTTAGGTATGAGAACTTTCCACTTTCACACCATTTGCACACTTCCCAACAGCAGCAAAAACAGATTACAAAGGGGAAATAGTGTGGGAGGGGAAAGACTTCTAATGGGAAGCAAAGTACCCTTCATAAGGGTCTTAATCACAAAGGAGAACAGCTACAAAACAAGGTGTCTGTAAGCTTACAGCCCATTCCAGGGACTATTTAAATCTCTCCTGGTCTGAGGCTCTTATTCATGAATGTTGACATTCCAGTCCCACCAGCACAAAGCACAGGGCTTAACTTCACACCACAGGGAGCTCCCAGGAAAACAAGTCAATTAGAAAAAAAGTCACGTGCAAGTACTTGGTTTCTTTAGAGAATATAACTTCATTACTAAATAAAATGGTTTGGATTTATGTTTCCACAAAGACACATACAGTATTAGCGATGGCAGTTGCACACGGCAGTTTTTAACAGTAACACCAAGTTGTATTGCAGCACACAGTCATAAAAATTTTAAACAAAAACCAAAGCAACTTCCATACAGTAACCATTTTCACATCAGCTAAATGTAATCATTGTCAGCAAGACTTGGGGTGAATACTGGGAAAATATTTACTGAGTGTAATTTGTAGTTTTAAATACCGATAAAGGGAAGTCACATTCGGAGTTCTATCAATAACCTTCCTTTACCAGCAGTTCATCTGTTCTTCCCTTTGCCAGTCTGTCACAGATTCCCTCTCACGCTCCCAAATGCTGGAACACAATTCTGCGATTTGTTCCTCAGTGAGGGAACTTAATTAACAAATCTAATCATACATGCAAGTTCTTCCCTGAAGTTACTGTGCAAGTCACTTGAAGACAGTAATCTTGTTTTGGTAAAGATGAAGCCCACATTCAATCAGCAGCAGCTTTGTTGCATACAATGATGTAAAGTTCATGAAAAACACCAAATAACCTTTTAAGCAATTTTGAATGTTAGTTTTTCCCAATCCTTTTACGTAATTAAAAAAAAACTTGAAAGCAACATGCCAGTTTTGCAAGTTAGATGTCAATGGTCCTAAACTGAGCTTTTCATAAATAACCACAAGAAACAAGGTCCTGAATTACAAAAAAGTGGCATGTGTAATTATGGAAAAAAATGTACAATTTTGGTCAGGCAGAAGCCCTACTTTGTTTGCTGAGATATAGAAACTTTGGGAAGACTCATCACACCTAAAGCCCAAGCCTAACTGCTCACAGAAAGAAAAGGGGAAGAGTGGAAGAAACAAGCAGCAACAACCAGGATTAATGAAAGAGGGAAAGCTCAGTAATTTTTAATTTCAGACTGTATCAATAATGAAAAATGAATGGGGTAAGGTGGAGAAAATCTGTCCTTTACAGCTTAACAGAAGAAAAGAATGACAGAGTAGCCTAACAAGTACAGCGTATAACGATTCATACAAATTAAGAGAAAAAGATCAAATGAGGATGAAAACAAAAATAGTGGAAAAGATTAATTTTCAACAAAGTTCTTGAGCTAGTATTTCTTAACATATCTTTAAAATGAAGTATGGGAAGAAAGGAATATATGCAGAAATAGTTTTCAGTCTTAATAATACTGCATAAATTTTAAGTTCTGTCCACTAAAGTGTAATGAATCAAACTTTTATTGCCAAACAACATTTCCATGCATACAAATAGATTCAATAATAGAATTACTGAATTAGAAGCCATATTCTGCCATATTTAACCCTATGACCTCATTGAAACTAGAGGGGGCAATTAAAAAGCAACCCACTGCTCACTGCATGAGGATGACCTTTATTGTTAATGGTACAGCAAAAAAATAAAGGAAAATTTTACAAAACAAAGAAAAATGAAGGGTTTGGCAAATTAGAAATGGTCAAGGTATCTTGATATTGAAACCAGAGAGCACACTAGTGCTCAAATGATCTCAAATCAAGAAATTTTCAGCAGTATTCATTTCATTTGCAGAATTAGGCTTTAATAAATCTACAAAACAAATAGCTAATACATGTATTCCTAGCAAAAGTGAAACATGGATGGTAGCACTGCAATATGCACATTAAAAGCACAGAGCAAAAAAGCAACAGCTTTCAAATCTACAACAGAAATATAACAAGGTATATATGAGTGTCACCCCACATCTATATATTTGCACATTATTTATTTATTTTAATTAAGCCCTGAGCATTTGGGCAAAGACACTGATAAATAAAGACAGGGAAATCTGGGGATAGCCTCTTAGAAGTTTAATGTATATGCCTTAGCTGGGCATCAACCACAGGAGGACAAATGACAATCTATAAATATCTGAAAGATGTAAGCCAAGAAGAAAGCAGGATTAAGGAATGAGAACAGAAATAAGAGAACAAATTAACAAAAATCTGATCAAGCATTTAATTATCTATGGAAGTGATTTCTGAAGATGTTATTGAAAATATCAACAGCTAGGGACGTTTAGATTACATTAGAAAGGACCCTAAGAGACACCTCACCTAAGCACCTGCAAAGACAGATGTTACATGATTAATTACTTCTGATGATATTTCCAAATTATTATGTTCTTAGTATTTTAAATTTAAGCCATCATATTTATATATGAACCCCCAAAACAGTTTTCACGGCAGTATGCACATTGAAAGGGAACTGCTAAGCTAAATTCTGGATTTAACAATTTGGTTTGAATCTAGTGATACAGCTTGAGGACATTTTCTCAATTCATTTGCAAGTGTTTGAAGTGATCCAAGATGAGATATCAACTATAGCGATGCACTAAAATTGGCAAGACTCAAGTTTCTCCCAAATTCAATTATGACTTTCCATTAATCTTATCCTGTTTATTCTCAGGATGTTAATAAATAGAAATGACTTTTCAGAACACTGACCACCACCTACTACAATCTTAGTGTTTTCAATAATTTGTGGATTCTTCCCCCCTTTCCCTATAAGTTGGTTTTATGCCTTTTAATAAAGTTATTTCTAACAATTCTGAACCAAACAATTTCCTATTCCACTTCAAAACTACCTTTCCCTTTTGCTTTCCACACCCACCAATCTGACAAAGGCACATAACACAGGTACCAGATGTGCACTAAGGTGTGCAGAACAATCACTAAACACAATATTCTTTCTCAAACACCACCTTATTGGAAAGGTTTCAAAGCTTTAAGGGAAAATAAACTGGGAATGAGAAAACCTGGCTATAACCAAGCTCCATCTAACCTGTATCACCTGCATACATTGCAGCTCATTCACTAACAGCTCACCTCGACCTCTAGAGGAACTTCGACCTCGAGGAGCCCCTACCACCGTTCCTCCTCCACGTCCCGTCAACCGCAGGACAGCAGCACTGTTTACAGACATCGAGAAATTTCTCTGCCAAGAAGAAAGAGACAATGTGAGATTCTATTAAAAAGACAAAACCAGAAACACCATTATCCTAAATTCAGCTTAATACCAGCTTTGCTTTCCTTATGTTCATTACAAATTCTCTGCAACTGACTAACACTAACAAGGAAAAGGATCTCCTTGGAGACATGAGTAGCTGAAGCAGTCTATAAAAAGATCTTGGTCAATATAAGTGCTTCCAAGTTACTTACCTGAAATTTCCATGCTCTAGAGGTAGTAAGTGAGCACCTACTCCCTCATCAATGATTCCCGCACAGAAGTGATAATAACATCAGCAGCTTTAAACATAGACATTCAGTTGCAGAAAGAGATTGGCACCTGCCTATACCTTACACCATTAATTAATACTAATTCTAAACTTACTAAAGCAAAGCAGGAACATGTAAAGAGCAACAGAACTTGGATAAAATTATATTTACCAATCCCCTTTCCAGAAATAAGTTTGGTTTTTTTTTTCTCTAAATGTATCAAAGGAGTAATGTATTTAAGGCTTCTGTAATGTAAGTGATACTCATTTTAGTAAGATAATAAACACCAGTAAAATTTAACTTTATTTTAACATGAAGTAATTGCTGAAGAAAAAGCTGTTTCGATAAAGAATGGATAATTATAATCAACTCTGGCCCCATTCTCTGAGCACAAATAGTTGGAAAACTAGGCCAAAGTATTCAGGAGCACGTTCAGAAACATTAACAAGCAAACATGAATTCACACACTTTCTGAATGCAAGTTTGAAATAATTAGAATGCAAAGGACTCCAAACAACTGTTAGATCAGGCTTCTTGATGGGAACTTAAAAGAAGCAAATTGCTTACCTACCTGAACTCATCTGAATTACTATGACTTTGCAGTCTTCAGAGAACAAGCAGACAAGCAATTATATACTATTTAAAATCTGAAAGGCTAACATCAAAGCCAACAGAAATCTGAAGGTGTTTTAACCTGTTTCAGAAACAAGCCTAACTGTTCAATATGTTCTTCCTACAAAATAGATCTTCCTTCAAAAAAGAATTGGTAACTAAGTAGACCTGAAGGGGAAGAAAAAAAAAAAAAAATCCAGTCCAGCCTCCAGGAAGTCTGATTCTATTTTTCTAGCTGGCTCTTAAGAGTTTAAAGCAACCATTTCAACAGCAAGTCAAAATGAACCACCTCCATTTGCCTCTAAGAAAATCACCACCTTTCCTTGATACTTCTGCTTTTTTGTGAAGCAGTGGAATATTTTACTACAGAAACAACTTTAAGCTATTGATCAGATTGCATAGGAGATTGCTTAATTTTTGATGCCTTATTTTACCAATAAGAACAAAACAGTAATCTCACTTCCTTTTCCATTTTTTTTTTTTTCATTTGACTTGTCTGCCTAAACTGAACAAATTCTCCCTCCCCTCTGCAGAGCCTGCTGTGGTGAAGATGCAATCCTTGTAATGTGCACAGTGATAATAATCCACGTAAGATCACAGTAAATAACAAAAAAGCAAAGTCAAAAAACCAAAAACCACCGTACTATCGATTAGTATATTACTTCAGCATCCATCCCTGACAACACAAACCAAAGAGCAAAGCTGGCCCAAAACAGGGACTCAGTTAATTCTTTAGTAGCAAATGGAAGACATCCCAAGAAACAGATGTCAGAAACACAATGAGGACACAGAAAAAAAATACCTCCATTATACTCAGCAAGAGCTTGAGTCTCCCTTATTCCACAAGCAGGTAAGATTAAGACAACTGAATTCTTTCCGAATGCAACTAGGAATAGATGGGGGGAAGGCAAAGGAACATATACTGCATATTGCCAGTGGTAGAAACTGTTAAAGCTGTCTGCAGAAACCTTCTTTTCTTAAAAGACAGTTCCCTGGAAACAGATCTTAGACAAATCTATGATGTCATGTAACAAAACTTACAAGATGAATGGAGCTCTAGGTTTGCTCAGTATCCTTATTCCCAGGAAAGTGACATAAAAAGGACCAGCAATTGTGTCCAAAGTATATCCATGTCCTGTAATAGGGAGTACTGTAGCCGTATCTGACTAGTTAATTTTGCAGGAATAAACACGTTTAAGCTTAAATTCATATAGCTGACATTATTTATCATCCATCACCTTTAGATAATGCATTTTTAAATCAGCTTGAGACAAGTTCTTCTTGGACATACTACACATACAACTACAATGCTATCAGGTGCATGACTCTCAGGTTGCAAGCAAGAATTGCTCTGAATCTAAGCCTAGAGTCAGCCTAACAGGTTCAACTTCAACTGAACACTACCCCGAAGTACACGTGTTCTGATCTGCCTGTCCTCTACAGGACTCCCAAATCACCATCCCCCAAGTTCTGAGAGTATAATACTACCTTCAGTATTCACAGAGGGGACACAAAGGTGTTTTAATCTCTCTTTTGTCAACCTTAGGTGAAAGAGCTTTCCTGCACCATGACTAGCAGCAAAGCCATTAATATTCACCCCAAGATCACTTCTGAACACAATTTATTGATGAACAATGTTTATTATGTCATGCGAAACAAACACCAGGAATTTCTGGTAGCTTAAATAATGCTATTCCCTTGATATCTCAAATCAGTCGTGAAGGGGGAAAAAAGTTCTTCAGACAAGAAAAACCAGATTGTTCACATCCTCTGGGTCCCCAGAAAGTTTTACAGGAAAGACAATCTTAAAAAGGAAATATGAACCTTTTCTTTCAGATTAAGATTTTTGTGGAGATTGTACAGAACTGTTAAGCTGACCATGAAGACTCCTGTATGATTACAGGTGAAAAGGAACAGGAAAAAACAGTGACACAGTACACACCAGCTCCTCAAGACTGATGAAACACTAGGCACTGCAGCAGAAGACCACCTATCCCTGAAGCTGAGCAGTACTTACCATCTCATCTGTACCAAGAGGCTACTCAGCACATTTTCAAGACCATAGCCTTAAACTCTTATTATTCCCCTTGGACAGTATCTTGACAATCACCAAAAGTAAACGTCTCCTTTAACTGTAAAAGGCTTGTAGTTTACTCTCTGAAGGACTCCACTATGCATCAGCAAAAACATATGTCCAAAGGTATTTAACACCAAGATTCAATATTTTGGTGTGCTGCTGTATGTCTGGCTTCCCAGGCTTGCTGCCCAAATCCCTCCTGTTCTCACTGGAGAATGGGAGCTGGGCTGAGAATATGCTTTCATGGGAAATCTTAATCCAGGTTGCCTTTTAAGACTATGACATGAAGTTCCTACAGTGTATTCACACAAACTTAAATTGACTGCTGATTAAAAGCTAAACTATTAGCATCTTATGTCAAAGGATAGCATCCTAAAGACACAAGAAATATGAATCAACTCTGAAGAAGGAATTCCAGAAGAGGTGAAGAGGATATACCAGAATACCCAACACAA
Organism: Gorsachius magnificus; assembly: GCA_034008185.1. NCBI lineage: Eukaryota > Metazoa > Chordata > Aves > Pelecaniformes > Ardeidae > Gorsachius > Gorsachius magnificus. Next base: position 22,449,910 of record CM067087.1, on the reverse strand, counting down.
AAAGATGAGAAAAATTCAAGACTATAATAGCATGGGGCAAAGGAAGGAGGATGCTCTGAAATCTTAAGAAACTAATACTAACACTCCTCACCCCTGCAAAAATCAAATTACACACAAGTCAGTAAAAATACTCATCTTTCTAGCAGAAAAGAAACAAACAAAAAATCAAACCACAACATTCTGAAGTAAAAGTGCTAAGAAACATGACAAACCAGAGAGCAACTGTAAAAATCAGAAGTTCTGACAGCCATAAAGAGGGAGCCAACTCAGAGTCAAAAGTCAGAGGCATTTATCCAGAGAGGGGCAGTTTTCTCTGCTAGGAATTGAATTTAAAGCAAGAGCTTTTAAACTACTCAGATCAGTCACCCTTGAAAGGGAATCTTTGTGGACTACCTGCTCTTACTCTTATCTTGTTCACCAATTAATTACATACCTATAGAGACCAAAGAAGGAAATAATCAAACTTACATAAGAAGTAGTAAAGAGTACTGCACCTTCCTAAGAAATGTTAACAGTCAAAAAACTTCAACACATCTCAAAAGACCACAAAACTGAAGTTACAGAACTTAAGACACTTCTATTACAAAAGAGAAGGTGGTCCAAAAACTAGAAAAAGTTTCACTGATCTGAAAATGCTGTGTACTTAAAAAATAGGTTAATGTTTCCCAGAAGATGATCCTGGATTTAACAAGTTGACTGTCTGCCATCAACAAAACATTCTATGAAAAATATTTGTTCAAATTTAAGATAATAATTGATCACGAATGGAATTTAATCTTTATGGCAACACAGCATGCTTTCATAATTTCTTTCCCTGAAATCTACTAATCTCAAATTTTATTTTTCTGAATGGAGGCGTACTCTTTATTTTGCCTTTACACTAATGACAATCTAAACTTTGTTTTATTTTATTTGGGGGAAAAAAGGATACAAACCTGTTCTTCTTCTGTAAAAGGTACAAGTGCCAGTGGTGGCAGGGGCTCCTCTTGTAAAATAGGCAGAAACTCCTTATCCAGAAGGTCTGAAGGTATCTGTATGAGAGGAAAATAGCACACAAATATACCACATGCCACACGCTTTGATTTACAAAAAGATTTTTATCCTGCCAACTCTGCCTCCATCTACCCGGTACACCAGCACTTCCAATAACATTTACTGGGGGTGGGTGTAACTCCACTGCAAATTTACACACACAAACACCCCAAATAAAAATTCTTATAGACAAAACATCCAAAGCATCCACCACCCACAACTGTAATATGTAAATTATCAAGATCATACACATCAGAATTCAAACTTCCACACCACTGCAGCTCAAATCTGAACCAAGTGAGATTTCATCTGGTAAATTAAAGTAGTATTGCTTTAACTTCAATGCACTTTTATAGCCAGATTTTTATTTATATATTAACAAAACTACCATATATAGCACAAAGGTTGTATTTGATTTAAAGTCAGCATTTCCAATTTACAACCAACAAGGAGTAAAAAAAAGGTAAAGTTAAATTACAGGCATGGATTTAAGTAGAGAACATTGATGATTTAAATCAAAATAAATTTGAACACTGATTTTTAATCAGTCCATCATCAGATGGAAGCTCCATCAGCAGATGTGGCCTTGAGCATGTGGACAAGAAGCTGCAATTGCAGCCAAGTGAGTTCTAATTAGGCCAACAGAGAACTGTTTCAAAAATATCTAGTTCATAATACTAAAAACTTCTCCCAATTTTAATTGAAGCAAAGCAAGCTAGGGTTTTTTGTTTTTTTCCCATTTGGGTATACCCTAGCAGAAGTCTTCCTGCTTTCAATCAGAGTATCTTGTAATCAGAGATGCAACTTCTCCTAATCTTCAGTCAGCAAAGATTGAAAATGACACAGTGAAAAAGGACTAGGGTATAAAGTACAGCTTAAAAACATAGCAACTAGCAGTTGATTAGAAACAGTGTCAAGAGTCCTCTCAGTCTCAATACCTAGAATTACTCAACCCATGGAAACACATGTATATCAGAAGCAAGACATACTCTAATAATAATGCCCTTCTGGCAAACACACAGGGAAAAAGTATTCTCTTGGACCATTCATAACCATCAGAGAGCTTCCTGCAACACAGGGTATTAATAGGTTGTTCTGAATCAGTTGCAACCATAGAGATCTTAGGATCAACTGATATAACGCAGACAAATTGCAAAAAATTATGATCTCTGCCAAGCTGACTTATTCAAGCATAACATCAAGGTTTAAATCACAGCTTCTCAAAGTAGAGTAGGATAATTCTGCATGTTAAAGCATGGCTTTAAGCTGTAACACACTTAACAGCTTTAGAAAAATCTTTGACATTCAACACCCCTGAATCCGTGTATAAGCAAACGCAGGACTCCCGGCACTGTATGAAAATGTCAGCACGGCCATGGTAGGGTAAGAATGTGGGGGTATGTGTGCACATCTATATGCAAAGCTAAAGGCACAACCTGACATGACTTCTTGCAGTCCCTCCCTGACTCGAGGGTAAGGCTATTGGAGGGACTTCCAAGTCACTATGTGCCTGCTACAACAATAAACCAACCTCTGTCACCACCTACAGAAAAACCTGATGCTTACAAATGCAGAATGTATGAATCATTTGCCTGAAACGCTCTTTGAAATGTGCCTTTTGCATCACTAAGAACCTTTGTTTGAAATTAAACCAGAGGGAAGTTCTTGACTTTCTACACTGCTCTTTTGTATTACAGGTGCTAGATAGTACTTGCATCCTGACTCCCAGAGAAGTGAACTACTTGAGGACTGCTCTCATTGGGCTGGTTACCTGCTAAAGCGAACTGCAAGCAAACAGAATCAAGTAACTACTTTACACTCTGTTAAATAAAATCCTACTGAGGCAAGCAAATCTGCACAGCTGCAAGGAGACTTTAACCCTCAGTCATCTGTGACAGCAGGACTGAACATGGCAGTCACAGTTTTTTTGTTCTCGGGGGTACAGGAAGTTGCCCCTAAAGCGGCAAAAAGAATCAAACATAATGAATGCAGTAAAGAGTAGGATCAAATAAGCACACACACACAAAAACCCCACAATCAGACCTCTTCAGTTCTTTGCCAAGGGATACACAATTCCTTTGTCCATAATGACAAAATACAAATAACTATTCCTAATCACAAGACAGTTATTAGGAGTATACACATCAGGTCATCTTCCTCTTCCTGCTCACCTTATTATCCTTTAGAAAAAGTGCCAACATTTCTTCTCTCCCATAGCGATAGTCTGCTAGTTTGTACTTTGGCAAAGCCGGAGACAGAGGAGGGGATGTCACACTCCCGCCACTAGACAAAGCTCGCAGCCTAAAACAAAGCAGAAAAGCAATGAAAACTGAATTGAGGAGAACGTGTCTTCACACCTATGCTATCATCCCTCGGCACATTTAGAGATTTGACACAAATGAAATAAATCCAGTACTGAAAGTAAAGGAAAGACATTAACAGTCTAACTTCAAAACTCTAAAATTTAGTGTTTCAACAAGAAGAGTGAAAGAGCTTCCCTCATTTTTCCCATAGCCAGGAGAGAGAAAAAAAAAAAATCCCACGAGCACATCAAGGAATTCAACTTATCCCCTGGAGAACTCTTATTTGACTATATAGCAGGCTAGCTACACCTCTAAAGCCTTGAGTAAGCTATTTACACTGGCTGCACAACATTCAGTTGTAATCTTCCAAATGTATCAATGACAAGAAAAATTCATAGCACACTAGTGACAGTATGGCAAACAATCTAAGGAAAAAAATTTATTCAGATCATAGAATCATTAAGGTTGGAAAAGACCTCCAAGATCATAAAATCCAACCATCAACCCAACACCACCACACCTACTAAACCATGTCCCGAGTGCCACATCTACACATTTTTTTGAACACCTCCAGGGATGGTGACTCCACCACCTCTCTGGGCAGCCTGTTCCAATGTTTGACCACTCTTTCAGTAAAGAAATTTTTCCTAATACCCAATTCAAACCTCCCCTGATTCAACTTGAGGCCATTTCCTCTTGTCCTATCGCTAGTTACTTGGGAGAAGAGACCAACACCCACCTCACTGCAACCTCCTTTCAGATAGCCGAATAGATAGTAGTAGATATTGTGATATAGACAGACTATATATATAGTAGATATAGTGGTATATATTATGCAATGTTTATCAAACAGTATAGGACAGTAAATTTTGCAATGAGGTTTCCTCTTGTGTCTCTGGAATACTACTCTACTCCAAATTCCTTTTCCAGAACTTAGAATTAATGCCATTTTTCAGAGAGCGCATACATCACTTAGCTTAGTGTCTCAATAAAAAGGATGTACAAAATATAGTCACACTTTACTTCAGAGAGATTTCAAGCAGTAATCTAACTTACGGTAACAAATATACTACTAAATTTGGTCCCATCCCACACAGGTAAGCTACTAAACTTCTTGCAGATAACATCTTACAGTTGTATGATGTTATTCCCACTCTGCAGGTGGATTAGTCTCTTTCTTTACAATCATTTCCTCAGCTACCCAAATATCCTGTATTTTTTAAGTTTGAGAATGTTTTACAAGAGGATGTGTGTCAAGAAACAAAACCCAGACTATTCTACCGTCTCCTTGACGTGCATCTTGGACAAGTAAAACAGTGAAAGCTCTTCTCAATCACAAAATCCTTGGAAAGTGCTCTAAACTAAAACGTTGATTCAGAGATTACCTTTCACCTAATTATTGAAGCATGCTTTGATTTGGTTTATTGTTCTTTAAACAGAAAGGAAAAAGTAATTTGCAAGTCAAATGTTTATTTTATTTTTTTAGTTTGGTGCCACCCAGTGGCAGTTTCTTTACATACCACTTCCAAACAAAAAATGCCCCGGGGGGAGGGGGGCATTATTCAAAGGATTAGATGGGTCAGGGAAACATTCAACTCCAATCCAGATCAAACGTGACAGAGTTTCACTATTAAGTGATACAACAGCATACATGACAGACATGACTATGCTGCAACCCAAAAGAACAGTTATAAATCTTGGAATTTCATTCCATTATTCCTGTAAAAATCTAGTAACTCACTGAAGTATAATATATACTTTCATACATAATCTAATCTGGTTTTTAAACTAAATGGAGACTTAAGTCCCTCACTATGACACAGCAATCAAGTTACTGTTAAAATGTGCTTTTTTTAGCATTGCCTTCTCCTTCTCTTTTTTTAATATAACTTTGGCTTCCATCCATCAATGAATCTAATCATGTCTGTCTCTTACACTGAAGAGCACTCCAGCATAAGATATCTGCCTGGTGGGTGTATTTATAGATAGTGATAAAGTCATTCTTTAACCTTCTTTCAATCTACAAAATAGACCGAGCTCTCTCATTGTTTTCCAGGCCACAAATCAGGTCTGTCGTCTTTGTTGAATCCTCTCCAATTTTTGTACATTGTGTATAAAAATGTGTCAGTAAAAGTGAATACATTATTCCCGTAATAGTCTTACCACACGCTATGCAGCAATTATATTCCCTATAACCACTCCACACTCCCATTTACACACTTAAGGATCACATCACTCTTCAGAAAGCACACCATCCAGAATTCTCATTTGTAATTGCACTCACCAACACTTTAGAAAAAAATTGGAAAAAATACTGAACAATAATCACACCTGTGCAATTACTCTTCTGCAAAACCCAGGACAAAGCATGTCAGAGAAGCTGGAAAACTAACAGCTGACAAGATTATACAACATAAAGGATTCCCTTTAACACAATAGCTTGTTTTTCCTGACACTTTTCAGTGTGCACTTTTACCATATTCCATATAATTTTTTTTTTTTTTTTAACTATTGGAGGGGGGAAAAAGCTTGCTTAGCTATAGAAGTAAATCCAGTCAGGAGAGTGTAAGAACTTCCTTATTAATACGCATCACATGGAAAGACCAGTCAAGTCAGTTGTCTTCACTTATTTTGTATATACCTCTGAGATCATGGATATTATCGCTCCTTCAGATACTTGGTAGCAATGTGAATGTTATGCATTACCGTGACACGAAACCCAACTCATTTCATACACAATGCTAATTTACAAAGCGAAGACTAATTTTGTAATACTGCTTTCAGTCACAGGCCAGGGACTGAGGTGAAGCAGTATGGAACAGCAGAAGACATTGTATCCCATTCAGTCTTATATTCAGTTCAGTCCCAAAGGACAGAAATTCATAACTTTTTTTTAAATTTTAGACAAGGTTCTGGAGTCACACAAACCAGAAAAAACTCACCATTCAGGCCCAAAGTTAAGTGTCTGAGTTTCTGCTGCCATTTTTTTCCTGTTCTATTCCTCTTTTTAAAAGTGTGAACCTGAAAAATAAAAATGTTTACTATGAAAATAACTGGATTAATACAGTCCTTCATAAATTTCTTCACAATAGAAAAGCAGACCTTGTCATGCAAAGAAGTGAAAAAAATTGACTACGTGCTTTTTTTTTTTTTTTTTTTTTTTTTTAAGGAATCCATTTCAGCTCTCCAACAGAGCCTGATTTACTAATATAGGAGTAACTGCATCAAGATCTCTTCCCTAAATTCCTCTTTTAAAAGCTCAAACAGGATACTGGATCAGGATGTCTCAAGAAACAATTCGTACAAACAATCCCTTTTCAAATCAGTGATTACTGCAAGACAACCAAACACAGAATTTGACGCATAATCCTCTTCTGTAGGAACAGTAATGCTTAATTAACAGAATTGCAGCTTCCTGACAATTAGAAGAGGATAAAAAAACCCACGAGAATTACAGCAAGAAAGATTTGCCAGTTGAGTGGCGGAGTATTCAAGAAATTTCCACTGCTCACTCTTGAAAAATAAGCCTTCTAAACATTGAGTACATCCCATGATGTGACATCCTCCTAAATCTGTAGGCAGATTCTCTCATGACAATATTTCTCTCATTCCAGGTTTTTTAAGAAAAAAAATGCACAACTTAAACACTAAAGCTGCTTTCATTCCTATTAGCTAAGGTCCTGCAGACACTAAGAAAGGTCAGGTCAAGTCCTTATATATCAAGACTGTATGGACAACAGCAGATAGAGCCATACTGGAGGGAAAGAACAAGACTAAGGGAAAGCGATTAAGTTTTCTCTATCAGAGCCAAGTCCAGCCCAGGCAGTTCTGGGGAAGTGTCTTTTACAGTAAGAAAATATAAATATAGCTCCTCTTTCCTTCCAGCAATGGCAAAGTCAAACCTGCAGAGGAAGGGGGTTTGATTTTTTAAAATCAAATACACTGTAGCCAAAGCCCAAACAAAAAAGGATTTGAAGCACTACCTAGAGAAACTGGTTGATTAGACTTCAAGAACCCATAAAGACAGATGACAGGGAGGGAGCTTTGCCATATCAGACCTCTGTTCCTTAGTAGACCCAAGGCCTAAATAAGGAGCTTCATAAATTTGTCTATATTTTGTGTGAAAAGGTGATGGAAAAGAGAAACAAAACATGTGGCGATAGAAGTGGAAAGGACATTAGCTACTAAAGAAAATAAAAAGACAAAGCTGAAAAGGAAACTTTTTTCTTACATATATGGTACTGAAGTAATGATATTAGAGCTAAAAAAAAATCAACCACCTAAAAGCTAGAAAATGCCAAAAAAACCATGCTAAAACTGCTTGAGCAGATTTTACGCAGATCTTTTAGGCATAAGATTACAAATAGTTGTAAAACTCCCTGCAGCCTAAACCTACCCCCAATGCTTGGTTCATTTATTTTTACTACATGCCATATTAACTTTTTCCCCATACACAATATAATTTATATACAAATCTTCCCTTCCTCCCCCCCAATAACCCTATATAATGAAATGGGATTATCCCCACTACATGCACCAAAAGCTAATACAAAAATATCCAGCTATTCTTACAGGCCTAGTTTAAGATGACTTTGGTCTGATTTGGGTTGCCTTTTTGAAGCAGCCAACAGCTCATTAGAATATTCACAGTATATCCATTCATTATTCTTCAAATTAAAATACAAGGTTAGGTACCTAAAGACAACATACAGCAGCCACGAAAATATTGTGGAGCAATTCAAGCAAACCATCAGGCACACTTTGGCAGATACAAGTCTCTAACAATTCCTAGCAGTCTTAATTGGATGGCTGTCCCTTCCTTTCCTGCAATGCCTGTAATCCTTCAGCTGGGGGAGGCGGGGGGGGGGGGAAGCTTTCAGATCAATCCATGTGGATCACCAGGGAACCTGGGATCTTTAGCTCCTAACACCAAAGCTATCTTAGTACCAAAAAGGCTGGCACTGAACATCAAATTGCAATGAAAAGAGCTGAAAAGCATCAGATACAAGGCTAAAGCACTAAAAGCTGGTTAGGACAGAGCTGTTTACTAGTTTTCGACCCACTGGGCCCCACCCTCTTCAGCCTGTGGGTTTCCTTCCCAAAAATTGAGGATAGTGTGTCATTTTTCTCTACTAGACCCCTAAGCACTTTAGCACACACAAGCATACTGAAAGCCTGCTAATCCCATCCCACTGAGCTGCAAAATGGCTTTCCTTGTCCCTCATTTTGACCACCACACTTTGTTTTGGGAACTCTTTGCTGGCTTCCTCTTTTGTGTTGCATTCAGATAAGTTACCTCCTCCCTAGAAGTTCTTACTGTAAGAATTTTGAATTGAAAGTGAGACACCTGTAAGTGGATGACATTGTAGCTGAACAGGGGAAAAAAAAAACCTAGAATAAAAACCAGGTCTGCAGATGAGTTGAGTAGATGTAACAGGTGAATTTACATTAATAGGCAACCTTACCCAGAAATTAAACATACATTAAAAAGAAATTACAGGCAAAGCTGAGAAAACACCTTTGGAAAGGAGGCACTCTGGAAACAGGTAATGATTTGGGAGGAGGGGGGCAGAACAGGAAAAAAAAAAGAGACTCACGAGAGCTAAGACAGCAAGTGCACAAGAGGAATACACTTAGCCATGCCAGAGCAGACAAGATAGGGAAAGCTAAAACCACAGGCTGCTTCTGCCGGTTCACAAAGCAGCAGCCAAAAGGTGAGAGCATGGAAGGCAAACTGGGGAGGAACCTCTGACAGGGACTGCACAACACACGCAGTCAGTGTGCAGGAGACGCTGTACTAACTGGAAAGGCAAGTTGGGGTGGACTACGCAGCACTCAAATCGTGAGAGGAAAGAGTCAGGGTGGAGCAAGAAAAAGGGTGAGGAATTAAGAAAAGGGAATGACTGATCAGGTCATAAATTTAACTACTTTGGCCAAGGAAAAGGCATGAATTTATCAGATCTTTATTATCTAGGTAACTTTCTTAGGCTCTAAACTTCAATATTAATTATTAAAATGTTAATTTTGGTATTTTTTATCTATGCTGCCTCCTTATTAATCAAGGATGGCAAATCACAGAGATAATATGTACCTAACACTTCTCCTCGATATAATTTCATGAGGGAAAAGCCCCTTTCTTGCTAGTGTTTTGTAAATCAAGGTTTTCCACTAATTAATGGCTATTGATTGAGGAATCTGCACGGCCACAGATTTTACATGGGCAAAGAGCACACAGGAACAGCCTCAAGTTGAAGCAAGAAACTGAGGCCATATTTTGATAATGTCCAGTTAGCACCACTGCTTGGGCAAGAATGCTACCTGAGGACTTCCCACCATTCCTTCAAAGGGGAACCTTTTCTCCAACGTTTTCTTCAAATCAGGTCAACCCTTGATCAAGGTGCCAGTGCAACCCTACAAATAGTTGCAGTTTCCCTGCACATCTGGGGAAAAATGGAATTGCTTCATAAACTGAAACTGGGACTCCATTTTCCTGGGGTGGTACCACAGCCACCAACCAGCTATCAGCATGCAGGACTGAAAAGAGATGAAATCACATCAACCCCACTATCAGCCTGTGGACTGGCAAAGTAAAAAACATCCTTTCTGTTTTGTCAGCAGCTCAGTACTCTGCAAGTCAGAAGTCCATGCTCTGAGCAGAGACAAAATGTAATCAAATAACATTAAGCCTTTTAAGTGGCTTTCACTCACAATTAACAGGTAATATTACAGGTACAGAAGTTCCTATCAGCAACACTCATTTCATTGGTTTGCTTTAGGTACAATGGTTGTTATACCAAGCTCACAGTTTTTTAAATTATTTTTCAAGCTCATTATTGAATACCTCACAAATCTATTAAAGCTCTCAGAAACATCTGCTTCGGACACAAGTTGAAACTTGATTCTACTGGCTAGATTTGTGTGTTAAAATGCATAAGAAGATGTTTCAGTTGAAAAAAAACCAAAACCACTAGGGAAGGTCTACAATTACCGTGGCACATTTTGGCCACAAGCTCTGCTCTTTTAAAATGCACAGCTATCTAATAAATACCTAGACAAAAAGCTATTTTTCAGAGACTTGGAAAGATCTAAACTGCCATGTTTTCCAGACTTTGCTCAACCTCAGGATTTATGCTAAATTGCCATCTTAAGGTTTGTCCCTTACTCATGGGCGTTAAGATTTTCAGACAATGTTGAAGTCCTACATTTCCATTACAGAACTCTGTTGGCTTGTACCACATGGCAATCTGTCCCACCAAGATGTTTTGCTGTTTTGGATAAAATTATTCTTAGCATCCCAAGTTGAGTCTAGGTGACGACTGCATTCAGGTTTGCCCACCCAACCTTTCCTACAGACAAAAAAATTAAAGATTTGGACTGCCACTGCAATTTATAGTTTTGGGGCTGCTGCTTGCTTAGATTTTTTATTAACTTTGGAAACCTAAACCTTGGGGGAAAAAAAAGAGATATACCACTGATCCTTCTTATACACAGCTATTTCGTATTTAAATGGTCTACTGTTTTATCAGAGATGTTTAGGAAGAAAAGTATCCTTTCCTTTCAAGGTAGTTCTGTTGCTACTGTAGGTTTGAAACAGCCTTTCTAACCTAGAAATTGGCTGAAAATTTTGTGAACGAAAGAACACAATGGAAATCTAACATGAGCAGATTTATGTGCAAGAAACTGGGCTCTCCTTAAATAAACTTGGAACAGGAATTTAACAGCAGTGCTCCACTATGCAACAGTAACATTACATCAAGACAGTCAAAAACTTCACCTTCCACAAGCAAGAAAACATTCCACAGGCAGCTACTAGAGCTAGCTAATTTCAGTGCCAGTAACTGTGTTTAAAAAAAACAAACAGGTTGACTGAACAATTAATGCTCATTTTCTCCAATTCTTGAAATATTAAAGAAGATGCAGAACTGTATGCAAGCTAACTTTTAAGCACAGTGGTAAACAGGATGACTCAGGTGCCTACACTACCAGTCTGTTTGATATTAATCATTGGCTGAAGCAGACTGCTGATTAAAGGACACTGACATAATTAAGGCCAATCAACACGGATTTAGGGAAGACATTCAATCAAAATCTGCTTTTGTAAGAGTAGAAATTTCATTGCTCAAGAAAGTAGGTGAAAAATTTTAACTTCTACAGGACACATCAATTAAGTAGAATGCCAAAAGGACAAAAATCATTCAGAACCACATGAAAAATTTGAAATCATCACACTATTTTTTCTTTTAACCTTTCCTTCTAAAGAATCTACAACAACCCATCTCAGAAGGCAAAATATTTGCAAAACATAGTAAAAGGTAAGGAACTATTCTCTAGTTCAACAGAATCTGTAACATTGACCCACATAACTTCTAAAACCTGAGGATGACAAACATGGACATGGTAAATAATGGAAATGACATCATCAATAATACCATTATGAATTATTCAATTACTCAGTCCAGTATAGCAGGTTGTATTTAATAAGGCCAAGCATACAATCAAAAGACTCACAAGCAGAAAACATAGGTGATATACAACAAATGCAAGACTATTCTGGAAAAACACAGTCCTGAAACCAATCTGAAATTTATGACATTAATCATCTGAAAAGGAACATATGATACAATATTGACTGGAAGAGCTAACAGAAAACACTGAATACAGAAATAAGGAAACACAGAGTAAACATGGAGTGGATTTTATCACTGCAGGGATACTGTGTCCTGTTCTGTTGTCCGTAAGGCAAGAAAGCTGATAAATCAGGTGTTCAAAAATTGATAGAACATGACAGCTATGCCTTACAGTGGGGGGAAAAAACCACACCAAAGCTCTATTTATTGAGCTTTGAGAAAAAAATGAAGTATCTTGCTCAGTCTGTAAGTGATCATGCAGGTAAAAAAGGCTGAGGACCCAAGTTTATTAAGTGAAGGGATTGAAGCAAGACATTCAGATGAACAACACAGTAAGTTGTTTTCAGGTCTAAATTATTTTCTAGAAAGTATATTCTAGCTTAAACAGAAAATTAATCAGGAAAAAAAAAAAATCCATTAGTCACATTACCCAAGATGCCAGACGAGTCACAGTAGTCCCTTCTGGCTTACCAAGCCTTTATCCTGATAAAGGCAGTGAATTTTTCAAGGCCTATCTACCCACATGCCAAGAGGAAGTTTTTCCTAAAGGAACAGTGTCTAAACCATCCACTCCACCAGAAACTATGCCTCTGTTATTACAGTTACCTTTTTAGATCTTCTGAAGTCTTACAACCTTCCTGTCTCAAATCACTGCAGAAAGTGTTTCAATCTCTCAACAGTTTCTGGTCAAAAACAGTCCATGAGGTTCTCAAATGGCAGGACCAAACTGAGCGCCCTCTGCTCACGTCATACAGATCCATCTAAAGCTTCATTGAGTGCTGCAGCTTGCAACATGTTGCACCGCAGTCAAGAATGGCAAACCCAAGAAGCAGGCCTGAAGCTCTTCTGGGATAGGATAAGAGACACTAAGGAGACCTGCACACCTAACAAAATCCAAGAAACATAAAGGAACATTAAATATCACAATTTGAGGTATTTTCCTCCTTTCCTACCTACTATTGCGAACTTGGTGGTTAGAGGTAGCTTAGACAGCTGTCCGCTTCTTGCTTCACCTGAACACCAAACTTGAAAGCTTTTCTCAGTTTCTCTACCAGAAAGCAGTGAGACCTCCACCTTTACAAGACTTCCAGCCAAAGGCAGACAGCAGCAATTAAGCTCCAAGCACAGCCAGGGGACCACACCCTTGGCCCTGCCACTGGCTGGAACGCAAACCACTTCTCATTCCAAACACTGTTCCAAAATCCTGCCGGCACTCTTGTTTTCCAGCTGAAAATCACTTCCACATCTGTCTACCTTGCACATTGAAAATTTTCTGGTAGGTGAATATTTAGCCTGTGCCACTCCACAAGATGTTACAGATCAGGATGCCGAGTCTGCCTACCTGCTCTTCAATGAGGCCAGTAGCCAGACTACATGAATGCAACCAAAACCACGCTGCAGCACCTCTCTCCCACTCGTCACACGCATTACGCAGCCCATACATCTATTCAAAGTGCCAGAACAAAGCTTCAGACTACATTCACTGAAAACATTCATTGAATTAACAGATCTGGGTTGTTGTGGGGTTTTTTGGTTTTGTTTTTAAATGTCATTTACATAATGCTTCTTTGGGCTTCATAGAAATTCTCTTCCCCCGTCCCTTCTTAAGGTTTCCTAATCATGCAGTTCTGAGGCATCCTATACTTCAAGAAAGAAATATTCAACAGTAAGAAAGTGTCTAATAAAAAGTCCTAATAGAGTGAATTAGTATATCTATCAGATTGCACATGTTCATCAACCAGGAAGTCAGAAGGTAACTTGTTATTACGTATGAATGACAACCCTTTTTAATAGCTTATCACTTCTCTTTGTGTTAATATTGCTAAAGATATTAACTTGTTTTGATCTAAGAACCGTATCTTTGTAAACTGACTTGTGATGTTATCCTGATTCTGCCTTAGTACTCTTGAAGCCTAGTATAACATAGAGAAAATTACATATACAGATGATTCAGCATTAACTAAGCCTAATGTAAAAGCTTCCACTGGTTTTGATGGTAGTTGAACTGGGCCTCCATTTATTAAATCAAGTTATTAGATGCTTTTACTTAAAAACCTAGCCATATGCTACTTCCATGATCAGCCTCACTCACTTTGTCACACACATTATTCCGTCTATCGCTGACATCAGCCCTGCTTTGAGCAGGAGGCTGGAGGAGACAACCACCAAAGGCTGGTCTCTTCCAGCCTAAATCATCCTCAGATTCTACCATACGTGGCTAAAAAAAAAAAATAAATTAGTTTATACATCTATTACTTGACAGTCATACCAACTCCTCGCACACACAACATTCTGACTAAGGCTGAAGTTACATACATTCAGCTAACCATTCATCATCAAACTTCACCCAAAGTAATCTTTACAATGTACAAAATACATCTTTTCCTTCCATTTCTTCCAATCTGAACTGACGCCCTACCACACACAGACCACAAATCTGCTTTTAGCCAATCCAATCTACCCGGGGGCATCCATAGCCTCTGAATCTCCCAGTCACACAAACCAGTATCCTTATCATGAAATACTATCAACAGAATTTCAAGTATTTCAAGTTGATGTCAGTGACAGGAGGAAAAAAAAAAAGTATTTCATAGTAACCACATCTTGAAACAAGTATTTCTCTACTGAATAAAAAGGACCAAATACCCCATATAACAAAACATTACTTTCACAAAGTGCAGTGCATCACATTACTTTCACCGTAATAACAGCTATTTAACATACAAAAATATTTTTCTAACCAGTTTAGTTTCCCAACATGTTGTACATAAGCTCATTTATCTTTTTATAATGGCAAATTATATATACAAGAGCCACTGTTGAAGGCATCAAGTAATCATTCTTTATTTGCCTTTTTTTCAAGACATATGGCCAAAAAGATAGAAAATCATAATGCACAGCTTTAATAATTAGCTGAGGGAATCAAAAAATAGTAAACGATCCAATAAGGCAGTATTTTAAAATGTCCATCAAAATTTTTCATTGACCTATAGACTCTACTACCTCTACAGACATCCTAGTATCCCTTCTGCTTTTCTCCACAATCCTGAGGTCTAGATATCCAGCTTCTATAAATTACAAGCTTTAAGGATTACAGGAGAGGCTTGCTCCTGAAAACACACACTTTGATTTCATGCTTGCCAAAAAACCTCAGATGCATCAAAACAATTCGTCCATCCTTGCCACCAAAAAAAAAAAAAAAAAAAAAAAAAAAAGGTAGGAGGGACAGAAAAATTTCAATGGCCTAGTTGCTCACACAGACCTCAAGCCATTGCTACAGTTTCTATATTCAAGGAATGTTTAACCACCGAAGAATGGACTGACAGCCCTCCCTCTGCAAAAAAAAAAAAAAAAAGAAGTGGGAATTTTGAAAACACACTATGGCAATCTCAGCTACTAACAAAGCAATGTAAAGACCTCAGTCTGCTACAATTCCCTACTACCATCTGAGCTAAAGATGAAAAAATTATGATATGTAGTATAAAATAAAAATGTATGTATGTAATCACCATGATGAACTACATGGGTTTATATATATACACACATATATACATATACTACTATCAACCACAAGAGGGCCAATGTTGAAGAGACCTTATCATTTAAAGCACTTAATTCTTCTTAGTTCCATCCATAACTTAATACACCTTGAGCAAACTTGCTAGATTTTCTCAGTTATAACAATTTTCAAGCCAGATCATTTGTGCAACCAAAAAATGTTCAGGAGTCGACTGCAAGAGAGGAAAGAGGAGGCTAAGCTGGGCTGAAAACTGACTTTGTTCCCATAAAAGCATATACCATCCCCCCTGCAGCATTTCACACACCTAGGTTTTCAAATGTCACTCAATGAATTAAAATAAATCAATGAGAAAACCACACAAAGCAGAGTCCCTTTCAACACAAATGCTTCTTCAGTAACAAAGAGGAGATGGGTTTCTCCTTACCAAAGCATCCAATGGATCTCTAGCAAGCTATGTAGGAAGGAGACGGCAGATCAGGCCCATGCTTTTATGTTTGTGAGTGGAAATTTTATTGCTCTGCCCCTTAGCTCTAACTATAATCATGAATTAAATATAGCTTATCTCCACTCATCTTTGAACAGAAGCACAGGGGGAAAAAAGAGAAAATACTAAAAGGTTTTTTTTTTTCTAAATCAGACTATGAGAAGATTTAGCATCATACCTTAAAAAGTCCTAAAAAGGAATTTTAAAGACCTCAGTGAAAGAATAAGAAACATATATTTGACAGTTACTTGAACTTACAAGATCGGACAGTAGGCAGAATCAGATTTCATATTCTTGGTATTTCAAACAAACAAAAAGTCTAAAGAGCTGGAGGCCTGAACTACATTAAAGGAGGGGGAAGAAGGGAAGGAAAAGACCATGGCCAAAGTACCTAGCTCATCTTCATCAATTACTGTGAACCAATGTTTCCCTTTTATGTTTAAATACTTAGAAAGATCTTTCAGTAGAGGCATGTAGTAGCAAACCACCTCCTCAGCCAGTCACCTGCCCCAATGAGATGTTCCATGACTCTTGGCATCTAGTTCATTTTTAAGTTAAGTATTTATAGATCTTAAAAGAGCTGCCAATTTTTTTCTTATATTCAGGTATAAGAAACACCAGTTTACGACAGAGCTCCATTTAGACAATTAGCCTTAGACAGCAAGCATAGAACAGATGCAATGGTACTTGGTCTGTATTCCTTAAAAAAAAACAAACCAAAACCTCCTTTGCACTCCCCTTTTGCACACACAGTCTTTCCTCAATCAAGGAGTAGAAGAGTTAGGAAAAATAAGTTGTAAAGCCCTCGACTCTCTATTTACAAGCATTTTTCTCCCCCCGCTTATATCAGCATAAATATTGTATTTTTCATTTACTGTATGTCTTACTACAAGAAAAAACACTAAAAAGAGTATCTGGGGATATTTTACAGTCCTCTTAAGATCAACATCTGTAATGAAAAAAGGATCTGCTAGAGTCTGAGTTTTTACTGTGGTATCAAATTTTTTTTGTAAGCACCCTGTGAAACAAATCATTGCTGCAACATGACTACTTTGTATTTTAATTCCATGCTCTTGCTTTAAAAGACAGGCTCAAGAAACCATTCAGGAAAGATCCTAGAAAAAATACAGTGACCAGGTATGCCCATGCATGTTCACATATCCAGAGACTGGGAGAGTCTGAGCAGCTCTTAAAATCATGAAGAAAACCTAGTATTATACACAATATTGTCAGATATTGAAAGGGTCTATCAAAGTCTCAGCATAAGAAGCAAGTCTTGCTAGAAGTGACATTCAGCTTCCATGGATAAATCTCTACCTTCTTTTTAATATAGTTAACCATTAGACAGAATTTTTTTTTTTTTTTTAATCACACATTCAGTGAGAAATTAACACTGACACACATGACGGCTGACATCAGTTAACTTGTAGAACTATGCAAGCCTGGGGAGCGAAGGGGGTGCAGAAGGGGCAATAGACACTCCAACATTTCTGTCCATACCCCCAGGGCAGATTAGGGCACACATTTTTACCTCAGCATCAGCTAACTGTTCAAAGGATGCCTATTCAAGTGAATGGCAAGAATAACAATACTTTGTAATACTAAAGCTCTTATTATCTATTAGAGCCAACACCAAATAACAGAGCTCAAAAATACCAGAACAAAGCTTTTGTTGGTGACACCTGCAACCCATTTTGTTTACAAAGGTTCCCAATTATCACACTGCATCTACCAAATGGTCTATTCACAAAACAGCAAATTAATTTGTGTTTATTAAAAAGTTTCTTAAGAACAAAAGCAACCCACAGAGTTATGGGAAAAGGAAAAAAAAATTCACACGTACTTTCCAGGAACTTGCCCAAGTCAGCTCCTGAAGCAAGAAAGCAGAATGAGCAGCAAGAAGTTAGACAGAAGAACATTATCAGAATTCAGAAGTTCTCTCCCCTCCCACCCAAAAAAACCAGACACTTAAGAATTACAGTGAGAGGTAAAGCATTACAGCAGCAAACCAAGAACGTTGAGCTGAAGGTTACTGGGGAAAATGTAGGTTTTATTCCAGAAGTACTACTTGGCAGCATCTCCTTTTGGCCTACAACTTGTCCCACTTCAAAGTGCAATTACAAAGAGTTGAAAGAGTGGAGACTGCTTTGTTGACACTGAAACTACTTGTCTTGGATCAATACCAAATGTACACAATCCTGATCGATGTTCTCTTCAGCCTGCCAAGGCCTCTCCAGTCAAACACTGCTGGTCATTGCTGCTCCCAACACCCTGCTGCCTGCGTGGGGAAAGGCTCGAGTGCTCGACGAGCTCCCTCCTTCCTCTGCCTGTATAACCTGACAGGACTGGGCGTGCTCGGAGAGGGGCACACATAGGCTTCAATGAGGGCGCACCTGCCCGCGGCACTGCCGGAACACAGGCCCGCTCCCACTGGGCTGGGAGGGGACGAGCGAGTTCACAAAGGTCAGCGTGAGGGGAGACGGCGCCGGGGACGCAGCTGCCAACCCCGTGGGGCGTGAGAAGCCCCGGGCGCCCGGCCGTCGCCTGACAAGCACCGTCTCCCCCTGCCGGGACCTGCTGCCAAGGAGCCGCATGGAGAGGGCAAGGCCCGTATCCCCGAGCGGGGCCAGGCCAAAGAAGCCCTGCAGAAGCCCATCGCCAGGAGCGCAGGGCAGGCCCGCCGGGTGCGCCGCTCGCCGCCGGGCCGGAGCGGCCTCGCCTCCCGGTAGGCCGCAGGGGGCCTCGGGGCTGCGGCACCCGCGGCGGACGGGAGCCACCGGCGAGGCCGGTGCTCGGCGCGCGGCCTAGACATGCTCCCGCAGGCGGAGAGGGCGGTGGGGGCGGCCGAAGCGGTGGCGGGGGCAGGGAGCCGGCGGGACGGCGTTACCTGCGCTCCCGGACGCAGAGTCCCTCACGGCCACAGCGACTCCTCAGCCCCAACAACACAAGATGGCGGTTGCGCCGCCACGCAACGTCACGTGAGGCCAGGCCACGCCCCCTGCCTCCGCCGCGGGACCCGGATGGGCGACGGCACTCCCCTCGCCCCCGCCTTCGCGCAGGAACCGCCCGCGTGACGACACAGCGCCGCGCGCACGGGGGGGGGGGGGCGAGAGGAAGGGGGCGGTCCCCCAGCGGCTGCGCGCGCATGTCCCCCTACACCCCCCCCATACACACCCCCTGCGGGAGCGCGGGCGCCCTCTGCTGGAGGCAGGCACGGACTGCAGCCCCCCCACACCCCTGTAGGAAGGTGGGGGCGATGGCAGGGCCGCGGGGGCCCGGGCCGCGGGCGGGCGGTGGGACCGGTGCTGGGGGTTCCCGGCGCGGCTCGGCCCGGCCCGCTGCGCCTCCTGCAGGCGCAGCCTCCTCTCCCGGAGCATGGCCCCCCCTCAGCCTGACACACACACACCACACACACACCCCGCGGTTAAATTACTGCGTCACCCTCTTGCCGTAGTCTCCCGCCTGGGCAGGCCCCGGCGCAAACCGGCGGCTGGGGCCTCGGCCGCTGAGGTAAATTACTGCTGGGCTGCCGCCTCCGCGCCTGAGGAACGCGCGTTACCGCCCACGGCCCTACCCTTGCCCTCTCCTTCTAGGTTACGTGTCGATAATTCAGCTTTATCAGTGGCACGAAAAGCCCGCGAGATACTGTCTAACCCTGAGAAGCGGCCGTGGTTTAAGCACACGCTGTGTCTAGGCACCATGGGCAGGATCAGGCCCGCTCTCAGCCGGTCACCCCACGGATGCACTTCCACAGAAGGCAGCCCGGGAGGAGGCTGCTGCTGCTGCCTGTAGAGAAAGGGCACTCTGGTACATCTTTATACTCCAAATTACCCGATGGAAAAAATCAGGAGCTCAAGGCAAACCTTTTTTTTCAGCTAAAAATACTGGGTTTAGTCCTAAAACCCATATTAGTACATGATGCAAAATAGCCCCCTGTGGTTCCTTCAACCTAAAAAATTATTCTTAGCTGTTATGTACTATTGAGGGTATAACCATTTCCAGCTGGAACAATTTCACTCCAGTCATGATTTCAGCCACAGTCCACGTAGCTTTCTCCCTCCTCTTCTAGGTGAATAAATACTTTTTATCGTGCACTGAATGCTGGCCAAAAATGATGCAACAGTGAACACAAATGATTCTTCTGGGCTAATGAGTTGAAAGCCTGTAATTCTTAGGACATACTTTTAGCCAAGAGCAACATACGAGTGGACTACTTCACCTGAAAATCTTAGAATGAAATTTCACCTTTAGAAGGCTGGTAGGTAAAAGCAAAGCTCCCCAGCAAAGGGCTGGCCTCTGATGAGCTACATCTGATCCTCCTGGTTGTTGTCACACAGCTGGAGCCAATACCAACAACGGTAGGAGCAAAGAGAGGCAGCCCTGCATTTCAAGCTGTCAGTCAGAACTTCCAACCTCACTGCAGAAGCAGCTGTGCCTTGTTATTATCAAAGTTGATTTTGAACACTCAAAAATATTTTCACATGCTCTAAGACAAGCTTTATCTGAGATGTGAGAAGTTTAGCACTTGCAAATTTTTTTTAAATCCCATTTAGCACAAACATGGTATTATTGAGACAAAAAAAAAAATCAAGAGAGTGCCTGAAACATGTCTAATCTGCAGAACTTGACATTTTTGTAAAACACCTCAAGGAACCTCAGATGAGGGTTTGTTTTTTTTTTTTGTAATAGCAGATGCATCTGAAATCCTCCACGACACTCATTCAAGCAGAACAGGGAGATTGTCATGAAAATTCAAGACTGTACTCACGTGGTTAAATTTCTTCATGGTTCAGTTACAGGACTTGGGCTGATGTCATCTAGGTGTGAAATCACCCCAGCAGTCAGTCTGACGTTTACTAGGGTACCAAGGACATGATGTACTTCAGAGCCCTGGATTACCATGCCAATTTCATCCTCACTACTAAAAATCCCAGTGCAGGGAAGTGGCATCCCTAACGAACTAAATGCCTGCCTTATTGACCCTTTGCTTTCACCCATCCTAGCTGGGAAGCAAGAGCCTGCCTCCCTCAGTACAGCAGAGGAGCTACAAACACAGAACACAGCTTTGAAACAGCAAATAATTGTCAAAAGCAGCCCAGAAAATGTGGCAGAGTCTGTCACGTCCCCCCTCGCCACCCCCACTTCTTGTTATTTGGAAAAGCAGCTCCCCTGTCAAAATACCAGAGATTTTGTCTGAGAAGAGGCAATATCTCAGCAGCCTCTGTTTTCCATGTCATTTGTCACAGCCCTAAAAATAATAAAACCAACAGTCAATTCAGGCAGGTGAACATCCGACTGTAGCTTTTAAAGTCAGTCACTGCAACGCCCGTCACCTCAGATGGCTTATGCTGAAAGGTGGATTACCACAAATATGCTGCTACTTCTGCAACACCCAATTATTTTAAGATATCCTTCCCACATGCGGCAAGCTGAGTTTGAAAGGCAACACTAAAGCACTCTGGTTACTCCAATCCATCTGGCCAAGGACAGATACTCCCATTGGGTTAAAATATTGGACACTCCCATAAGGTTAGTATTTGATTTAGTCACCTTAGTCCTCACAGCTAAAGCCTGACCCCTAAGCCAGGAAGAACCAGATGGTACAGTTTCCCTTTCCCTCCTGACTGTGTTTACACTGAGCTTTTTAGGTGATACTTCCTACCATCACACACTGTCCCCTACAGCCAATGACAAGAGCTGTGACAAGGATCAGTGAGCAACAGACTGCGATCCAAGTATCCAGGCAGGCTGAACCCATCCTTGGTGCTGGCTGAAGCGCTAGTGACTCCTGTACTGCACATCTCCTACTCTGGGAAACTTGAAACGAAAATTCTCCAGGGATCGAGGACTACCTGGAGTTCCTGTTCTAGGAGATGAGCGACTTGAAGTGAGTCTTCATCCCTTCTCAGAAAGCCCATAACCAGAACAGTTTTTTCATCAAAATTCTCTACTTGCCATCACAAACAGACTTAAGAGTCACTTGGGACATGTCAGGAGCGCCAGATGGGTATTGCTGTACCAGCAGGTATCAGTAAAGACAGTTGGGATTGCCACGCCTAAGAGCCACCTGTGTTGACATCAGGCATAAAAGGAGGACAGAGTGCCAAGCGCTGTAATATATAATCATAGGTAAATAAAGTAAAGTATGTATGGTCAGCCAGCAGGGTGGGACATGGAGCTAGACAGTTTCTTTTTAGTACTTCTGCATTACCTAATGACATTGTTATTCAATCCAATAGTTGCCAGCAAAACAGAACAATTTAGAAAGCAATTAACTTCGCAATGACAATTTTTGCAAAGCTCATTTCAAAACTCACATTGCTGCAACTTCAAAATCCAAAAGCACTTACTGTTCACTGCGCTGAAGAAAGGCCCCCACGAACAGCACCTATTTGAATTGAACAAAACTACTACAGACACACCGCTCATTTCCTTACTGAAACTTGTCAGCTAGAGTTGACTCAAATCTATTCAAATAAAACCACTGGAAGCCCTTTTTCCACCCTCTTCTCCTGCTGCCCCAAGCTCCTCACCCAGCTGTACGTGCAAAGCAGTACAAGTCAGCAGTGCTTGCTATACTGTGGAGAAAAAAAAAAAAAAGAATCAAGAGCTGCATGCAGTGTTGCAATTTTCCTGTGGAAACAGACTAAGGAACCTTCACCCTGATTTTACCTGACCTCTGAGACACAAGGGCTCGCAGGCACAAGGAGAACACATTGACAGGCGACAACATGCAGAGCTGCACTGGATAAACCATTTATATTTCCTGTTTCATCACTGGATCATTCCTGCAACAATGCATAATTAGGCCTTCTCCTGAGCCCCCCACCCCCGAACTGGCCATACCAGCAAAGCTTAGCAGATCAGCAACAGTAGAAAAAAAGATGCTTGGACACATTTCCAGATGTCCACATTTGGGCTTTTTTTCTCCCTTCTATAAAGGCAGAGAGAGGAAATGCAAAGGGAAATACAGCTGAAGCAACCCGCCCGGCTCCCAGCTGGGGCTGCTGGGGCTGACACACAATGGCTATTTTAAGATAGGGGAAGGCTGACAACATTCAGATGTCAACATTTAGCAGTGGACAGTATTTCAAATATTTATGCAGCCATGTCCCTTTCTGAGAAATTGCAAACATTAGGACTTTTTACACCAGAACTGCTGTACAGAAGGGGAAGTGTGATCAAGAAGGGGCTGAACACTTCCTTCACTCATCCAAGTCAGGACACCGAGCTTTGGGGATCAAACACTGGCACATTCAGGAGAGGGGATTGCTACTGTAATTTGTGAACAAAACAGTATATTCCAGGACCTAAAATAAATGACAGACAAGACCAGAGATAGCAATGCTTTATTTGTACATTTCAGCAACAGGAGAAATAATTGAAGATGAAATTATCGGCTTTGTTGTAAAGTATAAAAACATTTAATTATAAATATTTAGCTAAAAAAGCGTGATTTATAAAATATAATCTGTGAAGATATATATACACAGTTTAATTGTTTAGCAATTCTTTCACCTGACATTAAAGAGTAGAGGTTTTTCTATTTATTATTCCACGCTCACAGTTTAGTGCTCACAGTTTAAGAAGCAAAACAGACAAGTGAAAAGACAACTGGTGAGTTTCATTCTGGAAAGAAAAATAAAATAAAATGCACAAACTGGGGCAATAGCAGAGGCAGAATTTGAGC